>OX291545.1:33271152-34641152 GCA_946406115.1 Apoda limacodes | reverse complement strand
ACCTAACCTAACCTAACCTAACCTAACCTAACCTAACCTAACCTAACCTAACCTAACCTAACCTAACCTAACCTAACCTAACCTAACCTAACCTAACCTAACCTAACCTAACCTAACCTAACCTAACCTAACCTAACCTAACCTAACCTAACCTAACCTAACCTAACCTAACCTAACCTAACCTAACCTAACCTAACCTAACCTAACCTAACCTAACCTAACCTAACCTAACCTAACCTAACCTAACCTAACCTAACCTAACCTAACCTAACCTAACCTAACCTAACCTAACCTAACCTAACCTAACCTAACCTAACCTAACCTAACCTAACCTAACCTAACCTAACCTAACCTAACCTAACCTAACCTAACCTAACCTAACCTAACCTAACCTAACCTAACCTAACCTAACCTAACCTAACCTAACCTAACCTAACCTAACCTAACCTAACCTAACCTAACCTAACCTAACCTAACCTAACCTAACCTAACCTAACCTAACCTAACCTAACCTAACCTAACCTAACCTAACCTAACCTAACCTAACCTAACCTAACCTAACCTAACCTAACCTAACCTAACCTAACCTAACCTAACCTAACCTAACCTAACCTAACCTAACCTAACCTAACCTAACCTAACCTAACCTAACCTAACCTAACCTAACCTAACCTAACCTAACCTAACCTAACCTAACCTAACCTAACCTAACCTAACCTAACCTAACCTAACCTAACCTAACCTAACCTAACCTAACCTAACCTAACCTAACCTAACCTAACCTAACCTAACCTAACCTAACCTAACCTAACCTAACCTAACCTAACCTAACCTAACCTAACCTAACCTAACCTAACCTAACCTAACCTAACCTAACCTAACCTAACCTAACCTAACCTAACCTAACCTAACCTAACCTAACCTAACCTAACCTAACCTAACCTAACCTAACCTAACCTAACCTAACCTAACCTAACCTAACCTAACCTAACCTAACCTAACCTAACCTAACCTAACCTAACCTAACCTAACCTAACCTAACCTAACCTAACCTAACCTAACCTAACCTAACCTAACCTAACCTAACCTAACCTAACCTAACCTAACCTAACCTAACCTAACCTAACCTAACCTAACCTAACCTAACCTAACCTAACCTAACCTAACCTAACCTAACCTAACCTAACCTAACCTAACCTAACCTAACCTAACCTAACCTAACCTAACCTAACCTAACCTAACCTAACCTAACCTAACCTAACCTAACCTAACCTAACCTAACCTAACCTAACCTAACCTAACCTAACCTAACCTAACCTAACCTAACCTAACCTAACCTAACCTAACCTAACCTAACCTAACCTAACCTAACCTAACCTAACCTAACCTAACCTAACCTAACCTAACCTAACCTAACCTAACCTAACCTAACCTAACCTAACCTAACCTAACCTAACCTAACCTAACCTAACCTAACCTAACCTAACCTAACCTAACCTAACCTAACCTAACCTAACCTAACCTAACCTAACCTAACCTAACCTAACCTAACCTAACCTAACCTAACCTAACCTAACCTAACCTAACCTAACCTAACCTAACCTAACCTAACCTAACCTAACCTAACCTAACCTAACCTAACCTAACCTAACCTAACCTAACCTAACCTAACCTAACCTAACCTAACCTAACCTAACCTAACCTAACCTAACCTAACCTAACCTAACCTAACCTAACCTAACCTAACCTAACCTAACCTAACCTAACCTAACCTAACCTAACCTAACCTAACCTAACCTAACCTAACCTAACCTAACCTAACCTAACCTAACCTAACCTAACCTAACCTAACCTAACCTAACCTAACCTAACCTAACCTAACCTAACCTAACCTAACCTAACCTAACCTAACCTAACCTAACCTAACCTAACCTAACCTAACCTAACCTAACCTAACCTAACCTAACCTAACCTAACCTAACCTAACCTAACCTAACCTAACCTAACCTAACCTAACCTAACCTAACCTAACCTAACCTAACCTAACCTAACCTAACCTAACCTAACCTAACCTAACCTAACCTAACCTAACCTAACCTAACCTAACCTAACCTAACCTAACCTAACCTAACCTAACCTAACCTAACCTAACCTAACCTAACCTAACCTAACCTAACCTAACCTAACCTAACCTAACCTAACCTAACCTAACCTAACCTAACCTAACCTAACCTAACCTAACCTAACCTAACCTAACCTAACCTAACCTAACCTAACCTAACCTAACCTAACCTAACCTAACCTAACCTAACCTAACCTAACCTAACCTAACCTAACCTAACCTAACCTAACCTAACCTAACCTAACCTAACCTAACCTAACCTAACCTAACCTAACCTAACCTAACCTAACCTAACCTAACCTAACCTAACCTAACCTAACCTAACCTAACCTAACCTAACCTAACCTAACCTAACCTAACCTAACCTAACCTAACCTAACCTAACCTAACCTAACCTAACCTAACCTAACCTAACCTAACCTAACCTAACCTAACCTAACCTAACCTAACCTAACCTAACCTAACCTAACCTAACCTAACCTAACCTAACCTAACCTAACCTAACCTAACCTAACCTAACCTAACCTAACCTAACCTAACCTAACCTAACCTAACCTAACCTAACCTAACCTAACCTAACCTAACCTAACCTAACCTAACCTAACCTAACCTAACCTAACCTAACCTAACCTAACCTAACCTAACCTAACCTAACCTAACCTAACCTAACCTAACCTAACCTAACCTAACCTAACTCTAACCTAACCTAACCTAACCTAACCTAACCTAACCTAACCTAACCTAACCTAACCTAACCTAACCTAACCTAACCTAACCTAACCTAACCTAACCTAACCTAACCTAACCTAACCTAACCTAACCTAACCTAACCTAACCTAACCTAACCTAACCTAACCTAACCTAACCTAACCTAACCTAACCTAACCTAACCTAACCTAACCTAACCTAACCTAACCTAACCTAACCTAACCTAACCTAACCTAACCTAACCTAACCTAACCTAACCTAACCTAACCTAACCTAACCTAACCTAACCTAACCTAACCTAACCTAACCTAACCTAACCTAACCTAACCTAACCTAACCTAACCTAACCTAACCTAACCTAACCTAACCTAACCTAACCTAACCTAACCTAACCTAACCTAACCTAACCTAACCTAACCTAACCTAACCTAACCTAACCTAACCTAACCTAACCTAACCTAACCTAACCTAACCTAACCTAACCTAACCTAACCTAACCTAACCTAACCTAACCTAACCTAACCTAACCTAACCTAACCTAACCTAACCTAACCTAACCTAACCTAACCTAACCTAACCTAACCTAACCTAACCTAACCTAACCTAACCTAACCTAACCTAACCTAACCTAACCTAACCTAACCTAACCTAACCTAACCTAACCTAACCTAACCTAACCTAACCTAACCTAACCTAACCTAACCTAACCTAACCTAACCTAACCTAACCTAACCTAACCTAACCTAACCTAACCTAACCTAACCTAACCTAACCTAACCTAACCTAACCTAACCTAACCTAACCTAACCTAACCTAACCTAACCTAACCTAACCTAACCTAACCTAACCTAACCTAACCTAACCTAACCTAACCTAACCTAACCTAACCTAACCTAACCTAACCTAACCTAACCTAACCTAACCTAACCTAACCTAACCTAACCTAACCTAACCTAACCTAACCTAACCTAACCTAACCTAACCTAACCTAACCTAACCTAACCTAACCTAACCTAACCTAACCTAACCTAACCTAACCTAACCTAACCTAACCTAACCTAACCTAACCTAACCTAACCTAACCTAACCTAACCTAACCTAACCTAACCTAACCTAACCTAACCTAACCTAACCTAACCTAACCTAACCTAACCTAACCTAACCTAACCTAACCTAACCTAACCTAACCTAACCTAACCTAACCTAACCTAACCTAACCTAACCTAACCTAACCTAACCTAACCTAACCTAACCTAACCTAACCTAACCTAACCTAACCTAACCTAACCTAACCTAACCTAACCTAACCTAACCTAACCTAACCTAACCTAACCTAACCTAACCTAACCTAACCTAACCTAACCTAACCTAACCTAACCTAACCTAACCTAACCTAACCTAACCTAACCTAACCTAACCTAACCTAACCTAACCTAACCTAACCTAACCTAACCTAACCTAACCTAACCTAACCTAACCTAACCTAACCTAACCTAACCTAACCTAACCTAACCTAACCTAACCTAACCTAACCTAACCTAACCTAACCTAACCTAACCTAACCTAACCTAACCTAACCTAACCTAACCTAACCTAACCTAACCTAACCTAACCTAACCTAACCTAACCTAACCTAACCTAACCTAACCTAACCTAACCTAACCTAACCTAACCTAACCTAACCTAACCTAACCTAACCTAACCTAACCTAACCTAACCTAACCTAACCTAACCTAACCTAACCTAACCTAACCTAACCTAACCTAACCTAACCTAACCTAACCTAACCTAACCTAACCTAACCTAACCTAACCTAACCTAACCTAACCTAACCTAACCTAACCTAACCTAACCTAACCTAACCTAACCTAACCTAACCTAACCTAACCTAACCTAACCTAACCTAACCTAACCTAACCTAACCTAACCTAACCTAACCTAACCTAACCTAACCTAACCTAACCTAACCTAACCTAACCTAACCTAACCTAACCTAACCTAACCTAACCTAACCTAACCTAACCTAACCTAACCTAACCTAACCTAACCTAACCTAACCTAACCTAACCTAACCTAACCTAACCTAACCTAACCTAACCTAACCTAACCTAACCTAACCTAACCTAACCTAACCTAACCTAACCTAACCTAACCTAACCTAACCTAACCTAACCTAACCTAACCTAACCTAACCTAACCTAACCTAACCTAACCTAACCTAACCTAACCTAACCTAACCTAACCTAACCTAACCTAACCTAACCTAACCTAACCTAACCTAACCTAACCTAACCTAACCTAACCTAACCTAACCTAACCTAACCTAACCTAACCTAACCTAACCTAACCTAACCTAACCTAACCTAACCTAACCTAACCTAACCTAACCTAACCTAACCTAACCTAACCTAACCTAACCTAACCTAACCTAACCTAACCTAACCTAACCTAACCTAACCTAACCTAACCTAACCTAACCTAACCTAACCTAACCTAACCTAACCTAACCTAACCTAACCTAACCTAACCTAACCTAACCTAACCTAACCTAACCTAACCTAACCTAACCTAACCTAACCTAACCTAACCTAACCTAACCTAACCTAACCTAACCTAACCTAACCTAACCTAACCTAACCTAACCTAACCTAACCTAACCTAACCTAACCTAACCTAACCTAACCTAACCTAACCTAACCTAACCTAACCTAACCTAACCTAACCTAACCTAACCTAACCTAACCTAACCTAACCTAACCTAACCTAACCTAACCTAACCTAACCTAACCTAACCTAACCTAACCTAACCTAACCTAACCTAACCTAACCTAACCTAACCTAACCTAACCTAACCTAACCTAACCTAACCTAACCTAACCTAACCTAACCTAACCTAACCTAACCTAACCTAACCTAACCTAACCTAACCTAACCTAACCTAACCTAACCTAACCTAACCTAACCTAACCTAACCTAACCTAACCTAACCTAACCTAACCTAACCTAACCTAACCTAACCTAACCTAACCTAACCTAACCTAACCTAACCTAACCTAACCTAACCTAACCTAACCTAACCTAACCTAACCTAACCTAACCTAACCTAACCTAACCTAACCTAACCTAACCTAACCTAACCTAACCTAACCTAACCTAACCTAACCTAACCTAACCTAACCTAACCTAACCTAACCTAACCTAACCTAACCTAACCTAACCTAACCTAACCTAACCTAACCTAACCTAACCTAACCTAACCTAACCTAACCTAACCTAACCTAACCTAACCTAACCTAACCTAACCTAACCTAACCTAACCTAACCTAACCTAACCTAACCTAACCTAACCTAACCTAACCTAACCTAACCTAACCTAACCTAACCTAACCTAACCTAACCTAACCTAACCTAACCTAACCTAACCTAACCTAACCTAACCTAACCTAACCTAACCTAACCTAACCTAACCTAACCTAACCTAACCTAACCTAACCTAACCTAACCTAACCTAACCTAACCTAACCTAACCTAACCTAACCTAACCTAACCTAACCTAACCTAACCTAACCTAACCTAACCTAACCTAACCTAACCTAACCTAACCTAACCTAACCTAACCTAACCTAACCTAACCTAACCTAACCTAACCTAACCTAACCTAACCTAACCTAACCTAACCTAACCTAACCTAACCTAACCTAACCTAACCTAACCTAACCTAACCTAACCTAACCTAACCTAACCTAACCTAACCTAACCTAACCTAACCTAACCTAACCTAACCTAACCTAACCTAACCTAACCTAACCTAACCTAACCTAACCTAACCTAACCTAACCTAACCTAACCTAACCTAACCTAACCTAACCTAACCTAACCTAACCTAACCTAACCTAACCTAACCTAACCTAACCTAACCTAACCTAACCTAACCTAACCTAACCTAACCTAACCTAACCTAACCTAACCTAACCTAACCTAACCTAACCTAACCTAACCTAACCTAACCTAACCTAACCTAACCTAACCTAACCTAACCTAACCTAACCTAACCTAACCTAACCTAACCTAACCTAACCTAACCTAACCTAACCTAACCTAACCTAACCTAACCTAACCTAACCTAACCTAACCTAACCTAACCTAACCTAACCTAACCTAACCTAACCTAACCTAACCTAACCTAACCTAACCTAACCTAACCTAACCTAACCTAACCTAACCTAACCTAACCTAACCTAACCTAACCTAACCTAACCTAACCTAACCTAACCTAACCTAACCTAACCTAACCTAACCTAACCTAACCTAACCTAACCTAACCTAACCTAACCTAACCTAACCTAACCTAACCTAACCTAACCTAACCTAACCTAACCTAACCTAACCTAACCTAACCTAACCTAACCTAACCTAACCTAACCTAACCTAACCTAACCTAACCTAACCTAACCTAACCTAACCTAACCTAACCTAACCTAACCTAACCTAACCTAACCTAACCTAACCTAACCTAACCTAACCTAACCTAACCTAACCTAACCTAACCTAACCTAACCTAACCTAACCTAACCTAACCTAACCTAACCTAACCTAACCTAACCTAACCTAACCTAACCTAACCTAACCTAACCTAACCTAACCTAACCTAACCTAACCTAACCTAACCTAACCTAACCTAACCTAACCTAACCTAACCTAACCTAACCTAACCTAACCTAACCTAACCTAACCTAACCTAACCTAACCTAACCTAACCTAACCTAACCTAACCTAACCTAACCTAACCTAACCTAACCTAACCTAACCTAACCTAACCTAACCTAACCTAACCTAACCTAACCTAACCTAACCTAACCTAACCTAACCTAACCTAACCTAACCTAACCTAACCTAACCTAACCTAACCTAACCTAACCTAACCTAACCTAACCTAACCTAACCTAACCTAACCTAACCTAACCTAACCTAACCTAACCTAACCTAACCTAACCTAACCTAACCTAACCTAACCTAACCTAACCTAACCTAACCTAACCTAACCTAACCTAACCTAACCTAACCTAACCTAACCTAACCTAACCTAACCTAACCTAACCTAACCTAACCTAACCTAACCTAACCTAACCTAACCTAACCTAACCTAACCTAACCTAACCTAACCTAACCTAACCTAACCTAACCTAACCTAACCTAACCTAACCTAACCTAACCTAACCTAACCTAACCTAACCTAACCTAACCTAACCTAACCTAACCTAACCTAACCTAACCTAACCTAACCTAACCTAACCTAACCTAAAGTATGGTAGGAAAGCGCGATGAGCGCGTGATAACTCAGGAGCACACTGCTTAAGCACCACTGCTGGTATACCGTCTGGCCCACTCGACTTATGAACGTCTAGAGAAAGCAACGCCCGCCTGACCTCCCGCTGCGTTATGGAGATTTCCGGCATGAACTTACCGCACCACGGCATAGTAGGTGGTACAGCGCCTTCATCGTTCATATTCGAGTTCGAGGCAAAGAGACTGCCCAGTAGATCGGCTATCTCTTTAGCACTATGGGCCAAGTCACCATCGGTCTTTCGCAGTGGTGGTAACGACGACTGGCAGAAGTTCCCTTCGGCAGCTTTGGCAAGCGACCAGAAAGCACGACTCCCAGAAGGATAGCTCGCAAGTCGCCCACCTATTTTGCATATAGCGCCCAACGCTCAAGGGCTCCCCGTGGTGGTAGCCCCAGCTTGGGTGGTCGCTCTCGGGGGCGTCCCTTCGACCGGTGTGAGCCTCGAACCCGAAGGTGAGTCAACTCGTCTAATAACTCAACAGATTTCCAATAAAGCCCATAGTTCTGACCATAGGTTTCGGCAGATCTTTGAATTCCGAGCACAACGACCCCAAACTCGGCCAAAATCAACGCAATACGCTCTGACTAGCAGACTTTTGAAAATTTGCGCACCAGCGCTTGAAGTCACAGACGCCATCTTGTCGATTTTCAAACGGCAATAACTCGCGAACCAAACGTCGTAGAACCATCGGGTTTGTACTCATATACTTAAGAAACTTACCAGCAATCTTTATATAGGCACAAAAACTACAAAAGACGTGTCAAAATTTTTTACCATATTGACACGATCAGACGACAGGTCAGGTTAACCACATCCAGAAAACTCCAAACACGAGTGTTCTGCTGATTCTGGATCTGGAGATATCAAGGGAAACCTAAATCGGCGGCCATCTTGGTTGTCTTGGGAATTTCTTTGAAATCACATAGCTTGGTCTGTATTGGAGCAAAACGCACCGAGTTTGTACTCAAATTGATCGGCTAGCTCCCACCTACACAACCAATTATACCAATATCAGGCAGCCATATTGGATTTCGAACAAAACTTTAGACATCAATAGCTCTTAAAGTAATAATCCGAATAACCCCGAGTTTGGTCTCTAACTCTTTAGCTCTTCGTCTTCTATCTTTGTATAACATATATATTGATCTCTTAAACCCCTGGACTCATTTTGCTTCCAAAATGTCATCCAGAGGATCAAAATCATCAAATGCCTCCAGTTCAGCAAAATCCGGTGACAGCAAAGCTAACTCACGAGGGAGTTTCAAAAAGACCACCCCTGCAGCGGAGGAAGTCAAGGGCAGCAAAAAGACATCTACGCCCAGCACGTATCAGGAAGAACATAACAACTACCGCTGCTCAGGCGCCATTAGGACAGGCTCAAGAAGTCCCGACCGCACTAGTTACCTCCACTCCCACCACAGACCCGCAAAAAGCCAGATCAGAGGCCTCCCTTTTACGCATCAGAACTCAAATCAGAGCTGCAAACCAGGCCAACATAGACCATACTGCAATGGAGGCAAAGGAACCACAAGAGGACGATAGGGACGATCTCTCAGCCCACTCTTTCGCATCTTCAGCAGGGGGTGGTGGATTCCTTCACGAGATGCCTAGAATAGCCAACCACTTGCTACAGAAAACCAAATCCAAACTTGAAGAATCGCGGAACATGAGCAGAGAGATTCGGGAAGCGGTTTCAAGTGGTATCCACGGTCTGTATGAAATCATACTAAAACTATCCGACTCTCGCCTTAGACACATTGCCGAACGGGAAAAATCCAAATGCTACTATGAACACACTCTCAATCGACTGGAATCTAGGAATAGGCAAATGTTCGGGGACCTCAATAGTAAATACGAGGCGCAGACAAAAGAACTGCATGAGCTCACAACCCAGACACAGAAACAAATAGAAAGCTTCCGTAGCTACATGGCTTACGAATTCGAGACTGAACGAAACCACTCGCAGGATAGGGCTAATGACCTAAAAACTCTTATTAAAAACGAATTGCTTGTTTCCAAAAGCGATTACAAAGCATTACACGACAGCGTGCTTCAACTTAAAAACCTACTCAAAACGCAGACATCACCAAACACGTCAGAAATCCCCAACCTTATCCACGAACTGAGCATCCTAAAACGAGAACTACAGGAAACGAACTTGAAACTGAGCAGCCAAACACATCATGAAACCCTTAAACCAGACGGCCTGAGCGCTATAGTTGAAGCTCTGAGGGAAGACATAAAAAAGATATCGACCACCAAACCAGAATGCCCAACCACTCCAATTCTAGAAGCGATCAAAAACGATCTCCTAGAATTAAAAATCATCAGCCAACATGCAGCGGTTCCACTAAAGTTGCCCGAGGAGACAGACAAAATCACTAATACCCTCGAACAACTGAGAAGAGATGTTAGTGAGCTTGGAGAAGTCACAATGGCAACAGCAAATCCAATACGCACTGCGGTGGAGCAGCTTAGAGGGGAGATAAGAGGAGTGGACAGGGACACCAACAAGGAGTCCTTCCTGAACAACTCGATCCAATTACTTCCTACGCAAAGTCAAACAGAGCAACTAAACCCACGGATCAACAATCACCAAACCAGACCATCGTACGCAAGCAAAGCCGCAGCCCCCAAGTTTTCACTGGTCGTGGCATCTATTGATCCAACGCACACTAGTGACGACGTCATAAATAAAATAAAAACCAGCGTTGACGTCATCGAGATGGGGATCGGCATTAACCAAATGAGGAAGACACGGAAACAAAAAGTAGTCATCGGCTGTGACAGCGAGCCAGATTGTGAGGCACTAGGCAAAGCTCTTAAAGACCGAACTGACTCACTTACTGTTTCCCAACCAAAATTGAAGAGTCCCTTAATTAAACTCATAGGTGTAGCAAAGTTCCTAACCAACCCACAAATAGAGAAAGCAGTAATCACCCAGAATAAAAAGCTAGTAAAAGAAATTCCGGATCAGGACCGTAGCATCAGGGTCATACGACGAGTTAGGGCAAGTAAACCAGAACTGTGTGGAGTCATAATGGAGGTGGGACCAGCAATCTGGAATGCAATAAAAGACCAGACACTTAGGATTGACTACCAAAATAACATCCTAGCGGTAGATCACTCACCGGTAACCCAATGTTACAAATGCCTTAAATTTGGCCATCTCGCAAGAGACTGTCAATCCAAGGTTGTTTGCGGATACTGCACCGGACCCCATGACACTCGAGATTGTATTAATAGAACAGAGGAACCGAAGTGCTGCAATTGCTCATCGGCAAAAAACGGTAACCCGACGGATCACCCTGCATACAGCTCCAACTGCCCCGAGTGGTCGAAGTGGGACAGAATAGCGAGGTCATCAATAAACTATTATTGCTAACGCCTTAGTTGCACTAAAATTCAAAATAGTTCAAGTAAACCTAGGCCGCGGCTTCGAAGCTACTAAAGAAGCTATTTCTGAGGCTGAGAGAAACGGAGTATCACTGCTTCTCTTGCAGGAACCCTATATAGGCAACAAGGGCTATGTTGCCTCTAGTCACCGCGTTATCCAAAAACCCAATGCTAACGTAGATGACCCAGTAAAATCGGCAGCGATCGTTCTCGATAAAAATCTGCAAATAATCGAAAACACTAGCTTACACACTAACAACATAATTAGCTTCAAAACTGTATTAAAAAATTTCTGTTTAGCATTTGTTAACGTATATCTGGAAGGAAGCGTCGATATAGATCCGCACCTCAATCACATATACAAAGTAGCCCAAGAGTTAGAAGAACGGAACACGATTATCTGCGGAGACGTAAACGCCAAAAGCGTCTGGTGGGGATGCGACGTTGATGACGAGAGAGGAACGGCTTTCATGCAATTGGCTACTCAATTAGGTCTAAACATAGTCAACGAGGGAAACACCCCAACCTTTTACACCTACCGAGGTAGCACACTCCATAAAAGCATTGTTGACGTGACAGCATGCAGTAACGACCTACTGCCAAAAATCACAAATTGGAAAGTCAATACAGATACAGCCAGGCTAACGGACCATCGACAAATCGAATTCGAAATTAAAATGGACAATAATCAAAGCTACCTTCCTAAAAGCTCAACAAGGAAATTTAACACCAACAAAGTAAATTGGCAAAAGTTCATTAAAACTTTCAACGCGGAGCTTCAAAACAGAAACATAAGCGCAGGCTCCGTATCAACTATTACCGACCAAAAGGGGCTTGAAGCAGCCGTGGCGAGCTACAACGAGGCCTTGGAAGAAGCTTGCAAAAACACAATATCTCCCCTTAAAGCAATCACGAGTACAAAACAATGCAGGTGGTGGAACGAAGAACTGACTCAAAGCAAAAAACAGCTCATAAAATTGCGCCGAAAAATAAAACACGCACACGACACCAGACGCACAGTGCTAATTGAGCGGTACCAGGAAGCCAAATCCAGCTATAAAGAACTCATCGAGTCTTCAATAACTAATAGCTGGAAGGAATACTGTTCAAATCAAGACAGAGAGACTATGTGGCAACGGGTATACCGTGTTATTAAAAACTGCAGTGCAAAAGAAGGCGACAAGCTGCTCCGATCACCTCATGACGCTGACGAAATCATGAGTCCAAAGGATTCAGCGCTGCTCTTGTCAGAAGTGTTCTATCCTGCTGACGATCCTAGAACAGACACCGAAGAGCATAGGAAGCTTAGACATGAAGCACGAAAGGGAACAGACGAATTACTACTGGAAAACACACATGCTTTTACCCACGAGGAGCTCCGGGCTGTGTTTGCCAGGATGAATCCAAATAAGGCACCGGGAGTTGACGGGTTCACTTCCGATATTTGTGAGAGGGCATATAAAGCAGCCCCAGACACTATGTTGGCCATATACAACAAGTGTTTAGAATACGGTCGCTTCCCCAAAATCTGGAAACACGCAAGAGTCAAAATAATACCCAAGCCAGGCAAAACGGACTATCAGGTTGCTAAATCTTATAGACCTATTGGACTACTTCCTGTACTTGGTAAAGTTCTGGAGAAACTCTTTGCCAATCGAATCCTATGGGAAATGGGAAACAAAGAGAAGATTAGCCCCAGACAGTACGGATTTTTGCCCCAGAGAAGCACAGAAGATGCCTTGTACAATGCAACCGAAGTGGTCAGAGAAGCGGTAAGTCAAAAATTTATCACTGTCTTGGTTTCACTTGATATCGAGGGGGCCTTTGATAACGCTTGGTGGCCAGCAAAATTGAAGGAGCTAAGCTTAAAGAAGGTGGATCCACACATATTTAATTTAGTCAAAAGCTATTTACTAACGTACGCCGGAGCCACTACCGAGAGAACAACCAACAAAGGATGTATACAGGGCTCCACCTGCGGTCCGCTACTATGGAATATTCTGCTCCACTCCCTGCTACGTTTGGCTGACGACATGCCGGTTCACGTCCAGGCCTTCGCTGACGACGAGTTGCTCATAGCCACTGGCAGAATGGGTCGCGAAAATGGGGTGAGAGCCGCAAACTCAAATTTGCGGCCCATAAAACACAAGCAATACTAATAACTAAAAAACTAAAATACACCAAACCACAGTTAGTGCTTAACAACACCCCAATAGATCTCCAACATACCATTAAAGTGCTATAGACAGAAACCTCAATTTTCTGGCACATATCGACGAAACCACTACTAAAGCAGTCAAAATTTACAAATCTGTAAGTCGAACTGCAAGAGCTCAATGGGGCCTAAATCCCGAGATCGTCCTAATAATCTACGGAGCAGTCATTGAGCCTACAATATTGTACGGCTCAAACGTCTGGGGACACGTGGCTGACAGAAAGCAAATCAGGGACAGGCTAGAAAGAATAGGCAGGCTATTCACAAACCTGATCACCAAAGCCCATCGCACAACCTCCTTCAACTCCGGATCCATCCTGGCAAGAACCATCCCCCTGGACCCAAGGGCAGCAGAACAAAAGAAGCTCTACGAAACAAAAAGAGGGAACACCTTACTGGAACTCCCAAGCAGAGTTTTAGAAAATAAAATAAGCCCCTTGACGCTACCACATCCCGCTCTTCGGAATTCAATCAGTTTCCAATTAATCAGCGAACAGCTTGACATAGACAGAATGAATTCTAACGAACCTAAAATATTTACGGATGGCAGCAAGATAGAAGGCAAGGTTGGGGGAGCTGTTTCGTACTGGAGCAATGAAGGCGAAATAGGTAAAGCAAAGTTGTCCCTCGCAAGTTACTGCAGCGTTTTCCAAGCCGAAATGGCTGCAATTTATAGAGCCACTAAACTCATGAACTCCAAAAGAGCACTTGAGAATTCAAAAATCTTTAGTGATTCCAGATCCGCATTGGAATGCCTCGCTGACCCGAACAGTCTTAATCCGATAGCCCTAAAGATAAAAACTGAATTATTCAAAAAGGGAGGAAGCGTACAATTTTATTGGGTAAAGGCTCACACCAACATAACCGGCAACGAAAGGGCTGACCAGTTAGCAAAGGAAGCGGCGCTGAAATCGAAAACTAGCCATGCTTATGACGCCTACCCTCTCTCGTACGCGAAGCACCTCATCAGGAACGACACTATAGAAAAATGGCAAAAAAGGTATGAGGAGTCTGCAGCAGGAAACGTCACAAAGATGTTCTTTCCATTCCATACCATACCACCCTGCCGCGGACTTTTACTCTTCTCCCTCCTCCTGCGCCCGGCTCTCCGGCGGCGAATAGGGAGAGCAGTTGAATCGATCTCCCACTCCCTCTCCGCCGACTCCTTCCGCGAGATATCCTCCTCGCAGAAGGACAGAACAGAGTTTCACGACCTCTCGCTTCCAGCCATGAATTTTATCACGGCCGAAAGCGAGAGGTCGGTCCCCACGACTGCGACGAGTGCACGGCGCAGCTCTGCCCGTCGCTAGATGTCGTTGAACATGTCTAGCGGCCTAGTTAGGCGGGAACGAAGGGCTTGCCTTAATTGGCCGGCCCGCGAGGAGTAAACCTCTATAATAAATCCTCAATTCTAACCGTTACGGTCCGTGGCATTGGGGTGCTCGAAAGAGCGGCTGGGGAGCTCATCAGCCCCTAATGGCCAACCCTGGCAATCACCCGTCCTCCCAGGCGTATTAGGGTTATCGGGACATCACCGGATCTCTGTCCCGAAGGACCGAATATTTCTCCGGTACTCGTGGAAATAGCATGGAATATAATAAAACCAATATTACCTACGAAATTGTTAGGGTGGGGGGGAAGATGATACAGTTAGGAGAGGGGGGGAGGGAAACAAAAACACAAATGAAGACGAGATGATGCTGTCTGACGTGTGTGTCTGATGATGTGGGCCTCGCTAAGGCGAAGGCGCAGCTCGCTGCGGCCGAGACGGAAGAGCTCATCCTCCAAGCCGAAAAAGAGATCAGCGCTAAAGTTCAGGCGATGAATAGAACAAGGGTGGAACTGGCTGTTAGTAGCAAAGAAGATGATGATAAAACAGCTGAGGGGCTTAAAAGACCAGTGGCCGAAGGCGTGGATATTATTCTGCATGTCGCCAGCAAATCAAGCCACCTGAAGGGCACATTCCAAAAAGCCCTGAAAAATGCGGCAGCAATAATTTCTGATGCTGCAGAATTGCTGGCTGAAAGAACAATATCCACGAAGACCAAGGAGTTGCAGGCAGCTAATGACAAACTAGTTGCCGAGGTCGCTGAGCTGAGGAAAGAAATGTTAAGCCTACGTGCTTCAGTTGAAAGTACTCGCTCAAAGCAACCAGCGGCCGAAACCAACGAGGAGCTTGTCCACACTATTATGCTCCAGGTGGGAGGAATGGTGAATGCTCGATTTGGAGCGCTCGAGGAACGTCTCCTTCCTGAGCGGTGCCTTCGCCCACCGCTTCGGTCCGACGGCAAAACGCTGCCAGCAAGCGCCAGCCGTGAGCCTGCAGAGCCCACAACGAGTGGCGCCAAAAAAGAAGGAAACAGAAACGAAGGAAAAGCTGACTAAAAAGACGACTCCACTGCAGAAAGCACCTGAGCCACTGCCACCTGCTCCTACTACTCAGGACGAGGGCTGGACAACCGTCGTCAAACGGGGCGCCAGGCACAGGAGATAAAAGACGGCCAAGGCGGCGACAGCTCCGGAGAATACCAAATCCAAGAAGTTTAAGAGGTTACGCCCTCCCCGGTCTGCAGCGGTCGTGATCACGCTGCAGCCTGAAGCAGTAGAAAAAGGTGCAACCTATGCGGCAGTTATGACCGAGGCGAGGGCAAAATTTAACATCAAGGAAATGGGAATTCCGTCCCTGAAATTCCGGAAGGCAGCCACAGGGGCACGAATATTTGAAGTCCCAGGTGCAGGAAGCGGTGAAAAAGCGGACTCCTTAGCCACAAAACTAAGGGAGGCCCTAGGCGACAGCATAGTGAAGGTTTCCAGGCCGATAAAAACGGTAGAACTCCGCCTTACCGGACTGGACGACTCTGTCACCAAGGAGGACATAGTCAACGCCGTTACTAGAAACGGCTGCCGACCCGTAGAGGTAAAGGTTGGAGAAATACGTTTTGACACGTCCGGCACCGGAACTGTGCGCCTGAGCTGCCCGGTGGCAACGGCGAACAAAATTTCGAAGGCTGGCAAGCAGCTCACAGGCTGGGTCTCGGCATCGGTAAAACTCTTGGAAGCAAAGCCGCTTAGATGTTTCCGCTGCTTTCGAGAAGGCCATGTCCGAGCCCAGTGCTCAGAGGAGGTAGACCGCAGTGGCTTATGCTACCGCTGTGGCCAGCCTGGGCACAAAGCAGCGGCCTGTGCTGAGGAGCCTAGTTGCCCGTTATGCAAAGCAGCGGGCAAAGATGCGAAACACAGGGTGGGAAGCAAGAAATGCTCCCCGCCCAAATTCAAGAAGAAAAAGGCCGCAATTGCGCCGCCTGCTGAGGCAATTGACACTTAATGGCCTATAGTCTCCTACAGGCAAACCACAACCACTCCGCCCGCGCGCAGGATCTCTTCCTGCAAAGCATGGCGGAGTGGTCAATAGATCTGGCGGTGGCTGCCGAGCCCTATTTCGTCCCTCATAGGGATAACTGGTTCGGGGATGTGGGTGGCTTGGTGGCCATTATTGTGTCAACAACTGCGGGCCCGGTGACAGAAGTTGTCGGAAAGATTGAAAGGTTGCTGTTTTGTGGAGGATGATTGTCGTCGTCGGGGTGTATTTCTCCCCCAACCGATGCCTCGCCCAATTTGAGCACTTCCTGGAAGAGGTGGGAGACATTATAAGGCGTCACCCTCTGAGCCCGGTCGTCAGGGGTCAGTTGCTACGTGCGTGCGGCAGCAGGGCAAATCAATCGTGGATGTTTCGTTCGCAAGCCCTGCTGTAGTATGCCGAGTACGTGGCTGGAGGGTTCTGGCTGATGTGGAGACGCTGTCGGACCACAGATATATAAGGTTCAACGTAGCTGTTTCGCCGGATTCTCCGGCCATAAATCGTCGATGCACCTCGGCGACACCCCGATGGGCACTATCGCGCATCGATAGGGACATGCTGGTGGAAGCCTCCGTCGTATAGGCCTGGATTCCAGAGAAAGAAGGGCCTCTAAATGTTGAGTGAGAAGCGGACTGGTTTCGGGTCGCAATGACGCAGGTCTGTGATGCTTCTATGCCCCGGACCAGTGCCCGACCTCCAAGGCGTCAAGTGTACTGGTGGTCTGAGGAAGTGGCCACTCTTCGCAATAACTGCGTGGTGGCGAGGCGCCGCCTTCGTGGGCAGGGCCGTGACGCAACGACGGAGGCACAGCTGTACGAGTCTTATAGAGACTGTAAAAAGACCCATCAGCCGGGTCAAGACTCAGATAGGGAAGAGCTCCTCGAGACTCTCAATGGGGACCCATGGGGCCGCCCCTACCGAATGGTGCGGGGTAAACTCCGATCATGGGCCCCTCCAGTGACGGAGAGTCTACAGCCCCATCTGCTGGAAGAGGTCGTGACCGCCCTTTTTCCATATCGGGCGGAGTACACACCTCCTATTATGGCACCACCCCGGTCTCACCGGTCTGATAATAGTGGAATGGAAGCTGGGGTTCCAGGTGTGAGTGATGGTGAGCTCGGCGCGGCTATATTAAGACTCCGGAAGAAGAATGTTTCTCCGGGGCCTGACGGCATTCCTGGCCGCGCGTGGTTCTTGGCGCTGGATGCCCTTGGGGACCGGCTAAAGCGGCTGTTTAACGCCTGCTTAGAGTCAGGACGGTTTCCTTCGCAGTGGAAAACGGGCAGATTGGTCCTTCTACGGAAAGATTATCCCGCGGATAATCCTTCTGCATACCGCCCTCTGGTGATGCTTGACGAGGTGGGAAAGTTATTCGAGCGTGTCATAGCTTCTCGCCTCAACGGGCACCTGCATCGTATGGGACCCGATTTATCAAAGTACCAGTTCGGGTTTCGAGAGGGTCGTTCGACGATCGACGCGATCACTCGCGTCAAGGCTCTCTCGGACGATGTGGTTTACCGGGGCGGGGTGTTGGTGGCGGTGTCTCTTGACATAGCAAACGCGTTTAACACCTTGCCCTGGTCCTGTGTCGTGGAGGCGCTCCGATATCATGGAGTGCCCTAATACTTGCAGGAACTGGTGGGGTGCAGGTAGGTCACACGGGCGGTCGTGAAAGGCGGAAGGAAATGTCGTGCGGTGTTCCACAGGGCTCGGTTCTTGGCCCGCTGCTGTGGAACATTGGCTACGACTGGGTGCTGCGGGGTGCCCTCCTCTCGGGCGTAAGCGTAACGTGCTACGCTGATGATATGCTGGTCACGACGCAAGGGGACAACTGGCGGGAGGCTGCCCGTCTTGCCACTGCAACGGTGGCGCAGGTCGTCGGCAGAATACGGTTGCTGGGACTGAGGGTGGCGCTCGAGAAATCTGAGGCCCTTTGCTTTCATGGGCCCAGAAACGCGCCGCCCCAAGGGTCCCACATCGTAGTGAGTGGTGTCCGAAAGGAGGTCGGGTCCAATATGAGGTACCTTGGGCTCGTCCTCGACAGTCGTTGGAATTTCCGCGTCCACTTCCGGCGTTTGATGGCTACGGCCGGTGCTCTTTCCCGGCTGCTGCCGAATCTGGGGGGGCCTAATACAGCATGCCGTCGCCTGAACTTAGGGGTCGTGCAGTCCATGGCGTTGTACGGCGCTCCCGTATGGTCTAACGCTCTGACAGAGCCGAATCTCGCCCAATTGCGAATGCCACAGAGGGCAATGGCCATCAGAGTAATACGGGGGTATCGCACTGGCTCCTATAGGGCGGCGTGTGTGCTGGCGGGGTCACCGCCTTGGGAACTCGAGGCCGAAGTCCGTGCGTCTGTGTACAGATGGCGCGCGGAACTGCGAGCCCAAGGCAAACCTAACCTAACCTAACCTAACCTACCTCTCAGTCGCACACAAAGAAAGCCAGTCGTTTCCTGAAGAACTTCGTAAATCTCTTTCCGCGCGAAACATTAACGCTCAATTCGTATCGGCAATAGAGTGCAAAACAGTTTTAGAGGAAACCATAGCTTTTTACACGGAAGCACTGCTGGAGGCTAGTGATGCCACAATTCCGAAAGCTAATGATGTTGGTAAAAGGAAAGCCAGTAAGTGGTGGAATGAAGAACTAACAAAAGCCAAACAGAAATTAGTAAAAATTAGAAGACAGTTAAAAAAGGCCAATAAAAGGAGGCGGCAGCAGCAAAAACAAATTACAAAAATCTAATAGAGAAATCCATTACAAACAGCTGGAAAGATTTCTGCTCCACACAGAAAAAGGAAACGATGTGGCAAAATATATTCCGGGTCGCAAGCAGAGTTCAAATCAAGTAGAAACTGAACAGGATTGGCAGACTCTTCACCATAATGGTTGCAAAAGCTCACCGTACCACATCTCTGACATCAAGCCAAATCCTGTCCAGAACTCTTCCACTAGACCTACGAGCAATGGAGAACAGAAGTCTCTATATGACTAAAAGAGGAAAGCCGATCTCGGAGCTGCCGGACAGAGAGCTCGAAGCTCCAATAAGCGCCTTTAACCTTCCGCACCCTGCCCTCCGGAAGTCCATCACCTTCAGCCACATCAACGGGGAAAACGACCTCAAAAGCATTGATCCTAATCTGCCACAGATTTTTACTGATGGGAGCAAGATCGAAGGCAAGGTAGGAGGCGCTGTCACCTATTGGCAACGAGGCAAAGAGCTGGGTAAAGCAAAATTTTCACTGGGCGACTGCTGCAGCGTTTTTCAAGCAGAAATGGTTGCAATATGCCGGGCGGTCTAGCTAATGCACTCGAATAAAATTTTTAGGAAAGCTGCCATACTGAGAGATTCACGATCTGCACTAGAGTGCCTTGCCAACCCGAGCAGCTTAAGCCCAATCACCAACAAAATAAGAACCGAATTGGCAGATTTAAAAGCGAAAGGTGGAGAGGCCAATTTCTACTGGGTCAAGGCACATCACAACATCACGCGGAACGAATGAGCAGACGAATTGGCAAAAGAGGCGGCGCTAAAACTTAAAACTGCACACGCATATGAAGCATTCCCTCTATCGTTCGCGAAGCGCCTCATCAGACACGCGACCGTTGAAAATTGGCAAAAACGATACACTGACAATTCAACGGGGAGCGTCACTAAGATTTTCCTACCAACGGTCGAGACAGCCTACAAAATATTAAAGAAGATCGATATCGACAACTGCATGGCACAACTGCTTACCGGTCACGGAGGCTTTAGATCCTACCTCTTCAAAAGGGGTTTGGCAGGCTCACCATTTTGCACTTGCAATGATAGTACGGAAGAAACTGTCACTCACATTGTAGCCGAATGTCCTAAGTACCAAATCCAAAGATACGATTGCGAGTGCAAAATGGACCAAGAAATCGAAATAGGTAGCTTACAGGGTATTATTGAGGATGATCGTTGCCGAGACATATTCATTGCTTTTGCAAGGGGCGTTGTTAGATTGGCTTACCTGCCAAAGGCGCAAAATACTGAAACTGCGTTGGTTGTTCTTTCCTGTAATAAAATAGCAATAGCTACAAATATACTGTAAATATTAAGTAACTTTGAAAAGAAAGCCATGTCATAAATTAATTAACGTCCCGAAAATCAATTTGGTTATTAAAATATTTATTAAAGGAAACTGTAATGTATATAATAGCTTTAAGTTCTTAGAGTTGTAAATCACTAGGAGTAGTGCTAGTAATAATTGTATATGTACTTTACAAATAAATAAATAAATAAAAAATAAAAAAAATCAAACAAAAGAAAAAGATATAAACAACTACAAATAAAAAAATAAAAAAAAAACTTTAATTTTCATAATATTCGATGTAAATAGCATAGCATATCCATACATCTATCTTAAGAACTGTTAAATTTTTTCTCACATTCCTTACAAACCAGAGTTGCACCAGGAAGTAATAAATCAAACAAGGTTTAGTTAAGTTAAAAAATTACCAAATGTTGCAACAGCAACAATATTCATGTCTTTTATTAAAAAAAAAAAAAACCTCAGTCGCAAACTCACATCCGCCGCAATAACACCTGCGGTGGGCCCAAAATTAGAAGTAAATAATATAGGATCTATTATGTTAGGGGAAAATAGAAATGTATTTTTAGATTATTGTACTAATATAGCAAATAAAAAAATAAAAAGAAACAAGTAATAAATAATATGTTTTCTGAATATAGTGTATATTTTTTGTAAAACATATGAAAATGTAATCTGATAATAAGAAATCTGTAACAGCAATGTAAACTAGTAATATATGAACATTAAAAAGCTCTATTATAGAAAAGTAGCAGTTAAATGGAAATGTTAATAAATAGTAAATATAAAATATTACATATTAAATAGTAAGCAAGACGTAGAATAAGGAACAATGTCGAATACTGAAAAATAAAATAAGCTGTAAATTTATTTACCCGAAATACAAAGATAGTAGAATAGATAGAAGTGAAATCAACAAATTGAAGGATATAACCATTAACCACCATTTGTATCATAGATAATATATAATTAATTTTTTTTATTTTTTTATTTTTATAGTTATATAAGCTCCTTTAAAGAGGCAAAAGTCTAAGTGCGTACAACCTCTTTAGCCTTTATCGTTTTCTTCTGTTCTCTTTCTCTTTAAATTAGTGATTTTGTACATATTTTATTTTTGTTGTAGGCAATTTAAATATGTATAGTATAGTATAGTAATTAAATATTTATAGGTGTTTTGTCTTTCACTAATGTCCGTGAAGTGACGCAGTAAGGGCTCCCACTGAAAATCAGTATTGTACCTACACGGGTACATATCATGAGGGGGAGGCCCATTTAGCTCACGCACTCTTTTTTGGTATATAATTTTTTATTTTTTTTATTTTTTGTTAAATATTTTGTATGTGTGTGTTTGCTAAATAAAAAAATTTTGTTTTTGTTTTTTTTTTTTGAAATCCTACCCTTAAAAGAGCGAAAGAGATGAAAGATAGAAAGATCAAGTATGTTGGATGGCAGTACGAGAGGCATAAAAGTGAGAACTGGAAGAAGTCTGCGGCACTATCGCTGGAGGTACTAGAAAAAAGAAAAAAAAAACACCCTAACCTAACCTAACCTAACCACCTAGAAGGCAACGTAGATATAGAACCCTTTTTAGAGGAAATCCAAGCAGTCACACAAACTCTACAGGAAAAAAACCTGATCATAGCGGGAGACATAAATGCAAGAAGTGTCTGGTGGGGCTGCGACGCGGATGACGAGCGGGGAACGGAGTTTATGCAACTTGTCGCACAACTCGGGGGCCACGTCGTCAACAAAGTAAGAACGCCAACATTCTACACCCATCGAGGTAATAGAAGTCTCGTCAGCATCGTGGATGTCACAGTATGCTCAGACAACATTTTGCCCAGAATCTGCAACTGGAGGGTTAATACGGACACAGCCAGGATTACCGATCATCGCCAGGTGGAATTTGCTGTCAATATCGGTGACAGTTTAGAATATATACCGCGAACATCAACAAGGATATTCAATACACACAAAGCAGACTGGCGCGACTTTGACAGAACATTCCAGAAAAAGTAAAACGCCAGAGGCATCAACGTAGAAACTCTCTCAGCAATCACTTGCTGTTCCGAACTAGAAGACAGAATAAGGAATTACACAGAGTGTCTGCAGGAAGCTTGCTCAGCCGCGATACCAAAGTTAGACACCGACACCAAGTTAAAGCGATGTAGGTGGTGGAACACCGAACTTAATAGAACAAAAAAGGAGGTCATAGCTAAGAGAAGAAGACTAAGGCATGCCAATGAGATGAGACGCCCACTACTAGTCAAAGAATACAAGGATGCTAAAGAACGATACAAAAAATTAATTGAAACCTCAATCACATCGAGTTGGAAAAAGTATTGTTCCACACAAGAAAAAGAAACCATGTGGTCTAGAGTGTTTCGCATTATCAAGACCAGTTCAGTGTGGGAAGGCGATAAGCTGCTTCGATCACCGCTGAACGAGAAGGAAGTACTTGAACCTTTGGCCTCGACCACGCTGCTGGCAGAGACATTTTACCCAGCGGATGACCCCTTGACGGATTCGGAGGAACAGGCTGAATTGAGAAGGAAAGCGGAACTTGCGACATTTCTTACCTCTGCAGACAAGCTACTAAAATTCACACATGGGGAACTGAACGCGGTTTTCGCAAAAATGAACCCCAAGAAGGCTCCCGGCACAGACGGTCTCACTTCCGACATAATTGAACGAGCTTACCAGGCTAACCCAGATATTATGCTGGAAATATTTAATAAGTGCCTGGAACTAAGCGTGTTCCCTAAGGCATGGAAGCACGCCAAAATAAAGATAATCCCAAAACCAGGGCGGGAAGACTACCAGATCCCCAAGGCCTATAGACCTATCGGCTTGCTTCCAGTGTTAGGGAAAACGTTGGAGAAACGGTTTGCCAACAGTATACTCTGGGAAATGGGCAATAGGGAGAAACTTAGTGCCAGGCCGTATGGCTTTCTTCCACAGAGAAGCACGGAAGACGCTCTATATGACGCAGTAGAGCTTGTCAATAAAGCATTGAGTCAGAAACTCATCGTGACAATCGTGTCTCTAGACATCAAAGGAGCGTTTGACAATACCTGGTGGCCTGCAGTTATATTAGAATTGCTCAACAAAGAACTTGAACCACGGCTATGCAACTTAGTGAGGAACTACCTTACTGATAGAACCATTGAAATCACCTACGCAGGAGCTACCACAGAAAGACCCACAACCAAAGGCTGCATACAGGGCTCCACCTGTGGGCCTTTACTCTGGAACATATTACTAGATTCCCTACTTAACTCAGCAGATGATATGCCAGTCCATATACAAGCTTTTGCGGATGACATTCTGGTGATAGCGTCAGGCAAGTCTGGCCCTGAAATTGAAGGAAAGCTGAACCCTACGCTGGAAAAATAGCTGAATGGGGAGAGAGTGTTAAACTTAACTTTGCAGCTCACAAAACACAAGCTATGGTCATAACCAAAAAGTTGAAGTACCAAAACCCGAAAGTCACGCTCAACGGCGCAAAGGTTCAGGAATCATTGAAAATTTTGGGTCTCACGATAGACAAAAATTTGAATTTCCTTCTCCATCTGGACGAAGTAACGAAAAAAGCGGCAAGAATTTACAAGTCTGTAAGCCGAATAGCCAGAGCCCAATGGGGACTAAACTTCTCTATAATAAAAACCATTAACAGCGCCGTAATTGAGCCAATTATACTCTACGGCTCCAATGTCTGGGGACACTCTGCACACAGGAAGCAGGTTAAAATGAGACTCGACAAAATAGGCAGGATGTTTAGCAACCTTATAGCAAAAGCCCACCGTATTTCATCTCTGGTATCAAGCACCATCAGTCCCTTCACTTTAACACCCCCATCACTTCGAGAGCCAATCACATTCAATCTTATCACAGACCAAATAGAGGCAGACCAAATTGACCCTACCCTACCGCGCTCCCTATTTACGGACGGGAGTAAGATAGAGGGCAAAGTCGGAGGAGCAGTACCATACTGGCAAGAAACCAAAGAAGTAGGGCAAACTAAATTTACTCTAGCCAACTACTGCACTTGCGACGGGGAGACGGAGGAAACTATTTCCCATATAATAATCAGCTGTCCTAAATACGCAGGTGACAGATACGATTGCGAATGCAAAATGGACCAACACATTAGCATTGATAACATTCCAGCTCTGATTGAGGATGACCGCTGCCGTGAGGACTTTATAAACTTTGCAAAAAGGGTAGTCAAAGCCGCGGGAACGGGTAATGGTGCTAAGAACTAAATGAAGGATGGATGTTGTAACATAAGTGAATAGAATAAACATAAAAATTGAATTGTAATTATCCAAGTAAAATTTTTCGTCAGTTCTAAGTTTCTATTGCACGTCATATAAGTAATTACTGTACTGTTGAATAACTATAATAACATTATTTTAAAAGTGCCAAAAAAATAAATAATTGTAATCATCGAAATTATTTTGTCAGTTTTAAACTTCTATTTTACGTAATATAAGTTATTTAGCTGTAATGTTCAATTATTATTATTAAAACATTATTTTAAAAGTGCCAAGGAAAAAAAAAAATGAAGATTAAAAAAAAAATAAAAAAAAAAAACGAGTTGCACTCCGGGAGTGCCGGCAGAAGTGTAAACCTTTACACACGATTCGCGCTTAACACTCAAATATGTCACAAGACATGTCTTTGACATTGTCAAGAAATAATAATGTTTGTTTATTTACTTTTTTGACGTAGTATATTTGACATCCCAATCTGTCATAGAATTAAAATTCCATATCCAACCTCCCTGTACTACTCATAATCGCGAATACCAAAAATAAAAATTATTATAGGCGTGGCATTACGGTTTCCGTATTTTACAAAGACAAAGATGCACTTTGTTTAATTTCCATATTTTAAACACTTTATATACACGAATTTTACGAATACACAGCAGTATGGCCACTACACAGACGGTCGAGCCATCAGCTGTCACCATCCATGAATGCGCGTAGCACGCTGTAACATAAACACACTCGACCATTCGCGCAAGCGCCCTGCGCCGCCTAAACGAAACAGCAGGCGCAGGCATACATTTTCGCCGCGCCGTAGAAAGAGAGGGGGATACTCCCTGTCCTACGCCGCGCCAGCTGTCTACTCTCCATCCGTCTTACGAATTTTCACGATCAGGACACGTGACCTGACGCGAGTTTATCATTTTTTACCCATACCAAAAAAAGTGCACAACGCCGCTAAAGAAGTTTTTACTTCAAAAAAAGAAAAAATAAAAAAAGGCACTATTACCTACATTTCATATTTTCACTAAAAAAAAAAAATGTTATACTAACACTTAATATATGTATCTAACTTAACACACAAACCAGGTATCTGTAACGCTAAGATAACAAAGCGACCACGCGAATAGTTTAATAAGAAAGAAAGAATCAAAAATATAAAAGAATCAACTGCTGCACTATCGATAGCGGCAATCATTTAACAGAAAGAGTAAAACCACGAAGAATGTAAGGTTCTGGTCTTTACCAAAAACTTTCATTTTCGGTGGGACAAAAAAAAACCTAACCTAACGGTGTTTAGGACAGAATTGTCCATAAGGAATGTAGTTTCCGTTGTTTTTAACCAACTTAAAAAAAGAAGGAGGTTCGAATTAGGATGTCTATATTTTTTTTATGTATTTTGGGGCATAACTCCGTGAAATATAGACAGATAGAAATTCTTTTTTTGTTTGAAAGGGGTTTTTCTCTAAAATCATGAATTTCGGAGACAGACAACGGAACTCTTTAAACTCTTACAGAAAATCAACCGCAATTAAATATGCATTGTTTACGCAATCACTCAACATAACATCACATCACGCTTTTACAATCGAAAGCAATTTTATAGTTAAAGTTGTGTCGGGGTACTTGTATCAGTTATGAAGTGACGGTTCCAAGTAAAGTTTAGCATTGCTATTATTTAATTTCTAGTATGCCTTAAACGGCTGTATTTATGCGTTAGCACTTTTACTTATTATGTGGTATTTTGTACATATTACACAAAAAACGAACTCGGTGACAGCTTAGAAGAACCGAGTTCATAAAAAATCGGTCTGTAAAATTGTAAGTGTATGGAGTGAAACTGATCAGATAGCCGGTTCAAATAATCGGAAGGAAAGTCGGACGTATATTCCTAGCCAAACCGTGGCGCGACCGACTAGAGCGCGGCGCATGGCCTGCGCGATCTCTGGGACTGCTACGTGACGGTATCGGTACACAGTACACACACATCCGACATGGCGCTGCAGCTCCAGACCTTCGGCCGCCTGATGCGAGCGCACGCTACCCGCGCCCCCCGCGCCCCCCGGACACACCGCACTGCATGCCTGCGCTTAGCGTCGCGCGAAGTGCCCGAATCGTGCTCGCCTGCAGCGCGCCCCCCCTGTCCACCATGTGTGCCCCCCCCACGTCCGCCCTGCCGCGGGCGACCCTCGGGCCGGACGCGTGCACTGCGCGTCCTCTGCTGCCCCCCACCTGCCGGCTGCCGCCCCCCCTGCGTGCCACCGCCCCCTAACTGTGCTCTTACTTGCGACAACACGCACCGTCAGCACTCGCAGGTACTTCTACACATTATTAACAGACGTAGCAATAAAATTATTTTCTTTATGATTAATATTGCTGCCAGCGGTATAGTATGCTTTATTGTAACGGCGACACATTTTCTGTATTTTTATAAAAATGGTCAATTTTTATCTATTTTTTAAATAAATTTTAAACGACTACTTAGAACATTATAAAAAAATATATATATGAGACCCTTTAACGTTAAGAGAATACGATTCGCGTCGCCCCGCACCAGCGCTCTTCATACAAACAAATTTCCTACTTCTTTTTGACATTTACTGATCAAACACTATGAAAACCTGTGGTTTTTTTTAATCTTAAAAAATGTTTTTATTAAGTGGTTTTTTTATTTGAGACAATTTGTATAAAACACTAGAGTCCTGTATACCTAAAAAAACTGTCACGCTGCAGACCTAGATATTTATAGATAGAATACTTGTTCAAAATTTTATGGTATTTGAATGGTAAATGTCAAAAATAAGTGGGAAATTCGTCTGTATGAAGCACGCTGAGAGACGACGCGAATCGTATCCTCTTAACAAGCCCTTTGATTTGACATGGTACAGTTTGCAAAACCATTATATAAGTATAAACCTACGCCCAATATAAATATAAGGTCTTTTTGTATTTTTGGTCCCAGTTTTTTGGTTTTATTTGGAGAAACGCCGAGTATTTGCCTAATGTCGTCGTCTAGGACGCATTCCTCTGGAACAGACGTAGATGTACCAGGGACTGGTTCCAAAACCACATTTTGTGTGGTGGGAGAAGGCTGCTCTATGGGTTCGAGCAATGGAATTGGATTTACCGTTAGTAATTCTTGGCCATCTAAAGTAATAACAAAAATAAAAGAGGGTATTAGGATAGTGCGTAATATTTGAAATAAAAATAATTATTTTGAACTTTCACTATATCCTTTAGGATGTTTCGTTGCAAAAATAATTTACACAGTACATAGTCGATTGCTTCATAAATTAATATGATTGTTTAGCGTAAGTAAGGTATTTGCACAATTTTGTGTAAAAATATTTATGTACCTACATGTTAATAATATTTATTTCTGTAACATTAATAAAAATAAATAAAAAGACTTTTTATTTCCCAAAAAACAGAGTTCAAAATCGTCATATGAAATATAAAATAAAATCAAATTCTTATCATGCATCAAATAAAATAAAAAAATTTAAAATCATTCATTTTCATGTCAACATTAAATTCTAAATAATACTATAGTTTTGGTTTTGGGACGTCCATTTTTGGACGTAGGCCTCCTGCATCTCACTCCATGCCAGTCGGTCTTGTGATGTGCGCGTCCAGGTGGCCCCGGCGACGGCGGTGACGTCGTCCGGGCGGGCGGCGCTCGCCTCGTGGGTACCAGTATAGCATCCTCTCATTCCACCTGTTATCTGTGGTTCGCGCCGTGTGTCCAGCCCAACGCCATTTAAGGCGACAGGCCATTGTAGCTGCGTCTGAAATATTAATTTTATTGCGGATGTCTGTACACCTGACTCCGTCTCTTAGTTTTAATCCCAACACACTCCTTTCAGCGGATCTTTTTGTGGATAACATTTTTAGTAATGTTCCAAGATTGGCATCCGTATAGTAGTGTAGGAGTTACAACCGAGTCCATGGCCTCTTGCTTGAGGTTTATTTTCATCTTTGATTTAAAGATATGTTTGAGAGACCAGTATGCACTCCAAGCCTTCCTAATTCGCCTTTCTACCTCTTCCACACAATGACTCTCAAATGATTTGGCCCACGTATATATATTGATCCACATAGCTGATGGGTTTGTTACTAATGTAGATATTTTCTTTGGTTCCATTAGTCATAATACAAGTTTTGTCAGGGTTCATTTCTAGTCCGCATTTTTTACTTTGTTTATCGAGAGACTCTAGCATGAATTGGAGATCACTGTGGCTCTTTAGATTATTATGACAATGTCATCCGCAAACCGCAGGTGATTTAAGAATTCGCCATTTATTTTTATATCAAGGCCAGCCCACTGGAGTCTTCTAAATATTTGCTCCAGGAGAGAGTTAAACAGACTTAGAGAGACCGGATCTCCCTGTCTTACCCCCTTTCTTATATCGAAACACTCTCCTTTCTTCTCAAGTTTGACAGCAGCTTTACTTCTTTTGTAGATTTCAACAAGTATTTTTATATACTTATGCTCTATTCCTTGCTCTACCAAGGCTGTCCAGAGTTACGAATAACTGAATCAAATGCCTTAGAATAGTCAACAAAGGCTATGTAGAGTGTTTTTCAATATTCTGAGTACTTTTTCATCACCTGGCGCAAAGTAAATATATGGTCTATTGTAGAGTATCTGCTTCTGAAACCAGCTTGTTCGCTTGTCTGTTGGAACTTTAATTGTCTTTTCATTCTATTCAAGACTATATTTGTAAATAGTTTGTATATAGATTGAAGTAAACTGATCGGCCGATAATTATTTATATTAAGTGGGTCCCCTTTTTTGTACAATAAAGTTATTATCGAAGTTATATCTGTTGGGTAATAAACGTTCAGTAACGTTACTTGTACAAAATTATCAACCTTGCAATGGTTTTTAATAAACGTGCTTCAATATTTGTACAAGTTCTAATTACATTTATTTACCTTCATGAGTTGATAGCACAGGCGAGTTGACAATAATGGGTTATGGTGACGCATCTGGATACTCAACGAATCAACGCGGTTGGAACGCCTTTTGCGTCTACGCAACTTCTTTTCAATTTTCCGCATTTTCCTTTGAATGTATGCATCACTGTCTTCATCCTCATTCCTACTATGCTTTGGCATTCTTGTTAAAATGTATTGTACGCAGTGTAACGTGGTGACTAGCGAAGCACTAAAACGCGAATGAGATCGAACAGTGTTACTGATTGAGGCGCGGCAGGGGTACCCAATTAAAAAATTAAAATACCTTTTTTTTAAGAATGACTATTTAAACTACAGTGGAAGATTAGCGCGTCGTTACGTGTAACTACAACTGTGCTGTAATCTCGAAGGATGAAGCCGATGTATAATTATATTTTAAAAGGCCTAACTATTCATTAAACTTCTTTGTTGCGGGACTTGGAAATCTTGCACGACTTTAATTTTCGATAGTCATATTAACGCCATTATTGCTAAAGCCTCTCGGGCACTGGGTTTTGTGATGCGAAACTCAACCCATTTTACTTCCGCCAAAACTTTTAAAATTCTGTATTGTTCACTTGTTCGAAGCAATTTGGAATACGCGTCACAAGTCTGGAACCTTTGCTACAAATCCTATGTTTCACGTATAGAAAACTTACAAACATATTTCTGAGGTATCTTTCTTTTCGTCTTAAAATCTCTTACAGATCCAGTAATTACTTAAGCCTATGCAAGAAATTTCATCTACTTCCTTTAGAAAACAGCGCGAAATTGCTGATATTATTTTCTTAAGTAGCACAGGCTGTTAGAGATTGCCCGCAGTTACTCGGGGAATTAATGTTAAACGTACCAGGTAGATGTGTCCTAAAGCGTTCACCAACATTCTCCCTACCTAGAGATTTAACTAATTATAGACAGAATAGTTTTGTATATCGTGTTTGTAGTAAATTTAATTAGCTCAATATTTCGTGTTCTATTTCTTTTTAAAAAAATTGCTATTTGACTGCAGATTTGAAGTTCTCTTTGTTTCTAGGTTCTAAATATTTATATTTTATTATTACTATTACATTATGTGTAATGAAACAAGAAGGGTTGCGTGCGATGCTATTAAGTACCGCAGCTCTCCGCGCTCTTGGCACTTAACCAATTTAAATATTTGTTAAATATTTACTAACAGAATTTCATGTTTGGATTTAGTGTACAAACTTGATTGGCATTTATTTGAGTGTCATGTAAGACTCCGTAATTTGCTTGTGTATTCAGTTTTTTTGAATGTGAGTTTATGGCGATGTTATTTGGACAGTTGTTTTATGTGATATTATTGCCCACCCGCAAATTTTGATAGAAAAAATGTTAAGGTAAAATACGTATTACTTCTTCCGTTAGGTCATATATTCAAAAAATTGTTTTTGTTTCAGATCGCTAACGATCCGTGTCGTAAAAATGTGCTCAGTGCCAAATTAGGCGAGGGGCAGTGCGGCGCCGAGAGCGACCGCGTGGCGCAGCGACTGGCGGCCGCCAAGTCAGCGCGACGCAGCGACTACGAGCGCGAGGTCGCCGCGCGACCGCTAGCTCGATGCGTCGCTGCGCCGCTCCCACGGTACACTCTCGGGCACGAGCGGGAGTGCGCGCGAGCCACCGATGGCCGTGATTACACCGTGACGGGTGCCGCGCCCACCGGCGCTGCTACTGCTCCGCGCTGTGGGCCCGGTCGCATGCCACCACCTCCACGCTGCGTCGAGCTGATGCCCGATAACGACTGCCAGATCCGCGACAGGCCACGCCTTGACCCCTGCGCACACCACCCACGTGTCCTCGTTGACGTTGACCGGAGCGGAAAAAGTGGCACCATTTTCAAAATTGATAAAAGTAACTATTCGTCCACTCCTGATGTTTCATCTTGTACTCCCGCCGAGGCTCAACCTACCCTAAGTAAGCAAAATAACAATCCGCAGGGACTAACTTCACGCCTTATGAAAACCCTAAATTTAGGACGCACTCCGACCTGTTCCGCCGGCAACAAAAGAACTGCTCCGACTTCTTGTCCGAGGAAGAAGCGTGAAGCGCAGTGCGAGGGGAGCGGAGCGCGTCACGCCCGAGATCCTGACTGGTGCGCGTCGATTCCTCCACCGGCACCCGCACCGCCTCGATGCCGGGAACGCACACTTGCCGAGCGCCTACGCGCGCATGCGGGCCCATGTGGCGGACCGCGCCCTATATGCCAAACCAACTCATCTCCTTCACGGTCGAAGCGAAAATTTCACACGTCTTCGAGTTTTGCCACGGCGAAGAAAGGCGTTAAGGACGTTGTCGCCGAAACGAAATCAAACGCAGCCAAAGTAATAATTATGTTGAAGGAAAGAAGGCAACTCCAAGAGTGGGGACGCGGGCGGTCAGTATGTAGTCGACGAGTGTCAGGGATGGCAGGACACGGGTCTGCGGCGCCGCCAGGGCTACTGGACCTTCGCGTTCCGGCAAGCGCAGGCAACGTGCGCGTCCAGGTCTCGCTTGAGGACAGCACGTGCCCCGCGCTCCACGTTTCCACTGGCATAGGACGGACCCAAGAAGACATCACAGCTGTGACTCACACTTTCGCTTGCGGACAATCTTCCTCGACTAACAAAAGTGACTCCTGGTTGTCAATCAAAAACTTACAGAAAAAGCTGTCTGAATGTCGCCGTAATGAATCGAAAGAATCGAAACCCAGAAATGTCAATACAGGAGCGACGTGTGGCAAGGCAGGAAAATCACTAGGCCCACAATCGTCATGTACGGGCACTGGCACGCCTTCTGTGTGCCCACCTACTAACCCCGCGCCGCAGCCTTCCTGTCCTTTACCCCAATCGTGCCCCCTATCACCCGAAAAGCGGCCCTTCTGTCCCCAATCTCCTACAAAGCGCCCTTCTTGCCCATCGAAACCTGCAAAGCCACGAACGCCAACGCGCTGTACATCACTTCTTTTGATTATCTAAATCTTCTAAGACTTTTTACTTCAAAAAAATAAAACAATAGGTGCTCATGTCTGTTTGTGTGTGTGTGTCACTGCTATAAAATAAAAACTTTTTAATTAGTTATTTTTTTGACTTCCTTTAAATGCTTGCGTGTTGCGTCATGCGTCGTTCGAGGCACACGTGTTGCATCATGCATCGTACGAGGCACACGTCGCCGATGCAATGCTAATATACTTGGAATCCTGAGTCTTGTCGATTTTTGAGAAATTAGAGCTGTTTCGTTATCTTTGACAATGGGGTCAAATAGGGGTATTTTTTACAAACATTCCAATTTCAAAAACATAAAGTCCTCTTAAGGTCATTATATTTTTTTTAAAATAATGGTTTACATAATTCAAATGGATTGGCTCCATATATATAGCTCTGATAGCATTTCCTTAGTTCCACAAAAACTTTACTTATTTCGGTAGAATTTCCCCAGAGTAAAAGAACATATATAAAAACTGAGGCAACATACCCGAGGTAAGCACCGGTGTAGTAAGCACCGGTGTAGTAAGCACCGGTGTAGTAAGCAGTGCGAGCGCTCGCCTCACCAACTGTGTTACGTAAACTCCTTAATGTTTTAAGAGCTTTAAAAGCTCTCTGTCAAAGAATACAGTGAACACGTTTGACATTTTTAATACTTGTTTAACGTTTTTATTGATTTTCATTTATGTTTGTTTTTGTTTTGACATTTCAATCTCTGACTGAATATTGATTCTATTTTTATGTTTATTTTTAATCGTTGAAGTTTTATCTTAGAATATTTCTAAGCCTTTTTATTGTCCTTTTGTTATTTTAATATATACTTTACGATCTTTTAGTGAATTGATTATGTATTATTTTAATTTAATTTTTTTTTTATACTACTAAGGTGGCAAACAAGCCTATGGTCCGCCTGTCACCGTAGCCCATGAACGCTTGTAACACCAGGGGCATCACTCGCGCGTTACCGACCCTTCAGATATCTAATAACTTCTTTTTTGAAGAACCCCATACTGTAGTCCTTGGAGAAAACTTTGGCAGGGAGCTTATTCCACAACCCAAGCGTTCGCGGGAGGAAGTTTCTCTGAAACCGTATTGTACGCGACCATTTAGGTTCTAAAGTGTGAGAATGAATTCCCTGCCGATGGCGAGCGGTGCGATGGTAGAAAGTAGCCGTGGCATCATTTCGAACAATTCTTTAGAACACAACCCATTGTACAAGCGGTAGAACACACACAGGGAGGCGAAGTCTCTCTTCAGACTTAAGGGCTCGATACCGCGAGTGAGTTTGGGATCGCCGATAATTCTCACAGCCCGTCGTTGAACCGAGTCAAAAGGGCCAAGCTGGTATCCGGGTGCACCCGCCCAGAGATGGCAGCAGTACTGATATGTATGTATCTTATACATGTACCCTAGTCAGTAATAAACCGGCTGTCAAGCAGTGTGCGCGTTTCATTTTAAAACATATCACTGGCGACGAGGAGGTGTCACTTACAAAGGTATGCAATTATATTGAGCGCTTATAATTATATAGTTCAGTATACGTCGGGGGTTAGTAATTATATAGTTCAGTATACGTTGGGGGTTAGTAATTATATAGTTCAGTATACGTCGGGGGTTAGTAATTATATAGTTCAGTATACGTTGGGGGTTAGTAATTATATAGTTCAGTATACGTCGGGGGTTAGTAATTATATAGTTCAGTATACGTCGGGGGTTAGTAATTATATAGTTCAGTATACGTTGGGGGTTAGTAATTATATAGTTCAGTATACGTCGGGGGTTAGTAATTATATAGTTCAGTATACGTCGGGGGTTAGTAATTATATAGTTCAGTATACGTCGGGGGTTAGTAATTATATAGTTCAGTATACGTCGGGGGTTAGTAATTCTGTGGCAGATTTTTTTTCACGAGCGCCTTTATTAGATACCTCATGTAACAGTGATGGGGAGTTTGAAACTTATAATTCTTTGAATTTTTTAAATGCAGTTTCCCCTGCCGTTACGGCAAATGACATTAAAATTGCTACAAAAAAAGATAAAACCTTACAGACGGTATTTAGAAATTGGCCTCGCAAAATCAATTGTAAAATTGTGTCACCTTATTTTCTTTGTCGCGCAGACCTACAACTCGAAAAAGGGTGTTTATTAAGAGGACACAAAGTTATTATACCGACAGAACTAAGGAACCGGATGTTAAATGAACTAAATAGTACTCATTTAGGTATCGTTAAAATAAAAAGCAACGCGCGCAGTAGAATGTGGTGGTCCGGTATTGATGCAGACATCGAAAGGTGTATAGGCAACTGCGGCACGTGTGTGACGGTGAGGCACGTGTGTGACGGTGCGGCACGTGTGTGACGGTGCGGCACCATGGGATAGAATTCTATTTGGTTGTAGTAGATGCTTTTAGTAAGTGGTGTGAATGCATGTATATATATGAATAACGGTACTAATACTCAAGCCTTGATTTTCTAACTAAAAAACTTATTTGCTGTATTTGGGTCACCTAACGTTATTATTTCTGATAACGATGTAAAAATAAATTCAATTGAATTTATAGAATTTTGTTCCAGTAATGGTATTAAATATTTGAATTCACCAATTTAATTACCCATGTTGTAACGGGCAAGCTGAAAATTCGGTACGAATTTGTAAAAAAATGTTAAAATGTATTTCAAAAGAAAATCTATCATTGTTTGCTACCCATGAATTACTACTCGAATATCTGTTTGACTATAAGAACACTTTACACTGTACACTGTACACTGTACTCTGTACACTGTACACTGTACACTGTACACTGCACACCGTACACTGTACACTGCACCACCGGCAAATCGCCAGCTACATTAATGTTTGGACGCAATTTAAAATCTCGGTTAGATTTAATAAAACCTCTAAAAGTTATTATTAAAAAAAATGTATGTGTTTCCCGTCGACTATTTGTTGTTGGCGATTTTGTATGGGCAAGAGGGTTCTGTGCGCGCAAAGAAACTTGGAAATTAGGTAAAATAATTGAAATTATCGGAAAAAGAATGTAGAAAATATTTATGATAGACCTTAATACTTCTTGCATCAGACATGTTGATCAAATACTTAAAAATAAAGGATACCCGCAAGAAACCGCCGAAACGCTGTTGATTTCATCTTCTTCCAATAACGATTTTCAATTATGTCAAACTAGAACTAAAACTTACTCTTGCAGACCACAAGTAATCCCGGACAACATAAACTTACTCTTGCAGACCACAAGTAATCCCGGACAACATAAACGACCAATCAGTTGGTGATTCTCGGGAAAATGTGAACGAATCGGGAAGCGAATGTCCTCGGGAGGACAAGATGACTGATGTGCAGAATGTGGATCAATTCGTTGATAATCTAGTAGGGCGTGAATGTGAGCGAGAGTCACGTAACCAAGTTGAAAGTGACACAGCCAGACCGGTAACGGTGCAGGCGGCACTTGCTAGTGCGTTGCCTATTCATAATAATAATGAATTACCGACTGAGCAAAATGACCCGGCTGCGCTTGCGTCTCCGTCGCTTACACGTAGTTCGCGTTCCAATAAAAAGATTGATTACAAATATTTCTAATCTATTATTATACCTTTTTGTTAACAGGTTGTGCGGACCTTTGCCCCGACGTGAAGTACTGCTTACCAAGTTTTTTGGACGCCAACTTTACCTTGTCTAGCGAATAATCTCGGAACTGAACATCGCTGGAGATGTCAACACCAAGGATCCCAACGCTCTTGTAGATGGAGAGGGGAGTGTTCTGGAATTGTGGGACCACAGTGAATGGGGTTTTCTTAGCGGGGAACGCGCAGACTTGTGTCTTTGAAGGGTTGAATCGGACCAAGTTTTCCCGTCCCCAGTCAGAGACCTTGGACAGACCGATCTCGATTTGAGACACAAGTTCTTCACGTTTTTCCTCCACAACGGATTGCACGACCCGTGTAATAAGCGTCTCCAGTACTGTCATCTGCATAGCAATGTATGTTGTTGATGTCCAACATGTCATTGATATGCAGTAGAAACAGCGTAGGAGACAGCACAGAGCCTTGCGGGACACCAGCATTAATGTCCATGCTATCAGAGCAACTACCGTCAACTACGGCTCGTATACGTCTGCCGGACAAAAAGTTAATAATAATAAAATTAAATATATTAAATTAAAATAAAATTAATTAATTTAAATTTTAAATAAGAAATAAATGACCTACCTACCTACCTACCTACCTACCATTCCATACACCACGACAGGCAAAGTCTCGTCGTAGTCCATTGTTTCCTTCATTTATGATTGGTTCTTTAACTACATTTCCCCATGCATGTTGGCAAAGTTCACAAAAGAGGTCTCTTATTTCATTGTGACGCCTTGTGATTAGACCTTCAGTTTTGCATGAAGTCGTTATTACCGCAGCCATCACACAGTTTTGGCTTGGAAACTGGTATTCGATGGTATCGTAATGCCAAAGCATCTCTAAATTACATCGGAGATAAATCAAAATGGTCTTTCCTAGTTGGTATAACTATGAGACCTTCTCGACCAATCGAGCGTTCACCGTACTCCACATTAAGATGCGTCTTTTGTAGCCATTCGCATGCGCATGAGTATCTAAATCATTTGCGTAGGTACTGTCTTTTTAAAGTAATGACGGAGACTAAAATGCGCGGCGGGTGCGGCGGGTGCGGCGGGTGCGGCGGGTGCGGCGGGTGCGGTGGGGCTGTGCGGTGGGTGCGGTGGGGCTGTGCGGTGGGTGCGGTGGGGCTGTGCGGTGGGGCTGTGCGGTGGGTGCGATGGGGCTGTGCGGTGGGGCTGTGCGGTGGGTGCGGTGGGGCTGTGCGGTGGGTGCGGTGGGGCTGTGCGGTACGGATAGACGCAGAAAAGCTGCGCATGAATACCTTAAATTGGTTGAATCGCAGAATATATGATTAAGAACTGTCAACGCGAAAGTGAACAAGTTACTTTTTTAGTTATCATTTTTATTATTGATAAAAATATAAAAAAAAATATTGAGAAACAATTTTTATTTTCATTGCAAATGAATACTAAACTCTTACACTATTGTTACACGAAGGGTTCTGCATTAGAACGGTCGGACCTTGTATAACTTATCTATTTATTTTATTAATATGTCGTGGCTCTATCCTAGAAAATTAATCACTTCATGATTGTGTCGTCAATTTCATGATATGGTCATATTTCATGACATAGAACAGAACCAGCTGGCCAAATCATGATAAGGTCTAGCCAAATCAATGACAACTTAACGTTTAACGATATGAACAGCTAAACGAATTACCACTTCATGATATTGCCAAACATTAGTGATCATATAGTAAAATAGTTACATTACCCACTACGGTAGGGACGCTAATGTCGCTTTGTTTTTGTGATGCATCGCCGGCCGCAGACAATCATATACACTAATATTATAAAAAGGGTAAAGTTTGGATGTAGGACGTAATGTTTGAAAGAATTTATCCGATTTCAATTTTTTTCCTAATACTAAGGATGGACCGGCAGGTTAGACTTAAGGCTTTATCTTGTTTTAAGGGGGTTCCGTAGCCAAATGGCAAAAAACGTAATTCGTCATATCTGTCTGTCCGTCCGTCCGTATGTCACAGCCACTTTGTTCCGAAAGTATAAGAACTATACTGTTGAAACTTGGTAAGTAGATGTATTTTGTGAACAGCATTCAGATTTTTACACAAAAATAGAGAAAAAAACAATAAATTTTTTCCATAAATCGTAAACCGCAATTTACCTTTTATTCAATCAACTCAAATATAAAAATATTTTTGTTTGTGTTTGTAGATTACATAAATGGTGGTAGGTACGGAACCCTCGGTGCGCGAGTCCAACTCGCACTTGGCCGGTTTTTAATAACATAGGTTTTCAGTTCAAAACCACCATATTTTTAAGTCAAGTCAAAATGTATCCAGATCATGGGTTCTCACAGGAATAGGTTTTTTAAAAGGTGAAACCGCGGAGATCGTCTAGTGAAAGATAACAGCGCAGTGAAACATCGTTATGACACTGCCATTTTAGTGATACATCGTTATGACACTGCCATTTCAGTGAAACATCGTTATGACACTGCCGTTACAGTGCAGTTATGTCAATTGAATAATGCAGACTATCTGCGTGAACACATCTGCATGAAACACTTAAAGGTATAAGAGATACCCCTAAGGTCACTTTGCACCAGCTCGGTGCTCAGACAGAGGTCTCTGAAAAAAAAACAAGGATTTGCAAAGACAAGGTTCGATTATAATACACTAATTCAAGCTTACTATAATTAGTATTTATTGATTGGTATTACCTTATACCTTAAGGTGATTCCTAGCCCTTAAATGTAAATTAAAAAGATAGAATTTATTACAATCTTTCCCTACCAATATAGCAAGAAAGATAGAAACCGTAAGCCTACCTAAGCGAATGCGACGGGAGGTTTTGCAAAGGTTTAATATATTTGAGCAAAAATACAGTGGTATCCTAAGGCCCAAATTAGGGTAGAGTCTTGCGCGACGTCCTCTTGCCAGTAGGCTGCTAGGTTAGGCTGCCATCAGACATCATCGAAAAGTAGTAAGAAACGTATCGCGACCCCCGGCAAGCTTCCCATTCAAGTTAAAAGAGCCTACGGGCGGATACGTAGTTTGTGATGGTAGCAAGCTCAAGCGCGGTTGCTACGATACTCGGTGTAGCAGCCGCAGCTCGCCCCGAGTTAGCGGCGAGCAGTGCAGGCTGTGCCGAGGTAGCGGCGAGCATTGCAGGCTGTGCCGAGTTAGCGGCGAGCAGTGCAAGCTGTGCCGAGGATCTGGAGTGGAGTCAGTCCACTCTCAGAAGCCTTGCAACGCAAGACCCGTGCAAAATCACGCACGAGCGTGCGGTATGCGGGTGGTACAGCAAGGTTCGCTTCGACCGCAAACGCACCAGACGTCCTCAAGCAGTAACGAGGTCGTCGGCTTTGTTCAGCAGTAGGTGTTTTCCCTCAGGGAAAAATCCCAACGGGAGACCCGCAGTCACCTGCGACTATAAAGTAAAAACACACATTACTAAAATTTTTAATGTAAACACTTTCACTACACCATTATAATAATTATACGCGCATATTACCGAATGGGCCTTCGAGTAGAAGTCAAAGAATGATTGTCTATGCCTACGGAATATGAAAATTGAGATAATTAAATCGGATTTTTCTTTTTATCATTCGTCATTTGAAAGTACGAAAACGACCATGGCAGTATGCCAGTGTCGACAAAACTTTTAGTGTTTCTCGTATCACTGGTCCAGCTAAAATCCGAACAGGATCTTTATCCTGTTATACTAATTAATTTTTATTTAATTTTTGAAGTGAACGCTTCTTTAGCGGCGTTGTGCACTTTTTTTGGTATAGGTAAAAAATTATAAACTCGCGCAGGCCGATCGAAAATTCGTAAGACATAAGACGGAAACCATAATGCCACTCGTTGACGGGGGGAAGCGCCTCTTCTTTTAACGGTGACGAAACCGAGCCGGTAGATCTTGACAGCCTTACTCCCACTTAAGCAGGTGGTATTCCAATGCACCGTGCACTACACTCACGACCACTGGCCTGTTCCAGTTGAATTTGAATTTACAGTTCAAGTATACTGAGGTGCGACCGTTTCTCGCATACTTTACATTGATTCTTTTCCGAACGCGGATTACATATGTTAAAATGTTATATCCAGGTTGTATGTTTTCATATCTGCCGGCGCTCCCGGAGTGCAACCCGCTTTTAAGCAAATTTTTGTTCATTCAAGAGTTACATTGTTCCTTTTTTATTTTTGTGTACCCTTTATACTATTGTACATTATACTATTGTACATTATACTATTGTACATTATACTATTGTACATTATACTATTGTATATTATACTATTGTATTTTAATGATACGGGCAAACGTAGATTGACATATCATTAAACGTTGACGTTTAAACGATATGGTCAGTTTTGGCTGGCTGTATCATGAAATACGATGATTTCATGAAATGGTCGTTTTTCAGATCATGAAGTGATCAATTTTAAGATCTGGCCACGACAACTATATTCTTTAGGTATAAATAAGATTTACAATTAAATAGTTTTCATTTAAGCATTTCTACTATTTATACGACTTTCATTTTGTAATTTACTGACATTAAACTTTTGAAAATAATTTCAAAGTTTACATTAAACTTTACGTTTACACCTTTCAAGTGTCTGATTCCCTTTAAGAAATATCAATCAGAATGTTGATTTTAATTTGATTTAAAATGTTGATAATTTCTGAATATATCAAAAAACTTATTTTAGTTTATGTCAACCCTTACACTCATTTATTTTAAGACGTCAAAAACACACAGCTAAAATAAATTTAGAAAACCAATCGTTTAAAACGCTATTTCAAAACTTTAACTTTGAATTTGAACCTAATACGAGTCAATTAAGTTCAACTTTACAAATTTAACAAGAAATCATAAGCAGAGCCACCTAGTTAGATTTTCGAAACTGAGTGTATATAGAACTTTGGAACTTTTTATTGCTAATAGCAGAAAAAATTTGTTTCTCGTGTGAGATAAAGTATTAAACAATAATTTTATTCCATTTAACAAATACTACATATGACAAAAATAAACAATAGGTACTAATTAAAAGTGAAAAGTGAAGTTATTAATTATATAACTTCTAGACTGCTTCGTTAGCTCGTGATCTAAAGTCGGTACTTCTAGACTGCTTCGTTAGCTCGGGATCTAAAGTCGGTACTTCTAGACTGCTTCGTTAGCTCGGGATCTAAAGTCGGTACTTCTAGACTGCTTCGTTAGCTCGGGATCTAAAGTCGGTACTTCTAGACTGCTTCGATAGCTCGGGATCTAAAGTCGGTACTTCTAGACTGCTTCATTAGCTCGGGATCTAAAGTCGGTACGTCTAGACTGCTTCGTTAGCTCGGGATCTAAAGTCGGTACTTCTAGACTGCTTCGTTAGCTCGGGATCTAAAGTCGGTACTTACATCAAAAAACAAAGCTTACTCGTTTTTTCACTAATAAAACAAATAACTATTAAATTGTTTGAATTTAGGTCATTTCGAGGATTATAAAAAGAAAACCTTATCGTGAGATTTTGCAATCTATGTGTATGTTGGTCACGTTTTTTTAGTATTTACAAACGGAATCGATAGACTTTAAAGGGCTACACTGCATTGCAGCGAGCTCGCGTTACATCGCAGCGAGCTCGCGCTTGACGGCAGCGAGGTAGTCAGCGGTGGCCTGCGCGAGGTCACGGTCACCAAGCGTAGGGTCGAGGTCAGTCGCTGAGCGCGGAGGACTGCCCTCCTCCGCCTGCCGCAGTTTCAGCCGAATCTCGCGGATGCGCGCTTCCAGGATACGCTCGCGCTTAGCCTCGCGCTCGAACATCTGCATTACAACGTCACATCATCAGTTAACTGGATCCTTGTTGTTTTCAAGACACATATTTAAGGTAATAAATCATACAAAAAAATGAACACTATTCAGCAATATATTTAAAATACTTTTGGGTAAATTATACATCTGGTCCCAAACCGCAACATGATAATGTCTGAAGTATTTCTTAAATTAAATTGTTGATGAATCTGTTTATCTGTTAGTCCTGCTGTGTCACCACTGTTCTTATCAGGTCTGTGTCGCCGCACTGACAAATCAGTAGTACTACCCGAGTAGTACTAGTAGCCCCGACACAGAAAACTTCTTAAGAATAAACAAATAATTTGCGTTAGTTGGCCCTCTAACTTAATTATAAGTACCCAGTATTTTGATCCAAGCGTCGTCGCAATGGGGGCCGCTAAAAAAGTATTTTCATTATTTTTGAATATTAACATTAAAGTTTTATCATTATCAATCTTCTTTTGATTTGTATTGCAATTTTATTTTATTTAGGTCTCCCGACGCGACTGCTTTTGGAACAAAATACTTGGTACTGATAACAAAGTTAGAGGGCCAACAAACGCAAGTCAGGGGTTTTTTTTTTATTTTAAATTTATTTTTATTTTAAACTTTTTAAATTATTTATAAGTAAGCAGACATTTATTAGTTGACGCTATATAAATAACGTCTCCACGTTTTTCCGTAAATACTTTTCGGGACGAAAAAAAAAATTGCAATAGAATTTTGCTTGTCAAAATCCGCCCTTTCTACCAGTTTAGTTCAAATACAATTTATGAAATACATAACTAAAGTGACTAAAGTATATAATTGACAGGATAAAAAAAAAAAGTGATACGAAAGCGTTGCGGCGTGAAAGAAAGTTTGGTGACAAAGATTGAGAAAGGAATGTTAAGGTGGTTTGGACATGTTGAAAGAATGAACGAAAATAGATGCACGAAACAGATTTATGAATCTGAAGCAATTGGTAGGGTCGGTAGAGGTAGACCTCGGTAAACGTATGTAGATCAAATTGAGTACGTTCTCAGAAAAGGCCAGGTCAGGAGTACTCTGAACCGTAGAAAATGTATGAAAGCATTGATGCGTATAGATGAGGCAAGAGAGGTATGCAAGGATCGTAGCAAGTGGCAGTCTTTGCTTTCTGCCTATCCCTCTGGGAAACAGGCGTAATGTTATGTATGTATGTATGTATAACTAAAGATTTTTTAAGTGCAACAATAAACGTCGCGGATTTATGACCAAGTTTGATATGGCAAAGGATGTTTAAGACTGTATGTCAAAGATATTGTGGCTGTATTAGATTTCCCCTTAGCCTATTAAAAGATAAACAAAATACCAGATTGCATAAAAGTGTGTTTCGTACTTTACACATGAAATGATTTTGAACGTAGTATGTACGTACAGTGCTACAGTACAATTTGATATCTGCTGTAAGTTGCTGAAAAGTTCGGTATCTCCCGCAGAGTACCTACTTGATGCTGCATCTTCAGCTCAATATCATGTCATGTCTTCGAAATACCACTAAAGTAATAGTATACCAAAATATATATCAATTAGACAAGTAAAAGTTGGTAAGAACCTTTTGTCAAGTAGGAAATGAGCGTATGGGCTCCAAACTCATGGGCTGATCTTCAACAATCATAGCTAAGAACTATCTCGATCACATTAGCTATTAAAGAAAAAAAAAACCATCAAAATTGGTCCATTATTTGGGAGCTACGAGGCAAACACGTCAAACTACTCTTTGCATCGGGGCTTAAAAAAACCGCATCCAAATAGGAACAATGGTTCAAGAGCTACGGTGCCATATACAGACACACACATACACACACACACCCACACACATAGCGGTCAGACTGACTGACAGACAGTCCCTTTTTTTTTGCGTCAGACAAGACAGAGAAGTGACTGCTCTCTTAAGGAACGAGTCTCCAACTAAGACTTTGGTGACGCGCGGTATAGGATCATTGTCCAACATAAGATTGAGGATGCACCAGAAAGGCGGTAGGTTGGCATCCTTAACCAGAACTAGATCCCCGACTTAAGGGGGATGAGATTTATCGGTCCACTTAACACCCTGTGATAAGAGGTTTAGATATTCAGAAGTAAAGCGTTGCCAAAACGATAGACAAAGTTGATTTAATAAGTGAAAACGTGTTTGGTATGAATTTGAAGGAGTTGAAGGATAAAACGTTGAAACGCGGCCAGAAACGCTTTAGTGCATAAAGCAGATACGACTTCAAGGTAGAAAGCCCTGGTCGAAACACCAACAAAGACGCACAGATAGGCCTTCCAAGTTTTTGCGCCGCGGTAATGAGTGGCCTTACTAGAAAATGGGATAGCAAAATCAGTACCGACTCCAGAAAACATTCGACACTCTGCAACTCTCTCCGCAAAGTCAAAGTCAAATTTTTTTAATTTAAATAATTATACAAACACTTTTGAATCGTGAAAGTTATGAAATACTATTATTTGAAATCCGGTTCACAATGTTGTTGATTTCTACCGAGAAGAATCCGACAAGAAACTCGATAGTTACTCTTTAAAAAAAAAAAAAAATCATAAAAAATACAAATACAATCAATGTTTTAAATATGTTTTGTAAGCCGTACAATTTTATATTATTTCCATTTTAATATGGTTTACCTATGCATCCTATAAATAATTGAGCATCTTCAGTCCCATGGATTTTTATCATTTACATAGTCTGAAATATTGTAGTATGCTTTTTTACAAAGTAGTTGTTTGATAAAAGATTTAAATTTACTTGTTGATAGCTTTTGAATATTATTGGGAACTTTGTTGTAAAAGTGTATACATTGCCCCATAAAAGAGTTACTTATTTTGTGTAGACGTGTATCATGCACCAACAGCTTATTTCTACTTCTAGTATTTACTTTGTGAACGTCACTTTTCTTGCTGAAACTATTAATATTTTTATGTACATATAAAAGATTTTCATATATGTTCTGCGACACTAAAGTTAAATTTTATTTACTTCCCAGCCCATTCATTAAAACTAAAGCGACTGGAAATAAGTTTCTTTTTTGCAGTAAATATTTTATTATACTCATACTTTAACTCTATAGTAATATAGTATATAGTGGTGTATAATAGTAATAGAAACAGTATTGTAAATATCATTTGGGTTGCCATTGTAAAGTAAATCTGGAAGTTTATGCAATAAGTTAGATTTAATCCGTTTAGTTGTTATTGGTATAAATTTAATTTCCTTTTTAGTAATACTATTCTTTCTTTCTAAAACCACTCGTCCACAATGATCTGACTCTAGATTGCTTATAATTGATTTTTGAATTGGTTTTATTTCAGTAAATATATTGTCGATGCAAGTGGCACTACATACAGCAATTCTAGTTGGTTCACAAAACAAATTATTTAAATTAAAAGACCGAAATAAGGCGAGCAATCTGGTGCTTAATGAGCTATTTTCTAAAATGTTTATATTAAAGTATCCACAAATAATGATTTGTTTATTGGAAATGCTGATTTTATTCAGCACTTCTTCCATAACTAATTCGAAATTATCATACATTACACAAGGCGGCTTGTATACACTCACAACAATGAGATGCTCAACTTCTATACAGGACAGCTCGGCAGTTCGCTCAACTGAGATGTCTTTACGTTCCTTAAACTTTAGCAGTTTATTAACTAAAATTAAAGAGCCGCCATGGATTGCATTTACTGTGTTTTGAAATTGAACATAAACTGATGACTGCGTAGCCAGTGTTTAGTGATACATAAAATGTCTATCTTTTGGCAGTTTATGAACAATTTAATTTCTAGTTCTTTCTGAGACATCCCTTGTATATTCTGATGCAACAGGTTCAATGGAATATTATTTTTAGTATGACAAAGTTTATTTTTTTTGTTTTTATTTGCATTAAACTTGAGTAGACATAGATTGCTTAATATTATCATTATTTATGTTGGAATTATATTTGCCAAAGTGATAATTTGTTGGCTTAAAATTTAATTTACATGATTACTTGTCAAATTATTATTATTATTATACTGCTCAATAGAAGATGAGAAGATGGTGTGTGAGATAATATTTATGTCTTTTTCTTATATAATTATGTCTAAAAACACTGTTAGTATCTATCACATGAAAGTAAATGTTATTGCTATATATAGTATGCAAAGCTAAAAACACTGTTAGTATCTATCACATGAAAGTAAATGTTATTGCTATATATAGTATGCAAAGCTAAAAACACTGTTAGTATCTATCACATGAAAGTAAATGTTATTGCTATATATAGTATGCAAAGCTAAATTTAACTCACACCTGTGAGTTGTTTTCCTCCTGTGACAAACCCTTACAATAGGGACATGTAAACATTACATTTTTTTTTACTTTAAGTGCGCTTATACTATTATAATATTGTCTTAATTCAATTTTATTTACATTACCCCTGTTACCGATAAATATTACTTATGTAGAGGACGGAGTGATTTTGTCAGACTTTATAAAACTTCTCATTATATTAAAATAATTGGCATTTGGCATACAATTATTTAAAACTGGTTCTCAGCTTAAGTCTAGGACAGACTGAACAGAAGTGTACAAAACCTTTTCCCATTTCATCGCAAAACATTACTACATTGTCATCAAAATTACATTTTTGTGAAGCGCTAGTTGAGTGAGAACTGTTGTGAGCATATGATTGTTGCTCGGACTCCAAACTGACACACATTGATGACTGAGGTGTTGGTGAAAGTAGTAAAAAAGCTGCACAATCCGGTAATGGCTCAAAACGCTCTGCACTATATTTACTCAATTCTATTAGCTCCTCCATCTCTCTCAGAGACTCTTCATACTTGCAGGTCATCCACTGCAAGGATGTATGTAAATCTTTTATTTGCAAGTCCAGTAAACGTGTGTCAGTTTTATGTTATAGCCTACTGTTTTCTAATCATCTTCGATCGCTTTATCAATTCAAACATTTTCTACCAATAAAAACTAAAATCTTGCTAGTACAAACTCTAATCATTCCCATAATTGATTATGCTGATGTTTGTTATTTGGATCTGACCCAAAATCATCTCAATAAACTTGATCTTCTCCTCAATTCTTGTATAAGATTTATTTTAAACTTAAGAAAATTTGACCACATTTCCCAAAACCGTACTCAGCTTGGCTGGTTACCTATCCGGGAACGCAGATATACTAGAATTCTATGTTTTCTTTATACCATTTTAAATAATTCTCAATCTCCTCCCTATTTAAAAAAAAAGGTTTCAATATCTTCACTGTTCTCACGACAGAGAGCTTCGTTCTTCCTCTAACATGCTGCTACGTTTACCTTCACATCGTACTGGTTTTATTTCCCATTCTTTTACTATTCAGGCAGCACTACTCTGGAACGCGCTTCCTAAAGATATAAAGGAAACGCCTTCCCGAAATAAGTTTAAGCATTCGCTATACAAATACTATTTAGGCTCATCTTTATAAATACTTTTTCAATGAATCATATGCAGTACCTATAATTATCTATGTACATATTTAAATACGTATTTATGTATGTGTATGTATGTATATATAAATATATATTTACGTATATATGTATCTGTGTATTTATTTAATTTATGTATTCAAATCCTATACTGTATGTTACGTTTATGTTAGTAGATAATAACCGTTCCTACTTCTGCATGACCCTAAGGTCGACTGGTAGATAATGCCTAAGGCATTAAGTCCACCTTTTGTATTTTATTGCAATAAAGTGTTTTAATAAATAAATAAATACTTCCAGATTTTCCACTAACTGTATTTTTCTTTGCAGTAATTTACATTTCTACTAAATATTTTTTGCTTTTTGATAATTTTTTCAATTGTTTTTTATAAATCTGTTGATTTTGATGTATTTTTTTTATCTGGTTTCTACTGCTCTTAGTAAGCTTTACTGATTTAGAAGAAATAATGGTGTCATCACCTGTAAGGTCTATAGTGGTGGTATTGTTAGTTGCAGCAGAAACAAGAGTCGAGCCCTTACTAAATCTTCGTCAAAAAATATTTTGAGTTTGATGCTGTGTGTAAGTATGGGTGGTCTCTTCAAGTTGTGAGATGTGTTGATGCGCCTACCGTAGTTCCTCTTCAAGATATGAGATCTTGTTAAGGGCCACCACATACTTCTCTCTACAACTGCCAAACCTTTCTATAAGTTTCTTAAATTGGTCCCGCTCTTCTAGTACAGTATCATATTGAATGTGCAACACTGACAACTCATTGCAAAGGCTACTATTTTTGTTTAATATTTCTAAAAGTTCTCTTTCGTTATCATCCCTTTCACTGTATAGCTGATCACACTTTTTCTTGGAAATCTTAAGTTCCTGCAAGTTTCCAGTTGAAGTTTGGACTCTTCCTGGCGAGTCATCATTTAAAGGCTGTTTGAGCATAATAAATACAAAAGAAAGAGGTTAAACTTACCAAGGAATAGCTTGACAACGTAACGAAGGAGATTTGTTTGTTGACAATTTGCTTAATTGTAGGTTACTTTACCTTAAAACTGTGTTGTTTTATGAAAACAATACTGAAAAATAATATTAGAACTCACAATCACAACTAAATAATATACAAAATATGATTGAAAAATTTAAACTTTATAACGGATAGAACGCAGTAACACTTGAAAAAAATTGTTATCTAGCACTCTATGTAGGTACGGTCAGTTGCACAAATTCATATAGACAAATCAAAACAAAATAGAATGGCAAGCGCATTCACTCACACACTTAAAGAAATAAAATAATATGTCTTGTAGGACCTGAGTCATATTAGTTTTCATTAGTGAAATTATTGTATATAATAATTTCACTAAGAAAATTATCGCATCCGTAGCTTAGTGGATAGACGTATCAGATCTTATTACGAGTGAGCAATGGAGGTTGTGGATTCGAATCTCACCTTATGCCTTTCTTTTTGTTTTTGTTACATTTTACGAATTATGAATATTTTGTTGAGTTAAACAGCTTAGACAAATTTAGTTACGTAGGTAGACATTTTATTTTTGTCGTTCGTTGCATTGATATAAGCAAAAAAGTTTTTTGTTTGGTGTTTTTATTTAGCTATTAAGTTAGATGCGGTGATTACTTAGGTAGCCATTTTATGTTGTTGTGGATGTATTACTGTAGCTGCTTGTGTTAATAAGGTTGTTTGGTGTTTTTATTAAATTTCTTTGCTAAATAAATATTATGCAGGCCAATATTAATATTCAAGAGAGGATGCGTATTATAGAACTATATAATATGGGTTACAATATATCTCAAATTTGCAATGAGACTGGTTTTACCGTAAAAATTTTATTTGATGTTAATTTTATCACATAATTTTTTAATACGACAATTTTTTGTAATTAAATTTCTAAAAAAAATTAAAAATATAATTTCAATAGTTTGAAAAATGTTTATTTTAATCTGGCTTTTTTTTTTTTTTTTTTTTAAATACCACTAAGGTGGCAAACAAGCTTACGGCCCGCCTGATGGTAAGCGGTCACCGTAGCCTATGGACGCTTGCAACACCAGGGGTATCACTTGCGCGTTGCCCACCCTTCAGAAATCTAATAACTTCTTTCTTGAAGAACTCCATACTGTAGTCCTTGCAGAAAACCTTGTCAGGGAGCTCATTCCACAACTTAAGCGTTCGCGGGAGGAAGTTTCTCTGAAACCGCACTGTACGCGACCATTTAGGTTCTAAAGTGTGAGAATGAATTCCCTGCCGATGGCGAGCGGTGCGATGGTAGAAAGTAGCCGTGGGCATCATTTCGAACAATTCCTCAGAACACAACCCATTGTACAAGCGGTAGAACACACACAGTGAGGCAAAGTCTCCCCTCTGACTTAAGGGCTCGATACCGCAAGTGAGTTTGGAACCGTCGACAATTCTCATAGCCCGTCGTTGAACCGAGTCAAAAGGGCCAAGCTGGTATCCGGGTGCACCTGCCCAGAGATGGCAGCAGTACTCCAAATGGGGCCGAACCTGCGACTTGTAAAGTAACAACCTTTGCTCCGACGTGAAGTATTGCTTCGCTCTGTTGAGTACACCAAGTTTTTTGGACGCCAGCTTCACCTTATCTTGTAAATGATCTCGGAACTGAACATCGCTGGAGATGTCCACACCAAGGATCCCAATGCTCTTGGAGATGGAGAGGGGAGTGTTCTGGAATTGTGGGACCACAGTGAATGAAGTTTTCTTAGCGGTGAACGCGCACACTTGCGTCTTTGTAGGGTTGAATCGGACTAAGTTTACCCGTCCCCAGTCAGAGACCTGGGACAGTGTGGTCTCGATTTGAGACACAAGTTCTCCGCGGTTTTCCTCCACAACGGAACGAGGGATGTTTGCACGACCCGTGTAAAAAGCGTCTCCAGTACTGTCATCTGCATAGCAATGTATGTTGTTGATCTCCAACATGTCATTGATATGCAGTAGAAACAGCGTAGGAGACAGCACAGAGCCTTGCGGGACACCAGCATTAATGTCCATGCTATCAGAGCACCTACCGTCAACTACGGTTCGTATGCGTCTGCCGGACAAAAAGCTAGCCACCCATTTGCACAAACCCTCGGGCACTCCGTAAGATGGCAACTTCGATAGAAGACCGCGGTGCCAGACCCGATCGAACGCCTTCGCTATGTCCAGGCTACATGCCAATGCCTCCCCCTGACTCTCAATGGCTAGTGCCCATCGGTGTGTGAGATACACTAGAAGGTCACCAGTCGAGCGACCGTGGCGAAAGCCATATTGACGGTCACTGACCAGATCGTGTACTTCTAGGTATCTTAGAAGCTGTGTGTTGATCACACGCTCTATCACCTTAGAGAGGAGAGAGGTAATAGCGATAGGCCTGTAATTCGATGGATCTGATCTATCGCCCTTTTTGGGCACCGGGTGCACATTCGCAGTCTTCCATGAAGACGGAAATTGCCTAGTGTGGTAGGAAAGCGCGAAGAGGCGCGTGAGTACAGGACATAACTCAGGAGCACACTGCTTAAGCACCACTGCTGGTATACCGTCTGGCCCAGGCTATTTGGTTTTTAGTGGATTACAGTTAAGCGTTGGGTCTCGCGCAACCAAGAGAAGGGGAGTTTATCAACTCGACCTCGAAGTGGACGCCCGCGGCACATTGATGCGACTCAGACAATTTATGGTGGAACAATACGAGAACAATGGTTTCATACCGAGTGCTGTGTTTGGGAACATGTTTACATCTACACACACTGTTTGTCGAGCTCTGCATATTGAAGGATTGCATCATAGAAAGCCAGCTAAAAAACCATATTTAACTAATACCCATAAACAAAATAGATTGTTGTTTGCAAGGAAGTATTTAGATTTTTACTGGGAGCACACCTTATTCACCGATGAGAAGTCGTTTGAATTATCTGAAAACGGGAGGGTTTATTTGTGGCGCAGAAATGGAACCCGTTATGCAGAACAAAATGTTGTCCCAAATATGCAATCTGGACGGATATCACTTAATACGTGGGGGTGGATGACTGCGGCTGGTCAATAGAAAACCTATGGGGTTTGATGGTGCAAATATGGGACATGCGAAATGAAAGAACTACAGAGTCATTAGAACTCACTCTGTAGAAATTTGGGACAATATTAGAGGAACAGATCTGTTCTAATATAGTCGGATCTATGCGCCGGCGCTTGCTTGCTGTTTGAAAATAATGGAAGTTATATAAAATAGGCGAGTCGGACTCGCGTACGAAGTGTTCCGTACCATTATCTATAAAAACGGCAAAAAATCACGTTTGTTGTATTGGAGCCCCCCTTAAATATTTGTTTTATTTTAATTTAATTATTTATTTTTAAAGTAACTATATAACTAAATATTTTGAAAATATTTTAGGCGTCTATCTGTTGCCGTTATCAATATCGAGCAAAATCGAGCAAAAAAATCACGTTTGTTGTATGGGAGCTCCCTTAAATATTTATTTTATTCTGTTTTTTAGTATTTGTTGTTATAGCGGCAACAGGAATATATCTTCTGTGAAAATTTCAACTGTCTAACTATCACGGTTCATGAGTTACAGCCGGAGCTTTAGTAATAGGGTTCCGCTAATTACCCTTTGGGTACGGAACCCTAAAAATAAAGTACTATTTTTCTTACAGATATTATTTTACATTTAAATATATTTAAGACATAAAATATTTTTTTACTTTGTTGTTTTTCAAAATATAGCAGTGTTACCGAATGAATGGTGACTTGTATTTTTTTTTATTCTTATGGTTAAGTTTAAATTTTTTTTTCATTACGGAAACGAATATTTAAGCTATAACCATAGGAAATATATATATATATATATATATATATTTATAAAATTTTAATAAAAACCATTTTTATTAGATTGCATGTGTTTATATTCTCGCAAACAAAACAAAAAGTTCTCATACCAACTGGTCTGTTTCACAGAGAACTATATGTCAAGACATAAAAAAAGTAATTCCTAACAAAAATACTTAATACGGAAATAGCGTGATTTGAACCATAGGTTTCCCGATTTTAAGTCCAAAACATAAAAAAAGTATTTCCTGACAAAAATACTCAATACGAAAATAGCGTGATTTGAACCATATCCTCCCCGATTTAAAATCGCAGCGCCTATGGATCAAACCACGGGGCCACGGGGCAGATAAAACCATATTTATTAAGAACAAACTGCAGTTTACACCTAATTAATTTGTTAGGTTAAGAAACCAAAACATATAAGAACGGTTTAAATAAACTGGTTAGTATAAAGAAAACTAAACCTAATTTCGTCGATTTAATTTTTATTTTATTTTTTATTTTCTTTACTAGGGACACAAACAGTATTCACAATGATTCTTAATAACTAATATCAAAAATATGTCGGGCAGCAGCGACCCCCTATAACTCTTCTGCGCTCGCCAACCCTCTTGCCAGGCGTGGCGAGTATGGCAAAGCCACCAATAAAAAAAAATGAACGGCGCATAAAAACAAACGGCCCCTAGTCCCCGGCAGCCCTGCTAGTCCAGGCTACGGTAGCGGCCTTGGTAACGGCGGGGCGGGGGGTGCGAAGAATCCCCGGCAGAGATCCGGCTACCAACACCGACGACTGGACCTGGCAACTTACAATGCACGTACGCTGAGGGCCGACGAGAAAATAGTAGAACTGGAAGAAGCTACAAGCAAGTTACGCTGGGACGTTATAGAGTTATCGGAGGTCCGAAGACAGGGCCAGGACACGATAGTTCTCAACTCAGGTAGCTTGCTGTACTACCGGGGGGGGGTGACCAGCTATCCCAAGGTGGTGTCAGGTATATCGTCCGCAAGTCCCTCGTCAACAATATCATCAAAGTTGACAGTGTGTCGACCAGGGTAGCGTACCTGATACTCAGAATATCAAAACGATATTGGCTGAAGTTCAAACAGGCTTACGCGCCGACTTCGACTTCGTATGAGGATATTTCTAGAGCCATACACTGCTCCAAAACACACTATAACGTCGTGATGGGGGACTTCAACGTGAAAGTAGGAAAATGAAGTGGTAATGAGCTGATAGTGGGGCAATTTGGATATGGACAATGGAACTCCAGAGAGCAGATGCTGGCCGACTTCATGGAAAAGGAAGGCCTCTTTATGATGAATTCCTTTTTCAAGAAGCGCCCCCACAGGAAGTTGACCTGGATGAGTCCGGATGGTTGCACAAAGAATGAGATTGACTTTATCATGTCGACGGAAAAGCAAGTGTTCAATGATGTCTCTGTGATCCACACGGTCAAAACCGAGAGTGATCACCGTGTGGTAAGAGGCACATTGAACCTCAACATAAGGCTTACTAGGTCTCGACTGATAAAGTCCATGCTCCTACCAACAACCATCCAAATCCAGAACCCAGAAAACTTTCAGCTCCAACTCAAAAATCGCTTTGAATGCTTAAAGGAAGACGCATCAGTGGACGATACCAACGACATGTTTGTGGAAACTATCCATACGGTTGGGTCTAAGTTCTTTGAAACCCATCGTACAAATAGAACAAAAAGACTCTCGCACCAGACTCTAAGACTTATGGATGAGAGACGAAAACTTAGGCTGCAGTCTTCGGATGATGCAGTGTCATATCGGTGGCTTAACAGATAGATCTCAAAATCACTTGCACGCGACAAACGCCACTTCAATACATTGTGTATTAAGGAGGCAATAGAACGAAACAAAGGTTCCAAAGTGTTCGCGAGAGATCTGGCTATTAGGCGAAGCCGTCTGGTAAGGCTGAAGACGGAGGACGGCAGCATTGTTTCGTCTGGACCAAAAGTCTTGGAGAAGATGAGAAATTCTATAGACAGTTATACACGGCGACATCGAAACCAGTTGGCAGTCCAGCTTAAGACCCTAGGGCTAGACTGACTCGACACTATACCGAGGACATCCCGGACGTCAGCTTGTACGAGATTAGTATGGCTCTCAAACAGCTTAAAAACAGTAAGGCACCGGGTGATGATGGAGTTACGACTGAGCTTCTGAAAGCGGGTGGAAAACCGGTACTGAAAGTCCTTCAGAAGCTCTTCAACACCGTCATACTCGAAGGTACTTCGCCACAAGCATGGCACAGAGGCGTGGTGGTGCTTTTCTTCAAAAAAGGCGACAATACACTTCTTAAGAATTGCAGACCCATCACGCTTCTGAGCCATGTTTATAAGCCGTTTTCAAGAGTAATTACGAACCGTTTCGCTCGCAAGTTCGACGACTTCCAGCCTCCCGAACAAGTCGGTTCCCGAAAAGGCTATAGTACCGTAGACCACATACATACGCTGCGGCAGATTATGCAGAGGTCAGAAGAGTATAATCGGCCCCTTTGCTTAGCGTTTGTGGATTATGAGCAAGCCTTCGATTCGGTGAAAACATGGGCAGTGCTACAGGCTCTACAGAGATGCCGTATTGATCATCGGTATATGGAGGTGCTAAAATGCTTGTGTGATAACGCCACCATGTCAGTGCGTCTCCAGGATCAGAACTCGAAACCAATCCAACTGCAGAGAGGTGTGAGACAGGGAGATGTCATATCTCCGAAACTGTTCACAAATGCGTTGGAAGATGTCTTTAAGCTTCTGGACTGGGACGGTTTTGGCATCAATGTTAATGACGAGTACATTAACCACCTTCGGTTTGCCAACGATATTGTGGTCATGGCAGAATCGATGGAGGACCTTAGCACAATGTTCGAAAGCCTCAGTAGAGCTTCCCAACAAGTAGGCCTCAAGATGAACATGGACAAGACGAAAATCATGTCGAATGGCCATGTAGCACCCACTCCAATAACTGTTGAGAACTCTACACTCGAAGTTGTTGACGACTACGTATACCTGGGACAAACTGTTCGATTAGGTAGGTCCAAATTCAAGAAAGAGGTAAATCGCCGAATCCAACTCGGTTGGGCAGCGTTCGGAAAACTGCGTACTATTTTCGCGTCCCTAATATCCCAGTGCTTTAAGACTAAAGTCTTCAACCAGTGTGTGTTGCCAGTGATGACTTACGGCACTGAGACGTGGCCGCTAACTATGGGCCTTATACGAAAGCTCATGGTCGCTTAGCGGGCGATGGAAAGAGCTATGCTCGGAGTTTCCCTACGTGATCAAATCAGGAATGAGGAAATCCGTAGGAGAATTAAAGTCGCCTACATAGCTCACCGAATCGCAAAGCTGAAGTGGCAATGGGCAGGGCACATAGCTCCAAGAACCGATGGCCGATGGGGGAAGAAGATTATCGAGAGGCGGCCACGAACCGGAAAGCGCAGCGTAGGACTGCCCCCCGCTAAATGGACAGAGACCTCGTAAAGCCGTTGGTTACAGGCGGCACAGAGTCGCACGCTGTGGAAAAAGTTAGGTGAGGCCTATGTCCAGCAGTGGACGTCAATGGGCTGATATGATGATGGTTATGTACAAGAAGGAAATACATTCTTTTGTATTGTATATATATATCACAAATCAAGAATGATAGGTATTTATAACATTGGCAACTAGTCTTTTGAACTTGTTAAGTGAAGCAGTAAAGATATCGAAGTCAGGGAAGACTTAAGGTTAATATTATTGACAGTTCTGATAATTTTAATGTGTGCGTGCGAGATTCACAGAATGGCTCCACGCAATTTTAACCTTTACACTATGCATTGACTTTATCAAAGAACTGTACATTTAAAACACTATTCTAAATCTATTGAAAAAAGTCTGGTAATTTTTTCCCTTGCGCCCCCTTTTAGTTACTCTTATAGCCCTTGCTGAGTTTCTTGCCGGTTTTTCTTAGTACAAGGTCTCCCGCCCTATAGATTAACGAACCGATGGCGTAGTGACATTCATAAGTGCTCAATTATTGTAGCCGAAATTGAATAAATAATATTGATTTGTGAACGTCACTTTTCTTGCTGAAACTTGATATTTTTATGTACATATAAAAGCTTTGCATATATGTACATATACATGCGACGCTAAAGTTAAAATAAGTTTAGTTATCTGATACAGCGTACCCTGGCAAGGTGTACAATATTAAACAAATACATTTGCCAAATTTAATAAAAAAATAATATAGTAGCTTACCATTGCAGTAACAAACGCCATTAATATTATTATATATAAATTATTAAATAATTACCTACATTAAATGCTACGTTTCCAATGGAATACTAAAATTTTTACAAAAAAATTATTAAAAAAAGAAACATCAAATTATCAGTTTGCATTTGGCCACCTAAATTTATGTTATCACGGAGGTATGTAGCAAAATTAAGCGGCACTATTCACATAATTGTTCACGTTTTAACGGTTAAACAAGACATAGATGGCATCATGGGTCATGAAATAAGAATGTAGTAACAAATTAACTCAATAGTTAGAATTCCAATTTATTTCTATTTTTTTTTATGCTACCCCGCCCGTTTTAAAGTGTAGGAGTCAACTATCAACTGTGTGTTACGTTAACAATTAGATTTAGTAAATCTAGTTCCTAAGATGTGGGTAGGTACTATAATTTTATGTAAAACCAATTTTAATGACATAATTTATTCTTGTGCTATTTTACCGTTACTTGCGGAGTAACCCTATTTGTTTTAAGAAAGTAAAATAAAGTTTTTGTTTATTTCTGAGTTAAAACGCAAATTAAATGCTGCCTCGAGGTTCAGTAAGAAAGCAACTGCTAGAGCAAAATTACAATTCATCGGCAAAATAGGTGGGCGACTTGCGAGCTATCCTTCTGGGAGTCGTGCTTTCTGGTCGCTTGCTAAAGCTGCCGAGGGGAACTTCTGCCAGTCGTCGTTACCACCACTGCGAAAGACCGATGGTGACTTGGCCCATAGTGCAAAAGAGAAAGCCGATCTATTGGGCAGTCTCTTTGCCTCCAACTCGAATATGAACGACGAAGGCGCTGTACCACCTACTTTACCGTGGTGCGGTAAGACCATGCCGGAAATCTCTATTACACAACGAGAGGTCCGGCGGGCGTTGTTTTCCCTAGACGTTCATAAGTCGAGTGGGCCAGACGGTATACCAGCAGTGGTGCTTAAGCAGTGTGCTCCTGAGTTATCACGCGCTCATCGCGCTTTCCTACCATACTAGGCAATTTTCGTCTTCATGGAAGACTGCGAATGTGCACCCGGTGCCCAAAAAGGGCGATAGATCAGATCCATCGAATTACAGGCCTATCGCTATTACCTCTCTCCTCTCCAAGGTGATGGAGCGTGTAATCAACACACAGCTTTTGAGATACCTAGAAAATCATGACCTGATCAGCGACCGTCAATATGGCTTTCGCCACGGTCGCTCCACTGGTGACCTTCTAGTGTATCTCACACACCGATGGGCACTAGCCATTGAGAGTCAGGGGGAGGCATTGGCATGTAGCCTGGACATAGCGAAGGCGTTCGATCGGGTCTGGCACCGCGGTCTTCTATCGAAGTTGCCATGTTACGGAGTGCCCGAGGGTTTGTGCAAATGGGTGGCTAGCTTTTTGTTTTGTAGGAAAGCGCGAAGAGGCGCGTGAGTACAGGACATAACTCAGGAGCACACTGCTTAAGCACCACTGCTGGTATACCGTCTGGCCCACTCGACTTATGAACGTCTAGAGAAAGCAACGCCCGCCTGACCTCCCGCTGCGTTATGGAGATTTCCGGCATGAACTTACCGCACCACGGCATAGTAGGTGGTACAGCGCCTTCATCGTTCATATTCGAGTTCGAGGCAAAGAGACTGCCCAGTAGATCGGCTATCTCTTTAGCACTATGGGCCAAGTCACCATCGGTCTTTCGCAGTGGTGGTAACGACGACTGGCAGAAGTTCCCTTCGGCAGCTTTGGCAAGCGACCAGAAAGCACGACTCCCAGAAGGATAGCTCGCAAGTCGCCCACCTATTTTGCATATAGCGCCCAACGCTCAAGGGCTCCCCGTGGTGGTAGCCCCAGCTTGGGTGGTCGCTCTCGGGGGCGTCCCTTCGACCGGTGTGAGCCTCGAACCCGAAGGTGAGTCAACGCCAGGAGGGAAGTTCCCCGTTACGCGGATGCGATTGCGATTGAGTGGGGGCGAAAAGCGCCCCGGCACTCTTTGATACCTCGTATCTTTGCGGGCGCCGACGAACCCGGAGACGTCGGCGTCGTGTTTGGAGGGAGGTCGTTGCGACTAATCTCGCTATCCTGATAGCGAAATCTTCATCTGCGGCCATTGGTACGTGCCGAGGCCGCCTAACAATAGTTTTACGACCGTGCCGAGGTCGGTCGGGGGGCCCGTTGGAGGGTCAGACAGTGTCTTATTAAGGTAGCTTATCTGTGCATCTCACCAATCACCAGCAATGCAGGTGTATCTAGTCAAATAGCGACGGAGCGGAAAGGACTTTTAAAAAGACAATTTAAATTTAAAATGAATATAATAAAAACGTGTGCTCAACACAGGAGCCAAACTTATTCTAACTTAACCGTTACATATGAGACGCCAAGGCGCTCGCCGCCCACCATCGTCGCCATGCTTATCTTGCAGGTGCAGTTTCCGCAATGCTGACTATGTATTATTATGAGCGGACGGTGATGGTGTTTAGGCTAGGGCCAGAGGATGTAACTCCTCCCCCTTTAAGTTCGAAAGCATCCGAAGAAGGATTCGGTATTAATTCGATGCATCCTTAGGGAGATATTTTGTATCATTACATCATCCAGGGTCAGAATATAAGTTACGCGTAAGTATTGTTGGAACACTTCATTGATGCAGTTTTACGTAAGAGGGTTCCGTCTCTAAAATAAAGTATCCAGCGGTTGGTCTGAATGAATTGGAGTCTCACATTCTCTACCACAATCGGTATAATGTCGCATGAAGTAATGTTTTCTGAGTATTTCATGAGACTCTCCACGCAGGTGTCTTGAGTGTATTGTGATATATCTTCTTCAAAACAGAGAAAACTGGATTCGTCTGTCTCCTGGCATGGTTGAATGAGCGACTTGGACACCAACCCTCTCACTAATAGGTAAGGGTATTTAGGAAGGATGATAAAAGTCTGGTTATTATGGGAGATGGGCAGAGGATACGTTTTATAATAGATGTAAGTTTCTTTCTTAATTAATGGTATTTCCATTAAGAATGTAATCTGATTGTCTTTGAAAAACGCTTTTACAATTATAGTTTTTTCTATTTTAACAAGGTTTATATTATTTACAGGGTATATAAGTTTTTCAGTCTTTTCAATATTTTCTAGTAACATGAGTAAATTATCGGTATCTATTATAGATTGGTGTAATGTTCTTAACTTACTAAAGGCGACAGCAGTTTCAATTTCATTCAACTTGTTATACATGCTTTGAAAGTTATGTGGTAATAAATAATACGTAATAATTATATGATTCGTAATAAGATTTGTTTGTTCTTTATATCGAATCTCGGTAATTTTGTTCTGAATTTCTTGCACATTTTTACTTAGTTGAATGATATTGTTATCTATAGTCTTAGTTACATTGAGGAATCCTCCCACCATTTCAGATATGACTGTAATTTTCTTATTAGTTGACGTTTGACGGGTTTCTATATCTTTTATTAACTGATCATATTTTAAGGCATCCTCGTGATCTAAGTTGCCGGTGATAATCTTGACTAGGGATCCTAAAGGATTTAAGATGCCTCTTTTTACCCTAAATGACGGGGCTAGCTGTCTAAGCTTATTAATAGTTAAGTTTTTGATGTAATCGACTTGTATTTTAAAGTTTTCAAATCTGTCTGTAAAGTTAGAGTTAAGGGTAGCTTGGATAATAGTGTTAAGGTCATAGTATCTGTGCATATTAAGTTTTACGTCGTCTGAAATCGAGTTAAGATCTAAAATCTTTACAACTGTCCATTTGTCAAAGCTTATAACGGCAGTTCCTTCTTTGAACGGTAGAATGCCTGGGTTGCCTTCAAGTTGTTGCAGTTGAAGGGCCTGGAGCCGGATCACTAATCTTGCGGTCTGCAACACGAGCAGGATGTGCCTGTGAAGGGCGTTTTATATCTTTAGTAGGTATCCTAGTGTCACGGTTTTTAGTTTTTACGTGTACAATGTTTCTCACTATGTCACCTGTTACAATGGCCTTTTGATAGCGGGGCTTGTCCTTACTACGTCTTACGTTAGTACGTTAATTTTTTTACGTTAATGTTTTTTACGGTAACGTTTTTACGTTAATGTCAGGCTCTTCTCCTCTTTTGTTCCTAATAATCTGTTTTTTCTCGATCATCTTATCTGGTAAATGCTTATAAAGAAATTTGGTTCCTTTGGCGTGATCTTTGATCAAGATTTGCATTTATTCTTTACCTAGATTGTTGTTGTATGGGTTATTTGCATCGGTGTGGCCAAACACTATTTCGAATGGGGTGAATCCAGTATACGATAGCATACGTCATTACTGAAAATGCGTCAGTAGGCTTATGCTCGTATTTTGCCAGCCTTTATATCTCAATTAGGGTTGAGTGGAACCGTTCTATAAGGCCCATAGAGTTGGGGTTGTTTGGGGTGCCAATGTGCAATTCTATTTTGTGAAACGATAAAACTCTGACCCTGAGTCACAGCTAATTTTATATGGTATCCCATAAAAAGAAAAGTATTTCACTATACCTCTAACTACTTCGGGGGTGGATCTATTGGATATTTCAATGGCTTGACCCTGCTTACTAAACGCATCTATAACTGTTAGGTAATATTTACCTTCTATGGTAAATAAATCTATGAAAAGTTCTTGAAAAGGCTTGGACTGGGTTTGTGTCAATTGCAAAATCGGTTTTAGTGGTTTTCGGTCATATTTCATTTCTTTGCATTTGTCACAAACATTTATTACTATAGATACGGTTTCTTCTAAATTGTGCCAAAAGTAAGTACGCTTTAAATGTGATATTGTCTCTTTAATGCCGCGGTGGCAAGTTTTGCCAATGTGATATTTTAGAATAATATCGAGTTGTTCTTCTTCTACTTCTACATAAATGACTCTACGAGTACATTCGAATATTTCGACTGCTTCCTTTTTAAATAACGTGTTGATAACTTCGGTAAATTGGCGTCTATGTTCCTTGTCCTCAAAATAGATAAAGTATTTGGTTTTAGGTTTTATGTATTGTTTGAGAAAGTCTTTGACTAAGTCAGGTCTGTTTAATGGCAATGTTGTTCAAGAACCTTCTGCTTTTCTGGGGATATATCCTTACTGTTATATGGTCCCTAAACCAGGTATGTACCAGGATTTGGTTAGGCTTAGTGTCGATGGCTTCGTGTAGGATTAGAATTCCTACAGAATCTATGTCTCTTGCGGAATGTTTTGTGCTAGCACCAGTTCTAGATTCGGACTCGGACGCTGTTTCAGTGCTACAAGAAGGAGTCAGCATCGAATATGGGGACCTAGGTCTGTTTCGTGTTGGTGAGGTTACACTAGTTGTTTTTTTTTAGAGTCTGAAGAAATCGTTATAGGACTGGAAGGACGAGAAGGAGGGTGTCTGTTTTAAGTCTTATCGACATTAACTCGCATGGAACTATTATCTTCTTGATCTAAGGCGTTTATCCTAATTCTGGAAAGTACATCTGCGTTAGTGTTCTGTCGTCCATTTTTATAAACTACTTCGAAGTCGTATTCTGCTAATCTTAGTCGCCACGAGTCAACTTGCTACTTGGTTCTTTAAGTGAATCAAGCCAGGCTAAGGGACGGTGATCAGTGTAAATTGAGAACCATTTACCATAAAGGTAGGGATGGAAGTGTTTGACTGCCCAAACGATTGCTAATAGCTCCTTTTCAATGGTACTGTATCTTTCTTTTGCTTTATTAAGTGTCCTACTAGCATATGCAATTGGACGGTCGCTTCCTATAGGGCCTTGAGATAAAACTGCTCCTATGGCAAAATTAGAAGCGTCGGTTGTCAGTACAAATGGTTTCGTAAAGTCAGGGTATTGCAAAAGGGGTGCGTTGGTTAATATTTCTTTACAACGTTCAAAAGCAGTAATGAAGTCTTTGTCAGCAAGAACCTTAGCGTTTTTCTTTAAACATTTAGTCAGTGGCCTAGTAATATGTGCAAAGTCTTTGATTAATTTTCGGTAGTAGCCTACGAGTCCAAGAAAACTTTTTATCTCAGTTTGGGTTTTCGGTAGTGGAAATTTCATTACTGTGTCGATTTTGTCATTGTTTGGTTTCAGTACGTATTTATTAATTGAATGTCCTAAATAAAGAACTTCTTTCCTTAAGAACTCGAACTTGTCGAGCTGAACCTTTAAGTTTGTCTGTTTAAGCCTGTCAAAGATCTAACGTCGTTTTTCAATGTGTTCTTGTAAACTAGAAGACTATACAATTATATCATCGAGGTAAACCAGGCAATGGAGGCCTTGTAAACCACGTAGGATACTGTCTATTGTACGTTGAAATGTAGCCGGTGCTGTTTTCAAACCGAAAGGCATACGTAAAAATTCGTAATGTCCAGCTTTGGTACAGAACCCGGTCTTCTGTCTGTCCTTTTCGTCTATTTTAATTTGGTGGTAACCACTGGCAAGATCAATCGTTGTGAAATAGGTTGATTTTCCCAATTTTTCGAAAAGGTCTGAAATAGGTAAAAGGTATTTGTCGTCGATCGTTATGTCATTTAAACGTCTGTTGTCAATAACCATCCTATACCTTTTGTCGCATGATGCGTCGGGTTTCTTAGGCACCAGATGAACAGGTGCACTCCAGGGTGTGTGATTCTTGGATAATGTTATCATCTAAAAGTTTGTCTACTTGTCTATCTATTTCGTCATTGATAACTTGGGGTTGTCTGTACGGTTTTACGTATATTGGGTCTTCGTTTACTGTTCTGATTTTATGTTTCACTTCGTTTGTAAAAATCAGTGGTAATTTGTCGCTGTAAAATATATCTTTATTTTCTAAGCATAAGTTGTAAATTTCTTTGCGTTCTTCGTCATTCATGTGATCCAGTCTAAGTCTAGTTAAGTTGTCTGTCAGTATTTCTTCGACTTCCATATCGTTAAAGTCATTGGTTCTATTCACTTCACAAGGTTTGTTATAGTACCTAGTGGCACTAAAAGGTTTAGTTATTCTAAGAGTGAGTTTGTCGTCAGATGAGTTTTGGACGACAGCTTTTGCAAGTCCATGAGTACAGTTTACGAGTGCGGAGGGCATATGGACACCTTGACCAAAGTTCTTGTACTCTATTATAGCTTCGCCACTTGTCAAGTTTACTGTTAAGCTTACGCGAGTCTCTGATCGAGGTTCTAGTACAATATCTATATTAGGGTTATAAATTATAGGGATTTCTGTGTTATTAGTTCGTAAAACTCGGTATTTCATGTCAATTGTCGCATTGAGTTTCTTTAAGACGTCTGAGCCTATTAATCCTTCATAGGTCCGGTCAATGTCATACACATAAAACTTGTGTTCCAGTGTACTTTTAAAAGTTTTTAAAAGAGGAATAAAGATCGCTTCACTATGGGAACTGCGGCAATGGGTGCTTATTACCTCGAATGGTTCGTGGTATTTAAATTCGGAAAAGTATTTATCTGCCTTTTTCGGACTTATAAAGGACCTTGTCCTGCCAGTATCGATCATAAATCTTGATTCTATTTCTGGTAAAACAATGTGAGGTAATTTTGAAAAGTTATTACAATTTATATTTACTATTTCTGGGGGTCTATCTCCGAGGCTGGTAAAGGAAAATTTTCAGGTTCATTGTTTTGTTACTGCTCGTCATTTTCGTACTGTTCATGATATGGCTCCTGACTATAAGGATCATAATAACAGTAATTTTCAGAATCATAATATTCAGCAGTTTCCGGGTAAGTTTCTAGTTCATTACTATAAAATAGTTGTGGTTGGTTTTGGGATGTTGGGTGGTTTGGTCTATGCGAAAGTGCAGTGCGCATGGTGACGTCATTGTCGAATTGGGGAGTTCTATTTTGATGTTGTTGAGGGTTGATACCAAATTTGAACTGGCCAGGTTGATAAGGCCTGTTGAATTGTTGGTTATACTGTGGTGCAGGTGGTCTATATGGATGCTGATTAGGAATACCAAATTTAAATTGACCTTGGTTCGGGATTCCAAATTTGAAATTCTGTTGTTGTGGGTATGTATGCCTATAGCGAGTAGGTTGTGGATACGTGGGTCTTAGGCCACTATTGTGCTGTTTGCCGAATTTAGGCATTTGGTAGTTATAAGGGGTTCCTAATTTAAAATTTGGCTGTGGGTTAAATAAAAAATTTTGATTACGGTTAAAATTGGGCTGTACACCAAATTTAAAGTTTTGTTGAGAAGGGTTAGTAAATTGAGGTTTAGTAGTAAGTCTATCTGTTAAAAAGCCAATCGCTTTCATGAGTAAATCAATAACTGCTCCTCAGAAAAATTACTCAACAACAGAACGTGAGTTACTTAGTGTAAGTACTGCTCTAGAACACTGGTCTTACTACTTGGACAATGGCCAAAAGTTCAGAGTTTACACAGACCACTCATCGTTGTTATGGTTTTTAAAACTAGACAATACTACCGGTCGTTTAGCTCGCTGGTGTATTAGGTTGTCGGCATTTAACTTTGAGATTTGCCACAAAAAAGGTTCCGACAATGTGATAATTGACTTTTTGTCTCGTGCTAACATGGTGAATGCAATCACTTATAACAGCACATCGTCTACTGATATAATGCTCTGAAGGCTTATATTCAAGCTAACCGTAGTGCAAATCCTCAATACCTAATTAAGGATAGCAAATTGTATAAACATTGTCGCACTAATTCTATTTTGTGCTCTGAATATGACTGGAAAGAAGTCATACCAACCGAAGTGAGAGAACAGGTGATCTCTGAAAATCACTCTCTTCCTACTTGTGCTCATTTCGGAATACAAAAAACTTACCAAAGAATACGCCTACGTTATTTCTGGAATGGTACTCTGACGTTGCTAAGCTTGTAGCAAAATGTAATGTTTGTCTTGCTTACAAACATCAAAACTCTAAAACTATTGGTTTAATGGGTAAACCTAAACAATGTTGTAGACCATTTCAGTGTATTACAACTGATTTAATAGGCCCATTACCTTTATCTCGAAAACTTAATCGGTATATTTTAGTAGTGATGTGTAATTTCTCAAAATACACTCTCCTATTTCCGATTATAAAGGCAACTGCTTCTGTCTTAAATCATGTCATGGAAAACTTAGTTATTCTTGTGTTCCTGAAACGGTTATTATGGATAAAGGTCCCCAGTATGCTAGTACTGAGTTCGTGGACATGCTTAAAAGGTACAGAAAATTCACTTTACTACTACTTATACTCCTCAAGTGAATACTACTGAACGGACAAACAAGACCATGGGTACAGCAGTCGCATGTTTTGTGGAGGAAGACCATAGAACATGGTATGTGAATATGCACAAGATTCAGTTCGCTATTAACTCTTCTGTAAATGAGGTTACTAAATACACTCCGGCATTCTGGGTGTTCGGAAGAGAGCTGGTATCTTGTGGCTCTATCTACAAAAACAACGAAAATTCTGAGGAAGTCATTATGTCTCCTAGGGACGAGTTTGCAGATAACGTTGGTTTTCTTGCCCCTATTCTCGTCAAGGCGCAAGAAAGGTTGTGGAACGCCCACGAGCGTAACGCTGCTTATTACAACTTACGTCGTATAGACATGTCATTCAACGTCGGTGACTATGTCTGGAAGAGATGTTACAACCAAATTGTTGGACATAAATTCCATTCGGCTAAGTTGGCTAAAAAGTTTAAATAATTGTAATTCTAATTTAAATAATTTGGGTTCACTTGGTGGACTGGCGATTGTAGCTCAGCGCCAACGTACGTTAGGGTCAGAAAGTTCCTGATGAGACTTTCAGACAATTTAAAAGCGAACTTTGAAAGGATTTTGAATGCTGCTGTTAGGATAAATGAAAGTAAGTGATACCAGAAGTTGTATATACTCATCAGCCATCTCTTGTCTTCTAAGAAAAGTGTCTTAGCAGAAAAAAAATTTAACGAGACTTGTTCTCATGGAAAATTTTTGAAACACGGGAGGGGACACTATATCGGAACGACCGTTCAGGTGGTCCGGCAATGGTAAAGGACCGGAGGATGTAAAAAACGATGGAAGTTTCCAGGCATCCACTACTAGGTCAATATATGTTTAACTATTTTAAACATATAGAATATAATCTAGTCAATGGTTATTAAATTCAGTCCCGTCCGCATCTACTTAGTTCGGCGGCGGAGACCTGCGGGGTGTCCTCGACGTGCAAACCTCTGATCGGGCTCTAGGTCGAAGAAACTCTATTTGTTATTCTATCTCTAATAAAGGCTTGAAAACTATACACTTTGAACTCTGTGTAGGCAGGCTTGCGTTATCTCAATCCTTCTATTTAGTCAGGTAGTTCTATACTGTTGTAATATAGATAGTTTCTGTATAGATATATTAAGGGTTAAGAATCACCTTGTGATTAGGTTAACATTGTCTATTAAATTCTGTTACGATAAAAGTGAAAGAGTATACATTACAACCTGCCTTACCCTTAAAAAATAGTTTCTTTATTTACCTCTGAACTCCCTCTACCTAAACCTCTGCCTCCTGAGCACTTAGCCGGTGCATTAGGTACACTCCTACTATAACCTGTCCTATTATATACTAAACAGTCACACATGTGTTTGAAAGTAAAGTAAATTATGCATCTAAGATCCCTTCCGCAGCTAACAAAAGAGCTGATAACCTTGAAACTGATTCTCCTCGAAACTCATGTCGGCGCCCGATAGTTACGGTGATAGGGCCAAAATAGTCGAGGCCAGTATAGGTAAAAGGTTGACGATGATAAGCAAGTTTTTGAGCGGGAAGATCACCAGTAACGGGATTTAAAGGTTTTGCTTTACGGATTCGACAGTACAAACAATGATTAGCTACACTTCTTACTGTGTCTCTCAAATGCCAATATTTTTGTCGTAATTCATTGACCACTAATTCATTGTTCGCATGACCAGCTTTTCTGTGGTAATATAAAACCAACAAACGAGCAACCCGGTGTCGACCATCTATTAAAACTGGAGTTTTGACACCTTCTCCTACACCATCAACGGTTTTAATTCGACCAGCTAACCGCAACAACTTGTCCGCTTCTAATACAGGTGACAGTTTTATAAGGCGACTTTTTTTGATATCGGCTTGGATTCTATCACACTCTGGAACTCTGGTAGAAAACTGTCCAATTGCATTCGTTGCAGTACATGAATCTCTGCAGTTTTGATCAAGTCCGCTGTTAGGGGTTTTAGAGTAGTGGACGCTACAGATTTTTGTACACAAAGATGAGAACCTGTTTTAATTTTCGAATTTGGATTAAGTGCCAAATGAACGCGAGCCGTAGCTCGTAATAATCGCAACCAGTCACTAAAGTTAGTGAATTTTGCGGTTACGGGTTTGTCAGTAAATTTTCTGACGAAATAGAAAAAAGTCCCACCAGTTCAGTTTGTTTAGATTTTAATTCTTCGCGAACTGGTGCGATTTCAGCTGGCTCCCGAGTTCAGTTGTCCATTGTTTTATAAAGAAATTGTGGACCTGTATATGTTTGTATTATGTGGCGTTTCCCCCCCTTCACAAACTCAACGCGCGGCAAGACCAACATCTACCAACCGAGCCCAAAGGATATAACATTGTAATTTTTTTTATTCCCTTCTTCCTGGTGAGATGTAATAATAATTTTTAAGGGATGAAAATTTTAAAATACATGTTCTGAGATAATTAACTCAAAAAATTAATAATTTGTTTTAATGAAGCATCATAACTTAAAAAATAAGTTTTTTTTAGATATTTTTTGTATTTTAATGTAATAGGGGTGGTTTTTAGGGGATGAAAACTAATTATAACAATTCCGTTACGATGTCTACGATTTAAATATAAAGAAATAAAATATATCGAAAAATGTTTTTTTTTTTCAATGTCAAAAAGGGTGTTTGAAAAGGGCGTAAGCAATAAAATAGGGGTTGCAAAATTACAAATAGTTTTTAAAACTGTATAACTATCATGAATCAAAAGCTTTATACGTTTTTCATTTCTTAGATGCCTAAATTTGTGCATTTATCAATTTTTGTCAATTATAATAGGGGTGGATTTTAGGGGATGAAAACTAATTATAACAATTCCCTTAAGATATCTACGATTGAAATATAATAATTTATCAAAATAAGAAATAAAATACATCGAAATATTTTTTTTTTGGAATTTTATGTCAAATAGGGTGTTTTAAAAGGGCGTAAGGAATAAAATAGGAGTTGAAAAATCACAAATAGTTTTTAAAACTATATAACTAACATTAATCAAAAGCTTTACACGTTTTTCATTCCTTAAATGCCTAAATTTGTGAATTGTTCAATTTTTGTCAATTAGGGGTAGTGTTTACCCCTAAAAGTCAAAAGCACACATCGGCATAGGGTAGATTTTATAGTGGATGGTAAGTAGAGCTTAATCCCAAATTTTGAAGAAAATCCATCTTTCTTGAAAGAATTGCGAGGTTGTACTATTTTTTTACCGTCATTTACTGTACTAGTTGCTTAGGTAAACATTTTTTGGTGGCTGAAGAAGGCGATGACGACAAAATTTTATTTTTTGTTACTAATTCTGCCAAAAAGATTTTTTAATACGACAATTTTTTGTAATTAAATTTCTAAAAAAAATTGAAAATATAATTTCAATAGTTTGAAAAATGTTTATTTTAATCTGCCTTTTTTTTTTTTTTTTTTTTTTTTTTTAATACCACTAAGGTGGCAAACAAGCACACGGTCCACCTAATGGTTAGCGGTCAACTGTAAAATCTCCCGTGAATAAAAGAGGAAAGACTTTATTGGTATGATTAATTATAATTTCGTAGTAAAATAATAAATATAAATATCCTAAATACTAGAGTTTATGACTTAGCTAATGTCCCAACTCGCTGTTGTGAAACCGGAGTATGCTCGTAGGTTCCCGCTTGTCGTTCATGCTCACACCACGCTGAGTTCGCTTATCCGCTCCTGGAATTCGAAATTAAAAATGTGTATATATTGGATTCATAATAATTAATAATATAGATTTTTGAATCTTATTATTATGATTATTATTATTATACTTTATTGCATCAACATAAAAAAAAATTACAAACAAAACATATTTACAAATAGAGAAAAACAAAAGGCGGTCTTATCGCTTTAAAGCGATCTCTTCCAGACAACCTTTCTCTCAGAATCTTAGTTTTTAAAAGAAAATAAAAATTAAAAAAAAATATGAAATTATAAATCAACAAATAAAATTACAAATATCAAATTAGAATAGTTGCACTTTTAATTGTTTGGACCCTTTATCCTTATCTCCAAACAGATATAATTAATTCTGCTTTTTTGTAATCACCAAATTAATTATGATAATTTGACCAATCATATCTGTTGCCCTCTCCTCGAGATTTTTAAATAGAAAAACCGCAATCTATTTAAGATCTCTACACATAAAGGCTGTCCAGTGATTCTATTTACTAAGTAACAAAAAAAATTAAAACACTCAAAAAAAAAAAGGGAAGCAAGAAATACAAATTGAGTGTTTGGGATGTACTAATTTTAACTGTCAGCGAGTTATGATGGGCCTATTATAAGCCCTGAAAAAAAAAGGGGCGCTGAAAGAAAATTAGATTAGTACACATTGAAATAAATTAACATTAAAGTACATAAGTGATTGAAACAGTAAGCTAGATTAATTGAACTTTTCTCAAAGAAAACAAAGTGGCCTAAATCATTTTTTCAGTGAGTTCGTGTTTGGTTCTTGTATTTTAGAACTTCTCTGAAATCGGGCATTACTTAAGTACAATAAAATACCTAATTATTTAATCAAAGTAATTAGAGTAAATTATCCCTTACGATATATTTATATGATAGAATAGAATTAAAGTAATGCCATGCAAGGTGAAAAACTACAATAGTAATTAATTATACTCAGCTTTTCTGAATTTCAGCAAAATAGTCCTGAAGTATCTCCAGTTCCACAGGTACACGACGTCTGCTTAATTTCCGTAAACTCCCGTCGGACAGACAAGGACGAGCACTCACGAAACATGACAAATAAAAATGAAATAATGAATAAAGATAACATATTATTATAACATTGATAGTTGAAAAGAAAATTTAAATAGAAGTAAATAACAAAATTACTTTTTAAAATTACTTCTTACAAAATATAACCCATTCCTGTACACACTCTTCATCATTCAAAATCTCATTAGAAATCTCGATACATAAAAGCATCTTTCCTTATACACAACATACATCGCCTTAATTTTTTGATTATGTGTGATTTACAATGTATATATGTAGTATAAAATATATATTATGTATATAAAATTGGAATTCACAATTTTTATATTATGAGATCTTACTTTTGAGAACTTTAGAACTTCGTTTCGAAGTTCATAGTTTTGTAAATTTTTCGAGTATGTGTTGTAATATTTAAAAGTATGTAAGTGTAGGATTCCCAGAATCATTTGTTCTATATACTTGTGCGAATAGTCCTCGAGACATTACATATCCCCACGACGAGTATATAGATTTGTTTACCTAGGTGTTATGTACTTGACGAAATTTTCAAAAAAAAAAAAAAGAAAATTTTAATTAAAATTCAGAAAATTCAAATATTCTATGTTAAAAGCATAGGACAAGGAATTTTGTATATAATACATATATATAATGTATTATGTTCTATGTGCTATATTCTAGGGAAGACAAAAATAGTCACTCGTTCTTTCATCTCATGAAATACCATGAAAATGTGTTCAATAGGTATTTTTTCAAATACATAATTCTTTATGTAACGTGACCTTTGTCGTTTGTTGTTTTGTGATTAATAATTTGAACTGTTGATAAAAGGCTTTTACACGAAGATTTTATAAATACAAATAGTAGTTAGAATCTCGTCGAATTTGCATAATCATTAGGTTCCAGACCTATTTAACAGTAGAATACAGTAGATAAAGTAAATTAGCCTTCAGTTCATATGAAATATCATGAAAATGTGTTCAACAGGTATTTTTACAAATACATAATTCTTTATGTAACGTGAATTTTGTCGTTTGTTGTTTTGTGAATAATAATTTGAACTGTTGATTAAAGGCTTTTACACGAAGATTTTATAAATACAAATAGTAGTTAGAATCTCGTCGAATTTGCATAATCATTAGGTCCCAGACCTATTTAACAGTAGAATACAGTAGATAGAGTAAATAAGCCTTCAGTTCATTGTATCACAATATATTTTCACTGCGTTGAGTTAGAAAAACATGAAGTAATAGTTCTCTATGTTAAACTTTAAATTTATAGAAAGATATAAATAAGAGTGACTAAGATTTTGTCTTGCTCTAGTATCATACTTCAAAAAAATATCTCATACATCAACTCTCTTTGTTATACATATTCCGCACCTTTGTCGTCAATAAAACATACATTCACCTTTAAAACATACATCTCATTCAACTGTCATAACCATTTAGCAACATAAGAAATTAACCAAAATCTGAAGAAAACCTGTCAAAGACATAATAAAAAAAAAGGAAATATTATAAAAATTAATAATATGATACTACTTTACCAAACTGTTTTGTAGAACACAAACCACTAATTAAAAAATAAAAAAAAATTAAAATATTATAAAGTAATTATTATACACATCTGAACTTCCGTACATTCTCTGATTGACTTCCGTCGTCCAAATTATTATCAAATTCCACGACTGTACTCTAGAGAACTCTCTTACAGACTGCCCCAACTTCCTTCCCGCTTGCTTCCTCGAAAATCCTTTATACCGATTATCGGCTCTGGCGTCCTTTTTTATGCATTCACGCGGTTCATGGATCTAATAAAACTGGCTATTCAACATAGTAATCTGTATTCTTTGTTATACAAATTATGTGACAAAATGAAAATACACCGTATTTGTATAATCTTTTAGAGATGAAAACAAAATACAGTTCGAGTACGTGACTCTCTATAGTTAAAGTTACCAAATTTTAGTTGATCCTTTTTTAAAGATTAAGTAATTTTCTCACAGTGTTTAAAGTTGTTAAACACTTGACATTTCTGTCTATCAACATACACAGAAATTGACTGTGTTAAATGAAAGCACCTATTCACTTAAGGAAACAATTCAAGTTTCTAAGAATTTAGCAAAGTTTCAGTTCTCTATATTTACTTGCATCTTTATTTTTAAAGTAGCATAAAACAATATGTTACAGAACGGCCCCAAGTCTGTGAGGTCTCATTCATATGGTAACATATTTGAAACAACTATGAGAACATATGTATAGATCGAAACATACTTATTTACTTTGTTATTGTAGAACTAAAATTCTCTGTAACTTGTTTTATGCAGTTTTATTTAAGTCCCGAATCTCCAAACTAGCGTTTTTCAATCTCCCGCATTCTTTTGATAAGTTACTTGAATTTTTCTTTTTAAATTTTCGCCCCCAATTTGGAAGTTTTTATGTGTTCCAATTTTGTGCTTACAATTTAATCCAATATTTAGTATAGCCGCTGTCCATACATTTCGCATATCTGGTTTTGTCGATATTTTAGTCACTTCCTAGGTGCATTTAATATTTTTCAGGAATCTTAATGTCAATATCAGCTCGCACTCTCCTCCAGACATCCACAAGCGTTTTATTTCTGATGGGTAATGCTGCACAATTTCATTGACGATAATGTTCTCAGATGCGTAGTACATTAATATTTTAGCGTCCGCAAATAGATCTGCAAAATGCTCCGACATAGACTTGGATAAGCTATTCCATTTTCGTTGCTTATTTTGCGTCGAACCTTGTTCTGTTCCTTCCTTCCCCAATATTGCTCCAGGTAATCCGCTTCGAAATCTTCAAAGTTATTCCACTTACTTTGGTAAATATTTTTGACCAGTTTCAGGCGTCGCCGGTTAGGCAATCCATCGCTGCATTCAATCCCTCCTCCATCATATCCAAACGTTTAATATATTTATCCAAATCTTCTAAAAACGTTGTATGGTACGCGTTTCTTCCATTGAAAATAGGTTTTGTAGGTGTTTGCACCATTAGTACTGCATAAAAATACGAATTACAACATATGTTTAAAATGTTTTTTTATAAAATTTTATCTTAAAACAATGTATTAAACCGTCTTAGCTTAGTGGAAAAAGTAAATAAATAAATAAAACTGCAGAGTAACCATACAAAAGCTTGTAGTGAATTAAGCGACACTAGCGACATTCATGAGTTTATACAATTTCAAAACTTAAGTAAACTTAATATCACCTTAAATATTCGATGTAACACAACAGCGAGCTTGGACAGAAATAAACTTTATCAGCTTTTAAAATAAAAGCCCCTTTATATAACGAAAGATTGATTTGTAATTATCAATATCTTTAAAAAACTTTACCTAACCCGCGAATCTATTCAATTATTATAAAACTCATAATGAGACAAAAATTGCATACCTATAGGTTTAAAAAACTATATACTTTTGGTACATATGAACGTTATATTAGTAGTTTAATTTATTTATGCGGCCCCAATTGTTTTAATTTCTGTACCTAGGTACTTAATAGTCAATAACCCCTCTTTTATAAAACAAAATTATTTAATCACCCAATACATTTACAAAACAGACACATATGAACGTTATATTGGTATTTTAACTTATTTATGCGGCCCCAATTGTTTTAATTTTTGTATTAAATAGTCAATATTTTTCTTTTTTTTAAAAAAACAAAAATTATGCAATCACCCAATACACCTCCAAAACACATACATGCATTCACAACGAATAAGCAACTTCAAAAGTTTTATCCATCACTAAGTAAACTACGTGATTTTATGTTTACAGTCACGCCATCTATCGAACTCCAAAAGAAACAACGTTACTTTGTTCTAAGTTCTATAATAGCTAACTACTTTTCGATCCGCGAAAATGCTATTGAAAGACACACACAGATGTCGCTTCGGAACTATGCCTACTAAGGTTCCCTGTTTTATAAATGTTTGAACATTTAATTAAAATCAGCCAAGCGCGAGTCGGACTAGCGCACGAAGGGTTCCGTATGATTATTTATAAAGGCGACAGAAAGGTCACGTTTGTTGTATGGGAGCCCCTCCTAAATATTTGTTTTATTTTAATTTAATTAATTGCTTTTATAGTGACTATATATCTAACTATTCTGTGAATGTTTCAGGCGTCTGCCTGTTGCTGTTATTAATGTCGAACAAAATCGAGCGAAGAAATCACGTTCGTTGTATGGATCCCCTCTTTTAATATTTATTTTATTCTGTTTTTATTATTTGTTGTTATAGCGGCAACAGAAATATATTTTCTGTGAAAATTTCAACTGTCTTACTATTACGGTTCATGAGAAACAGCCTGATGACAGACGAACAAACGGTCGGACGGCAGAGCCTTAGTAATAGACAGTGTTGCCAGTATTTTTTTTTTGTTTTGCCAAGTCGGGATTTAGGAACTTTTTGAGTGAAAAAAAAAAAGAAAAGAAAAAAAAACAGGATTCTTTCGTTGAAAGCGGGAATTTTGATTTAAAAATCGGAACATCTCGCCAAAATCGGGACGTCTGGCAACGCTGGTAATAGAGTTTCTTTAATTTACCTTCCGGGTATGAAACCCTAAATATATTAATAATAAACAATTTAGTAAGTTTCCCAAACTTAATAATTTTATAGCTACTTTTGTTGATTTGAAATACCTAAATTACGATTTTTTTTTTTTGACATTTTATCACAAAAAAAAACAAACAAACAAAGCCTTTTGTATTAAATTGTATGTACTGATACTAATGAATTTACTTTAAATTACCTACAGCCTTTACCTAAATACATTACTTGTATGAACGTTTGCTATTATTTAAAATTTCAAATCCCTTTAAAAAGGCGATGTTTCGTGCTCGTTTACAAGATCGACTACCTGCGAAAAGATACTACACAAAAAAAATAACCCGCGCCCCGATGAGACTGTGACTTGATTTACTCCGCGTAGAAAGACAAAATATTTAAGTTTTAGTGTCTATATCAAAATTGTATACTATATTTTTATTTTATCCTGACTACCTATCTTTCAATATATGAAATGACTTAATAATAATGCCTTTGTTGCTCTTGTTTAAGTTTAGAATGCTACAAAGACTGATGAAAAAAAACAACATAAGTGCAAGTGACTCATAACTATTCCCATAAAGTCACAAACATTTCAATCTCTAATCTCTCTAACTAAGTAACACTTGAGTTTCTCGGCGTCACGTACTTAACACTTAAAGAACAAAGTCCTTACACAAAGTAGTTTGGCAATTGAGATTGTATGCATTGGATTGTATGTGAAAAATTATTAATATTTACTTTAACAAGTACATAACTTATGGCAACCAACTTACGTTTATTTATTGCTGTAAGTAAATTTTATAATTTAAAACGTTTAGTAGTTTGTTTAGAAAACGAAGTTAAAGGTAATTTTATTTATTTAAATTTTGATACTCTACTCCACAAAAGTTTTACATTCACGCTCAAATAAGTACCTAACTAAAATTTAAACGAGCACTATCTCAGTTCCTTGTAACTGAGACCCGGGCAATTTTCTACCTGCTCATTGACAGAAACAAAAAAATAAAGCCCCTTTTGTCCCTTAACTAGAATAATGTACGGTACGCCTAAACTAGAATGCATTTTACGCGCGCATATTTTAGAGATAAAATAAACTCCAATAACTTTGAGTTAAAATTCTGACTAATAACAAAAGTTTTATGCAATACCTATTCCGTAATTTGCATTATAAGTAGTTTATTAGTTAAATGAGAAACTTTTTATTAATTGAATTATTAGAATCAAATTTTATTTTTATTGCAAAATACTTTATTCGTAATAAGAATGTTTTATTCGAAATATATTTTGACTCAACACCCTATTGACCGTTACACGATTCCTATATATATATATAACATAGAAAGAAAATACTTTTAGAACACACACATACACATAAAAAAAATGCATTCAAAAGAAACACCACCTAAATGAAACGTGAAAACAATCATACATAATATATCGTAATTATGCCATGTTTAGTTAAGCTAAGCAAAGATATATTCGAAACAAACAGACAAAAACAAAACAAATCTAATATTGTAGAAGCCTACTTGTTTGCCACTTTATGTTGTTGAGTAAAACTTTACGTCGTCAATCTAAAAATAGAAACTGTCCTGTTTGGTTAAAAGAGCGTTTGTTAAGAGCGGAAGCGATTTAAAGAATTAGAAATAGAAAACATGTCTATGCCTCAAAAATCTATGTGGTGATCACACTATTATTATGATTAATTAATTTAATTGAAGTTTTGGCCTGTGTCTGATTAGTCTAGTGGTTTTATTACGTAAAAATTACGTTAATAGTTTAGGACCGTTTGTGAAAACGTAGAAACATATAAATTAGATTCTTTTATAGAGGTTACGAGTTAATTAATTTTTTAATAAAAACTCGTATTTCATGACCTCTATCCTGGCGTCACGGCATCAAATATGTAAAATCTCCCGTGAATAAAAGAGGAAAGACTTTATTGGTATGATTAATTATAATTTCGTAGTAAAATAATAAATATAAATATCCTAAATACTAGAGTTTATGACTTAGCTAATGTCCCAACTCGCTGTTGTGAAACCGGAGTATGCTCGTAGGTTCCCGCTTGTCGTTCATGCTCACACCACGCTGAGTTCGCTTATCCGCTCCTGGAATTCGAAATTAAAAATGTGTATATATTGGATTCATAATAATTAATAATATAGATTTTTGAATCTTATTATTATGATTATTATTATTATACTTTATTGCATCAACATAAAAAAAAATTACAAACAAAACATATTTACAAATAGAGAAAAACAAAAGGCGGTCTTATCGCTTTAAAGCGATCTCTTCCAGACAACCTTTCTCTCAGAATCTTAGTTTTTAAAAGAAAATAAAAATTAAAAAAAAATATGAAATTATAAATCAACAAATAAAATTACAAATATCAAATTAGAATAGTTGCACTTTTAATTGTTTGGACCCTTTATCCTTATCTCCAAACAGATATAATTAATTCTGCTTTTTTGTAATCACCAAATTAATTATGATAATTTGACCAATCATATCTGTTGCCCTCTCCTCGAGATTTTTAAATAGAAAAACCGCAATCTATTTAAGATCTCTACACATAAAGGCTGTCCAGTGATTCTATTTACTAAGTAACAAAAAAAATTAAAACACTCAAAAAAAAAAAGGGAAGCAAGAAATACAAATTGAGTGTTTGGGATGTACTAATTTTAACTGTCAGCGAGTTATGATGGGCCTATTATAAGCCATGAAAAAAAAAGGGGCGCTGAAAGAAAATTAGATTAGTACACATTGAAATAAATTAACATTAAAGTACATAAGTGATTGAAACAGTAAGCTAGATTAATTGAACTTTTCTCAAAGAAAACAAAGTGGCCTAAATCATTTTTTCAGTGAGTTCGTGTTTGGTTCTTGTATTTTAGAACTTCTCTGAAATCGGGCATTACTTAAGTACAATAAAATACCTAATTATTTAATCAAAGTAATTAGAGTAAATTATCCCTTACGATATATTTATATGATAGAATAGAATTAAAGTAATGCCATGCAAGGTGAAAAACTACAATAGTAATTAATTATACTCAGCTTTTCTGAATTTCAGCAAAATAGTCCTGAAGTATCTCCAGTTCCACAGGTACACGACGTCTGCTTAATTTCCGTAAACTCCCGTCAGACAGACAAGGACGAGCACTCACGAAACATGACAAATAAAAATGAAATAATGAATAAAGATAACATATTATTATAACATTGATAGTTGAAAAGAAAATTTAAATAGAAGTAAATAACAAAATTACTTTTTAAAATTACTTCTTACAAAATATAACCCATTCCTGTACACACTCTTCATCATTCAAAATCTCATTAGAAATCTCGATACATAAAAGCATCTTTCCTTATACACAACATACATCGCCTTAATTTTTTGATTATGTGTGATTTACAATGTATATATGTAGTATAAAATATATATTATGTATATAAAATTGGAATTCACAATTTTTATATTATGAGATCTTACTTTTGAGAACTTTAGAACTTCGTTTCGAAGTTCATAGTTTTGTAAATTTTTCGAGTATGTGTTGTAATATTTAAATGTATGTAAGTGTAGGATTCCCAGAATCATTTGTTCTATATACTTGTGCGAATAGTCCTCGAGACATTACATATCCCCACGACGAGTATATAGATTTGTTTACCTAGGTGTTATGTACTTGACGAAATTTTCAAAAAAAAAAAAAAGAAAATTTTAATTAAAATTCAGAAAATTCAAATATTCTATGTTAAAAGCATAGGACAAGGAATTTTGTATATAATACATATATATAATGTATTATGTTCTATGTGCTATATTCTAGGGAAGACAAAAATAGTCACTCGTTCTTTCATCTCATGAAATACCATGAAAATGTGTTCAATAGGTATTTTTTCAAATACATAATTCTTTATGTAACGTGACCTTTGTCGTTTGTTGTTTTGTGATTAATAATTTGAACTGTTGATAAAAGGCTTTTACACGAAGATTTTATAAATACAAATAGTAGTTAGAATCTCGTCGAATTTGCATAATCATTAGGTTCCAGACCTATTTAACAGTAGAATACAGTAGATAAAGTAAATTAGCCTTCAGTTCATATGAAATATCATGAAAATGTGTTCAACAGGTATTTTTACAAATACATAATTCTTTATGTAACGTGAATTTTGTCGTTTGTTGTTTTGTGAATAATAATTTGAACTGTTGATTAAAGGCTTTTACACGAAGATTTTATAAATACAAATAGTAGTTAGAATCTCGTCGAATTTGCATAATCATTAGGTCCCAGACCTATTTAACAGTAGAATACAGTAGATAGAGTAAATAAGCCTTCAGTTCATTGTATCACAATATATTTTCACTGCGTTGAGTTAGAAAAACATGAAGTAATAGTTCTCTATGTTAAACTTTAAATTTATAGAAAGATATAAATAAGAGTGACTAAGATTTTGTCTTGCTCTAGTATCATACTTCAAAAAAATATCTCATACATCAACTCTCTTTGTTATACATATTCCGCACCTTTGTCGTCAATAAAACATACATTCACCTTTAAAACATACATCTCATTCAACTGTCATAACCATTTAGCAACATAAGAAATTAACCAAAATCTGAAGAAAACCTGTCAAAGACATAATAAAAAAAAAGGAAATATTATAAAAATTAATAATATGATACTACTTTACCAAACTGTTTTGTAGAACACAAACCACTAATTAAAAAATAAAAAAAAATTAAAATATTATAAAGTAATTATTATACACATCTGAACTTCCGTACACTCTCTGATTGACTTCCGTCGTCCAAATTATTATCAAATTCCACGACTGTACTCTAGAGAACTCTCTTACAGACTGCCCCAACTTCCTTCCCGCTTGCTTCCTCGAAAATCCTTTATACCGATTATCGGCTCTGGCGTCCTTTTTTATGCATTCACGCGGTTCATGGATCTAATAAAACTGGCTATTCAACATAGTAATCTGTATTCTTTGTTATACAAATTATGTGACAAAATGAAAATACACCGTATTTGTATAATCTTTTAGAGATGAAAACAAAATACAGTTCGAGTACGTGACTCTCTATAGTTAAAGTTACCAAATTTTAGTTGATCCTTTTTTAAAGATTAAGTAATTTTCTCACAGTGTTTAAAGTTGTTAAACACTTGACATTTCTGTCTATCAACATACACAGAAATTGACTGTGTTAAATGAAAGCACCTATTCACTTAAGGAAACAATTCAAGTTTCTAAGAATTTAGCAAAGTTTCAGTTCTCTATATTTACTTGCATCTTTATTTTTAAAGTAGCATAAAACAATATGTTACACAACGTGGCCTATGGCCGCTTGCAACACCAGGGGTATCACTCGCGCGTTGCCGACCCCTCAAAAATCCAATAACTTCTTTCTTGAAGAACCCCATACTGCTACTATCTACGAACATTATTCCGGTAATATACGCTTTATTGCCTGATAAAACAGAGATCACGTGTATAAGGCTGTTTGAAATAATCAAAATTAAGTTACGAATATCGATGTGTTCATTAAGGTGCCATGTGCATGAATGCCTATTTGAATGTCTACTTGAAAAGTTAAGTGGCTGTTTTTTTCACTATCATAAAGCGGTATGGAAGAAGGCAAATGAATTTAAAACTTCTCACAGGGCAAGTGGTCGTAAAGTTGTCCGACGATGTGCCATGTGCCATTCTGGGACTGTTACCACCACAGTTTATTCCTCAAGGATGGACAGTTGTATTAAGAGATGCTCCAAAAACATATAGTCACAAAATTTATTGAGTACTACCAAGATACTTGGTATCCAAATTTATCTCCATCAATCTTAAGCTGCGCCCATCAAGCTCACAGAACAACAAACGCTGTAGAAGGCTGGAATCATCGTTTAAATACTCGTATCGGAAAAGCCAACGCTTTTTTCATTTATACACAAAATTAAAAAAGATGCAAAACGTCAAGACCTAAATATTATTAGATTCTTATTTGGTTATTTAAAAAAAAACAAAAGGAAGCGTAATCAATTATTCAATAAAAAAATACATAAAAGCTCTAAACAAATTGAAGATTGTAAAAATAACTGTAGAACAATTTATAACTAGGGTTACGCTCGTACGGTTTTCGTCAGGATACTGATATAATATTTTAGACTTAATTAGTATACAGTATGTATTTTAAGAATAAGTGTGATTTGTCAAGAGCTTATGATTGTTTTAAGTAAATTTTTAATTTTCCCGGACTTGATTTTTTTAAATAATTTTGTAATAAAGTTATTATTTTTTTATTTTAATACCATTTCGACTTCTGATCTTTAATCAGATTCGGACCCACGAGAACACCCATTCTTATTTAGTTATACCCATACGTAAATTAGTTCCGTATTTAAAGTTTTGGGTGTAGACGGGACGATTTGCGCACGGGACATTACCATCAGAGTTGCGATCTGCGAACGGTACGATTTGTAAGTGGTTCGATTTGTGAACGGGACAATTTCTGAACGGGACAATTTGTGAACGGGACGTTTTGTGAACGGGACGTTTTGTGACCTGATCGATTTGCGAAAGGGACTATTTGCGATTGGGACTATTTGCGAAAAACTTAAGTTATTTGCAGCGAACCGTTTTGAGAAAGGGACGTTACCATCCGAATCCCTTGAAACGGCTGAACTGATTTTAATAAAACATGTCTAAGAAAACCTGCTTCCAATTAAAAATATACACAACACACACACACACATGCACATAGTCACACATAGCGGTAAAACTTATAACAACCCTCTTTTTGCGTCGGGGGTTAAAAATAACTTGAAAGTTACAATAGTGTAGAGTTTGAGCTCAAAATGAAATACATTAGTTATGTATATAAACATCACAACCAAACACAACACAATCAATTGCTTTCACATTTTGATATACAGGGGATTTTACATGATCGTCAAAACCAAGGGACGCTCAACTGCTGATGGCACTATTTTTGCTGATGTTCTCACGGCATGGGAGAGTTCTCAAGACGTGGTTGGCGTTTATGGCGACTTGTCAAAGGCGTTTGATTGTGTCGATCATCATACGTTGTTAGCCAATTTAAAGAGATAAAGTTCTTGAACTTGTGGCGTAACCTGTTAAAATAATAAAGAATTTAAATTATTATTACATAATAAATAAATATAAAACATAAATAATACGCCGATATGTCGTGTCGTAAGATCGTATGGTAATAAATGTCTCACGCACTGCGATAAGGAGACATCACGTGCGCCCGACCGGGCGCACCAGTCTTCGCCCAACAGACCTCGCGTGTGCATACATATCGCTTGCCGTATTGTCGCGTAGATACGCTATTGCAATTGTAACTAATAAGGACTTTCTTCTTCTTGCTTCCTAATTCTATTCTTACTGTGCTGTGCAACTTCTATACTGTGCTTATCGCTTACTGCTTTGTGTATAAACTGAACTGTGTAGCTGTATTGAATAAACATTGAACCAGTGGACGTGAGTTGTTGTTTTCCTTCATACCAACACCACGGACCCCCACATTGGTGACCCCGAGAACAGCTGCCCGGATTGAACACGAGGATATAAAACCGTATGTAAAGCACAACATATAATTACAAGAAAATATGTCCAAGAAGCGAGACCAGGGCGCTAGTAGCAGCGACAGTTCGAATGACGCGGCAGGGGCTTTTACACCTTCCGACATTTTTCGAGTGGGCGTTCGACTAACACCTTTTTGGCCGGAGAAACCAAGCATATGGTTTGCCCAATTAGAAGGAAACTTTGCATTATCGGGGATTAAAGAAGATGAGTCAAAATATTATTATGTTATTTCACAATTTGACCATCGTTATGCAGCTGAGGTTAAAGATATCATAGTTGCCCCGCCTGACAAGGGTAAATATATTAAGCTGGAAACAGAACTCATAAAGAGATTATCACTATCCCGAGAGAAGGAAGTTTAACGGTTGTTGATGCATGAAGAGTTGGGGGATCGCCGCCCGTCTCAATTTCTGCGTCATTTGCAGCATTTGGCCGGACCCAATAGACCCAATACCCGAAGATTTTTTAAAGACAATTTGGACCAGCCGATTACCTAGTAATACCCAAACTGTTATTGCATCACAGCCAGACTCCACTCTCCAGGCACTTGCTGACTTAGCAGATAAAGTTCACGAGATTGTTCCATCAACTCCACTTGTATCTGTTGTTGCGTCTAGTTCTTAATTGACTGCAAATGGCAAACCAGATAGCTGAACTCACACGTCAAGTTAAAGCATTATCCATCGTGAAAGGTCACCGGAGGTCCCGTTCGAAGTCTAGAGGTAACCAACGAGAACGTTCTACTTAGCGCTCAGAATCCAATTACAGGAAGTTTCCATTGTGTTACTATCACTTCAGATTTGGGAAGAGGGCAAGCGCGTGTCAGAAGCCTTGCGATTATAAGCAGGTAAACAAGGCGGCAGGCGGTTGCCCAAGCTCATCTGGTCGCCTGTTCGTTACTGACCACAGAACCAAGATGCAGTTTCTGGTCGATACTGGAAGCGACCTCTGTGTCTTCCCTCGATCAGCTCTCAAACATCGCACATCTCGTACTTCATATGAACTCTTCGCAGCAAACGGTACGTCTATAGCAACTTATGGCTTTGCTCACTTGCAACTAAATCTGGGTCTTCGTCGTGATTTTAGCTGGCGCTTCACCGTAGCAGATGTGACCAAGGCAATTATTGGAGTTGACTTTTTATCTTTTTTTAATTTAGTAGTCGTCTGCCGGAATCAAAGCCTTATAGACAATAGCCTTATAGCCTTATAGGCGACTGCTGCGCCGGCATTTGATGCAATATCTTCATCATATTGGGACAACACCAGGGCCGCCAGTCTTTTGCACACCGCGAAGATCAGCTCCGGATAAATTAAAAATCGCGAAGCAGGAATTTGAGGAAATGCTGAAAAATGGTACAGCTAGCCCTTTAGAAAGCTCATGGTCATCTCCTCTCCACCTCGCACCTAAAGGAGACAACGGATGGCGTCCCTGTGGTGACTATAGAATGCTGAATGCTCGCACAATCCCGGACAGGTACCCAATTCGTCATACTCATGACTTTGCTCACAATATTTCTGGTTGTACTATCTTTTCAACGGTTAATTTGCTGAAAGCATACAACCAGATTCCCGTGAGTAGCGAGGATATCCATAAGACGGCCATTTCCACGCCTTTCGGACTCTTTGAATTTCCTTTCATGGGTAACGGACTCCGAAATTCTGGCCATACATTTCAGAGATTTGTTGATGAGATGACTCGTGGTCTTGACTTCTTTTTTACGTACCTTGATGATTTCCTGAGCTTTTCTAAAGATGAACAGAGCCATCTAGAGCATCTCCGACAACTTTTCTCAAGACTGCAAGAATTTGGCATGGTCAAAAATCCATCTCAGTGTGTGTTTGGAGCTGCTGAGGTAACTTTTTTGGGCTATAAAATTTTGTCTGCTGGAGCTTTGCTCGACACGAAGGTGCCAGTAATAAAAGACTGTTCCAAAGAACGTGAAAGAATTGCGAAGATTCTTGGGAATGTTAAATTTTTACAGGAGATTCATCCCAGGAGCGGCAAAAACACAAGCTCCTCTAAACACTCTGCTGACCGGTTCCGTAAAAGGTTGTCATCCTGTGGATATTTCTGGAGAAGGTTTAACAGCTTTTGACGAATGCAAGGAAAGCTTATGTCGTGCAACTCTTTTAGCTCACCCAGACCTCAATTCTAGGCTGGCATTAGTCACAGATGCGTCGGACATAGCCATTGGGGCCGCATTGCAACAATTTAAAGATGGTGATTGGCAGCCCCTCGCTTTTTTCTCTAAAAAGTTAAGTCCTGCGCAACAAAAATATTCTTCACATGATCGGGAGTTACTCGCTATCTATGAGTCTATAAAGTAGTTCCGATATCTACTAGAGGCAAGGATTTTTACAGTATATACTGATCACAAGCCGATCTGTTTTGCATTTAATATTAGAAAAGATAAATGCTCACCACGGCAGTTCAGATATTTGGACTATATTGGCCAATTTACCACGGATATCCAGCATATTTCGGAAGCCAAAACGTTGTGACTGACACATTAATCGCATAAAAGAGATATCCCAGCCCATCGACTTAATAGCGTTATCGAAATTAAAAGCCTCAGACCCTGAGCTACAAGAAATATTGGAAGGAGGAACTTCTCTTACATTAAGATAAGTAATTATTCCTGGCACTACCAATGAACTGTATTGTGACAATAGAACTTATAGAATCATACATAAGTAATATAATTCAAAAAGTGGTTAAAATGGTGCTAAATCTTAAGGATCTCTAGTCAAATTAGGTGTACCACAAGGGTCAATATTAGGGCCTTTCCTGTTTTTAGTATATAAATTACCTACCCTTTATGGTACAAAAGTTTACAGAAATAGTATTATTTGCGCACGACACTTCACTTTTGTTTAAAGTGAACAGAAAAAACGACGATTCAAATGATATAAATAAACTAATTCTCAAACTGGTTTACTGTAAATAATCTTGTACTTAATGCAAATACAACAAAATGCATTAATTGTTAACGCTTAATGTAGTCAAAATTAATAAAAATCTGGGATTAAATAATGTACCATTAGATTTAGATGCAAAAACTGTCTTTTTAGGTATAACTATTGACTCAAAATCGCAATGGGGTCCACAAATTACAGTTCTGGCAGGGAAACTTAGTTCTTCTGCTATTGCAGTGAGAAAAATCATGCAGTTGTCTGACATATTCACAGCTAGGCTTGTTTATTTTGCCTATTTCCACAGCGTTATGTCATATGGTATTCTGCTATGGGGTCTAAAGAAGAGCTGTACGAAGCATTTAAAAGCAGGTAGCCGAGATTCTCTGAGGAATTTTTTTAAAGAAATAAATATTCTAACAGTACCTTGTCAATATATCTATGAAAATATTATGTATGTCCGTAAAAATATATCCCAATTTCAGAGGCAAGTTTAACTGTAAATCAAAAATTCACCATTTTTATACAAAAAAATCCCAATACTAAACAAAAATACTGATTGCAGTACAATAGCTAACAGCAAAATAGTTACCTCAAAATATTAATCAAAAATTTATCATTTTTATACAAAAAAATACCAATCCTAATCTAAAATACTGATTGCACAGCAAAATAGTTACCTCAAAATATTATTATTTTAGCAAGAATTTGAGTTCGTGACGCATCACTATTAATGGAAAAGTCGTAAATCTAATAATAACTAGCGAATAATAAACTTTGTAATTCATTTTTGTTAATACATAGCTTCTTTTTTTTTTCAACGCATGAGGCAATTTATTTAAGTGAAACACCATTTTATTCTTGTCATAATAATGTAAGTTTTCGCCATAACTGAGTAAGATCTAAGGAACTAAATGACTGATATATTGAGCCAATCGCGGCATCGCCTTAATACTGCTTACACTGAGACATGCATGGCATAGAGGCAAGCGTATAACTGTGGCAGCCATCTGGTTAAATTAGCCAGTTAATTGAACGCCTAGGCAGATCAGCAAGTATTAAAAAGAAAGTAACAGAAATCGCACTGTATAAGTCATGTAAACAAAGTTTGGTGTGATCAGGCAACGGGACAAATTATGTAGATGCTAACAAGCACCTTTCTAATTTAAATGATCTTCTTACGGCTAGTGATGCCAGTGTTAGTTCTAGCTAAGCAACGTATTCGTTGGGAATTTACTCCTCCAACGTGTTCTCATTGAGGGGGTACATCTGAGGCCGCTCTGAAATCCGCGAAATCTCTCTTACTTTCGGTAATAGGTCAGTCTATACTCACGTTTGAGAAACTTATCACCGTCTTTATTTGTGTGGAGGCCGTCCTAAATTCAAGGCCATTGTGTGCTCTCTCTTAAGATCCGAATGACCTGGAACCTTTTACTCCAGGCAACTTTTGGTCAACCACTTAATGCTTTGCCGGAACGATACTACCGGGATCCTTCTGATTTTTACCAAACACGCTTTCACTTAAAAGAGTTTATGTTTTGGCTGAATTTAGTTTTTACCTACTTTTATTTACAGGACATTCTGATGAGCAGATGAGATCACTAAGACCTCTGGGGGATCGTGTTGGGGGGGAAGGGGATCTGGTGGACTACCCGCTCAAACTCCACTACCTGATGCTAAATTTTTTACCCAGAACGTTTATTTGTGAGCGTGAAGGAAAAAGAAAATCGAATCTTTTATGCGTTTTGCGGAGATTTCTAAGGGTTATGTATTTATTTCATTAACTTATTTATTATTCATGAATAAGCTTTACAAATAAATAGTTTTCATTAAGGGATTTTCACTATTTATGACTTTTCACAATTTTAGAATTTACTGACATTCAACTTCTGACAACTGATATTTTCAAAGTTTGTACTTTTAAAGTTTCCAATTACCCTTAAGGAATATCAATAAGAATAATTATTTTAATTTGATATAACATATTGAAAATGTCTTAATAAATATATAAAGAAAACTGGCGCTCTATTTTATGTCGACCTTTAAAAGCTCATTTATTTAAAAGTTGTCAAAAACGCATTTGTTCTGATCTATGCAAATAGTCTAAAAGGTTATTTCAAATCTTTGACTTTGAATTTGGACCTTTCCAAGATGAACTAAGTTCATCTTATCAAAGTTAAGAAGAAATCGTAAGTTCAAACAATCAAACAATCTAGCAAAGCGCGAGAAGTTTTTGTCCACTTATATGTATAAAATACGACCAAAGTTACTTTAACTACGACACAAATGTAAAGAAAAAAAATATAACTCTCTTAGTACAGATAAGGACCGAGCTCTGTGTGACTTTTGTCAGGTTTTAACATCTTTTGAATAACGAATAAATTCATAAATAAGTTGACGTATACGTTGATTATATTATATTTATAAGATTTTATGAATAAGTGATTCGTACAGCTGGTACTGTGTACCGTTCTCGGAATTTGAGATCTGTATGGGAGGTACCGTGGACAGTAGTCTGTTTTTAGCTTACCGCGGTCAGCAGCTGCTTCTCGTTGCCCACCGTCTGCGCCAGCGTCGCAGACACCTCCACTACGTAGACGCGCCCGCGCCGCGACCCACACGCCACTAGCGAGCCCTGTACATACACACACTCACTCACTTACACTACACAATTATTCTTTATAAACTATTCATTTATAAAACAGGTTCTATCCTGTAGTGTAACCCACGCGCTTTTTTTATATGACCACTTTTACCTTTTTAACCTATTTATTATTTCGAACAAGTCCATCGACGACAGAAGGTTCTGACTAAAAACAGTTCTGTAACACTGTTCACAGCGTAGTGCTAAGTGAAAAGCCTTTTTGGCATTGTATTGCTTACAAAAGTAAGGACTGTTTTCACCTGTTTTTGTTTATTTATAAGTTGTATAGTCTAGGTTCTGGAAAAAAGAACACTTATATTACATATATAAATAAATAAATTCCCTACACCCAACAACCGACCGTACGTATAACTGACATAATTATACGGAACCCGCTAGCTGATGCACATGACTATGTGATGTGACGATACAATATTTATGCCTTAATGTTTCTGTAATGCTATGTTGTTATTCAGGCTTTAGTTTGAAGATTTGCATAAGTAAACAATTCTCCAAAAAACGTACTACTTATAGCAAGATGCATCTTTAAATTAGAATGGCGCGTTCAAATATACAAGTTCAGTTATTTTATGCATTAGCTGAGAAGAAGTTATGATTTATTTTATGAGAGGTTTAAAGCTAACAAAATATTACAAATATAATAGCTAACAAATGACTCAAATGTAAACTATTAAATTATAAACTTACGAATCTTAAACATCAACACAAAATTAATTGTTAAATGTAGGTAGTAAATCTAACTCCCGATTCATGGATTTGGACTCTAGGCAAAATGAAGTTGCGTAAAATTTTGATACAGCGGCGAACATTTCTCGCGAATGAATATTTTTAAAACAAACGTTGATTAGTGGTTGATTTGAAACGAAAGTTGATTGGTGGTTGTTTTAGGACGAACGTGGATTGGAGGTTGTTTAAGCGATACAGAAATAGCATCACGCTTCATATGCCCTTTAAAGGTAGTTTCATAACTTTAACCCAAAAAAATTTTAATCAGAAAATTAAACGTAGCATAAATCGGGGACCCTCTAGGCAGGAGTTGTTTTGTAATCCGCGTTTTTATTTTTTTACTATTTTTTAAAGTCTTAAATAGTTAAAATACTGTTATTGAGAGTTTTATAATGTTGAATATAACCGCGAGACGCCTAAGTGTAGATTAGTGTAGCGACCATTAGTGTAGCCTCGTACAATAAAAATTCTAACAATTATAAAAGGTAGTTGTCTTGGTTTTCACGTATTCCGTATAGTGGTATGACGTGTTAGTTTATTTGAAATTACCCGGGGTTTGTTAGAACTTTACGAATATTTAGAACATAATATTAATATTCTATTAATTTAGGATAATTAGGCCGTTTTATCTAGACCGTTCATACTGATCCAGGGCTCTATAATAGTATCCCAACCGACATAACTAATTTTATACTTAAAAGATACTCTTTTTTCTTTTGTTAGAGAGAAGTGTGATAAAAGTACGAGATCCCATGCACACAAAACATTTCGTTACCACTACTTGACAGCCAAAACGCTGCCCGAGGAAGATGAGGATGCTACTTAACCTGCTTGAGAAGATAATCATAGTCTACGATTGTGACATCATTACTGGTTAGTAATTACTTTATATTATAACTTATTAGAGGAAAAGTTTCAGAGAAAATATTGTATGTTCGTTGTGAAATCGATTAGGTTGTGTTTTTTAGTTAACCAGTTTAATTTTAATTTATTTCTGGGGGCCTTCAAGGGCTTATTTCAATTAAAGATGTCTAATCTAGCGTTGAAACATCGTAATGACGACTTCGTCTTTTCTGTCGGTTAAAAATTTATGGTAGAAAGAAATCTCAAAAACTTCAATGGGAAGGAATATAACGGACCTGGTTTTGGAATTTTTTTTGCTAGGTACAGCAAAACCTTCAATAAAAGTAGAACTGGGAACTAAGATTATACCAGCCATAATAATTATATAGCCCACTAAAGATCTGGGTCTGCCAAGAGCTACAGTAATTACTATGTGTAATCCATGTACCCATAGCGGGGTTTGTGGGGTTTTACTATTTTGAGTGATTAGCTAGTGTAGGTAAGCGCTGATGTAGACCGTAAGGGGGCGCCTCATAAACCTAGCGTCACGTCGCAAGTCCTGAACACTTAGCAACCTAGTTCCCACTCTTCAAAACAAATGGATTTAGCATTCGTATGGATTTTACTTTCAAATGTAGAAGTAACAAAAATTAGGGTTCTTTTGCGTAGAGATGACAGAAAAATCATATTAAGTTTTAGTACCTGTGTCCTTTAGTTCTGAAGTTCGAGTATTAGCTTTGTTTAGGTGTTTTTTTATTTATTTAATGTTTTTGCACAAAAAAATGTGTACAATGGCGAGCTTAATGCTATGAGGCATTCTCTTGTGCTTCTTTTTGTGCTTTAGAAAGATAGATTTAGCTATATTTATTTTCTTGATTATTTTATTTTATGCTTATTTTGTATACTATTATTTGCTACATTACTCTAACGTACCCCCAAAAGAACTGGGTTAACTACTTATTCGACACAACGGTTTTTGGGTTCTACGACTTTTGACGATCACGCTTGGCCAAATAAAATAATTATCTACATCACATTAGATTTATTTTCTCTGTTACTCGTTTTAGTGATTGTGGGTGAGGCTTCGAAATTTCCTAGAACATTTCATTATCATGGATATTTTTAAATTAATGGGGGGACGTTACAGTGACTACATCCAATAACTTCTTTTTTGAAGAACCCCATACTGTAGTCCTTAGAGAAAACCTTGGCAGGGAGCTCATTCCAAAACCCAAGCGTTCGCGGGAGGAAGTTTCTCTGAAGCCGCACTGTAGGCGCCCATTTCGGTTCTAGAGTGTGAGAATGAATTCTCTGCCGATGCCGAGCGGCGCGATGGTAGAAAGTAGCCGTGGGCATCATTTCAAACAATTCCTCAGAACGCATCCCATTGTATAAGCGGTAGAACACTCAAAGGGAAGCAAAGTCTCTCCTCAGACTTAAGGGTTCGATACGACAAGTGAGTTTGAGATCGTCGACAATTCTCACAGCCCGTCGCTGAACCGAGTCAAAAGGGCCAAGCTGGTATCCGGGTGCACCCGCCCAAAGATGGCAGCAGTACTCCATTTCTCTATATCCATTAACTTAATTAAATTAAAACATTAAGTTTTTATTTTATTTTATGATTTGATTTATGACATCAATCAACCGAACCGATTAAATACTCAAGTCCGTAAAAACAAATGCGAACTCATTGTAGGTACATATTACATCGCCGACATACAAACAAACACCCATTTAACTACCAACCATATGTAGCTATACTGTACCGTTTCTCTCACATTTCAGGTTGTGAATTCCCACTGGGAATGTGTTGAAGCAGACATATTGAAATCACTTTATGTACCGTACTGTCAGATCATTTTAGTCATATATATTTGATTTGTAGTGTACCTACTTATAACTTGGCACCGCGTAACTCATATGTTTGTTTATGTACCCATCACAACTAAATAGATAACTTGTTTTTAAACTTTGTCCGTATATGACTGTAAGATTGCGTACACCGATAAGTACCAACAATATATTACACAGATAAGTACCTACATTACTAGATACTCGCGTAACCGCTTACGCCTTTAAATTATTTAATTTGTAAATTTAAAACCTTTGTGTTTAAAACCGTCCGTCTTAATGATCCGTGTACGAAAGACAGGGACCAGTTTTCTTGGTTGTTATATATGTGTTAAAAATAAAATTAGTTTTCAAAACAAACTTTTGAAACGTCTAGACATTAGAACGTGTCAATATATTAGAAAAGATACCTACTTACCTATAGATACTAATGCGTATAGATACTAATGCTCATTAGCAATAAACCAGTCTACATCTCGACTCGATGTTTAACTAACCTACCCTTCAAAACATGACGCGGCCGGTTGCTAACGAAATAAATAAGTTTTTGCTTTGAAATTGCAATATTTGTTATGTAACATGGTGTACCCATCTGCCAAGCCTACCCTTTTTATATTAAATTTTATAAAAAATAAAATAAAAATTGTTATATAAAACTAACACAAAGATCAAAATAATAATTTAATAGGATCGCGGTGTATCGAGGAGGAGAAAAAGTGAGCCAGGATCGTAGAGTTATTTAATATTTTCAGAATTTCAAAAGACGGGCTTAAAACATTTATGTAGTTAAACACCTAAATTCGAAAATAAAATAAAATTCATTACTAGAACATCCGGGACTGCATAAGTTTACGTAGACATACATAGGCAGCGGCGAGCGTCGCGGTGCCACAATATATAAAGAAAGCGTATGAGGTGGGCATATGCGAAATGCGATAAATTGATATAAAATGCAATGTATTAATATATTACTGAGTGAATACATTCTATTATGAGAGGAATTATGTACCTTTCTGATGGCTAATAAAAGGTGGCAGTGTTATAGAATATCTTTATTTTGCTCAAATTATGGTACAATACAGATACAGATGTTAAGTACACTTTAAGTCCTTCATAATTTATCAATTAGTGATATGCAAAATCTTGAGACAAAGAATTCTCAATGTTAGCATTAACATTGTATACCATTTAAAATTTTATGGCAAAGAAATTCATTAACAGAATAAAAACATCTATCTCTTAGCATACAAAATAATTTCCTTTTAAATAGTGTCAGAGAAAATGATTGTATGTCATTTGGTAATTTATTAAATACTTTTACTGCCATAGCGTGACAATTGTTGTTAATTTTTTTTTAAGTCTAGGTAGTACTAATTTATCAGGAAATCTCGTATTAAATTTTAGCACACTACCATATCTCATAAATAAGTGTGGATGCTTTTTAATGAATACACATAATTCGTATACACACATACATACAAGGTAGAGTAAGAACGTTTAAGGTCGGGAACAATTGTCTACACGATTGCAGAAGACTCCCGCCACTTATTACTCTTACACATTCCTTTTTTTGTAGTGACCTGAATATTGGAATGTGACTCTTTCGCTTGAATTAGCGGATGGATGTTGCTTTTTATGTTAGATTGCTTATACTGCTGCTATTGTAACGCCCCCCCCCCAATTAATTAAATTATAAATATCTTAATAAGATAATAAAATGTTCTATGGAACCTCGAACCTCAACTCATTTTTAATATTGGTATGAATAATTAGTTTATTTGGCGAAGCGTGATCGTCCAAAGTGGTAGGACCCGAAAACCGTTATGTCAAATAAGTAGTAAACCCAGTTCTTTTGCAGGTACGTCAAAGTAATATAGCAAACAATAGTAAATAAAATAAGCGTAAAAGAAAATAATCAAAAAAAAAAATATAGCTAAATCTACGATCAGAAATAACGCCGACTTTGTGTTTGTAAGTAATAATTGTCACGTAGATATTTAGAAACTAAATAAGGAAATAAAATTATAAGCAAATGTAAAAGCAAACTGCAGCCTTGTAATTTGCTATATAAACAAATATAACCACGTAGTACACGTTCTAATTTAAGCAACAGTTTAATTAGTAATACATTAAGTTTCCAATATTCCCTAATTATACTCCTGTAACGTATAAGATACATATATTATTGTAAATTATTTATACAAAATATATTCAAATAGTATCTGAACAGTTGAGTATAATTTTGTACACACCTACTACTAGAAGATAACGACATGTGTCGTTACATTGGTGACCCCGACAAGGAACAAGGCGCAACCTTCACGAGCCCGACAAGGAGCAAGGCGCACCTATACAATCCCAACAATGAGTCAAGAATACCAGAGTTCTGGACAGACCTTCCTAGAATATTATTATTATTATATATATTCACCAGAGCAGAAGCAGCACTGATTCCGCAAAAGATCAGCGGCGAACAACAGTTCCAGTTTGGTATAGCTAAACTAGGAAAAGAAGCTATACAACAGTTAACAGATAGCCTCATAAGCCCACCTGAAAATAAGAAATACGTAGCACTTAACAATTGATTATTGTCAATATAAGAGGAAACTAGAAAAATCCAAAAACTTATGACTGATATGGAACTAGGAGACCAGAAGACGTAGCAACTGTTGCTACGCATGAGAGTCCTTGCTGGTAGCAAAATAAATGAAGAAACGTTGATAATTCTGTGGCAAGGACGACTACCCACAGCCGTACGAGAGGTAATAGCGTCAACAGAGACATAGAATCTTGACAAAATTGCGGAAATAGCGGATAAAGTATGGAAATGTGCGAAACCAATACCAATAGCTTAAATAACAAGAAAAAAGACAAGTAGCAACAGACAGGCATCAGAATTAGCCTTAATTCTAGCAGAAGTCACCAAGCTGAACTTGAGAGTATTCGAAATAGAACAGAGAAGAAGACCGATGTTTCGTGAGCAACGCAGATATCAAAATTCTCGATCAAGATATAGAGGAAGATCAGCGTCAAGATCCAAGAACGGCATATGTTTCTATCACAGAAGATATCTAAAGAAATCGTACAAGTGCGAGCAGCCATGCAGCTGGAAAGCGGAACCAAAGCAAGAGCAAGTGGAAAACTAGGACAGGTGCAGTCGACGGCGGGCAACTGTTCTACAATAAGCAACAACCGCCTCATGATACAGGATAGGGATAATGGACTGAGATTTTTGATCGACACCGGAGCCAATATATCGGTAATCCTAGCAGACAAATTGGTGAGTAAAAAAAGTAGGCCATACGAACACGAAAAATTTTACGCAGCGAACGGTACCGAAATTCGTACATACGGTACAAAAACTTTAATACTGAATTTAAACTTACGACGCGCGTTTCGCTGGACGTTCGCTATTGCTGACGTTACTCAACCGATCATATGCGCGGATTTTATAACACATTACAATTTGTTAGTCGACTTAGCAAATCGCCGACTCATTGACCAAGAAACTAGGTTACAGGTAGCAGCTAATATTATACAATGGAATGGTTCTTCAATAAGCACGGTATTCGCGGACCATCCCTAATATGATTTACTTAGTCATTTCCCTGATATAACAAAGCTCATGTGCTTTAAGGACCGTCACGCTACTCGGTAGTACATCACATAGTAACCGACGGGGCACCAGTTTGTGCGAAAGCCAGACCGCTGCCACCGGAAAGGTATAAAGCAGTAAAAAGAAAATTTCAAATAATGCAAGAAGTGGGAATTTGTAGGCCATCCAAAGGGAAATGGGCCAGTCCCTTACATTTAGTAGTAAAAAAGGATGGAAAATTGCGAGCTTGCGGTGACTATAGGGCGCTCAACAAGATCACAAAGCCGGATAGATATCCGATACCGCGTTTATAGGATTTTACATACACCCTTAATAAAAAAACTATTATTTCCCATTCAGCTCTTAATAGAGCGTACCATAATATAGCAATAGCACTGGAGAGGACATAGAGAACACCGCAATAATAGAAACCCTTTGGCATATTTGAATTTCCAAAACTAGGGTTCGGTTTTACGCAATGGGGCTCAAACGTTCCAAAGATTCATGAACCACACGGTATTGCAATAAACAGTCTAACACAGTAGAAGACGAAAGCTACGACACCGACTTCTATTTCTGTTACTTAGACGACGTAATAATAGCCAGTACCAGCGAAGCGGAACATAGAGAACACTTAAAAGCAATTTTTGAAGGATTCCAGGAATGCGGTATAACAATAAACTTATCAAAGTGCAGTTTTGATCAGAAAAGTATAGAATTTTTGGAATACCATGTCACATCGAAGGGTATGAAGCCACTGGAACATAGAATACATGCTGTAAAAAACTTCCCAAAACCTAAAACGAACAATCAGCTAAGAAGATTTTTAGGTATGTTAAATTTCTATCGATCGCACATCCCATATGCCGCACAAAAACAAGCTGAATCCACGTTTTTACATAGCAGGAAGAAAAAAGATAAAACCGCAATAGAATAGACTAAAGAGGCAGACGAAACCTTGGAAAAATGCAAGCAAGGACTATGTGACGCAGCCTTATTAACCTACCCGTCAGCAGAACCAATTTCACTCATGACAGATTTAATAGAGGTAGGACACTGCAAGTACTCGCTCGAATAAGCCGCCAGAACAAATAAAGCGGGGTATAGCGAGTACTTGCTCGAATGAGCGGTCCGAATTGGGGAAGTACCTCCACCTTACAGAAAACCGCGGCCACAATAACACTAACATTGAGTAGTGTTGTGTTCCTGGCGGTGAGTATCGTTGCCAGAGCTCTCTCTTTAAGGATTCGATGCGCGGACAGCGGAGGACCGCCGGTGTTTGTTGCCGTCATTGCTCGGCGTAGACGCGGCGTGCTGGTGTGGCGGTCAGGGAGACCTGATGAAACGGCTGACCGCTGCCCGCCCGCAGGTTGAACGGGTTCCCGAACCCAGGGATCACTTAATCTCCGCCCTGGGAGGCTGAAACGCCAGCCTGTGTAAAGTCTCTGAAGGGGTAGTCTTTCTTCTAACGGAGACGCAGATATCCTGCCCGGCCGACACATCATACCTTCATTATCCCGGCTACAAATGGATATTGTGTGTGCGCGTAGATTACGGCGGCCACACTTGTGTCTATGCGTGCCTATACAGTTCTCATAGCGGTGACGCACCTGAGTTTGACGACTGACAAAGTTTTAGAGCAATATCGCACAGCAGAACTAGTTATTTTGGGAGACTTTAACGCCCACCATCGTGAGTGGCTCAGTTCTCGAACCAATAACTATGCAGGGATATTTGCTCATGAATTTGCTCTGACCTATGGATTCTCTCTGCTGGTACTTTCTCCAACGAGAATACCAGATATAGAGGATCATACAAGCTCCTTACTGGACCTTCTGCTGACTACACGTCCGGACGGATACTCCGTCTCAGTGGATGCGCCTCTTGGCTCCTCGGACCACTGTCTCGTTCGGACTCAAATGTCATGCACACAACCCGATCCATCTGGGCCAACTAATTGGCGTCGTGTGTGGCACTATAAGTCGGCAGACTGGGATGGATTGCGAGAATTTTATGCATCGTACCAGTGGAGGCAGCTCAGATGATCCTGACGTCTGCGCAGCAGCAGTCACTGAGACAGTCCTCGCTGGTATGGAATGTTTCATTCCTTACCTGCGAGTAGCTGCCGGCGTCAAAAAACGACCGTGATTTAATAGGTCTTGCAGTGAAGCCAAAATTTTTAAGCAAACTGCGTATGAGGCTTGGACCACGGCTCGTTATAATAAGGATCCGAATATTTCTGAGTTAAAACGCAAATTAAATGCTGCCTCGAGGTTCAGTAAGAAAGCAACTGCCAGAACAAAATTCCAATTCATCGGCAAAATAGGTGGGCGACTTGCGAGCTCTCCTTCTGGGAATCGTGCTTTCTGGGCGCTTGCTAAAGCTGCCGAGGGGAACTTCTGCCAGTCGTCGTTACCACTACTGCGAAATGATGAATTTTTATTAATTAATTCAGTTATGTGATTGAAAAGAGAAAATAAATGTTTTTAATTTAAAACAAGAACGACGAACCACAGAGGATGTAAACATCACAGACAAGATAGACACAAGTTTATCTTTTTTATTGAAAAAGTATGTTCTGGATACAAGCAAGGCTGTGTTTTTATAGATTATATTATTTAACACACCCCTGTAATCCATTAAACATATAATAAAAAATCTTATCCAAAAAATACCATTTTCTGTTAACTAACTTTCTTTTTTTAAATTGCACACAAATTTAAATTAAGTAATTTGTATAGCGTACATGTTTATTAAAGTCATTAAGTTATTTTAGAATGTTAAAATTTTTGAGGCGCAATATTTAAATTTTTGTTTTTTAAGTGGTTTGGTAAACATGTCTGCTATCTGATGATCAGTTTGACAATAACTAATTTAAATATCACCACAAGACACTTTCTATGGAATGAATTTGTATCGCACATCAATGTGCTTAGACCTTCTATTGAAAGTCCCATTTTCAATAAGTTTCATAGCACTCTGATTGTCAATATTTAGGTTAGCAATCACTTTCACACACACCAGTTTTTCTATTAATCCTTTTAAATATAACAATTCTTTTGCACCCTCCGCAGCCGATATATACTCCGATTCATAGCTGGAAAGAGCCACAATAGGCTGTTTTCTGGTACTCCAGTGGACAGGACCACCACAATACATTATAACAAAGCCGCTTGTACTTCTTCTTGTCTCCTGATCATTTGCGAAATCAGCATCGTAATATGCTTCAATCTTTGTACAATCTGTGTCCTTTTTATACACTATTTTAGCAGAAGTGTTTCCTCTGAGATACTTGAGTGTCTTCTTGAAATTATTTACATCCTTGTTTGAAGGATTTTCCATATGTCTACTCTCTGTGTTTACTGCATATGTTAGATCTGGTCTTGTCTTATTACTGATGTACAACAGTTGTCCAATTGCTTGCTATATGGATAGTTTATGTTAGGTAAGTCGTTTAATCCATTGCAGTCATTTGCTTCAATGGGTGTTGAACTTTGTTTTGCATTTGACATACTTTTTACTTTTATGAGTTCTGTCATCTTTTCAGTATTTTCTCCAATTATGATTCCATTACCAACATAAATTCCTAAAATAATGGAGCTATCTTGGTTTTTGAACATACATTTTTCAGATTTAAATTGAGTTAATACATATTTCAGTAGAGTTGATGAAAACTTCTTATTCCAATTTAATGGAGATTGTTTTAGACCATACAGGCTTTTTTTTAGCTTACTTTTTTTGTTGGATCATAGTCATAACCTTCCGAGATACTCATTAAGATATCTTTTTTTAATGGACCATACAGAAATGCAGTTTTAATATCCAGAGTCATAATGTTATAATTTTTAGCAATAGCTAGTATAGTTCTCAAAGAAACATTATTCATCACAAGGCTGAATGTCTCCTCATAATCAATTCCTTGAATTTGTTGGCAACCTTTGGCTACTAGTCTTGCTTTACATTTATTGTCATTTTTAACTTTTAGAACCCACATGTTAGATATTATTTTTCTTCCTTTAGCTTCTTTTTTGTCAACTATGTCCCATACCGGATTTTTTTCCAGAGATTGTTTTTCTAAATTAATTGCGTTAATCCAATCATCTTTGTCGGGACCTAAAATTGCTTCTTTGTAGGTAATCATCGCATAATCTAAATATTTAGAAGGTAGTCGTCTTGATCTAGTTGGCCTGGCTATATCTACTTCTATATTTTCTTCTTCTTCACTCTGTGAACTTGCTGTATCATAATTTGTTATTGTTTCAATATTTTGTGTTTGAGTTATTAGTTTCTAAATTTTTTTCTTGACTGGTGTCGTTTTTTTCTTCTTCATCTTTATTTTGTTTAGGGGTTATTTCTTTAAACAATATAAATACTGACATTTATATTGTTTTCTGTTTCTATTATAATGTTGTATCCAACCATAATGTATTTTTTTGTTCTTGATTCTAGGTTTTGTAGATGGTTAAGTTTCTTGCTGTACGCTTTACAACAAAATACTTGAATATTTTCTAGGTTGGGTTTAATTTTAAACCATTTTTCAAACGGTGTCATGGCTTCAATTGATTCTGATGGTGTTCGATTAAGCAAATAGGTTGCTGTTCTAGGAGCTTCCCCCCACAGATAATCTTTAGTTTTAGTTTTAAACATTAAAGATCGTATCTTTTCTTGTAGAGATCGGTTTAATCTTTCCGCTTTTCCATTTAGTTGGGGTGAGTAGGGAATTGTGTAATCAAGGATAATACCTTTCTTGTGACACCATTGTCACAGCGTATTTTGCTTATTTTTAGGTTTTTCTCTCTTTCAGTTTCTTCAATGCAGTTTTTAATGCAGCTAGGTGCTTCGCTTTTCTTTTCCAACTGGTAGATTTTAGTGAAGTGGCTGTAATCATCGAGAATAGTGAGTATGTATTTTTTGTTGTCATAGGTCGGTGTCAAAGGACCACATATGTCACTATGTATAATTTGTAGTGGTCGAGTAGCTCGTTCCCTTACTGAATTAAATGGTTTTCTTGTTTGTTTTGAAAAAATGCATACTTCGCAAATTTTGTCTAAGTTTTTAATTTCCTCTTTGTTTATTTTCAGGTCTACAGTTTTGGAGAGTTTAAGCAACGAGTCTCGGCTTGGATGTCCCAATTTAAAATGCCATTCTAAAGCTTTATTTTTATTTATTGTTAGTAAGCTTGGTTCTTTTTCTTTCTTATCAACTTCTACTATGTACAAGTTATTTTCATTTTTTTTACCTGACAACACAGTTTTACTATCTTTGCATATCTCCACTTTGTTTTCTACAAATAAAACAGAGCCCCCATTGAGATCCTTTAATAAACTTTTATCATTTGTCATGTGACACGTACTGCGAGAGTCAACTACAAAAGTAGGTAGGTTATGTTTTTGATGTTTTTATCTTTCTATGTGTATGTCACAAAAGCCACATTGTTTTTCTTTGAACTTGATGCATTATTCTTTCGAAAATAGCAGTTTTCAGACGTGTGGTTAGATTTTTTACAATAGTACATTTGTTTTTTAGGAAATAACAATCTTTTTCCACATGATTGCCTTTTTTACAGATTTTAGATGATTTTTTGATTTTATTTGGATAGGTGGCCATGAATGCAATGTTTTGTTCTTATGGGTTAATTTTTCCTCGGCAATTAATCTTGATGTAAGGTTATTCAAAGTTTTTTCATGGTTTGAACAGGAATCCCATGCAGTTATGAAGTTTTTAAATTTTTCAGGAAGAATTGCTAATATCTTTGAAATTAACATGTTGTCATTTATTTTCTCGTCTATTAGAGCAAGTTTGTGCGCATAATTTTGCAAAATGCCCACATTGTAAGTGACGTCATGATTTTCGTCGTATTCAAATTTTAATAATTTTTGCATAAGATCGCATTTCTCACGCTCGTTGTTGCGTCTATATAAAAAGCATAGTTTTTGCATGACATTATATGGATCATTAGTGATTTGGATATCGTCATCATTATTATGCGTTGCGCTTTAGCGTCACGTGTTTGGAATTCGGCGACAGCTTGACCTTCAGCGAGTTGTTTTGTTTCGTTTGAAAAACAATATCTTGAAGATTTGAGCTCTTAAAAAAAATTTCCACTTGAAATTTCCATAACATAAAGTCTTTCTCACTGGTAAGCACTTGTATTTTTGAGTAAATGTTCAAGTTCGCATTGTCATCCATTTTGATTGACTTGCTTTGGTTAGTTGAAACTTTTTAGTTTTAATTATCACTAGCACTGGGCGCAATAACGTGATCCCTTATCGGAATTTTTATAAATTAATTAAGTGATGTGATTAGTTTTTAAATAAAGATTTTATAAGAAACTAAATGTTTTTAATTTTATAACAAAAACGACGAACCACAGAGAATATAAACATCACAGACAAGATAGACACAAGTTTATCTTTTTTATTGAAAAAGTATGTTCTGGATACAAGCAAGGCTGTGTTTTTAAAGATTATATTATAAAATTATGGTGACTTGGCCCATAGTGTAAAATAGAAAGCAAAATTAAATTTACCAGCTGACTGCTTGAGCAGGATAGAAACAGTAACATGTCCGGCAACAATAGACTATGAAAAGCTCGCTAAGATACAGAAAGACGGATCAGGAGCTAAACGAGTTACTCACTTCATCAAATAATTTGTAAAATTAAAAAAACTCCAAATACTAGGTAACTTCAGTTGCCAGACCATACATACCACAGGAATTTAGAAATAAAGCATTCCAAAGTATACACAATATAAGTCTTCCAAGTATAAGACCTTGAGGAGCGCTGCCCAGGCGCTCTGGTGGTGGAGACAAGTTGATGGTCGAATTAAGTAAAATACATTTTGTTCAGTTGACGATCGTATATTGATTGAATTTATATTATTACAAAAGTTACTAATTCTATCTTACTGACTGTAGCAAACTCCTCGTCGCGTTAATAAAATGAAGAGATATAGATTATTTGGTTACTTTTAAATAGTTAATGATTCAAATATATGATTATATAATGTTAAATTTCAATGATATTTTTATTGATTTGATTATTTTAAACAAATTATAATAACCAAAGCACATACGAAAAAAAAAATCCAAAGTAAATACCTTGAAATGGAAGAAGAAAAATCAAACAATAATGACAAATAAATCGTAAATTAATAAATAAACATGAAACTTAAATTAATATAAATAAATAATGCTTGATTAAGTACTATCCAGTTACCAAATTTAAGTCTAAAGACTTTTTTTTTGTTTTCTTCAAATCAAGAAGGAGCGACCCTTTGATGCAATTTCCTACCTCCCGAAATTTTTAATTCCTACTATTGTTCTTGCACTGGATCCTAAGGTAGGCGCCTAAATGTTTGTGCGTATTTTCTAAGCTTCCTAAGGTCTCGTGATGGTAAGCTGTAGAGCTTAATTTCTCAATACCTAGTAACCTACACACCTCAGTCATCACTGATGACAAACTCGGTACCCTTGTCGGTCAGCTCTGTTTCGGGATACCATAGCGCAATAAAAAGTTGTTCACAAAAGCTTTGGCTACTGTCTCAGTGTCTTGGCGCTCTAGTGGATAAGCCTCTACGTATTTGAAATTGGAGGTGAAATCGCACTGGATCGTAAGTATATATTTACAATTATGGTTATCTATATCTAGTGGACCCATAATATCTAAAGTAACCCTCTCGAATGCAGTGGAGGTTATGGTCATCGGTTCTTTTGTATGTTTGTTAGAGTGTTTCTATGACGTCATTGGTCATGCGTGGCCAAAAATAATATTTTTTGATATTATTTAACATTCGATTCATACCTGCATGTCCACTTGTGGACAAGAGGTGAAAGTCATTTTAAATTGTCGTTATATCGTCTCTATCTGAAATACGAATAACGTCTCTTTTAATCAGAAACCTTGGTGACGCGATTTTACAATTTTTGATACAGCGCAGTATACCTTTGACAAAACGAGCATTACTCTTATTTTTAATGAAGTAGCTCTAAAATATTTAATTTTCTGCACAACTTTTCAAGATCCCTCGCTAACGCCTCCTCAGCCGATAACGATCTAACTTCTTTTTCTGACCTCTAGTCAACACGGAAATTACATGTTCGTGTGTCTCTTTTAAGTCTTTAGACGTTACCGGAAGACGACTCAACGCGTCTGCAGCTGCATTGAGTCGGCCCGCAACGAACTCTACCTCAAAATAAACAAGGGGCCTATGGTCGGTAAAGATATTAAATTTTCTACCATATAAATACGGTCTGAAGTGCCGTATGGCCCATACAATGGCTAGCAACTCAAGGTCTATAATGGTATACCTAGTCTGAGCTGGTGTTAGGCTCTTACTAGCATAAGCTACGACTTTGCCATGGCTTTTTGATAAAACTGCACCTAGTTCTATATTTGAAGCATCGGTTTGTAAATGGAAGGTGTTGGTCTCGGAAAAATCTGGATAATCCAAAACTGGGGGGTTACATAAAGCTAATTTTAAATTTTGATATGCGTTCTCGCAATCAATAGTCCATTCAAATATAGCATTTTTCTTGCATAAGGCGTTGAAATACTATGTCAGCGAAACGTGATATGAAGCGACGGTAGTAGTTTGCGAACGCAACTAATCGTTTTACTTCGTCTACATTATTTGGCCTTGGATAGCCGTTAATAATTTTAATTTTATTTGGATCTGGAAATATACCTTGTGATGTAATCTGGTGTCCTAAGTAAATAATTTCTTGTCTAAGAAACTCACACGTAATCGGTTCAGTACGCATATGAGATTTTCATTACGATGTTCCATAGATTTTCCTATGACAACGCAATCGTCTAAATTAATAAAACACTTGTCAAAATTAAGGCCTGCCATTGCAATGGTAATAATTCTGGAAAAAACACTTGCACTTGATTCGAGACCCATGGGACAGCGTTTCATTTGGTACGGTTTTCCTGCGGTGAACGCGGTACACTTACGAGAGTTCTTGTCTGAAGAAAGCTGATACATCTTGTTTAAACTAAAAGATGTATATTAACGCGATTCAGAATTTAAGGATAGTTGGTAGTAGCTCTGAGAAAGGTCTAATTTTGAAAAATAAATGCTACCGGACAATGCGTCTAATATCTCAGTAATGTTAGGTAATGGAAATTTATCGTCTTGGATTTTATTGTTTAACTGTCTATAATCGACAACTAATATCCACTTTTTCTCATTCGATTTATCAGCTTTCTTGGGTTCTAACAAAACTGGGCTCGACCATTCTGATACAGTCTCCTCTATGATATCATTTTTGAGCATATCTTGTACCTGTCACTCTATCTGACTTTTTAAAGCTTGGGGGACTTTGCAAGACTTAACGTAAATGGGTGTTACGTTGTCTTTAAAACAATGTTATGTTCCATCAAGTTAGTGATAGATAAATTGTCCCCTGGTAAATGAAATACATGAGCGTATTTCGCACAAATCTGTTGGATACCTCTAGCCTAAATCGAGTATTTCGAACAGAGTCCACAGATTTATTTTCCTTGTTAAAGCAACAAACGTCGAATTTGTTAATAGATTGAACCTGTAATTGAGATAAATCTATTTTGGCTTCTTGTTCTCTTGTGTTTAGAATTCTTACAAGAATGCGTCCTTGATAAGGTTTCGCTACTAGTCCGGCAATAAAAATACCTTCTAAAATTTCGTGAGCTAAAACTTGAACGCAATCTTCACTTGAAGAACAAGGAATCAGTTTTACCACTTCGCAACGAGGCGTTATCACATGTACTTGCGTGTACCTTTTGGGACCGTTGCCTGTGGGCATACATACGGTTATCTTGTTTTTCGATAAACTAAATGTTTCTTGTTCGTAGTTAATCACGGCGTAATATTTTCTAAAAAAAATATCACCTTAAATACCGTTAGCTAAACCTGAGCACGATAGGTTCTTAAAAACATACAAGGTTTCGCAAAAATGAATATCATCTAAAATAAACTAAAAAAAACAAAACTAAACTAAATCTAAAATAACATAACCCTCTGAAAATAATTTACCGACTACGCCTTTGATTGTTATTGTATCGTGTCGCATTTGTTTTAATAATTGTGGATGCTCGAGTAGCCATTCATATTTCAAAACACAAAGGCTCGCTCCGCTATCAACTAATAAGCTTATACTGCTGTCTATACTACCTATACCTATGTTTATTGTTACTACGCTACCGGTTGTATTATAGTTTGAAACATAATGCTCTGACTCGTTACTTATTATTGTAGGGACGAAAAAACTCTAGTTTGTTCGGTGCATTCCGAGTACACTCGGCATTTGCGGTATTTTGCGAATATTGTACGTGTGGAAGTACGCGAGTGGAATTTTTCGTGACCTCAAGAACGTGTGGAGCCTCTTGTGGGCTTTCCACGATCACGAGATCCGAAAAATCCAGAACTGTTATGAAAAGTCCGCGGTTGGTTAACTTGCGAATTATACCTATTATAGTTGGAACTTCCAGCGACTCTACCGCGGGTGCTATGTCTCATGTCGGGGTTGCTCTTAAAGTGCATTACCCGTTTTTTCGCTAGATTTGATTTTTTTTTAATAAGGTGTATGCGCATATCCTTCAACAGTGAATCTACAGTCACGTTACAAGATTTAAGCCTAAGTTTGGCGCTAGCTGAGAGCCGTGTCTTAAGGACGAATTCTATTAATTGTTTTTTGGCTGCATCGTTGAGCATGGACTCGTATAACTGAATGCTATATATCAGTTAGTAGTTACCTGCACTTGGCTTGTCATAATTGGCAACAGGGAGATAGCAGTTTTAATATCAAAATTTTCGGATGCCATTTTTTGTGTTTGTGTGCCCTTATCTACACTTTCTGAAGTTTTTACCACTCTTGTGACATGCAAACTTAAAATAAAGTTATAGATTTTCTTAATATGCCCTATCAACTTATTAACTGATTGAAGACTATCACTATCTAACTCGTGTGGTTCTGTTTTTATTTTAATTTCAGACAAAATACACATCAAACGAGTGTCAAATTTTTTGTCAAAAAAGGCACGCATAGACGAACCGTTGGGAGGTCAAGGTTAATTGATTCTATAAATAATCGGGTATAATATATGATATTATGAATCGTACAAAGTGTTACAAAAATTAAATAAGGATGTGGTATAAAAATCATATGAAATGATCACCAATTTTCCCACTAGTAAGTCACGCCGGATTAAAAAAAAATATGCTTTATCTGAATTATCTCCAATCTAATCGCTAGTAAAACGATTAAACATGTAAAACGTATGTAAAACGTATGTAAGGTATAAGGTCACAGAAGATTTGAGTTAACGTCTTTTTTATGGCAATTTCAAGAATAGAACTAGGAATCAAAAACATTTTGTTATAAGTTTAACCAAGGTCCTAGAAAGTAAATATTGTAAATCTATCTAATTAAACTTTAGGGGGATAGGAGGGCCATCCACACTTTTTGGGGGGAAATGCGACATAGCGATAGATAACTCATTATCGGTCCATAGTTTATCGCTACATCTCGATTGCCGACGCGATTAATCTCAAGATACTTTTGGCCACGCATGAATACAGACATAGGGAAATAGACCAAAATCTGTATTTCATGCCAAAAAAGTAAAATATACAGGCATAATAAATCGCAGCTAGGATCCATCATATAATAAATGAGAACACATACATACTGACATAGTAGGTCCACTACCCACTTCTAAGGATGAGTACAGATAATTGATTGATATACAAAAGTTGATAGAGCAACTGGGTGGCTAGAAGCGATTCCAATGAAGGACATCATGGCCTGCACAGTAGCCAAAAACTTGTACAAAAATTGGATAGTACGATTTGGCACACCCTTGCGTATTACGACAGACCAAGGAAGACAGTTTGAAAGTGGACTTTTCTTAGGGGTTGAAAGAAACAGGTGTACAGCCTGGAACCCAAAAGCAAACGGGATTAACGAGCGACCCCACAGAATCCTAAAAACAGGATTAATGGCCAAATTGGAAGGTAGCAACTGGATAGATGAATTACTTACAGTATTTTTAGGCTTCCGAGCAACGCCGAGAAGCGACACAGGTGTCAGCGCAGCAGAATTAGCGTACGATACCGGGGGATTTTTACAATACAAAACCCGAGGGTAATTATGAGCCACACCAGTACGTTGAAAATTGCGGAATACTATAAAAAAGTTCAAGAGACCGTCCACTATAAATAAAGAGTATAGAAAGGTATTTGTACACTCTGACCTCCAAAACACTAAAGACGTTTTTATCAGGCAGGATGACGTAAGGAAATCATCAGAGAAACCTTACAAGGGGCCATTTTTAGCTAAAAATAAGTATGAAAAATACATTGACGTAATATTGACAGGCAGAACCGCGCGCATTTCTAAAGAAGACTGAAAGTGGCATACGTGATTACTGACGAACCTATTCCATTGCAAAATAGTCATAAACATATATCAAATTATAGCAGTGATAGCGATAGTACGCACAAGTAAAATGCAAAACAGCAAAAAGTATACGTTACGAGAAGCGGTCGAGTATCGAAATTATGTAAGAATTATTTTTGTGTTACATAAATATGTTGTTTAAGTATGATTATAATAGTAATAAATATTTTGTTTAAATATATACAAAAAAAATATTAATTACAAAAAAAAAATAGGAGGAGAGTATTTGTAAGTGTTAAATTGTCACGTATATATTTAGAAACTAAATAAGGAAATAAAATTATAAGCAAATGTACAAGGTTTAACTGAAGCATAAACAAATATAACCACGTAGTACACGTTCTAATATCTATGTATTTAGGCAACAGTTTAATTATTAATTAGTAATACATTAAATTTCCAGTATTCCGTAACTATACTCCTGTAACGTATAAGATACATATAATATTGTAAATTATTTATACGAAATATATTTAAATAGTATCTGAACATTTGAGTATAATTTCGTACAAACCTACTACAAGAAGATAACAAGTGTCGTTACAAGTTTCACCATTTCTAAATTCAGTACAAAAACACCTAAACAAAGCAAATACTCGGATATCAGAACTAAAGGACACAGGTACTAAAGAGTTATGTCATCCCTACACAAAGGAACCCTAATTTATGCTACTTCCACATTTGAAAGTAAAATCCATACGAATGCTAAATCTATTCGTTTTGTAGAGGGAGAACTAGGTAGCTAAGCGTTCAGGACTTGCGACTTGAAGGTAGTTTATGGGATGCTCCCTTACGATGTACATCAGCGCTCACCTACACTAGCTAACTAGCCAAAATAGTAAAACCCTACTAACGCCAAGGATGGACATGGATTACACATAGTAATTACTGTAGCTCTTGGCAGACCTAGAATTTAGTGGGCTATATATATATCATGGCTGGTATAATCATAGTTCCCAGTTCTACTTTTATTGACGGTTTTGGTGTACCTAGCAAAAAATGTCCCAGAACAAGGTCCGTTACATTCCTTCCCATTGAAGTAATTGAGATTTCTTTCTACCATAGATTTTTAACCGACAGAAAAGGCGAAGTCGTCATTACGGTGTTTCAACGCTAGATTAGACATCTTTAATTGAAATAAGCCTTTGAAGGCCCCCAGAAATAAATTAAAATTAAAATTAAACTGGTTAACTAAAAAACACTACCTAATCGTTTTCACAACGAACATATAATATTTTCGTTGAAACTTTTCCTCTAATAAGTTATAATATAAAGTAATTACTAACCAATAATGATGGCACAATCGTAGACTATGATTATCTTCTCAAGCAGGTTAAGTAGCATCCTCATCTTCCTCGGGCAGCGTTTCGGCAGTCAAGTAGTAACGAAATGTTTTGTGTGCATGGGATCACGCACTTTTATCTATCATCAACAAAAGAAAAAAGAGTATCTTTTAAGTATAATACTAGTTATGTCGGTAGGGATACTATTATAGAGCTCTGGATCAGTATGAACGGTCTAGATAAAACGGCCTAATTATCCTAAATTAATAGAATCCTAATAGAATATTAATATTATGTTATAATGTTCGTAAATTTCTAACAAACCCCGGGTAATTTCAGATAAACTTACACGTCATATCATTATACGGAATACGTGAAAACCAAGACAACTACCCTTTATCATTGTTAGATTATTTTTATTGTACACTAGGCGACACACCAAGCTACCCACGAAAACATACCTATAACTAAAACGTTTCGCTATAGATAAATCGTAGGAAAGAGACTGAACACAGCTTCGTCTGCACACATATCTATAGATATATGTATACCACAAACATGAATGAAAGCCGACGCAGCGGGGCGGTGTAAGTACCGAGCTCAATCAACAACTAGGTAAAATAAAATAAATCAAAATTTAGTGTTGTCCTTGATTTTGACACGATTGGTCGCACGCGCAATAGCGATGCACGCTATCTAAATTAAAAAATGGCACCTCAACCTACCCAAATGCAGCGGATTCAGATTAAGCCCTGCGAGAAGTGGGCTACAGAATAACAGATATTTAGCGACGAACTGGAATAACAGTAAGTAAATTAACTTTGTTAATTATGTATGGATACATCTGAATCATAAGCTATAGTCTACACGCGCGACCATCGCAGATTGTAGACTTCACACGAGTCTTTTTTTATGTATGCAGGTTTCCTCACGATATTTTCCTTCACCAAAAAGCTAGTAGGTAATAATAAATACTTAATATACAATATAAAAGAAAAACAGTGAAAAATAAATAATTCTACAGTCTGGTCTTAAATAGGTAACTAAAAGCAGTCTCATGAGTGACATTTAAAAATTTTGTTTTTAGGTATAGACGTTACTTTTTTGACACCTGTTTTAAATAAGCGTCAAATTTAAACCATTCTATTTACAAAGAAAAAAAATAAGATATATGATCCTCCGGAACAACGAAATGGGGAGAGACCTATCTCCATACCACCGTCAGGTTTTTTTTCGAGCAACAACTGCTGAGGAAGATGCGGCTATAAAAGCGGCTCACCAAATGGAGCCGGTTCTCAATACCCAGAGCACTGCTTCTCAATATCACGTAAGTATCATTATCTATTTTCTATTTATACACTCAAGCGTTTGATGAGTCGGTCAGTCAGTGGTAGTTATTTATTTGCACTTTTATAAGTATATAGTTGCGCTATAAGCGATGGAAAAATATATTTTACTGAACCATCTCGTCGGTTTTATAAAAAAAAATCAGACATGACCCGGTAATTGGCGTGCTTATTTTGTAACTTCAAGGGAATTGATGTTAAAAATCCATTGTTTAGCCTTTACGTATTATTTCTTATGCCTTTTACCATTGCCGCTCGTAGGTATGTTGTGGTATTGCATGACACACAACACGTACGCGTGCGGCAATGGTAACTGTAATGGATTTAAACACCGTTCCCATAATAGGTAGTTACAAAATAAGCACGCCGGTCAGTGTAAAAAAAACCTTCGTTATTTTATTAGGTTCCACCCGCGCTAAATTCAGTTATCGAGCCATATTTCTTGCTCTTCCCACGAAAACACATTTTGTTAATCCAGGATGTCCCCTACTTCAGTACCAAATTTCATTAAAATTGGTCCAGCCGTTTGAGCGTAAGGAAGAAACAAATATACAAACACATTCACAAACTTTCGCCATTCGGTAACAGGGAGCAATTTTTTATGGGTAAAAAAAATGGTGCCCATGAGCACAACAAGCCGCCTGTTAGTTGAGGCTCCTGCAACCTTCGATAGACGTGCTTGTTTACCGTCTCTTGAGTAACTGAACGAAGTTGGCGGAGCCCGATTGAGAACGAAAAATCAAAAATCACAGAATTCTAATTACGGATTGGAAATGTAATCCTTAATTTAAGATTTTAAAGTCTTAACAAAACCCTAAAAAAAATTATACCTACCTATGTGTGCAATTAGATTTCCGTGTGACCGATCGCTAAGAGTTCCTTAGGGTTAAGGGTTAAGGTGAGTAATGATGACTACGGGAAAATATTTTAATTTACGAGAAGAGCTTACTTGTAAAGAAAAAAAAGTGCGAGTCGGAGTCACGCACGCAGGGTTCCGTCCCTATAAAAACGGCAAAAAAATCACGTTTGTTGTATGGGAGCCCCCCTTAAATATTTTTTTATTTTAATTTAATTATTTATTTTTAAATTTAATATATAACAAAATATTCTGTGAATATTTCAAGCGTCTACCTGTTGCCGTTATCAAACATCGAGCAAAAACAAGCAAAAAAAGACACGTTTGTTGTATGGGAGATCCCTTAAATATTTATTTTATTCTATTTTTTAGTATTTTTTGTTATAGAAGCAACAGAAATACATCATCTGTAAGAATTTCAACTGTCTATCACGGTTCAAGAGATACAGCCCCGGTGACAGACAGACGGACGGACGGACGGACGGACAGCGGAGTCTTAGTAATAGGGTCCAGTCTTTTACCCTTTGGGTCCGTAACCCTAAAAAATTGGCCAAGTACGAGTCGGACTCGCGCCCGAAGGGTTCCGTACCATTATCTAAAAAAAATCTCGTTTGTTGTATGGGAGGCCCCCTTAAATATTTGTTTTATTTTAATTCAATTATTTATTTTTAAAGTGACTTTGTAACTAAATATTCTGTGAATATTTTAAGCGTCTACCTGTTGCCGTTATCAATATCGAGCAAAATCGAGCAAAAAATCACGTTTGTTGAATCGGAGCCCCCTTAAATATTAATTTTATTCTGTTTTTTAAGTATTTGTTGTTTTAGCACAACAAAAATACATTTTCTGTGAAAATTTCAACTGTCTAACTATCACGGTTCATGAGATACAGCCGGACAGACGGATGGACGGACGGACAGCGGAGTCTTAGTAATAGGGTCCTGTTTTTTACCCTTTGGGTACGGAACCCTAAAAAAGAACTAAATAAATAAATATATCAACCCACACTTCCCACTTTTGGGCACAAGTCTGTCTATACCTACTTACTAAGAAGAATGTTTGCGCTTACGCACGAGGCACTTACACGGGCCAAGTGCGCGTTAATTATAGAGGACACTGGGTGCGAAATAGGCTAAAAAGCCAATTCTGTAATACTAACGATAATGTGCAGTTTAGTAAAAATACTAAAAATTAATCACAATGAGACGATTTTTTTCTATAACTTATAAATATTTTTTACCGAAATTACTACATTATTACTATTCCAGTATCTCCCAAATCCTACTTTTGAATGGGGGGACAAATATTATAATCCAAATAGAACAATATATTAAATCAATAAATGACCGAGTAGAATTTCTAGAAGATTGTTATAAAATAAGAAAACATTTCAAGGGACATCACCTTTTTGTATGCCTCTTTGTTATCGTAGGTAAGAAAAATTTGATCTCAATAATAAATACGCGCGCACACTTTTATATTCATTAATAATTTACGGTTGCGACGCGATGCAGTGGGGATACTACGTAGGTGAGCAGCCAGTGTGAGACGAAATAATAAATTACGACTATCTCTCTTCCACGACTTTTTTGCTGTGTCGCGCCTTGGGTTCAAAGTCCATTAAGGTTAGGTTGATGTGTAGCCTACTGTACGAGGCTACCCTAATGGTCGTTAAACGACTTACTTAGGCGAGTCTCGCAGGCGTTTTCAATATTATAAAAGTTCTAAGTAACTTAAACTTTCGCGGTTATATTCAACATTATAAAACTCCTAATAACAGTAGCATAACTACTTAACTTAAGGCATTAAAATTAATAAGAAAAGAAAACTGAGGATTACAAAACAACTCCTATAAAGAGGATCTCTGATTTATCCTACGTTTAATTAACTGAATAAAATTTTATTCGGGTAAAAGTTATGAAACTACCTTTAATGAGCGTATGAAACGTGATGCCATTTTTATATCACTTAAACAACCTCTAATCAACGTTGGTCCTAAAACACCCACCAATCACAGTACGTTGTACACTAACCAACAATCAACCTTAGTTTTAAAACATTCATTCTCACGCCGCGGGATCAAAAATTTACGCACTTCATTTTGTCTAGAGTCCTACATTTAACAATTAATTTTGTTTTGATGTTTATGATTCGTAAGTTTATAATAAAAAAATTACATTTGAATAATTGTACTTATATTTTGTTAGCTTTAAACCTTCCATAAAATATATCTTAACTTCTTCTCAGCTAATGTATAAAATTACTGAACTTGTATATTTGAACGCGGTATTCTAATTTAAAGATGCATTTTGTTATAGGTACGTTAAAGGAGAATTATTTACTAATGCAAATCTTCGCGCTAAAACTTAAATAAAAACATTGCATTACAAAAATGTTAAGGCATAAATATTGTATCGTCATAATCGCCCCGGAAATTCATATTTCATTGCCTCCCTGTGTGTGTTCTACCGCTTGTACAGTGGGTTGTGTTCTGAGGAATAGTTCGAAATGATGCCACGGCTACTTTCTACCATCGCACCGCTCGCCATCGGCAGGGAATTCCTTCTCACACTTTAGAACCGAAATGGTCGCGTACAGTGCAGTTTCAGAGACACTTCCTCCCGCGAACGCTTAAGTTGTGAAATGAGCTCCCTGTAAAGGTTTTCTCCAAGGACTACAGTATGGGGTTCTTCAAAAAAGAAGTTATTAGATTTTTGAAGGGTCGGCAATGCGCGAGTGACCGTAAGCTTGTTTGCCACCTAAGTAGTATAAAAAACAAAAATAAGAATTTGCTTAAACGATATCATACCATTTTAAATTTATCACATTAAGTTATAAGAATTACATTTCGACAATTACTTTCGAACGCACAACCGTAACAATTTGCGAAACAAACACGAATAATAACATCAATAATAAGATTAAAAATACAATCATAAATGCAAACATGAGTACGAATACCAATAAAAATATGAATACAAATATAAATAGGAATAAAACATGAATCCGAATAGATATAAGGATTATTGGTAATTCTTTACTTTCCAAGAACGCTTGGTTTTACGGAATAAAAAATTCTATTGATAGAATACCACATTTATATACGAAAATGAAATTCAGAAACTCTCGGAGGACACTAGTTTTTCCGGAAAAACATAAATAAATTTCATACAAACAAAAACAGCCATTACACAACAATAAATATCTACAAAAACAAAACACATGAGAAAATAAAATAACAAGTTTTTTATTAAAAAAGCAATGTTGTCAGTATTTAACAATCGAGTACTTACTCTGTACAGTAATAATCGATAAAAAATAGGCCGGCGAAGTGCTAGAAACAAATTGTTCTAATTTAGAATTGTTTCATATTCAAAAAAACAACGTTGACAATACTTACCAGCCTAAAGAAAAATACCTATACGGCAACCCACTTTGGAACATGAAAACTTGCGCGCGAAATCAAGCGGAGCACATGAAAGTTAGCGCGCGAAGCCGAGCGGAGCGTGCCGCGGCAGCGGCCGGCGAGCGCCAGAACCAATATCTACTTATTTGGTATAGTCACGGCAACCCACTTTGGAACATGAAAGCTTGTGCGCGAAACCAAGCGGAGCACATGAAAGAAACCAATTTGTACTTATTTAGAATTGTTTGGCAGGAATAGGGGGGGCAGGGTAGACACCGGTTTATTGATCTAAGTAACACAGGTACAATTTGTTTCTGGCGCTCGTCGGCCGCTGCCGCGGCACGCTCCGCTCGGCTTCGCGCGCTAACTTTCATGTGCTCCGCTTGGTTTCGCGCGCAAGTTTTCATGTTCCAAAGTGGGTTGCCGTGACTATACTAAATAAGTAGAAATTGGTTCTGGCGCTCGCCGACCGCTGCCGCGGCACGCTCCGCTCGGCTTCGCGCGCTAACTTTCATGTGCTCCGCTTGGTTTCGAGCACAAGTTTTCATGTTCCAAAGTGGGCCGCCAGAAACAAATTGTACCTGTGTCACTTAGATCAATAAACCGGTGTCTACCCTGCCCCCCTAACCCTGTCAAACGATTTTAAATTAGAACAATTTGTTTCTGGCACTTTGCCAGCCGCTGCCGCGGCACGCTTCGCTCGGCTAGTGCGGTGTTCACCATGTAACCTAACGGCTCGTCGGTTCGGTTTTGGTATGGATTCGCTGCCAGTTTTTTGATTTTAATTGAGTATACATATAAATATGCTTTTTTATCGATTAAAATTAGAGAAAAGTAAAATCGATTGAATCTTGTGTTTATTTTTTTCCTAAGGCTGGCAATTATTTTTTTGAAAAAAAAAGTTTTGTTTTTTTAAATGTTGGTGTGTAATGGCGGGTTTTGTTTGAAATCAATTTAGTTTTTTTCGTGAAAATCTAGTGTCCTCCGAGAGTTTTTAAATTTTATCCGTGTATATAAATGTAGTGTTCTATCAGTTAAAACCATCGTTACGTAAAAACCAAGCGTTCTTGGAAAGTAAAGAATTACCGGATTATTTCGAAACGGAAGACAAACTCAAACATGAACACGACAACAAGTCTTAACTTAAACAGAAAAAAAATAATTAATATAAATACAAATTCGAAAACATACTTGATCACGAGAATGAACGAAGAAACAAATACGAATGCGATCACGGATGCGAAGATGAGATTGAACAATTACACAACCACGAACAAGAACAGGACAACGAACAACAATTTTACCCGAACGTGAACTCAAATATGAACACGAAAACGAATCCAAACATAAACACAAAAAAATCCTTAAGACAAATACGAATCCGAAAACCAACTTGATCTCGAGCATTGTGACGATACCATATTTATGCCTTAACATTTTCGTAATACAATGTGTTTATTCAAGTTTTAGCGCGAAGATTTTCATAAGTAAACAATTCTCAATGGACGTACTACCAATAACAAAATGCATCTTTAAATTACAATGGCGCGTTCAAATATTCAAGTTCAGTAATTTTATACATTAGATGAGAAGTTATGATTTATTTTATGAAAGGTTAAAGCTAACAAAATATAAGTACAAATGACTAAAATGTAAAATATTAAGTTATAAACTTAAGAATCATAGACATCAACATGGAATTAATTGTTAAATGTAGGTAGTAATCTAACTTCCGATTTATGAATTCGAACTCTAGACAAAATAAAGTTGCGTGAAATTTTGAACCTGCGGCGCGAGAATGAATGGTTTAAATCTAACTGTGATTGGGTGTTTGTTTGGAACTAAAGTGATTAAAGAGAGTGTTTTAAAGCAAGCGTTGATTGGTTTGTTCGAACGTACTGTGATTGGTGGTCGTTTTAAGAGCGCTGATTGGGAGTTTTATAATGTTGAATATAACCGCGACAGTTTAAGTTTCTTAGAACTTTTATAATATTGAAAACGCCCGCGAGACTTACCTACGTAAGTCGTTTAACAACCATTAGGGTAGCCTCGTACAAAAAAAATGATTAAAGGTAGTTGTCTTGGTTTTCACGTATTCCGTATGACTTGTTAGTTTATTTGAAATTTATTTGAAATTACCCGGGGTTTGTTAGACCTTTACGAACATTTAGAACATAATATTAATATTCTATCAGGATCCTGTTAATTTAAGGTAATTAGGCCGTTTTATCTAGACCGTTCATATCAATCTAGGACTCTATGATAGTAGCCCAACCAACATAACTAGTATTATACTTAAAAGATATTCTTTTTCTTTGTTAATAGTAATGAAGGCCGGACATCCGTTGGGAATAAAAAAAATTGAGGGGATTGAAATGTGGGGTGAGAAAGTTATTAGGGAGGGGTTAGTGGTGATAAAAGATAAAAGTGCGTTTAATTTGTTGAAACGCTGCCCGACCAATAGTCCATAGTCTACGCTTGTGGGTCACTACAACCTAGGAACCACGTGGGTTTAAACTACAGCTAGATTGTGCCACCATTACTGGTTAGTAAATACTTTTATATTAGAAATTATTATATTGTATGTGCGTTGTGAAATTCTTTAGGTTGCGTTTTAAAAATATCTAAAATAATGTTAAAGCATCGTAATGAGTTCGCATTTTTTGACGGTTAGAAATTTATGGTTAAAAGAAATCTCTATCACCTCAGTAGGAAGGATTATATTGATGGACCTTGTTTCTAAGACTTTTTCAACTAGGTAAAGAGAAAAATCTTTTTTTAAACTAGAACTGGGAACTAAGCTAATACCAGCCATGATAATTATATAGCCCACTAAAGAACTAGGTCTGCCAAGAGATACAGCAATTACTATGTGTAATCCATGTCCATCCTTAGCGGCGTTAGTAGGGTTTTACTATTTTGGCTGGTTAACTAGTGTAGGTGGGCGTTGATGTGCATCGTAAGGAGGCGCCCCTTAAACCTACTTTCAGGTCGCAAGTCCTGAACGCTAGCTACCTGTTTCCCACACTACAAATCGAATGGATTCAGCATTCGTATGGATTTTACTTTCAAATGTGGAAGTAGCATCAATTAGGATTCCTTTGTGTAGGAATGACGGAAAATCATATAACTCATTAGTACTTGTGTCCCTTTAGTTTAATTATTCGCGTATTTGCTTTGTTTAGGTGGTTTTGTACTGACTTTAGAAATGGTGAAAAATTCAAAGTGGACATTATTTATGATCGTAGATTTAGCTATATTTATTTCTTGATTATTTTCTTTTACCCTTATTTGTATACTATTGTTTGCTATATTACTCTGACATACCTCTAAAACAACTGGGTTACTACTTATTTAACACAACGGTTTTCGGGTCCTACCACTTTTGACGATCGCGCTTGGCCAAATAAGATAATTATCTACATCACTATTAAATATTTATCTAGATTTAATTTCTCTCACTAGTTAAGTGAGTGGGGTTGAGGCTGCGAAGTTTCCTAAAGCATTTTAATAATATATTTATATTTCTATAAAGAAGGGGGGACGTTACAGCATGAAATAGAAACAAATACGATTTATGACCACGGATATGAAGATGAGACCAAACACTGACACAACCACGAACGGACAACGAACAACAATTTTACCCGAACACGAACTCAAAAATCAGGTTAAACTCGAAACTGAACTGCGTGCGTGCAAAACACACGGACACGGACACAGACAATTGCATAATCACGGGCAATAATTAGTATTTAGTAGTATATTATAAGACTAACAGACGATTAATTACAAAAATGAAAATTAAAAAATCTTTAAAATTAACTATAAAGAATATTAATTTAAGAAAATTTTAGCCAGTCTTAATTATTTACTCAAAATATTAGACCCAAATAACAATATACAAAAGAAGAAGAAGTTACCTGAACATTTTATTCTGGTATACCTATATATTTTACTAATTTACAAAAAAAATAAGCAACACATAATATTATCAGAATATTAAAAACTACGCTAGCTTAACAACTCTACGTAAAGCTTGAAAACCTACGCAGAAAACGTAGTCATGCAAGTTTTTTTTTTCGGTTTGATCCTAAATTTGCTAAAATATGCTAATGTTCACCACAAGAATAAAACAATTAAAACTTGACTAAACTATTACGAGTACAGTTTACATATACCATACCAACTCTCGCCTTGGTATAGCTAACCTAACTAACCAGACCAATATAATCCCAGTAATCCAACACTTATAGGTTCGCATCTGCCTTACAAGCTCCAATCAAGTATTGAGGATGCTGATGAGATCTGATTGGAGGCTTACCCTAGTAGATACAATGAACTATGACATTTGCTCAAAGATCGGGACTCCAAGAGGACTACAAATCATCAACAGTGTGTGATTTGCCTATCAAAGGATAGAAAGTGTACTACCCCCTCATCAAAGCTCATGTATGGGTGCAAGTTTTTGCGCATTCTATGACATAACAAATTATGTCCCTACTTCACTATTGATTACTCATTATTTTATCACTTATTGCCAAACCAAAAAAATATGAACTCATTACGCAATATTGCAAAATTATTAACTGTAATTGTAAGTACAGTCTAAAACTAGGTTTATCGCATATTTACTCCTAATGGCACTAAAAAAAAAGTTTAGGCTAAAAGCTCACGAACTAAACTATTTGAACAATTGAGTACAATATAAAGCTAATACAAATGCAACCAAAATTAAAATTTTAGGAAAAAAACATTTGACTACAAAATTAACAATGACTAACATAAATAATTTAATGTGTAAAATAATCTTATTAAGTTTGAAATAAGGCGCCTATGCTGATTCAATTTGTTAAACCTTGAGTCAAATCTGGAGATAACCAACCACGACACAACTAAGCAGCGTAAAATTAATTTCCTTGACAATATCTACTCAAATAAGAGTCAAAACTAAATAAATAACTCTAAAATTTGTTCTAAAAAAATTGTGTTTATGTATTTCAAATGAATCTGCGCTTGGATCTACTGAAAAATTGATTTAATTAATCTAAATTTAAAATTAAGGTATCCATTCGCTAACGGTAAAATCGTGTTGTTACCTAATAATAACAAAGCAAAAAAGGAAAAGCCGCGACTTTATATATCTATACTTACCTATACATTCTCTATTTATATCTATCAATTACAATTTCTTAATGTTTAACCCTAGTTGAGGTATTATGTATATAACCTGTATGTAACATGGTATGGACCAGTTAACAAAATAATAGTGTAAGGTAGGGTAAACAATGGTATAACTGGCACTACTCGGTAACTGGCATATTAGACATCCTAATACAAACAATAAACTTTTGAAAACAGCAACGCCATCTTTTATGTTGCGTAGGTCAACAAACATTTTTATTAGGTAGCTATCTTCCTGCGCAACGCAATTTTATTTGCATTCTGGCGTTAAAGATCGCGAAAAGAGCACGTCTGTTACAATATTTATTACCCTATTCGCTTTGCGTTTTCATAATTTTCTCAAAAACAAATGCGATCGCGAAATGTGACGGGGAAGCAGATAAGGTATGTAAACTGAAAAGTACAAAGTTTAAATTTTTTTTTTTTACGATTCCAAGATTTTTTCTGGAGTGCTTGTTACTAAAACTGTTTTCTTATGTTAGCTCATTAACTGGCATACCATGCCAGTCACTGGTTTTTTTTTGATATATTTCTTTTGCTATTTTACCCTGAAGCATACTTCAGGGTAATTTAACGTAAGGCTTATTATAATCTGTCCAAATTACAAATCTTCAAACCGCTTCCTTTCATTTACTGACAGGGGCACCAGTTATTAAGGGACATGTGTGCCAATTACTGGTGTGGTGCTATTTCTTAGATTGATTTTATTTTATTTCAGCAATTTGTCTTAAAAAAGAAAGTATGCAAAAGAAATCATTGACAAAGCGGTAAAGTACGTAAAGGATGGAGGAGGTGCGAAAGCTGCTGCAAAGTTTTTGGGGTACCAAGAAGCACAATTCAGTTCAAGTTTTAAAAATCCTGACAATAAATTTAAATCAGACCTGGATCCTATTCTTACTGAACATGAAGATATGGCTATAGAGAATGGATTTTACAGTTAGCCAAACTAGACATAGACATAGACATAGACATCATTTATTGGTAATATTTAGTATTACACGTCAATATACAAAGCTCTTATCGATATACATTATTAGATAGGTAGGTATTTACCTAAAAACATTACCATTATTTTCAAAAATAACAATACAGAATACAATGATATTAAACCAACATGTCAGTAGTATAAATAGATCAAATATAAATAAATTTAATTAAATTAAGTTGTAAAAGATTGTTCAAATTATATATGTCGATTTAATTATAAATTAGGAATAAAATTGCATGTCAGTTATATTTTTAAGTCAAAAAACTCGTCTATGCTATAGAACACTTGGTCGACAAGCCAACTCTTTAGTCTTATTTTAAAACCACTTGTAGTTGGGGCGTTTATGACGCCTTTTGGTAAGTGGTTGTACACTGTGGGTCCTATCACCTGAATTAGCTTTCTGGATTTCTCCAGGCCACAGCTCACAGTTTGAAGCTTTCCACGGTTCCGGGTTTTGTAGTGGTGTCTATCTTTGTTTTTTGCAAAGCACGAAATATTTTCCCTTACATATATGGCAATAGTCATAATAAGTAAAGAAGGCAGAGTCAATATTTCAAGCGATTTGAAGTAAGGTTTAGCCGATGTTGTCTGACTTACTCTAACTATTGCTCTAACAGCTCGTTTCTGCAGTCTAAATACGCGCTGCCAGTCAGCGGAGCGCCCCCACAGTTCGACTCCATACTGCAGCAGTGAGTGCACGGTTGCAAAATAACATTCTCGCACCGCCTCCCTGGATACCACACTCGACAGACGGTTAAGGGCGAAGCAGGCGCTGCCTAGTTTTTTGCATAGCTTATCAATATGCCATCGCCAAGTCAATCCCCTGTCAATTTCGAAGCCCAGAAAGGAAGTTACGAGAACTTGCGCTATCCTTTTTCCACCCACGGTAAGGTCAACACTATCAGGCGCACGTCCAGATAGATTGAACTGCATAAAGTGAGTCTTATTCAGATTTAAAGCAAGTCCATTTTGCGTGAACCAGTTGTATAATCGCGTCGCCACATCATTCAATCGCTGTGTTAGCTCTTGCTGACTGGGAGCGCACACCACGGCTGCCACGTCATCGGCGTACATTAAAATTACTGCACCCTGTATAGACTGTGGTAAGTCGTTTAGTAAAAGTGAAAACATAATGTTAGACACTGATGAGCCTTGCGCTACACCCATCGCGGTCACCATAGGATCGGATTGTATTCGTCCACCGTTACCTACTACTTTTTGCGATCGGTTACACAATAGGTCGGTTAACAAGGACAGTGCTTCGTCATGTATCCCATAGTGTCTCAACTTCATCGCAAGCAGGGCATGATCGGCAACGTCAAATGCCTTGGATAAGTCGCAGCACACCACCGCCACTTGCTGGTGTCGCTCTCGGGCATCTACCACCAACCGAGTGAGCTCACGCGCAAGTGACGTAGTCGATCGTCCCGCACGGTACGCGTATTGACAGTCGGACAGAGCGTCAGTCACCGACAGAAAGTCAGTAAGCCGCGAATTTATACCATTCTCAAATACCTTTGCGATAGATGGAATTACGGATACTGGCCTATAGCCGTCTATACTGTGTTTGGGTCCTTTCCCTTTAAATAAAGGCGAAACTTTGCTGAGCTTAAACACATCCGGATATACTCCCTCTTTGATGCATCGATTAAAAATCTCTGCAAGAATAGGTGCTATGTATTTTGCTGACGCATTGAGAAGGTACATCGAGATTTCGTAAATATCTTTTGTCATTTTTGGGTATACGCGTTGTTATAATGCAGTGTACCTCTTCAGCTGTGAATAAGGTAAATCGCAGTGAGCGGTTTGCGGGCGGGCGCGCGGCGACTAGCGCGACACGAGCGCGTGACACGTCGGCGCGCGTCGCACCGCACTCCCGCGCCGCGTTAATGAACCTCTCATTCATTGCGTTCACTACATCCTTCCCATTATTAAAAGTTTGCCTGTGTGTGTCTTTAATAATGTCTGTAAAATCGGCCATAGAACTCGTTATCCTACCCCGCTCTTTGTTTACGACTTTCCAAGTTGTTTTGTGGGTATTGTGACTGTGTTTTATTATGTTACTATAAAACTCTGCTTTTGTGTGTTTCAACATTTTGTTATAGTAGTGTTCGTACTGTGTGACTTTGGATAGTAGTGGGCTGTTATCTGGATATTTCTTTGACAGTTCGCACAAATCAAAGAGGAAGCCTTTAGTGTTTTTTATCTCATCAGTCACCCACGATTGTGACCATTTATGTTCAGTTTTAAACGGAAAGCAGATTTCAATATTGTTCATTATAACATGAACGACCGATTTTACCAACGAATTCAACGAGCGTGTATTTTTATTTAGTATTTTATACCAGTCGATGCTGGCTAGTGCTGCTATAAAGTTGTATTGTCTGGCTCGCGAGTAGTCTCTGACCAACCGTGGGATGGGCATGGCCTTAGATGAAGTAACTAAAATTTCACCGCGAAGCGCAAGGTGATCACTCAGGTTGGTAGTTACTGATGATGTTCGCACTGTGCCCGCCGGCAGGTTTGTATACAAGTGATCTAAGGACGTTGCCGAAAACGGTGTGACTCGCGTAGGAAAGTTTACCTCATTTCTAAACTCGTGAGTAGATAACAGGTCACATAGGCTGTTTACATCTGAGCTAAAATCACTAATACAGTTAATATTGGTGTCACCTACTATGACACATATTTTATTACATTCGCTGATCTTGTCGAGCAAGCGTTCAAAATGTATCAAAAATCAGATACACTAATCAAATTAGTTCTATATACACATACAATTGTAATATGTAAGTCAATTAAATCTATAGCTGATATTTCGCAATACCGTTCGACCGACATTTCTGTCAGCGCTAAATTTTCTACATATTTTAAGTTATTTTTAACGTATAAGCACGATCCACCGTGAGTAATAATTTTTCTACAGTAACTCGAACCTAGTGAGTAACCGTCTATAAAAATGGATTTTAACTGATCATTATTTAACCAATGTTCCGTCAACCCTAACACATCACATTTTAATTCACTTTGTAACAGCACTTCCAGTTTCTGTGTCTTCCTATTAAGCGATGCTACGTTCTGGTGGCAAATAACTAATGCATTAGATTGCGGTATCGGAGTAAGTAAGTTATTTCTCAGTAGACATGTTGGCGCGGGCGCAGTTGGAGTCACTGTGGTGAAGGTTTTTTCATGCATTGTCGTGGTCGCGGCCGCGGGCCTGCTTATCGCCCCGCTGTGCGCGGGGTCGAACGGGAAACCAGTCTGAGAAGTGAACGCCTGGCGGCCACACAGAGGGTGATTGGAACAGTTCACATAGTTTCTCGCATTCCAATCACGAACGAAGCATGACGGCTTGATTTGATGTTTCGTTTTTCGACTATGTATGAGTCATACGGGCTAACTCGATTTAGGAAACCTGTAACGTTTTCAGCAGTAGTTTGTGGTTTAAATAGCCAAGCTTGAATAAATTTTAGGCGCTCCACAGATTGTAAATCTTTATCCATAGTTCCAGAGCCCACAGATCGATTTTTACGCTGGCGGCGTTTGGAATAATCTACCTGCGTCCAGGATCCATCAAGGCCAATGTCCGTGGACTGCTCTTGACGTGGTGTGTATTCCAGTTTTGATAAAATTTGAGTTTCGTCATTAGTTTTTAACGTTATGGCGTCGGTCTCGCCTTTAACTATAGGCGGATTATCTGCCTGCCTCTTTTCTTCCGTAACCGATGACGTGTTGGTTGTACTTGCGCTTCGAGCGAGAGCTTTTCCAGCGGTCGCAGGTCGCTTAACAGCGGTGTTTATGGCTACTGCCGCTTTAACTCGTGCTGGACGAGCTACGCGTTGAGGCGCTGGCGGCGCTGCGTTGCTTAAGCTTGACCTCGTCGTTGGTTTGACGGTAGGTGGTGTACAAATTTGAGTACACTCTGTCATAATGGAGGAACGAAACTGAGAAATCACTTGTGATTGATCGGAGATTATAGCACTTTGGTCACTTATTTTTATCTCTAAGTCTTTCACTTTATTAACAAGCACTGATACGGTGTTTTGCAACTCGCGTAACAAATTTTCGATAGGGTTTTTCGACATTTTGATAAATTCCGAATTAAGATTCACGGAGCGGCGTCAATCGTGTCAACGCTGCACGCAACACTGGATTACTGGATTGGATAGGATTTCCAAAAAAAAAAGAGGATGTCAAGTCCTGTATACAAACATACCTAAATAAGAATCCAAGACTAAATCCATTCAAGGGTACTCGACCTGGAGATTGCTGGTTTAAAGCTTTCTTAAAGCGACAACCTATCATTACCACAAGGACAGCAGAAGGAGTAACGAGTGCCAGTTCCTGTGTAGCAGAAGATATCCGTACGTGGTTTACTGAAATCTTGGACTATTTTCTCGGACATGATTTGCTTCAAACTTTAGATAATCCAACCCGCATTTATAATTCTGATAAAACTAGTTTTAACATATGTCCTAAAACTAGTAAAGTATTAGCAGAACAGGGAGTCAAGAATGAGTATGAGATTGAGAAGTCTTCCTCCAAAGAAAACATAATTGTTATGTTTGCGTTTAGCGCTAGCGGCTGGACATTAGCTTCCCTTATTATTTATGTATAAAAGAGGATCTCCGATAAAGTTTGCCGAAGCTTACCTCCTTCTTGGGGCGTTGAACGCAGTGACAAAGGTTGGATGACTGCCCAAGTATTCTATGAATATATTGCCAATGTTTTTCACTTGGTTAAGGAAAATGTGGAATTCCCAATCATACTTTTTGTTGATATTCACAAAACTCATCTGTCGCAAGAAGTCACCAAGCTATGTATGGAATTAGCAATTCATTTAATAGCCCTATACCCAAATGATACCAGAATTCTACAACCACTAAGGTGGCAAACAAGCACACGGTCCGCCTGATGGTAAGCGGTCACCGTGGCCTATGGACGCTTGCAACACCAGAAGTATCACTCGCGCGTTGTCGACCCTTCAAAGCTCCAATAACTTCTTTCTTGAAGAACCCCATACTGTAGTCTTTAGTATATATTTATAGCTAGCTCCACCAGCGCTAATTTCGGTTATCAGCGTAGGATTTTTACGTCCACTCCTGGGTTACAGTAAGAAAATTTGCCATAGAGCAAGCTGTAGCTGTAGCCGTAGTTCATCCACGTAGGTTATGGTTATTGCTGCGGAATTTTTAGATTTTTTGCAGAATCTTATGTTTATGTATATGGTAACAGTTGTTGTTGTTATTAAACTAGTGCTATTAAATATCTTAGTACTGTCTACCTTCGTATACTCGCGTATTACTTATCAGTCTCTCAGTACTGTCTACCTTCGTATACTCGCGTATTACTTATCAGTCTCTCAGTACTGTCTACCTTCGTATACTCGCGTATTACTTATCAGTCTCTCAGACCAAAAAGTCAATAATTTGACGTTTTCTCTGAAAGAAAACCAACTGGGTCTTTGCGGTTTTAAGTACCTCTTAATTTGATATTAGAACTTGTTAAGTGCGGCGCAAGCGCTGGTGCCAAGTGAGCGCGTTACACTTTATAACTGTTTATTACACTTTGTTACACTTTATTGCTGTTTTCGGTACTCGAGTTCTTTTTTTTTTTTTTTTATACCACTAAGGTGGCAAACAAGCTTACGGCCTGCCTGATGGTAAGCGGTCACCGTAGCCTATGGACGCTTGCAACACCAGGGGTATCACTTGCGCGTTGCCGACCCTTCAGAAATCTAATAACTTCTTTCTTGAAGAACTCCATACTGTAGTCCTTGCAGAAAACCTTGGCAGGGAGCTCATTTCACAACTTAAGCGTTCGCGGGAGGAAGTTTCTCTGAAACCGCACTGTACGCGAACATTTAGGTTCTAAAGTGTGAGAATGAATTCCCTGCCGATGGCGAGCGGTGCGATGGATTTTGAACAATTCCTCAGAACACAACCCATTGTACAAGCGGTAGAACACACACAGTGAGGCAAAGTCTCTCCTCAGACTTAAGGGCTCGATACCGCAAGTGAGTTTGGAATCGTCGACAATTCTCACAGCCCGTCGTTGAACCGAGTCAAAAGGGCCAAGCTGGTATCCGGGTGCACCTGCCCAGAGATGGCAGCAGTACTCCATATGGGGCCGAACCTGCGACTTGTAAAGTAAAAACCTTTGCCCCGACGTGAAGTACTGCTTCGCTCTGTTGAGTACACCAAGTTTTTTGGACGCCAGCTTCACCTTATCTTGTAAATGATCTCGGAACTGAACATCGCTGGAGATGTTGACACCAAGGATCCCAATGCTCTTGGAGATGGAGAGGGTAGTGTTCTGGAATTGTGGGACCACAGTGAATGGAGTTTTCTTAGCGGTGAACGCGCACACTTGTGTCTTTGTAGGGTTGAATCGGACCAAGTTTACCCGTCCCCAGTCAGAGACCTGGGACAGTGTGGTCTCGATTTGAGACACAAGTTCTTCGCGGTTTTCCTCCACAACGGAACGAGGGATGTTTGCACGACCCGTGTAAAAAGCGTCTCCAGTACTGTCATCTGCATAGCAATGTATGTTGTTGATCCAACATGTCATTGATATGCAGTAGAAACAGCGTAGGAGACAGCACAGAGCCTTGCGGGACACCAGCATTAATGTCCATGCTATCAGAGCAACTACCGTCAACTACGGTTCGTATGCGTCTGCCGGACAAAAAGCTAGCCACCCATTTGCACAAACCCTCGGGCACTCCGTAAAATGGCAACTTCGATAGAAGACCGCGGTGCCAGACCCGATCGAACGCCTTCGCTATGGCCAGGCTACATGCCAAGGCCTCCCCCTGACTCTCAATGGCTAGTGCCCATCGGTGTGTGAGATACACTAGAAGGTCACCAGTCGAGCGACCGTGGCGAAAGCCATATTGACGGTCACTGACCAGATCGTGTACTTCTAAGTATCTTAGAAGCTGTGTGTTGATCACACGCTCCATCACCTTAGAGAGGAGAGAGGTAATAGCGATAGGCCTGTAATTCAATGGATCTGATCTATCGCCCTTTTTGGGCACCGGGTGCACATTCGCAGTCTTCCATGAAGACGGAAATTGCCTAGTGTGGTAGGAAAGCGCGAAGAGGCGCGTGAGTACAGGACATAACTCAGGAGCACACTGCTTAAGCACCACTGCTGGTTTACCGTCTGGCTCACTCGACTTATGAACGTCTAGAGAAAACAACGCCCGCCGGACCTCCCGCTGCGTTATGGAGATTTCCGGCATGGCCTTACCGCACCACGGTATAGTAGGTGGTACAGCGCCTTCATCGTTCATATTCGAGTTCGAGGCAAAGAGACTGCCCAGTAGATCGGCTTTCTCTTTAGCTCTATGGGCCAAGTCACCATCTGGCAGAAGTTCCCTTCGGCAGCTTTGGCAAGCGACCAGAAAGCACGACTCCCAGAAGGATAGCTCGCAAGTCGCCCACCTATTTTGCCGATGAATTGGAATTTTGCTCTGGCAGTTGCTTTCTTACTGAACCTCGAGGCAGCATTTCATTTGCGTTTTAACTCAGAAATATTCGGATCCTTATTAAAACGAGCCGTGGTCCAAGCCTCATATGCATTTTGCTTAAGAATTTTAGCTTTTCTGCAAGACCTATTAAACCACGGTCGTTTTTTGACGCCGGCAGCTACTCGCGGGGTAGGAATATAGCATTCCATACCAGCAAGGATTGTCTCAGTGACTGCGGCTGCGCAGACGTCAGGATCTTCTGAGTTAAAGCAGATCTGCCTCCACGGGTACGATGCGTAAAATTCTCGCAATCCATCCCAGTCTGCCGACTTATAGTGCCACACACGACGCCAATTAGTTGGCCTAGAAGGATCAAGTTGTGTGCATGACACTTGAGTCCGAACGAGACAGTGGTCTGAGGAGCCAAGAGGCGCATCCACTGAGACAGAGTATCCGTCCGGACGAGTAGTCAGCAGAAGGTCCAGTAAGGAGCTCGTATGTTCCTCTATATCTGGTATTCTCGTTGGAGAAAATACCAGCTGAGAGAATCCATAGGTCAGAGCAAATTCATGAGCAGATATCCCAGCATAGTTATTGGTTCGAGAACTGAGCCACTCGCGATGGTGGGCGTTAAAGTCTCCCAAAATCCCTGTCTTCAAGGCTATGAAGGCGGCGACAGCAGATATCCTCCCGGACGAACATACATACACCGGCACGACTCATAAAATTGTGTTCGAGTTTGTAGCCGGGATAGTGAAGGTATGATGTGTCGGCCGGGCAGGATATTTGCGTCTCCGTTAGAAAAAGAATGGTCGGCTGCGCAGTTTCGAGATGGTGGTGGACTGCGTTAAGATTGGCGTGAATACCCCTGATGTTGCAAAAATCCACATTATATGTGGATGGAGTAGCCGCTGTGCAAACTCTTTTCTTTTTCTTTCTTATGGCCATAATATATAAAAAAAGTTTCTAAGACTAAGGATGAGGATTCACTGCACAGACAGCTAAGAGGACAAAAGGTGCGGTACTAGAACTGCCCAAGCTCGCCACAGATGATACGGTTGCTGGCACGGCGGGCGGAAGGGCCCCTGATCCCCCTCTGTTGTAGTAGCCGGGTCCACTCCGGTCTCCTTCTCCGGCACGACTACCACTTCAGATACTTTACACAGGCTGGCGAATCAGCCTTCCAGGGCGGAGATTAAGTGATCCCGTTCATCCTGCGGGCGGCCAGCGGTCAGCCGTTTCATCAGGTCTTCCTGACCGCCGAACCAGCACGCCGCGTCTATGCCGAGCATGACAGCAACAAAGAGCTCTGGCAACCTTACTCACCGCCAGGAACACAACACTACTCAATGTTAGTGTTATTATGGCCGCGGTTTTCTGTAAGGTGGAGGTACTTCCCCAGTTCGGGCCGCTCATTCGAGCAAGTACTCGCTATGCCCTGCTTTAGTTGTTCGGGTGGCTTATTCGAGCGAGTACTTGCAGTGCCCTACCTGTCTACGCGAGTATCAATGTTTCTATTTTACGCAGTTATGGTCTGTTCTGATTGGTACACCAATAAAAATATTGATGATTCTTATTTAATTTTAGAGTTTTTTTCGTTATAAGTACACGAAAAAGATTTGTTGTTATTATTAAAGTTGGAATACCAAAAAATGTTTTTACGTTTTTTTTTATTTAATTAAACCCTCTTCTGTATACTAAATATCGATAATGTTTACAAATAAAATGAATAAAATAATACAAACGAGATAAGTTTCGGTCTGAGACACCGAGTGCGAGTGCGAGTGCGAGTCCGAGTGCGAGTGCAGGCCGATGGGCGCGAATAAAAGAAGGTTAAATATCTTAGGCTGGGTTACACCAACTAACTTTGACGTTAACCAGCAGTCAAAAATGGAAGATTGTATGATAATTTGCATAGGCAAACTTTTTTAAACTTAACCGGCCCGTCAAAGTTAGTTGGTGCAACCCAGCCTTAATTTCTTCACACGATTCAGGGCATCAGACTTAACATGGTGGGTCTCCTAAAAAATAATAAAACCACCCACATAAAAACCAAAAATAAAAATAGACACGTGTATAAACAATTTTGTTTTTGGTAGCTTATTTATATTATTGTTTCAAAACAGATTGTATATATGTTAGTCGATGAACAAAGTACTGCCAGCTCTTCTCTTTTTTAACATAAATTAACTGTATTTAATAGATTATATTGACTATTCAAAAGTGATGTCAGAAACCTAATTGAATAAATATTATTTGATTGATTGGTTAAATACATAAGTATATCGCGCGATCTGTAAACGTTAAAAATGTTGCGCTTAAGCGTCAGTAATAGGGTGTATCGGTAACCGTGTCATGGGCAGCTATGCGCAACAGTGGCTCGCTGCAGATCTGCGCGGTGAGCACCGGGCGGTGCTGCCGCCGCAGCAGATCCCACACGCTGAGCACGCCGTTCCCCGCGGTCGCCAGCACGAGCGAAAGCCGCGCCGGGCTCCAGGTGCCTGCCGTGAGCCGATGTCGCTGCGCGGGCGACCACAGCACGGCGGACTCCCGGCACTCGTCGCTCCACACGCGCAGGGTCCACTCGCCCACCGACAGGAAGTTCTTCGCGAACGCCGGGTTGCGCCGCAGCGACCACACGGGCCCGCTATGGGCCTCGTACTTATTTGTAACAAACGCTTTAAATTAATTTGAACCTTAAAAATTAAAGAAAGTGTAAATATAGTAATAACATTACGCTGAATTGGAATACTCAAATGAAGCGTTTTAAAAATTAAAACACAACACCGGGTAAGGGGCGTGTCGTGCACCGGTAAGGGGCGTGTCGTGCACCGGGTAAGGGGCGTGTCGTGCACCGGGTAAGGGGCGTGTCGTGCACGTATTAAATCAAGCTCCGCAGAATAAGAAGAATTGCCTTTATCTGAAAAACTCCGGGATCAATTTAATCAAATACAATTTTCATTGGAAGTAAGTACCTATATTTACAAAATACTATCGTGATATTTTGCAGATATTAAAAATTTACGGATAAAAGGTTTGAGACGGATAGTAATTTTTAACTTTAGATTTTAACCCACAATATATTTTATATATAGGGCTATGCAATAATGTATGAAGATGAAGCAGCCTGGCGGACGCGTTCTGAGAGCAGTTTCTCTCACAGGACTGTTATCTACCAATTACGCGAACGCTATAGCAGTTGTTATCACGTGACCAGCTCATGTTCCCATCAAATAGTTATTTGTTATGCAAGTTATTTGTTATGCAAGTTATTTGTTATGCAAGTTATTTGTTATGCGGCTCTAAAGTTGTTTTTGTTGTGAGTGCCTATATTGAATACTGAGCAAGGAAAGGATACAAAGATTGAACCCACGAGCGAAGAGAGTAGTTCAAAAATTGACTCCTGAGCAAAGGGCGTATCTGTGCCAAATTGTGCGAATCGACTTCGTGTATTAAGTAAATAAAAATTATTAATAATTGTTGAAAGTGCCAAAATCTTATAAAGAACCGAAGTGTAGTGGCAAAACTTTCTGGATATTGTGTAACTAGCTTTTGTCCGCGGCTTCGCTCGCGTTAAATCTGTGGTAATTTAAAATTTAGAAAATCGGGACCTTGCCTGCGCAAAACAATATATACAATTCAAGATCCAGCTGAATTTAAAAATATCAACTACGGTGGTTAAGTCGCCATGTATGCAGCTGAGAGAAAAAATAAAAAATAAAAATTAAACTCGCTCGCAGCCAGTTGGTAGTGTGGCCAGCTGCTGTGCATAGAGTGTGGGTGGGTTCGATTTCCGCACTTGACAAAAATTTATGTCATAATATAAACATTTTGTGTTTATCTTGAGTCTGGATGTATTTATGTATGAAGCTTCGCCCGCCCTATATTTCGTTATCGGCGTAGGTTCTTACGGCGTAGGTATAACTCCTCAATTATAGAAAAAAACAATCAAATCTTTCTTCTTTAATGGCATAATACATTCGTGTCTGTGAAACAATGGAAAAACACACACAAAATTTCAACTCAATCGGTCAAGCCACCTACCCGGTCCAATTGTATTTTAAAATAATCTAGGTAACCATCGAAATACCCATATAAAATTTCAACCCAATCGGTTCACCGGATTGGAAGTTACGTGAAAAGATAAGTACGGAAAGATAATTCTTACTACCCGTTGTCCTATGACCCATTTTCCCGTAGGAATGAAGCATTTTCGCGCGGTAAAAAGTAGCCCATGTCCATCGAAGATAATGTCGACTTCTAATGGTAAAAAAAATCTCAAATCGGTCCAGTAGTTTTGGAGCCTAAAGTCAAAGTCAAAGTCAAAATGGTTTATTCAAATAAGGATTTTACAATCACTTTTGAATCGTCAAAGTTATAAAATATTATTTTTTGAACCTATACAACACAAACAAACAAACAAACAATCAAACCTGTCCTCTTTATAATATTATAAATATTATTCTTTAAACATTTGAACCCAATCACACTCCAACAATGAATTACCATACAATACCCATTTTTAATTTTTAGATTTGGTCACAAAATGTCAAAAATCCTTAAACTCTTGTTTACTCATATATAGGAAGTAGGTAGGTTGAAAAATACTAAATACCCATCTGGTTTGGATGGAAAGATGATCCGGTTAAGCTGTTGGAAGAAGTTGGGCGCGGGCGGCATTTGACCGATCTTTGTAGAAACATATAGGGGGAGGCCTATATTGCTGAGAAGAAGAAGAAGGTTAAAAAATAATGAATTTGCTATAAAATTTGGCCCCCATTTCAAGCCATTAATTTTAATTTAATTCAGAAAAATGATTTCTTAGTACATCCCTAATATATCTTCATAACTTACCATACCATACCATACCATACCATACCATACCATACCATACCATACCATACCATACCATACCATACCATACCATACCATACCATACCATACCATACCATACCATACCATACCATACCATACCATACCATACCATACCATACCATACCATACCATACCATACCATACCATACCATACCATACCATACCATACCATACCATACCATACCATACCATACCATACCATACCATACCATACCATACCATACCATACCATACCATACCATACCATACCATACCATACCATACCATACCATACCATACCATACCATACCATACCATACCATACCATACCATACCATACCATTACATACCATACAATACCATAACATACCATACAATACCATACAATACCATACAACACTATGCAACACCATTCAACACTTTACAACAAACATATCATTCTTAGTTTTCAACTGAAAGGCTATGTACCAATATTCATCCATTTTAATTGAAAAATAATGGATTTCCATACAAATGTTGCGATAAGTTTATATTCTCACAGGAACTCTTGATAAGTATAAAAATGGTTTCTTCAACTAACCTTCTGCCAAATTTCAGTTTCAGTTTCTGTTATTTATAGGTTGTGTTGTCCAAATAAAATGTTTTTCTTTCTTTCTTCTTCTTTATTTTAGTAAAATTCTTATCATATTCTGAAAGATAGCATTAAGTTATTGTTCGGAAAAGAATCAATGACTCAACCGTGTCGACGGGTTAGCTTGATTCCTCGCGCCTACGCTGTGCGCGACACCTCAGTCGCTCATAACTGTATGCGAGGAACGGTCTCACCACGGTCGCACCTTGGTCAAATTCAACTGGAACCGGCCAGTTGTCGTAAGTGTAGTGCATTGGAATACCACCTGCTCAAGTGGGAGTAAGGCCGTCAAGATCTACCAGCTCGGTTTCGTCACCGTTAGAAGAGGCGCGTCCCCCCGTCAACGAGTCACATCCAAGACAAAATACGGTACCTACGTTATACACCACATCTATTCTCACCCTATTCGTTTAGAAGGACAAATATATCTAAAAAGTAAATACCGAAATAATTAACTATTTCGTGGTCCAGTTTACGGCCCTTTTTTTTAATTACAATTACAAATCGGTGATTTTTTTTTTATACCAGTAAGGTGGCAAGCAAGCCTACAGTCCGCCTGATGGTAAGCGGTCACCGTAGCCCTTCAGAAATCTAATAACTTCTTTCTTGAAGAACCCCATACCTGGAGAAACCTTGGCAGAATCACTGAACTTAGTAAGAATTAGATATACCTCCTCAAACCCTAGAGAAATCAACAATATTATTGAGGAATATTATTCACTTTTAGTACCAGTCTTACGTGACTTATATACCCCGTGAATTTGGATTTTCAGGTCAGAAACATGATCCTCCAGACTCACGCCGCCTTGCTGAAAATTTGAGTTCCTAGTGTTTGTTTTATTCCTAAAAACAATTTAGATTAAAGGTCACTTAGAATCTCAATTACACTCAGTCCAACACTATTTATTAGATATGATGCAATCACAATAATAAGTTTAATGTTAAATTTCAAATTCTATTATCAACAACATGATGATATATAGGTTTATTACCTATTCAAAATTCAAAATGTAGAAAATGAGAATTTTGTATTGTTAGATTTTTCATTTGTATATGTAGCAGAAGTGAGATTTAAAATCAGTTGTTAATATGTAAGAAATAACGTCTCTTACTGTATTATTTTTCATGCAATAGTTTAAAAGGAGTAACATTTAATTACATCTCACAAAAAAAAATTATAAGTAGTTTATGTTGTTAAACCTGACTCAAAATCTATTTGCAATTCGGGTAAACAAAAATGACCTTGATGCGCGTCTTTAGCTTTGTTAGTCTATGCAACATATACATAAATATGTATAATATTTCTCGTCGTAAATTTGGATATTAGTAGATTTTAGGTTTAATCAGTGTCGTGATTTGAAAACCAGTTAAAGAATGTGACAATAAAGGTAATCATGTAAGTATTTTAATGATTTATGATAAAATTACCAGAAAATGTAAACATTAAGTAAAGTAAGGTTATGTTTACAAGATTTGCAAATAGATTTTGAGTCAGGTTTAAATACCTTTTAAAATACGTAGAAAAGTGAGATTTCAAAACAATTGAAGACAATTTACGAAACCATCGTCTCTTTAACATCGATACATACATGTATCACTGAAGGAGAAAAAGCATTTTATGTACATCTCACTGAAATAGATATAAAGGTTGTCAGGTATCTATGAATGTCATAAGTTACAATAGTTTATTTTAGGTAAATTTAAGTACATCACTCTAACAAAAGTATTACACATACATACGCTCATCTTTACTCATACCTAAAATAGTTTAAAAAAAAAACTCTGGAACCTTTATCCATTTCTCTAAGATCAACGAAGAACAGGCTCGGCTAGACTTCTGGAAATCTCCTCTCGGACATCCTTGAACTGCTTCATAGATCTCTAATCTTTTTTCCTTAGAATTCACGTAAATTTGCGAGCACTGTCAAATATCACACCATAAACCTTAGAAGATTTATGCCTACTTCTCCTAATTTTTACTGATTAAGAAAAAAAAAACACAACGGAGACTGAAAACTCACGAAACACGACGTCAATCCTATAATATCTGCAACTGTGATTCGGAGCATAACTGACCCACTTGTTGTTTGTGCGTCTGCCACTAACGCAAAACTCGCTCCAAATGAGTTAGTTCGTTCTTTTTCTCGTTTTATGTAAAACTTATACTACAAAACCTAAAACTAATACGTTCCGTAACATGCAACAAAAGTCTTGCAGTATATACGATGAACCTATCCTCTTATTTGTAAAGAGAAAACAAAAGTTAGACGATGGTAAATGTTTCTCTTGTAGCTTTAGAGGGCATACGCACTAATACGCAGGCTATGAGTAGAAAACGAAATAATAATTCTACTGGAGGTCCTACCGACGCCAGCACTTCCAAAAACTTAAAACCCACTTTAGTGCCAACACGTGTTTTGCAAAACTAAATTCTAAGTCGTGTAACAGAGACAACGTTAATTTTTGCAAAGAGATTTCGCCTACCCGCGATAATGACTTCATTGTGGCCTTAATTCCAGGCATACCGGCCAAGAGAGGCCAAGAACTTGAGAGTACGTCTTATGTCACTTTACCGGTCGAGTTTGACGGTGTACCTTTAGAAGTTAACCTACTTATTGCTGTAGTATGTAACTAGCCTAATAAGCATAAGATACTTGTACTTTCAGAAAGCCTACTTTTTAACACAAAATTTATAAGCAAAACATTGTCCGCATCATTTAACATTGACGAGTTCATCGATATATTGTCAATTAATTGTTTAGTGGTACTTTCATAATTGTCCATTACTGGCAGTAGAGATACAGCCGTATTTAAATCAAAAGACTCCATCTCTTCGGAAAAAACGACTTTTTCTTTTTTAAAATTTGAAATCTCTGTATACTTTAATTTAATTTTACTACTCAACTCTAATAAACTTTCATAATCTTTGCCCAAAACTTCGCTTTTACTAAACCTATCGCTTAAATCCTTATATTGCTGCTCAAATGTACTATATAGATCGAATGCCTCTTTCAACTTATTATCTACTAAGGATGACTGACGCTGACTGTACGACAATTTTCCTAAATAAGTTTTTATATTTGACAATGTGGCATAAATTTCCCCAAAAGATTCCATTTATAACATGTGAACATTATAAAAAAATAAACTAAAATATCTTCAAAACATAATAATCAAGAAATAGTCATTCATTTCCATAACTTAATATTAATATTCATTTCAACCAAGTACATAAAAGTAAAACAAAACATATCATATCATCATTACTTTGTCATAACATGAGCCTAGCGACGAGCTCACTTATGGAAACGACCACCGTCGTAGCGCAGGCGTCCAGTTCCGCGAACTCATGCATTAAGTACCTATATGGGAATGGCATTCACACTTTATATCTCTTGTTATTTATTCCCATGCAATTTTTATATTACATTTATACTGAATATATTTTAATTTATGTATGCATATAATTAATTATTACTATTAATTTATTTAAAAATAACATTATGCTATATATTACTTTATAGGTATAATTGATATTAGCGATGAGTCTGACGAAAATTCATCTCAATATTTATAGGACTACTGCACACTGCGATTAAAGTACGACAAAAAAAATCTTTGTAAAATATGTGCCTATATAATGTCTGAACTTAGAACTGACAATACTGCTTCTTGGAGTGATCAACCAAAAGTGGCAGAAATACTTAAAAAACGGACAGATGACATAGAGTTAACTCTTGTACCAAAAAATGAGATGAACGCGTTCGTAAATGATGTAAATAATAAGTTAAAAGAAGGTGAAGACAATTTTATAATTTCTGATTCAGAAACTTTTGTGATGTATAAATCAACTATTTATATAAACCCAATTTCTTTATTAACATGTACACGAGATGTCTTGTTAAAAGAATTGCAAGAAATATGTACAAATAAACATGTAAAAGAGATAGTCATTATTAAAAAAGAAGTGAATAAAAATTTCATTTATATGCTTGCTGATGAAATTAATAAACGTACACGTTTATGTATTATAAATGACGTTGTTAGAATATATGATAGTGAAAAAAAAAAACTGTTCTTAATGATTTTCATATATTACAAACAGGAGGACATGCAGGTATACGCTGCATGACAAATAATGTTAAAAAATATTACTTCTGGCCTGGCATGTCAAAGGACATAATAGAGTTTGTTAGTAAGTTTAGTGGTCAGTAAGTAGAGTGGTCAGAAGCAAAAATATTGTAGAAATACCAAAGAACCTCTTGAACAATAACGACAACTACTACTTCAGCTCTTGAAAAAATTTTCTTGGATATTGTAGGTCCAATGAACCCACCAAGTAATGATGGACATAAATATATTCTTACTCTTCAATGTGAATTGAGTAAATTTATAGAAGCTTATCCTTTAAAATCAAAAGAATCAGATATAGTAGCCAAAGCTTTTGTAAATAATTTTATTTTAAGATATGGTGCGCCAAAAGTAATAGCTACTGATAAAGGTACAGAATTTTTGTCTACTACATTTAAAGAAGTTTGTAGTTTACTAAAAATTTCTCAACTTACTTCTACTGCATATCATCATCAGTCTATAGGTGCGTTGGAAAATACTCATAAACATTTAGGTGCGTTTTTACGAATACAAGTGGATAATAATCCTTTTAAAATTTTTAATTGGAGCGATTGGCTTCCATACTGGTGTTTTGCTTTGAACAATAGTGTGCATACTGAAAGTAAATATACACCATTCGAGTTAGTATTTGGTCATAAGTGTTGTTTACCATCTAATCTTAATGTAAAAGTTAGTAGTGATATTAGCCCAGTATATAATTTAGATAATTACTTGCTAGAATTAAGGTATAAATTGCAAAGAGCACAAAAAGATGCTCATGACTATATAGTAATAAGTAAAGAAAATAGAAAATCTAAATACGATAAGCTTATTTATTAATCCTATAGATTATAAGGCAGATGACCTTATTTTATTAAAAAATGAAAACAGAAATAAGTTAGATGAAGTATATAGTGGACCATATAACCAAATGTAAGAATTTTAAAAGATGGGAAAGAAATGTTAGTACATAAGGATAGAACTAAACGATTTATTGTTAGTACTTAAGAATTATATTTAAAAAAAAAAAAAACTTTTATATTATTAATATAAGAATTATATCATAACAATGTTAATTGATTTTTTTTTCTTTTGCGATGGGAGGGGTAGTATGTAACTAGCTTAATAAGCATAAGATACTTGTACTTTCTGAGCGCATCGTGATGTCATTCGCATACTGTATACTTGACGCAATAAACATGTATCTGTGACCAGTATAGTTTTACTTGGATATCCTACGACGCATCTGGTGAGGTTCCAACAAGGAACCTTACATTGCGAGTTCCGAATTTATGAATACGCCGATCAGAGTAGGTACAGATGTACTAAATAGGGAGGGTGATCTGAAGACGGTGTGTTCTTTTCGGTTTTCCTCTTGTGCTCTGCACCTCCGTACCTAACACTCACCGATCTGTTGCTAAAGTAGCTGTCTATAACTCTTCTCAAGTTCTCGGGACACTGTTCCTCAGCCAGTCGTACTCTTATTGCCGGCCACCAAGCGCTATCGAATGCCCCCTCTATATCCAGGGAAATCAGTACAATAATTTTCTTTCCCTCTAACTTTTCGCGGATGTATTGCGTGAGGCTATAAAGGGAGTCCTCGGTGCCCCTTTGGGGCATAAAGCCGTACTGGCGAGTACTTATCTTTGGTAATATATAAAACTTGAGTCGAGCCACGATCTTCTTTTCGTAGACCTTTCCAAGTATTGGCAGAAGGCCGATCAGTCTGTATGACTTGGGAACAGCGTAATTGTCTTTTCCTGGTTTCCGGAGCACAACCACTGTGGCCTCTTTCCACGACTTCGGAAAGTAGAGAAAGAGAAAGTACACATCTGTATTTCCGCACTCGCAATTCCTAGCGTTCAATTAGACAAGTAAGAAATTCAGATAGGGTGATGACTATCCAAACCGATCCTTCAATTCCAATAAACACGCTTCTCGTTGGCAAACAACTACAACAAGCTATTGTTAAAAAAAATATCCAAGTTCCTAATTACCGTTACCACGGTCTCAACTGTAAATACAGGCTGTATCGACTCTCCAAAAATTCACTAAGGCCGGTGATGTCCTGGTCTACGTTGATGACGCATTGATTTTCAGTGAGTCGGTTGCTGGCTCTGCCACGGCAAGTAGACTTGCGAAACAGCTCGTATGAGAAGAAGACGCCAGCTGCGCAATACATGGTGTTGTGGAAAGGAAATTGGTGTCCTGTCGTGCGCTGCCTTCTTCGACAATAATTACCTACTTGGATACATCTTTTACGACAGAATTACCACAGGTTCACTGATTACGACCCAAAAACAAAATAACGCACAGACCACTACTTTCTCCGCTCTTAGGTCACCTTTATATTTTCCCTCTTAATTACAAAACAAGTTAATAAACGCCTCCTTACGAGGTTGTAGTGTCTATCTGATTAGATGGAACTAATGGTTAGCTATTTCTCCTACTTCTCCTTTCGGTCGAGGGAGGATTGGTGATGTAATTCCTACGGAAGCCTGAGCGTTCGTCGCGGTCTGGCTTTTTATTTATTTTGTTTGGCGTTTGGCGCTGTATAGCTATTTATATGTATAAGCCTGGGCGGTCGTCGCTGCCTAGCTATTTATTTATTTTGTTTGACGTTTGTCGCTGTATAGCTATTTATATGTATCAGCCTGGGCGTTCGTCGCTGTCTGGCATTTGTTTATTTTTGTTTGGCGTTCGTCGCTATCTAGCTATTTATATATTTAAGCCCGGGCGTTCGTCGCTGTTTGGCTATTATTTGTTTTTGTTAGGCGTTTATAGCAGTTTAGCTACTTACATAAGCCTAGGCTTTAGTCGTATTGGTAAAAAGATAACGTGGTAAGTCTGTTATCTATGTTTAACATTGCTTATTTTAGCCACGCATCATATATAGCTGGGCGTGAGTATGCACGTGAAAGGCTTCAGCAATGTTGCTATCTTACGTCATATGAAAGAGTTGGCGTGGGTGCAAGATAACCGGGACGCCTACCGTCTTGTATCTGCGTCACAAAAGTTTCACTCGTTACAAAAAAAAATAAGAACAAGGTTGCGAGAGGGATGTGTGTACGCAAACAAACATATAGTATATGTTACAGGCGATAACGCGAGTCCACTTGACGAAGCTATCGTGGTTACAGAGGACTCTAACACCGCAGGCCCGTCTGTACTAGTGCTCAACGCTGAGGAGCAGTCGGCGTCTCTAAGTTTGCAGCACCGACCGCGCTCCATTGAAGGACTGTCAATGCTTTTGTTGGATTCTGAGGAAGAACTTCGACCCCATAGCTGAATCGAGGACGAGTCAGTGTCAGGAGAGGCTGTGTAAGCAAGTTATCCCAACCGGTGTGAAGTTAGCGGCCAAAAAGTTAGTGACCGTATTACGCGACCAAATTAGGAAGTCGAAAGCTTGAGTAATTAAAATACTGGCAAAACATTTGTAGAACTTGTTCTTATTTCAGTTAAAGGTTTTTAATGCTAAATTCAATAAATTTTTACGACAATTTAGAACGAAAAAAATATTTTTTTCCAAATTCAGATATTTAAAAATTATTCAACTAGAGACAATCGACCAGGTGCAATAAACTTAAAAGCATATCAAAGGTAAGAAGTGTAGGTGAATAAAACTAAAACAACATGGTAAGGTTATACGAATTATCAAAAACCTTAAGTCACATGAATCCGTCAATAGTTAACGGATCGTCTCACATACAGTAGAAAATTAACGTATTAAGATAGAATGAAGAAGCAAAAACTTAAAATTTAGCAAAGTGTCAAGGAAACTAGATTGCCTGTCGCTAATTTTACACAAATTGTATATTCTTGAACCATTTACGAAAACCATAGTGAAAATCACTGACGGACCGTCTCTCACAGTGAAAAAAAATGAAGTATGAGGATAGGAACAGACAAAAATCCTATTAAATTCAAAAATTCAGCAAAGTTTCAAGGAAACTAGATTCCCTGTTGTCGATTTTATGTAGACTGTATATTCTTATACCATTTACGAAAAAAATAGTAAAAATCACTGACGGACCGTCTCTCACAGTGAAAAAAAATGAAGTGTGAGGTTAGGAACAGACAAAAATCCTATTAAATTCAAAAATTCAGCAAAGTGTCAAGGAAACTAGATTCCCTTTTGTCGATTTTATATAGACTGTATATTCTTATACCATTTACGAAAACAGTAGTGAAAATCACTGACGGACCGTCTCTCACAGTGAAAAAAAATTAAGTGTGAGGATAGGAACAGAAAAAAATCCTATTAAATTCAAAAAATCAGCAAAGTGTCAAGGAAACTAGATTCCCTGATGTCGATTTTATATAGACTGTATATTCTTATACCATTTACGAAAACAGTAGTGAAAATCACTGACGGACCGTCTCTCATAGTGAAAAAAAATAAAGTGTGAGGATAGGAACAGAAAAAAATCCTATTAAATTCAAAAAATCAGCAAAGTGTCAAGGAAACTAGATTCCCTGTTGCCGATTTTATATAGACTGTATATTCTTATACCATTCACGAAAACAGTAGTGAAAATCACTGACGGACCGTCTCTCACAGTGAAAAAAAATGAAGTGTGAGGATAGGAACAGACAAAAATCCTATTAAATTCAAAAATTCAGCAAAGTGTCAAGTAAACTAGATTCCCTGTTGTCGATTTTATATAGACTATATATTCTTATACCATTTACGAAAACAATAGTGAAAATTACTGACGGACCGTCTCTCACAGTAAAAAAAAATTAAGTGTGAGGATAGGAACAGACAAAAATCCTATTAAATTCAAAAAATCAGCAAAGTGTCAAGGAAACTAGATTCCCTGTTGTCGATTTTACATAGACTGTATATTCTTATACCATTTACGAAAAAAATAGTGAAATATCAATGACGGACCGTCTCTCACAGTGAAAAAAATGAAGTGTGAGGATAGGAACAGAAGAAATCCTATTAAATTCAAAAATTCAGCAAAGTGTCAAGGAAACTAGATTCCCTGTTGTCGATTTTATATAGACTGTATATTCTTATACCATTTACGAAAACAATAGTGAAAATCACTGATGGACCGTCTCTCACAGTGAAAAAAAATGAAGTGTGATCCGTCAGTGATTTTCACTATTGTTTTCGTAAATGGTATAAGAATATACAGTCTACATAAAATCGACAACAGGAAATCTAGTTTCCTTGACACTTTGCTGAATTTTTGAATTTAATAGGATTTTTTTCTGTTGCTATCCTCACACTTCATTTTTTTTCACTGTGAGAGACGGTCCGTCTGTGATTTTCACTATTTTTTTCGTAAATGGTATAAGAATATACAGTCTATATAAAATCGACAACAGGGAATCTATATTCCTTGACACTTTGCTGAATTTTTGAATTTAATAGGATTTTTTTCCTGTTCCTATCCTCACACTTGATTTTTTTTCACTGTGAGAGACGGTCCGTCAGTGATTTTCACTATTTTTTTCGTAAATGGTATAAGAATATACAGTCTATATAAAATCGACAACAGGGAATCTAGTTTCCTTGACACTTTGCTGAATTTTTGAATTTAATAGGATTTTTGTCTGTTCCTATCCTCACACTTCATTTTTTTTCACTGTGAGAGACGGTCCGTCAGTGATTTTCACTATTGTTTTCGTAAATGGTTTAAGAATATACAGTCTATATAAAATCGACAACAGGGAATCTAGATTCCTTGACACTTTGCTGAATTTTTGAATTTAATAGGATTTTTTTCTGTTCCTATCCTCACACTTCATTTTTTTTCACTGTGAGAGACGGTCCGTCAGTGATTTTCACTATTTTTTTCGTAAATGGTATAAGAATATACAGTCTATATAAAATCGACAACAGGGAATCTAGTTTCCTTGACAGTTTGCTGATTTTTAAGATTTTGTGTTCTTGATTCTCTCTTATTACGTCAATTTTCTACTGTATGTGAAGTGATCCGTCAAATATTGGCGGATTTTTGTGACATGTCTTTTGATTATTGTAGGTACTTTACAAACAGCAAGTTCTACAAATGATTTGCCGGTATTTTAATTACTCAACCTTTTGACCTTCCTAATTTGGTCGCGTAATACGGCCACTAACATTTTGGCCGCTAACTTCACACCGGTGTTATCCCACCACTACGACCTCATCACTATATAAGGCGACACGTCATCTAAGAAGGTTCAGTTTGCTTTGAGGCGACGACGTATTGATAATTTGGTGGTGTTTTCTTGATTTTCCTATTACTTTGTGTGCTTTTGAATTGAATTGTTATTTTGTTTTATAAATTTGTTAAATAAAGATAATTAAGTCGGTTTTGTTAATTAATTGATTTTTTTTAAGTAATTTTACTAATGATGCAAAAAATAAGTAATTTTACTAATGATGCAAAAAATATTGTTTATTTAATATCACCTTGCAATGGACATCATTTTATACGAGGAGCGTTCAAAAAGTAATGAGAATAGCTATGTTAGAAAATGAATTTATTTCATTTTTCGACGTAATCACCCTTTAGGACAAAAAATTTAGCAAATCTTTTTTCTAGAGGCAAAATTCCCTTTTAAAAAAAAATCTTAATCTTGAGTACTCAAAAAATCGTTTACGACGGCCTTCACTTCTTCGTCATCTTTAAATTTTGTTTATCTTAAGTGTTCTAACGCGGAAGTAGGTAGAAATCACTAGGAGCCAAGTCAGGTGAATATGGTGGATGATCGAGGATCCCAAAGCCAGCATCTTGGACTGCTGCCATGACAACTGCAGACTTGTGCGCCGGCGCGTTGTCTTGATGGAACAAAACTTTTTTCGCGAGTTTTCAAGGATTTCCTGACGTAATTTTTTTATTTGTTCAGCGTAGACATTTCCTGTGATAGTGGCTCCATGGTCAAGGTATTCAATTATTATTATTCCCTGGATCTCGTTGAAACAGTTCCAATGAGCTCTTTGAAATGTTAAGTCGCGTTTGCTTTAGTGCGTCCGCTAGCATTCTTGGGACCCAACGCGCGGATATCTTTTTCATTCCTAAGTGATCTTGCGAAATGCTATGCAGACTACCATTTGAAATCTTCAACTCTTCAGCTATAAAACGGACTGTTACACGGCGATCATCCAGAACAATTTTTCAACTTTTTTGACCATTTCCTGAGTGACTGACGTCGAATGGCAGCCCGAGCGCGGGTCATCTTTAACCGATGTTCTACCACGTTTAAACTCTGCACACCACCGAGCCACCGTGAATATGGAGGAGCAGACTCCCCCAATGTCTCACGTAAATTTTTAAAAATTTGTTCCGTAGTAAAATTTATCAAGCAAAAATATTTTATCACCGCACGGATTTCAATTTTATCAATTTTTAGCGAGAGCTACCGACACGTTACAAACAAATAATTAATACAACTGACACAGACAAGATAGAGAGCTAATTATTTGAGGATATTATAAGAAAGACCTAATATTTCCGTGACAATAATTTTTTTTTTCAAGTACTTCCCATTACTACGTCATTCTCACTAGGTACTTTTTGAACCTCGTAGTAGAAATATAACTTAATACAACCATTTTAATTGCGTAACAAGAACTATAGGTCTAAAACCGTTTATAATTTATTCTAAATGTTTTTATTTTGGGATAATGAATATTGTATTAGTAGTATTTTTTTATTTTAGAAGACAGGGTAATACAAATAAGTTATATCGATCGTTTATTGGTCTGCTAAATGTTAGCTTTCCATGGATGTGGCTGCTATTAACGAGAAGTGGCTGAGAGCAAGTGAAAAAGGCCGCGCGGCCACAGTGCCGGGAAATCGTCGTCCGTTCGACGTTCGCAGTAGAAGAGGCGGGGGTGTTGGCTTTTACATACGTCAAAATATCAAAGCTCGTACTTGCACATATCCATGTCTTAAATTAGTAGAACAAATGTGGGTAACACTAAAAATAAACTCACTAGAAATAGTCATAGGTACGGCTTTTAGACCACCTTGGCTAAATGTAAATATATTTTTATATGCCCTTACGGTCTCCATTAACAGCTTATCACGCTATGATCATAAAATTTTTGTTGGTAATTTTAATATCGACTTATTAAATGCCAACGAACGAAATACACACAAATTTCGCTTAGAATTGTTTCATACAGACCTATAAAAAATATAGTCAAAGAAGATTTTCACAAAGATATAGAAACAGTTCTATGGAACAAAATGTCACTTTTAACTGATGTGAATGTGATCACATATTAATTTACAGTGTGATTTATGTATGTGACATCCATGCACCTGTTGCAACCAAAAGATTGAAAAATCGCCCCAATCCATGGATAACAGATAGTATAAAACTATTTATGAATTTACGTGACAAAGTTCAGAAGCGCTTTTGTCGTAACAAAATCAGTTGTGCATGAACAAAACAAACAAAGATAAAAAAAAATAACTAATGAATCTCTTATGAATGAGAAAAAAGCTTATTATAACTATAATTAACATTAACAGTTAAATTCAAGAACCTAAAACATTATAAAAAATTAGAAATAAACCGCGCTACCCAAAAAACCGTAGATATTCCAGACAGCTTTTGTGATTCAAACAAAGTAAATAAGTTTTTTGTCCCAAGCGTCCCACTTCGTGTCTCACTTATAAGGCTACGTTCACATGGCGCAATTTTTCTCGTATACCGTATACAAGATTTTATCGAATATCGTAGTAACAAAATTTGTATGGCAACTCTGAAAATCGATCACACGGCGTCTATGCGAGAAAATCTCGTATTCGAGACATATTTTTTACTGTATACCGTAGGGTTTTGCTACCGGGAATGCGGGGATGCGATGCTCAGTGGCGCTTATGTTTACGTTGATTCGTTCACACGGACAAACTGGTTTCTCGTATACGAGACGCGCGCGGGGGCAGGCAGCAGGCAGTTGTGTTTGTGACATCTTTGGCGAAGTGGATTGTCGATTACGATCGAGTTATTTATCACGCTTATCGAGGATCGACCCGTAATATGAGATAAAACATTAGACAACTATAAAAAAAAATGGTGTGCTCTCAAAGACTGGCGGTGTGGCGGCTGGCAAAGCGTATCGAATAGATGCTATGTGAACGGCGGGCACGTATAAGGGGAAGACCGCATACGTGAAAAAACCGAATAAACCTCGCACCGTGTGAACGGCCGTCTCTTATACGGTAAAACAGTATGCGAGAAAATATTGAATCGCATAGTCGCCGTGTCAATGTAGCCTTACGAGATACCGCGGTAGTATCTATATTTTTAAAGCAATTAAAATCAAATGGTCTTTGATCATATAACGCTGGATATGTTCATTTTGACACTAACACATTCTTTGCAAGCTATTACTTCTTTTGTGAATATGTCTATATCAACGGCAGTTTTCCCAGACCTGTGGAAGATAGCAATTGTACGACCAATTCCCAAGAACCCCGATCCAATTGAATTAAATGATATCAGATCAATAAATATATTGTCATGTACTTCCAAAATATTGGAGAAAGCTGTTTACAGCCAACTTTCGGAGTTTTTAGAGAAAAGTAATGTATTACCAGAGCTTCAATCAGGATTTAGACAGAATAGATGAACTGCAACTGCCTTGATAGACGTCACTGATAACATTCTGGTAGTTCAAAGTTATGGAATGTGCACAATATTGGTTTTGCTAGAATTTTCACGTGCATTTGATTAAATGGCTTACTATGGGTTAAACACTATTAAATTGTTCAATAGTTATTTTAGTAACAGGAATCAAAAAGTCGAAATGCGAAAATGTGATAGTTCCCTTATTTTATACGGTCAACTTCCAGTTATGAGAGGAGTGCCGCAAGGCTCAATTTTAGGGCCGCTGCTTTTTTTTCATACTGCAGATATAGCATAATGTATCACAAAGGGTAAATATCACATGTATGCTGATGGCATACAACTGTATATTGCATTTAAGCCATCAGATGCTTTGACTTCGCTTCAAGATTTAAAGACGATTTAAATAGAATTTTTGAGTGTCTAAAAATAACTCTTTGATTTTGAATCCATCAAAATCTAAATATATGGTCAATAGGTACGAAAAAACAGCACCTCGTAGCCATATGACACCGTATTTTAATAAATATAAAATGCTGAAAATGAAATTCAGAAGAAAGCATCATCTAGCGACTCTGCTGTTTGGTGTTGTGTTGTTTCGACACAAAAACCTTGATATTAGTAAAACAAATTGAGATGGATACAGCTGTTCATGTTCACGACCGCTTAGCGCTCCACGTCACTCTACAGCTGTTCATGTTCACGACCGCTTAGCGCTCCACTTCACCCTACAGCTGTTCATTTTCACGACCTCTTAGCGCTCCACGTCACTCTACAGCTGTTCATGTTCACGACCGCTTAGCGCGCCACGTAACTCTACAGCTACTTTCCGTGGTAGCTTCCAATACTCGGCGTCAATGTTGGAATAATATATCTCCTCTAATTCGTAATTTAAACTATACGAAAAGTTTTAAGATCAAATTAGAACAGTATTTACTAGAATTACAAAACAATATGAGAATATTAATTTAAATGTATCGGAATTTCTGTAGCTAAGAGAATACTTAATTTCCCTTATTAAATATTTTTTATCTTACTCTATTTTAGGTATTTATAAAATTAACAATAGGTTTGTCATAAGTTAAGTTAAGCAACACGGTACGTGTGTAAATGCATTATTAATTTCTCAGTGTTTGGTTTTTTTTTGTTATTACTATTTGAGCTTTATGTAACATTACAACTCTATAGATTTAAGGAAACTTTGTTATGAAAGTTAATTAGAATAGGTTTAGAATGATGTTTCTTTAAACGTAATTCAACCCAGACACTAGCTGAAAGCGTTATGTGTCCAGTGACACACAGCTTGTGCTGAGCTGCATCATATTTGTCACACTTTCATGACACACAGGTTTCAATTTATGTTAGACATTAGTTTCTAAACAATCGGCCAAGTGCGAGTCGGACTCGCACACGAAGGGTTCCGTACCATTATCTATAAAAACGGCAAAAAAGTTACGTTTGTTGTATGGGAGCCCCCCTTCAATATTTGTTTTATTTTCAGAATGTTTTTATTTTATGGTTCTATAATTATTCATCGTTCATTTACTTATATTTTATACCTGTTTTACAGATGTACCTACCTCATATAAGTAACAAAAAATTCAATGGAATTTGTACGAAAATTTCAAATTTTATAACTATTATATAATATTTATAACTTGGTTGACTATCGTTAGCTTGTAAAGTGTACTTGCCCGTGATAGTTTTCCTTTTAAATTCATTATATGCACTACCACCGTATTTTTTTTTACATTTCCAAATACTATACATTCGCTGGCAGAGGGGGTCCCACTTGACTCTAAAAAAAATTAGTACTTTAAAGCTAAAAGCTAAAGTAGTTTTTGAACTAAGCCGCCGACAGACGGACGGACGGACGGACATGGCGAAACTATAAGAGTTCCTTGTTGATTACGAAACCCTAAAAAATGAGAATATTTAGATAAGTGCTTTTTACTTTTTATTGATCTTTTTTCTATGTGACATTTTGTGTGTGGTAAATAAATTTATTTATCTATCTATTGTCTATAACGACGGTCTGCGATAAATGAAACCTTTCTCCTAGAGACCTGTCTATTATTTTACTTGGTACCCAGGGTAACTTTTCTGTAGGCGAATATGTATTTTGTATTCCATGTATGTTATAGATTTTTGCCGAATACGGTGATTTACCGTAATTACGGTATACATGAAAATCTTATAAAAACCACATCAAAAAGGTCAATTAAGCTTTAAAAGTAGATTTAACGATTTCTTACAAAATAGTATCACAACCTTTTTTAGATATTTGCAATAATTCTTATTCTATGGAGCCCAGATTAATGAGAGAATGAACAATGATACTAGGCGAGTTACCTTTGCTGTAAGTTTCTCGAGCGGAGTCTTGCCTTTGCGATTACCGACGATGATGAGACCATTCTCCGTGCCGACCATGAACCGTGAGGGTATGGTCGGCTCGTACTCTAACGTGAAGATGCCGTTGGAAGTTGCCATGCTCGGTATCTCGGCCACACCCTTGACAAAGTCCATCACCATGGTGTCGGTAGGCTCGTTCAGGTTACGCATGTCCCACCATTTGCAGACTCCATCCGGGCCACCCGAGAAGAACTCCAGGCCGGTCTTCGAATGGATGAAGAGCACGCCGCGGACCAGGTCTCGGTGAGCGACGTGCGGAGGGCAGAGCGCCACGGGCCCGCCACCACAACGTCGGTCCCAGCAGCCAACCTGGCCGCTTACGAGACCGCCAGCCAGCGTGTCGTGGTCGCGCGGGCTGTACTGCAGATCCAGCACCGCGCAGGGTGCCCTCAGCGTCGTCTCCGGCGCGGCCACCTCGTGCACGTCCCACACGTATGCATCGGTCCCGCCTCGCGGCACGCGGTTCAGATCTAGGTCCGCGTACGTGACGACGAACCGCTGCGACTCGTCCGTCTGCCAGCACAGGGACGTGACCGGCCGCTGCGGCCCGCGCTCGCCTCCGTCGCGGTACACGTTCAGCGTGCGACACCCGATGCGCTCTACGGCCGGTAGCGACGACATCTCCGCGTAGTACGACTGATACATCTCGATTGCATTGTTCTGGGTCACGTAGTGCTCCATGGCCTGAGGGGGATGTGTGAGTAAGTGTAGGGGTACTAAAACGCGAGAGGCAAGGCAACATCTTGGGCATACTCACGTCCGCGAGTGTCATCACACAGTGTATGTAGGCGTCGTCCTTCTCGACCTTACGCCGGTATCGCTGCGTAGCCTCAGGGTCCGCGACGTTGACGTCGCGAGGCCACCCGCCCTCAGCATGGTTCACGCCCGACGTCGCGAACTCTGCACTGTTACGTTAACGATATGAATTAGTGCCAGCGGTAAATAATATAGGTTTTGTAGTGTTTGAACATGAAACTACTAGTGGGTCGTCCCAAAGTAAAAACGAGTAGGACTCGCGCACGAAGGGTTCCGTACCATTATCTACACTAATTTTCAAAACAAAATCATAGGCTCCGAAACTACTGGACCGATAAAAGGGCGGGAAAATCCTTCCGTATTTTTCCTTTTTACATAACTTCTAAACGACTGAACCGATTGGGTTGAAATTTTATATGGGTATTGCGATGGTTTCCTGAATGATTTCAAAAAACAATTGGACCAGGTAGGTGGCGCTGCTGTCGGTATGGCAACTACTAAACGGCTTGACCGATTGGGTTGAAATTTTATAAGTGTACTTGCATGGTTAAAACTATGCCGTACGTATGCCCTAAGGAAAATTATAAGGACTTACCCAAATTTGGCGTCATATGTTTTTGATAAACTTGTGTATAAAGGGGTGTATTGAACTGTGTACGTATCTGTTTAGTGTTTCTCTGTGTCACTGTCTATAATCCACTTAAATAAATATTAATTCCAATAACGTACGCCGCCGCGCGTTCGAAGTATTGTAAGTGACTGGCGTGGCGTCGTGCACAGAGTAAGCGTAAAAGAAATGAATACCTAACTTGAACGATCCGATATCGGCTAGATGATTCATAAATCTTTACTAAACAAATCCCCGTCCCAGCCAGACAGTGTTTTGATGAGGATAAACCGAGCCAGAGCCATCAATAAACTGGCAATCGGGAAAGCGTCGCGACGGCACGCTTCACCACTGAATCCCCTACCATGACCTTTGCGACCCACGGGTTACCGTCCGAACCGGGGAATCATGGCAAGATGCGATCTAAACGCCATTGCAAAGGCGGTAAATTTGAGTCCTTTAAGAGGACAAGGTCTCCGATGCGCGGGGTGTTGGTTATATCTATCCATCGAACCCGTTGCTGTAACAAATGAAAATATTCTGAAGACAACCGACGGTGGAACAATTACGTAATTTGTTGAAGCAACTGAAAACGCAATAACCTATTAACTGACACATTGATGAAGGGGTATTCAGGCAAGGAGGTTAAAGGACTACCAATCAAGAAATGGCCTGGAGTTAGCGCTTCCAGGTCATTAGGATCATACGAGATCGGACAAAGCGGTCGTGAGTTCAATACCGCTTCGACGTTGCAAAATACCGTTTGTAATTCCTCAAACGTGAGGACCGTTTCTTCGATCACACAACGGAGGTGAGTTTTGGTGACCCTGACAGCTGCTTCAAAAATACCGCCCCACGAAGGATAGCCGGGAGGCTTAAAAATCCAAGTCACGCCCCGTTTGGACAACTCCGAGTCAATATACGTGTGATTTTCCGACAAAAACTGAAGGACTTTCTTCAGATAGGGATCTGCACCCTTGAAATTTGTGCTACAGTCTAAGCGAATTAAATGAGGGAGACCAAGCCCACTGACAAACCGCGACAGACATGCGACAAAGGCCTCCGCAGACAACGCTGAAACGATATCCAGATGCACAGCCTTGGAATACTTTGGCTTTAACCCGTCGGGCATTGCGAACACTAGACGTCTTCACCAAAAACGGACCCGCGAAATCCAACCCAACCTTACCGAATGGTCGAGCGGGGGCGGACACGATCGGACGGCAAGTCATCCATTTGTGGCAGTGGGTGTGCGAGGCAATTAGGCCCCGTGAAGCGCAATCTGAGGGATACAAGTACCCTGGCACGTGACGCCAATCTAGAGACACCGCAGAAGACTGGATCTGGGAGACACGATTGGCCACCAAGGTCTCTAGGGCACGAAGGGACGCCTTGAGCCAAGACAAAACGATTTATCTCCTGAAGACAGCCAAATCGCAAATCATGAATCACCCGCTCTGGTGGGGTCCTGACTGGCTGGCCTCTCCTGAAGACACTTGGCCTCATACAGTTGTGGAGTTTGTTGACCCTCTGCCGGGGTTAAATGTCTTTGCTGTTGAGCAGACTGTGGACACTTTACCGAATTTCTTGCTTAATCGGTTCAGTTCTCTCAACAAGCTCGTTGGTGTCACCGGTTGGATAAAGAGGTTTCTCCACAACTTACGGAACAGGTCACAGACAAGGACGTCTTCAATCTTGTCTCCTGAAGAGCGTCAGGATGCCCTCCTCACCATGCCGTAACGGAGTCAAATTGGACCCATTGACCCAAGGTGGAGGAGACATGGTTGAGGAGTCGAGTCAACAATATATCTCCAGACAACTCCAGCTAGGGGATTGTCAATTTGGTCCGCAAAGGTGCAACCTTGCTCTTTGCGACCGCCAGACTGACGCGTACATGACCATTTCTGTCAAGGGTGCGGAGATAAACGACAGCCGCATAACCGGATTCCGACGCGTCAGAGAACCCGTGAAGACTGGCCCGATAACAACCTGGGGGTAAGATCGACCAAGGCACGGAGACATATTGAAGGTCCGAAAGTGTCTCATAAAAGCGTAGCCAGTAAGACAACAAGTCTCCGGTCAACGGCGTATCCCAGTCGAGACCAGAAATCCATTGCTCCTGTAGGAAACATTTTGCCCAAAAGACTACAGGAGCCACCCAACCATTAGGGTCAAATACACGCGCTACTGTAGACAGAACCAGCCTTTTATTCTACCTCTTCATTGTGTCTGACGGTTCAACCGAGTAAGTAAAGATATCCTGAACTGGCCCATACTCAACTCCGAAGACCGCAATGGAGTCAGGATTTTCAGGATTCTGGAAGAGGTGGGGCTCCTGATGATGTTCTGACGGCAAGTCTTCTAAGACGGCAGGTGAATTGAAAATCCATTTCTTCAATTCATAACCACCTGCCCGTAAGAAGCCGATTAGCTCATCCCATCAGGACTAACAACTCCTCAACAGACGAAGCACCCGTACAAATATCGTCTACGTAAGCGTCAGAAGGGAAGACAGCAGCTGCGCGCGGGAAATTCCGACGCTCACGATCAGCCAAGTGTAGCAACGAGCGAATTGCTATAAACGGGCTCGACTTTAGCCCGTAGGTATTGGTGTGGAGCCCACAAACAACCAATGGAGAGGCCGGATCCTCTCTCCACAAAATGAGCTGAAACCGCCTATCTTCAGGGTGTATCATGACCTGACGGAACATCATCTTAATGTCAGCCACAAACACAAACTGGTGGCGACGAAAACCAGTCAAGATGTCCGAGATGTCTACCTGAAGCTTAGGTCCCGACATCAGGCGTTCAAGGACACCCGAAGATGTAGGCGCCGACCTATCAAACACCACTCGTATCCTACCATTTTTAAAGACGGCGTGATGTGGAACAAAATAATGTTCGTTGCCTTCCAACTCGAACTGCGAAACCAACATGTGACCGAGAGATTCGTATTCGCGCATAAAATCCAAGTATTTTGTGCGGAATGCTCTATATCGACGCATCCGGCTATTTTCCAGGAGTCACCCAGGCGCGGACGAGGAGAAACGAAAGGCAGTCGATAAAAAAACCAGCCATAATTTAGACGACCCGTATTGGCGTAAAAATACGACTCGCACTCGTCGTCCACTGGTCGAGTCCGCTCTATATCGATTTCCCGAAACCGCTGAAGGGAGTCAGCGAGCGAAAGTCCCACTTTTACCGACGAATCCGTAGACGCCTGAGCGAGAATGTGCTGGGCCCATAATTACAGATCCGAGATTAGTCGGAACAGCGACCAACCCACCTGGCTGAAGTAACATGGCCTTGTCCAGTCCGAGCAATCCAAGGACATCAAGAGATACCTCGAGGCACTGCAAGTACTCGCTCGAACAAGCTGCCCGAACTAATAAAGCGGGGCATAGCGAGTACTTACTCGAATGAGCGGCCCGAACTGGGGAAGCAAGGAGCAAGGAGGAAAAGGAAAACGAGACTGTACCCACCGTTATCCACCCGTAGACACCCTACTCCAGAAATCCCATGACTCCGCGAACTTACCTGTCAGCGGAGACGCTTCACCAGCCACAGCGACATTAGACACCCCTGAGTGCCTGAGTCTAAAATGGCGCGCACAACTACACCAGATCCGCGCGGTAAATGTACTTGAACCTGCGCGGTGGGTAAAACAGTTGTGATGGGTGGCGGAGATGCTGGTGAAACGGCTGCCACGAGTCAACAGGCGTTGGCTCGACCCAAGCGTCATACTTGGCCCCGGGGCTCCTGTGGCTCATAATGCCCTACGCTTGAACCCGTATAAGCATACGGGTCCCACGCGGGCATAAGTGGCTGCTGAGACGCGCGTGCCATCGGCGGTGCGCGATAGCCACCCGATCCCGCCCTCAACTCGCGAGTAACGCGAGGCCGTTCCGCGATAGGGAGGGGCAGAGGCTCATACTCCGCGTAATGTGCCCGTTCCGCAATACCTAACTGAGCGGAAGGGGCACGTGAGCGTTGTGACTGACGACCATCCCGTGGTCTCGCCCGGGGCGGGGAAGGTCGATGTCGCACTGGGGACGGGGGCGATTGGGTTCGATTCGGCGGCGACGAACCCCCGCCCGTGCGAGCCGTAGACACACCTGCATGTGTCATCCGAAGACCATCCTCTCGGATGGGCATACATTAATCCGTGTGGTGACCTCCACCACACTTTAAACAAGGTCGCGGCTGTCGACAGTCCTTGGCTTGGTGCTCCCCCAAACAATCAGAAAGTGTTTTCAGGCTACCCCAGATTTTCTGAACTGGTGGCAATCCCGAATGCTGTGTCCCGGTTCGTAACACACCCCACACCGTTCAGTCCGTTCAACTGTCAAAATTCTGGGGGGCCGAAATGACCCGGTACCTCGCGATGTCCCGTGACGGGGTCGTTGACGGGTTCCAGACTGGGGTTGTTGACGGGGTCCAGACGGGGCAAAAATCGTGACGGTCCCGATTGTGGCTCAGCGGGTAAATTATCGAGCTTCCTACTCTGATTCTCCAAAAACGACAATAAAGTGTCAAAAGTAGGTATATGTGACGCCGAGTCACCTCCGTGCAACTGTTCAAAACGAGCCCTGAAGTCATTGGGCAATTTATTCAAACCAATATGTAACAATAAAAATGACTACACTGTTACAGGGAATTTTAGGCCTCTTAACGCATTCGTCGCTACCAAAATAGGGTTAAGTAGGTCCGACCGCAGCTGGTTAACCGAAGACAGTTGTGGAATACCTAAAATGGCAGCCACATGTGTATCCGCAATGCGACGGTTATTTTGGTACCGCTTCACTAACAACTCCCTGGCTATGCGTAGTTGACATCGGTGATGTCCAAATGTTTCACTGAACAGAGGGGCTCATCTCTGATAGACGTCAAAAGGTAACTAAAATTTTTGTGAGTCAGATAAGTAAGTCCTTCGGTGCACAATGCTATCAAAAAGTGTGATTAAATTAGTCCATTCATCCAATGATCCGCTAAAATGAGGAATATCCAAAGTTGGCAACTATTCGTTGCATTTTTGTTCCCAAACCTTCCTACTCCCGGCTGCAAGCTAGTCTCTAATGTCGACACAGCCTTCTTAACCTCGTCCACTACTGACATACAAAAGTCATAGTCAGAATTTGCCGCCTTTAGGATAGTTTCGTCATCTGTCAACGATAAGAGACCCTGGTATGCTTGATCCAGCTCACTGACTCTTGTCGAAAACTGTACCGCTCTTTGCTTTAATGCAAACATCCGATCCTACCGATTAACCAATCCTATCGCACTAAATTCGCTAAGTTAGCCCTGAGCTCCTTGACCGATGACGTCATTTTATATTATGAAATCAACACGCAAAAAAATCCAAAGACTTAACCAGACTCACATACACACGATTCTGTTTGTCATATATACATTTTGTTACAGCAACGAAGCAGAAATGTATATAGAAAACCCCAAGCCCCAACTACCATGTTCAAAAACCCCGACTACACAAATAAATACGATATCTAATAACACACAGTAGAATATCGAAGTCTATTTTAACCGCAACAACAAAAGGGTAGGTAAGTCTTAAGCTAATATTATTATGTCCGACGAACGATTAGTAGTCCATTAAAATGTTACATGAGCTTTGCATTTGTTAGAGGACGCAATTTTATTTTTGGGACATGTGTAGGGGTTTAATAGAAGCTTAACCTCAAGTATGAGGGATCGCCACCCTTGTCATCCGGCCACCATCTTGGAAAAAGGGGTAAAAACACTTTTTTCGCGATATCTCGGAAACTATCTGTCTTACAAAAAAATCGTAGAGACATAATGTGTAGCAAATTATTTTGCCTACAAATATGTTTATATAACTTTTTGCTCTAAATTAAAAATTAAAGAAGTTATAAGCAAAAAAGTGAAAAGTTTTTTGCTCTATAACTTTTTTTTATACATTTTACAAAAAAATTACCTCATACCAATCTTGTAGATGATCTTTTGAGGAATTTTTTTTATTTTTATTTATTTAAAACGCTGTTACAGCGCTCCAAAGTTGACCGGGTTCGTCAATGCTCATGAGAATCCAGTTAAAACGAAATGTTTAACTTATTTTTGATTTTTTTTTATTGTAAATATATTCTTAAAATTTTTTTGTTAAATTCGTACAACTTTACTTTTTCATTCATAACTCTTTTCTCCGCCACCTATGAGATAGAGTCTATAGGCTCGTTTTTTTTTTACGTGGTATTCCCAGTAGACCTACTCCTCGGACATCTTACTTATTAGGTAATCCTCGACATCATAATATTTTTAATCACTTATTAGCTAGCTATTCTAATCTTCTTTTCTTCGATGGTCCAGGCTGTGGCTCAGAATTTTTAAATCAACGTTAAATGTAAAAGTTGAATGACAGGAGTTAAAATTGGAGTCATAGTTGAAAGTTCGCCAAAGGCCAAAGGTCGCCACAGCTCTTCTCAAAATGGAGTCACCAACCAATACCTCAGCAATTCGAGGAACTCCATCTTGCCCTGGAAACAATTGCAATATATGACCCCTTCTCCAATGGAGGGGCGGCATATTTGCCTCCTTCACTACGACAAGATCTCCGACCTTTGGAGGTTCCGTTTTATCGGACCACTGGACGCGCTGCTGCAGAAGAATAAGATACTCCAGTGAGAATCGTTTCCAAAACAATTGCGACATCTGCTGCAGTAGTTCAAAACGCGTCAACCTGTTTACGGCGGTTTTGCTACATGGATACTCAGGTAGTCAGCTAAGGAATGCAATATATTTTGCTTAAATTCCGAACTTCGGGTCATACGTCTCCCCGTGAATGCTAGTCTGATTTCGTCTACTTTAGGTGTTGTAGTGTCTAGTCTTAAGGTTCTGACGAGATGCACTTGGTGGATCTTCTACTTCACAAAATAGCTGAATCGCTTCAGCAAGAGAGAGACCACCACAAGTTGTGAATCCGGCGAACGTACAGGCACTAGTGGTTGGCTCATTTTAATGTGTTTTAACCAATGGCCGATACAAAATACTCGGGCGAGGGGAATTCAGGGGGGAAACAGCAACCGAAACCTGTCCTAACAAACCTCCATACAAAAATTCCACCAATTCCTTGCAGAAAGTGCGCCGCAGGGTGAGTCTCAACTTTAATCGCTTCACTAAACATTCCGACCCTATAAACCCCGCCGAGCCAGAACCCAATATTGCAGGCGTGTTTATCCGATCACCCCGAGGTGAAACAGCGCAACAAAACAAAATCGTGAAGGGAGGGGGAAAAGGTGGTGAAGCAAGTTAATAAAGGAAGGGATTGGAAGGATGGGTAGGGCAGCACAAAACCGCCCACCTCCTTGAGGTCTGGGCAACTACACCGGTGGTGGCCTAGACACCTGAGCAGGTACTGCTCTACCTCGGGCGGTGACGCCAAAGGGTCTAAAAAAATTGAGATTGTCCGCACGACGACACTCCTCTTCCAAAAATCCCACCAAATCCTAAAATTTGGGGAAGTGAGTGGCAGAATCTCCTCCGTGTTCCCTCTCAAACTGACCCCTTATTTTCATGGGCAATTTGCTCAACACAATATGGAGGAGCAGGATAGACCATTCTGCTACTGGGAGATCCACTGCTTGAAGTGCATTATACGCCACTAACAGAACGTTAAAAAACTCGATCCGCAGGTGTCTGACGTCCTGTACCTCAAGCACGAATAATTTTCGCAATCGTATCGAGTTTGTATCGAGCTTACAACACTAACACGGAGAACGACGATAGTCCGTAGCCTGAAGCACCTTCTATCGCCTGTCGAGACCTCGATACGTCGGTGACAGTGACGTCACCCTAACGTAAATAAGGATTGCTCCGGAACGTTCCGAACCACTACACCAAATCATAGCTAATTTAGCGATGATTTGGTGTATAGTATGTAACTTGTAATTTTATCGTAGATTCACATAATTTAAGTTACAAAATATAATATTTTTAAGCGATTAATACCATCTTTAAAAATGTAAGTTTTCTACAATAGGTTAAAAAAACTTTCCTGAGAAATAGTTTCCGAACGTATCAATGTTGTTGACATTTGCAGTCTGTGGAAATTTTATTCCGTCCACTTTAAGTTTGTGTTGAGAAATAACAAATTTAATTACTATCAGCCTATATTTATCATTAAATATTACTACAACAAATATTAACAATAAGGACAAGCCACCAACAATACGGAAAAATGGAAGAATTTATGGAAAAGTAAGTATCCATTGTGTTGGTTTTTGCGTTTGTTTAATATTATTTGATAGCTGTTTTATTATGATTATTCCATATTTCAGACACGATAGATTTATCCAGACCAAGTGGAGTACCTTAGGGTCATAATTTAAACAAAGAATTGATAAGAAACCTAAATAGTGACGGTGGCACCCGGGAATCTCGAACTGAGGAAAAGTAGCATTTTTACATTTTGTTGTTTTTACAAGTGTTTGTTCACCCTATGGCCCCAACAACATAGCAGAAGTAGGTAACTTTGTTTTATAATGAATGTTTATATTTCTTTTGCAAGTTGTTTATGCTTTTGCTCACGTATTTTGGTCTTGGGTTAGATTAGGTTATGTAAGTGATTGACTTGATCAAAATTTTAACTTACTTGATGATACATAATGTAGGTATAAAGATAAAGTCTCTCTATTTAAGTTACCTTATAAGTAAGGTATATTAAATAGTCCCTAATAGTAGCACTCTCTATCTGGCAGAATAAAATAACTTACCAATGTTTCAATATGTACTTATATATACAGCAAATGTAAGATTTCTTGCAGCAGCCAATTATCGAGAAGTGTTAGGACACGCCTTACAAAGTATTAAGGGGGACATATTAGGCCTCTCAGATATTAAATAACAAGGATAAAAATATATTAGAGTAATGAAGACTATATTTTTGTTTAGACAGGAAAGAAAAGTAATATGGATATAGATAACATTTTATATAATATCAAATTAAGTTAAAAATATATTTATATATACCTACATACCTCAATAAAAATAAAATAGAACATTAGGTACACTGATAATGATAAAATATATTAATTTTTAACTACAACTTACACCAAGAATTTTTCAAGAGAGATTATTATATTTCAAACAAGTATGCTACAACTAAACCTTTTTTACGTTGTGTATTCTATGTAAATTAATTAAATTTAATTTAATTTTACAGATATTCAGTGTGTAATGAAGGTATGGACAGCCAACCAACTTTGCTACCAACATGCAACTTTTTCTTTCGCCTAGTGAATGACAACACAAAAGAAACATAGAAGAAGCTTAGGAAGAAAGACATTGGTCTGTGTTAAAACAGAACAGCAGAAACCGAGAGGCTGCACTATGTAAAGAAGAATTAAGATTGCATAAGCTGACTCAATGGCTGTAAAAAATGTAGAAGCTATATTGTCTATGGTATATGAAAAGAATTGATTGTAAAATAAAGTTTTGAAATTTGTGTATAGTATATTTTTTAAAAATATTTTACCTCCAATATATGTACTTGTTTTAATATGTATTATGAATAAAGGCTGTAATTTCTGTCGACTAAGACATTTGTATTGCTCATCAACGGTATCATTTTTAGAGTTTCTTAGCCAAAGGGTGGTAATGGAACCCTTATGCTAAGCCTACACACTGTCCGTCCGTCTGACCTTCAATGGGCTATATTTTTAAGATCGAAGCAGGTATACCCGCACTATTAAGGTGAGGGTAGGCTGGTAACCTGATAGTGAAGTATGAGGCTAGGAAGGAGATTTTATCATGCTAGATTCTCTGACAAATATAAAAAATACAAAAGGTGAAAATTTAAGCGGAATCTGCATATAAAAACATATTTTTTTTATACTACTAAGGTGGCAAACAAGCTTACAGTCCGCCTGGTGTTAAGCTGTCACTGTAGCCTAAGGACGCTTGGAACTCCAGGGGCATTTCTCGCGCTTTCGACGCTTCGGAAATCTAGAGAAAACCTTGGCATGGATCTCATTCCCTGGCATCCTTAACATTTGCAAAGGAAGGATCTCATTCCCTGGCATCCTTAACATTTGCAAAGGAAGGATCTCATTCCCTGGCATCCTTAACATTTGCAATGGAAGGATCTCATTCCCTGGCATCCTTACCATTTGCAAAGGAAAAACTTCATTTCGGTTATAGGGTGTGAGGAAGAATTAGTTTCAGGCAAACTTTTACGGATTAGATACGGCTTGTAAATTTTAGTTGTTTTTTTAAGGGGTTGAAAGTTTGTATGGAAAAAAATTTTTTGGAGCTAAATGCATAAAAAATGGTATTTGGCTTAAAAATAAAGTTTGACGTGTGTAAAAATTATCTCCTAGAGGGCAAAATAGGGGATTAAATTTGCATGAGAATTTCGGTACTTTTGTAGGTAAACCCATACTCTGTTAGATCGCTTCTTTCTTTTGAAAAGTCCTCGCGGACATAAGCTAGTTTATTGACAAAAAATATTAAAAACAGAATAAAATATATATTTAAGGGGGCTCCCATACAACAAACGTGATTTTTTTGCTCGATATTGATAACGGCAAAATGTAGACGCTTAAAATATTCACAGAATATATTCACTTTAAAAATAAATAATTAAATTAAAATAAAATAAATTATTAAGGGGGGCTCCCATACAATAAACGTGATTTTTTTACCATTTTAATAGTTAATATTGTAATGATGTAGTCCGACTCGCACTTGGCCGGTTTTAAAGAAAATAATATAGTAATAGTTAAAATAAATAATAATTTATATAAATAATACCATATGTTGGTCAAAAAACCTTTGAAAATATTTTTTTTGTGTGTTTAAATCACAACGCAACTTTTCTCACCGACAAAATCTAAGTGAAGAAACTTTCGTCCATTCTTGATAGTCAGCCTTCGAGAGATACGATACCGTACTGTTACACCCCTAGCTAGTAAGTAGAAGTGCTGACAGCCGTGCTGGCTCAGCTACATACAGTTCAGTTTAGCAATAGAGTCCAGCTCGAACCTCAGTCTCCTTCCACCTTCCGACCGCGTCGGCTGCCCTTACCATATTTCTATAAAACTCTGTTTCGTGCTATTTCTAAGTTATTCTATTTTCATATTAAACAATTTAATTTTGTGTTTCGATTTTTATTTTTTAAAACTCGAATTCGGAGTCTTGCTCTAACATTTGGTGGCAGCTCAAAGGGATCAAAAAAGAATTCCTCGGTACGCCTTCGTAAATAAAAGTGAAACAAAACGCTAAATTCACAGTAAAGTGCAACTAAAAGTGAATCGAAAATAAACTACGAAGATATAATCGACTTCAATCTCACTATCAAGTGCATCAAATTAATAAGAACATATCAGCGGTTTATGAAATAAAGTCGCAATTCCATATTTGCGAAAAGTCACAGTATCCAAAAAGAATACTATCCGTCGCTTTGCAACACATCATCGACCCACAGCACAACGAACCAGCTTCCTTATCAGCCAGACTGCTGTCGCTGCGTCTAGACCGGCCGCTCGCCCGCGTCGCCGCCGCTGCGCCGCCGTCACCGTCATATCCGAGAAATGTCGTCTACAGCCTACGCTACATACTTATGCTTCATACTGTGAGTCTTTGTCATTGCCAATCTATATTTTAGGGGTCTGTATTTTGCAGAACCATTATCGTAATAAGACTTTAACTTTTGCCGTGAAGAAAATTCTTTTATTTTGTTTTAATATTGTGATTGTTCTTTATATATGTTTTTTTTTACCTAGGTACTACTTTACTTGTATATTCTACTGATTTACCTTGATTTTATGTCCTTTTGTGTGCTTAAATTATTGTTTGATTAAATTGTTTCGGAATTATTTTATTGTGTCAGAGCTATTGCTATAATTCTAGTTCTTTATACTTATACTTGAATAATATTAAATTAAAATTATCCAAAATGCCTAAAGACGATACCACTACCACTCCAACAATGGACATGAATATTCTGACTCAATTTATCCAGAAATTTGACGGTTGTAGAGAAAAGCTTAATCCATTCATAACAAACTGTAGGCATGCAATGGGGCTGGCAAATGTTTGGCAAAAGGATATTTTACTAAAATTAATTTTATGCAAAATGGAAGGAAAGGCACAAACTGCTTGTGCCATTAAAAAATTTGACAATTGGTCACAATTAGAAGAGTTTCTCAAAACCCAGTTTGGGGAACGCAAACATTACTCACATTTGCTATCCGACTTGCAGGATTGCAGACAAACCCGCGACAAAACGGTTAACCAATTTTCCCTTAGAATAGAAACTTGTCTTGCAAAATTGATAACCGAAATAAATATTTCCTTACCTACACAAAAGAAGGGAGAGATCTTGGGAAGAGTCGGCGCAATGCAAGATCTCGCATTGCACACATTCGTAACAGGACTCAACCCCAAAATAGCTCCGATTATAAGATGCCGCGACCCTGAAAGCTTAAGCGAAGCAGTTAGTTTCACAATAGCAGAGGAAAAAATCCTACTAAGTCTAGAAAAACGGAATCCAACGTCAAATATGCCTAATAACAATTATCAAAACCGAAATCGCTTTCCAGCGGATAGAAATCCCGCTAATAGACCCGCTCGCTTCAATACTCCAAGGCAACCTTCTCTGACACCCTTTAGAAACAATAATGACAATAACACAATCTTCTGCAGGTATTGCAAGTATCCCGGTCACACGATCGAAAACTGTAGGAAAAGAGAGTTCAATAATCGATTTAGGAACTCTGACCCAAATCAACCGTCCTTGTCCGGCTACAGAGGTAGACCAAACGTACCGCGTGTAAATTTTATTGAAAATCCATATCCCGATTACCAATCCCGCGACGAACCGGATCACGAAACCCCAAAAAACGAATAATTGTCTCGTGCGATACCCGATAACGACTCAAAGGGATGACAGGTTACGGGTCCCCGTCTCCTTTAAAACAACTCTGTCTCAAAGAAGCCCTCTAAACCCGAACATTTCTAAATCCACTGTATCCATTTCAAAAGCTCTAAACAGACCGCTACATGGTTATCCACAGAGCCACTTTTCCACTTCTGTAAATAACAAAATAGCTCCGCAACAAGGATGCTTACCGAACCCTAATATTTCTATATCCTCTGTATCCTCTGTATCTGTTCCTCGATCCTACATTAACCAAAGAACGAAATCAAACACCGTTGTACCAAATCCAAACCTGAAACCCATCTCAAATCCAGAATCAAATAACAAACACCCATGCTCTATATCCAGCGGAATAAGAAACGCTACACTTACTACCATTCTAAAAACCCGTACTAGTGCCACGGTCTCTGCTTCAGATGCCATTTCTCAAACTACCGAACTTATAGAAACGACTACACCCCATATCAAATCAAGTTACGCTGAAGTAACCGCTATAGGAAAACGAGCCTCGGTAGCTACAAATTTGGAAGCACCTACCAATTCTTCAAGCGCATCTGAAACAATCCCTGATTTAGAGGTCTACGAAATAACCTGCGACCCTTCCAAAATGTTACTCCCACACGTGTTACTCCATTCCTCTGTATCTTCTGTACCTCTCTCATTACTAGTTGATTCAGGCTCCTCCGTCAGTCTACTAAAGGAGTCATGTATACAAATGCAGCCTACGCTCAACAAGGAGCCAATAAACCTCAAGGGTATTGATCCGACAGAAGAATCGACCAAAACCGTTGGCCACTTTCTCTTAAAACTCCACATATTTGACCACTCTACCAAACACATCTCACACAAGTTCCATGTAATCTCTGACATAAACCTACCATATGATGGCATAATAGGCACAGACCTACTGAACAAATTCGGATGCAACATCGACTACAACACCGACACCTTACGAATAGGCAAGACAGAACTGAAACTCCATTTTTGCGAACCTACCTATATAATTCCTGCTAGAACTGAAACCATTATAGAGTGTTCCGTTGCAAACCCAGAAATTAAAGAAGGGATAATTCTTGATCAAAATCCATCCGAAACCCTGCTTATAGCTAACTGTATAGCTCGTGTCAAAAGAAACAAATGAATAAATATATCGATTGTGAACCTCTCCGAAATCCCTGTGACTCTAAAATCAAATCTAAATCTCGTACTCACCGCTTTCAACCCAGACGCATTTAGCAACATTTCAAATGAACATGAAATCAAAAACCTAGACGAAAGGCAAAATTCGGTTCAACGGACTCAACGGGTCCTTGAACAACTACGCGTATCACATTTAAACTCAGAGGAAATCGATGCTCTTTTCCAAGTATGCTCCGACTATTCCGATATATTCCATCTTCCTAGCAAAAAACTCTCTTATACCACTGCTATGAAGCACGACATCAAAACGACATCCGACGTCCCGATCCATACAAAATCTTACAGATTTCCTGAAATCCATAAGACTGAAGTAAAGAAACAAATAAAACAAATGCTCGACCAGAACATTATAACACCTTCTAATTCTCCCTGGTCCTCCCCTATCTGGGTAGTTCCGAAAAAGATCGACGCTTCTGGGGTTCAAAAATGGAGAGTAGTAATAGACTACCGGAAGCTTAATGACGTGACCATCGGAGACACCTATCCTATTCCTCAAATAGCAGAAATCCTTGACCAACTCGGTAACAGTAAATACTTCTCCACTCTGGATTTCACCAAATTTTAGTAAATGAAACGGATGCTTCAAAAACTGCTTTCAATGTACCAGAGGGACACTTCCAATTTATCCGTATGCCCTTCGGATTAAAGAACGCGCCTTTCACCTTTCAGAGATTGATGAACACAGCACTTTCTGGTCTCCAGGGTGCCCGTTGCTACGTATACTTAGATGATATCGTCTGTTACAGTTACGATCTTAACTCTTACATCACCAATTTGACCTCCACCTTCCAAAGGCTCAGAGATTTCAATCTCAAGCTTCAACCGGACAAGTGCGAGTTTTTTAGACGAGAAGTCGCATACCTAGGACACTTAATCACCGAACAAGGTGTAAAACCAAATCCCGATAAAGTCAAGGCGGTCACCCATTTTCCCATTCCAAAGTCTCCAAAAGACGTAAAATCGTTCCTACGACTTGTCTCGTACTATCGCCGTTTCATTCCTGAATTCTCTAAAATCGCGAAACCCTTGACTAACTTACTGAAGAAAGACACGACATTTAACTGGGAGAACCAGCAACAACTTGCGTTTGACCGACTCAAACAAACACTCACCTCTGCTCCTCTCTTAACCTACCCAGATTTTACAAAACCATTCATCCTCACTTGTGACGCTTCTAACTACGCGTTAGGTGCCGTTTTGTCTCAAGGGCCTGTTGGTAAAGACAAACCAATAGCATATGCATCCCGAACTCTCAATAAAAGCGAATGCTCGTACTCAACTACTGAGAAAGAGCTACTAGCCATTCTATTCGGCTGTAAAACATTCCGCCCATATCTCTTTGGCCGAAGGTTTCAAATTATCACTGATCATAGACCTCTCAGCTGGCTGTTTAACCACAAAGACCCTAGTAGTAAAATGCAAAGATGGAGACTTCAACTCGAAGAGTTCGACTATAAAATAACTTACCGTAAAGGAAAATTAAACGCCGCTGCTGATGCACTCTCTCGATTTCTTGTAAACCCTATCTACCCAAATAATGATCGCGAGCCAGGAGACGAGTTTCTAGATTTAGTCGATCTCGACCTAAACGACAACGACCTCCACATTGACTTCAGTCCACTCAGCTTACCTTCGCCACTAGAAGATCCATTATCTACTACAGACTTACCTGTTATCCCGACGCCTTCCACCTCCGGACAAAATCTGGAACCACAAGCTACCTTACCCAGTGTACTGAACTCTCCGACTGACCTTACACCACCTCAAGAACAATTCGAGCCACAATCCCTACTAAACTTACCAGCAGACACACACCTCGCTCGGATCCCGAACCACCACGAAACCTGGAACAAATACTAAACAAAGATGACTACACTATCTTCCTAAAGGACATGACTAACAAAGACAAGAACTTTAATACTGACCTGAGAGAATATAACGAAGACTTAACTAAAAGCACTTGTAAGACTATCCTAATCCCAACCTCCATAGATATGGACGATACAAACCCGTACATCCAAAACTTGTTACAGAGCGTTGATTCCTCAGAAGAGATTCTAAACTGTGAAAAGGAATTATATTCATTCAAAGAAATCCAAGCTAACAACAGAACCTGGTATCTTCTCTTTACAAAGGTACACCATTTTGATGAATCGTCATATAAAGAAATATTTGAAACCATCAAGTCAATCAGAAACCAACTAGTCCAAAAAGAAAATGTCCTTGAGATTGCTATTTCCGACTTTAAAAATCCCTTTGACAAACATTCCTTTATTAAAATTCACAACATCCTAACTTACCTTTTCCATAATACTAACATCAAAGTAAAAATATACCATAACAGCATCATTTATCCCACTCCAACTGAAATAAAGCGAATCCTATCCGAAAATCACGACATACCCGTTGCGGGACATCTTGGGTCCTCTCGCATGCTAAAGAGAATCCAAGAAAAGTATTATTGGAAAGGAATGCGCACAGATATCGAAAATCACGTGAAGAAATGTACCTCGTGTCAAGAAAACAAAGCATATAGACGCCTCAACAGAGCACCCATGCAGATCACCACAACGTCCACATCCCCTTTCCAACGCGTATCTCTAGATATCGTAGGGCCCCTGCCAGAATCAGGAACCGCCAAACTTAGGTACATACTAACATTACAGGACGATCTAACTAAATACTCGGTAGCTTACCCAACACGTAGTGCCTCTTCAGAAGAGACTACAGATTGTCTTATACACTTCATTTCTTTATTTGGAATACCCAGGACGATACTGACAGACCAAGGGACTAATTTCACGGCGGATCTATTCAAAAAAACCTGTTCCTTCCTCAAAATAAAACAATTATGGTCCTCTCCTTATCACCCTCAAACCCAGGGAGCTCTTGAGCGGAGCCATTCAACTCTTAAAGAATATCTTAAATCTTTTGTAAATCTAAACCAAGATAACTGGCCAAGATACGTCTACACAGCGATACTAGCCTATAATACAAATATCCATTCCACTACAAACTTTTCACCTCATGAATTACTATTCGGCCACAAACCCTACATCCCAGATTCAATCTTTGACTCCGCACCAGATGCCACATATCCCGAATACATTAAGATGCTTCAGCATAGGTTAAAACTATCCCAAGACAAAGCTTTAGAAAACATAAACAGTTCAAAGGAAAAATCAAAGAACTATTATGACTCGCGTCAAAACCGGTGATTACGTGTACCTTAAGAATCACCTCCGCCTGAGAAAAGCCTTATCTCCTTTATGGAAAGGGCCCTACAAAATAACAAAAGTCCACGGTAACAATACACTATCATTGCAAATAAACAGACGACAAGTAAAACATCATTTCGACCAAGTCAAGCCAGCAACCACTGAAATATAATAAATTATTATTTTTACGCGTAATCATGCACTTAGAATAAGGCCTCTAATAGCTATAAAATACCCGTTGTGTAACAACCACTTGTCCCTTCGTTGCAGCACCACTGCCGCAGCAAGCGCCGACTATGTTCAACCGATCACCGCGGGATCTGGTATATATTTTAATTATATTGAAAGGATGAAAATTAACGGTGGCTCTCTTAATGTTCTCACCTCAGTAGATATATCTCACGTGAAGCCACATCTAGTCAATATAAACTTCATTCTAAAAACTGTAAGCAAATTATGCAGAGAACCCGGTCTCATTGAAGAAGCAGCGTGTCGTAGTACACTAGAGCCACTCGTAACCCGTTTTCATGATGTCGCCAGAGAATCCGAATCCATTTCCCATTTAATAAGCAACAGAATTAAACGGTCCGCCTGGTTCGGCGGTATTGGTACAGTCTTTAAGCACATATTTGGAACATTAGATGAAGATGATGTTGTCAAATATGATGAAGCCATACAAGCTGTCCAAAGTGACGAAAGAAAACTAGCTTCACTTATAAAAGAAAATATACTAGTCACCACATCAACCTTAACGGCTTTCAATAATACTATATCAGCAATAAAAAATAGTTTAACCATGACTATCAACGAGCTCTCCGGTAATGTCAAAAATCTATCTCTAGTAACCAATGAATTGGTCTTTAAATCGCGATTCTATTCCATTTTCAATAGTCTAGAAGCATCACTCTTAGCTATCTCTTTTCAGTTAGAAGACATAACTAACGCGATATCCTTTGCGAAACAGAATATTCTTCATCCCTCAGTTATTACTCCAACCCAACTCTACCAAGAACTCCCTGATAACCATCGGCATCTGCCAAATGGCCTTAAATTGCCTTTGAATTTAGATTCAAGCCTTATACATACTATAATCAATATCTCTAAGTTAAAATGTTATTACCCTAATGATAGAATTACATTTGTACTGGAAATACCTCTTGTTAATCCTCTAGAATATACCTTGTATCATAACTTACCTTTACCTATACCACATGACGTAGTTAAACTAGATACTTTTAGCGTAGTTTTGCCCACGGATCCTTATATTGCAATGACAAAAGACAAATCACAGTACTGTAAGATGAAAAATCTGGAACAATGTGAAAAGGTAGACAGGGACTATCTCATTTGCGAAGTTAGTGACGTTTTCTCCGCAAGCGCTAGTCATAGTTGCGAAAGTGAATTAATGACACAAGTGTTAAATAAATGACCCGTGCAGTGTGACACTAAAGTGATATATGGCGAAGTAGATTTATGGAAGCCCTTAAAAGACAACAAGTGGATATTCGTGCAATCGCCACCTTGTAAAGTGTCAATAGACTGTCAAAATGCAGAGATGACAGTTATAAACATTGCGGGCACAGGTATACTAACCTTGCCAAAATCTTGCGTAGCTTATAGTAAGAGTACTAAATTAGTTCCTAAGTCGAAACCGTTATATATTGTAAACGCCACTTTACCAAATCCTGATTTTAGTTTAATAAACGAATCCTGTTGTAATTTAGAAAAAATAAACTTATTGATGGTGTGACCCCTATTTCATTAAAAAACATAGACCTAGAAGATTTAACCTCGAATTTTAACATTCAAAACTCGCTTATCCAAACCGCTGATAAAATCATAAATAAAGAACCGTATATACTGAAGTATGGGACACATCAGTCTGTACTTACCTTTCTAATTGTAGTTTTTATTGTACTTCTCATAATTTATAAGGCATATTCTTATTATAAGTCTAGTGGCAGCCAACGTTGTTACTGTTTTAAAAATCGCGCTAAAGAAACAAATGATTCTGAATTGAATTCAATGTCCACACCGCGTCTAAGAGAAATAATCTGAATTCACGTAAACTTCGGCTAAAACCCGAAGTTTAGTCTTCCGCGGGGGGCTGTTACACCCCTAGCTAGTAAGTAAAAGTGCTGACAGTCGTGCTGGCTCAGCTACATACAGTTCAGTTTAGCAATAGAGTCCAGCTCGAACCTCAGTCTCCTTCCACCTTCCGACCGCGTCGGCTGCCCTTACCATATTTCTATAAAACTCTGTTTCGTGCTATTTCTAAGTTATTCTATTTTCATATTAAACAATTTAATTTTGTGTTTCGAATTTTATTTTTTAAAACTCGAATTCGGAGTCTTGCTCTAACAGTACGTCAAAACAATTTTCGTGCTATAATTTTTCATAAAAACATCACGTGTCTCGTTGCGCAGCTATTCGCATGCGATACGATTGCGATCCAACAATGGTTCGTGCTCGCATAATTAGTTATATTTACGTCCGGTAGGGGCGCTGTACAGATTTCATACAAATTGCTCACGATTACGTTACGAATACTTTTTCGATAGTGATTCGTGCTTGAGTTACTGGACTCGCGGGAGGCCCAAAATGGCTAATACATGAGTGTAGCTAGCTGCCTAACATTTTGGTACCTCTTGTTCAGCAGTTCCCGCGCCACCTTATAGCTGGCGTCATCCAGAGGGAGGTGCTGGATTAGACGCCGCGGTTCTCCATCCAAAAACGCCAAAAGATAGGCTAGTTTCTGTGCCGAATTTAGGTCAGAGCGGGCATTGACCAGACTGGCAAACATGTTGCGAAAAGCCGATGTTCCCTCGTTAACGTCAGAGGACCTTCCTCAGCCTGCCCGAGGTTGGCCGTGACCTTAGCCATGGCCTCCGCATTTAGATCAGCCTCCACAAAGTCCTGGCAGGCTTGACCAAGCACCTCCATACGTTCATCCAATTGCGCATGGCGTGCGAGCAGTGCCTGCACCCTATCCGCTCTCCCGATCTTCAATTTAGCAGCTGCTAGCCACTTACATATGTCAGAAATCTTTGCTTTCGGTTTCGACATGGCTAGCAATTACAATAAACAACAAAACACTCAAAAAGAAAAAACCTAATTAGCGATACAAACTATTATCTAAATTACCGAACGTACGGAATTTCGTACGAAATTCAAAACAAAAAAATAAACCAAAGTGCAACCCTTAACTGTTACAACCGTTGACAGTGCTTATCTCTTATCTATGCAAAAGAGAGCAGTACGGTCAATTTATAAATTAGGACCTCGAATTTCTCTTAGGGAATTATTTAGGGAAATTGATATTTTAACTGTTCCTTGCCAATATATCTTCGCTTGTATAATGTATGTACGCCAAAATTGTCACTTATTTCCTAAAAATAGTGACCTCCACAGTGTTAATACAAGGAACAAGGATAAATTGGTAGTTCCAAAATGTCTTCAGAAGGTACATAGCTCTTTCGCAATACAAAGTATATTTTTCTACAATAAAATTCCAGAACATGTGGTTAATTTACCCTCAAATAAATTTAAAATATATGTCAAAGATAGTTTAATGAAAAAAAGCTATTACAAAGTTGATGAATAGATAAATGATAAAAATGCTTGGAAAAATTAGAACTTAATTGATTTGTATTGGGGTATTTGAAATAATTTTTTTAAATTAAAACATTGTTTATTATGTTATTACCTAGTGTAAGGCTATATTGTATTTTTATATGATGTATAAAAGATTAACTAGTGATTTTATTTGCTTCTCGGTAGTAAAGCATTACGAACCTTCCAATCTTCTCCTCTTAAATTTTGTTCCTTTACTACACACATTGTAACTAGTACAATCGAAGTTTTATTGGAGTTGCTTGAGTGTGTCATGCTCTCTCAAAGTGTCTCTGCGGTGGTGGCGTGTGTGTTGGGTCGTTACGTTCCCTAAAACATGGTTGAGCGAAGCGATGGCTGATTCATGTGTCATACTCGTGAACGGGTGCCGCCTGTGGAGGCTGGTCTGCTCTTGCAAACTTATTTGTATTCTTAGTATTTAGTCTTACTTTTTTGTTTTGTTTATGAATACTGTAAGACATTAATTATTTCTTAGTGATGAATACATAAACTGTCTTTTGTTTATATTAGATATTTTTTTATGTTGTGCTTGTGCTTTATATTTCATGTTTTTTTATGTTTGTAATGGAAAATGTCCTTTTATGATAGAGAGGGCATTTTCCAATATTTTAATTGGACGCTGTAAGAGAAAGGGAGAAAAGAAATGCCCTTGCTGAGTTTCTTGCCGGTTCTTCTCAGTACAAGGTCTCCCGCCCTGTAGACTTACGAACCGATGGCGTAGTGACATTCATAAGTGCTCAATTATTGTAGCCTAAACTGAATAAATTATATTGAATTGAATTTGAATTTGAATTGAATTTGAAAAATTTGAATTTGAATTATCGCTAATAATTCAAGTACTAAAACAACTAGGTACTAAAAATATATCTAATATAAACCCTATACGGTTCTAACTGAATGCTCACCAAACACTAAAACTATTAACAAACATTATATCTTTCTCGAGTTCAACAACAAATGCACTAACAAACTAGGTAACTATTTGTAAGAGTTAATTTTCACGTAGATATTTAGAAACTAAATAAGGAAAATTAATTATCAGCAAATTTACAAGGTTTAACTGCAGACTTGTAATTTGCTATGTAAACAAATATAACCACGTAGTACACGTTCAAATATCTATGTATTTAAGCAACAGTTTAAATATTAATCAGCAATACATTAAGTTTCCAGTATTCCTTAACTATACTCATGTAACATGTAAAATACATATTTTATTGTAAATTATTTATACAAAATATATTCAAATAGTGTCTGAACAGTTGAGTATAATTTCGTACAAACCTACTACTAGAAGATAACGATAAGTGTCGTTACATTAATGACCCCAACAAGGAACAAGGCGCAACCATCACGAGCCCGACAAGGAGCAACCTGTACAATCCCAACAAGGAGAACAAAATAGATTGCAGTACAAACTCCAGGAAGGTTAGCACCAAAAAGCAGCGACAACGAGGAGGATCTGGCAACAATATCCTTGACAGCAAGAATACCAGAGTTCTGGGCAGACCAACCCAAAATATGATTCATCAGAGTAGAAGCAGCACCGATTCCGCAAAAGATCAGCGACGAACAACAGTTCCAGTTTGTTATAGCTCAACTAGGTAAAGCACCTATAAAACAGGTAACAGATAATTTTTATAAGCCCACCTGAAAACAAGAAATACGAAGCAATAAAAAATAGATTATTGTCAATATACGAGGATTCGGAAACTAGAAAAATGCAAAAACTTATGAATGACATGGAACTAGGAAACCAGAAGCCGTCGCAACTGTTTCTACACATGAGAGACCTTGCTGGTAGCAAAATAAGTGAAGAAACGCTGATAATTATGTGGCAAGAACGACTACCCATAACCGTACGAGCGGTAATAGTGTCAACAGAGACAAAGAATCTTGACAAAATGGCGGAAATAGCGGAAAAGTATGGGAATGTGCGAAACCCATACAAATAGCTCAAATATCAAGAAAGGAGACCAGTAGCAACACACAGGCATCAGAATTAGTCTTAATTCTAGCAGAAGTCGCCAAGCTGAATTTGAGAGTATCCGAAATAGAACAGAGAAGAAGACCGATGTTTCGTGAGCAACGCAGATATCAAAATTCTCGATCAAGATATAGAGGAAGATCAGCGTCAAGATCCAAGAACGGCATATGTTTCTATCGCAGAAGATATGTAAAGAAATCGTACAAGTGCGAGCAGCCATGCAGTTGGAAAGCGGAACCAAAGCAAGAGCAAGTGGAAAACTAGGACAGGTGCAGTCGACGGCGGGCAACTGTTCTACAATAAGCAACAACCGCCTCATGATACAGGATAGGGATAATGGACTGAGATTTTTGATCGACACCGGAGCCAATATATCGGTAATCCCAGCAGACAAATTGGTGAGTAAAAATAGTAGGTCATACGAACACGAAAAATTTTACGCAGCGAACGGTACCGAAATTCGTACATAGGGGAACAAAAACTTTAATACTGAATTTAAACTTACGACGCGCGTTTCGCTGGACGTTCGCTATTGCTGACGTTACTCAACCGATCATATGCGCGGATTTTATAACACATTACAATTTTTTAGTCGACTTAGCAAATCGCCGAATCATTGACCAAGAAACTAGGTTACAGGTAGCAGCTAATATTATACAATGGAATGGTTCTTTAATAAGCACGGTATCCGCGGACCATCCCTACTATGATTTACTTAGTCCTTTCCCTGATATAACAAAGCCCGTGTGCTTAAAGGAACCGTCACGCCATTCGGTAGTACATCACATAGTAACCGACGGAGCACCCGTTTGTGCGAAAGCCAGACCACTGCCACCGGGAAGGTATAAAACAGTGAAAAAGGAAGTTCAAATAATGCAAGAAATGGGAATTTGTAGGCCATCTAAAGGGGAATGGGCCAGTCCCTTACATGTAGTAGTAAAAAAGGACGGAAAATTGAAAAGGAGAGAACAACAGGCTAACAAATACAAACAGTCTAACACAGAAGAAGACGAAAGCTACGACAGCGACTTCTATTTCTGTTACTTGGACGACGTAATAATAGCCAGTAGCAGCGAAGCGGAACATAGAGAATACTTAGAAGCAATTTTTGAAAGATTCCAGGAATGCGGTATAACAATAAACTTATCAAAGTGCAGCTTTGGACAGAAAAGTATAGAATTTTTAGGATACCAAGTCACATCGGAAGGTATGAAGCCACTGAAACATAAATTCAGGTTGTAAAAATCTTCCCAAAACCTAAAACGATCGATCAACTAAGAAGATTTTTAGGTATGTTAAATTTCTATCGATCGCACATCCCGATAGAAAACCCGCACAAAAACAAGCTGAATTGGATAAGTTCTTACATAGCGGGAAGAAAAATAATAAAACCGCAATAGAATGGACTAAAGAGGCAGACGAAGCTTTTGAAAAATGCAAGCCGGGACTAAACCTACCTCGTTAAGGTTACCCGGGGATTTTTACAATACAAAAACCGAGGGTAATTATGAGCCACACCAGTACGTTGAAAAATTACGGAATACTATAAAAAAGTTCAAGAGACCGTCCAAATACAAAAAGAGTATAGAAAGGTATTTGTACACACTAACCTCCAAAACACTAAATACGTTTTTATCAGGAGGGATGTTGTAAGAAAATCATTAGAGAAACCTTAGGAGGGACCATTTTTAGTTAAAAACAAGTATGAAAAATACTTTGACGTAAAATTGAAAGGCAGAATCGCGCGCATTTCTATAGACAGACTGAAATTGACGAACCTATTCCATTGCAAAATAGTCATAAACATATAACTAATTATAGCAGTGATAACGATAGTACGCACAAGTAAAATGCAAAACAGCAAAAAGTATACGTTACAAGAAGCTGTAGAGTACCGAAACCAAACATAGGATTTTGCGAATAATAAAAGTAATCAAATTAATTAAGCTATACATGCTAAGTCACAAGTTTTTTTTTTAAATAAAATTAGTAAAGTTTATAATGCACGATTTCGAATATAAATATCGTAAGAACAGTGTGTGTCAGCAAAAATGAGTACTTCATTGACCGCATAATAATAATGAGTACCTAAGCAGAAAGAAACTAACACGCGCACTGATACATTGAATACGATGACACATCGGATAAGTTGTAAGTAAGTAAGTAGTTAATATGTTTGTAAGTCATTTTTTTTATTATTCGGTATAGCAATATTGATAAATTATAATTATTATATGAGTCTAAAAAAATATAATAAGAATCAAAAATAGGATTCCGGAATTAATAACCACTAGCTAATAAGATTTTTTTTAAGGTAGAGTAAGGGACATTAAACTTAGAAACCAGTAAAAAGTAGCTTAAAAAAAAAACAAAATGGTCAAAGATAAAAGTAAAAAAAAAAAGTATTAAATAGAAGATATTTATTAAAGTATGTAAAAAAAAAGAAATATAAAAATAAAAAAGATAAAACATCACACATAAAAGTAAGGCAGGAGAAGCCTCGATTGACTCTCGAAGTTAACTGTTCGTTTATCCAACGGCTATGGCAACGTTTGTATAGGTAGTAGTAGTATAGCTTGCATACAATTATAACAAGCACAACAACAAGGAGACATCCCATACCACATTAAGACAACGACATTTAACACGCGATGTTACAGTCGGTCAGGCGAGCAAAAAGCTGACCTAAGATATGCATTCGTAAACATTAGTTGTTTATAGAATGAAGTTATGTAAGAATTATTTTTGTGTTGTTTAAGTATGATTATTATGAGAATAAATAATTAAAAAAAAAATTGGAGCAGAGTATTTGTAAGTGTTAATTGTCACGTAGATATTTAGAAACTAAATAAGGAAATAAAATTATAAGCAAATTTACAAGGTTTAACTGCAGCCTTTCCAGTATTCCGTAACTTTACTCCTGTAACGTATAAGATACATAAATTATTGTAAATTATTTATACAAAATATATTCAAATAGTATCTAAACAGTTGAGAATAATTTCGTACAAACCTACTACAAGAAGATAAAGACAAGTGTCAAAACATATTTACAACCAACCGTATATACCGTTTTATCCAGGTGTGATACTGTTTTGCATAAAACTATTATTCTACCATTCATTTAGCGTAAATTTAATTTCTTATAACAATAAGTAGGCATACTAATCCCAAATCCATCAATGTGTTGATTTTTAATTTTGAACCATAAATTTTATGATGTTTTGTTGTTTCGATGCTGAAAATTATAATTATTATGTAAATCTTTATACCTACATTAACAACATTCAGTTAATTCAATTAGGCATTACAATGTGTCTACCATCTGCAGCTCTTTAGCAAACTGAAATCCATATTTAACCTGTACAAATTTAGTATAATCTTAGAATTAGCATGCATAATGTAACTAACATATATTTGTAAATATTACACAGTTTGTTTCCCAAATAAATAAATAAATACCGTAAACTCAGTACATACCTACCTAACTATACAGCGCGCCTACAAGGTAAGCCGTGGACAAGGACTACGCCTGCTACCAATGTTACAGCGCGCCTACGCTCTGCTACTATTGTTTTACAATCCGTGTAAGTATCTCTCATCTTGTAGCGCAGTGGGTTGGGCGCGTCTCGGCGGAACTGGTGGTAGGTACCTAGGCGTCAGTAACATAAGCACAGCTTATTTTATCTACAAAGGGCATAGCGATCGACCAGCTGTTAGGTAGCACGAATCGAGTGAAGCATTGCGGCCGGCGAGTGCAAGATCCGAATTGCATATATGGTAAGTAGGTAAACTCTCATGTGAGAAATCTTAAGTCAAAATTATGCCATTTTTTGCAACTAAACTTGTTCAGCACATTAAAATATAGTTCTGTAAATAATCAGTAAGTGTCTCCGATGAAAAACTATTTGGACGTATCCGAGACATACAAGTTCTACATATGCTACAAGTGCATGGTGACTTGTGTCGGTATTTCTACGGATGTGGGTACCGAATAGTGTTGGCTTGGTGCTTGGAGAGGAGCGGTACGTGCTGCGTGGGCTGGTGCACGGGGTTCCGGAGAATGTACCGACGCTGTTCGACCGCGTCGGGCGGCACGCTGTCGCACAGCTCGGGGCCCGCCTCGCAGAACAGCGGCTGCCGGCCGAAGTCGCAGCGCCGCTTCGCGTACTGGAACGAGAGGTCCATCGTCAACCGCACTCCACACTCTAGGCTATGCTCAGTTCTGATTTTTATACCACAATAATTGTCACTACAAATATTTATGTGGACATATGTATATAGAATATAATTTATTGACTTAAATGACAATTCCCATAAAATGAGTCCGTCAAAAATAACACTTGAATTCGGAATCATATGTTTTTTATAAGACCAGCCGCACACATCAAGCTTGCGCTTGGCACTCTTAGGCTGGGTTGCACCAACTAACTATAACGATAACAAAAGGCCGACGGCTTGTCAAATCCTCGGTTAAGCAAAAAATGGAGTGCACCATCTGACAATTGTTAAAATACGTCATAACTTTAACGTTAAAAATGACCAGCCAAAAATGACTGGTTATAGTTAAAGTTACAATTGACAAGCCGCTAAATGATCATAAAATGAGGTTATTTATGTGAATTACAACAATTTTCAATTACCTGGTATTTTGCATATTATGTAGGTTTGCGGTAATTTTTTAATTCTGTGCACCACGTCATTTTTGCGTAAAAATGATTTTAATGGATGAAGATTCATTCCCTTATACCCAAATGGAATGCAGAAATCGGCAGCCAATATTTTTTGGTATGGATTTTTTTTAAAAAAATTTTTTTTTGGGTTTTTTTTTGTTTGTATAGATTTTCTGATAAATGGTATGGATTTTAAAAAAATGTTTGCTTGGTATGTATTAAACACACCCCTCTGTGGGCTGGGAAAAAAACATAACCGAACCTAACCTAGCACTAGTATTTACAATATAGCTGCACTACTCATGCACGCTTAGTTACATATCGCGCCATCCTTGTCTTTTCTCACGGTTACTGCCAATCTACATTGACACATAAATAACAGACATTAAGGACTGTTTTGTTCTGGCTATGCTTTGGCAGCTTCGCACAATATTTTTTTATTCATGGATTCAAGTCCTTTATCCTAGCAAAAAATCTGTCAAGTGCAAGACGGACGGACACGCAGGTTTCCGTACCATTATCTATAATAAGGGCCAAGTTGTAGTAGTATTGAAATTAACTGTTTTTAAGCTATTGCATAGCTTTTATCGCGGGCTTTGAGCGCGGTGACCGAATCAAGAAATTCCGTAACGAAAACATTATTATATCTTGACAATGTCAAAGACATGTCTTGTGTCATATTTGAGTGTTAAGCGCGAATTGTGTGTTAAGGATATTGGTTCTGTACAATTGAATATGACGTATGAGTTGTCTTGTAACATATTTGAATGTTAAGCGCGAATCGTGTGTAAAGGTTTTCCCTTCTGCCGGCACTCCCGGAGTGCAACCCGTTTTTTATACAAATGTCATGTCCAGGGAATCGACGTAGCTCTTGCATGGATTTCTGGCCACAACGAGATTGACGGAAATGAAACAGCACATCATTGGGCCAAAATGCAATAATAATCAATAATCTGGGATAATAAGTCGGAACAAAATCCTATCCTCAGACCTACAGTGTACTTCTAAACGAGAATAAATCCTAACAGAAAGCCGTGCATCGTCTAACGTCGTTTCAGTTATTAGATTTTTGAAGGGTCGGCAACGCGCGAGTGATACTTCTGGTGTTGCAAGCGTCCATAGGCCACGGTGACCGCTTACCATCAGGCGGGCCGTGTGCTTGTTTGCCACCATAGTGGTATAAAAAAAGTATATATAAAATATACCTATGTACAACAGTGAATAGCTGTACGCGTAAAATTTTTGTATAAAATCAAACAAAACTTGAACTAATATCAAAGAACAAAAAATACTGCTTAAATAAAAAAAAAAAAATATTATTGCAATAAAATATTATTACCTTGCAAATCCGCTTAAAACAATTCAGTAGCACTCACGTGCAGAAGTACACCATCCACATGTGTAGGAGTGCACCTCCCTCCCTCTACACATGTGGATGGTGTACAAGCACGTGAGTGCTACTGAATTGTTTTAAGCGGATTTGCAAGGTAATAATATTTTATCAAAATAATGAATTTTCGCAAAGTAACGCCTGATTCTATCAATAATTATAATTGGATAAGTTGATAAAAAATACTATGCAATAGCTTTACCGCGGCAGTCCCCGAGTGCCACTGTTTTATTTTTTCGGTGGAGGTTTGCATGGTAATGTACATCATATATATTTTTTTAGTTTTATCATTCTCTGATTGTAGAATATACATTTTACCACTTTGGAAGTGTCTCTCGCGCAAACTTTTTAGCTTAAAAAAAAATGATATTAGACTTACTCTTCAGACCTACCCATAGATACCCCACACGTATGGGTTTGATTTTGAAAAAAATATTGAGTTTCAGTTCTAAGTATGGGGAACCCCCAAAATTTATAGTTTTTTTTCTATTTTTGTGTGAAAATCTTAATGCGGTTTCAACAGTATAGTTCTTAAAGTTTTGGAAAAAAGTGGCTGTGACATACGGATGGACAGACAGACAGACATGACGAATCCATAAGGGTTCCGTTTTTTGCCAGTTGGCTACGGAACCCTAAAAACGTAACAATAGCATTGACAACTTGTAAGACGGTGCAACAGGTTATAGAGTTTTGGCGCGAATCTTAAGGAGTGGTGTTTTTTTCTGTTTAATTTTAAATTCAGAAAACAGAAAAACGCCCGCGCCACGATACGATATAATATAATTGACTTCGACTCTGGCAAATGCATAAATGGTCTGCTAAAACCGTGCGAGCAGATTATAATATTAAAAAAAAAGTAACGGTTATAGTAATAGTATTTGTTAAAGTTATTTTTGACAATTACTTTAACAGACGTTTTGGTGCAATCCAGCCTTATAAGGCTTTTACGTAACCAAAAACACTAATATATACAACGCAGGCGGCAACGATCTATCTACAATATGTATGTACAGCAGCTACATTAATCAGAGTATTTATCAGGTGCCTAACTAATAAAAGTACCGAATATTGCTCTAACGAAAAGATAAACTGTATTGAAGGTCCCATTGAAGCTAGGCTCGAAGCTAAGCTACATTATTAAAGTTATAATTTGCGACGCCGTTCTGGATAGAAATATATTTTTATGCATTACATCTAAATAGTATACTATATGCTAGGTTAACTTAAGTAGTATTATGCTACTACTTAGTGGTAAGTGAGCCGACACATCTTTAAGCAAAAGAAATGTAGAGGTACTCGAAAGTTGAGGTTAACAATTATTTCTGAGTTATGCTTATTCTTAAGGGTTTATGCAACCTTTCAAAAATTAATGCAAACATGAAATAGAATATATAAAGAAGTACATAAGTGTGTGCTTTAAAAATAATAACACATTAAAGAGACGTAGGGCACAGAAAGTAGTCGCTCGAACAAGCCGCCCGAACAAATTAAAGCGGGGCATAGCGAGTACTTGCTCGAATGAGCAGCCTAAACTGAGGAACTTCCTCCACCTTACAGAAAACCGCGGCCATAATAACACTAACTTTGAGTAGTGTTGTGTTCCTGGCGGTGAATAAGGTTGCCAGAGCTCTTTGAGGATTCGCTGCGCGGACAGCGGAGGACCGGCGGTGCTTATTGCTGTCATTGCTCGGCGTAGACGCGGCGTGCTGGCACGGCGGTCAGGGACACCTGATAAAACGGCTGACCACTGGCCGCCCGCAGGTTGAACGGGTTTCCCATCCCAAGGATCACTGAATCTCCGCCCTGGGGGGCTGATCCGCCAACCTGTGTAAAGTCTCTGAAGTAGTAGTCGTGCCAGAGAAGGAGATCGGAGTGGACCCGGCTACTACAACAGAGGGGGATCAGGGGCCCTTCCACCCACCGTGCCAGCAACCGAATTATCTGTACCCAGCTTTGGCAGTTCTAGTACCGCTGCCTATGTTTAGTCTAAGTAACTTAAAAAAAAAAATGGAAAGAAAAACAAGGAAAAGAGTTTTTTCAGCGGCCGCTCCATCCACATTTAATGTGGACTTTTGTAACGTTAGGGGTATACACGCAAATCTTAACGCACCTCCACCTCCATCTGGAGACTGCGCAGCCGACCATTCTTTTCCTAACGGAGATGCAGATACCCTGCCCGACCGATACATCATACCTTCACTATCCCGGCTACAGATTCGAGCACAATTTTTTAAGTCGTGCCGGTGTATGTATAGTCGCGGTCAGAAAATGTTTACCACCTTAAGGATCACAATTGCATGCACACATTTAAGTCACAAGTTCTAAATGTCTATTTCATAATAATGTGATTGACCATAGATTATCTTTTTTCTAATATGACAATCAATCGCTTTGGGACAGGAAGCGAACCTTTATTAATGAATGTGCCATTTTCTATGAAAAAAACAATACAGTACCTATGACGCGCCGTCAAAAAATCTGGGTTACTTAATAATAATGGAGAAAAATTAAACGAATTGCTGTTACCTTAAAGCTATTTAGATACTTGCAGCTCGAAATGTTTACAGCAATCGAAATGTTTAGTATTTATATTCAAATTAAAAAAAAAATAGTGTGATTTCTGCTGTTGCAAATTAGGTCCTAAAAATCTCACATTAGGGCAGGCTCGTACTTTGTTACTAAGCAGTATGGAAGCTAAACTAGATTTCATTTCTAAAAATGACTTGCAAGCATACGTAGGTGAAAATAGAAATTTTGAAAATGATTGGCGTGCCCGAATTGCCATGGGTTCGCCATCTCTGCTCTAGGAGATGGACTGACTACTATCAAGTTTTAATATATAGAAAACCTTCTGTGAAAAAACTAATATTTTAGTTTTTTAAATAAGAACATGAAGAAACACTTCGATAATCTTTATTTAATATCTAGTATAACCTCGCTCTGCAGCTATGACGGCACGTAGTCTATCTCGCATAGATGCAACAAGACGCGTGCATAGATCAGTACCTCTGATATCATCCCATACTTGAGCACAGTGTGATCTAAGAGCTTGAGGGTTTCTTTCATTTTGACAGTCCCAGCGTTGAACCATAAGCCCTCATAAATTTTCAATAGGGTTTAAATCAGCAGACCGAGCGGGCCATTGAATGGGACGAATGTCACGGTGCAGGTTGAACCACGCCATAGTAGCACGGGCTGTGTGTATCCGTGCATTATCTTGAACGAAACTAATGTGTGGGAATTCCGTTGCAGGATACACTACGCGCACAGTAGGCAGCATCACTTCTTCCAAAAGCGACACATAATTAATGGCCGTAGCCCTATTCTCTAACGACGCCAGTTCTCCGACGCCGTCAAGGCTCACCCCCCCCCCCCCATAAGTTTACTGTAATGCGACCTGACTCGTTTTGAGGCACAATATGACCTTCATCATACCGAGTTCGATTGTAGCGCCATAAAGTTAATCTTCCGATTTGGCTTGATTTAAAGTTTTTTCATCGGTAAATATAGTATTCGACCAATCAAAATAGAGATGTCGTCGCGCAAAGTTAAGCCGGGCTGTTTTGTGATGAGGTTTCAACTCCACTTTAATAGCATGGTGTATGTAGATTAGTCCAACATTGTGCAAAACTCGTCGGATCGTCCGAGCACTCACACCATATCAAGCAGCAAAATAACTAGTTGGTGTGAAACCATTCTCTTCGTAACGACGAATGATTTCTGTTATTTGCGCGGCGGTTAGTATCGGTCGTCGTCCTGAATTATTTCTATGATCTGTTATTTGCCCTTCTTCGCCGTGACGCCTAATCCAAAACCTCACAGTGAATCGCGATATATTGAGTTCTCGTGATATAGCACTAATACTATGTCCATCTTCGAAGAGAAATATTATTTCAGCCCTTTGCTCCAGGGTTAAACTTGCCATTTTATTTCGTTATGAAAAAATCTTTTGTAAAATTTTACTCTTGTCAAAACGACGTTCAAACAATATTTTTTGATAAATGTCATTTCAACAAATAAAGATTCCATTCCATTCATTATCTTTCCATTATCGAAGAGTGATCAATAATTCTTGTTGTTTTTCTCGATGCGTCATTTTGCATAATAGCTTTTGAAAGGCAATAAGTAACTTGATATGGCATTTTAGACTTAGTGAAAAAAGTGTAATATAGAATCTTATTTCAAAACTGGTAAACATTTTCTGACTGCGACCGTATGTTCGTCCGGGAGGATATCTGCTGTCGCCGCCGTCATAGCCTTGAAGACAGGGACCTGTCGATATTGTGGGTGCGCGTAGATCACGGCGGCCACACTCGTATCTATGCGTGCCTATACAGGTCTTATAGCGGTGACACGGACGTAACTCGACTCTTCACGCACCTGAGTTTGACGAATGACACAGTTCTAGAGCAGTATTCCACAGCAGAACTACTTGAGTGGCTAAGATCTCGAACCAATAACTACGCAGGGATATCTGCTCATGAATTTACTCTGACTGGTCTGATGTTCGACCATAATTATACGAGACTTTACATTCGAAGAGATTTATAGTCCCACCCGAACCCAAAAAGAAAACACATACACACTACCTACTTACCTATGATCACACCACTGCCAGATGTCTCTGGTCACATTATTAAGGTGAGTATATTGGACACCTCCATACTTATTTATGTAAGCTATATTATCTATACGAAGTAAAATTTCCTTATTATATAGGTCTTTAGCGAAGCATGTTAGCCTATAAAGGCTGCTTTTATTTCTAAAAGATTAATATGCTCCTTAGATTCTGTGTGATCCCAAAGACCATTAGCGCGTTCCCCATTACAATAAATATAATAAGAGACGCATCAGAAAAGATTTCTAGGACATACGTCCCACTACGTATTGGGTTGTTTGATATAAAAATATTATTTTGCCACCAAGAAAATTCTAACTTTAATGTAGGTGATAAATTGATTACACTATCATAATTATTATTAAAATTATGCAAGGCTAGACAGTTTTCTCTCTCCTTTCCTCTCTTTCAAGGCGTTTCGTATATTACCAACCATAAGGAACTGCGGGGCAGGCTGAGCAAAGTAAACCTAGATATCGTGCAAAGTCCCTGATCGTCAATGTTTTTTTACCTGAAATACATTTAGTTTGGTCAAGGATTTTCCGACGTTTTTGAATTGGCAAACCTAGACACATGTTTTGTGAATCTTTCTGGAAACCAAGAAATGTTTGAGTTTGATTTGGGTTCAGGTTACTTTTTTCTTCATTTATGATAAAGTCTAATTTTTCAAGGAGATCCACAGTCATTGATACACTATTTCAGCAACTGTTATATGAGTTACTTATGCATAATAAATCGTCTAAATATAGAACTAGAAGCAATCCTTGGTTTCTAAGATGAGAAACTACTAGTTTCATCAATTTTGTGATAACCAGTGGTGTCAAAGACAGACCAAATGGGAGGCATTGAAATTATAGGGTTATACCTTGAAATTTGAACCTTAGGTATTTTTTACAAGAATTATGAATGGGCACAAAAAAATTTGCTTCCTGAAGATCGATTGTAGCCATATAACAATCCCAACTAATTAACACATTCTCGCGGCATGGGAGAGTTCCCAAGATGTAGTTGGCGTTTTTTGCGACTTATCGAAGGCGTTTGATTGTGTCGATCATCATACGTTGTTAGCCAAACTAAAATATTATGGTGTTAGAAATAAATATCTTGTAAACTTGTAGAATCATACTTAAGCAATAAAATTCAAAAAGTGGTTATAAATGGTGCTAAGTCTCAGGGATCTCTAGCGAAACTAGGTGTACATTAAGAGTCAATATTAGGGCCTTTCTTTTTTTAAGTATATATAAATGACTACCCTTTATGGTGCAAAAGTTTACAGAGATAGTTTTATTGGCGGATGACACTTCGTTATTGTTTAAAGTGAACAGTATGTGCGTGTTTTTGTGTAGCACCCACTCGTGTTCGGAACCCTGTTGCTATCGGGTGGCTGAACGAGATTTGAATCGGATAGGACCTATATATATATATAGTTTTATTTAATATCTTTTATATGTATTTGTATATTTATATATATGTATTTATATATGTCTGTATGCGTATATATGAATATGTGCATGTATGTGTATTTTATATTATCTCTAATATGTATATGAATACCTGTTTATTTATGTTTGTAAAATTTAAATATATATATATAAATACATGTATATGTATGATGGCTGATTCATGTTTTATACTTGTGTACGGGTGCCGCGGCAATTAAAATATTATCTAAATTTTAATTGTTTTTTTTTTTAAATCGAACTATTTACATTGTAAATCTTGTTTATTAATTTTTTCATTATTTGTTTCAATACAAAACATGTATTTATTAGTTGATACACTACAATATTATGTTTCATATGTGATTTTACAAAGATTACCTATTAGACGCACGTAATAAAACAGTATTGTAATTAGTTTGTAGAGCTAGTTGTAGTTAATTTACTTGACGATTCGAAAGTGTTCTTAGTAAACCCAATTGAATATAAAGATTTTTTTACACTTAAATAAATTACATCACATCACACAGACACCGCAAGTCATGAAAACAAGTGGACTTCATAAATTATTTAAAACGCTCTTTTAAATGTCGTTAGGATATTCAATTTTTTTTTTTAGGATATAAGTATTTGTTTTGTCATCCATTTTTTATTGTTTAGAAAATATAATTCCTCTGACTATACGATTTCGCTAAATATAAAACGTTCGAATTACTGAAACACGACCCTAAAGTAACTTTTTTTACCTGTGTGTTTGTGTACCTAAGTGTACCTTTGTATTTTTTATATCTACCTACGTACACGTAATGAAATCGTACTTATATAACTGTTATCTACTTATTTTGGGCGCAATACCTAAACGTTGCCGAGACTACTCTAAACTAGTTTTGGCTAGTACAGGCTATCCTCGCCCTGCTCACAGGTTTTTTATTGCTATGTTTCGTTTTGTCTGATTTGTCAAATATTACATTCATCAAATGTGATATTAATATTTCTGTAGATTAGTGTTGCTGCTCCTACCTACGTATTAAATATTAAAATACCTTCTGGATAGTGCAATTCGATTTAGGAACATGGCTTTTTTCCAACCCAGAAAAATATGAAAATTTATTATTTTTATGTTTTATACGAAGTTTAAGTGTATAACGTGGACGTCGCTTACAGTTTAAGTGTATAACGCTGGACGTCGTTTACAGTTTAAGTGTATACGGACGACGTCCAGCGTGGACGTCGCCGTATTGTACAGTTGATGTCATATTTTTTTTGTATAAATTGTAACAATAACGTTTAAAATTAGGTAGGCAAAGTTAGAATGTTATTGAATTATTAATATTTATAGGTACTTATTGTTTTATATATTTTTCATTTTGTTTCAATAATCTCCGTGAAGTGACACAGCAAGGGCTTTTTAAAACTCAGTTTTGTACCTTCGGGTACAAATCATATTGAAAATCAAATAGAACCTGGAAGACCCTTTTAGCTCATGCACTTCTTGTTTATTTAATTATTTTTTCTTTTATATCGAAATCTCACTCCGGGAATGTCTTTTTTTACTGTTCATTGTACTTGTGTAAATGTAGAAATACTAAATACATATCAACCAGTGGTTAAAATGTGGATACGACTAATTTAGTCCTTCTTCTCGAAGAGAAAGTGGATGATAATCTCTTGTTGCTAATATTTCTGAATAGGAGAGGAAAAGTGCGTGGTTTTACCTATTGGTGAAGAGAGAACTGAGAGATTTTTTTTTTAACTTGTTAGGAACGTCAAAATATGCAAGTTTTTACTGCCGCCTCACAAATCGTGATTTGCTGAAGTAAACCTGATTGATACATTAAATATAGCGGTGTTAAATTAAAATTACACGATTATTGCTGCGGGGGATCGCCTTTATATTTCGGCAAATGCTGGCTGTTATATTATTAAAAAATCATGCTGTATTGCACCTTGCAACAGAATCGAAGCTCGTTTCTAATGAAACATAAAGAGAAATGCATGTCCTTTTTTACATCATCCTCAAAATGGGTACCTGCGCGGCAAACTTCTCTGCCTTGGCGATGAGGATGGAACAAAACATTTACCATCTGTTTAACATCAAGGAGCGCCGAGCCTAAGTTTTATGATTTTGGTATTTTGGTGTTGTTGTACGCATCGCGAGCCAAATGCCACCCTTACCCTTGACCACATAAAAATATTAAATGATTTTTTTTTAATTGTTTTTAGTCCAATGTTTTTGGAAATCCAAAATATTGAAACTCTCTCAACAGGTTCTGGTTTCCGCTGTCTCGTGCTTTGATAACACACTCGTACACACAATTGCAATCGCGCCCTACACCTACACCTACACCCACTGCATTCTTGTACCGGCGACGTTAACGTTTTAAGTACTTATAAGTATTCTTTTGATTATTAGTAAACTCGCGGAAAAAAGAGAATAAAAACAATATAAATATTCACTAGAAATGTATCTACTCTGTGCCCGGCGGGTCACTTTAACAAGAGCAATACTATGGGAACAATGAGGCTTGGCATGGCATGTGTCCGTACGCCACTTTTGGGAACAAAAAGGCATGGCATGTGTCCGTACGCCACCAACGCCACCATGCACCAGGGACAGCAAAGTTCCGGAAAGTCAATGGATTGTGTAATTGTGATTAACTCCTTACTGTCAAGACATGATCAGGTGTACGTAGGTCATTTATGTTTTAAGGTCGTTCGTATTTTTCATTCTTAATGCCAATTTTTTTGATTAAGTAAGACATAAAACAACTGATCTGATCAAATATCGATGAAAATACCAATAAGTTTGATAATTGAAATATTGAGTTTGACATTTTGTAATCCAAAGGAAAAAAGGAGACGCACTTAAATAACAAAAACCGCAAAAGTAATGACGATATGCTTTTCATAAATACAATAAATACAACCGTCGAAATAAATGTTCACAACAAACATATCAGCATTTACCTATTGGTATTTGTGAACCAAACATATCAGCATTTACCTATTGGTATTTGTGAACCAAACATATCAGCATTTACCTATTGGTATTTGTGAACTAAACATATCAGCATTTACCTATTGGTATTTGTGAACCAAACATATCAGCATTTACCTATTGGTATTTGTGAACCAAACATATCAGCATTTACCTATTGGTATTTGTGAACCAAACAAGATCCAATTCTCACTAAAACTTTTTCCTTTATTCTTATAATCATCGTGAAATCCGATATGATTAAAAAATACCGTGGGAAGTCAAAGCTTGACGGTTTAGTCGTGAGTATGTAACAGATTGACAAAGTTTGTAATTTTAACATTTGAAGATAATATAGCTCTAACAAATAACAAAATGGCACCTAGTTACGATATTTATACGATATAACAAGAAGAGGAAAAAAAAGCAATCTTTCAACGTAGTAAAAACTATGCAACGGAACCCTAATTGACAAATTAACCCCTTTATTAACAGGGTAAAACCTAAAATCTTTTAATAATGTGATTTTTTTACAATGCTTCTCCGTTCCTTTCCAGCGTCTTACCAACCAGCGCTCAACGACTCAATAAACGAATCACATAGGAAAATACTGCAATAAAGGGGTTATGTACAGACAGTGCTCAAAACCGCGGACTGGAACAACGCAGGCGCACGAAGAGTTGGTAATTGAAGGAAAGAGGGACCCTCAACCACCGTAGTGCAGTACTTCGATTTTTTTTTCTTCTTTCGCAGATAGGTGTTTTTAGTTCAGTCAGCATGTTTTAAATTATCTTTTGATATTAGTAAAAGGTGTGCCCACTACCAATTTGTATACCTACATATATTAGAAAAATACTTTTTACCGACTTACATTCATTTTACACTCTTTGTCATGACATCAGCGGCTGAATACTTTAAAATAACATAACAAAAGTTATTTGTCCTAAAAATCTACTTATATCTCAGAAAATTTCTCACTGTTTAGAATGAGTAAGATTTTTATTGCCGGCCGCTCGTTAACGTCAAACAAAAGGCTTGAAGTCTGATATTTTATATTTCCTGGGTCCTTTTCGAGAATTACTTGAAAACCCCAGCTCGCCACATCTAGATCGCGTTCCCAATGTAATCTCTTCCGCGACCGACTTAAACGTAGCTATCGACTCACTCACTAACCACCTGACCGCCACCGTTGGCGAGTGCTCAAGGCAAGTGCCGGTTGGTGATTACCACCACCTAATCCTGTCTCAGCACATCAGGTCGCTAATGACTGAGAGTAACGCGGCCCACCGAAGACCCTACCGAGCTCCCACTATTGAAAATAAAGCTCGCTTCAATGACTTACACCACCGTGTAAGAACCGCTGTAGCTGAGCTTCGCGCCCAACGTTTCGGTGATCTGATGGAAAACATTTCTCCTTCTCATCAAGCTTATTGGCATCTAGCCAAAGCTTTGAAATCAGACACTGCTAACTCTCTCCCTCCGTTAACTCGTCCCAACAACGTTCCCGCGTTCGATGACGACAAAAAAGGGAATTGCCTAGCGTCTAGCCTCCAAGCCCAATGTGCCTTAAGCACACAGTCATTCGATCCCGACCACGTGCGTGAGGTAGACGGCGAAGTGGAGCGCAGAACTTCTCTGCACCCACAGGATCCCTTGCCAGTCACTGTCGACGAAGTTAACAGATCACCAAAGACTTACGCCCCCGTAAAGCCCCCGGCGCGGACGGTATCTCTAACGATATCCTAAAGCGCCTCACTCTTCTCCTTCTCTGCCTTCTAGTAGCGATTTTCAAAGCTGCTATCGAAAATTAAACCTGTCCTTCTCAATGGAAAGATGCAATTGTTATAGGCATCCACAAGCCAGGCAAACGTTCCTACCGCCCCATAAGTTTACTAAAGGCCCTTGGTAAACTCTACGAATGCCTCCTCCTCGCTCGCCTACGGAACGCTATAGTATCCAGAGGCATCTTAATAGACGAGCAGTTCTGCTTCCGAGCCAAACACTCATACGTCCACCAAGTCCTCCGCATCACGTAACATATTCTCACTGGCTTCCAACCAGTATTAGGTAAGCCCCGTCACACGGGCGCTGTCTTCTTCGATATAGCGAAAGCCTTTGACAAAGTCTGGCACAACGGTTTAATTTATAAACTGTACAACTTTCAGTTGCCAGACCGTCTCGTGCTCATTATACGAGACTACTTGTCGAATCGTAGCTTTCGCTATAAAGTTGAAGGCACTCTCTCTTCCCCCGGCCCCATAGAAGCAGGAATCCCGCAAGGGTCCGTGCTCGCCCCTATCTTGTACCTTCTGTACACCAACGACATCCCTAAAAGGTATAGGTAGGATATTGGAGGTACTGGAGCAGGCTATTTCCGCTCGCATCAATAAATAGGTCGTTTTTTACATAGAATACAAACCATTCGTAAATAAGGTTTGATAGTCGCGTAGGGACAACAATTAAGAATAGTAAAATGTTTGAATTTGGAAGTAGAACAGAAACAAAAACAGATGCGTCGCATGCATTTTTCTTTAGTCTTCAATTGTTTGACGCCCGCTTCAGATGCTAGATCCGAAATGGATGTTTTGTTTTGTATGATGGGAAAATAAAGTAAATTTCAAGAAAAGCATCAACGTTTTGTATAAAAAATAGATATATCCCGCGTGATAACAAGTGTAATATGATGCGCTACCCTCTTGTCTCGCATCCACAGCAACAGTTTGGATTGAGGCAAGATCGCCATCTTGTCGCTCTCACCAAGGAGCATCAACATGCCCCGCGAAGTTTTAGGAAGAGTGTAAGGAGCGCACCTGAAACCGTCCCGTAGCCCCACAATGGGACCAGTACATATGCTGACTAGCATTGAGGCTGACGCTGAGTTTCAGGAACTCCATTCAGTGTAGACCGCGGAGTTAAGGCTCAGTATGTGGCCGTTCACTCGAATAGTTGCTATGTTATATTATTATTAGGCAGGCTTGTATTTTAGCTTGCATAATGTATGCTCACACATTGAGTAGAGATATCCCAAAACAGTGATGACCATGAGAGGACCAGGAACTCCGCCCTAAAATAGAGTTAAGTGGGAAAATTTATATTAATTAGATTTAAATAATTGATTTTATCCTTTATAGCCGCTCTAGTATTTAAGAATATACAAAGAAAAATATACATATAAAATTGACTCTCGTTGTATCCTTCATATAAACCGGTAAGATCCCGGGGAATGTTGCAGTACCCAATTAGCCCTCTGCGGACGATACCGCGATTTATACCAACGATAGGCAAGTGAGTCGAATCACTAAGAGACTCCGACCCGCTATTACCGCCTTAGGCGAATGGTTTCGGAAATGGAGAATCGAAGTGAATCCCGACAAAAGCTCTGCCGTTCTCTTTACCGTTGGTCGCCATCCGCGGCCATCTCCCCTTTCATTCTTCGGTCTTGCCATTCTTTGGCAAAAAAAAGACCAAATATCTCGGTGTGACCCTAGATAGGCGTCTGAACTTACATGATCAAACCAAAATAGTTAAAGACCGAGCCGCTTTTAACCTCGGTAGTCTTTATCCCATGATAGGTAAGTACAGTAAGATGTCGCTTAGAAATAAGCTGACTCTTTACACAACTCGTATCCGCCCCATACGAGCTTATGCTAGCATCGTTTATGCGTTGTCTAAACGCAATTTCCACAAACTCCAGACCCTCCAAAACCACTTTCTCAGACCGGCCTCCGGAGCCTCTTGGTACGTCCGCAATGCGAACCTACACAGGGACTTCGAGCTCCCTACGATTCCCAAATATTTTAAAGATCTGGCAGTCAGCTTTTTCGAGCGCACACAAAATCACCCGAATCAACTAATTGTGCAATCCACAACGTATCATCCCCCGACCCATCGTTAGGCGGCCTCGGCAGATAACGACCTCACCGTCCGGATAGCGAGATTAGTCTCTCCAACCTCCCCTAATAGGGCCTCCCTCAAACATGACGTCGACGTCCCCAGGGTTCGTCGGCGCCCGCAAGGATACACGAGGTACCAAAGAGTGCCGGGGCGCTCCTAGCCTCCACTTCAATCGCAACCGCACCCGCGTAACGGGGAACTCCCCTCCTGGCGGTGACTCACCTTCGGGTTCGAGACTCACGCCGGTCGAAGGGACGCCCCCGAGAGCGACAACCTAAGCCGAGGCTCCCCCCGCGGGGAGCACTTGAGCGTTGGGCGCTATATGGGCTGAGGCTCCTTCAGAGACTCGCCCCAAAAAGCAGTCAGAAAAAAGGGTCCCTTTGTTCTTAAATGTGTGGAGTATTTATATTTTACAATGCTTTTTTAGTCCAACGTAAAATTGCTTTTTTTTGCCATTGCTTTTAAGCAAATAATGCTCACAGAATTTGTGGACAGCCACATCTGTGTCTGCTTTATGATAAAAATATTTTAAAATCCTAAATTTCATATGTATCAGTAGGTATATCAAAATGTTATAAATTTCAATTATATTTTTAATTCCGAATGTCAATAACCAAATAAAATCTATATGCTCTGCCAAGGGCGTAGCCAGGTACGGGCAGAGGGGGGCAGCTGCCTCCCCCTCCCTAGCCGGGCATGGGTTGGCATATTTTCGAGGTAATTTAGTCATTTACAATTGCACTTATTCGGATCCCTTTTTTTACTGCTACTACACTGCACCGTCTTCCAACACTCGTTCGTTCAACCTTCCACCTGTAGAGACAGTTCGTAAGTGTTTTGATGTTAATTCGTGTTGGCGCGCCATTGCTTCAGTAGCGATTTTGTACAGTCGCCACTACAGAACCGTCTAATGGTGCGTACAGATTATTTGCAATGCAATATTTCCCATACATGTTAATGTGTTCGCGGACGCACTATAATCAATTGCGCGCACGCTACGTGTATTCGCAAGGTGCGCGTTGGTTCCCCGCCTATTGTCGGTTTTTAGACGAACGCTTTGAGTGCGCAGTGTAATCTGGACGGCTAATTCTCAGCGGACCTGCCTGTTGCTAGCGATATTTAAATTGTCGATTGTAAAAATGGATGGAGATGACGACTGGGACTTTTTTATACACTGCTGTAATAAAATAATTGAAACACTAATATAGTCATGTACACTTAAAAATATAACGGCTCCATGGCGTGCGCGCTGAACACTGCCAGAAATGACTAATGGTATCACTCACGCGTTGCCGACCCTTCAAAAATCCAATGTGTTACAAGCGTCCATAGGCTAGGGTGACCGCTTGCCACCAGGTGGACCGTATGCTTATTTGCCACCTTAACCCCATAGTCTGCCCCCCTCCCCCAAGCCCAAAAGCTGGCTACGCCTTTGTGCTCTGCAACTTATGTTTCACACGTAAGTACATACATACAAGCCTATGAAACACTAGATAAATCTATTAATATAATATATCATTACTTTTTTGAATATACTCTGTTTTTTTTAACGTAATAGATATGTTGATATGTTGCGCGGAATTATATTTAATAAATTACATTATACAAATGACCTAATTTCAAATGAACTATTTTTTCGCATATCAGTTAATAATTTTTATACAATGTTGCATAAGTAATTGATTCCATTATCTATCTATTCCTGTGACATTTGTTTGACTTTAGTATGCAATTGAAAATGACCATTATTAGAATTACCTACTTACCTTTTTCTTAAGTATTCCGTTCCCCCAAAGAGAAGAACAGAGACAAACGTACATGGATAGACAGATAGATATGCTACAAGACAGCCTGATAGGTGGAGATACAAACAGGGTTTCGGACAGATAGACAAAATAACAGGCGAACCTACATGCTTATTTTAGCGCTATAAGTAGGTATCTAAATATGATACGAAAGACGTTAAGATATTTATAGGTCGTATCAATATAGTATAGTCCTCGTGGTTAATTAGACTACCACCTTCTTTCAGATTTAGTATCAACAACACAAATAACTCAATAGAAAATCTTAAAATTTGTACTTACAATGTAAGATCATTGTCATCTGTAGAAAAATATCTTGAATTAACCTCTGCTTTAGAAAATATACGCTTTGATATACTAGGAATCTCAGAAATACGAAGAATGGGTTGCCACATCAAAAAATATATAGACTACATTCTCTGCTATATCGGCCAAACAAAAGGTCTGTATGGAGTAGGATTTCTTATAAAGAAAACATTAAAAAACTACATGACCAACTTTATTGGAATATCAGAAAGGGTAGCACTACTACAATTAGATTTTCAAACCACGTATTTTTCAATAATGCAAGCATATGCACCGACAGACAGATCGAGCGAGGAAGAAATCAATAAATTTTACAACAAGGTGGCCGAAGGAAAAAATTTAGTTATAGGCGATTTTAATGCAAAAATAGGCCATCCAACAAAGGATGAGAAGAAAACAATGGGCGAATGGCTATGGAGAAAGGAATGAAAGAGGAAAACTGCTAATAGAATATATTTATGAACGAACACAATCTTTCCATTATGAATACCTTTTGTAAGAAAATACCCTGCAGAAAGTAGTCGTGGATATCGCCGGATCTTAAATATCAAAATGAAATCGATTTTATAATGACCATACAACTTTTTCTCAGATCAGCGACTACTTAGAGCAACAGTCTGGCTAAATGCTAAGAAAAAAAGTAGGCAAAACTTTAAATCTCCATCAATTAACCTTAAGACCGAAGAAGATACGATAGAATTCAAGAATAACCTAAATCTGTACTTAGAGAACAATATCAAAACAACACCAGCTAATGTCCAAGACACACATTAACGCACAGTTTATGAAGAGCAAATAAAACAAATAAAACACATCACAAAATATTTAGCGCAAACACAGAAACCCTAATAAAAAGACGTACTGAACTTATTCATACCAAAAACAAATCTGAAAAAATGAAAGAAGAACTGACTAAAGTGTGCAAAGAAACTAGTAAGGAAATAAGAAAAGACTACAGAAGATATAGACAAGAAATTACATACAAAAACTTAAATCAATTTAGAAGTACAAAAAAAGCATTAAAAGAGCTAAATATGCATAAAACTTGGATACAAAAACTAGAAACTAAACCAGGCTACAGAGTTCTACAAATAACTTTACAGAAAAGGGTCGGACAGGCAAAATATGGACAAAAATATAAACCATACCACTATCGTAGAATCGATCAATCCAATAGATGAAAACGAAAAGTCAGATAAATGCCCAGGTCCAGATGGAATAAGCAACAAAATGATGAAACAAGCAGCACCTCTGTTACTTGAACACTTTGTGCAACTATTTAATATGATATTAGATACAGAAACTATACCAAAACAGTGGTGTTCTTCCGATATCATACTGCTATATAAAAAAGGGAACCCACTTGACATAGGTAATTACAGACCAATCAGCTTACTGGCATGTATCTATAAGCTGTTTGCCTCAATTGTTCTGCAACGAATATCAAAAGACATCGATACTGCACAACCTGTGGAACAAGCAGGATTCCGATCTGGCTATAGCACTACCGACCATCTACAAACTCTAGGCCAAATAATAGAGAAATACAAGGAATTTAAAATACCTCTGTATGTAGGATTTATAGACTACAGCAAGGCATTCGATACTATGTCATAACGCTATCTGGAATGCACTAAACACACTTAATATCAATCTGAAATATATAAATATCCTGAAACTAATATATTCCAAGGCAGTCAGCAGAATCAAACTTAAAGAAAGAGGAACCGAAATAAAAATCGAACGAGGACTCTCTATCACCAAAACTACTTGTGGCCGTGTTACAAAATGTATTCGAAAAGCTAAAGTGGGACCAAAAAGGTATAAAATTAGAAAATAATTACTTGAGTCACCTTAGATTTGCGGATGACATCGTTTTGCTCGCTGAAACACCGAGAGAGCTTGAGAAAATGATCCAAGCACTTGATCTCGAAAGCACTAAGATAGGTCTAGAACTAAATGCAAGCAAAACGAAGGTTATGATTAATAGCCTACAGATACCCATTAACACAAAAGGCAAACATATCGACTATGTCGACAAATACATCTATCTCGGACAACAGATAGCATTAAGTACATCATCAAACGAAGAAGAAATTGAGAGGAGATGTAAAATAACCTGGAATAAGTTCTGGTCGTTAAAAAAAAACGTAAAGGGGGATTTTAGAATAAACATCAAAACAACTGTATTCAACACATGCCATCTACCCTGCTTATTGTACGGCTGCCAAACATGGGTTCTCACAGACAAGTCTAAGCTAAAACTTCAGTCAACTCAAAGAGCGATGGAGAGAAGCATGATGAATATCAGAAAAATACACAAAATAAGAAGCGACATTATCAGGCAAAAAACAAAAACGATAGATGCGCTTATTCAAACCTTAAAACTAAAATGGCAATGGGCAAGTCATATCCCAAAATTTACAGACAACAGATGGACAATCAACGCAACAAAATGGAGAGGACCATTAGGTAAGAGAAAGGTTGGCAGACAGATGATATTGTAGCATGTGCAGGACAAAACTGGATGACCTTGGCTAAAAACAGGGAAAAGTGGAAGCAGAAGGAAGAGGCCTTCACCCAACCAGGGAATCTTTCTCAGAAATTTTAAATTAGTTAAATATATTACTCTACTAACAATTAAATATTAAGCTTAATGTAAATACTAACATCTTACTAATGCTTTTACTGTAAACTAATACGAGATTGGAATAAAAGGCATATTTATTATCAATACCTAGGTACCTATTCCTCATATTTCTTGGTTTGAAACATCCAAGCAGAAAGTACCTAAGTACCTACACACGATGCAGGTAAGTACATGTTTAATCGATTTTTATGTTGTCATCCCCTGCTAATGCTAATGCTAATGCCAAATAATATTAATATAATAACAATATTTTCCAATACGTTCTACGTTTGTAACTATTTTTTATTTTGCAAAATATGAATTAAACTTTAAGTATGACTGCAATATTTGAGCGTATTTCAGTATCCAGCTGCGTCAGACAGACTTATATTTCTATACCTCACTTTTACATATTCAGTGTTTACAGATGTATTAAATGTGGAATTTTGAAGACACACATAAATCATCCTATATAGTTATTTTCTCTTATTATTGGTTTTTTACACAATTATTTATTAGGCATCTGTAAACTATCTACGGCAAAGTGCCTATAAAATCATTTCAGCAAGTACGTTGCTTTCCCTAGACGTTCATAAGTCGAGTGGGCCAGACGGTATACCAGTAGTGGTGCTTAAGCAGTGTGCTCCTGAGTTATGTCCTGTACTCACGCGGCTTTTCGCGCTTTCCTACCACACTAGGCAATTTCCGTCTTCATGGAAGACTGCGAATGTGCACCCGGTGCCCAAAAAGGGCGATAGATCAGATCCATCGAATTACAGGCCTATCGCTATTACCTCTCTCCTCTCTAAGGTGATGGAGCGTGTGATCAACACACAGCTTCTAAGATACCTAGAAGTACACGACCTAATCAGTGACCGTCAATATGGCTTTCGCCACTTCTTACCAGTTCTTCAAGAAAGAAGTTATTAGATTTCTGAAGGGTCGGCAAGTGGTGTTACAAGCGTCCATGGGCTGCGGTGACCGCTTACAATCGGGCGGACCGTTAGCTTGTTTGCCACCTTAGTGGTTTATAAAAAAAAAAAAAACGTAAATATACATATATATTTATTATCACACTAATATTATAAAGGCGAAAGTTTGTAAGTATGGATGGATGTTTGTTACTCAATAACGCTTCAGCCACTGGACGGATTGGGATGAAACTTGGTACACCTATAGATTAGGTCCTGAAGTAGCACATATTTATCCCGAAAAATTCAAAAGTTCCCGCGAGAAAAACAATAACCGATCTTAAACGAACTATAGCTATAGATACAGCTTGATTTAGCAAACTTGATATAGCAAACTTCATTAGTGTACTAGTCTAGCGTACACTTCATTAAGGAGTAAATCACAGTATTAATACTGTGCGTAAATAAAGGAATTAATAAAGGAAATGAAGGAAAAAAAAAATAAAGGAAAGGAATTCCATAAATTTTCATTATATTAAACATAGGCATGTCGACTTATAATTGGGAATCCTGAAGGTGCAGGTTCCCTTTTATATTCAATAATATGTAGCTTTTATTGTTTAGTGAAACTCTAGGTCTATTTGTATTTATTTGTTATTATCACTTCACCTATATGACTGTATGATTCCTTATAAATAAAATAAAATGAAAAAAAATTAGCTACCCCAATTCCGGGAAGGGGCCTGGTGAACTTTTAGCGGCCGTGGAGAATATGGAAGAATATGAAAGCGTTCCCGTGACCCCTGCATAGTCGGTAAGAGTCCGACATAGTCCGCACCGCGGCCGGGTGGTATCCATGTGGATTTCACAGCGTTAAAATAAGGTATCTTGGAGTAAGTCATAGTTACAACCTTCCTACCTTAAGATGTCGCCATCGAGAAAGCAAAAAAATAAACTAACATATTAAGTGCAAGCACCACCTTTATTCTACTGTATGACATTATGTTTTGCCGAATTGTTTTATAATGCTTCATAAGTGACAGCCGCCTTGGCCTGCACGGTCCCGGCGACGCCCTGGTGCAGCGCGCCCTCCCTGCAGAACATCGTGACGTATGCGATTGCCTCGGTGTTCAGCAAGCCCTGCCGCACGACGCGCGCGGTCTGCCCGCTCGTGATGTACACGTTGGGGGCGGCGTCGTCGTCGCACACTGTCACGCGCTTACCGCCGTACTGCACGCACGTCTGGTGTACCAGAAATAATAATTATAAATTAATTAATTTGGCTATTAAAACATTTAGAAACTAGAACACTCTATTTTGGGCTTTATTTCATATTGTGTGGAAAACTAAGGGTGATATCTTGATTAATATTTCATAAAATATATGACCAAGGTAATTTGCTAATTTCATAGTTTTAAATAGATATTTGAATTTTATGCCAACAGAAAACCGAGGAAATAGAGATTATCAACGTGCGGTCACGTGCTAGCGTCTATCGTACGTGGAACTGTGTTTCTTTGTATGCTTCAATAGTGTAATATGTCTTTGTACACTGGTTGAAACGGCACGCTTTTTCCAGAGTATGCCATAGCCTTAAAATAATTATAAAAAACTTTGCATAATCGTAGTAAAAAAAGTTTTAGTCTGTCGTTTGTTTCGGATTTAGTTTTCGGATTTTACTCTTCCCGATTTATTTTACTCTTCCCGATTTATTTTACTCTTCCCTATTTATATTCTTTAGTTGGAAGTGTTGTTTGTTTGTTTGTTTATTCCGAGCTTCCTTGACACTGTACTAGTTATTGTCAAGTTATATTCAGTGATTACTTCTATGCTTATGGACGATACGCACAAAAAAACGAGGTTAGTTTAGATATACAATTTAATATATGAGTAATAATAATTGAGTAATTGTATATGATCATCATATATAGTATATATAAACAGCATATCGTACACATACCTATAGATATCACTGTTACAAAAGTAATAAACAACGCAAGAATTCACTGTTACAGAAATAACAACAAACAGTTTTACTGTCTTCGGGTAGAATATTTATTGGTTGATTTAATTTTTAGGAACACTTATAGCATATCCTGTGATTTTACAAAACAAATACAAATTTACTGATTTTTTTTTCTGAAAACAAGGAAGGAGAAGAAGAATGTTTTTATTAAGTGTGTGTGTTACTTACGTCTGTCACATCGCTACAGGCGGCTTCGTCTGTGTAATAACATAGTTATTGTTACTTACGTTTATCACATCGGTACAGGCGGCTTCGTCTGTAAAATAACCCAATTATTGTTACTTACATTTATCATATCGGTACAGGAGGCTTCATCTGTAAAATAACCCAATAATTGTTACTTACGTTTATCATATTGGTACAGGCGGCGACTTAATTTTATGATATCCATACAGGCAGCTTTGTCTGTGAATTCATGAGAATTCACGAATAATTGAAAAATTGTATTTACGAGTTGTGGTGTGGTGTGGAGTTGTGCAGGGATAAATCCAGCCTGTCCTTCTTTATAGATGTGAGTCTTAGACGTCTAAAACACAAAATGTTGCATCAAGTTTCAGTAACAGAGAAACTGCCAGAGATAAATTCCAATTCATCGGCACTTGAAAGCTTATGCTTTCTGGTCGCTTGCTTAAACTGCCGAAGGAAACTTTTGCCATTCATTGCCTTGCATTGACATTGCCTCAAACTCGAATATGAACGACGAAGGCACTGCACTTAACTTATTTAGCTGTGGTGTGGTAAGACCATGCCAGAAATCTCTATAACACAGCGGTAGGTCCAGCGGGCGTTGCTTTCTATAAATGTTCATAAGTCGAGTGGGCCAGATGGTTTACCAGCATTGGTGCTTAAACAGTGTGCTCCTGGGCTGTGTTCTGTACTCACGCGCCTCTTCGCACTTTCCTACTACACTTTGCAATTTCTGTGTTCATTAATGCGAATATGCACCCGATGCCCAAAAATGATCAGATCTATCGAATTACAGGTCAATCGCTGTTACCTTTCTCCCCTCGCAGGTGATGGTGTGTATGATTAACACGCAGTTTTTAAGATACCTAGAAAAACACAACCTGGTCAGCGACCGACAATATGGATTTCACCACGGTCGCTTGACCACCGGTCACCTAGTGTATCTAACACACCGATGGGCACCATCTTAATAAGGACTGCCTGCAGATTTGTGCAAATAGGTAACTTGCTTTTTGTTTGGCAGACATATGCGAACCGTTGTTGACGGTAGATTTTCTGATATCATGGACATTAATGCTGGTGTCCCGTAAGTCTTTGTGCTTTATCCTGCACTGCTTCTACTGCATATCAATGACATATTGTCTATCAACAACACACATTGCTATGCAGATGACAGTACTGCAGACGCTTATTATACTGGAGAACTTGTGTTTAAAATTGAGACCACTCTGTCTAATGTCTCTGACTGGGGACGCGAAAACTTGTTCTGATTCAATCCTACGAAGACACAAGTTTGCGCGTTCATTGCTAAGAATACCCCATTCACTGAAATACTTGGTTTTTGGCATCCTTGGTGTTGACAATTCCAGCGATGTTCATTTCTGAGATCATTTGTAGACAATGTGAAGCTGGCGTCTAAAAAACTTAGATTACTCATCAGAGCGAAGCAGTACTTTACCTCGGGCAAAAGGCTACTGCTTTACAAGTCTTAAGTTCACAACGACACGGCTTCATATGGAGTTCTGCTGTCGTTGTTGGGCGGGTACACCCGGATACCAGCTTGGCCCTTTTGTCTTGGTTCAACGACGGGATAAGAGAATCGTTGACGATCCCAAACTCACAAGTTGTATAGAACATGTGGTACAGCAGAAATGTTGAGATCTTCCGCCAGACGAGTAGGTACGTCTGCATCTTTCTGTTCGCTTTGTATATATACTCTTTTACCGAATAAACTCTGTTAGTGCGATGTAGAACCCGTTACCTCTGCCTTGCTTGTAGCGGGACAGTATGATACACTACAGCACTCCGTTCTCAGACCTAACATACTTCTTGCAGACTTGAAAGAGTGGAGGTTACACTTAAAGTAGAAGTGAGCTACAAAGGCAAAGCTGTGCTGAGCTGAGAGATGTGGTGTGGAGTTAAAAGAGTGTAGGCAATACGTGGTGTGGAAGTAGTCTCAAATACGAAGCTGGTTAAATGGTAAATGAGAGCTCAAAAGGAACTTACCTGAGAAATTATCAAGTCCCAATATTTCTGATGCTTTGCCAATATGACGGGAGGCAGCCGTACCTCCCGGCCGCTGAGGTCACCTGCGAAATGCAACAAATTTAATTAGTACAGAAGCAATTAGTCCAGAGCATGTAGAGCCGTGCTAAGTGTTGGGTTTCTTATTAGTCACCCTGTTTGAGTTCTCAAACAAGTAAAACTTGGTGGTTATATCTTGAAACAATAGGACTAGTTATTTATGCTATTTCTTTAAAGTTAATTTAGTCTATTTGCTAGTATTTTGTTTTGTTTTTCTAATATGATCAGATATCTTATCGAAAATGGCTTCTTTGCTACTAACCGAGTATTAAAAAAAATCATGATAATCATTAACCGAATTCCAAAAAGGAGGAGGTTCTCTCGCTTTAAATTTGAATTGTACAGAATTTAATAGGGATTATTGGCTTTAAAATTCACTAAAACCATAAAAGTTGAAGGCTATTAGTAAAAAAAACCTTAAACTGTAAAACGCGTAGTGACAACATTCCTTCACCGCTTTTCAAGTACTATTGCGGATAACTTTGCGTAGTGCTTGGGCCTTATATACGTAAGGGCATAGTGTGTAAAAGTTCCGTGAGGAAAAAAACCTGTAGCAAACTAAAGAAATCCGCATGCGATTCTATAGCCCAGTGCACAAAATTTCCTTGTGTATCTCAATCACCGATGGGCACTAGCCATTGAGACTCAGAGAGAGGTTGTGGCAAGTAGCCTGGACATAGAGAAGGCGTTCAATCCGGTCTGGGACCTTGGTCTTCTATCAAAGTTGCCATCTTACGGAGTGCCCGAGAGTTTGTCCAAATTATATATTTTTTGTCGCAGACTTCCTATTTGTTTTATATAGGAAGCGTTAGATTTGTTGAAAGTTCTGAGAACTGTCAAGGCCGGAAGCATGGTGGCGCCGCAGAATGTTACTATTTTAGATGGATAAAAGCCATTGGTGTTTTACTGAACTGTTTTGTAATTTGTTCTTCAGCCATCTAAAGAGATGTCGCTACTTACATCTTTTTATCCATATTAGACATATTTAAATACACAGTTCAAACGCTAATTAGCCAGTCATTAGAAATATAACTTGCGCACGGACCTATTATCAATTTTTTTTCTGCAACGACCTTGTTCTCGCAATGCGACGCTCCGCGACCGTTATTAATTTGGATTTTTACGTATTTTTATATATTTTACAAACTGTTTACGTGCGTGCTTTTTTGTATCAAAGAACTTTTTTTTTTTTTTTTTTTTTTTTTTTAATACCACTAAGGTGGCAAACAAGCTTACGGCCCGCCTGATGGTAAGCGGTCACCGTAGCCTATGGACGCTTGCAACACCAGAGGTATCACTTGCGCGTTGCCGACCCTTCAGAAATCTAATAACTTCTTTCTTGAAGAACTCCATACTGTAGTCCTTGCAGAAAACCTTGGCAGGGAGCTCATTCCACAACTTAAGCGTTCGCGGGAGGAAGTTTCTCTGAAACCGCACTGTACGCGACCATTTAGGTTCTAAAGTGTGAGAATGAATTCCCTGCTGATGGCGAGCGGTGCGATGGTGGAAAGTAGCCGTGGGCATCATTTCGAACAATTCCTCAGAACACAACCCATTGTACAAGCGGTAGAACACACACAGTGAGGCAAAGTCTCTCCTCAGACTTAAGGGCTCGATACCGCAAGTGAGTTTGGGATCGTCGACAATTCTCACAGCCCGTCGTTGAACCGAGTCAAAAGGGTCAAGCTGGTATCCGGGTGCACCTGCCCAGAGATGGCAGCAGTACTCCATATGGGGCCGAACTTGCGACTTGTAAAGTAACAACCTTTGCCCCGACGTGAAGTACTGCTTCGCTCTGTTGAGTACACCAAGTTTTTTGGACGCCAGCTTTACCTTATCTTGTAAATGATCTCGGAACTGAACATCGCTGGAGATGTCGACACCAAGGATCCCAATGCTCTTGGAGATGGAGAGGGGAGTGTTCTGGAATTGTGGGACCACAGTGAATGGAGTTTTCTTAGCGGTGAACGCGCACACTTGTGTCTTTGTAGGGTTGAATCGGACCAAGTTTACCCGTCCCCAGTCAGAGACCTGGGACAGTGTGGTCTCGATTTGAGACACAAGTTCTCCGCGGTTTTCCTCCACAAGGGAACGAGGGATGTTTGCACGACCCGTGTAAAAAGTGTCTCCAGTACTGTCATCTGCATAGCAATGTATGTTGTTGATGTCCAACATGTCATTGATATGCAGTAGAAACAGCGTAGGAGACAGCACAGAGCCTTGCGGGACACCAGCATTAATGTCCATGCTATCAGAGCAACTACCGTCAACTACAGTTCGTATGCGTCTGCCGGACAAAAAGCTAGCCACCCATTTGCACAAACCCTCGGGCACTCCGTAAGATGGCAACTTCGATAGAAGACCGCGGTGCCAGACCCGATCGAACGCCTTCGCTATGTCCAGGCTACATGCCAATGCCTCCCCCTGACTCTCAATGGCTAGTGCCCATCGGTGTGTGAGATACACTAGAAGGTCACCAGTCGAGCGACCGTGGCGAAAGCCATATTGACGGTCACTGACCAGATCGTGTACTTCTAGGTATCTTAGAAGCTGTGTGTTGATCACACGCTCCATCACCTTAGAGAGGAGAGAGGTAATAGCGATAGGCCTGTAATTCGATGGATCTGATCTATCGCCCTTTTTGGGCACCGGGTGCACATTCGCAGTCTTCCATGTAGACGGAAATTGCCTAGTGTGGTAGGAAAGCGCGAAGAGGCGCGTGAGTACAGGACATAACTCAGGAGCACACTGCTTAAGCACCACTGCTGGTATACCGTCTGGCCCACTCGACTTATGAACGTCTAGAGAAAGCAACGCCCGCCTGACCTCCCGCTGCGTTATGGAGATTTCCGGCATGGACTTACCGCACCACGGTATAGTAGGTGGTACAGCGCCTTCATCGTTCATATTCGAGTTCGAGGCAAAGAGACTGCCCAGTAGATCGGCTTTCTCTTTAGCACTATGGGCCAAGTCACCATCGGTCTTTCGCAGTGGTGGTAACGACGACTGGCAGAAGTTCCCTTCGGCAGCTTTGGCAAGCGACCAGAAAGCACGACTCCCAGAAGGATAGCTCGCAAGTCGCCCACCTATTTTGCCGATGAATTGGAATTTTGCTCTGGCAGTTGCTTTCTTACTGAACCTCGAGGCAGCATTTAATTTGCGTTTTAACTCAGAAATATTCGGATCCTTATTATAACGAGCCGTGGTCCAAGCCTCATATGCATTTTGCTTAAGAATTTTAGCTTTTCTGCAAGACCTATTAAACCACGGTCGTTTTTTGACGCCGGCAGCTACTCGCGGGTTAGGAATATAGCATTCCATACCAGCAAGGATTGTCTCAGTGACTGCGGCTGCGCAGACGTCAGGATCTTCTGAGTTAAAGCAGATCTGCCTCCACGGGTACGATGCGTAAAATTCACGCAATCCATCCCAGTCTGCCGACTTATAGTGCCACACACGACGCCAGTTAGTTGGCCCAGAAGGATCAGGTTGTGTGCATGACACTTGAGTCCGAACGAGACAGTGGTCCGAGGAGCCAAGAGGCGCATCCACTGAGACGGAGTACCCGTCCGGACGAGTAGTCAGCAGAAGGTCCAGTAAGGAGCTCGTATGTTCCTCTATATCTGGTATTCTCGTTGGAGAAAGTACCAGCTGAGAGAATCCATAGGTCAGAGCAAATTCATGAGCAGATATCCCAGCATAGTTATTGGTTCGAGAACTGAGCCACTCGCGATGGTGGGCGTTAAAGTCTCCCAAAATAACTAGTTCTGCTGTGGGATATTGCTCTAGAACTTTGTCAGTCGTCAAACTCAGGTGCGTGAAGAGTCGAGTTACGTCCGTGTCACCGCTATGAGACCTGTATAGGCACGCATAGATACGAGTGTGGCCGCCGTAATCTACGCGCACCCACAATATCGACAGGTCCCTTCAAGGCTATGAAGGCGGCGACAGCAGATATCCTCCCGGACGAACATACATACACCGGCACGACTCATAAAATTGTGTTCGAGTTTGTAGCCGGGATAATGAAGGTATGATGTGTCGGCCGGGCAGGATATCTGCGTCTCCGTTAGAAAAAGAATGGTCGGCTGCGCAGTTTCGAGATGGTGGTGGACTGCGTTAAGATTTGCGTGAATACCCCTGATGTTGCAAAAATCCACATTATATGTGGATGGAGTAGCCGCTGTGCAAACTCTTTTCTTTTTCTGTCTTCTGGCCATAATATATATAAAAAAAAGTTACTAAGACTAAGGATGAGGATTCACTGCACAGACAGCATAGAGGGCAAAGGGTGCGGTTCTAAGACTGCGGAAGCTCGCCACAGATGATACGGTTGCTGGCACGGCGGGCGGAAGGGCCCCTGATCCCCCTCTGTTGTAGTAGCCGGGTCCACTCCGGTCTCCTTCTCCGGCACGACTACCACTTCAGATACTTTACACAGGCTGGCGAATCAGCCTCCCAGGGCGGAGATTAAGTGATCCCTGGGTTCGGGATCCCGTTCAACCTGCGGGCGGCCAGCGGTCAGCCGTTTCATCAGGTCTCCCTGACCGCCGAACCAGCACGCCGCGTCTATGCCGAGTATGACAGCAACAAGCACCGCCGGTCCTCCGCTGTCCGTGCAGCGAATCCTCAAAGAGCTCTGGCAACCTTACTCACCGCCAGGAACACAACACTACTCAATGTTAGTGTTATTATGGCCGCGGTTTTCTGTAAGGTGGAGGTACTTCCCCAGTTCGGGCCGCTCATTCGAGCAAGTACTCGCTATGCCCTGCTTAGTTGTTCGGGTGGCTTATTCGAGCGAGTACTTGCAGTGCCCTACCTCTCTTAAGTACTTGCAGTGCCCTACCTCTCTTAAGTACTTGCAGTGCCCTACCTCTCTTAAAGTACTTGCAGTGCCCTACCTCTCTTAAACCAGAATAAAATATAGAAGATTTGTGCTGCCGACGACTGCCAACCGCTGTTTCTGGCTGCTAAGGGAGATCTCCAGGCTAGAATTTTAAGGATTACTTTGCAGGTCAGTAAATAGCATATTATTTTAGACATCTACAATAGGAGTGTTCTGCGCGCTAAAAACTTTTCGCCCCATTTACCGCAATTCCCGCTTTTTTTATAGGATTAGTATTCATAATTTTTTCTTCCCAATTTTACTCACCCGCGTCTGGATGCGGCTATTTACACGCCCTTCCTCTCCAAAATATGTACACGAAGTGATGGGAAGTAAATTTAATAAATGTGTAGACGAGGGAGTCTTTCCCGATTTAATGAAACAAAGTAAAATCATACCAAGAGTTCAAATCTGGAAGTAAAAGTGAACCTTAAAGTAACTATAGACCAATTTCAATATTACCAGCTTTGAGCAAGATTTTCGAAAAACTCATGCTCAATATTTTAACATCCAGAAACTGCTACACAGTCAACAGTTCGGATTTACGAAAGGTAGGTCCACTGCCGACGCGGGTGTTGACCCAGTAAAACATATTTATGGCGCATGGGAAAGGTCGCAGAATGTTAGTTCATAATTAATGATACATTACGATGAGGGGATGCATCATGGATAGTCGTCCACCGTTGGCTGCTTGGTGCTTGGGGGGTTCTGGGGGGTTGGTGTGGCGCATAGACGTGTACATGTATGTGTGTTTACACATATTTGCATAGATTTTGTGTGTTTGGCGGCCTGGTTCCTGCGTCATTGATGGTAACAGGTGTACACCCGGGAAGTTTCTTGTCACTTCTTATTCCCTTAGGCTTGTTTCCGAAGTGACAGTACGTTAAATGGTGTGCATTTGTAGCTGGACTGTCGTGTGGGAGCTGGGCTACTTCTTGATATACAACGTCTGTGAGTATGTGTATGCATATGGGTATGTTTGCACGTTTGTGTGATGCGCCCTCACGCATTTGGAGCCTCTCTGGCGCTGGGCGGCCGATGGTGGATTGCATTGCAGCGGGTTATTAATACTATATTTATTAAATTATTATACTTGTACCTGTGTAAGTTTATACACATATGTATAGTTTTTTTTTCCTAGTAGTATCAATTCTTGATACACTGTTTGTGTTTTATGTATATTCCTTGAGTGTGTGAGTGAGACCTTCCAATCTTCTCTTATCTAAATATTTTTAAAAGCAACTATAAATCAGTTTTAAGTTCAGAGTACGTGTGTCGGATTAATATTTTGTTCCTTTACTACACACATTGTAACTAGTACAATATAAGTTTTATTGGAGTTGCTTGAGTGTGTCATGCTCTCTCAAAGTGTCTCTGCGGTGGTGGCATGTGCGTCGGATCGTTACGTTCCCTAAAACATGGTTGAGCGAAGCGATGGCTGGTTCATGTGTCATACTTGTGAACGGGTGCCGCTGTGGAGACTAGTCTGCTCTTGCAAACTTCTTTGTATTCTTAGTATTCGGTCATCGGTGTAGGAACGTTAATACCTCAATTATGGGGAAAAAAAACGAATGGACAATACTTGACGTTTTCAAGTAGCTTATGTCCTTTTCCGGGACTCAAACTATCTGCATGCCAAATTTCATCTTGATCGGTACAGTGGTTTCAGCATGAAGAGGTAACAGGCGGATTTACTTTCGCATTTATAATATTTATTATTATATTATATTCATGGATAGTATGAATTGTTTTATGTATATGTAAGTATGTATGTACATATGATTGTGCAAAAATATAATTATGATGGCGCTAATGCCACTAGTACTCTTAAATATCTGTATTCCTTCACTCGATTGACGATATTTGACGCTTCACATGGTGCGCCCCCTATGCTACATTAAAACAAAAAAATAATAATTGACATGTTCGACTTTGTTTTTAGTAGCTTACTTACTTATTTTTATTACCTAATAAGTTTTTCGGTACATATTGTATGCTCTTTAGCTAATTATCAAAGTATTGTATTATTACTTTAAATAGAACTTCTTGCCAGCTCTTTTTGGCAGAAATTAACATTGTATTGACGATTCAAAAATGTTCTTAGAAACCTATTTGAATAAAGTTGTATTTGATTGATTGATTGAATTAAATAAACAATGAGAACTTTTTTCCTACTTGGAAAGCACAATTCACAAACATCAAACGCAATTGTAATTCGTCCTTGGGCTATACCGAGCCAGAATTCAATTATCCATAAATATGATAGAGAGGCACCTGCCTCCTTCCGTAGATAAAATCAAAACTACAATACGCAATAGGCCAGATATTATTTATATTGATAAAGAAGAAAACAAAATTTACCTTATAGATGTTAGTGTACCATCTGCTTATAATATAACAAAAAAAGAAACAGAAAAAATTACTAAATATCAAGATTTAAAAAATGAAATACAAAGATTATGGAACAAAGCAAATTTTATACCAATAGTTGTTGGAACAACTGGAATGATATCAAAGAGATTTTTACCGAGCCAGAATTCAATTATCCATAAATATGGTAGCGAGGGGTCCTTCCGTAGATTAAATCAAAACTTCAATACGCGAATGCGTGCTCTCAACCTTTCGCCACGTTTTTAAAACTAAAACTGCACGCCGGACATGAGCCGGTGAATGGTGAGTCGAACCAAGATAAGCCCGATGACGTCATGCTTATCTTTACCGAACAGTTATCGATTGCTTTGCAGCTAACATTGGGTACCCGTATTTCAAAACATAGTTTTTCATATCTTTGGGGTTTCAAAAGTGTTTGTAAAAACCTAATTTGAATTAAAAAAAAATTAATTTGACTTTGCCTATCCAGATTAACATCTGACTACAAGACCAGATGGCCTACCATGAACTTTAAAAGCAGGCCAATAATTGAACTGCCCTGTAAATTCGTACCATGAACGTCTTAAGCCCTGGTCAAAATCAGGCCAATATGCGGAGCAGTTCAATGGCATTTCACCTCGAATTATTAAACGTATTTGTACCTGCAGGCCTACTATGAACTTAAAAATAGGCCAAATGACGTTGGAATTTGAATTGCCCTGCAAATTTGTACTATGAGCTTACTTGAACACAGCCCAATAGCGTGCCAGCCAGCGATATCGGTTATTTTTGTATCGCGTTCATACACGTTTGTATCACGAAGTGACCCGAAGTGTCATTTGCCACAAGTGACTCGACCAGCACCAGCTGAACTGCTGAGCTGTTAAATAAAGCATTTCAAATACAGACATTAAATACTAACTTATTTTGACCTGTTTCATATATTTCATATGAAAACGTAAGTTATTTCATAAACTTGTGTTATTTGTAAAAAGTAAAAAGTTAGTAGGTAAAGTAAAAAGGTACCAGGCCATGCAGAAAGTTTTGCGAAAAAAAGTTTTTATGTATAAGGCACTGACCACTTGTAATTATTTTAGAAAATTTGGTTTTTCAAAAGTAAAAATACCATTGTTCGAATTTCGAGTTTCCCTCCACATTTTTTCGAGAGCCAAATTAAATTATCGTGTCTCATTTAAAAATGGATTTGCATCGAGAACATTTTCGTGCGATGATTTTCTACGATTTTAAATGTGGCCTAAAACCTGATGAGTCATTTAATCGATATCTAATGGCTTTTATAGATTCAGGACGTTCAAAAGCAACCATCTACCGCTGGCATACCGAGTTCAAGCGCGGTCGCCTTACTTTGGGCGATGAACAAAGGAGTGGTCGACCTACGACGGCTGTCACGGAAGAAAGTGAGCTGGCAGTAAAAAAATTAATTTAATTAAACAGGCGAATTACATACGAGAGATTAAGCATACACTGTAGATTGGTTCAGGAAGCGTTCACAAGATTCTATACGAGCACCTTCGCGTCAGGAGGATAGTTTCGCGCTGGGTGCCGCACAATCTCACCGAAGCTCAGAAGCAGGCCCGTGTGGAGTGTTGCCGTGATATGATTCAAAAATTTAAAGCAGGCACGTCTCGGCGCGTTTACAACATTTTGACAGGTGACGAATTTTGGATTTATCAATACGATTCAGAAACAAAGTGTCAGTCGCCAGTTTGGCTGTTTCAAATTAAACCAACGCCTATGAAAGTGAAGCGATCGGGAAGCGCAGGGAAAATTTTAATCGTTAGTTTTTTCACTTTGACGGGGTACCTGGTTTCAATTTCATTACAAGTCCAAAGCAGCATAAACCCTGAATGGTATACCACAAAATGCCTGCCAGAAATTTTGTCTGCAATGAGCAACACGCGACCGAACACCGGGCTCCGCGGGGTACTGCTATACCATGACAACGCGCCCGCGCACTCAGCGCTCAAAACGAGGGACTTCCTAGACACCACACCGGTCAGAGCCCTGGTTTACCCTACTTACAGTCCTCATCTGGCACCGTGTGACTTCTTTTTACTCCCTAAAATCAGCTGAAAGGGATACAGTTTTACCGCCGGTAGACGCGCTACCAGCGTTCAAGAAGGCCGTGGAAGAGGTGTTTGCGGCGGACTGGAAAAAATGTTTCGAAAATTGGTTCAGACGCATGAAACTTTGTATACAGGCTGGTGCAGAGTTCTTCGAAAAGATTTAATCAAAATATATATAATTATCCATAGAAGTTAGTTTTTTAGTTTCTCAAAACTTTCTGAGTGTCTCACGTATTTGATACTTCTTAACAACCTCATTTTAGTCAGATTTCGGTGTTTCAATACTTGTGATATTTGTTGTAGATGAGTGACGAATATGTGATGTTTGAATTTTTGGAGGAGGAAAATAGTCATAGGAACAGTGAAAATAGATTCACCGGCAGCTGTTACGACACCGAAGAAACCTTAGTGATCCAATTTTGACTCAAAGATGACGATATTATGAACACGACCTATCGCCTTAGTAAAGAAAGATTTAGTTGTTGTTCTTTGTGAAAACCTAAGACCTTAAAGGGAACCAACTAAATCCACGGATTTGGGTCAGAGTAACTAAATGGGAGCGCAACTGTAGCGCCCCCTTCTGTACACCTCAACCACGTAGGGGTTACGGGTTACCTTTACCTCAATATATCAGTTGCAAAAAAAAATTATGTAATGAATTTAATTCTACACAACTTTATTTATGTACTTTTATTTTACGTACTGAGTTAATAATTTTTTTTTTTACAAACAAACTTTTATCAGACCCTGGTTATCGTTTAAAACCAGAGTACTTGTCAACACAAATCAATTGAATCCAAACTTAATAGGGTAGCGTCGTTTCGTTACAGAGGTCCTTTGACCACCGTCTACCGTCCACCTTCCGACTCCATCATCAGACTATCTCTATGATATTATTATATTATATTGTTATCCGATTGACGCGTGTGTGCAAAAATTCAACTCAATCGAACACCGGAGAGTGGTTCACATTTAACTTACAAGATTTGATCACAGAAAGACACGGGACAGACACGGGACATATGGGACATACACGGAACACACACGGCACAGACACTGGATAGGTACAAATATCTTTACTTAATTAGTAAATTGTAGAGAATTGAATTAAAAACAAATTGCGTTTTTACATTTTTTGCTGAAAAGAGCAAGGTATTGAATTATTGATATAAAACTATTTGCCTTTAAGTCGATATTTAAATTCAAAATGTCGACTAGTACTAGCACACTAGCGAAAATCTTTTGGCATTTTTAATTAAGAGTAAGAATGATCTCCGGTAATGAGTAAAGGGTAGAGGGAAACAAGAATGACCTCCTGTAAAGGATAGAGGAAAATAAAATTCTTGTCGGTTATTTTGGCATCATGAAATGCTAACCTAATTAGTATCAAAGTTTTACCATCAGTGACAGATGTGCATTTCTCCGCGTGCACGACGATGGCGGCGAGCAGGATGCAGAGCGGGGCCAGCATGTTGCAAGCTGCGACTAGGCGCTCGGGGTGCTGGATGTGGGATGCGGGACTGAGCACAGCGGCAGGTATATATGTATATGTGCACCTAACTTGGGTTCGTGCCGATTAGTCATGCAGTATTAATATGAAATTACGTTTTTCCTAATTACTAACATTTATTGCTTTAATCTTGTACTATGACAAATTAACTTAAGAAAAATAAGAAAATGATTAGTTCATAATTATTACAAACTAATTGCCATGAACTATATCATTGCTTAAAAAAACATATGTTATTATTTTTGTATACGTAAGCGCGGACCGCACGTTCGCATTTACCTATACATATCAACTACACGAGGATTCCGAACAATAAAGTTTACTAAATAAAATAGTTACAAGAGCTAACAATAATATATTATAGCAGCTGATAAAGCTGAAGTTAAGTTATAACTAACTGGTGCATCCATCAGGTCCTGGATATAGGTGATAAATACGTCCAATGCGCCATTGAAGTGGTGGCAGATGATCTTCCTTTAATATAACCATGTCGTTGACAAAAGTTGACCTTGGCTGGATTGCCACTTTTTCCGTTGCTGTAGCTCACAAAGGAATTCCTTGCTTCAACGTCTCCAGAAGTGCTGTCTATATTGTTCTAGACGTTTATATCTGTTTAACCTAGTAGGTTTCTCTTCTAGTAACGGCGGAGAAGGTATTGTCGTCAAAGGCCGTCCAATCAGGAAGTGTCCAGGAGTAAGTACATCGTAGTGATGTGGGTCCAAGGAAAGAGGAGTCAAGGGACGGAAATTCAGGATAGATTCAATCTGTGAAAATAGAGTTGACAGTTCTTCGAACGTCAGGTGAGTAGTCCCTAAAATACGTTTTAAGTGATACTTTGCGCTTTTAACTCCAGATTCCCACAGACCACCAAAGTTAGGTGAATAAGCAGGTGAAAATATAAATTTGATACTTTCATTAGAGGCAAACTCGGTAATATTTTGGTCATTTTCTTTTAAAAACTTGCGTACTTCGTTATTTGCACCGACAAAATTACTTCCATTATCACAAAAAATCTCATAAGGTTTTCCTCGGCGAGAGATAAACCTTCTTAAACATAAAACAAAGCTTTCTGTTGTTAAATCAGATGATAATTCGAGATGTAGAGATTTTGTAACGAAACAGACGAACAAGCATAAATAGCATTTACTAATTTTGCATCCCCGACCCTTACGATCAGTGATATAAAATGGTCCTGCAAAATCGGCGCCACTAGTAATAAATGGGAAGTTTGGCGTTACTCTCTGCTTAGGCAAAGTGCCCATTATTGGGTTGATAGGTTTCGAGGTTATACGCCTACATTTAATACAACCATTTACGTACTGTAAATTCTCGCTAGTACTCTACCCCTGATGGGCCAAAATCGTTGCCGAATAGAATGAAGTAGAGATTGAGGACCACAATGCAAAAGTTTGATATGTTCATCAAAGAATAATAACTTTGTGAAAGCATGACTTGGGTGTAATAAAGCAGGATGCTTTTTCTCATAGCTTTCAGGGGATTGTTGGATGCGACCACCAACACGTAATATTGTTGGATGCGACCACCAACACGTAATATTGTTGGATGCGACCACCAACACGTAATATTCCCTGTTCATCAAAAAACGGGTTAAAAGAGTTTAAAGATGATTTATTGTGAAGACCTTTATCCTTTTTTAATTGTTGTATGTCATTATGAAACGATTCGTGCTGTGATTGTTTTAGTAAATAATCTAAGGAAGATTGAAGCTCATCTACACTTAAGGAACTGGTAAGTTTGGACATTGGATTTTTTATATTATGTACAAATCTTTTAATATACGCAACAATTCTTTGATTTTTTTTAAGTTTAGAAAATTTTGCGAAGTCAATCAAATTTAAATTATTTGAGGAGTTCATATCCATCCTAATACTACTGTAGAATCGGTCCATTGAAAAACATTATTAATTTGACAACGCAGTAACGAATTAATTTTTGCTGTCAACCGTGCGGACAAAAGAGCACCGCAAAGTTCTAGCGTTGGTATCGTCACTGGTTTCAGTGGCAAAACTTTAGTTTTTGCACATAAAAGCTTAATTGTCACTTGTCCAGAACGGTCTGTTGACCGAACATATACACAAGCAGCATAAGCTTCCTGGGAAGCGTCCGAGAAAGAATGTAACTCTATATGAATTGGCTCTTCACTTAGAGCAAATCTTGGGATTGAGAAATTATCTAATTTTTTCATGCCATTTACAAACTTTATCCATTCATTTTTTATATCTGAAGGTACAGGTTCATCCCATGTTAACCCCGAAACCCAAAGCTTTTGTAAAATTATTTTTGGTGTTATAGAACAAAGACTTAACAAACCTAAGGGATCAAATAAGCTAGTAGACCTTGATAAAATTGTACGTTTTGTGAATATTTCCCCATTTTCGATATTAATAGAATACTTAAAAATATCATCAGAAGGATGCCAAATAAGACCAAGAACATTTGCTTCAGCACTTAACTCTATACTTTTTGGCGATAGCGATTGATCAGATTCCACCAAAATTGGAGCATTAGTACGGTACTTTCTCAATACAAATCCTGCTGAATGTAATTGCTTTGTTACTGAGGTATAGATGTGGTTTAAGTCAGCTAAATTATCACAACCTGTTAAAAGATCATCCATATAAAAATCATGTTTTATAATATTAGAAATTACTTTATCGGGACATTCCTTTGACAACTGTAAGAGACATCGGGTACTAAGGAACGGGGCTGAAGCTGTACCGTAAGTAACTGTATTTAATTGGTAAGTTTTTATAGGAAGGCTATCATTATCTCTCCATAAAATAAGCTGCAATTTTTTTTGATTTTCTTTAATTAAAATTTGCCTATACATTTTCTCGATGTCCGCAGTTATGGCATACCGATACTGACGGAATCGAAGAAGAATTGAAAAAAGATCATTCTGTATACAAGGACCAATATGTTGAATGTCGTTTAGAAACATTCCCGAGGTTGTTGGAGATGAAGCGTTAAAACTACTCGGATTTTTGATGTTTCACTTTTTTCTCGAATAACTGCAAGGTGCGGCATATAGTAACCAACCACCGGCCTTTCGATTTCGGTTGAGTGGCCTAAACCCTCATATTCGTGGAGGAAATCTGAGTAAATTTTTTTAAGATTTTGATTTTTTTCTAATCTATTTTCGTTGTTAATGAATATTTTTTCAGCTCTTTCGTAAGATTCCCCTAAACAGTCTAGAGAATCTTTTAATGGCATTTCAACAATAAAACGACCATCATTGTCGCGCTTAGTAGTTTTGAGAAAATTGGTTTCGCAAACGTTATTTTCTAAAAAGGAAATATTAGAAGTTGGCAACTCTTCCAGTTCCCAAAATTTGCGTAGTTGATCCCTTACTTCTTGTGAAAAATTGCACTTATTATTTTCGCGAGGGTTGTGCAAGCTCCCCCCGGTGCGACCAGACACCAACCAACCTAGGTGAGAATCGCATAAGACGGATTTGTTTCGCCCCAATTTTATTTGATCTTGTTTGATAATATCCCAAAAAATATCTGCACCAAGAAGTAAGTCTATTTCTGCAGGATGGTGAAACTCTGGATCAGCTAGTGCTATATCCGAAGGTATCTTTAAAGAAACAAGAGCTACTTGAGTATTTGGCAGCTGGTCGGTAATTGTCGGAACCAGCCAACATGTAACATCGAATTGAAAACTTGATTGTAACGATTTTAACTTTAGATTGTATCGTTCGGTTATGTTAAAATTTGAATTATTTAGACCACTGATTCGGCGTGGTGATATAGAAGATTCATCTTTTATATTAAGTTTTTTCCTTGCAGCTTCCGTCAAAAATGATGATTGACTACCGTTGTCAAGAAGAGCCCTTAAGGTAACCCTTTTATGGTCGCAAGTAACTACTTCTACCCGTGCTGTTGACAGAAGAACTTGAGAAGAAGACACGGCTGACATAGAAATAGAATGAGAAGTATTACCGTCAGAAGAATGGGTTGGAAGACTCCCTTTGTCAGGTAAATTTTCCGTAATACCTATTTTATTTGCTGTAGAATTGGAATTATTTTGAAAATCATTTGATTGTTTGTGTAATAACGTGTTGTGTTTTCTATTGCAGATTCTACAAGTGCCTTAACGGCATTGAGGTGGACGATGACCACTATTAAAACAATTGTGACATAACTTGTTACGGTTAAGTATTTTATACCGATTCTCAATATTCATTGCCTTAAATTTGTCACACTGATATAATTTATGCTCTTTAAAGCAGGCAACACATTTTATTGCCTTAGATTCGTGTGAAACAGAATTAAATGATTGTAGTCTAAAGCTATGACGTATTTAATTTTTTTCATTTTTATTTGAATTAATAGTTTCCAGTATGTCGGCACGGTCGTTTAAAAACTTAGTAAAATCTTGTAGTGAAGGCGAGTCATTAAATTTGTTTTTATATTCTTCCCATTTATTAGAAGTAGCACTGTCTAATTTTGAAGACACCATATAAATAATTAGCGTGTCCCAGTGAGACGTTGGCTCACCAAGGTATTCTAAAGCACGCAAGTCTTTGTGTATTGTGTCAATTAAAACCCTTAAACCTTGATCGGATTCTCGTGACAATGGCTCCATAGAAAACAAGGATTTTAAGTGATGTTTAACTAAAAATCTTTTGGAGTTGTATCTCTCGCAGAGTAAATCCCAAGCGATAACATAATTCTCCGAAGAAACTTTAATAGATTTAATTGCAAAAGCGGCGGAACCCTCTTAACACGATTTTAAATAATGGAACTTGTTTATGTCATCAATTTGATTGTTATCGTGTATAAGCGACTGATAATTATCGCGAAATACTAGCCATTTACTATGATCACCGGAAAATGTCTTAAGATGAATAGTAGGTAGTTTAATATTAGTTGTATTATATCTATCATGAGAAGATGGCGCGAGAGAATTCTTATCGTCAGCTGGTTCGCTAGTAATTTCAAGAAGATGCTGAGCATTTGCTATCAACTTATAGAACTGACTTTCAATAAGGCTTCTCTCTTTCATTTGGCTCTCCATTTCGTCGTCTAATTCTTCTATCTGAGACTGTATGCCGTCAAATGTAGATAACAATGTTTCAAATTTACTTAATCTCGAAGATAATTATTTAATTTGTAATCTATTTAATTCCTTTCTGTCAATATCTAACAGAGGTTGCAAATAATTTTGAAATATAGTTATCCGGCCGCGGATATTAGACCGCTGTTTAATTAATTTTCTTAATAAATCCACTTCAGACATGATATAAACCAATAAGGTAACTATCGGTGCAAATAACAAAGTACGCAAGTATTGTAAAAATACCTATATGAAAATGATTTATCTGCACAGTATGTTTTAATAAATCACCGACCTCTTTGTTTCAATGTAGTTGATGTTTCTCGATGCTGTGCAAATTACCGCGTTGTGCGCGCTGCTAATGAAGGCATCAAACAAACCCCTTGTGCTCAGTGCAGGCTGAGTCACTGCGCTGCGTTCTAATGCGTCTTAGCGATACGTCACGTCCACGTACCGCTGTCTCGAAAAACCTGGAATTTGTTTGCAACGTCTTGAAAATACTACAAACAAATAATACCTACCTATCGTAAAATAAATATGACTAACGTATGTTGAGAATGCAATGGTAAGCAGTGTATGTTTTTTAACCATGCAATATAATAGGGAATTAAAATAGCAAAGGTAGTATATGTTTGGCAAAAGTAGCTAAAGTAGCAAAGTTAGAAGACGCTAATGGTTATGTTTACAATTCAACGCTATTTCTGGCAATATCGAGCTTAACGAGCGTTACTTAATAGTTTTAAGTTTATGTATGACTTATATTATGTATGACCGAAGATTGGTCCAAAGAAATGATGGAGTGTACATCTTCAAATGTTATGAGAAGGGAAGCTGGTTTTTTCTGTAAGCAAGCGTTGTAGGTACTCACGGTTACGTAGCAATTTGTTTGCAATCTCGTTGACGTGCACTAGAATAAATTGTTAATATAATATTTGATCACTTTCTTAGCTCCGCTTCTAAGTCACTATGTAAAATTTTATAACTGTTGTTATAATCGATTATAACGAAAACACCTGACGCTACTAATTCACACAGTCAACTACTAATTCACAGATTTAGGTACTTAGATAAGAAAGGGCTGAGTAAGGGGAAAAAGGTTACTTCCTTCGGGTTTGGCCTCCCAATAGTGTTGGCGACGAAAAAGCCCGATCAGAAGCCCTGGAGTCCTGCCTCACTGCCACGTTGCACCGTGCTGTCGCGCGCTGTCCTTGCGCACGGCCTTGCTGTCCGATGCTGTGCACGCTAACTACGTGCTGTTTTTGCGTGATATGCTCGAGTCCTGGTGCTGTCTTACGGTCGCCACTTTATGAAGCCACTTGCTCCATAAATAAAAGATGTTGAATGATGATAAACGTTGTATTTTATATAGTAGTTGAATTTGCTATGTACATAGGTATATTGTAGATTCGGTATGAGTAGCCTCAAGCGCGGCTAGTTGTACACTGGTAATGCATCGCGCGTTGGTTCGGAGCGGGGTGATAGGGTTGGCCGTAACAATATGAAGCCATCTTAGTCAAAATACACTGCATCAGTGCTGACCCTCTGTTGTGCGGGCGTCATGACTAAAGTGTTGTTAAGAGACTGTTCCCGCTATTATGATGTGGGTCTATATCTGTATCTATCGCAGCTATTACGTATTTGCCCAGGGTGGTGAAATGAAACGGTGATTATTAGCACAAACACTGTATTGTTCAACTTTTATCACTTTACACCATTATATTTAAGGAATAAGTTTTATTGACATATATAAATGTATTTAAACAGAAGAGCGTGTTGCACTCAGTATGATAGTTCAAAGGGAAGAGAGCGAGAATGAATGAATGGATGTATCAATTTAGTTAATACTAAACTTTCCCCCGCCTTATATTAACTTAGGATAGATAGGTAATTTTAAGTTACAGTTACCTACATTATAAAATAAGGATTGTAATGAAAATTAAGTTTTATTAATGTATTTATAATTAAGGTAATTGACAATTTTTAAAATTGTTTTAAGTATAACTTTTAACTAATTTTTATTAAAAAAAGTAAGATAAATAGTAAAAAAAATTAAGAAATAATAAAGGATATAGAAGGATAAACTGGGTTTGGTTTTCTTTCCACTAACCAGTTTATTTAAGCCGTTCTTATATCTTTTGGTTTCTTAATCTAACAAATTAATTAGGTGTAAACTGCAGTGTTGTTCTACATACGTATTGTTTATTTCGCATTTAATTTTATCTGCCCCGTGGTGTGATCCGTAGGTGCTGCGACTTAAACCGGCCTATATTAGCCTATGGTTAAAATCACACTATTTCCGTTTTGAATATTTTTGTTAGGAATAATTTTTTTTTATGTTGACATCTAGTTCTCTCTGAAAAGGACCAATTGATATGAGAACTTTTTGTTTTGTTTGCAAGAACTAAAACTCATGCAATCAAATAAAAATGGTTTTAATTAAAATTTTATAAATCATAAATAATGTTTTTGATAAATATCTCTTTTTTCTATATATATAAATTTCCTATGGTTAAGCTTAAGTATTCGTTTTCGTAATGAAAAGAAAATTGAAACTTAACCGTAAGAATCAAAAAAAATACAAGTCACCATTTATTCGGTAACGCTGCTATATTTTGAAAAACAACAAAACAAAAAAAATATGTTATGTCTTAAATATATTGACATGTAAAATAATATCTGTAAGAAAGATAGTACTTTATTTTTAGGGTTCCGTACACAAAGGGTAATTAGCGGAACCCTATTACTAAGACTCCGGTTGTATCTCATGAACCGTGGTAGTTAGACAGTTGAAATTTTCACAGAAGATCTATTTCTGTTGCCGCTATAACAACAAATACTAAAAAACAGAATAAAATAAATATTTAAGGGGGCTCCCATACAACAAACGTGATTTTTTTTCTCGATTTTGCTTGATATTGATAACGGCAACAGGTAGACGATTGAAAAAAATATTATCACAATATTTAACGTTATAAAGTTACTTTAAAATCAAATAATTAAATTAAAATAAAACAAAAATTTAAGGGGGGTGTTGTTGACGCGCTCCAATGCAGATACAAATGTACATATATATAGGTACCTATAGGTAATTGATATATCAATTTTACAATTTTAAAGTTGCGTCAGTCAGCCGTTAGCGCCCGTCGATCGCGCTGTGTTCTGTGTCTATCATACGCATACCCGTGTACCTAACTTTGTACCTAAAATTGTATTTATATTCAATATAATAGTGAGTGCCTAACGTGTTGGACTTTCATTTGATCTGCACCAGCAATAGGGGGCTCCGATACAACAAACGTGATTTTTTTGCCGTTTTTATAGATAATGGTACGAAACCCTTCGTGCGCGAGTCCGACTCGCTTATTAAATATAACCTCTATTTCTTTCAATTATAGCAAGCAAGCGCCGCCGCATAGATTCGACTATATTAGAACAGATCTGTTCCTCTAATATTGTCCCAAATTTCTACACAGTGAGCCCTAATGACTCTGTAGTTCTTTCATTTCGCATGTCCCATCTTTGCACCATCAAACTCCATAGGTTTTCTATGGACCAGCCGCAGTCATCCACCCCCACATATTAAGTGATATCCGTCTAGATTCCATATTTGGGACAACATTTTGTTCTGCATAACGGGTTCCATTTCTGCGCCACAAATAAACCCTCCCGTTTTCAGATGATTCAAACGACTTCTCATCGGTGAATAAGGTGTGCTCCCTGTCAAAATCTAAATACTCCCTTGCAAACAACAATCTATTTTGTTTATGGGTATTAGTTAAATATGGTTTTTTAGCTGGCTTTCTATAATGCAAGCCTTCTATATGCAGAGCTCGACGAATAGTGTGCGTTAAACATGTTCCCAAAACACAGCAGTCGGTATGAAACCATTTTTCCTGCATAAATCTTCTTTGAGTCGCATCAATGTGCCGCGAGAGTCCACTTCGAGGTCGAGTTGATAAATTTCCCTCCTCTTGGTTGCGTGAGACCCAATGCTTTACGGTAATCCAGTAAAAACCAAAGTGCCTGATTAAATTAAAAATAAACATTTTTCAAACTACTGATTTATATTTTAATTTTTTTTTAGATATTTACTTACAAAAAAGTGTGGTATTAAAAAAATATGATATAACATTAACATCAAACAAAATACTTACGGTAAAACCAGTTTCATTGCAAATTTGAGATATATTGTAACCCATATTATATAGTTCTATAATGCGCATCCACTCTTGAATATTAATATTGGCCCGCAAGAAATTTAATAAAAACACTAAACAACCTTATCAACACATACCCCCAGAAACAAATCGGCAACGAACGACAAAAATTATATGTCTACCTACGTAGCATCCGCATCTAACTTAATAGCCATTAGAAAATTGGTATAAGCTGTTTAACTGAACACAATATTCATAATTCGTAAAATGTAACAAAAACAAAAAGAAAGGCATAAGGATTCGAATCCACAACCTGCATTGCTCTCAAAACACGTATTAAGATCTAATACGTCTATCCACTAGGCGACGGATACGATAACTTTTATTGTGAAATTATTATATCTAATATTAAATGAAACTGATATTACTGAGGTCCTACAAGACATATTACTTTATTTCTTTAATGTAGGTATACAATATATATACATCGCTGACAAGTGTAACATGCATGTAAGTACACAATATACATACATCGCTGGCAAGTGCAAAACAGATTGGTGAGTAGTAGTATTTAATCTCATCAAACTATTTTTAGGTAGGTATTATTATTACATAACTATTATTAGGTAGGTAAGTAATTAATCAATTAGGTAATCAGGTGCAAAACTTAAATGTAATCACTTATCTAGTAAATTTTAATTTTAATCGTTACCTTTAGACATAGTATTCATTTACATAAGACATAAGTTATGAATGGTAAGTTGTCTTTTCCAAGGAAATATGTATCCAATGTACATAAAATTAACATTCTAACATTGTTTTACAGGTAGAAAAACTAGCTTATGGCTAGCTCTAGTATATTCACCTTAGTAATATGAATAACTGCTGATCTAACTAAACCATCAGTTGTATTGATATTTGTAAATAATAATTATAAAAATGTAGGAGAGTATTTTCGTCTTTTATTGTAACAGGATCGCCAATATTCAAATTATTATTTATTTATAGTTTGTGATTCTGATAAATAGCTAATATAAAATTGTTTCCAGTCTTTTGTTTTATTTGTATTATTTTCTGATAAACATTCAGTCTAGATTCATTTAAATATAATATGTTAGGTTCAGGTAGTTCAGTTAAAGCTGTACCAATTATAAAATGAGCTGCAGTAAAATTAGGGTTACTACAGCATAGGGTTCATCGGTTAATCAGTTAGAGGGTACAGAGGTCTTGAGTTGAGTATGTTTTCAATTTGAGACACTACAGTATATAAAAACTCATAAGTAAGTTTATTTTACAAAGGTGTTTTTTAAGAAGGGATTTTACAGACTTAATAACTGTTTCATAGATTCTATAGTAAATTTATATTGTATGTAGTATGAAATTACATAATTCGTTATATAACTATAGTTTTTTTTCATTTTTAAACATCATATACAACAATAAATATTTTTTTTTTCTCAAATACATCTGCAATAAACTAGAATAGTCATCATCAGATTTTTTCCAGGCTTTTTCACTTTGACATGACTACTGCTACATTAAGCATGGTCAAAATATTAGGAGACATTTATTGTCTTTTGTCAATATCTAGGACATTCAATTTCTTTAAGCGTGGTTTCTGACCTTTTTTTTTTTTTATAAGCGCTCTTGCAAGCTTATTCTTGTGTGTCTGTAATCTCTTTTTGTATTTTGTGCAACACTTTTTGGCTTCCTCTTTGACCATTGGAATCTCCAGGTGTTCGTCTATTTCTGAGTTTCGAGTGAACCATGGTGCATTGGATATTGTTCGAATAGCAATATGTTGGAACCGCTGTAGGATCTCCATGTTAGAGTTGCTTGCAGAGTCCCACAACTCGATGCTGTATGACCATATTGGTTTTATAATACACTTGTAAACCAGCATTTTATTTTCAAGTGTGAGTGGTGAATGTTTTCCTAAAAGCCAATAGTTTTTGAATCGCATGATGGCTTCATTTCGTTTCGTTTTTATGTGTTTAAGCCAGGTAAGTCTTCTGTCTAATCTTAGACCCAGGTATTTTACACTCGTTTTGTGAGGTAAGATTTCTTCGCCCAGTTTTACAGGCTTACAATCTTCTTTACGGAGAGTAAAAGTAATATGAATAGATTTAGTGGCATTAGTCTTAATTCGCCATTTTTGCAACCACTCATGTATTTTATTTAGTTGCTGTTGTAATTTACATGTCGCTTTTTCTGGGCATTTGCCGCTTGCAAGACACGCCTTATTGTCTGCATATGTTGCTGTTTCTACTCCAGCTGTGACAGGTGAGTCTGCTGTGTATACGGAATATAAAACTGGGCCAAGGACAGAACCCTGAGGCACTGATGCTTCAATGTTGCAAAGTTGTGACTTCACTTTCAAATTTAACTTGAAATTTTCGACCTTCCAAATATGATTTGAGCACCATGAAGAATGTGTTTGGTAGGAGGGATTTCAACTTGTATAGAAGTCCTTTGTGCTGCTGAACAGTATTCCTTTTGCTCCAAGGTTTGCCTGATTTTGTGTACCACTCTATGTGTCTGTTCTATTGTTGAGTGCTGTTGTCTGAATCCAAATTGATTTTACGCCTTTTTCTAGACCGGGCCAGTAATAATATTTTTTAATATTATTAAACATACGCTTTACCCAAAGGGTAAAAAACGGGACCCTATTACTAAGACTCCGCTGTCCGTCCGTCCGTCTGTTACCAGGCTAGCAGCAGCAGCAGGATATCTCATGATCCGTGATAGTTAGACAGTTGAAATTTTCACAGAGTATTTCTATTGCCACTATAACAACCAATACAAAATAGAATAAAATAAATATTTAAGGGGGTCCCATACAACAAACGTGATTTTTTTGCTCGGTTTTAGGGTACCGTACCCAAAGGGAAATAAGCGGAAACCTATTACTAAGACTCCGCTGCTTTGCTAGATATTGATAACGGCAACAGGTAGACGCTTAAAATATTCACAGAATATTTAGTTATATAGTCACTTTAAAAATAAATAATTAAATTAAAATAAAACAAATATTTAAGGGACTCCCATACAACAAACGTGATTTTTTGCCGTTTTAATTGATAATAGTACGGAACCCTTCGTGCGCGAGTTCGACTCGCACTTGGCTTATTTTTGATAACAGCAACAGCTACACGCTTGAAATATTTAGTTATATATTCGTTTAAAAAAAAAAAAACAATTAAATTAAAATAAAAAAAATATTTAAGGGGGGCTCCCATACAACAAACGTGATTTTTTCCGTTTTTATTGATAATGGTACGGAACCCTTCGTGCGCGAGTCCGACTCGCACTTGGCCGATTTTTCATCTTTTGTTTCCCTTACTAGTTTTTTTATAAACTATTTATTATTATTGGATTACTCTTTATTATATTAAAATCTTGACCCTGAGGCCTCAAATTACAACTTTGAATCTATTCAACTATATCCCAGAAGCATATTTTATTTACTTTTAACATTAGAGGCCTGTTCATTTAATTTCAATTGCAGTTAACAACAATAAAGCCTGTATTTTTATAACAACTAAAAACTTTTTTGTAAAACTCATGTATGATCATTTTATGATTTATCAATGAATACATTCATCTAATACGATCAAGAGATCTTAATTCTAACGTTGAATCTATTTATTTAGTCCTTAGAAGCTTCACTTTTAAGCTTTTTGAGAAAACCTGAAAGTAGGTTGTTCTAAAAAGATTTATAATTCGTCGGGTGGACCGACGTAATAGAATCGTCGCGCTTCCTCTGGGTGCACCGGCATCTCAGTCAGTCACATATAATCTGTTCAAAGGTCGCGGCTGTTGTTTTTCGATCTAATTTTATAGTTATAGTGAAACTAATTACAACCACACCAAACAGACATATTCATAGTAACTACAGCACACATTACACAAACCGTGAACATAAACTCTGACGCCAAAATTGGGTAAGTCCTTGCAATTTTCCTTAGAGCATATGTACGGGATAGCTTTAGTTATCAACAAGCTGGCTTAGAGTGTGGTTCCGGTCACTTTCGTTTGTTTTTGTTTGGATCGTATTACTAATTATTTTAAATTTACCGTTAGTTTGTTTTCGTCGGATTTACAGTAAATTACAATTTAAGATTTGTGACGTCGGGTCAAGTCGTATAGTTTATCGGTCTTATCATATATCATTATTCGTCGGACACATTCACAGAGTGTAGCTAATTAGGTACTTACCCACTTTTTTTGTTATTGCGGTAAAAATAGATTGGAATAAACAGGTTTATATTTTTTTGTGGTCTTATCTTATTCAATTTGTGTAATTGTGTAGTCAGGGTTTTGGACATTGTAGTTGGGGTTTTTTGGGGTTTATACTTTTACGCTATCAAATTGGTTGCTGTAACAAACTGTATATATAACAAACAGATTCGTTTTATTATGTTTCTGGTTTAGTTTTTGGTTTTTTTTTGTTTGTGTGTTAATTAAGTTATAAAAAATGACGTCATCGGTCAAGGAGCTCAGGGCTATCTTAACGAATTTAGTGAAATGGTTCTCGTCCGCGATAGGATTAGTTAAACGGGAAGATAGGTTGTTTGCATTTAAGCAAAGAGCTGCACAGTTTCCGACAAGATTTAATGAATTGGATCACGCATACTAGGGTCTCTTATCGTTAGCGGATGACGAAACTATCCTTAGAGCGGCAAATTCTGATCATGATTTTTGTATGTCAGTACTGGACGAGGTTAACAGGCCCAGCACATTCTCCCGCCGCTCAGGCGTCTATGGATTCGTCGATACAAGTGAAACTCTCGCTCGCTGACTCCTTTCAGCGGGTTTGGGAAATCGAAGAGCCCCCCCCGGCGTCACGGACTCAACCAGTCGACGACGAGTGCGAGTCGTATTTTCTTGCCAATACGGGTCGCCTAAATTCTGGCCTATTTTTCACTCGACTGCCTTTTTTATCCCCTCGTCCGCGCCTGTGTGACTCCTCGAAAATAGCTGAAAAAAGGTTATTATGCATGGAGCGTCGGATGCGTCGTGACAATATACGTGGATTTTATGCGCGAATACGAATATTTCAGGCATATGTCTGTTTCGCAGTTCGAGTTGGAAGGCAACGAACATTATTTTATTCCACATCACGCCGTCTTTAAAAATGGTAAGATACGGGTGTTGCTTGATGGGTCGGCGCCTTCATCTTCGGGTGTATCCTTGAACGACTTTATTTCGGGACCTAAACTTTAGGTAGACATCTCGGACATCTTGACTGGGTTTCGTCGCCACCAGGTTATGTTCGTGGCTGACATTAAGATGATGTTCCGTCAGGTCATGATACACCCTGAAGATAGGCGGTTTCAGCTCATTTTGTTGAGAGAGGATCCGGCCTCTCCATTGGTTGTTTATGAGCTCAACACCAATACCTACGGGCTAAAGTCGAGCCCATTTATAGCAATTCGCTCGCTGCTACATTTGGCTGATCGTGAGCGTCTGTTTCCCGCGCGCAGCTGCTGTCTTCCCTTCTGACGCTTACTTAGACGATATTTGTACGGGTGTTTCGTCTGTAGAGGACGCGTTAGTCCTGAGGGATGAGCTAATCGGCTTGTTACGCGCAGGTGTTTATGAATTGAGAAAATGGATTTCCAATTTCCCTGCCGTCCTGTCAAGGCTTGCCGTCAGAACATCAGCAGGAGCCCCACTTCTTCCAGAATCCTGAGCATCCATCGCGGTCCTCGCAGTTCAGTATCGGCCAGTAATCGTCGGACACAATGAAGAGGTGGACTAAAAGGCTGGTTCTGTCCACAGTAGCGCGTGTCTTTGAACCTAATGGTTGGGTGGCTCCTGTAGTCTTTTGGGCCAAATGTTTTCTACAGGAGATTTGGATTTCTGGTCTCGACTGGGATACACCGTTGACCGGAGACTTGTTGTCTTACTGGCTACGCTTTTATTTGACACTTTCAGACCTTCAACATGTCTCCGTGCCTCGGTCGATCTGACCCCCAGGTTGTTATCAGGCCAGTCTTCACGGCTTCTCTGATGCGTCGGAATCCGGTTATGCGGCTGTCGTTTATATCCGCACCGTTGACAGCAATGGTCATGTTCGCGTCAGTCTGGTGGTCGCTAAGAGTAAGGTTGCACGTTTGCGGACCAAATTGATAATCCCCAAGCTGGAGTTGTCTGGAGCTACATTGTTGACTCGACTCCTCAACCATGTCTTCTCCACCTTGGGTCAATGGGTCCAATTTGACTCCGTCACGGCATGGACAGACAGCCAAATCGTTTTGTCTTGGCTCAAGGCGTCCTTCATGCCCTAGATACCCTCGTGGCCAATTGTGTCTCCCAGATCTAGTCTTCTGCGGTGTCTCTGGATTGGCGTCACGTGCCAGGGTCCTTGAATCCCTCAGATTGCGCTTCACGGGGCCTAATTGCCTCGCAAATCATGAATCACCCGCTCTGGTGGGGTCCTGACTGGCTGGCCTCTTCTGAAGACACTTGGCCTCATACAGTTGTGGAGTTTGTTGACTCTGTGCCGGGGTTAAAGGTCTTTGCTGTTCAGCAGACTGTGGACACTTCACCGAACTTCTTGCTTAATCGGTTCAGTTCTCTCAACAAGCTCGTTGGTGTCACCGGTTGGATAAAGAGGTTTCTCCACAACTTACGGAACAGGTCACAGCTAAGGACGTCTTCAGTCTTGTCTTCTGAGGAGCGTCAGGATACCCTCCTCACCTGTGTTCGACTGGTACAGGCTCAGTCGTTTGGAAAAGAAATTCGTCTTCTCCGTTCAGAGAACGGGAAATTGCGGGGAATTAATTTGTTTCTAGACGAGTCGGAGCTTTTGCGAGTGGGTGGTAGGCTTCGCAACTCAAAATTGCCCTATGGGGCTCGGCATCCCCTCTTGTTACCCAAGAGCGGTCATTTTGGTGAGTTGCTGATCAGGGACCGCCATGTTGGGAACTGTCATACCGGTCTCAACGCATTGCTGGCTTGTCTGCAGCGAGAGTTTTGGATTTAGTCCGCCAGACGAGCAACTCGGAGCGTCATCTTTAAATGGATCCCTTGTTAAAGGGAACCTTGACTTAGCCACAAATGGGTGACTTGCCGTCCGATCGTGTCCGGCCTGCTCGACCTTTCGCTAAGGTTGGGTTGGATTTCGCGGGTCTGTTTTTGGTGAAGACGTCAAGTGTTCGCAATGCCAGACAGGTTAAGGCCTATTTATGCGTCTTTGTCTGTTTGTTTACCAAGGCTGTGCATCTGGAGCTCGTTTCAGCCTTTGTCACATGTCTGTCGCGGGTTGTCAGTCGGCGTGGTCCCCCTCACTTTATTCGCTCGGACTGTGGCACCAATTTCAAGGGTGCAGATCGCTATCTGAAGGAGGTCCTTCAGTTTTTGTCGGACAATCATACGTATATTAATTCCGAGTTGTCCAAACGGGGTGCGACTTGGATTTTTGATCCTCCCGACTATCCTTCGTGGGGCGGTATTTTCAAAGCAGCTGTCAAGGTCGCCAAAACTCACCTCCGCCGTGTGATTGGAGAAACGGTCCTCACGTTTGAGGAATTACATACGGTATTTTGCAATGTTGAAGCGGTACTGAAATCACGACCGCTTTGTCCGATCTCGTAGGATCCTAATGACCTGGAAGCGCTTACTCCAGGCCAGTTCTTGATCGGTAGTCCTTTAACCTTCTTGCCTGAATACCCCTTCATCGATATGACAGTTAATCGGTTATCGCGATTTCAGTTGCTTCAGCAAATAACGCAATTGTTCCACCGTCGGTGGTCCTCAGAGTACTTACATTTGTTACAGCAACGGGTTCGGTGGACGGATAAAACCAACTCCCCGTGCATCGGAGACCTCGTCCTCTTAAAGGACTCAAATTTACCGCCCTTGCAATGGCATTAAGGTCGCATCGTGCAATTATTCCCTGCTTCGGACGGTATACCGCGGGTCTCAGAGGTCGTGGTAGGGGATTCAGTGCTAAAGCGTGCCGTCGCGACGCTTTCTTGATTGCCAGTAGATTAATGGCTCTGGCTCGGTTTATTCTCGGTACTCTACACGGTCTGGCTGGGGTGGGGGATTGTTCTGAAAAGATTTGTAATTCGTCGGGTGGACCGACGTAATAGAATCGTCGCGTTTCCTCTGGGTGGACCGGCATCTCAGTCAGTCTTATATAATCTGTGGAAAGGTCGCGGCTGTTGTTTTTCGATCTAATTTTATAGTTGTGGACTTGCTATATCAAAACTTGGATTTTTGTTTACAGAACTAAGCGATTGGGTTGTTTTTATTCAGATTTTTTTAATTGTAGATTACAAATAAAAGTCTTTCATAATTATGTAGTTTATATATTTAGTTTTATACATCACAGCAAAAAATACATGCTATTATTACTCTCTTTTTATTCATTATTTTTTAAAAACCATTTGTACAAACATGGTACATTTTTAAAAGCACATACATTAGTGTGGTGAATACAATTTTGAATATTTGACGACTTTGTATAATTTTCATGCAGTTACCAATTTAGGACAATTTAATTCGTCTAAATTATAAGCTTTGGCAGTTCCTAGAATTTGTTTAAGCCATTGTACTTTTTGAAAACCTTTAAAATAATCATAAAGTAATTTTTTTTAATTATAGTAAGGGACACAACCTTAGTTACAAAAAAAAACCTCTATTTCTCTCTACCCAAGCTACATTCAAACGTTCTTTTTTTGTTAAATTGTAGAATGGGTCTGGCGGCTTAATCAATAACACACAGACATATTTTTCAGACCCAATTGCTATTTCTTTCAATATAAATTTATTGTCATCACTTTTGAAATCTTGTAGGTATATCTACAATAACATTCATGATAAGTTTTGAACAATATTGCCCAATGGTTTATACCCAAACAGACGATCATTAATGATTAGACAGTAAGCTGCTGTGTTTTCAGCTTTGTCTTCAGTAGACTCGATTTCTAAACGAACGTCTACTGGACAAGTTTTCAGTGAATCACTTGGTCTTGAACAATCAATTACAAAAACCTTTATTTACCTTCTTCAAATTTCAAATAAAGTGAAACATATATATATCGTCTTCCCACAATGGTAGACTATTTTTATTTGTAATTTTTAATCTATTAGATTTTTAGTACGATTGTATATTTTAAAAATATTAATAAATGCTTTTAAAGTTAATAAAAAAAAAAAGTGAATCCAAACGAAAATACTGAGAATTTAAAAATAATTTGACGTTAGGTATTTTACAATGATCAAATACGGATCAACTCTTGGTATTAATAAATTTTCTGTCGGTTTGTGACCCAACTACTACAAATCTTGGTTTTTCTAGCTGAGTAGTAGTTTTATTAGACCAAGAGTGCTTTGTAGTTTTAGGTAATAAAGGATACTCGTACAAATCCCAATTTCTAAATGCCGCCAACTGTATAGGACGATTTTTTTTCAAATGCTTAAGTAATGTTAGTCTATTACGATCAGGAACTTTGATATGAGGTACATGCCATTGAATTTTTTGAATAACTATGTTTATGTATTCGTTTTTTTCCATTATCACACTATTCAAAACAAAACTGTTCCTATGTAAAATAAGTTTATGTCTACAATTTTGTTCGTTGTTCCGCGAACCCTAGCATTATATTTAATGGAATAATGATATTAAAATGTCCTTTGTTTTTTAGTTTCATTTTTATTCTAACCCCATAGTGCCGCAAATTTACCTTCTCCTTGATTCATTGAAATATAAGATTTTATTGCAGTCGTAATGCCAACATTTTTCGATATAGGTATAAGTATGGCCTGCGCACCCTTTCTAGCCACCAAGTGCTTAGTCAGTCTGGCTGCCGCTGCCACTAACGAGAAAGTAAAATGTTCAATTGAACGTGATTTTTACGTTGACGATTACCTTAGCGGTGGTAACTCAATCTCAGAGGTGATAGCGATGGGTAAGGAAGTCATCTCTATTTTAGCTTTAGCTAACTTATTTGCAGAAGTGAAAGCCTAATAGTCCAGAAATTTTAGCTAAAATTGCAGGCGACTGAGTGACTTTAAATTGTGTTAATTTATCCGAAAATAGGAATATTTCTTCTAAGACTCTCGGTTTACATCGGTTATGTGACACAGATACCCTTTGTTTTGCTGTTAATATTGATGTCAGCAAAAATATTACAAAGCGTAATATTTTATCCGTAATAAGTCAGATCTTGGACCCGTTAGGTCGCGTTGGTTCTTGTGTGGTAGAAGCGAAAATAATAACACAAAGGCTACCCGGTACCGGTACCTGATGATATTTGTAAACACTCTCCCATATTTAAATACTCTAAAAAAACGTAGGTTGGTTTTAATTGATCATTCTGTAGGACATGAACTTCATGTTTTCACGGACGTCAGTGAAATGCTTTCGGCGCTTGCATTTACGTTACGTCTACAAATAGAGCGCGATTAGTTAGAGTTGAGCTTTTAACTTCTAAAAGTCGGGTTGCGCCCATTAAAACCAGCACAGACAGTGCCTAAGTTGGAACTTTCTGGAACATTGCTAGGATCAAGAATGTGTACTAAGGTTATAAGTTCTTTTACTATACCTATAAGTACATGCCGATTTTAGTGCGATTCGACAATAGTACTTAGCTGGCTTTCTATGTAACATGTTAAAACCGTTCGTTCGGAATCGTGTCAATGAGATCCAAAAGACTACTGCAGGGTATACATGGAGGTATGTAACTTCTAGTTTCAATCCCGCGGATCTTGTTTCTCGAGGATTGAAAGCTGACCTTATTAGAGACACGGACCTGAAAAAAAGACGGACGTAACCTAGTCTAAAGAACGAGTGAAGCATGCAAATGGCCGCCCTTTTAATGTGTTGACTTGCTTTGAGGGTTACCATATGAATCACCAATTTGCACACTTTTTAAATCCAGTATATATAAATAATCATGTCATTATTTATGTACTATCCACTTAAGCATTAGCTTCAATTATGTCATGCAACAGCTATTCTTTTATTGAAATGGGTAAAAAAAAGAAACAAAGACTAGGCACAAATTATCGCTTAGCACATTTTAACGTTGTCAAATTCATATAAGAGTGTGATTTTAGAAAGAAACTTTCTACGTGGCACATAAATTGACAAAATCATAATTCGCTCGAGTACATAATTGACGCTAACATTATCATAGCAATTTAGTATCCCTTTTCCTTTTTAGCGATAAGAAATTGATATGACTAATTTTAATTAATTTTAAACGGTTGCACGACCGCATCATAAAACACAAACGCGACTGAAAACACATTTTACGAATAAAGCAATTTATTATTTACAATTAATTATTACTGATTATATAATATATATCAGGTTAATAATAATGAACATCCTTTGCTCTCATTATCTTTTGTTCTCTTTTATCTGCGAGTGGACCCGGGCTAATAAAGTAAGTTCCTTTAAAACTGAATAGAGACCATTCAACAAAATGTCCTTTAAACAGCCTTCAAAAAAGGAAGTTATCAATTCGACCCGTATGTATGTAATATTGTCAAAATTGCAAAGTTTTTGTGCATGTTAGTCTACACCTGATTCTCAACATGTGTGCCAAATTTCATAAGTTCAAACTCAAATTAAAATTCTTTTTATTCAGATGGGTTTCTAGGAACAATCGTCAAGTGAATTAACTACAACTAGTTTTACAAACGAATTACAATACTGCTTTATTCCGTGCGTCCAATAGGTAGGTAGGTACTCTTTGTAAAATTACAAACGAAACATAATAGTATAGTAAATCAACTAATAAATACATACTTAGTATTGAAACACTTAATAAACAAGCTGTACAATTTTAATAGTTTGATTTAAAAAAAAATTCAAGTAATATTTCAATTGTCTTTTGTTTTTCAGATTTAATAGGGGGGGGGGCATAATTATTCTGTGGCGGAATTTAAAGTATCTCCCGAGAAAAATATATTAATATATCATAAATCACTACACAATCACATCAATCGTCTGCACGTACATATACATATATACAGACATAATATTTACATTTTACAAACATGTAAATAAGTAAAAAGGGATTCATATAAATATTAACGAAAGTACACATACATACACGTATTCATATATGTATAGACACAGAAATATATATTAATACATATCTTTATAAATAAGAAAGATAATTTATCTGTTGCAATCCTCGTTTGCTTACCCTTTTTGGAATAGCATACGGAACCAAGCAACGACGTCAACGAAATGTGCACTGCAGACGGTACTGGCAGATGATGGGTTCCAATTATTTTCTTCTCTACAGTTTCGTATAATTAGGACCCAATCATCTTTGCGATTTTTATTTCTAGGATACCTAATAAAAATGAAGAAAAAAACGGTCAAAATTAAGACTGACTCGCATTATGAGGGTAATTTTCCCGAAATCTATGAATCAATACATACCAACTCTAATTAATTTAAAATTTTAGCCCAGAAAACCTCGGACATTAAGAAGAGGACGCAAGAGTGACTTTATATGGGTTCCATTCTTTTCTTTTTAAAATACAGAATCCTAAAAACTTACAAAACCTGATCTGACTGAGTCACAAATGCAAGCAAATACAAATTTCCCAACTTTTAGGGAAAATTTCCTATTATAAAACTGACAACACTCTTATATTTTTGTTTAGAATTTACATCTAAGTACATAAAATATAATTATAAAAAAAATAACAAAATCATCATAACGTACGCGTGACTTTTTAAGTTTTCTCATGTAGTTTTTACATGATTTCACTGCACAAGACGGCATTTTTAACAATTTTCGTCGATGCAAAATACATTTCACAGGCGCTGTCACGCGGTACGTATAATGAAGGCGAGTTGTCTGACCTGGTGTATCTGTGTGAGTGTAGCTCGTGTATCTGTGTGAGTGTAGCTCGTGTATCTGTGTGAGTGTAGCTCGTGTATTTGTGTGAGTGTAGCTCGTGTATCTGTGTGAGTGTAGCTCGTGTATCTGTGTGAGTGTAGCTCGTGTATAACAAACGAAATTGTAGGACCTTGCATGCTTCACATCGTTTCAGTGTAATGTTACGTCCGTCTTTTTTCAGGTCCGTGAATAGAGAGTGTCAATTGTGGAGATCAGTGTTAGGTTGTTGGATGAAGTAAATAATAGGAACATACTCGTAGTTGTAGTTTAGTATTTAATTAGACTTTGATAATTGATTGACTTGACAAACGTACAACATCGTGAAACGACGGTGACCAAAGAGAGAGTGCACAACAGTGTTGCTATATCTAACATCTTCCTTTTTTTTAAAAAAAAAAATAAGATTTCAAGGCCCAAAGAAGGTAAATTAAGTAATATTATAATTTTGTTGGCTAAATTTGAGGTATCCAGAGCCGTGAAATCTTTTAAAAATAATAAATGGAACGTACCTACGGTAATTTACATGGAACGCAGCAGCTTGACAAGACAAACAAATGTAACCTATAAGCACCGTGTGTTCTCGCAGGAACATTGGATTGGAACGCTAGCCGTACTAAGTCAAAACGGTGTAAGCCATTTTTTTATATATGGGGCATATGTCAAAAATTTAAAATTTTCAGATTTTCTTCGGATTTTTGTATTTATAAGAATATTTATCAGATTCCTTAGCAAAAAAACCTACAAAATAGTAAAATCTATCCTATTAATACTAAGTTTTTTTTTAAGTATCGTTGAAACTCGATTTAACATAGAATTATAGATTGATATAATTTTCTCCGAATCTTAAAAAAATGGCTTACACCGTTTTGGCTTAGTACGGCTAGCGTTCCAATCCTATGTTCCTGCGAGAACACACGGTGCTTATAGGTTACATTTGTTTGTCTTGTCAAGCTGCTGCGTTCCATGTAAATTACCGTAGGTACGTTCCATTTATTATTTTTAAAAGATTTCAGGGCTCTGGATACCTCAAATTTAGCCAACAAAATTATAATATTACTTAATTTACCTTCTTTGGGCCTTGAAATCTTATTTTTGCTTTTTTGGCAAAATTTTTTAGGTACAACTACCACGCTGTCGCTAGTGTCGCAAAACGTACGTGATCTAAGCCCTACCGTAAGAGCACGAATTATGGCTCAACCTTGGTGCGTTAGGCGCCTAGGAAATTTTGAGTCACGGAACGCCACTTATCTGTCAATATGCTTGGTAATCTAGGCCAGCTGACCTGGTTTTTACCTTTCTAAGATGAATAAAACGATGTTTATTTTTTAAGTAGTTTTTGTTAGTTGTAATTACTTTTTATCTTAAGACAAGCTAACTCGCGCACGTCTGCGCCTTATTTATGAAATTAATAAAACTAAAACTATGTTATACTAAGTAGGTTTTAATTTCTACACCTTAGCCGCGCCGAACCAGCTAAAAACCCGCCGCCACGCCATGCGCTTATCTTTTTAGTTTTAGATCGGTTATATCTCATAAACTATCAGTTTAAACCACATAAATGAAAATAACAATTTTAATCTACATTACATAATCAAGGGAATTGACATACTTATTTGAATAAGAAATGATAATGAATAGGAAAAATTGCTTTGCAAATTGTGTAACATTTTTATCGAATAATTTAAATAGTTATTGTGAATCTACCTCAGAATATAGATATATGATATCAAGACTTTTTGTAGAACGTTTTGAAAGGAAAAATCCCACTATACATTATTTTTTATATCATTATTTGAATTTAATTTAATAGTATTTAGCGCCAAAAATTTATGCATTAATATCTCAAAAAGTTGCCATTAGAAGAAAATATTTCACCGTCATCGCAACTCTGGTCATTATGACAATTTGTAATATTACATTTAAAAGGTATGAATATTCCCTATTGCCAGCGTCACGCATACTATGACGTTTTTGAACAAGTCAGATTATTTTTTGAAGAATTAATTGAAGTTGAGGTTATAACACAAATATAGTCATCGAGAAAAAAATTAAAAAAGAATAAACAAAGAAACGTTTTAATGAAAATAGTTTTATCGAATAAAGGATTTTGTCAAATATCGTCTACTACGCCTTTTTGTTACTTAAATAACTAAAGAACCGAATGTCAGCGACAATTATATTACTAAATTAGGATCGCAAATCAATAATAGTATGTTAGAGTACTTCTTTACTTCTACTTTTTTGAAGATTGAATTGAAAAGCTTTTCTTTAATTTTATGGGGATGAATTCATGGTAAACAGCTAGTGTACTTTATTAAAACAATCATCATATCAGCCCATTGACGTCCACTGCTGGACATAGGCCTCACCTAACTTTCTCCACAGCGTGCGACTCTTTGCCGCCTGTAACCAACGGCTCCCCGCTACCTTTACGAGGTCATCTGTCCATCTAGCGGGGGGCCGTCCCACGCTGCGCTTTCCGGTTCGTGGCCGCCACTCGAAAACTTTCTTGATGAGATGGCCATCGGTTCTTCGAGCTATGTGCCCTGCCCATTGCCACTTCAGCTTTGCGATTCGGTGAGCTATGTCGGCGACTTTAGTTCTCCTACGGATTTCCTCATTCCTGATTCGATCACGTAGGGAAACTCCGAGCCTAGCTCTTTCCATCGCCGGTGAGCGACCTTGAGCTTTCGTATAAGGCCCATAGTTAGCGGCCATGTCTCAGTGCCGTAAGTCATCACTGGCAACACACACTGGTTGAAGACTTTTGTATTTGGGACGAGAAAATAGTACGCAGTTTTCCGAAGGGACTGACATAGTGGCGTTATCGTACAAGCATTTTAGCACCTCGATATACCGATGATCAATACGGCATCTCTTTAGAGCCTGTAGCACTGCCCATGTTTCCACCGCGATTCGGCTTTCTCATAGTCCACAAACGCTAAGCAAAGGGGCCGATTATACTCTTCTGACTTCTGTATAATCTGCCATAGCGTATGTATGTGGTCTACGGTTCTATAGCCTCTTCGGAAACCGGCTTGTTCGGGAGGTTGAAAGTCATCGAACTTGTAATTACTCTCATTTTCTGGTGGTGGGTTTGCCATACTCGCCACGCCTGGCAAGCGGTAGCGGCAGTAGTGTTATAGGGGGTCGCTGCAGCCCGACATCCCCTATCGGATAGTAGAAGGGAACAAGGAGTAGGGCTGGGATGTGATGATTTCTTAATGGAAATTGTACAATGAGTGGGATACGTCGAAGGGGGGGATACTACTGTTGGAGAATTAGTAGTAGCTCGGGAGGCCGGAGTCGCGAACCCGTGAATTCGGAAATGAATACCCCTGACACCAATTGTGATCAAAACTATCAATATATGTGAAGACAGCTATGACTGAGGAAACAATTATTTATGAAAGTCACTTTTAACTTTGACCAGCTGAAAAACAACCGGCTTACCAAGGGGTACTTGACTGTAACAAAATTTGCAATTTTTAATATTTCGCAAACGGATTCCTGAATCGTAAAATGGTTGTCACGAACTCGCAAAATTTTCAAGACATATCCAACGACACCCCGCACTATGGGATTCCATTATTAGGTTTTCTCTAAGGACTACAGTATGGGGTTCTTCAAGAAAGAATTTATTGGATTTTTGAAGGATCGACAACGCGCGTGTGATACCCCTGGTGTTACAAGCGTCTCTAGGCCACGGTGACCGCTTACCATCAGGCGGGCCGTGTGCTTGTTTGCCACCTTAGTGGTATTAAAAAAAAAACCTAGTAAAATTGATGTAGTGTGAAAAGCACGTAAAATGCATATCCAATATGCCTTAATTTATGTACAATTAAGGGTAGAGCTAACTTCACGCACGTCAATGATAATTATTAAAAAAAAGTTGGCGCCATTTTATAAATTGTTTTTTCACAATTTTCTGTATTTTTGCTTTACGTACTTAACAAAAACAAAACATTTCTAAACGTGTTTTATAATGCTTATATGTAAATATAAACTCTAAAGATCTTTATTATTTAAACTGACTGTACCAATCGAAATACTTGTTCACTCAGTTTTCTCAACGGAAGTTTTTAGAAAGAGTTGAATCACGGTAAGTTTTATACTTAATTAGTGTAGTGTATTAATAAAACAAATTGATTTGAAGAAAGTACATACATTTTTTAGATACTTACTTAATTTGTAGTAGTTTAGTTACCTTAGGAATGTATGTAGGTGAATGTGTGTAGAAAACCACCCACAAACTTTCTACACTAATTAAACATTCTTAAAATTAATTAAGTAGGTATTAAAAGAAAACAAAGGACTTAGAAACTATAAATACCCATTATTTTGAGTTATTAGGATAATCACTAATACCATTTTTGTGTAGGCTGTAATATATCGGTAAAGTAGGGGCTCAAAATATCAAAATTGTAAACACAAGAAATAGATACATTTTACAAACCCGCTGACTAAGTGTTGTTAGGCAATAGAATTGTCACTATATATTACAGAAAAACTAGTTGCGACAGTAGATGATTATTAGATCACAAAATCCAACTGGCATAAGGTAATTCAGCTTCAAATAGGTATTTAGCAAATAGGACAAAATGTATGGTTATATGTATATACATCCAAGTCCGGCTCATCCATTTTCATATCTTTTAAACGCATGTAGCACTGAAGAGTCAACTGGAATTGGCTGTTTTATTGATAGTATACACCAGGCATATAAAACAAATTATGGGCCATATAGATAAAGATCGGAGCACCACCGAGCCACAAAGGTCTAAAAAAACTCTTTGCTGCCATCATAGTACTAAATTACTTATGCAAATGTTTTACTCTTACTTTCCCGTTTGTGTATAAATACAAATAAATGAATGAACAGTGGATGTATTTTAAGCTTTTTCCACTTAAAGTAATATTATATATGGATACATTTTTAAAATTTGAACTGACAGCAGCCAGATACATGCAGGAATGCAAGTATGTAATACAGGTACACCAAAATTAAATATTTTATAGATATTTATACAATTTTTATTAGATAAATAAAGTCACATAAATGTTTATAATTTCTTTTTGTTGCTGCAGTACCAAATTTATTGTAAGCCCATCCTTTTATACAAGTCTATAAATGGTTGGGGTGTACAAAGAAAATTTCCCTAGTCCGGTCATTTTTTCCCTTGCGCCCCCTTTTAGTTACTCTGACCCTATAAATTCAGTTAGTCAGACTAAGTAGTTACTTTTTTGTATGCACAAGCCAATGGTGACACGAAACATGTCTACCACAATCAAATGGTGACAACAGTATTTGGAGTGTTTTAGCATCTTGATATACACAATTTACATTATTGAAATATCCGTAATAATGACCCTAATCTATTACTTCTATATTCACAACATTTTAAAGACCTATTATCTAACTTGCTTATTACATTTCAGATCATTTAAAAAGAAGTCACGGCTGCAAGTATTCTGGTGCTGCTCGGATCGAAGAAGGATACTAATCAACCCGCAACGTTGAAAACTTACTGCTCAATAGACCTTATATGTACAAATAGATAGTACTATAATTTAATTAATAACACAAGACTTAATTATACTTACGTGTGCCAAATGTTAAAAAGATCAGACAGTTCAGTGAAATGGTTGCGTTAACCTTACATGGTTTCCATATAAGATTAATTATTTTTTATAAATTTAATTATGGATAAATTATCAATTTGTGAATAAGTGTAGACAAGAACAAATTATAACTAAATCAACTATGGTGGTATTAGGGTGTGAATATGTATTTCATTTTAAAATGTATTTGTTTCAAAAATACATTCATATATTTTTGGTAAGCACATAAAGTAACCGTGTTAATAATGTAATACATACTTAAGATTTACATGTAGATATTTATCTAAATTTTAGGTATTTTTGTAAAATAAAATACAAATAAAAAGTTCAACAGTACTTATATGAGTTTCAATTAATTTATCCTGAGTCTATCAATAAATGAAAAAAAAAAAAAAAACACTTTTTTTACTACACTAGCGCCATGCACTCATATAACAGAACTAATCTTAGTGTTCCAGTAAATGTATGGGCCGTTGCCTATCTGTACTATATGTATATAGTACTGAACTTGCATATCTATGCCTATAAGTTACAATAAAGAAAATAAACATAATATTTATATTTACAAAATTCTTACTGCAACAATACAATATAAGTACGAATTATACCATGGTACCCTAAGAGGACTGCTGACACGCTACGACCTTATTTGCTTGGACGATGGATCGTTGCGACACCGGCAGCCAACACGAGGAGCTGACGCAGCTCATGCAACCAGGTCGCCTGCTCGATCGGCGTTGCGACATCGACAGCTAGCACGAGGTGCTGACGCAGCCAACGTGACACCGCGGTTACCTGCCCATCGCCAATACCTCGTCTTCGACATTATAATTCCAACATCGAAATAGTATAAACTTAGGTTAATTAATTTGTAATTTTATATTTTTGTTAAATTAGTTTAATCATTTTGGTTTTTTTTGCATCCTTCGGCTGTGGCCTCCGTAATTGGCGCAGTCGGTAGGATTTATTGAAGTTAGCTAGTTAGAAAGTGCAAAATTTTCGCGGCTGACTACGCTTTCAAGCTTCGTCGAGAAATCCAAAAAGAACCTGAGGACCATCACCGGAGAAGAATCTGGCAATCGATTTCGCAGAGAAACCGCTATGAAATTTATGTAAGTACACTTGAATCTTTCTTGTGTTGCTTCCTTTTTGTGTAATATCCCCGTCCAAAATTTTTCATCCCAAAACTTCGGAAACTGACGAGTCTGCAACTTCCAGGCGGTCTCGTCGCCAAGAGATCTTAGATTCATATAGAAACATTAGTGTTAGTTCCGTAGATTTAGAGATAAATGCTAGTTTAAAAATGTCCCAAGATCCCGATACTATTATAAACGCTTTACGCCTAGTGCCGGAATTTGACGGGAACCCTAATATTTTAACAAGATTTATAACTGTGACCAGTTAGTCTCAGCATATGCTAGTGAGGAAGAAGGTAGCGAACTAATTAATTTATTTTTAGTAAATGGTATATTAAATAAAATCGCAGGACCCGCGGCTAGTAAAATAAACTCAAATGGAATTCTAGAGAACTGGCTTGGCATTCGCTCAGCGCTTGTTGATAATTTTTCAGACCAAAGGGATGAAACAGCCCTCTACAATGACCTTTTATTAGCCACGCAGGATAATAGTACACCACAAGATTTTTACGATCGGTGTCAAACATTATTTAGTACCATTATGACTTATATTTCTCTCCACGAAACTGTTGCAACTACCATAGATGCTAAGCGAACACTTTATAGAAAATTAACTATGCAAGCTTTTGTCCGCGGTCTTAAAGAACCATTAGGTTCCAGAATTCGTTGCATGCGTCCCGAAACCATTGAAAAAGCCCTTGAGTTGTTCAGGATGAATTAAACGTCATGTATTTACAACAAAGAAACGAACCTATTGTCGAACGAAAGCCTTCACTTAATCATAAATTTTCTAGATTTTCATCCATACCCCCTGTTGTTTTTGAGGCACCAAAACCTTTCACAAACTTTCTACCACCCCGTGACTGGCAGGCGCCGCTCCCACCACCACGAGGGTGGAAATCTCAAAACGAAATAAATCAGCCATTAAGATTAAATCCCAATATTCCAACTCGTACTCAACAGATGTTCCGAGCCCCTTCGCCTAATTACAACCCTCATAGTAATGTATTTAGGATTTCACATAGAAACTCACCCCCTCAGAATTCAACCCCTACTCCTATGTGTGGAGTTAGTCATTTTGTTACCAAGCCCTTGCCACTAGTAGGTCACGATTGGCGGAAATCTGGTAATCCACCACCAAATAATTATTTTAAAACCCGGGAAATGAACTTGAATTAGTGTACAGGATATGAAGACAATGACGACTCTGACTATTATAACAGTGAACCTTATTATTACTACCATACTGACCAAGCAGACAGTGACCCTTGTTACCAAAACTACGATTATGAGAGCTTACAATACACTGACATGCCCCCTAGCGGCAACGATCTTGCCGAAGTGCCTCAAATTTCAGTAACCAAGAACAGGATTTTCAGCCAAGTCCTTCATCAAAAAGACCAAAATAGAGTTAAACCTTCAGACACAGAGACAACTCCCCTATATTAGCATATCGAATCCCCCTCTCAAATTTTTGATAGACACAGGTGCTAACCAGTCCTTTTTGAGTTCTGAAGCGGCAGAAAAATATTTTCCCCATGTACCATTAAATTACGACCCTTTTGAAGTGACAAATGTTCACGCCACTTTCAGGAATAATTATTATATTACCATACCTACTTTTTCAAAATTACAGCACAAAGAAAATATTAAATTATTCGTTTTTAAATTTCATGAATATTTTGACGGACTTTTAGGACTTGACTTATTAACTAAGTGGGAAGCAAAAATAGACTTAAAGGATCATATTTTAGTGACAAGAACAACCACCAACCCTATCCAGATGTTTAATTCACGTAATGTAAGCTTGTACGAAGATATAATACCAGCAAATTCATCAAAATTAGTCAGAATCCCTATTAACGCTTCCGCTGGAGAAGTGTTAGTTAATCAAAAAAATTTATGCAACTGTATAATTCACGAATGTATAACCACAGTATCAAATAACCGCGGAATAATCGAAATTGAAAACCCGTCCCATAACGATATTATATTTACTTTAGATCGCCCTGCTCAGGCTGTAACTTTTAATATCGAGTGCACGCGCACCGAACACGACTCCAGTCGTGTAGATAAAGTAAAAAACCTGCGTACGGATCACTTAAACGAGGAAGAAAAAGTTAACTTAGTTCGCCTATGTTCACGTTATGCTGACGTTTTCTATATAGAACGTGAACCACTTACATTCACCAATAAAATTAAACACCATATAAGAACAACAGATGAAATCCCTATCTACACTAAAAGCTATCGTTATCCCTTTGTACATCGCCAGGAAGTTAGAAATCAAATTTCAAAAATGCTTGAACAAGGAATAATTAGGCCCTCGGAATCTGCCTGGAGTTCACCCATCTGGGTAGTTCCTAAGAAATCAGACGCATCGGGTAAACAAAAATGGCGATTAGTAGTTGATTTCCGAAAACTCAACGAAAAAACAATAAATGACAAATATCCGATTCCAAATATTTCAGACGTCCTTGACAAATTAGGAAAATGTCAATATTTCAGCACCCTTGATTTAGCCAGTGGGTTTTACCAGGTAGAGATGGACCCCAATGATATCCCAAAAACCGCGTTCAATGAAGAGCATGGCCACTTCGAATATTTAAAAATGCCTATGGGGCACAAACATAGCCCATCAACCTTTCGAAGAGTGATGGATAACGTCCTGAAAGGCCTCCAAAATTCAATCTGTCTGGTGTACCTTGACGACATAATTATTTTCAGTACGTCCCTAAAGGAACATATATTAAATCTTGAACGCGTATTTCAGAGACTCAGGGAATCAAACTTCAAAATCCAGATGGACAAATCCGATTTTTTTAAATTAGAGACCGCCTACTTAGGACACATTATTAGCAATCACGGTATCAAACCAAACCCTGATAAAATAGAAGCGATAGAAAAGTACCCCTTAACCCAAACTCCGAAACAAATAAAACAATTTCTCGATTTAATTGGTTACTACAGAAAGTTTTTTCCAGACTTCGCTCGAATAACGAAACCCTTAACACAAAGCCTAAAAAAGGGAAGAAAAATCAACTTTAACTCTCAGTATATAAACAGTTTTGAAAAATGTAAAAGTCTCCTTACTAATGACCCCATACTTCAATATCCCAACTTCAACAAAGAATTTATTCTTACGACAGACGCTTCTAATATAGCCATTGGTGCTATTTTATCCCAAGGAACAGTAGGATCAGATAAACCTATCTCATATGCTTCTCGCACGCTTAACGAGAGCGAAATTAATTACAGTACGATAGAAAAAGAGCTTCTAGCCATAGTTTGGGCTACGAAATACTTTCGGCCATACCTTTTTGGACGAAAATTCAAAATTATTACAGATCATAAGCCACTTCAGTGGATTATGAATATTAAAGAACCCAATTCCCGACTCACTAGATGGCGCTTAAAGCTCAGTGAATACGACTTTACAGTCATTTACAAAAAGGGAATAAGTAACACAAACGCAGACGCTCTTTCACGCGTGGAAACTCACAACGAAGAAATAAGTTCAATAGTAGCAAATCCATCAGAAAATCTTACCGCTATCTCAAATTCTGAAACATTGACCGCACACACGAGTAACGAAAACCCTATTTTAGAAGTCCCAATCACTGACGAGCCCCTCAATAAATTTCATATACAGTTATGCTTGACCTTAGTAGGTGACATAAAAAAGAAACCGACCGCAAGCAAACCATTTGACACGCACACACGCACTCCTGTACAAATCTCAGAATCGCATTTAGAATCTGACGTAGTCAATGCCATCAAGGAATACGTTAACCCTAAAATAAAAACCGCCCTTCTTATTTCTCCACCCTTAGCTATGTATTTTATTACACCTATTATTCAAGATAAATTTAAGAGTTCATCGATGAATCTTGTATTAGCCAAAACCGAACTAGAAAATGTCAAAGATTATTTAAAGCAACAGGTAATAATCAATTTATATCACGAAGGTAAAACCAATCACCGTGGTATTAACGAGTGCTACTTAGCACTCTTACGAAAATATTACTGGCTTAAGTTAAAAGATCACATAACTAAGTACATAAACGAGTGCACTATATGTGGTCAAGCCAAGTATGATCGCAATCCTATAAAACAAAAGTTCAATATTGTTCCCCCCGCCAAAAAGCCTTTCGAAATTATTCACATGGACCTATTTACAGCACAAAACGAGAAATTTTTAACCCTCGTAGACGTTTTTTCTAAATACGGCCAAGCTTTTCATTTCAGAGATGGCACAGCTATTAGCATATTACAAGGATTATTAAAATTTTGTACTCATCACGGACTACCCTTGACTATAGTAACGGACAACGGAACTGAATTTACAAATCAATTATTCGCAGAATTTACACGCTTACACGGAATAATTCACCATAGAAGCATGAGCAAGGGGCTCATACACCAAACGAAAATGGTATTATAGAAAGATTCCATTCGACAATCCTTGAACACCTTCGAGTTTTAAAATTACAACAAAAAGACGAACCTGTAATAAACTTAATGCCTTATGCAATAATAGCGTATAATAGTTCTGTTCATAGTTTCACTAAATGTAGGCCCATTGACATCATAACCGGTCATTTTGACCCTAGAGACCCCTTAGACTTAGACCTAAGTACACACATTTTACAACAGTACGTACAAACGCACCGAGACCAAATGAAAACAGTTTATGACATTATTAACGACTCAACTCTAGAACACCGTACAACCCTAATAGAAAACAGGAATAAAACCCGCGAACCTGAGGTTGAATATCAACCCCAACAACAAGTGTTCATAAAAAATCCTCTGGCAAACCGTCAAAAGTTAGCCCCAAGATACACTCAAGATACTGTTTTAGCTGACCTACTAATACATATTTACACTTCCAAAAAACGTAATCCTATAGCTAAATCCCGTCTAAAACGCGTCCCTAGGAGCTCAAAATTGTTGCAGGATACTGCTGACAATAACTCTACATCTGACAAGAAGCCAGGAGATAAAACTTGAGAGTCTGGATGATGGACCAGGACTATTATCATTCAAACTGGGACCGACCAAACTTATAACACATTACCACACTTTCTTACAATATGTTCACTTAACTGACATCGAAAATAACATTAATATATTGTAAACTCAACTACAAAATTACAAGACTCAACTTACTAATGAAACATTATCCTTATACGAGTTGCAAATAGATTTCCTACTCAACAAACTAATCGAAGCTTCATCCCAATTAGACAGTTTAAAACCAAGGCGAGCTAAAAGAGGTCTTGTCGACGGCTTAGGTTCAATCATAAAAGCTATTACAGGAAACCTAGACCATTCAGATGCTATTAAGTACAACAATGCCATTAAGGTTCTAGAGAATAACCAAGACCGGTTATCTTCAGAATTTAATAACCAAATTAGTCTAAGCAAAGAATGGATGACTCAACATAGCCAAGTTTTATCCCAATTAGTAGAAAATCAGAAAAAAAAAATAGTACCCTAATTTTCATGTTAAATAACCAAGCGTACAGAAAAGCGGATATCCTAAAGTTAGCTAAATTTTTTGAACTTCTAGCAATAATGGTCGAAAGCGTCGATGACCTGCTACAAGAGTTATTTAGAATAGAAAATATCCTAGCTTTTGTAAAAGCATCTAGCACTCATCATTCTATGTTAAAAATAGATATTTTAGAGAATATGCTCAAAAGACTTAGATTAATTTATAATAAGGACCTAATATTAGAATTAGATCCAAAAGAGTATTACGATATAATTAAACCAGGATGTTATTATTCTGATAGTGATATAATTATTATTTTTAAATTTCCCATAGTCTCAATAATTTCACTAGATCTCTACAAACTATCCATAGTACCTAATTAACACTACCAAGTCCTTATTCCTCCATATCCTTTCATAGCAACTAATGGGAAAGATTTCATGTACACAGAGGCTGAATGCCCGAAGCTTAGTAACAATCGGTTTCTCTGTGAAGAAAAGCTTAACCATCAAGTTCGTTCTCAAGCAGACTGCATACAAAATATAATCAAAACTCAATCTCTGGATAAAAGCTGCACGCTTACCACAATACAATTATCAAAAGAAGCAATGGAAAGCTTAGATAACAGACAGTATACCATTACTTTCCCACATCTCACCCAAGTTCAGATGATTTGTGGACGTGAAGATTCCAACATTCTAGAAGGATCTATCTAGCCACAATCCCTACTAAATGTCTAATACGGACCCCAGAACTAACCATTAAAAACATAAATGATGAAATTAAAGGCCAACCACTGAAAATCATGAAATTACCGAACAGCATCGAAATTCCAGCTAGTAACTCACCATCTCTTCGTTTGAACTCTATCAATCTGGAAGGATTACATCATACCCAAGATAAAATAATGCTGCAATCAATCTCTCACAAGAATGAAGCTATGCCACCATCGCTATACCATACAACCATACCTTTTTATGGAGCCCTTTTTGGTGCACTTATACTAACCAGTTACCTAATTATCAAAAAATATAGATGGCCTCAACCGGAACCTAACAAAAACTCTGAAAATTTTGCTGAAATCAATGAAGAGAAAGGCCCTAAACAACCCGAAGTGCAGAAAATACCAGCAATATTTTCTCTTAACAGTCCAAAATAGTTGCTGGTCTAAGAGGGGAGGAATTATACCATGGTACCCTAAGAGGACTGCTGACACGCTACGACCTTATTTACTTGGACCATGGATCGTTGCGACACCGGCAGCCAACACGAGGAGCTGACGCAGCTCATGCAACCAGGTCGCCTGCTCGATCGGCGTTGCGACATCGACAGCTAGCACGAGGTGCTGACGCAGCCAACGTGACACCGCGGTTACCTGCCCATCGCCAATACCTCGTCTTCGACATTATAATTCCAACATCGAAATAGTATAAACTTAGGTTAATTAATTTGTAATTTTATATTTTTATTAAATTAGTTTAATCATTTTGGTTTTTTTGCATCCTTCGGCTGTGGCCTTTGTAATTTACGTATTACATCAGTGTTTATTATTATTATTAATCTAAATAACGTGCTGGTGTTTTTACAACTCTACCAGAGCGCGTAGTTCTCAGCATGCTATTTGTGCTTGAGACAGGGGTATTTAGACTATGATTACTTGTATTGCAAACACTAATGTTTTCTTTGTTTTCAGGTACCATCTCAGCTGCAGGAGTACTGGGTTTAAGGATGTGATGACGACTTCTACGAAACTCTCCTTGCGGTGACTGAATAAGAAAACTTTGAGATTCACTGCTGCATCTGAGATTGTACTGGAACCCAAACACTATGTGGCTTATGTTTAAAATAAACTTTATCACCTATGTTAGTGCAGTCATTGAAGTGAAAAATAGGGTCTTACCTCCGATTTTTTTTACTGTGAACCGATTATTTGCATGAAGTTTTGGATTTAGGCTCATCTAACCCTTAACTTCAAAAGTGAAAATGATATGAGCTCCGCCTATTATTTTTAAGGGGTGTAAATTTTATCGCTAGAAAACGTTATTAATATTAAGGGGTGAAATTATAAAGTGTTTTCTAACACAATTTCCTCATAATAAAATCATTTTTAACCCCTTGAAAACCTTACAACCCTTTCAAACAACCCCTAAATTGAAAAAATCACAAAAAATTACTTTGGTATGACATAAAAAGATTTAAGTACAGAGTAAATAATATTTTATGTTCTTTATCTTAATTATCGAATTTTTAACCCCCTTTCGACCCTTAAAGACAACCCCTTCATAAAAAATTGTTTAAAAAATTCTTTCGATGAAATGAAAAGGCTTTAAATGTTATTCCACATTCTCGAAAATGATTATCATATTCTCAAGCTTTTCAACCCTTAAAACTACCCCTAAATTAAAACAGTAAATATATATGATTACACATTTTAATTTTTAAATTAAATTGAATAAATTATAGTATATTAAAATCTTGGTAGAAAATAAACGAGTTCCACTGCTTAAAATATTATTTATGTAGGGCAGAACTAATTAGTAATAAATATTTATGTAAGAAATGTGTTATATATACATTTGTGAGGTATGTATTAATGCCTACGTTTCCAAAATATATGTATACATAAGACAATAGTTTTGGGTCTCTATTACTGTGTACTTTTACTTTGCTCCAAATATTCACACTCCGAAATTTTCAGTTTCCTAAGTAAAAAAAAACACGATTAGTTTTTGGACCATAACTCCTTCAATTTTGATGCTATCACAACTTATAAAAAACCATTTTAAAGGTAATTAAAAGAGCTACAACTTTTGTAACTTTTGTTTTACAATGTATAGTGAAAAACCTTTTAATTTAACAATGGTGAAGGATCAAAGGGTTCGAGAGAGACTGTGATTGCGCTGCCGCGCGCTCTTCAAACAATCATATCTCCCTCAATTTTTGTGTGACAAAAAAAAAAAAAAAAACAATTTTTTGTCAGAAAAAGACCAACATTTTTATAATTATACTTTTATACGTATCTTTCATCATTTTTGAGCTATTATGAAAAGACAGTTTTTACAAAAACGTAAAAATTCGAAAAATTTTTTTTTCTTAAAATATTGATTTTTTAAAAAAATTTGTGTCCTAAAGCAGCCAAACTGCTAGAATCCATCAAACTCTTTAAATTAAAGTTAATTCTAGACGGAATACGATTAATTTTAATTTTGGTGGAAATGGCACTTATGAAACCCATTGATTTAAAAGAAAAAACCATTAGATGTTCCTCTTATTTGCATTACAGATCACTCAATTTACGTGCAAAAGACTTTTAACAGTGCTCATTTTAAAGCTTATTTTAAGCACTACAAAACCCTATTTCATTAGAATGCGTAAAATGTATCTGCTCGCCGCTAGATGGCATTTAATACATCGATTAAATTTCAGACAAATTAAAAAAAGGCTTTGATCTTTAATATCTAGCTTAATTTTGCACTTAGAACACTTTATAAAAGACCGATTGGTTCAGTTTTTTACCTGCTACAATTTTGCTCATCATAAAAATTTGGTAAAATACATATTTTTGGAGATATTTGCAAAAAAACGATGAAAAACGTGAAAAAATTCCAAATTTTCAATTGCCAATTACTTAAAAATTATTAGGTTTTTTGAAAAATTTATAGAACATTTTTTTCTTAAAATTAGGCTATCTATCGATATCAGAGGTTAGGAAGGGGTGCGGAGTTCAGATCATTTTCACTTTTGAAGTTAAGGGTAAGATGAGCCTAATTCCAAAATTTCATGCAAATCGGTTCACAGTAAAAAAAATCGGAGCAATAACGCTTCAATATGTGAAGTTTAGGCAAAATCTTTGTGTGTTTGTTATAATAAATTGTTGTATAAGATTTTTGTTTTCCTATCCTTTCTTTGAGTAAATCATTGTTGACTAGTGTCGGCATCAGGTGTATATCAGAGACTGGAATTTTAGTTCGCAAGTGTCTGGACATGGACAATTGTGCAGGTGAATATCCTGTCTTTTTGGGTGTATTTCTATACATAAGTAATGCAAGGTATGGGTCTGTATTGTCAGCTTTGGATTTCTTTAGCAAATTTTTTATTGTACTCATTGTACGCTCAACCATACCCTTAGATCTACTTAAATAAGGACCACTAGTAGTAAATTGAATATGCCAATCTTTAGCAAAAATTTTGAATTCCACGCTACAAAATGGTGGACCGTTGTTTGATATCATAAGCTGGGTTATGCCATGTCTAGCGAATATAGATTTCAAGTGAGTAATTATTGTTTTGGCATTTGAGTCTGTTTTTAGTAAGGCTAATTCCACATATATAGAAAAATAATCTACAACAATAAGGTATTTTTCACAATTAAAATCAAATAAATCAATTCCTACTTTATTCCATGGCAGAAACTTATACTTATGATGTAGAATTGGCTCTTTACTGTTATTTTTATGATATGTTAGATAAATATGGCATTGGTTAGCAAACTTTTCAATGTCATTATTCAAATAAGGCCAAAAGACAGCAGACTTTTTAATTTCTTCGAGTTTTTCTAGTATGCAAATCTAGGTCTTTCTCAAGATCTGATAATGCAGTTTCATGCAATGCAGCTCTAGAGAGTGTGTCTCCTATATATAGATAACGACCTGGTTTGTATATCACATAAAGCTCATATGGCTTAAGTCGGAGCAATATTCTCTGCAACCTAGCAGGAATGTCATGTCAAAGCTTTTTTAAAAAGTGTGATAAGCGGCTTGTGGTTTGTTTCTACTGTGACTGTCCTACAATATATACACTGATGGAATTTTGTGCATCCAAATAGTATAGACATCATCTCTTTTTCTATTTGGGAGTAATTTTGTTGACACTTAGTTAGTGAGGCTGATGCGTATGCTATTGGTTGCTTGTTGTGTAACAGTACAGAGCATAAAGCATCCTTAGAAGCATCAACAGACATAGTAATATCTTTACTGGGGTTGTAATAAGTAAGTACTGGTGCAAGTTTTTTAATTTTATTCAATTCTGCCTCATGTTGGTCTGACCAAGACCATTCGGTTTGTTTGGAAAAAAGAGTTCTCAAAAGACTTTTTTCTTTTGATAAATTGGGAATGAAAGGACTGAGATAGTTGACCATGCCCATGAATCTTTGAAGATCATTTTGACAAGAAGGCTTAGGCATGTCTGAAATGGCTTGAACTTTGACTTGTACTCAGGTGTGAAATTTAGTTTTTTAAAAGTATTAATTGACATCACATTGGCCTGCACATGTATCGAGAAGAAAGTAAATAGTGACATTATTAATTAACAAATCAGCTCGCCATGACTGTTTCGATATTGCTGATATGTATAGAACCTAAGAAAAGAGTACTATTACTATTACTAGCTTCTGAATCTAAAGTTATATGTTGTACCTGCATGCTGCGACATACAACTGCGAAGTTTCACTTGCACTTCACTCAGCAAATGTGCTGGGCATTTGACTCAGTGTACTTGTCCGCAGCGGTGACAGTTATCTTGCCTTGACTAAGTAGGAGGTCAGGAACTCCTGGACTGACTTGATCTGTATAATTGTTTTGAGTTTCTCAACTGTTTGGAACTGTTTGGCTCTTGAGATCTCGATGAGTGAAATTGTCCAATAAATGCGGTATTTCAAGTGTCTTCGATTGAATTTTAGACGTTTCAATGGATTTAGCTACTTCTACGGCTTCTTCCAGTGTTTTAGGCTTTTTGATTAGTATAGTTTCTTTAATATTGTGGTTCCTATGGTTGAGATTCCGGTTGGGATGTGCAAAAGGGGGCGCTGAAGAAAAAAACTTAGAAAATTTGGTTTAGGTGCAGAAAATGGGGCGCTAAAATATCAAAAATTTTATGTCTAAGAAAATTTTTCGAAATTTTTGTATGAAAATTTGTGGTGTCCTCAACCATATATTTTGATGATGGAAATCGATAGAGTACATCGCCGGCAGCAATGTTAGGATTGAGCACTTTTTTCTGTGACCCCCTACCCCTAGGGGGGTTCAAATTTTTTTTTTCAAAAGGGTTTGTGTTCCAGAGAGTGTGTAGAGTACATTGTCACGAGCAACGTCAATACAATGTAAACAATGTTTATTTCTGCCAAAAAGAGCTGGCAAGAAGTTCCATCTAAAGTAGTAATACAATACTTTGATAATTAGCTAAAGAGTATACAATATCTACCAATACAATAGGTAATAAAAAATAAGTAAGTAAGCTACCAAAAACAAAGTCAAACATGTCAATTTTTTTTTTGTTTTTAGGTAAAGTGCCAAAAATAGTGCAAAAATAGTGTCAAAAAAAGTGCAGTTCATGTTGAATCAAATTTGAAATGTAGGTAAGTTGACTCAGAAATAGGTACAAGTTAAACTTAAATTTAACTACAAGGTGACTTACCTCAGGTTGTATAGTTGTACCAACATGGACCACATCTGTCTGTCCGAATGTCTCCTAAGGGGACCTAAGGGAGCCCTTAATTATATTTTAAACATTAGAGGACATAGAAATAGGGTCAGGATATAACTTAAAACAACCAAAAAAAACATCTTTCGATTACGTCCATTAAAAAACATTTAATATCCCAAATTGTTTTAGAAAAAAGTTTTATTACGAATTTAAAACACTGCCACTGCGTGCACATTGGCGTTCGTAGAGGGCTTAATGTTGTCACCCCATGGGCTGCAGTACTGCGTGACATGCACCGTAGCGTCACCGCGTAACGCGCCGGTGCGCACGACGCGCGCCGACACCAGCGACGACACCCGCACCACCGGCGCCGAGTCCGAGTCGCACACGCGCACAGACACGCCGCGATACCCGGCACACCACTGTAACACCACACATACTCTCATCTCCCTTTGTTCCATTAATTATATATTAATTTTCATGTAGTTTATTGATTGGAAGTAGTCAATAATAACTAACGATCTAGTAGTTGAGGAGAGTTAGAAGTCCATTTTTGTAAATTTAATCCTCCTAGGGCTAGGAACTTGATGAGTTATGTCTGTAAAGCCTGAGCATTCTCGCCTGAGTCATACCCTGTCAGAATGTCATCTACAAAAATGTGTGTGGACAAGTGGGTGAGGACATATGCAGTCTAAGGAAAGTAGTGTCCCTCATCAATGACCAACTGCAGTAAAGAGCGATTTGCGAGTTTTTCAGAATTTTCCTTGAAAATTCGAAATGCGAATGTACCTCTGCATAAAATCAATATATTTTGAGCGGAGGAGAGATCATACTCTCTGAAGTTTGCGCTTTAAGTAGTGCGACACTATGTGTTGTGCCGAACTTGGTTGCATCTGGGAGAAAGCGGAGAGATACTATGTATCGACCTGAAGGATCACGTGTTGTGGAGAACCAAAATATCTGTTCACATTTATTAGAAGCCGAAATTACCTTGGGATGACCTTGAACTCAACCTCACCTAACCACTTTGAATTTCTGGCGCTGCACAGATACATACCACTACAGTTGCATGAACTTTTCTAAAGATATTTTTTTGAATTTTTTTAAAAGACTTTAAGCAGACATGGGTTTTTCCCAGCATGCCGCTGCAATGAACCTAAAAAGGGGGACAATACTAACACGCCGATCTGTCCCTCACCACTGACTAAAACTACGGCTGAACAATAACAACCTTGTTACGACAATGTCACACTGAGATCAAAATCACAAAACTGTAGTAAATGCTCATGCCTTACTGCTGAAACATTCAGAGAAATCATTAGAGAAGAACTTAATAGATCAATTGATACCAAGCTAAGGATATCAACAGAACATTAGGTACCTTTGAAGAATCTCTATTATTTTTTAACTCACATTTTTTTTTATACCACTAAGGTGGCAAACAAGCCTACGGTCCGCCTGATGGTAAGCGGTCACTGTGGCCTATGGACGCTTGCAACACCAAGGGCATCACTCGCGCATTGCCGACCCTTCAGAAAATAATACTCTGCTAACGTTACAAAAAGAAAATGATTTACTTCGAGCTGCTACTCGAGACCTCGGCACACGATTAAACCAATCAGAACAACTGTCTCGCTCTAGTAATATTGAACTTCAGTGCGTACCTGAGCTCAAGAATGATAATGTTTTAAACATAGTCCAGCAGCTTAGCCGAACCATAAAGTGCTCAGTGAGCGATTTCGACATTCATCTCTGCACGCGAATTGCGAAACTGAATCAGAAGAGCCCTCGTCCGCGGTCAATTCTGGTGAAATTCTGCAGTCCTCGATTGCGAGACAATTTCCTAGCAAGTGCTTTCAAATTTAAGACGGAGAATCCCAGCAACAAATTAAATAGTAGCTATTTAGGAATAGGCGATGATAAAAGTAAAGCTATCTACGTGTCCAAACATCTTACAACGGAAAATAAAATACTACACGCTGAGACACGGCGCAAGGCTAAGGATTTAAACTATAAATTTGTATGGATACGGGATGGTAAAATTGTGAGATAATAGGTACACAGTGTTTAGAAGAAATCGTAAATGTAGTGTATTTCAGCAGAACAAAAATGGTCGTGGAGTTTTAATTGCGGTTAGTAATCACCTTAACATTGAACGTTTACATAGCTACGAATCAAAGTGCGAGGATTGTAATGCCCCCCCAATAGTCAAATTCAAAAATATAAATATTAATAAGATAATAATATGTTCTTGGAAAGCTCGAAGCCCACTGTCACTCAACGAGATCAAAAGAATCTAATAATAATGATGTAGATAATTATTTTATTTGGCCAAGCGTGATCATCAAAAGTGGTAGGATCCGAAAACCATTGTGTCAAATAAGTAGTAAACCCAGTTGTTTAATAGAGGTACGTCAGAGTAATATAGCAAACAATAGTATACAAAATAATCATAAAAGAAGATAATCAAGTAAATAAATATAGCTAAAACTACGATCATAAATAATGCCTACATTGAGTTTTCACCATTTCTAAAGTCAGTACAAAAACACCTAAACAAAGTAAATATTTGAAAATCAGAACTAAAAGACACAGGTACTAAAGAGTTATATGATTTTTTCTGTCCTCCCTACGCAAAGGAATCTTGGCAGACCTAGTTCTTTAGTGGGCTATATAATTATTATAGCTGGTATAATCGTAGTTCCCACTTCTACTTTCATAGAAGATTTATCTTTACTTAGCTGAAAATATCCCAGAACAAGGTCGGTTTATATATTCCTTCCCACTGAGGTGATTGAGATTTCTTTCTACCATAAATTTTTAACCGGCAAAAGCGGGTTTAGATGCGGACACTACGTGGGTAGACATTTTGTTTTTGTTGTTTCTGATTTGTTACTGGGGGTGCTTGTGCTGACAAGGTTGTTTAGTGTTTTTATTTAGCTAATATATTAGATGCGGTCACTACATAGGTAGCCATTTTATTTTTGTCATGGATGTGTTACTGCTTGTGTTGACAAGGTTGTTTGGTGTTTTTATTAAATATTTTGCTGAAAATAATATGCAGGCCAATATTAATATTCAAGAGAGAATGCGTATTATAGAACTATATAATATGGGTTACAATATATCTCAAATTTGCAATGAGACTGGTTTTACCGTAAGTATTTTAGTTGATGTTAATGTTATATCACAATTCTTATATCAAAATATTAAAATCTAAAAAAAAAATTAAAATATAATTCAGTAGTTTGAAAAATGTTTATTTTATCCTGGCTATTCGGTTTTTAGTGGATTACCGTAAAGCGTTGGGTCTCACGCAAACAAGAGGAGGGGAATTTATCAGCTCGACCTCGAAGTGAACGCCCGCGGCACATTGATGCGTCTCATAGAAGATTTCAGAGTCATCTAGCAAACAATAGTATACAAAATAAGCATAAAGAAGATTATCAAGAAAATAAATACAGCTAAAACTACGATCATAAATAATGCCTACTTTGAGTTTTCACCATTTCTAAAGTCGGTACAAAAACACCTAAAAATAGGACTAAAAACACTAAAGGACATAGGTACTAAAGAGTTATATGATTTTTCTGTCATCCCTATGCAAAGGAACTCTTATTTATGCGAATTCCACATTTGAAAGTAAAATCCATACGAATAACTAAATCCATTCGTCTGTAGAGTGGGAACCAGGTAGCTAAGCGTTCAGGACTTGTGACTTGAAAGTAGGTTTAAGGGGCGCCCCCTTACGATAAACATCAACGCTTACCTACACTAGCTAACCAGCCAAAATAGTAAAATCCTACTAACGCCGCTAAAGATGGACATGGATTACATATAGTAATTACTGTATCTCTTGGCAGGCTTAGTTCTTAAGTGGGCTATATAATTATTATGGCTGGTATATTTTTAGTTCCCACATAGAACATTTATCTTTACCTATCTAAAAATGTCCTAGAAACAAGGCCCGTTAATATTTTCCTTTCTATTAAGGTAATTGAGATTTCTTTCTACCATAAATTTCTAACCAACAGAAAAGGCGAACCCGTCATTACGATGTTTTCAACATAAATTTAGATATTTTTTAATTGAAATGAACCCTCACATGTCCACAGAAACAAATTATCTAAAGCCACGTGGTGGTTGACCCGCCTGCAACTTTCAAAGAACCCCACTTAGGAAAACACAACCTAAAGGATTTCACAACGATCATACAATATAATAATTACTATTATAATAGTATTTACTAACCAGTAATGGTGGCTTAATCTAGCTGTAGTTTAACCCCACGTGGTTCCTAGCTTCTAGTGACCCACAAGCGTAGACTATGGATTCCTCCTTTTCGGGCAGCGTTTCGACAATTTAAACGACAGCAATAGAATGGTCTGTATGTATGGGACCACGCACTTTTATCACCACTAACCCCTCTCTAATCATCTTCTCACCCACATTTTAGACCCGCCCATCCTGTTTTTTTATTCCGGACGGATGTCCGGCCTTAATTAGTTTTAACAAGGTAAAAAGAATATCTTTTAAGTATAAAACTAGTTATGTTGGTTGGGGTACTATTATAGAGTCCTGGATTAATATTAACTGGCGGCGCGTTAGTGTAGTTTCCATAGGGCGCTGGGAAGATAAAACATAAGGTGGATGAACTATTAAAATCAATATGCACATACACAGAGAAAGGAGGATGAGATCTCAAAACTGCTGTGGAAGGTTATTAAATGAAGCAGTATGAAAGGAAAAAAATACCTCGAAAATTATGGCGGTGCTTCTGGCAGATCTGCAGACCCTTAGATTTACGTCACAAATCCTGGGTATTTTCTTCAATAGTTTTGGCCACCGTCAACACCAACACGCGCAAAAGGCAGTTCTGAGGTCACACTTATAAAACACCAAAATTCACGGTTTATTAAAAATGGATGTGCATAGCATCGTTGTCTTTCCTTGACTGTTCAATTCGGATGTGAAAGCATCCGCCCTCTTCTTGCATAGGCGAGGTATGGGTAGGAAAAAAAGGGATAGGAGATCACAGTATTTGTAGAATTTTATATCATTAATTACACTACTACACTAGGTGGCGCAACCATTTTCCCCCTCCTTGAAGGATTTCCTTCAAAAAAAAAATAAAAAAATATCAATCTAATTTTAGAAACATGCAACAAAAAAAAAGACAAAAATACAACTAGAATTGCGGTATATTATTATTATTGTTCAGGTAGCGGGCAAAGTCGCACTACCGGACGAAGGTACGACCCTGTACGAGTTTTAACTCTGACGGCGCGTGTCACTCCGTCTTTAGCCGGAAAAACTTTCTCAACAATACCTAAAGGCCAGTGTAAAGGAGGGGCGTTCTCCATATTAAGAATTACAACTGTTCCTATCTTAATGGGATTTGTAGGTGTATTCCACTTTTCTCTAATTAATAATGTGTGCAAGTAGTCTGACCTCCAACGCTGCCAAAAAGATTTAACTAACCTATCCAATAATAAATGTCGTGAATGCAGATTAAGCCGGTCAGCATCATCTGATGCGGGTAAATATTTATAATGAGCCTTTAGACTCTGGATATTGGCCTCCCAGTTCCCACCAAAATGAGGAGCAGCTGGAGGATTTAAATGCCAATGGATGCGATTATCGGCTAATACATGCGAAAATTGGGTATTTAAATGATTGGAAGACAAAAACTCAAATATCTCATTGAGTTTTCTTTTGGCACCAACAAAATTTGTCCCATTGTCCGAATAAATGAATGAAACAGGGCCACGGCGTAATAAAAAACGTTTAAAAGCGGACAAGAAGCTAGTACTGCTTAACTCAGATGTCAGCTCGATATGCACTGCGCGTGTTGTGAGGCACACAAAGAGACAAATGTATGCCTTTTGGGAACGAATACCACGGCCACGAGATAGAGTTACCTTCAGCGGACCAGCAAAATCAATACCTGTGTGAGTGAATGCCTTTATAGACTCCATGACACGACAAGGCTTGTGACTGGCCATTTCAGGAAAAGTTTGACGTGGACGAACACGAAAACAAAGAATACATTTGTATATCCTCGTGCGAATTAAATTTAGAGCAGAAAAAATCCAATATTTTTGACGCAAAATGGATAATAACAACGTTGGCCCAGCTTGACAATTTACCTTATGGTGATGATCAACAATCAGATCTACAATATGATTTTTACGCGGTAGTATAATAGGATGTTTCTGGTCGTAGCTTAGTGATGAATTGTGTAAACGGCCACCTACACGCACTAAACCATCATCAATGAACGGCTTCAACCGTTGGAATGCGGTACTACAAGACTGATTTGCGTTTAATTTAGAAATTTGATCTTCAAAATAAAAAATTTGAATCTCTCTTAATACTTTATATTCAACAAACTCAAGGTCAGATGCGATTATAAATTTGCGTTGCGGGAGAAGTTTAAGAAAACGAAAAATATAAACGAAAGGAAGGAAGAAGTTATGACCATGACGAAATGCGTGTTGAAAGAGTCATAATTATCGACTCTGGCTTGATTGTTGCTGCCAAAGAATGCGTCTTTTCTTCTGGAACCTCAGCTATTTCTGACGCATTAAATGCGCTAATAGGCCACTGAGATGGATCTAACTTGATCCAAGAAGGTCCAGTGAACCAAAGAGGATGGTCAGTGATCAGAGCAGGAGTAATTCCACGTGAAAGACAATCAGCGGGATTAATGGCACCTGCACAATGGTAGAAATGACAACACGGTAATTCTGATTGTATTTTGGTCACCCTATTAGCAACAAACGTTCCCCATCGGTGCGGAGAAGAATGAACCCAGCACAATGCAACCGTGGAATCTGAAAACGCAAATACATCAGAAATGTTTATACGGTTATTACAAGCCGCTATAATAGACTGTATAAGCCTAGCAAGTATTAATATGGCGCAAAGTTCAAGTCTAGCAAGAGAAATGACTTTTACAGGAGACACCTTTGATTTGGCACTGATCAAGAGTACTGTACGGGATCCTTCGTTATTTACTTGAAAGTAAACAACTGCACCATATGCCTTCTCACTGGCATCTGCGAAGCCAACAATGATGACAGAGCTACCACCAGTAATACCAATATGACGCGGGAACTTCAAATTATTAAGAGCGGGCAGTTCATCATAAAATTGCTTCCATAACTTGCAGATGTGATCTGGTGGGAAGTCATCCCAGTCACTCTTGCACAACCAAAGCTGCTTAATTAGTAACTTGGCGTACAATACGACGGGAGCGACAAACCCCATAACGTTCCATATTTTAGCAATACACGATAACATTACTCGTTTAGCGCATTTGAAATTCACAGGTGCAGTAACGGTAAGACAAAAGTTATCGGTATTAGGGGACCAAGACAAACCTAAAACCTTATGGGTATCTGTTTCACCAAATTCCTTTATAGATTCAAGCCGGTGTGATAACGGAACAGAGTTAAGAAGAGACTGTGAATTGCTCATCCACTTTACGAGATCAAAATTGCCTGCTTTCATAAGAGCAATCATAGACGCTACAGCCTCTACTGCGGAACCTTCCTTTACACTATACGCTACATCATCCATGTATAGACCAGTCTCCATTATTTCTTTAGCCAATGGAAATGTGTGACCGTGATCTATCAAGATCTGTCTTAAGGTTCTCAATGCGTGAAATGGACTAGATCGTAAACTGAAACGTACGGTATTAAAATGGTACATTTTTAAGTCCTAAGGCGAAAAACGGTATAAAATCCGTTGAAACGTTCGGTCACAATCTCTTATGCCAATACATAAAAACATCTGACGTATGTCTGCTGAAAGCGCTACTGGAAATAAGCGGAAATTGATCAAAATAGAGAATAAATTACCCTGTAAATTCTGACCACTCTATAATAAGTCATTTAAGGAGACCGAAAAAGTGGTCTTTGCGCTTGCATCACACACCATTCGCAATCTAGTTGTGGTTTTGTCTTCTCTAAGAACGCCGTGGTGAGGTATTACATAAAAGGGGTAATTTTTATTCTCTTCGGATATAGGCGGCGCGGGTGACAAAATACCTTTGTCAAGATAGTCGCGGATAATACTATCATAAGCTTCTTTTAGTTGAGAGCAGGCTGTTAGTTTACGTTCGAGGCATTCAAAGCGTCTTTTAGCATTTGCGAAAGAATCGCCAAGAGTAAATACATTGGCTTTAAACGGCAGAGCCACTGTGTACTGGCCAGTGGTTGGGTCGCGAGTAGTGGTGTGGCAATAAAATTCTTCGCATGCAGTATCGTCTGGGCTTTGAACAGAAGAAGATTTTATTTCTTCCAATTCCCAGAATTTTGTAATTGAATCTTCAACCCTTTGAGGTTGAATGCAGCAACATGAAATAGTAGACGCGGGAGTATCAATTAATGCGGGAGCGGAGCCGAGAACAACGTACCCGAAAACCTTTTCAATAGCGTGCGGAGAACCTAAGGAACCTTGAACCCTATTAGGTAATAAAAGATGCGGAAATAGCTCAGCGCCAATCAAAATATCGATATTACCCGGCACAGCGTATGCGTCGTCCGCTAGAGGTAAATTACTAAATTCGGAAAGAGCGGATTAATTTATTAGACTATTGAAGAAAATATCATTTATAGCGGGTATTTTCTTCAATAGTTTTGGCCACCGTCAACACCAACACGCGCAAAAGGCAGTTCTGAGGTCACACTTATAAAACACCAAAATTCACGGTTTATTAAAAATGGATGTGCATAGCATCGTTGTCTTTCCTTGACTGTTCAATTCGGATGTGAAAGCATCCGCCCTCTTCTTGCATAGGCGAGGTATGGGTAGGAGAAAAAGGGATAGGAGATCACAGTATATGTGCAATTTTATATCATTAATTACACTACTACACTAGGTGGCGCAACCATTAAAGGTCTAGATAAAACGGCCTACTTATCCTAAATTAATAGAATGCTAATAGAATATTAATATTATGTTCTAAATATTCATAAAGTTCTAATAAACCCCGAGTAATTACAAATAAACCAACAAGTCATACCATTATACGGAATACGTGAAAACCAAGACAACTACCTTTTATTATTGTTTGAATTTTTACTGTACGAGGCTACCCTAATGGTTGTTAAACGACTGACTCAGGTAAGTATCGCGGGCCTTATGAATATTATGAAAGTTCTAAGTAACTTAAACTTTCGCGGTTATATTCAACATTATAAAACTCCCAATCAGCGCTCGGCTTAAAACTTCCACCAATCACAGTACATTCAAACAAACCACCAATCAGCGCTCGCCTTAAAACGTCCTCCAATCAACTTGCCTTCCAAACTGACACTCAATCATAGTTAGTTTTAAACCATTTATTTTCGCGCCACAGGTTTAAAAATTTACGCAACTTTATTTTGTCTAGAGTCCGAATTCATAAATCGGAAGTTAAATTACTACCTACATTTAACAATTAATTCTATGTTGATGTCTATGATTCGTAAGTTCATGTACTTATATTTTGTTAGCTTTAAACCTTTCATAAAACAAATCATTACTTCTCATCTAATGTATAAAATTACTGAACTTGAATATTTGAACGCGCCGTTCTAATTTAAAGATGCATTTTTCAAAATTTGAATAAAATCATTGTATTACAAAAAATTTAAGGCACAAATATGGTATCGTCACAACGTGTAACAATTATTTCATTAAATTTGTCTTCTAATTGTATATTTTTGCATGCCAGTCGTCGTTACCACCACTGTGAAAGACCGATGGTGACTTGGCCCATAGTGCAAAAGAGAAAGCCGATCTATTGGGCAGTCTCTTTGCCTCCAACTCGAATATGAACGACGAAGGCGCTGTACCACCTTCTTTACCGTGGTGCGGTAAGACCATGCCGGAAATCTCTATAACACAACGAGAGGTCTAGCGGGTGTTGTTTTCCCTAGACGTTCATAAGTCCAGTGGGCCAGACGGTATACCAGCAGTGGTGCTTAAGCAGTGTGCTCTTGAGTTATGTCCTGTACTCACGCGCCTCTTCGCGCTTTCCTACCATACTAGGCAATTTCCGTCTTCATGGAAGACTGCGAATGTGCACCCGGTGCCCAAAAAGGGCGATAGATCAGATCCATCGAATTACAGGCCTATCGCTATTACCTCTCTTCTCTCTAAGGTGATGGAGCGTGTGATCAACACACAGCTTTTGAGATACCTAGAATAACATGACCTGATCAGCGACCGTCAATATGGCTTTCGCCACGGTTGCTCCACTGGTGACCTTCTAGTGTATCTCACACACCGATGGGCACTAGCCATTGAGAGTCAGGGGGAGGCATTGGCATAAAGCCTAGACATAGCGAAGGCATTCGATCGGGTCTGGCACCGGGGTCTTCTATCGGAGTTGCCATCTTACGGAGTGCCCGAGGGTTTGTGCAAATCGGTGGCTAGCTTTTTGTGCGGCAGACGCATACGAGCCGTAGTTGACGGTAGTTGCTCTGATAGCATGGACATTAATACACTGGTGACCCGCAAGGCTCTGTGCTGTCTCCTACGCTTTTTCTACTGCATATCAATGATATGTTGGAGATCAACAACATACATTGCTATGCAGATGACAGTACTGGAGACGCTTATTACACGGGCCGTGCAAGCATCCCTCGTTCTGTTGTGGAGGAAAAACGTGAAGAACTTGTGTCTCAAATCGAGATCGGTCTGTCCAAGGTCTCTGACTGGGGACGGGAAAACTTGGTCCGATTCAACCCTTCAAAGACACAAGTCTGCGCGTTCACCGCTAAGAAAACCCCATTCACTGTAGTCCCACAATTCCAGAACACGCCCCTCTCCATCTCCAAGAGCATTGGGATCCTTGGTGTTCACATCTCCAGCGATGTTCAGTTCCGAGATCACTTGCTAGACAAGGTAAAGCTGGCGTCCAAAAAAAAACCTTGGTGTACTCAACAGAGCGAAGCAGTACTTCACGTCGGGGCAAAGGTTGCTGCTTTACAAGTCGCAAGTCCGGCCCCATATGGAGTACTGCTGCTATCTCTGGGCGGGTGCACCAGGATACCAGCTTGGCCCTTTTGACTCGGTTCAATGACGGGCTGTGAGAATTGTCCACGATTCCAAACTCACTTGCGGTATCGAGCCCCTAAGTCTGAGGAGAGACTTTGCCTTCCTGTGTGTGTTCTACCGCTTGTACAATGGGTTGTGTTATGAGGAATTGTTTTAAATGATGCCCACGGCTACTTTCTACCACCGCACCGCTCGCCATCGGCAGGGAATTCATTCTCACACTTTAGAACCGAAATGGTCGCGTACAGTGCGGTTTCAGAGAAACTTCCTCCCGCGAACGCTTGGGTTGTGGAATGAGCTCCCTGCCAAGGTTTTCTCTAAGGACTACAGTATGGGGTTCTTCAAAAAAGAAGTTATTAGATTTTTGAAGGGTCGGCAACGCGCGAGTGATGCCCTTGGTGTTGCAAGCGTCCATAGGCTACGGTGACCGCTTACCATCAGGCGGACCGTAGGCTTGTTTGCCACCTTAGTGGTATAAAAAAAAAAAAATTAACATTTTTTTTATTTTGTTAAAACTGATTAACTATGTTATTATAAATTATTAATTCATTTTACTTTTAAGCTAGTGCCCTAGTAGTTGTCTTCGCGTATAATTATAGCGGCACTTACCTACTTTAAATATTCTATTCTACCTAAAATATTGTATCAGTGTACGCAATGTTGGTGATCGATTAAATAAATAAATTTCTTCAAGTTCCCAGAATCTTTCAAGAGTTTAGAACGAATCTCCTCATTTGTGTGGAGAGGTTGGAAAATATCAATTTAAATTTGTGCAGAGTTACCCTGATGTTCCGGTTTGATATGCTGCTTATTAATGGGACCTAAAAATGCAAAATTGAAAATCGTGCCGAAGGCAATTGGCCTTCCAGGGCCTAGGGAAATTTGGGAGCCATTAAAAATTTGACCAAATACGATGGGCTGCAAAAGTGCATGGTCAATTCTGAAACGAAGTGCTATGAGGCGAGAATTGACGCCATCTATACGTGTATATCTATCGATATAGTGTAACAGCAATTACCTATAAACTTGACTGGTTCAATAATATCTCGCTAGATAAGTAGCCAGCTATATACGCCATTCGACCATCGAAAGATTAATTATCGTTTCGAAATTCAGTACAGGAATGGAGAACAAGCAGCTGACAGTTATCGCATTTCTTGATTTTAGCAATGCGTTTAATACTGTTGATTTTGACATACTATTAGCACGCTTACGCTCTCTTAACATATCTCCAACGGCAATTGACTGGTTTCACAGTTACTTGTGTGGACGTCGGCAATTCATCTTCCTGGTGCGATACTTCTGCCGGTGTCCCGCAAGGTGGCGTTTTGTCTCCACTTCTCTTTACTATTTTCATAAATTCTATTACATTTCAAATTTCTTCTCTCTACTATATGTATGCAGATGATCTACAAATCTACTCGCAATCCTCCTTTTAAAATCTAAACCTAGCAGTAAACACTATCAATGCAGATATTGCACAGTTTGTAGCCTAAAGTGAATCACACAGTTTAAAATAAACCCGACTAAAACACAGGCTATCATAGTAGGAAGCTCAAGTCACGTTAATAAAATTGATTGGCAACAGTTACCCTCTATCATGTGTAATAATGTTTGTGTTCCTTTTAGCAAATGTGTGAAAAACCTAGGCATTTACATCGATCGCACATTATCCTGGCATCATCAGCTGAAGGAAATAAGCAGATAACTGTTCGCCTATATAAAATCCTTGAGAAGACTTCAGAACTTCCTGCCAATTCCTACCAAAATTGCGCTTGCACAGTCATTACTCCTCCCGGTTCTCGACTATGGCGACGAATGCTTTCCCGATCTTACTGAAGAGCAGTTAAACAAACTTGAGCGGCTTCAAAATTTATCCATACAGTTCATATTTGGTCTACGCAAATTTGATCATGTATCACAGTTTCGTTCTAAGCTCAAGTGGCTCTCCATTCGCCAACGCCGGAATACACACCTTCTTTCTCTTCTTTATTCCGTTCTGTTCATACCTTCATCACCAACTCCAACCACTCTATAAAACTATGGAATGCTTTACCTCTCACTATCAGACAAGCCCAAAGCTTACACTGCTTCAAACCGCAGGCTAAAAATTATTATCAGTCACAGTAATATAATTATTTTACAAATAAGACATGTTATTTTATTTATTTTGTGTACATCTATGTAGTAGGTATTATGTAAGTATATGTAAATATATTTTTTTCATATTACATTTAATATGTAGTAACGTGTATTATGTCTTATTACTTGTTTGTTTTTATTTATAAATCAATCAAAATCAATATCAAAATCTTTTTATTCAAATGGGTTACTAAGAACACTTTCGAATCGTCAACTAGCTTTACAAACTAATTACAATACTGTTTTATTGCGTGCGTCCAATAGGTAATCTTTGTAAAATCACAAACGAAACATAAAATTATAGTGTATCAACTAATAAATACATGTTTTGTATTGAAACATTCAATAAATATGATTTACAATATAAATAATTTGATTTAAAAAAAAAAACAATCAATATTTATGTAATATTTCAATTGCCTATTGTTTTTCAGATTGCATAGGGGGGGGACCCTGTGATACGTTAAAAGTTTTCAATTATTCTGTGACGGGATTAAAAGCAACTAAATATATTCATATAACATATAATATTACATAGCAGACGTACATATATATATATAATAAGAATACAAAGTTCCACAGGCGGCACCAGTTCACAAGTATGACACATGAATCAGCCATCGCTTCGCTCAACCATGTTTTAGGGAACGTAACGACCCGACACACACGCCACCACCGCAGAGACACTTTGAGAGGGCATGACACACCCAAGCAACTCCAATAAAACTTCGATTGTACTATATTCATATAACATAATATTACACAGCAGACGTACATATACACATATATATATATATATATATATACACATACATACATATTTACATTTTACTAACATGCAAATAAATAAATAAATAGGTATTCATAACATATTAAGGATAATATAAGATACACATACATGCACATATTCATATATACACATACAGACAAATATTAATACATATATATAAATATACAATATATATAAAAGATAGAAAATAATACTATACGTAAAAAAACTTATAGGTCATATCTGATTCAATCCTCGTTAGGCCGCCCGATAGCGGCAGGGCTCCGAACACGAGCGGGTGCTACACACAAACACGCACATATACATAAATGCACACACATATTCAAACAGATGTTGCACACCCGAAAGTGGCCCAGCCCCTACACAACAGCCCGGCAACAAATGCACATCATTTAAACTACCATCACTTCAGAAACTAGCCTAAAGGGAGAAGAAGTGACAAGAAACTCCCGGATGTACACCTGTTACCAATCAGTCATGCAGGAATCAAGCCATTAAGTACACAATATCTATCCAAACATGTATATACACACATACACGTACGTACTCGTGCGCCACACCCCCCACACATCCATTACTTTCTAGTTCATATATTTATATTACTTTCTAGTTCCAAGTTGCACCTACTCTTAAATCTTATTCTACTAGATTTCCTCTACTCAAAGGTTGTCTGAAAGAAATCGCTAATAGCTATGACACCGCCTCAATTGTACTCTACCAATCAATTGTATTTACTACTTTTAATTATTTTTTGTGCAATAAAGAATTTACTACTACTACTCATTCATTCATTCATATTCATATCAGCTTATATTGGTCCACTGCTGGACATAAGCCTCCTCTATGGCGCGCCATTTCTCCCGGTCCTCTGCCTTCCGCATCAGCCACCACCAACCACCTTTTTAAGGTCGTTGGTCCACCGGGCTGGAGGGCGTCCCACGCTACGCCTTCCCATACGCGGTCTCCACTCTAGAACACGTCAGCTTGCTAATTCTGTGAGCTATGTCGGTAACTACTACTACTAATACCAGTATATAAGCTTATTTTCCTAGAAAATGCATAGTATTAAAACTTGCGTGTTGTATAAAAATTATAATATAAAATTTCTTTCTCATGAAAAGTAAAAATAAATAAAAATATCTTTTGGACATCAACCTCAGCGCTATCTGGTCCCAAACAAATAAAAGCTTCTGCTATTTACATACATACATGTATATTATATATAGAAAACATTCAGTCTCAAGACAAACACAAATTATAAATATTTGTCTTATGCGGGAATCGAATTCAAGCTCCGCAATTCAGCAGTCGGGTCATTGCTCACTAAGCCTCGGAGCTGACAATAGTGGGAGTGTGACTCACGTGTGGCATGCTCAGGTCCCAGGTGACGTCAGGCGGCGACAGTTTGACGGTTCGCAGCACGACCGGGAACAGCACAGGAAACCCAATGGTCTTGCCTATGATAGAAAAACCGTGTAAGAAGCTAGTCATTTTAATGGTAGAAGAAAATAAATAAATAGAAGCAGGTATTTTTTAAAGAGCAATTTACTTGTGAAAGCAAATTAAAAATAACAACAATAATAATTTAATTATTTATCGGCGACGATCCATTATCAGTACAGAAGGTACACAGAGCATAAGTGCGTCACGCGGACAACATTACTAGCGACACCTTCTAATCGATAGTGGTGCCTTATTCTGTGGTGCACTTGACAGAGTCTTGGTGCTGTGTTCTCAGACATCGTGCGCCAGTCTTGTCACGACCGCCGCACAGTGAACAAGTGCCACGAAACTGTCGATAAGCTTTTATAGCTTGTAATAGTGATAAATGTGATTTTAGTGCGATGCAAGTTAAAATGCTTATTGTTATAATTATTACCTTAATTGAGGCAGTGTTCTCGGGTTGCTCGACACCGACTAAATGCCAAAGTAATAGCCTGACTCTGGCCCTATCCCTGATGCGCCGCTATCAGAAGTGGGATAAATTTGGGTAACCGAAAACTTTTGGTTTCATTTAAGTTTGCTTTTAAAATGCATGTCTGTAGTGTTTGTTCGCTGAGTGCAAATAGATAACGGATGGTGTTCAATATAAACCAATTCAACATTTGTTACCTACAGCAAGAACTTTTCGTAAGCGTTTTAGTATTTTAGGCGAACGACGACAATAGAAAGAAGCAAAGTAAATTGAATTCAAAGTTTTCACAGCTACCCTCGACTACTTTAATTCTATATGTGTGGTATGCCTGGCTACAATCAAGCGTTAGAAATCAAAGTTTCGTGTAAGGAGGTAATCACCAATAATTTCGACTACAAGAATTACACTAATACTACTAGGAATACTCTTGTCAGGTTATCTTCTGTTAAGAAAGGGAAGGCATTCCTTCTTTGTAGTTGCGGTATGTGGTGTTGTAATTAGAAGTGGGGTAGATATTTAATCTGTTGTAAGTTTAATAGTGGAATGGAAATTTATACATATTTTGTGAACAAATAAATTTTGCATCGACAACCCTACGTGATTGTCGATTTTCTATACTAATATTATAAAGAGGAAAGATTTGATTGTTTTTATTCAAAATAAAATTAATTATCAAATACATTAAACGTTTAAAACTAACTTATCTAACATAAAAAACCTAAAAATAACCTAATCTAAAAATAAAAAGCCTAAACTAAAATAAATAACTAAATAAATTATGTTTTTCAAAAACTCCACCTCTAAACAAATCTGGCTCAAAAGTATTTAAGATGCTACCCGCACTCCCACGTTGGATGGCTAGCGAAATTCTTTGAACCAGATATGAACCGGTGCGGGGATCATGTCCTCTCTCTCTTAAAAGATGACATAATTTTTTAATAATTTTTTTTGCTTCTGTACACAAGGTGCCAGAAGTTTCAAAGGCTAGTGGGACAAAAATATAAGAAGATTCAAGGTTTGAATACTTCTTATGTTCCTTGCTGCAATCTCTGCAGCATAACCTGCAACCTTGTGGGTGCCTTTAATATATGAAGAAGCAAAAGTGCTCACACAAGTAGCATCCCATAAAAGACAACGACCTTTCTCCCAAGGAACTAAAGTTAGTCCGTCAGGCCTTTTACCATCAGTTCTGAAGAGACCGATTGGTTCGAGTATGGAGGGAATAATAGCTAAAACTAGAGCTCTTCGAATTATTTCATTGAGGGTGTGGTGTCTCGGTAATCTTCCAGCAGACCGTATGCAGCTTAGGTCGTGATAACCATTGCTTTCTACTAAACACCACGAAATTTTGAAGACACGTTCTAGTAATAAATATCTAGGTCTGCAGTGTGTCAGTTTTCTATCAAATTTTATAGTTGAAAAGTTATACAGGATTCTAGTTTTTCATACAAATGGTTTTAAAAAGATTCTCGTTAATAGAACGTTTTACAAGTTTTTGGAAAAACCATAGACCTAGGTATTCGGCTTGGGATTATGACTAAGAAATTTTACAGTGATTGATCAGTAAATTTCAAAAACAAATGAGAAATTTGTTTGTATGAAGCGCGCTGCGAGGCGCCGCGAAGTGTTTCCTTTTAAGAAATAAAAAGAAATTAATAAATGCACCTAAAACATACCAGATATCGTCCCCGTAGAGCGAAAACTAACACAAATAGTGACTTTTACGATATTGTAACTTGAAATTTTAAAAAAAAAAGAAATTCGTTTAAAGTTTAAATTTGGTGTTTTATTAATAACTTTTTAATGGTTTTAAATCGCAGTTACCTGTCTTCTTTTAGAATTTTTAGATTTTAGAAAAACCTTGTTCCTTTGGAGTAATTTATACAAATACAAGTTAGTTTGTTTTCTCCCTCATGAAATGTTATAATTTAGAATTTTTAGCTAGTGTAAGTTAATTTTAATGAAATATTGCTTAAAATTTACGTGAATGTTATGGCGATTAAGGCATGTTATTGACATTTTACTTGTATTTTTCTTGTTCAAATCTAATTTTCGTACCTTGTGTTGTCAACCTTTTTTAATAAGTTAAATTTTATCTTTGAAGTTCAGCTGCTTAAATTAATGGTAATACAAAGAATATAAAATTATACAACATCTTCATTAAAAACTGCTACAAAATGATATAAAAATTATTCAGTTTCATTGAACATTATTCATTAGTAACATCTGGTTCGCCTGTTCTATCTACTGCAGTTTTGCTAGTAAGTAGGGAATGGTACCACGGATGTAACTCAAGGGGGCTCAAGGGGTTATTACAAGTGAATGAAAACCTTAGCAGTGAACGCGCAGACTTGTGTCGTCTTAGGGTTGAATCAAACCAAGTTTTCCCGTCCCCAGTCAGAGACCTAGGACAGAGTTATCTTGATTTTAGACACAAGTTCTTCGCGCTTATCCTCCACAGCAGAGCGAGGAATGTTGCTACGGTCCATATAATAAGCTTCACTTGTTCTGTTATCTACATAGCAATGTATGTTGTTGTTGGACAACATGTCATTGACAAGTAGTAGAAACAGCGTAAGAGACAGCACAGAGCCTTGCGAGACAGCAGCGTTAATGTCTATGCTATCAAAGTAACTACTACTTCTATGCGACTACCGGACAAAAACCTAGCTACCCATGTGCACAAACCTTCGGGCAGTCCGTAGGATAGCAACTTCGATAGAAGATCCCGGTGCCAGACCCGATCGAACGCCTTCGCTAGGATTCCAGGCTACATGCCAATGCGGGAGGCCTGACTCTCAATGCCTAGTGCCCATCGGTGTGTGAGTCACCAGTCGAGCGACCGTGGAAAAAGCAAGGAAAAAGGGCTCTTGGATTCGATGGATCTGATCTATCGCCCTTTTGGGCACCAGGTGCACATTCGCAGTCTTCCATGAAGACAGAAATTGCCTAGTGTAGTAGCAAAGCGCGAAAAGGAGCAAGAGATCCCTGTTTACGCACCATTGCAGGTATACCATCAGGACCACTCGACTTATGATCCCCCGCTGTGTTGTCTTGCTATTTTGGAGGCCAAGAAGGACGTGATAAGTTTATGTACTAAAGGAATTATACCTCTTGAGTTGCATCCGTGGTACTATTCCGTACCTACTAGCAAAACTACAGTAGATGAAGTAGGCGAACCAGATGTTATTAACGGAGAATGTTTCGATAAAACGAATGTTGTTTGTTTAATTATTATCTATTTCAAGCACACAAAGATTTCAACTTAAACTTATATCGGCACAAAAAGCTGTACTGAGACCTTATTGGGAGCAGTCTGGAGCTATCGGATTCTGGTATTCCAGAGAAAAATGATAAAGTAAATTCAGACTTCCATACATTTTTGTCTCGAGTTACAGAGACGACGTTGTCCAGGAAAGCAATAACTAGCTAAATCGCCTTCGTAAGCAGTTATCTGCTATTCCGCTCTGCAACACATCAAAATTTAAAACAATGAAAAAGATTTTATACATTCTTAAATAAATATACCTATTTTGCTATTTTGTTTTGTCAAATTTATCAAAATCATATTCGTATATTTACTAAAACTAACAAAGTGTTAGTTTTCGCTGGGCTGAATTTGTTTTAAGCACGGGTTTTTGGGTCATCAAAATCATTTAGTGAATTTTCTTTACGAGTCCAGTAGTGATTTTAATCAAATGCTTCGGAGTAAAACTTACTAAGTACGCTAAGGCAATTTAAATATTTTGTGTCATAAAAGTAATAATCACTAAATTTAGTTATTTTGTCCTCTCATGTCGCCTAATCAATGCAATATTGGCACAACTCCAAATTTTGGTAAATTAGAGTTATTACCAAATTTTGAACGGAATGCTTAAAATAATGTTATGCAATAAAGATGGCGTTATGTATCACTATTACACTGTTCTAAAATCTTCCATGTCTGTCATGCAACACCGGCTCCACACTAGTCAGTCGCATTCGCTCACGGTGAAAACACATTGTAGATTGTGTAATAATGGCACTTCTGACTTGTGTCGATATTGCACAAAATTTACATTGCCATTTCAAGTTCTGCCGGTTTAAAATAAAGAATAGTAAAAAATTATCAAAAAACGCAACAAGAGAAGCAAAGCTTTAAAACGAACTTATTGCGCTTATATTTATAAATCTAATATACCGCAAAATTTTATTATACGTTATAGTTGAATTATTGTATTTAATTTATTCAGGATTTTTATCACATTGGTTAATAAACTTTCACAAAGTTAAATAAATGAAAATAAAATTTAAATTTTTTTTTGTGGGTGACAAGTTCTTCTTCACTTGCAAGTGAAGAGGGGATAATTTTTATCTCTGAAACCGCACTCTACGCGACCATTTCGGAAGTGTGAGAATGAATTTCCTGCCGATGGTGAGCGGTGCGATGGTAGAAAGTAGCCGTGGGCATCAATTCGAAAAATTCCTCAGAATACATCCCATTGTACAAGCGGTAGAACACACACAGGGAGGCAAATTCTCTCCTCAGACTTAAGAGTTTGATACGAAAAGTGAGTTTGGGATCGTCCACATTTCTTACAGCCCGTTGATGAACCGAGTCAAAAGGGCCAAGCTGGTATACTACATTTGGGGCCGAACTTGCGAATTGTAAAGCAGAAACCTCTGCCCCGACGTGAAGTACTGCCTTGCTCTATTGAGTACACCTAGTTTTTTGGACGCCAGCTTCACCTTGTCTTGTAAATTATCTTGGAACTGAACATCGCTGGAGATGTCAACACCAAGGCTCCCAATGTTCTTGGAGATTGAGAAGGGGGTGTGCTGGAATGGTGGAATAGTGGTAAACGCACAAACTTGTGTCTTTGTAGGCTTGAATCGGACCAAGTTTACCCGTCCTCAGTCAGAGACCTTGGACAGTGTGGTTTTGATTTGAGACACAAGTTCTCCGCGGTTTTCCTCCACAACGGAATGAGGGATGTTTGCACGACCCGTGTAATAAGCGTCTCCAATACTGTCATCTGCGTAGCAATGCATGTTGTTAATGTCCAACATGTCATTGATATGCAATAGAAACAGCGTAGGAGACAGCAGAGAGCCTTGCCTTGCCTTGGGACAACGGAGCATTAATGTCCATGCTATCAGAGCAATTACCGTCAACTACGGTTCGTATGCGTCTGCCAGACAAGTTCATGAGCAGATATCCCTGCGGAGTTATTAGTTCGAGAACTAATAGCGAGAACAAGTCACACCATCGTCAACTTTGCCTTCAATATCTTTGCTGCAAGCTGCAAAAGTCTATGAAGACGAAACTTTTGTTCATCGGCAAATAGAAGAAAATCTAATCTAATGCAACTACATCCGATAAAAGTAATGTATAGCAACAAGTGTCTCCTTCGGAAATTTTAGTACCACTGCCAGAGTTGAATAGCCCTGCTCAAAATAATCCGAAATCAGCTAAGCACCCACCACAGCTCAATTATTTGATCTGAGCCCACCACACCACAAAATTAGAGCGGACCAATTCTCAAGAACAATCTCAAGCAACGTGCCATTGCTATTAACTGAAAGTTCAGTTAGTAAACTAGAGCTTTGTCCAGGATATATATTTTCATTTTCTTATCCTAAACCTAACAACAGGGATAGATTGTTATCACCTACTACTGGAGGCTGGAGAAAACTGCAACACGATTCCTCGAACCAACAACTACCAGCCCAAGACTATTGTTTTCTTCTGTGCGACTGACGAGGATTCTATATTTAGCTAGGATGATTCGAGTGTTGATCCTATGAAGAAGAAAATGTACAGATTCGACTGACTGTGGAGAAGGACTGCAGGTTGATTCTGAAAATAGTAGTACAGATTAAGACATAGAAATCATTGTGCCTTTTTTCACTGCTTTAAAACATGAGTAATTTTTTGTTTGATTATAAATACTTAAAATTTATGTAATTTTTAGATTGTTTTTACTTCTTAGAAGACAAATATTTGGTTTATTTATTGATTTATTATCACTTTCGGACATGTTGATTAAAAATTTTGTTTTTTAGATTTTCTTGTATAATTTTTCATAAGTATTGACTTTTTTAAATCAATTTCAAATTTTAATGCCATTTAAAATTTCGATACATGGTTGTTTTACTTAATTCTAATTTAAGGATTCATCCAAGTACAATTTGCTGATAAGACATATTTGTTATAATTGTATGGATGTTAAATAAAATTATGGGGAAATGACTGAAATGACAAAATTTATTTCTTTTTTTATTACATTCTTTAATTACTTTATCACTAATTTTAAATTAGGTGATAGGTTGTCTAATATTTTACATCTTATTTACTTTTTAATTTCATACAATTAACAAATTTTTTGTAGTTAAATCAGATCAGATGGAATAACTCATAAAACTCTGAATGACCGAACTTGAGTCAAAATTATAATAAAAGTTAATAATAATCAACAAAGTAATATATTGTAAGTTATTTGTAACATAACAAAGAATTAGAAAATACCACAATTCTTAAAATATTTTCATATAATATTAATCTATAGCTGAATTACTGAATTTTTTACGCTCGGGCTGTACCGTTACAACGCGATTACTCGAAATCAGCATATTTTGAATTATGCCATTATTGAATTGAGTAGGGTATAATCGTTGCATTTGGTGAGTTTTGACATTTCCTATCTCAGTCATACGAAGAGCTAGAGCCATGGTGATCAGATAGAAAAATAAAGAAAAATGTGAACAGAGTGACATTCAAATTTCATTTTCGTTAAAAGTGTCACTTAGTTAATTTTCGCTCTACTATACTAATATTGTCCTATATTTAACAATAATCAAGCAGGACTCAATTCAATGCAAGTACAAAAAGTAGTACAGATTGTTTAAACTATTCGTATAGTAGTAGTAGTATAGTAACTTTAAAATGAGACTCGTCACTTATAGTTAAATATTTGGTATGGTTTAGTGCATTTATTTATTTGTTTTTAGTTCTTTATGCTTTTGTAGTTGGGTTTATTTTTTATTTTGATATTTATTTTTATTATATCCTGACGACGGCTTTGCTTGTCCAAGTAGTCACTTCACTTCTCACCTTCAGTCTTTTATGCGTAGTTCGTTTTTTTAATTACACAATTAACATATAACAAGAATTTACTTGCGAGAGTATTTAATCGTACGTCGATTATCTTTAGTAAATCAAAATGCGATAATAGGTGTATAGTTTTCAAAGCGATTTTACATACATATTTCGAATAACGGCGTCGTGCGTCAGTGCAAATTGAATTGTTGCGAATGACCCACTGTATTGTTACATTGAAAGTAGCGCCACCAGCGGTGACTCGTAAGACCTCATACATTTAATTTAATCAAATCAAAACAAACAATATTTATTTAAATATGTTTCTGATAACACTTTTGAATCGTCAATACACTGTAAACAAAGTTAATTTAATTTCTGCCAAAAAGAGCTGGCAAGAAGTTTTACTTAAAGTATTTTTTACAATACTTTGATAATAAGCTAACAAGTATACAATATGTATTAAAACACTTAGACGGTAATATAAATAATTTAGTAAGCTCCTAAAAACAAAGTCAAACACATGTCAATTATTATTTTTTGTTTTTATGTAGCATAGGGGCATGTGAAGCGTCAAAAATCGTCAATTGTGTGAAAGAATTCTGATATTTAATAGTACTAGTGGCATTAGCGCCATCATATATATATTCTTGCACAAGCATATGTACACATATACTGAAAACTATCCCTAATATTCATGAATATAATAAATATTATAAATACAAAAGTAACTCTGTTTGTTACCTCTACACGCTCAAACCACTGTCCGATTAAGATGGAATTTGGCATGGAGATAGTTTGAGTCCCTAGGACATAGGCTACTTGAAAACGTCAAGTATTACTCGGTTTTATTTTCCATTATTAAGGAATTGCCGTTGAAATCCTACAGCCGGTTGAACCGTGGGCCAAAGCTAGTACATTATAAATGCGATACTAAATGATGGTGCTACCAAAAATGTTCTGTTTTGACTAACCTTAAGTTACTGCCAGTCTCGATAGAAACGGGTGACGGTCAGTCCGTTTTATGGTCGGTTAGGTGGGCCTAGCTCTTGGAAGGAACAAGTTTAACCTTATATAAAATTAGAGGATATTATTGCTAAAATAGTAGGTATAGATTAACAAAATAAAAGTGTAGTGTCGCAACGCTATCTCACGTTTCAAACACGACGAGCACCAGCCGGAATGTTCTTTGCAAGCACTACGTTTCACTAAGTTTCCAAAATCCTAAAAACACGCGTCTATACCACAGATTGGTATTTCCAGCCGATCACGAGAATTTATGATATAATATGAAATATGTCGTTCCTGACTATTCTAGAACTAATTTTCACACCGGCCGTGAGCCGATGTACGGTGAATGTCGTACCAAGTGAATCGCTTATCTTTACCGAACAGTGTACATAACCTTTCCTGTGACTGAGTATTGCAAAAAACATAATTAATGATTAAATGATTTATTTATTTGCTTGAAATGTGGTACACATAGTAAGTTTTAAGAAACATATTGAGAACTTTGACGCATCTCGCTAAACATTAGCATGCAAATATTAACATTAAAATTTACAAAAAATTAATTAAACTAACACCGTTGTACATTGATTTATATTTAAGTTGGGATCATTACAGTTACTTTTCTTGTAAATATTCTCTAACATCATAAAAACATTTTTCCAACAACCATTTATATAATTTTGATTTAATCTTCATTAGTTGTAGGTTTTTTATATCTTCCGGTAGTTTGTTATATATTTTACACTCATAGCATATCAATTTCTATTATATAATTCTGTTCTAAAGTTTGGTAGGTACAGCTTATTGGGATACCTTGTATTAAATTTGAATAAAGTTTCCTTTTTTGTAAATAACTCTGGATGCTGTTTCACAAATATACACGCCTCAAGAATGTAGATACATGGCAATGGAAGTAATTTCATCTGTTTGAATAAAGGTTTGCAACTTGTCAGTCAGTGGCGAAGTTGCAGATTTTATCAATGTGTGACTTCCACGTAACATGTTCGTCCAATATGAAACCTAAAAATGCATTTTCTTCAACATTACATACAATCTCGTTTTTGTAATTTAAGTTAAGGTTTTGTTTTAGAGTTCCTATATTTCTTAATTATTTATACTTTGTTTTGTTAATATTCACTTATAATTCGTTATCTTCCATCCATTGTATTATATGTTTTAGTGTTTGGTTAATTACATCGTTGTGACAAAGTATTTTGTCATCAGGTATCACCACTGCAAATTAATCAGCAAAAAGCGTACAGTATTAACTTGTTACTTGCAGAAGGTCATTAACATACAATAAAAATTGGAGTGGACCCAATACACTACCCTGTGGCACGCCAACATTATTATCTTTAATTTTTGACCTCACGTCACCTTTTTCTTTATTTTTATTAATATGGTTTATTGCAACATATTGTTTTCTGTTACTTAAATAACTCCAGATCCAATCCAGCGCTTTTCCTCGGATCCCATAGCTCTCATATTTATATAATAATAATTTATGGGAAACCAAATCAAATGCTCGACTTATATAAAAAAAAACTACTGTACTTTGCATTTTTATATCTAATTTATGCAATATATCAGTAACAAGTTTGTATGCCGCTAGTGATGTTGATTTTCCTTTTTGAAAACCATTTTGTTGTTTAAATAAAATTTTGAAGTCGCCAGCTATAATAATTTTTTTTATTAGTCTTGTATCGTAATTTTTGTAATAATATCTGCATTTTGCTCAGAAAAACTTTGGGATCACTGCTAGGTGTTCTGTAAATGCATATAATTATACATTTATATTTTGGTATCTCAATACCACTGCATTCAAAGGTGACTTCTGTGCTTAAGGTTTGATAAATATAAGTTCTTGAGTCTCAATATAATCTCTACATAGGATGCATACTCCTCCTCTTTTTTGTTGAGATCTAGAATACCAATTTGCCAATGTAAAGCCATTTTTTTGTTTAGATAAAATGTTATATTTTATTATAAAAGTGGTTAATCTAGAGTGAATGGCTCTTTCAAATAATTTTGTAAAGTTTGGCACTAATAAACTAATAAAGGTCTATGATGTTTAAGTTTCTGTTTGTCGGCCTTTTTATGCATTGGCTTTATCACAGAAATTTTCATTATTTCTGGGTAAATTCCCTGCGAAAACGACAAGTTCAATATATGACTTAATACTGGGGCTATGATGGTACAAGAAGTTTTGATTACATTACTTGGAATATGATCATAACCCACCGATAATGTGTTCCTTAGTAACCTAATAATTTTAATTACCTCAGTTTCATCTGTTGGGTAGAGAAACATACTATTTTCATTAGTTTTAAGTGTATGCTTATAGTTGGCCTTTTTTTTGACAGCTATATGCTATTCGTCATATTGATATAATAGTCATTAAATAAATTAGCAATGTCTTCAGGTTTATTAATTATTTTATCATTATGTTTTATTTTGACAATAGTGTAATTTGGATTCTTGGAATGTTTTCCGTTATTGATAATTCGCCAAGTTGCCTTGCAGACATTTTTAGACTTTTTCATATATTTTGCATTACGACACTTTTGAGATTTCCATATACATTTTTTAAGTATTTTGTTGTATTTGTAATATTCAGCTTTGTGTTGTGGACTCCACGTTTTATAGTACCTGTATCTTAAATATCGCTTAATATTGAAGGATTTTCTAATAGCTTTGGTTATCCAGTTAGTCGCTTTTCTTTCAGTTTTTATTATTGTATCTAATATTAGGGAAACACAAGTTAAAGAATAATGAGAAAGTCTCATGTATTCTATAGTACATCAATAAATTGAAAGCTCTATTTGTATCAATTTCATTATAAACATCAGTCCAGTGTAGAGCATTTAAATAGTTACAAAATTCGTCTATGTTTTCAGAGCTGTAGTCTCTCTTTTGGATATAATAAAATTTTTGTACTACAATTTTGTTGCAAACAGGGACTGTCAGCAATTGTCCTGTATTATGATCGATTTTGATATTCATTTCTTCTCCAGCCTTAATAAATGTTTCAGACAAGCATATTACATCAATGATTTTTTTATTGTTACATAAATTTTGTAGGACTATTTTTAGTTCATCTAACTTACTTAATATACCGGCAATGTTCTGATGAAGGATAGATATTGTATTGTCAACGAAAAAACTTTTTACTTTCAGTTTAAAGAAGTATTATCATCACTTAATTCTTCGACTATTTCCTTATTTATCTTATAAAAATAGAATGGAATGGTGCCATTTTTCACCATTGATGATCGCTTTTTAGTTCTGTCTGCCGCTTTGAATTTAAAAATGGACTTAATATTTATGAACTTACTATCATAGTCTATGCAATATATAGTGCAACTTAATAGTTTACATGTACCAAAAATAGAAGTACTATCTTTATTACTGTTTTCAACAATGTAGGCATTTTTAAATTGTCGACACGTCAATTTTATTTTTTTATTAAGTAGCTTTTCGTTCAAGTATGAATTTTTTGCTACGTTTAGTACAATCACAGGACATATCATTTTTTTCAGAAATTGATGCATACACATACATTAAACGCAATATATACATAACTCTGAACGCAGTTTAGCGCAAATTGCATCTACGTGTGATGTCCAGTTAAAGTGAATGTCTGCCGTTAACCCGCAATATATTATCTAGGATGTTACCTGTTCTAGTGGTTTACAATGACATGCTTGTTTCGTGTTGTGTATGCATCCGTATGTGTGTTTTATTATTGTGATTTTAACACCTTTATATTGACTATATAAGGAGTATATAGGCATGAATTTTGTTTTTTCAACATTTATTATAATGTCATTGTCATTTGCCCATTCGATTATATTATCAAAATTTTCTTATATTGACTCTTGTATCCGGGTTATATCTTTGTCACTATACAGCAGACATGTGTCATCAGCATACATATACATTTTACAGTTCTTGATAACATTGAACATACTATTTACGTGTATAATATATCCTAGGGGACCATACACAGAGCCAGTAGGGCAGCATGCAAAATTTTGCCAGTGTCACTCTACGTTCCTAAAACACAAACTTATAGTGACCTGTTGTTTAGATAGTTACGAAACCAACTTTTTACAGGACCTTTGATTTCACATTCATCCATAGCTTGCAACAAGTTATGATCATCGAGAGTATCATAGGCTTCTTTTAAATCTATATATACTTCTACTATTAATTTTTGATTATTCAGATAGTTGTTCACGTCGTCAGAAAAGTTGTGCTTCGATTCGGTTACTATTTGTCCAACTATGACTTTCTCTGTTATTTTGTTGATGGTGTTCAGAATAGCTATGGGTCTGTGATAAAATTAGTATAAAATGCATTTAATCCTTGTTTATATATCGGCCTAATTATTGTTTAGTTTAGTTCTTGTGGTTATTTACCTTCCTTAATACCTAAGTTAACAAAATCTGAAATTATAGTAGCTATTTTGCCTTTGATCAATTTTAAATCCTGCACTCTGATACCGTCAGATCCGGCCGACTTGTTGCAATGAAATTTATCAATATTTTTTTCTATTTCCACTGATGTAATCTATTCCGGATTCATTGATATAATATTTGTTTAAATCTGAAAATTTTGTCGCACATTTATGTTTTATTTTATCAATCATCTCTAAATGTGTCGCTAAATTTATTTCAATTATTTTTTTTTGATCTTTCATTTACAAGTAGATATTTTTCGATGATTCCATCTACTGACAACTTATTGCTCCCTAGCTAGGTATTGATCTTACTCCATATTTTGCGAATATCTTTCTTACAGCTATTTATAGTTTCTTATCTATTTTTATTTTTGGCAACATTTATTAACTTTTGAACTTTGTTTCTATATTTTGTATATTGTAATCAATTGTCTCACTTTTAGTGTTTCATTTCCACTGCCTAAATAATAAATCTCTGTATTCTATCATATTTGATAGCTGTTTATTGGCTGTATATGTATTTATATATTATCTGTCTATATATGTATATATTAGCTGTCTATGTATGTATATATTAGCTGTCCATTCCTTGTTTTTACGTTTAGATTTTACTGATATATTAATTTCAGAAGATTTATAAATGTCGCCAATAATTTCATACATTTTATAGTATGACTCTAAAGGGTCATTATATTGTCATAATGGTACCCAGTCAACAATCTGTATAACACTAGCATTACATACCCACAATGACTTTTGACAGTGGCAAATCCCATTATTGCTCCAACATAACGCAGGACCTCACACTGCTCGTAAAATAGTTTAAACACTAAAAGAATTGCAGTTAGAAACTATTCGTTAACCTCCATACTCACCGGACCTTGCATTAACCAACTACCACTTTTTCTTTCCCATAAAGAAGTACAAGATGCCTTTACACAGTTTGTGGAGTCCAGGCCTAAAGGATTCAATGGATTTTTTTTTTATTGGAAAGGTTTCAAAGATCTATCTTTTAGATTGCAGAAATGTATATATCATGCCCACGCACGATCTGAGAATTGATCACTTAATGGTGTGTCCGACCATTACATGAAATTGTCGTATATCATGACATAGAACAGTACCCGCTGGCCACACCATGATATGGTCTAGCCAGCTCAATAACTACCCAACTAGCAAAAATGCGATAAAAGAAAATCTTATATCACAAAAGAGTGATATCAAAGTCATAAAGAAGTAACACTAATGACTGCTGGTCATATATATGTGTTTCTTAAAGCGTTTTAGCTGTATAAGGCTTTACAGAAAAATTGTGACATTAACCTATCACATAAACGTTTACTCTGCCACTTTATATAACGCCTATAGCACTGTGGCAAACAAGCTTACGGTCCGCCTGATAATAAGCGGTCACCGTAGCCTATGGACGCTTCCAACACCAGGGGTATAACTCGCACGTTGCCGACCCTTCAGAAATCTAATAACTTCATTCTTGAAAAACTCCATACTGTAATCCTTGGAGAAAACCTTGGCAGGGAGCTCATTCCACAACTTAGGTGTTCGCGAGAGGAAGTTTATCTGAAACCGCACTGAAAGCGACCATTTAGGTTCTAAAGTGTGAGAATGAATTCCCTGCCGATGACGAGCAGTGCGATATTAGAAAGTAGCCGTGGGCATCATTTCGAACAATTCCTCAGAACACAACCCATTCTACAAGCGGTAGAACACACACAGGGAGGTAAAGTCTCTCCTCAGACTTAAGGGCTCGATACCGCAAGTGAGTTTGGAATCGTGGACATTTCTTACAGCCCGTCGTTGAACCGAGTCAAAAGGGCCAAGCTGGTATCCGGGTGCACCCGCCCAGAGATAGCAGCAGTACTCCATATGGGGCCGAACTTGCGACTTGTAAAGTAACAACCTTTGCCCTGACGTGAAATACCGCTTCGCTTTGTTGAGTACACAAAGTTTTTTGGACGCCAGCTTCACCTTATCTTGTGAATGATCTCGGAACTGAACATCGCTGGAGATGTCAACATCAAGGATTCCAATGCTCTTGGAGATGGAAAGAGGAGTGTTCTGGAATTGTGAGACTACAGTGAATGGGGTTTTTTAAGCGGTGAACGCGCATACATGTGTCTTTGTAGGGTTTGCTATGTCCAATCTACATGCTAGTGCCCATCGGTGTGTGAGATTCACAAAAAGGTCACCAGTAGAGCGTCCGTGGCAAAAGCCATATTGACGGTCACTGACCAGGTCGTGTACTTCTGGGTATCTTAGAAGCTGTGTGTTGATCACACGCTCCATCGCCTTGGAGAGGAGAGAGGTAATAGCGATAGGCCTGTAATTCGATGGATCTGATCTATCGCCCTTTGTGGGCACCGGGTGCACAATCGCAGTCTTCCATGAAGACGGAAACAGTTTCGCGCAACGTCTATGTATTGAATTTTTATATGAAAATCATGGAAGTCACGATACCAACACTACAAAATATAGCATTATATTGGGCAACTGTAAATACTTGCAACACTCAGCTACTTTGCCAAGTTGACCGACATACAGATTTAAAATTAATGGCTGACTGTTGTTGTTGTTAATAAAATTTTCTTTCAAAACTTTTAAATTATTTTCACATTATTGAACGTGTTTAACATGAGAAACAGACTCATTTTATTAGTACAGAGACAAGAAAGTGTGTTTTTGAGAAATATACTCCAATAGATACTTATTTTGTGTATGTTTGTGTTTTCTTATAAAATTTTCTTTTAAAACTTTTTAATAAGTTCCTTAAATTAGAGAAAAAGACTCATTGTATTAGTGTGAAGCAAGGAAGTGCATTGTTAAGCAAGAGACTCCAAGGGATACTGATTTTGTGTTTGTTATGTCTGTTTTTTTTTACCTCCCTAAATATTTAATTTAAAATGAGCCGAAACTCTCGAAACTGTGAAATATGTGGTAATAAGGAGCATGGGACATATAAGGCTAAAATATTCTCAAGTTTTCGGTCAGAGTAACTAACAGCGCCCCCTTTTGTACACCCCAACCAAGTTTTCCCTTGAACGAAGATAGGTGAGTAACAGTTTTTAAATACCATGTTGTTTGAGGAATAGTTGGTAGACAGTAAAAGTCGTCTTTAACGGTCAAGAAAAACTTGCATGATCAAGGTTCCGAATAAATCTATGCTTTATTTGGGATAAACTGGCAACAGCAGGTGCATCACTAAACTAAAACTGACTAAACATTTTAAAGATACTAACTAAACATACTTTCTTTTGTTTTGATAGTAGATTTCCTTAAAGGCAGTAAATTACTTATTATGTGATTTAATATTACTCTGGCCGTGTAGACCAAAATGCGCTGAAATAACAAAGTATAGAAAAGGGCTTCTCCGTGGAATGTGACATTTTGAATGGCTTTTTTATACAGCTAAAGATATTTTATTAATTGCATGAATGAAGTCTTATAATAATAAACAATGTTAAATTAATAAATTAATTGTTGCAGTTGCTGGGAGTAGCTGCGGTTAGTGGGCAACCCTGAACTAGTATTTCTGCCAATTGAAAAACTTAACAAAAATAGATACATATGTAGAGAGTATTTTGAAAAAAAGTCTTTTAAAAAAAGGAACTCGATTGAGGTAAACTGCAGTCCCGAAACTCAATTTGAAATCTGCTCCACTTAAGGATGAACAACTTTGAGAATTTCCCCAGCACATGTGATAAAAAAGGTACCTAAATCTATAGTATGCTAGGTTTGGACTTCTGAAAATTTTAGCAATTATTCTTTTTATTATATTAAAAAACTTGCATCTAAGTAAAAAATGAATGTCCTAAAAAGAATTTCTGATAAAATTTGAAGAAAATCGAACATATTATTTAATAGTAAGTATATTGCTAGCTCATTTTGTTGCTTCTTAATTCAATTTATAAGAAATGAATGAGAATATGTTCAGATCATGTCCAAACAAGGCTTTACCACATCCCACACCAGAAATGCAACATTGTCAGCGCGAGGCAGGTGAGATTATGTTAAGTTTGTTTACTGTCCAGCTACATTAATTGTACCCTTTGTCACTAGTTAATAATGAATTAAAACTTTAATTTTGATTTGAGTGGAAAAGAACTAGATGAGCCTGTGCCATCCACCAGCAAAGCTATTCTGTATGTGAACACTAAATTGGAACATTTTAATGCTGAGATAGGTGAGAGTACATTATTTTGGTTTGTTTTATAGGTATATAGAAACCCAATTGTTAAAACACTAAAAAGTAAAAAAAAGTCCTAAAATTGATGATTCCATGTGAAGTTGTTTCTAAATGAATACCTACTTAAACTAATAATATAATTTATGCTAATATGAACATAATTTTTATTTATTTTGAAGGTTTGCAGGACATGCTGCACCTGGCAATGAGGTCGATATATCTTCTACAAAGAAGGCAATGTACAGTATTTTATAAAGCTTTATTACTAGCTGTATACTTTGATCTTTTAAACCGTACCAAGTAGATGGCTAAATGTTCACACAATATGTTGTATTTAAGCGGATTACCCAAAAAATTAAAAAAAAATCAAAATGAAAAGATTTAAGGTATTATTAAGGTAGGATTCCATACATGAAACACATTTTCGTTGTTTTTACTCTAAAATAAAAACTGTAAAACATACAAACTTCAAAGTTGTAGTAATTATAGTGTAAGTTCTACAGTAAAGCAACAAATAATAAAAACTGGCAAAGTGTGAGATAGCCTCGAGATAGTTTATATATATAAATTACCATATTATCTTAAATGCTATCTAGTAAAAACAGATACATACTTGTGGCAATGTATTTCAAGCGCACCCTGCCCAGTCTTATGGCTCAGATTGCTAATTGAAAGCGATATGTTAAGTTAAGCAACCTCGAGCGTGGTCGGAAATTGGATGACCGCCTAGCACACTTTTTTATTGTTGGTAAATTATTTGTAAGTAAGTACGGAACCCACGATGTGCGAGTCTGACGCACTTGACCAATTTTTTTTTGCTTGTAACCCAAACTGAGAAGTATGTGGGCGCCTCTGAGCTCATGAAGCCGGGTTTGCATATTCCAACTCATGCACCAGTATGGTAACTTCCATTTCAATTTTCTTTTTCAGTTACTCTTAGAAAAAAGAAGCTGATGGAGCAGCTGAAAAAACACAATGTACTTTTGACTACACAAAGAAAAAGCGCAAATCTTGTGGAAAAAATTGAATCTTCTGTCTTAAAAGACTTGGTTAAGTCAGCTTACAAATTTATATATTATTTTATTGTATAGGCAATAAAATTTAATTTATAGTGCAGCGAACTGTTCTGTGCCGGTAGCGGTCGCCAGTAGTTATCCGTATTTTATAATGGTGACTGAAGTTTTGATTTTTAAGCATTAAGTTTTCTAATGCCCGACCACCAACGACCCCAAGTGCTAAGGTTATAAATTTTTTAAGGGTCCCCTAATATTTTTTTTCACCAACATTTAGGTGACACTTAAAAGATTAGGTGACTTAAATTTGCGTACTCGAAAAGCAGACTAGGGGGTCCTAGGCGAGCCCTTATATAAGTAAAAGACTAATTCTTGTTCTCGTCAACTGTATTTTATTTTTACACCCTCAATTGGATAATTTATTTTGTTCGAAAATTTAGAATCGTAAATGTTCTTTTATATATGTCATCGTAAAATTGTAAATAACTTTAGGTTATAATCTATCTAGTGAGATTGTATACTATGAAACAAAATGAGGCAGAAATCGCAATGTATAAATCTTTTTGGGTGGGTTAGGTTCAGTTTCTCTTGTGATCACGAATGAATGAATGAATCAAGTTTCACATAATCGAAACGATACACTTTATAAATTTTTTTTGTTCCATAGTATACAATCTTACTAGATAGATTATAATCTAACGGTATTTACAATTTTACGGTGACATATACACATACTACATGTATTCACGTTAAAAAGTTATTTCCTATCAAAATATGTAAGTAATGTATTTCTTATGTGGCCACAAATTGTATTTCTTCTGTATTTTTTTATTGGTTGACTTTATGAATGACAAGACAATAAGTTATTGTAAAAATATCTTTGTCTTATAATTAAATTTTTTTTTACTGTAGGAATAAATGAATGACAAGAAAATAAATTATCTTAAAAACATTTTTGTCTTATTATTATACCTATTCTATTATTAAATAAATAATATAATAAAGGTCCTACGTAATATTTTTTCTCAATAATATCGACAATAAGAATGTCGATAAATTACAACACTATTATATCGACCAACTCCATCACTATCAGGCCATTTGCAAAATAGGCAACGTAAAGAAAATAAATAAATTTTGTCAGTGTTGACAGTAGTGACTCCCAAAAACTTTATATAAAAGGATATTTTTTTTTTGTACCGGGTGCAGTCTCTTAAAAACGTAGTGATTATATTCTCTTTGGACGGAAATTGCCTAGTGTGGTAGGAAAGCGCGAAGAGGCGCGTGAGTACAGGACATAACTCAGGAGCACACTGCTTAAGCACCACTGCTGGTATACCGTCTGGCCCACTCGGCTTATGAACGTCTAGAGAAAGCAACGCCCGCCGGACCTCCCGCTGTGTTATGGAGATTTCCGGCATGATCTTACCGCACCACGGTATAGTAGGTGGTACAGCGCCTTCATCGTTCATGTTCGAGTTCGAGGCAAAGAGACTGCCCAGTAGATCGGCTTTCTCTTTAGCACTATGGGCCAAGTCACCATCGGTCTTTCGCAGTGGTGGTAACGACGACTGGCAAAAGTTCCCTTCGGCAGCTTTGGCAAGCGACCAGAAAGCACGACTCCCAGAAGGATAGCTCGCAAGACGCCCACCTATTTTGCCGATACTATGTTGTATATACGGCTTTCATGGTACCGTTTTGAAGCGGAGCCATACTTTTATGGCTCCTAAATAACTAATATAAAACTGGTGTTTAAATAGTCACTATCAGAGCTAAACCGTGATACAGCAGCTCTCGTTATAACGTTTCTCGTTTTACAACAAATTTGCGTTAAAGCCGCTCCCGTTAACAACTGCTCTAAAATCGTCCTAATTGGAACTTAATTGACACTTAAAAGTTGTAAAAACGTATTTACAAGGCTTAGATATCACTAGTTACATAAAAACTTTGTAACTAGTGATATCTAACCACTACCTATTTATCACTAAAAAGTTACATATCGCTTCGCTGTGATATCTTTACAGGACCTAAAATTTATTATGGCTGCGAGATGTTGTAAATCAGTTGTATATGAGAAACCGCAACTCTATTCAGTTATATATCAAAGTCTTAAAAATATTTGCTAATTAATTTACATTTATTTGCCTAAATATTAATGAATTTACGAGGGGCATGCAAAAAACACCATTAATATACTACTAGAATATCAAAAAAATGGCAAGCGCAAGTGATATTGAACTATTTATTACATTACTATCGCCCGTTACAGAATACAGAAGCATTAACATTAAACAAATAATAACTTAGCAATTATTTTTGTCTCCAAACTTCGAAATTTATAGATGGCCGACATAACAGTAATTGAATTTGTAATAGGAAGGAATAGCAACCACTACATTAACACTAAATGGTTGTATATCAATGTTCGCGTGGCCGTTTTATCACTTCATAGTGATACCAGTGTTTAAAATTCCCTAATATATTACCGAAAAGTCACAAAGAACAACGCATATATGACAAATTTGTATCTAATTAGCCCAAGCGGAGCTTCAATACAATAACTATATCACTTAAACGTTCTAAATCAGGGGCCCTTTCCGCGTTGCAGAAAATCTTCTAATATTCTAATACGACCAATCATGAACACCATTTTGCACCCAGTTGCTAGTTGGGTACTCAGCGTTAACCGACATGAACTGCTCAATGCACGACTACTTCGTGATTTGGTCAAACATTAGTGACCGTATCGTAAAATAGTTACATTACCCACCGGTAGAGGCGCAGCTGTCGCTTTGTATTTGCGATGAATCATGGCGGCAGAACATATTCTGTATTAAATAAAATAATTCTAATCTATACTACTAATATAAAGTTTGGATAGAATCTGCGAAACTATTAGGTACTCATCCTATTTCAAACATTTTATTGCAATATTTAAACTGGACAATTATAGAAATAGGCTATCTTTTTTATGATCATAAGTTTTAGTTCAAAATATCCATATTTGTAAGTAAAGTCATAAAAATAATTGCACTTTTCCTTTACGTTGCGAAAAAGTCATTGCATAGTTATAAGGCAAAAATAGCTGAAGGGACAGAAAAGAATATAGAATTCAGAATTAAGAAGATTTTTGAAGCGAAAACTTCTTTAGCGGCGTTGTGCACTTTTTTTAGTATGGGTAAAAAATGATAAACTCGCGCACGCTGATCGAAAATTAACAACCATAATGAGCCGTTATAAAAAATTCGTGAGATGGTAACCATAATGCCTATTATAATTTTGAAGTGAAAACGTCTTTAAACTCTATAGGACGAATAAAAAGTAAGAGGAAATTGGGTTGATGAAAAGATAAAAGTGCGGATTACACATGTAAAATGTTATTTCCAGGTTGTATGTTTTCACTTCTGCCGGCACTCCCGGAGTGCAACCCGTTTTTTTTTTGCCTGAGCAACAGTTCCTATGGAAATAATTTCTTTTCGGGGCAATATTCCCCTCACGGCGCGGCGTGACGTAACAGTACTAACTATAACTTGATATCAGTAACACAATCCCGAGTTTATCCCGATTAAGAGTTACCACAGAACTAGGTTTTTTCCGCGGGTGAAACCGATGGTGTAAACATGGGGATAGTCTACTGGATAATAAAATGCAGTGAAACATCGTTACGTCACTGCAGTTATTGCGCAGATACGTCGACTGCATCCACACTGCATTAAATGCAATTGTCTATTTATTTGATTTCAGACTTTCTGTACAGACCCTTATAAGTTATATGTTAATTTTTAAGCTATTCTTTGAACATACAAAAGCATACACTTTACTATCACTTTTTTAATGATATGGCCAAACGTGGACTGACATATCATTAAACGGTGACATTTAAACGATAGGGTCAGTTTTAGCTGGCTGTATCATGAAATACGAACATTTCATGAAATGGTCAGACACATCATGAGGTGGTCAATTCTAAGATCTGGCCACGACATATAGACAACGACGGTAGATACTCTGATTAGATAAATATATTTCATCTTACTGTACAGTTTCTTAATATCATGTTCAAGTATACTCCATGGAAGTAACCACTAATAAGCCGCTGGACACACATCCACGTTATAGTTAGGGGGGCCGCCTTAGGCCGAGCGCACATTACGAGAAACTTCCGATCGAAAAATTCTGGGCGCGCACTCCGTGCATACATTTTATACTAGACCCCGCACACTGTAAGAAAATTTCTCGTGACAAAATGTGTTCGGTAAAAATTATGCGGTCGGTTCGGCGATACGATCGTAATATTCTGTGCGCGTGCATTCAGTCACTCATATAATCTTTGGTTAAAAGGTCGCGGCCGTTGTTTTTCGATATAATTTAATATTTTATAGTTACAGTGAACAGAGAAACACAATACAGACATTCACATACACACACACAATCTTACTCAAAAAACGTTATTACAAAAAACATCTAAAGCCAAAAGGGGTAAGTTCTTGTAAATTTAACTTGTGACCTAATTAGTTAAGGCCTACGTTGGCCCAGTTTTTACGTTCCAGTTTTTGGTAGACAGAAGCGTCGGTTCTGTTATAGTTATTTATTTGTTTTTATATTTGGGTCGTTTTACAAATCATTTGGGATTTACTGGTAGTCAGGTAATTACATATTACAAATCGTGACGTTAGGTGACGTCTTTGATAGGCATGGTTAACCGGTCTTATCGCATTGTTCGTCGGTTAGTCGCACAGTGTAGCTAATGATGAAGGATTGTAAGATAACGTATCAATTTGTGTAATTGTGTAGTCAGGGTTTTTGTACTTGGTAGTTGGGGTTTGGGGTTTTCTATATACATTTCTGCTTCGTTGCTGTAACAAACTATATATAACAAACAGAGTCGTTTGTTTGTGTTTTTGTTTTAGTTTTGGATTGTTTTTTTGTGTGTGAATTTAATTATATAACATGACGTCATCAATTAAGGAGCACAAGGCTGTTTTAACCAATCTGACACGATGGATTTCAGGTGCTTTAGTGTTTGCATTCAGGCAAAGAGCAGAACAGTTTCCGACAAGAGTAAATGAACTAGAACAGGCATACCAGGGTATTTTAAAGTTAACAGATGACGAAACTATCCTAAAGGTGGTAAATTCTGACTATGATTTTTGTATGTCAGTAGTGGACGAGGTTAACGAGGCTGTGTCGACATTAGAAACTAGCCCGCAGGCGGCAAGTAGGAAGGTTTCGGAACAAAAATGCAACGAACGGTTGCCAACTTTGGATATTCCTCATTTTAGCGAATCATTGGATGAGTGGACTAATTTAATCACTCTTTTTGACAGCATTGTGCACCGACGGACTGACTTATCTGACTCACAAAAATTAAGTTACCTATTGACGTCTATCAGGGATGAGCCTCTCTGTTAAGTGAAACATTTGGACATCACCGATATCAATTATAATATAGCCAGGGAGTTGTTAGTGAAGCGGTACCAAAATAACCGTCGCATTGCGGATACACATGTAGCTGCCATTTTAGGTATTCCACAACTGTCTTCGGTTAACCAGATGCGGTCGAGCCTGCTTAACCCTATTTTGGTGGCGACAAATGCGATGAGGGGCTTAAGATTCCCTGAAACAGAGTGGTCATTTTTATTGTTACACATTGTTTTAAACAAATTGCCCAATGACGTCAGGTCTCGTTTCGAACAGTTGCATGGAGGTGACTCGGCGTCACACATACCTACTTTTGACACTTTCGTGTCTTTTTTGGAGGACCAGAGAAGAAAGCTGGAGAATTTACCCGCCGAGCCACAATCGGGACCGTCACGATTTTTGGCCCCGTCTGGACCCCGTCAGCAACCCCAGCCTGGACCCCGTCAACAACCTCGTCACGGGACATCGAGAGGTACCGGGTCATTTCGGCCCCACAGAATTTTGACAGTTGAACAGACTGAACGGTGTGGGGTGTGTTAAGAACCAGGACACACATTCTGGATTGCCACCAGTTTAGAAAATCTGGGGTGGCCCGAAAACGATTTCTGACCTATAGGCTAAGCCTTTGTTATTATTGTTTGGGGGAGCACCTAGTCAAGTACGGGCACAATACGCGGAGTATGAGCCTCTGCCCCTCCCTATCGCGGAGCGTCCTCGCGTTACTCGCGAGTTGAGGGCGGGATCGGGTGGTTATCGCGCACCGCCGATGGCACGCGCGTCTCGGCAGCCACTTATGCCCGCGTGGGACCCGTATGCTTATACGGATTCAAGCGTGGGGCATTATGAGCCACAGGAGCCCCGGGGCCAAGTACGGCGCTCGGGTCGGGCCAACGCCCATTGACTCGTGGCAGCCGCTTCACCAGTCTCTCCATCACCTGTCACAACAGTTTTGCCCACCGCGTAGGTTCTAGTTCATTCTCCGCGCGGACCTGGTGTGGTTGTGCGCGCTATTTTGGACTCAGGCGCTCAGGGGTGTCTAATGTCGCTATGGCTGGTGTAGCGTCTCCGCTTACAGGTAAGTTTGTGGAGTCATGGGATTTTTGGAGTAGGGGGTCTACGGGCGGACAACATAGTGGGTACAGTCCCGTTTTCCTTTTCCTCCTTGCTCCATCCTAGCATGCAGTATCATCAAGGAGCTGTTGTCCTGAGGGATATTTTAGGTCATCACCCTTAGGTCCCCCTGCCGACGGACGTGCTGGATCTCTCGTCTGGTCTGCAGTTGGCCGATGAAAGGTTCCACCTACCTGGTCCTGTGGAACTTCTGCTTAGCGCTGATGTCCTTGGATTGCTCGGACTGAAAAAGGCCATGTTACTTCAGCCAGGTGGGATGGTCGCTGTTACGACTGATCTCGGATCTGTTATAATGGGCCCAGCACATTCTCTCGCCGCTCAGGCGTCTACGGATTTGTCGGTGCAGGTGGGACTCTCGCTCGCTGACTCCCTTCAGCGCTTTTGGAAAACGAAGAGCCCCCCCCCGGCGTCACGGACTCGACCAGTCGACGACGAGTGCGAGTACTATTTTCTCGCCAATACGGGCCGTTTAAATTCTGGCCGGTTTTTCACTCGACTGCCTTTCTTATCCGCTTTTCCGCGTTTGGGTTTGGGACTCCTGGAAAATAGCTGAAAGAAGGTAATTATCCATGGAGCGCCGGATGCGGCTTGATAGGGAATTCCGCTCAAAATACGTGGATTTTATGCTTGACTACGAATCTCTAGGTCACATGTCGGTTTCGCAGTTCGAGTTGGAAGGCAACGAACATTATTTTGTTCCACATCACACCGTCTTTAAAAATGGTAAGATACGGGTGGTGTTTGATGGGTCGGCGCCTTCATCTTCGGGTGTATCCTTGAACGACTGCCTGATGTCGGGACCTAAACCTCGAGTACACATCTCGGACATCTTGACTGGTTTTCGTCGCCACCAGGTTGTGTTTGTGGCTGACATTTAGATGATAATCCGTCAGGTCACGATACACCCTGAAGATAGGCGGTTTCAGCTCATTTTGTGGAGAGAGGATCCGGCCTCTCCATTGGTCTAAAGTCAAGTCCGTTTATAGCAATTCGCTCGTTGCTACATTTGGCTGATCGTGAGCGTCTAAGTTTCCCGCGCGCAGCTGCTGTCTTCACTTCTGACGCTTACTTAGACGATATTTGTACGGGTGCTTCGTCTGTAGAGGACGCGTTAGTCCTGAGGGATGAGCTAATCGGCTTATTACGGGCAGGTGATTATGAATTGAGGAAATGGATCTCCAATTCACCTGCCGTCTTGGAAGACTTGCCGTCAGAACATCAGCAGGAGCCCCACCTCTTCCAGAATCCTGAGAATCCTGACTCTATCGCGGTCCTCGGAGTTCAGTATCGGCCAGTACAGGATATCCTTACCTTCTCGGTTGAACCGTCAGACACAATGAAGAGGTGGACTAAGAGGGTGGTTCTGTCCACAGTAGCGCGTGTCTTTGACCCTAATGGTTGGGTGGCTTCTGTAGTCTTTTGGGCAAAATGTTTCCTACAGGAGCTCTGGATTTCTGGTCTCGACTGGAATACCCCGTTGACCGGAGTCTTGTTATCTTATTGGCTACGTTTATATGAGACACTTTCGGACCTTCAATATGTCTCCGTGCCTTGGTCGATCGTACCCCCAGGTTGTTATCGGGCCAGTCTTCACGGCTTCTCTGACGCGTCGGAATCCGGTTATGTGGCTGTCGTTTATCTCCGCACCGTTGACAGCAATGGTCATGTCCGCGTCAGTCTGGTGGTCGCAAAGAGTAAGGTTGCACCTTTGCGGACCAAGTTGACGATCCCCAAGCTGGAGTTATCAGGAGCTGCATTGTTGACTCGACTCCTCAACCATGTCTTCTCCACCTTGGGTCAATGGGTCCAATTTGACTCCGTCACAGCAAGGACAGACAGCCAAATCGTGTTGTCTTGGCTCAAGGCATCGAGACATTTGTGGCCAATCGTATCTCCCAAATCCAGTCTTCTGCGGTTTCTCTGGATTGGCGTCACGTGCCAGGGTCCTTGAATCCCTCAGATTGCGCTTCACGGGGCCTGATTGCCTCGCAAGTTATTAATCACCCGCTCTGGTGGGGTCCTGGCTGGCTGGCCTCTCCTGAAGACACTTGGCCTCACACAGTTGTGGAGTTTGTGGACCCTCTGCCGGGGTTGAAGGTCTTTGCTGTTGAGCAGACTGTAGACACTTCACCGAACTTCTCACTTAATCAGTTCATTTCTCTCAACAAGCTCGTTGGTGACACCGGTTGGATTAAGAGGTTTCTCCACAACTTAAGGAACAGGTCGCAGCCAAGGACGTCTTCAGTCTTGTCTCCTGAAGAGCGTCAGGATGCCCTCCTCACCTGTGTTCGACTGGTACAGGCTGTGACGATACCATAATTATGCCTTAACATTTTTGTAATACAGTGTTTTATATAAGTTTTAGCGCGAAGATTTTCATTAGTAAACAATTCGCAATGAACTTACTACCTATAGCAAAATGCATCTTTAAATTAGAATGGCGCGTTCAAATATTTAAGTTCAGTAATTTTATACATTAGATGGGAAGTTATGATTTATTTTATGAAAGGTTTAACGCTAATAAAATATAAGTACAAATGACTAAAATGTAAAATATTAAGTTATGAACTTACGAATCATAGACATCAACACGGAATTAATTGTTAAATGTAGGTAGTAACCTAACTTCGATTTATGAATTCTGACTCAGACAAAATAAAGTTGCGTAAAATTTTGAACCTGTGGCGCGAGAATGAATATTTTGAAGCTAACTTTGATTGAGTGTTTGATTGGAACTAAAGTTGGTTGGAGAATGTCTTAAAAACGTTGATTGGTGGTTTTTCTGAATGTATGTGATTGGTGGTAGTTTTAAGACGAGCGCTGATTGGGAGTTTTATAATGTTGAATATAACTGCGAAAGTAATAAGTTACTTAGAACTTTTATTATATTGAAAACACCCGCGAAACTTACCTAAGTGAGTCGTTTAACAACCATAAGGGTAGCCTCATACAATAAATATTCTAACAATAATAAAGTGTAGTTGTTTTGGATTTCACGTATTCTGTATTAGTCTTGTGTAATACATGAATGATGAATGAAAAGGAATTAATTCCCAGTACTGTACTACAATGAACTATTCCCTAAGCGTAATCGGTCTCGTTCTTTTCGGACATGTGCGACAGCAAAGAAACAAACTATGGAAAAGAGAGAATGAAACAAATGCTTGGTCACAGTGCTGGAAAGAATTTACTTTTATCTCGGTTGTTTTACGATGGACGCATGAGTGAAATCGGCATGCGCGTCCGAACTATGACCGCGAAATCAAGGAAATGAAAGACCTAAGCGTTTCGTGCCTTGTATTAATTACAACTTTAACGTCCACAACATTAAATCTATTTTACGAATGAACAGTACAAATGAATTTAGTACCTGAATTAATTCAGTCACTAATGTTCATAGTTCATTGACGCTTATTAGTGGTTGTCTGTCACTCAAGTTACTGCATATATGTGTGCTTAAATAAATTAATAAATAATGTCATAGTTGATTGATAAGTGCTTCGGTGGCCGTACCTAGTACGTTTGGGCCTTTTTTAAAGATTTTTACTTTTTATGTGTTAGGTTAGACATTTAAAATAGCATAAGATAGGCCTAAACGAAGCAACATTTGGCTCAGAAAATACTAATGACACTAAAAACGTTACTACAAAGTTAAATTTAGGGAACTGCGAAAATTATGGCAAATTAATTTTGTATGGTTAACTTATTTAACCTTAACAAGGTTTTCAAACTAAAAGCTCCTATACGCACACGTATATCGAATACACATTTTTATACGCTTTTACTTTATATCGAGATTAATATTAAATACTCCTGGGACACACTGACAGACACCGAAGTCATACCAAGATTCGTTTTTATAATTTTGGTTGGGAACCTAAAAATAAGAAGCAAAATACCTAATCAAGTCTTGTAATAGGATAATACTGAACTAATAGGACTAGAATACTGTACTAGTACATCTGTAAGAATGTACTAGTACGGAGCGTTCAGTTTAGTGACTGAATAAGAACAAGACTATTCTGTATAATGGTATGATGTGTTAGTTTATTTGAAATTACCCGGGTTTGTTAAAACTTTACAAACATTTAGAACCTAATATTAATATTCTATTAGTTTAGGATAATGAGGCCGTTTTATCTAGACCGTTCATATTAGGGTTCCTTTGTGTAGGGATAACGGAAAATTATATAACTCATTAGTACTTGTGTCCCTTTAGTTCTAATATTCGCGTATTTGCTTTGTTTAGGTGGATTTGTACTGACTTTAGAAATGGTGAAAAATTCAAAGTGGACATTATTTATGATCGTAGATTTGGCTACATTTATTTCTTGATTATTTTCCTTTACGCTTATTTGTATGCTATTGTTTGCTATATTACTCTGACGTACCTCTACAACAACTGGGTTACTACTTATTTAACACAACGGTTTTCGGGTCCTACCACTTTTGACGATCACGCTTGGCCAAATAAAATACTTCTCTACTATTATTAATTATGAGATTCTTTTGGCCCTCTCTCGTTGAGCCTAGATGCTTCAGAAGTTTCATTGAACAATTTATTATTTTATTCAAATATCCATAAAGAGGGGGGGGGGGGGGGCGGCGTTACAATTTGATGCGGTATGTGTCCAGGATTATATTCAATTTATTTATGTAGGCCTAAAGGCCTACAATTTGTTCGTGTATTTTCGGTAGAACTAAGGGATCCCGACGAGTGTTGTGTATCTGTGTTGCCCACTTTGGTTAAAAAAGTGATATTTGAGTAAGTAAGTTTGTGAATTGTTTTGTAGATATACAGGTGTTCTAAAGTGTGTAGTTGTGGAATGTTCATGAGTTTACTTTCTTTTAGTGTTTTGGAAGACATTAAGTAATCATAATAGTATAGGGTTTTTATTATTTTGTTTTCGAGTATTTGTTTGGATTTTGCCGTGCTGTCCAAAATCCTATCAGGTTAGCTTACCCTCGCTTAGGTTTTACAAGAGAGTTTATAATTTTATATGTACAACATATAAAAAGTGTTCGTTCCATGTTAACTTTGTCAAGTATTAAACTCGGGTATTTCTAATGATTGGAGTTTTGCAAGACTTATCGGTTTTAAATTTCCGTCCCGTTCTTTTATTCCGTTTCAAATTATTATGGCTTGGTAGTTTTAACATCAGTTTATACAAAATTATGTGACGTTCTTTCAGTACCTGACACGTAGGGTTCCGGAGGTTATTACGTCACCGCTGTATATTATTCGCATTATGACTATTAGCGGTGCAACTTGTGATGTTTGTAGACACAAAAAACTAGTTTAATATTCTGACAGAACTAGAGTTCTCAATTTTGTGATTATTTTATTTGGTATATAGAGTAATGTTTACGTTAATATTACGTAATTAAGAATATTATCTCCTGCTGGGAACAGTAGTAGTTCCTATAGTTACATATAGAGGGATATTTTGTTAAGTTCCTTTGGAATATTTCCTATAGGTGTTTTATTTATTGAGATTTTTCTGTTGTTTCTCCTGTGTATATATTTTGCAATATCGGTTAATTGGTTGTATTTTTTTTCGGTTTAAAAATAGTGAAGTAGGAACACACATGACTGGTCTGGTCGTTAGTACTGGTAGTCCAACAATTAGGGAAATATTTTGGGGAGAACGTAGTTCTTTTCAAAATTCTATCTTTATATTTATTATTCTATATAAAATTTAATTGATTTCAAAAATACAATTGATTTTTTTAAATGCGGTCTGAAAGGAATTAACACCCATACACGAGCGTTGGTGAGGGGGCAGTAGACTTCCTATCAAAGAACAAATCACACGCTGATTTATAGTACTCTTGGAGTCTCGATATTTGGGCGAATGTCAGTTCAAGTACCGGGTAGAGTAAGCCTCCAAACAGATCTCATCAGCATCTGCAATTCTTGGTGATAGTTTGTAAGGCAGATGCGAACTTTTAAAGTGTTGGATTACTGGGATTGTATTGGTCTATTAGTCATGTTGTGAAATTGTAATTATTTCGCAAGGTCAGAGCTGGTATGGTGAATGTAAACTATATTCGTAATAGCTTAGTCAAGTTAAGATTGTATTATTCTGGTGATGAACACAAGCTATACCAAGGTGAGAGCTGATATGGTGAGTGTGAGCTATATTTTAGTTTTGTAAATTTAGGGTCCAACCGAAAAAAAAAATCTGCGTAGGTTTGCCAAGCTTTGCGTAGTTTTTTTTCTTAATATGCTGATAATATTAAGTGTTGCGAAATGGAATAGAGTACTAGATTGTTTTTAACGTATTTTTTTTTGTAAATTAGTAAAATAAATAGGTATACCAGAATAAAATCTTGAGGTAACCATTTTTTTGAAAATGTTATTATTCATCTAATATCCAAGATAATTTAATTTTTTTTTATTTAATTTAGGAAAATAAATAGGTATGCCAGAATAAAATCTTGGGATAACCATCCCTTGTATATTGTTATTTTTTTCCTAAAATTTTGAGATGATTTAATTTTTTTGATAGCGTTATGTTATTTAGACTGGCAAATATTTTTTTAATTAAAATACTTTATAGTCTAATTTATTGTCTGTTAGCTTAAAATATACTAATAATACTTATCATTGTCCGTGATTATGCAATTGTCCGTGTCCGTTGATTTTTATTTCTATAATTGTCTGTTAGTCCGTGTCCGTGTCCGATTTTGAGATAATTTAATTAAATTTTTTTAGTTATAAGTTATATTTGTAGAATTTTATTCTTATAGTTAATTGTTTATTAATCTTATAATATATTACTAATTATTAATAATTTTCTGTGTTGTTGTCCATGTCTTCGCCTTTGCATTTATGTTCGGATTTGGATTTGTTCTACTTTTATTCGCTCACGCAGTATGTTAGTGTTACATTGTAGTCTGTCCCGCATGTGTTTTGCACGCGTTCTTTCACGCGTCCACTAAGGAGTTTATCCCCATTATCAAATTCGTATTGGAGTAACTTTTGTTGAACGTTGTCCTGTTTTTGTTCGTGGTTGTCTCAGTATTCAGTCTCATCTTCTTTATGCTCGTGATAAAGTTTTTTTTCGGATTCATATTTATATCAATGATTTTTTTTGTGGTTGTGTTTGGATTAGTTTTCGTGTTCATATTTAAGTACGCTTTCGGTAAAACTGTTGTTCGTTGTCCTGTTCTTGTTAGTGGTTGTGTTAGTGTTCGGTCTCATCCTCGTATCCGTGGTCGTAAATCGTATTTGTTTCTATATTTATGCTCGTGATCAAGTTTGTTTTCGGATTCGTAGTTATATTATTGATTTTTTTTGTTTATGTTTGTTACGGTTGTACGTTCAAAAGGAATTGTTGAAATGTAATCCTTCTAACTTAATGCAATAAATTAAAAGTGGCACGGTATCGTTTTTTTGCAAATTCTTATTTAATTGTCTTTCATAGCCAATGAAATAAGAATTTCCGGGGCGATTGTGACGTGAGCATAATTATGCCTTAACATTTTTGTAATACAATGTTTGTTTTATTCAAGTTTTAGCGCGAAAATTTTCATTAGTAAACAATTCTAAATGAACTTACTACCTAAAGCAAGTAAAGCAAAATGCATCTTTTAATTAGAATGACGCGTTCAAATATTCAAGTTATGAATTAGTTTATGAAAGGTTTAAAGCTAACAAAATATAAGTACAAATGACTAAAATGTAAAATATTAAGTTTTGAACTTACGAATCATAGACATCAACATGGAATTAATTGTTAAATGTAGGTAGTAATCTAACTTCTGATTTATGAATTCTGACTCAGACAAAATAAAGTTGCGTAAAATTTTGAACCTGTTCCGCGAGAATGAATGTTTCGAAGCTAACTATGATTGAGTGTTTGATTGGAACTAAAGTTGGTTGAAGAATGTATTAAAAGCGTTGATTGGTGGTTTGTCTCAACGTATGTGATTGGTGGTAGTTTTAAGACGATTTCTGATTGGGAGTTTTATAATGTTGAATATAACCGCGAAAGTTTAAATTACTTAGAACTTTTATTATATTGAAAACACCCGCGAAACCTACCTATGTTATTCGTTTAACAACCATAAGGGTAGCCTCATACAATAAATATAATAATAAAGGATAGTTGTTTTGGTTTTCACGTATTCTGTATAATGGTATGACGTGTTAGTTTATTTAAGATTACCCGGATTTGTTAAAACTTTACGAACATTAGAACATAATATTAATATTCTATTAGCTTAGGATAATTAGTCCTTTTTATCTAGACCGTTCATATTAATCTAGGAGTCTATAATAGTACCCCAACCAACATAACTAGAATTATACTAAAAAGACTTTTATCTTTGTTAAAATTAGTTAAGGCCGGACATCCGTCCGGAATATAAAATAGGATGGATGGGTTTGAAATGTAGGAAAGGAGAAGGTTTGTTAGAGAGGGGTTAGTGGTGATTAAAGTGCGTGGTCCCATACATACACAACATTCAATTGCCGTCGTTTAAATTGTCGAAACGCTACCCGTCAAATCATGGTCTACGCTTGTGTCACTAAACGCTACCACGTGGGGTTAACTACAGGCAGATTGTACCGCCATAACTGGTTAGTAAATACTTTATACTAGAAATTACAGTGAAAATATTGTATGTTCGTTGTGAAATTCTGTAGGTTGTGTTTTAAAAATATCTAAATTAATGTTAAAGTATCGTAATGAGTTTGCCTTTTTTGCCAGTTAGAAATTTATGGTTGAAAGAAATCTCAATCACCTCAGTAGGAAGGATTATATTAACGGACCTTGTTTCTACGACTTTTTCAGCTAGGTAAAGATAAATCTTTTATAAAAGTAGAATTGGGAACTAAGGTTATACCAGCCATAATAATTATATAGCCCACTAAAGAACTAGGTCTGCCAAGAGATACAGTAATTACTATGTGCTAATGTACATTGTAAGGGGGCGCCCCTTAAACCTACATTCAGGTCGCAAGTCCTGAACGCTTAGCTACCTACAAAACGAATGGATTTAGCATTCGTATGGATTTTACTTTCAAATGTGTAAGTAGCATCAATTAGGGTTCTTTTGTGTAGGGATAACAGAAAATCATATAACTCATTAGTACTTATGTGCCTTTAGTTCTAATATTCGCATATTTGCTTTGTTTAGGTGGTTTTGTACTGACTTTAGAAATGGTGAAAAATTCAAAGTGGACATTATTTATGATCGTAGATTTAGCTATATTTATTTATTGATTATTTTCCTTTACGCTTATTTGTATACTATTGTTTGCTATATTACTCTGACGTACCTCTAAAACAACTGGTTTACTACTTATTTAACACAACGGTTTTCGGGTCCTACCACTTTTGACGATCACGCTTGGTCAAATAAAATACTTCTCTACTATTATTAATTATGAGATTCTTTTGACCCTCTCTCGTTGAGCCTAGATGCTTCAGAAGTTTCTTTGAACAGTTTATTATTTTATTCAAATATCCATAAAGAAGGGGGCACGTATAAGACGCAGTCGTTTGGAAGGGAAATTCGTCTTCTCCGTTCAGAGAACGGGAAATTGCGGGGAAGTCTAGCTCGTCTTAATTTGTTTCTGGGCGAGTCGGAGTTTTTGCGTGTGGGTGGTAGGCTTCGTAACTCAGAATTGCCCTATGGGACTCGACATCCTCTCTTGTTGCCCAAGAGCGGTCATTTTATTGAGTTGCTGATCAGGGACCGCCAAAATAGGAACTGTCATGCTGGGCTCAACGCATTGCTGGCTTGTCTGCAGCGAGAGTTTTGGATTTTGTCCGCCAGACGAGCAGCTCGCAGCGTCACCTTTAAATGTATCCCTTGTTATAGGTTAAAGGGAACCTTGACCCAGCCACAAATGGGTGAGTTGCCGTCCGATCGTGTCCGGCCCGCTCGACCTTTCGCTAAGGTTGGGTTGGATTTCGCGGGTCCGTTTTTGGTGAAGACGTCAAGTGTTCGCAATGCCAGACAGGTTAAGGCCTATTTATGCGTCTTTGTCTGTTTGTTTTCCAAGGCTGTGCATCTAGAGCTTGTTTCAGCCTTGTCTACGGAGGCCTTTGTCGCATGTCTGTCGCGGTTTGTCAGTCGGCGTGGTCTCCCTCATTTAATTCGCTCGGACTGTGGCACAAACTTTAAGGGTGCAGATCGCTATCTAAAGGAAGTCCTTCAGTTTTTGTCGGACAATCACACGTATATTGACTCGGAGTTGTCCAAACGGGGCGTGACTTGGATTTTTGATCCTCCCGGCTATCCTTCGTGGGCCGGTATTTTCGAAGCAGCTGTCAAAGTCACCAAAACTCACCTCCGCCGTGTTCGTCCGCCTCACGTTTGAGGAATTACAAACGGTATTTTGCAACGCCGAAGCGGTATTGAACTCACGACCGCTTTGTCCGATCTCGTCGGATCCTAATGACCTGGAAGCGCTATGTCCAGGCCATTTCTTGATCGGTAGTCCTTTAACCTCCTTGCCTGAATATTGAACTCACGACCGCTTTGTCCGATCTCGTCGGATCCTAATAAGTCCAGGCCGTTTCTTGATCGGTAGTCCTTTAAACTCCTTGCCTGAATACCCCTTCATCGATATGTCAATTAATAGGTTATCGCGTTTTCAATTGCTTCAACAAATTACGCAATTGTTCCACCGTCGGTGGTCTTCGGAATATTTACATTTGTTACAGCAACGGTTTCGGTGGACGGATAAAACCAACACCCCCCGCGTCGGAGACCTCGTCCTCTTAAAGGATTCAAATTTACCGCCCTTGCAATGGCGTTTAGGTCGCATCGTGCAATTATTCCCCGGTTCGGACGGTATACCGCGGGTCTCAGAGGTCGTGGTAGGGGATTCAGTGCTGAAGCGTGCCGTCGCGACGCTTTCTCGATTGCCAGTAGATTAATGGCTCTGGCTCGGTTTATCCTCATCCAGACACGGTCTGGCTGGGGCGGGGGTTTGTTCGGTAAAAATTATGCGGTCAGTTCGGCGACACGATCGTAACTTGCTCTGTGCGCGTGCACGTCATTCAGTCACTCATATAATCTTTGGTTGAAAGGTCGCGGCCGTTGTTTTTCGATATAATTTAATATTTTATAGTTATAGTCAACAGAAAAACACAATACAGACATTCACATACACACTACATACAATCTTACTCAAATAACGTTATTACAAAAAACATCTAAAGCCAAAAGGGGTAAGTTCTTGTAAATTTAACTTGTGACGTAATTAGTTAAGGCCTACGTAGGCCCAGTTTTTACGATCCAAAATGTATGCACAGAGTGCCCTTCCGGCCCGAATTTTTCTATGCAGCCGGCCTTAGTCCTGCGTGATGGTGGTGAACCCATTGCTGCAACACTACTGATACCAGTTTACATGGACTGAGGTGGCATTGCGTATGTCTCATGTCATCATTGTATACGTCTTATGTCATCATTTTGTATGTCTCATGTCATCATTGTATACGTCTCATGTCATCATTGTGTATGTTTCATTTCATCATTGTATACGTCTCATGTCATCATTGTGTATGTCTCATGTCATCATTGAATATGTCTCATGTCATCATTGTGTATGTCTCATGTCATCATCGTGTACGTCTCATGTCATCATTGTGTACGTCTAATGTCATCATTGTTTACGTCTTATGTCATTATTGTGTATGTCTCATGTCATCATTGTATACGTCTCATGTCATCATTGTGTATGTCTCATGTCATCATTGTATATGTCTCATGTCATCATTGTGTATGTCTCATGTCATCATTGTATATGTCTCATGTCATCATTGTGTATGTCTCATGTCATCATTGTGTACGTCTCATGTCATCATTGTGTACGTCTCATGTCATCATTGTATACGTCTCGTGTCATCATTGTATACGTCTTATGTCATCATTGTGTATGTATCATGTCATCATTGTGTATGCCTCATATCATCATTGTGTATGTATCATGTCATCATTGTGTATGTATCATGTGATCATTGTGTATGTATCATGTCATCATTCACCACCTTTAAAATAATAAGTCATAAAATTAAAGACCAGGGACAGAATAATATAACCCCCAATTTGCCAGTTGTAGAACTATGAGAAAGAAGTGTCTCAGAATCGTACACGTACACCTACACGAACACGGGGGAATAAATACTTAAAATATTAATCATATTTCCGAAGCTCTATATGTGTTAACGATAGCAAAAGGCTGACGGCTCAAGATACGAGTAGAGTGCACCATCTGATAATTGTTAAATCTCGTCATAACTTTAACGTTAACAAGAACCAGCCGAAAATGACTGGTTATAGTTAAAGTTACAATTGACAAGCCGCTAATTGATCATAAAATAAGGTTATTTATGTAAAATACAACAAATTTTAATAAACTGGTGTTTTGAATATTATGTAGGTAGCATTGCTATTGAAATAAATTAATTTAAACAGGTAGTATTTTTTTAACTATGTAGGTATCTCATAGAATTTGTAATTTTACATAGATAATTATAGATAATACCGTCACAGCAAGTTCTACTAAACTTGCTATTATTACTTTATATTATAAATTCAGTAAAGCCTCGGGGTACTCGTAATAGTTATTCAAACCTTTACAAAAAACATTTTTTGATAGCACTAACACAGAGAGTATCCATATTTATTTATTGTTTTGCAACATGCATGCTGCACCACTCATGCACGCTTGGTTACAAATGGCGTCATCCTTGTCTATACTCAAGGTCACTGTCAAACTACATTGGCTCCTTCCTTCCTTCTTCGATGTGGAGACCAGATTTCGCATTATAGCATATCATTTCTCCATAGTCATGTGTAAAAAAAAGTGCCTATATTTAAGTTTGGCGAAGCGCCATATCCAAGTTTTATCTTAAAGGGCGGTGGTGTACATCCTTCAGAATTTGCGCGTCATGTCCGGCTTATTTCTTCATAATTCGCTATGATGATGATAAAATATATACATCGAAGCACACTAAATGAAATTAGAAAAATTAAACAGAAAAAAACACCACTCCTTCTTAAAAGCTAACCGTATATTAACCAGTAAAATACAAAATTGTGCAAGTTTACCGAATTTCTCAACAGTACAAAGTTCCTTAGGTTGCGCGGCGGTAGCAGCGGCGGCGACGGCCAGCAGGACGCAGAGCGGGGCCAGCATGGTGCGAGCGGCGGTGCGGAATCTCGGAGGGCGAGGAGTGCTGCTCCACATAAATGTTTCCATTTTTATATGTCATCGATTATTCACGCAGTTTTGAAATAAACACAAGTATTTCATATTTATTACAGCGTTACGAATTTGCTGATAATGTTTGTTACATATTAAGATACTAATTACGAACAGGTAGTATTTATTAAATTGGGGTTGACGAACTGTTACGTCAACATAAAGACAAAGGTGAAAAGCATGTTTGTGTTTTGGACACCAGGCAGTATGTCAGTCACGGCCAGAAGAAGGATGTCGCATTCACACCGCAAACCGTTTTAAGACTGACATCACATTTACACCGCAAACCACTTTAAGAATGACAGCGTATTTATACCGCAATCCATTTAAAGAACTGCGTTTTTTTTTTAAACTATTCCCGAATCCCTGTAATTTGTTGCTCGAATGGTTGCTCAGAAAATTAACCTTTGGTAGAAACTCAACACCCGATTACAATAATTTTAAACATAAATACCTACCACTTTCAAAACAAAACTTAAAAACCTCTCCGTTGCTTATTGATTAAACTCGAATATTAAAACCATAATTATTTTGGCTCAGTAATTAAATCAATCGATAAACCGTATACTTTTTTAAATATTTGTCACTGGATTTTGCCAAATTTTGAAGCTGTTCTATGTCAGGGCTTTGCAGAACATACATTAGTTCTGATCAAGACACATCAAAATTCATGCGAGTCTGAAGTTCAGACTTGATCATATTCATGGACATTTTGTTTCACACTTTCATTTATAAATTATTCAAAAGGCTGGAAACTCTCGCAAAAGGCGTGGCTTGATGCTACTGAAAGTACAAAACCAACTATTTTCTTTAAATTTACAAAATCAATAAAATTGTTCGTTCTAAAGAAGTCATTGGTACGAGAATTTTTGGGGCAGATAATTGGGCAACCGGTGCTACTGAGGCAGGGTTCTACTGCGCGGTTTTGCCCTGAGATCCGGGGTTTTTCCTCCTCGGTTTCTTTTTTTTCCCGAGAGCTTGGGATCTATCGGTAGGAGGGTTGGCGGTGGGGATCAGGTTTGCTTCTACTGAGAGGTCATACTCCTGGGGGAGGATTTGTTGTAGATAGGTAGGTGACGGCGGGTGTGTAGACTTGTTGCCTGTTAGGCATTGCGACGAGGTAGCGGAGTAGCTGACTATATCACCCCTTTTCTCTAATCCTACAATCAATCATGTGTCAACAATCCAATGATGTGTCTTGCGGGAGCCCTTTGATCGCCACTTTTTGCGGACGTTCGCTGTCTAAGCTATAGCAGTAGGTACCAAGATACTGCGCTATCGAGCTCAGACAGCTCGTAGATATAGGCCACTACCGTACGGTACGCAACTGTTGATTTAGTGAAAAAGCGTACGTCTTTTCCAAGTGATCGAGCATTGGGGGCGTGGCCTTGAATTGAAATAATTTTTTTAAGTGCGTCGACCATTGTGGTAGGGATTTAACAACAATTGGGGGGTGACTATTTTTTTCCCTATTTCTATTTCTATCGTCTTGGCTGTCTTTGGGTGGGGGTTGGACTATTAATACTTTGTGACGGCTGGGATGCGGTTTAGCTCGAGCCTATAGCCTGAGCGAAGGAGCGACCATTTTGTATCGCTGAGGTTAAGGGTGCAATTGGTTGAGGGGGGTGATTTCTGATACTTCCATCCCTTCAATTGGGGTGGAGTCATGGGACACCTCTGCGGTTGCCTTAGAAGTGGACGGAGCTTGCATGGCGAGAGATTTTTCCCGGTCGGCAATTACCTCCCTGCTTCTAAGCATGCACGCTCGGCAGGGTCATTCGCTGGACTAAGCGAGAAAGGCCTTGGTCTTACATCCCTGCAGCGTACCCTGGGGTATCTGCGTGGCAGAGGGGTTGATGGCGGGTTTATATTCAGAGCTGAGGATGGGGTAGTTGTTGTATTGGCCTTGCTGTTTTGGCTGCCCTTTTTGGAGGATGAAGAGTTCTGGCCGAGATGGGGTGGGGTGTCAAGTATCGGGGAGAGCAGAGAGGGTAGGGCGGGTAGATCCTCATCCCTAAAAAGTTGGTCGCCGGTGTCCGATGCCGAGTAAACCGACGACGCGGAAATGGCTGAGGCCATGGACGGGAGTCTTGAGGGCGAAAAAGCCACGGAGAAGGGTCGCTCTAATTTTGCGGGCGTAATTTCGCCGGAGAAGAGATTACACGCCACGAGGGTGCCGGAGGAATGGGAACGTATCCACAAATTCTTATACCTCTAGTACGTACCGGAGAGGGGGGGTTCTGGAAGGAGCGGCATTCCGGTAATTCACTGCTACCTGCATCCCAGGATGCGCGACTGGCTGCTGCTGGATCTATAGGGGAGGCCCTACTGGGCCGCCCTTAGAAGAGCGACGATCGACAGCGATCCGTGGCAATAGAAAGCCGAATACAAGGGCAATCGGTCACCGAAAAACCTCCTCGAGACCGCTGAAAAAGCCACCCATTTGCACAAACCCTCGGGCACTCTGTAAGATGGCAACTTCGATAGAAAACCCCGATGCCAGACCCGATCGACGCCTTCGCCATGTCCAGGCTACATACCAATGCCTCCCCCTGACTCTCAATGGCTAGTGCCCATCGGTGTGTGAGATACACTAGAAGGTCACCAGTCGAGCGACCGTGGCGAAAGCCATATTGACAATCACTGACCAGGTCGTGTTTTTCTAGGTATCTTAGAAGCTGTGTGTTGACCACACGCTACATCACCTTGTAGAGGAGAGAATTAATAGCGATAGGCCTGTAATTCGATGGATCTGATCTATCGCCCCTTTTGGGCACCGGGTGCACATTCGCAGTCTTCCATAAAGACGGAAATTGCCTAGTATGGTAGGAAAGCGCGAAGAGGAATATAGCATTCCATACCAGCGAGGATTGTCTCAGTGACTGCGGCTGCGCAGACGCCAGGATCTTCTGAGCTAAAGCAGATCTGCCTCCACGGGTACGATGCATAAAATTCTCGCAATCCATTCCAGTCTGTTGACTAATAGTGCCACACACGACGCCAAATAGTTTGCCCAGATGGATCGGGTTGTGTGCATGACACTTGAGTCCGAACGAGACTGTGGTCCGAGGAGCCTAAAGGCGCATCCACTGAGACGGAATATCCATCCGGACGTGTAGTCAGCACAAGGTCCAGTAAGGAGCTTGTATGGTCCTCTATATCTGGTATTCTCGTTGGAGAAAGTACCAGCTGAGAGAATCCATAGGTCGGAGCAAATTCATGAGCTATCCCTGTATAGTTATTGGTTCGAGAACTGAGCCACTCACGATGGTGGGCGTTAAAGTCTCCCAAAATAACTAGTTCTGCTGTGGGATATTGCTCTAGAACTTTGTCAGTCGTCAAAATCAGGTGCGTGAAGAGTCTAGTTACGTCCGTGTCCCCGCTATGAGACCTGTATAGGCACGCATAAATACGAGTGTGGACACCGTAATCTACGCGCACCCACAATATCGACAGGTCCCGGTCTTCAAGGCTATGAAGGCGGCGACAGCAGATATCCTCCCGGACGAACATATATACTTCGGCACGACTCACATAATTGTCCTCAAGTTTGTAGCCGGGATAATGAAGGTATAATGTATCGGCGGGGCAGCATATTTGCGTCTCCGTTAGAAAAAGAATGGTCGGCTACGCAGTCTCCAGATGGAGGTGGACTGCGTTAAGATTTGCGTGAATACCCCTAATGTTGCAAAAGTCCACATTAAATGTGGATGGAGCGACTGCTGAAAAAACTCTTTTTTTGAAAGTTGCTAAGACTAAATATGAGAATTCACTGCACAGACAGCTTAGAGGACAAAAGGTGCGGTACTAGAATTGCCGAAGCATGGCACAGATAATACGGTTGCTGGCACGGCGGGCGGAAGGGCCCCTGATCCCCTCTGTTGTAGTAGCCGGGTCCACACCGGTCTCCTTCTCCGGCACGACTACCACTTCAGAGACTTTACACTGGCTGGCGGATCAGCCTCCCAGGGCGGGGATTAAGTGATCCCTTGGTTCGGGAACCCGTTCAACCTGCGGGCGGCCAGCGGTCAGCCGTTTCATCAGGTCTCCCTGACCGCCGGACAAGCACGCCGCGTCTACGCCGAGCAATAACAGCAACAAGCACCGCCGGTCCTCCGCTGTCCGCGCAGCGAATCCTCAAAGAGCTCTGGCAACCTTACTCACTGCCAGGAACACAACACTACTCAAAGTTAGTGTTATTATGGCCGCCGTTTTTTTAAGGTAGAGGTACTTCCCCAGTTCGGGCCTCTCATTCGAGCAAGTACTCGCTATGCCCCGCTTTATTTGTTCGGGCGACTTATAGTCCGGGACCGTTAGAGCATTTTGAGGTCACATAATCAAGATAATAAAGTCGTAACAAATGCGAAGTTTTAATTTGTGTCATTTTCATCCACGATATAAATAAATAAAAAACATAAAAGCACTAATTTAAAGTATTTAATTGCGCTTGAGCTGGCAGCGCGGCGGGGCAGGGCGTGCGGCAGACAAAGGTACTTACTTGCACAAGCGCGCTTCTGCGATCTCAATACCTACGAATTTGTGCATTACTAGAGATGATAAGGGACGGTCAATGTGTTCGACTCTACGCTGCTGAATTGAACCATAATGTTGCACAAGTCGATAACTTCTCCATTCAATCGTCGAAGAGTGGCTATTCCACTGTTTGATATTTAATATCTAAAACTAAGAATTATATACCTAATTGTTTTTTTAACTTAATTGAGTATATATCGAATCAGAATCCTAAAATATAACTGGATCTCAAAGAAGTACCTAAGCGTCAAAAAATTCGTTTTTAAACACGTACTTTAGACGTAAATAAATAACATACAGAGTAGGTACGCAAACTCAAAAATAATTCCTAAAGAAACATAGTTTATTTATTTAAACTTTCAATTATCCAACTTGAGTTTTTTTATAATCACACTAAGACCAATGGTATTTTCATAATTATTTTAATAATAAAAAAAACAACCGGGTTCAAAAAGATGAACTAAAAAGGTAAAAATAATTACTTATTTCTAAAAAATCTGATGTTAATTACAGTTTGAAGTTGGTTTCTATTTACCTAACAGTTAATAACACACTTCACTTGCATGAAACCAACTTCAAACTATAATTCAGATCAGATTTTTTAGAAATAAGTAATTATTTTTACCTTTTTAGTGCATCTTTTTGAAGCCGGTTGTTTTTTTTTTATTAAAAAGTTTTTATTCTTTACTTTTGAGTAACGAAGTGCTTTTTTTAAGGGAAAGTTTTTTGGATGACATAGGTATTTTTATTAAATATTGTCTAAAAACTAAACTACTGAATCGATTTGGATAAAAATACTTGGGACCAACTCGCAAGTATATCCTGTCGAATAAAAAACAAATCACGTAAATCTGTTCATAAACAAAAAAGTATTCCACAAAAAAAATATACAGTCGATTTGAGAACCTCCATCTTTTTTTGAAGTCGGTTGAAAATAATAATGATAAATAATATACTGCAGATGTCTTCGTAATGAATTCACATAGAAATACTCATATAAAATTCATTACCTTCTTTTGGTTTTATAACCATTACCTTCATAGCTGAAGGAAATTGATGGTAGTAAAAGTGAGGTTATTAAATTTTTTAAACTGTTTCATTTCTATCCGCAATAAATCGACTTACGTACATAAAAATAATATTAAATATGAACAACACAAGGCTTCTTCTCGGTTTCAGAAGCTTCGAAAAATCTGAAAAAAATATATACATGTACCTACATTATCAATTCCTCTACAATTAATGTGACATTCGGTTTTCTTGTAACTTGCTTCGTTTTTTAATTAAAAATGAAAATGCAATGCGTTCTTTTAAAATTAAATTCGTAACTACTGCTAAACGGTTGCGACGATTTTGATCCTATTTGATTTTAATTTGCCATTTTTTTTTTAAATCCAACAATATTTTCCGGGTTGCTAAAAACAAGCGGGTCCCTACGCGGGCGCGGGCGTCAGTGTTTCTCTAGCATTCGGACGGGGAGGTTGTGTCGCACGTCGTTCTGTTACGTTGACCAGTATTTCGGGGACACACACGTCCTTAATGTTTGCCTACAGCAAGTTTTTGTGTGTGTGTGCGTTTAAAGAATTCGCAATAGAAAATAGAATGAATTGTTTGATATTGTGTTTTGCGCTTAGACGCTTTAGGTTATTATTTTAGTTAAGTACTCGTGCCTACCTATAGTTTATGATCTTGCGCATGAAGAATATAGGTACCAAATACGTTTACTCTTTTCTGAATTTTGATATGACAACTGATTGTATTTCCATCGTAATTTAACAAAGCCTAAAGTACCTATGTTATACATTAAGATGTAACGCGCACTATAGCGAGAAAACTTGCCGTTATCAATGGTATTGAAAAGCGTACTTTGGTTGGAAAATTTCTGCTTTACAATTTTGTGCTCACATTTTTTCTCTTAAAGTTTTAGAGTAAAATGAGTAAAACAATTAATATAATATATATTAATTAATATATTAATATATATTAATGTATGTATACGATACCACGACGCCTCCTCTTTCAAGTAGCTGGTAAAAACTGATCTGCTACTCAAAATCTAAAAAATAATTTGACATATGCTTTATTTCATTAAATTTATTTGCATATTTTACTATTTTTAGTCCATTTTCGGTGGACTATTACTTAAGTTCTATTTCCGGAGTGCTACTCTAATATATCTTTATAATTTTTTTAACGAAACTGACAGACTATTTATGTTCATATAGGACACCTGCCTGATTTTATCAGAACGAATGATAGAATTATAGGACTTACTCTCTTACCCCGGTTTCCCCGTTCGGCATTAAAAAGGTTCATCCGTAAACCTTTTCATATATCGTCGACTATATCTTGTAACGTACCTATTATTGTAGTAAAAGTGCCAGTCGCGCACAAAGGGTTCCGTCCTATTATCTATAAAAACGAGTAGTAGGGAGGTACGGGAACTGGCTCAACTTTGAGGGTTATTGGGGGCCCGCGAAAAAGCTCTCTACACACTCGCGCATATGTGAATCAACTTTATTCGCGGTCTAATTATTTTAATTCGCGTGTGGATCTATTTTATTCGCGGTCTAATTATTTTAATTCGCGTGTGGATCAATTTTATTCGCGGTCTCATTATTTTCATTCGCGTGTGGATCAACTTTGTTCGCGATCTAATTATTTTAATTCGCGTGTGGATCAACTTTATTCGCGGTTCTATGAAATGTTCTGCGTGCAGTGTCAACAATGGTTTTTAACAACAATAGATAATTCATTATTTAGTTTCTTTCAGTTTCTTTTATCTACGAGGTTTAATTATTTGTAAGTCTCTGTGGGTAGCAACGATTTCAATGAATTGTAATAACAATAAGACGTTGATTTATTTCTTAAATGCCGTGGGAGGTCCCTGCTAACAGGTTGATACATGTTTTACTACGAAGAGGCGTCATCTTTAGAAATTTTTTCAATTGAAATTATTTATTTAAGCTCTGTGACAAGCAAATACAGCTACTTACAATGCCAATATGGATTGTGATAACAAAAGATAACTTATTGTTTGGTGTCCTTTATTTTGAACTTAAGCTTTAAAATTAAGACGACAGATTATTTCTTCAATGCACTTCCGAGGAGGTCTGTTAACAATTAGACACATGTTATCTATAGAAATATTTTCTATTAAAAATATTTATTTAAGCTCTTCGTCATGCAAACATTCCGATACCAGGTACTTACAATGCCAATATGAATTGAGTGATAACAATAGATGGCTTATTGTTTAGTTTTTTTTTTCCGACGTTGATTCATATCGTGTGAGGTCTCTGTCATATCCTGTTGGAACACGCAAAGACATGTAGGCTATAACCATATATATAAGGAACCACAGTAAAATTCACACTGCAGTCTTATTCGTGAGTTTCAAAGTTATACCTACAGTGTTTTGTGTTCATATTCCATCAAATGAAGGTAAGTTTAATTACTTAATTTTCTCGATAGTGTATGTTTTATTGTTTTTTTCATAATGTATGTGTGTAATTGTTTTATTATTGTCCTGTTTGGTCAAATGGTTAGTGCAGCTAACTGCGGAGCCAAGGGTCACGGGTTCGAATCCCACAAGGAGCAGGTGTTTTTTGTGATGATTAAACATTTGTTACTGAATCATGGATGTTGTTTATATGTAGTCTATGTACTGATATTCTATGGTTGTTGTTTCTGGTTACCATAACACAAGTTTAATACTTAGCTTGGGGTCGGAACCATCTATGTGTATACGTTTATGTATATTATTTTATAACGGTATTACATAATTAGCGTCTAACCAATAGTTAAAGTACTGAGTTCCAATATTATTATTTTTTTTCTCTTATGTGCTTGTAACAGCAATTAATGTGTGTTAGTATATTATTCAATCGAATCAAATAGTGAAGTTTGTTTGTTTATTGTTCTTTAACCCAGCAATAGAGATTATTAGCACTATAAGGAAATTTTATTAATACAATTTTATTAATTTCATTTTTATTAACTTATTGTTTTATAATTTTTATTGTTCCAGCCTTTATCCCCGGAAAATTATACGTTAAAAAATTATTACTTTCCTTTGGATATGAGTCAAGAAGAAACTAAAGACTGTACTATTCAAAAAAATTTGAAAAGCACAACAAAGCGGAATATCAAAAGTATTGACGCATTTTTTGAAAATCCTAAGAAAAGAAAATCTCAAGCAAAGTCTTCGTGTGTCAGTCAAGGCAATGAAAATGGAATCTCTTATATTTCTACCAATAATGACGACACAACGTCTGCAAGTCACCTATTAAAAATTGAAATATATAATATGAAAAAGATAAAGGACATACCAGCTGAAGATCATTGGAAATACGCAGACTTAAAAGTTAAATATTATACACAATCACATGACGACCAGCATTATCTAAGTACCCGGGATTCCATATATAATATTACAAAACAAATAGCAATGAACTGTGATTGTAAAAAGTTCTTCATTGAAACTAAAGATAAGCGGGGATATTAATTTCATTCATTCATTTACAACTTCTTAACATTACTTAACAGAGAACGCCAAAGCTTAAAAACAACAATAGATTTACCCCCACGCTTCATTCAATAACAAGTAGCCATTGTCAGAGTCAGTGTATTTAAAGACGGGCAAAAGACTTCTAGTCAATATTTTCTCACCAGCAAACACCATGGATGTGTTCAAAGATCGTGAATACGACAAGGATTTGCTTAACATGTGTTTTGAAGCGGAAAGAAAATATTTGTTACTCAATAGTGGTTACTCACTTCCGATATCACAACCATACGAGGAACGTAAAATTAATATTTTGACGGTGATGGACCAGTTGGAGCAAGAAAGACTTGAAAAGGAAATGTGCATTTCATACACACAAGAAGATTTATCACCATCTTTCTATAGTCCTCAAGATTATGTTTAGCTTAAGAATGTAAAACACTGTTTATTAAATAAATAAATGTTGAATTAAAAATATCGTTTTTTTATGTAATAAGTTTCCAACAAATAAAACACATAAATTCATAAATCTATAAGTTTATTTTAAAAAAATTGCTTTATAAAGTGCTCTTAAAATTAGATCATTATACAGAGTGTTATTTGAAAAAATGTTTACAAAATCCATCATAGAAATACCAATAGATCTCATAAATAGATACACTAAACAATATTCACCACAAACTGATGTATAATAATTTTGTATCATTTTTGCATTAAAAAAATATTTTTTAGCGTTCCTTTGCATAAATATTTTATGATATCCAGTTGGTTTTCGGCCATATGAATCGAAATATTCACCGAAACCATTTTTGTCTATGTGAATAGCAATCCAATGAGATCCTGGTTTAGTGTCAGGATCTAAGTTACTTACAATATATGATGGATACGAAATGAAAACGGGCATGCGATTTGAAGCAAAAACATTGCATTCTGCTAATGGATTAATTTTTTTTAATAATTTACGTATTTCATAAGTATCCATTACACCTCTCGTAACTACAAAAGTTATTTTCAGAATGAATAAAATAATAGCTTTAGAACAATATATATGTTTTTTTAACTATTATAATCTACACTTACATCACGATTTTTATTAATTTCTATAATGTTGTCAAATTCTGCATATATAATACAATTTACTGTAGTTTTTAAAGAGTTTTCGAAGCGGACTTCCAATCTAACACTTCCATGTCTTATTAGATTCCAATGCGATTGTGAATTGGATGAAAGATCTGGGGTTAAATCAAAGGCTAATAAACAGTATCCATTGGCAAATTCTTCTCTAGATATATCATTACCTTCATTCAAAAAATGAATACCAGTTCCCGAATATAAAGTGTGATATGCTGATGTAAATAAACTGCTATCAAATGAAGGTTGCAATGTTTTAGAAGGTATTTGTTGGCCATCTACATATAAGCTAAACATATTTAAATTAAAGTTTTGAAAATTATATGGGTTCATATTAAAACTTCCATTAAAGGCTGAATTATTTACAAAACCAACTATACATCTTTTGGGAACTTGACCTAAAAAAATATTATCAAGTGTTTTTCCTTGGATTCCTGAAGGTAACGTCATAACCTTGACTTCCGCACGCGTTATAGGGTATTTGGCAGTAGTGTTGGCTAAAACTTTTTGATGAGCTAATAACACAGAAGGACTTATCCTAGCCCTTCTTATTAAAAGTGTTGCATCATTGATTTGCACTTTTAACTTTAAATCTGTACTAGATGACATTAAGTTAAATGATTCTTTGGTACGTACTAATTTAATACGTAATTCAACACCGTTTATCAAAAATTTGTCTTGATTAAATATATCACCATGTAAATGACCAATCAATTCAACTTCCTTGCTATCTTTCGTAAACTGCTGTCTCTTGGTGTAGCCTTCATTGCTTTCATCAGCAGAATCCATTTTGTTTGAGGTATCTTTATACCACAAACCACATGTAAGATGAGATTTTTTTGCAGCAGGACCATAATTTAATAAAGTTTCAATATAAGAACGATAGGCATAGGTGTTGTTTGGTGGGGCAACACTTGTCGCTGCAGTTAATACAGTTGAATCATGATTTAAAACTCTAACTTTTAATTGGAGTAATGTATTAGATAAGTCAATATAGTCTTCTCCTGTACCAGGAACTTGAAATTCTATGGGACCTTCATCACTCAAAGATGAAATCGGTTTATAATGAATCCACTGACCATTCTCTATGCTTGTTTGTGTTGTTGGTAATGCAAATAAATCTAATTCAGACTTAGCACATTCACATGAAGTATTATGTAAGAACGACATTATTATTTGTTTGATTTAAGAAAAAATATCACAACTATTCTTGTTAAAAACTTTTTTAGTAGTTCTTCTTTTCGTTGCTTTCAGAGCAATGGCTGATCGTTTATTACGTCTCTTGTTTTTATACCCTGATCCAGTCATAATGCTATCAATTTTACTATCTGCTTTCCGTTTTAAATTACTTGTTGCATCTTTCATGCGAGATTTAATAGAATCATTCATAGGTTGTGCATTCATCATATCAGACAGGAGACCTACACCCATATTCAATGCTTCTTTACTGACTGCCTTTGCTCCACTCGATAGCAACGGAAGTACAGATCTAAACAATCCCCCTAAAAAGCTTCCGATTCCATGGCCTCGTTGATATGGGACACCTTTGTAAATGATCCCCACTCCTGAACCAGCTTGATGAAAATAATAACTTTCATATGGGCAAATACTATGATTACGATTATGAGAATTCATCTTATTCGTTTAAAATGAAGTTTAGCACACGCAGTTCCAAATTGAAATGGTATTGTTGCACCTGTGTTTGTCCTTATATCTATTTCTATAGTATCAAACTCACGACGCATAACAGGTATATAGTGAGCTGGTGTAAACACATTCATTTTATAACCACCGTAAATATATTTTGTTGGGTCTAATGGAACTATTCGTAATAGTGATGTCATTACATCACCCACAATTTGAGGTTGCACAATATCAGAGTACAAAAAAAGTTGTGAAGGCAATCCTAAAAACAAATTAACAGGACGTTTAGCTATGTTGTTTGCAATTAAATTAGTTTTTGGTCCAAAACCAAGTTGAAGACTTAGCTGTGGTGACATCCTTAAAGATAAAATGTTTTTATTTTGGGGTGTTAAAGAAAAGAGTTTTGATGTCTCATCAAAACGAAACTTTATACAATCTTTTAAAAGGGGATTACTGTTAAGGGCATTTAGAAGCTGATCAATGTCATCATATGTTGTAGCGGGTATGTGGGTTTTATATTCTGCAACACTTTCAATGTTGTCGACCAATATTTTTTTTCTAAGATATAGAACATTTTCATGTTCTCTGACATTTAAAATACTAAAAGGGTAATGAAATTCAACTAGTCCTACCAGCCACTCCCCTTCTAATTTAACTGTTTTAGGAAGCTTCGTCAAAAAGTTTGTTGTTGTATTGTTTGGGAAATAGGTCATTGAACTGTTACTTAACAGAGTCAAATAAAAGCTTTCTTGACTCATATTAATTCAATGTTAGATGCTGGAATCCAGGTATTGAATTTTGATGGATAACCTTTCCACTTGACCAACACTTCTTTTCTGCCTCTAATATACCTAAAACTTATGATTTTATCTATTTTGTGCTTAAGGGTGGGGTCGTATAAAACTTTTTGTAGTTCTTTAGCATAAAATGTACCTGATATTGATTCTCCTTCTAAATCATTAAGTGTATAAACTTTATAAGGCGACCTATGAATAATTGATGATATAACAAATACTTCATCACTCCAATTAGTTTCATAGCCTTTTTGAAATATATGTTTATGCTTAGTTATTCTTACATGGTCACCAATTTGAAACTTAGGAAGCTCTGGATATATATTTTGGTTTTTATTTTTCCTGTCATATAAATTAGACCAAACAGTCATAATATTACTAGAATTGACGTCACATGGACACATTTTTATACTCGAATGGTAACTGTGATTATATGAATACATCAAATCTTGCAAAATATCTACATATCTATATGTATTTTTGTGAGTGAAATAACGCCACATTTTCATCTTAAGAGTTCTTTGAAATCTTTCTACAATACTTGCTTTAATATCTGGATTATTCGTTGTGTAGTAATTTATGTTTTTACTCTTAAAATACCTTCTAACATCTTTTGCAACGAATTCACTACCCTTATCAGATTGTATATGTTTTGGAGTTGCGTTAGCTTCTGTAAATATACTTTCAAAGCATTGTATTGTAGTTTCTGAATTCTTTTTTTTCATACATCTTGCAAAAGCATATTTACTAAAGACATCAATGACACAGATAATATATTTATAATTATCGTTATATTGACTATAGGTTCGCATATCGCTTAAATCAACTTGCCAAAGGTCGTTATAGTTAGATAAAATGTATTTATTTCTAGAAAACTTTCTCTGAACAGGTCTATGTAAAGTATATGTTTCTTGCGCCTGTAACCATTTTTTTACTTCTTTTTTATTCATCTTTCCATCCATAGCTTGGGTTAACTTATCAATACTACTATAACCAGCTGGATTAGAAACATCATAATATATTTTGTCTATATCTAATACGGTGACCATCTTTCCCAGTCAATTTTCTTGCTTTTTATATCTTTTAAAGACGTTCTCGGTGTTTCACTACTGGGCGTAGCATGTTTTTCAGGGGGAGAAGTTTCTTTAAATTTCTCTATATGTAGTTTCTTAACATACTCCAATGTTGTAGGATTACCGATACAATATAAAGGTAAACTTATATCAGTTAATAACTGAGAAAATTCTTCCCACCCCCTCGGTTTTGGACGTTTTAGCTGACGTAAGGTATCATTAATCAAATCTACAATATTGGTCCCAGGTATAACCTGCTCATTTATAGTGATTCTCCCTTGTGTATCCCATTTGACTTTATCATTATTTTCTATCAACGTTTTAATTAGCAGTTCACCTTTTTTTTTAAATGTCCTTGGAATTAATCTCATTAAATAAAAATAAGAATAGGGCTTATTGTAAACTACGTCCCTCTCTTTGGATGGTGACTGTGTAAGTAATGGTTCAGCTTTAATCTCTTCTTCTTTATATTTTTCTGTTAATTCACTGTCATCCGACACCAAAGGCAATTTTAGTGGTTGTCTTTCTTCACCAGTAAAATACAAATATCTTTGTAATGTTTGTGAATAGAGCTTCCACTTCTCACGGTCTTCTAATTTCCTACTAAGAATATCCCGCATTTCCTTATCTAGTCACGACAAGGAATCTTCAGGAATAATTTATCTACGTTTGAGCCTTTCTAAGACGTTAGGTTCAATTAATAACATCTTTTTAGCGTTCTCCATTTTCTTATATGACAGAATTGAGCAAAGAACTAAGAACTGCACCCAAAATTACAGGTAAGAATGCACCACCTTTCTGTATAATTATCTTTTTTCTGAATTTATTTCTTCCTTTAGAAACTAATTTCCTGAGAACCACTTTGTGTTTTTTTAATTTAGACTTTTCTTGCTCCTTTAAAGGAATTTTACCATTTAAAACATTAAAAATACATTCACAGAGACAGTTTATTTCTTGTTCGTTACAACTTTTTAATAGTGCCTCACAATACTTTGGTTTAAGTGTATGTAAAGCTTTTAATAATTCTTTATGTGCCTTAACTCGTCTCATTATTATTAATTATTAAAAACATTTGTTTAAATAAATTTTGATAAAATAACTGCCTATAATACTGTTGACACTAAACAATTTAAATTCAGGGACCTCAGTGAATATCTCTTTGTTTTTTATTTGTTTTTTCTTTTAAATTAATTTTTTCTGCTAAAATAAAATTAAGCTGTTTACAAATATTGTTTAATTCTTCTTTACTAGTTGTTTCTTGTAAAGTTTTGCAATACTTTCGTTTCAATACTTTTAATATTACACTAAATGAATTATTATTACACGTTGTTACGGTTCCGTGCATGATGTTGAACTAATTGATATTTGATCCTTCATATTACATTTAAATCCTTTTTTTGGTATGTAAACAGTACAAAAAATATTATTGAGTGGAAATATATTACTTTTAAAGCGATACATGTCATTTGTTTTTTGTTTTAGATCTATCATCAAATAACCATGCGGATCACTAGTGGCATCTTTATAGGCTTCCTCTACAAATTTGGAATTATCAGGAAAAACTTGTCGTGCTAAATGGCGTATTTGAGTTCTGTCCCGAGGATTTTTGAAATAAATTATATAAGAAGAGTTTAGTGAAATATCACGTTGACCTTTACCTTGATGAAATAAATTTTGAGTTATATAGAAAACGCTTAAATTTCTGTGATGGCTCCCTTTAGTAAAAATATCAACAACTCGTCCATCCGATTCTCGCATTAGGTCATCTATAACCAGTAATTGAGGTTCATTACCATCAAACATATTTAAATCTGGAATTCCTTGAGTGTATATAACATTACTAATATTATACAGTGGCTGCATTTCATCGTAACACCAAAATATATGCTTAAAATCTGTGTCACATATTTTTTTAGCGCAGTTTATAAAATTTGTAACAAAATTAGATTTTCCACATCCACTCGGACCTGCTACTATAGCTGTAAAAGGGTGTGAGAAATGAAACATCGTTTTTTTTTTAATACGTGTTAGCTTCATAAGGATTTTAAGTCAAATGTCATTTGTTCACATTGAACATTAGTTTTAAATAAAATACAGTAATACTATAAAAATCATTTATTAAATATTTTAAATAGTAAAATGTAAAGTTGACAAAACAAATAATTAGGGTTCCTTTTTCTTTTTTTTTTTATTAAATTAAAACAGTTTAATTCAGGCACAGAGAAAACCAATATACATTGTTAGACATGACTCATCAATACAAAATTAAAACAGTTTAATTCAGGCACAGAGAAAACCAATATACATTGTTAGACATGACTCATCAATACAAAATTAAAACAGTTTAATTCAGGCACAGAGAAAACCAATATACATTGTTAGACATGACTCATCAATACAAAATTAAAACAGTTTAATTCAGGCACAGAGAAAACCAATATAAATTGTTATACATAACTTATCAATACAAAATTAAAATTAAAATCAAGTCAAATTAGATGAAAATGAACATAACAGTTCAAATTAAAATTAAATAATATTTTAACATAATACAAAAATAATTTTACAACTTCTTTACATTTCTTAAACAATAATATATTTTTTAATGAAACACAGTACTTTTTAATTAGATTTATAAAAAAAATAGTTTTACAAAAAACAATTCAGAAAGTTTTTACATTATTTTCTAACTAAACATTTTTTAAGCTATAATGACCCCATGCCAGAGTATCGGTAGAATTTGGTTTTATATACCTTTTGCTATCATTGTAAGATAAAGAAACTTTATTACATTTTTGAGTAAAAATTATATGTTTAATAGATTTAAACCGAAGCATTTTACAAATTTCATTAGTATTATTAAATAAACAATTTTTGTAATTGTCAATTTTAAAGTTTTTGACAATGCTTTTGTTTACACCCTTTGCTTTAGCAACAAATTTATCTTCCACGTCAATCGCATACATTTTTGAGCGTAGTCCTACAAACTCTCTAAATATTTTACCATTATTTTCATCTTTAAATAATCCTAATTTTTTTTTATTTAACAAAGGTATACCATATTTATTGTTAATTTCATAGTCTGAGGTGTCGAAATGTATGGCAACATCTGATTTAATATCGGAATAAAAGTTTTTTGTAAATACTTGATAAACTAAACTATCTGTATCTGTGTAAAGTAGTTTTAACCTATTCTGAAACTTCACGTTCATATATTCGTAATGGAACTCATACATTAGCGTTTTTGATATATCTAAAATACAAAAACCTAAATAAATTGGTTTGTTATATAACATTTTTACCTTTTTTAATTGTATAGCAACTAATGACTCTGAAAAGATAGATAAACTATGAAATTCAGGTCTTGCTAGCAGTGATTGAGCACCTTGAACATTTCCGCGATTCTCCCAATGAGTCACCAGCTTTACATTTACTCTTTTTTCAATATTTTCCATAGTTTTACCGAAAACAGAGTTATTCATTAATTTATAAAAATCCTTTTGAAACTCAGAAACCGCCGATGCACGCAGGTTAGTATTTAAATCAATGTATTTTTTTAACCAATCACTTTGTTTAAATTTTAAAATTCTATGCACTTTTAGTAATTTTAGTCCAGTTTGTAAACATTGTTTTAAATTTCGATAATGTATTATGTAGTTATTTTTATTGTTTAAATTTAGAACTAATTTTTTTTCTTTTGTGTTACCAATACATATCTGATCAGGACAAAATGGAAAATCTGAATGTAAGTCATGTAAATGATCTGGATATTCTAAATCTACTTCCAATATATAACCATATTCTGAGTTATCAGGCACTTGAAAATTAGTATTTATGTCAACCCATTCAAACTCACTCGTCGGAAGGTATTGTGACATAGCCCAACCATATAGATTATTAGCATCAAGGTAAATTAAATAAGAAGAAGGTAAGTCACTATTATAATTGTCCATAAAAATATTGTTAGCTTTTGCATAACGGTTACTACATTGAGAAACCCCACCTCTTATTCCTTTTTGGATAAAAGCAAGTTTATCAAAATCTGTTAAAAGTTCTAACTTTTGTTGAGTATGTTTTAACATGGAATCCCAACTCAATCCAGGTGCAGTATAATACTGTGCAGCATCAAGACCATATGTTTCAAGACATAAATTTCGAAAGTTTTCAAACACATCAGCTAATAATAATACATCAGTTTTTAAATACAGATTAGAATAATCTAACATATTTTTACAGTTAAAATGATTCCAAACATCATTTGCATGTGCATAGTCCTCGTCAGATACATGCTCGTTATTCAAGGAACTAAAAAAAAATTCTTTTGTTGGTAGTGTCGTGTTTTGTAATTTTTCATAGGATGTCATAAACTCATAGGGATAAATGCCTTTACGTGTTAAACGGATGAAATCTTCGTTATTTGAAAAATTTTTACTAAGTTCATGAAATTGATTTGTATCAAGATTTTTTGCTAACTGAGAAAGACTACAAGACATGAATTTGAAAGAATCTACAAACCTTAATTTCATAGTATAATTATTTATTTGAATGCACTTTGAAAATGATATGTATTTTTCTTTATTTTGAGGTATTATTTCTATTGCTCCGTCTACACTGTTCAGCGCATGTACTATAAAGTGACTATCATAATTACTCAAGTTATGCAAAAAAATTGGAACGAATCGCGGGACTTTATAATTTGAAGAGCAAATCGAATGAGCTATTCCTCTATATAAACCCGTGTGTGTGTCATAATCTATAACAGACTCATTATTTAAATCTTTTTCACAAATGTAACAGGTTTTACTTTCTAATATATTTCTCTCATTCTCGACCGATAACGGTTGAGGACTTTTATGGAAACTGTTTTTTTTAGCAATTTGTTTTAAATCATCTACTAGAGACTGCATAAAAACCTTAGCACAGTCCTTTCCAGTATAGGTCCTATAAGTAGACAGACTATTATCGTACGAACATTTAATATAATAACCGAAGCTATATACTTCATGTTTTTGAATATTATTACTAAACGATTTGTTTGGGTCATTATCACAACTATGAATTGGTAATAAAAGGGCTTCAAAATCAGCATAAATGACAAATGGAATTTTCAATTTTTTATCAAATTTATCAAATGACAATATATTATTTAAAATTGGTTCACCAAACCACATCTTTTTTTTGGGAAGTGAATTAGGTAAATCGGTTTTAATGTGATTACAATCAAACCTTTGATGGTTAGTTAATTCATTTTGATTTCTAAATATTAACAAGCACCCGTCACAAATATGAACAGCTTCATTTTTTGATGAAATTTGTTTACTCACTAATCTAGATAAATTTTTAATGTAACAATAATGATAATTAGAACCGGTATTAATTAAAAGTAGATTAATGTGTTTTTGTTTTCGACACTTTGTAAAATGAAGCGGTCCTACTATTTTTTTTTTTTTATTATTTGCATCGTACTCTAAACCAAAGACATTAATACTTACATCATTTAAATTTTCAAATTTATTTATATCCTTCAATTTAACGGGAAATGGAATATTATTAAAATTTAATTTATTTTGGTGACTAAAATATGAACAGACTCTATCAGCGTTATTATTTACTGGATATAAGGCTGAAAGCACAGCCCATTGAAAACATTGGTGGTCATAATTTTTCACATTAATTACCGCTTTTTTGTGTTTAATATCTAATGGTAAATCTATATACGATGAACCACGTAAGGGATTAAATTTATTAACATTCATATCTATATGTTTAATTGCACGTAAGCTCCAGCCGCTATCTTTTTTTTCAAAATTGGAAATCTTATTTGTTATCTCATTAATAATCATTGAAAATATTATTTCAAAATCATCTCCACGACAATACACATAGTTAAAAGTTTGGAAATCGAAAGTATTTTTTAAGTTTTTTGTTGGTTGTATAAAATCAGCATTTAAATTAAAATTTACTTTTATGACGGTTAATTGATTAATGCAATCACTTATTAACTGAAACAAAGTTTCTTTAATACCTTGGAGAAACGAGTCAGGCGTCTCGAATTCTACCTGGGCTACAGTTTGTTTTGGGGTTATTCTATAGGTTAATATGCGTGCTCCAAATGCAGTTTCAATTAAATGAACATTTGAAAACTTTTCATGACATATTATTACATTGTTTTTATGGGAATTACTTTTTAAATGACTAGTAAAATGTTTTTTGTGGATAAAAACTTTACATTGGGGGCATTCAATCTTATCAATATTTGAACTTACATCTAAAAGAAAAGTAGACGATGCAGCTGCTGATGATGTCGATGGTACTGCTTCAGGGCCACCCCTTGATGTAGTCGCTTGTGGTTCTGATGTACGAAGTCGTTTTTCCAGTACATTTTCTCCATCTAGAGCAATTTTTCTTTTTCCACCAACTTGGCTGTAAACAATAGAAAAAAAAAAACACAATTATTATAAAAAATAAAACAGAAATATATAATTAGAAATTTAGAACATTATAAATAAGTCACATAAAAAAACCATCTCACGTTTATTTACTATTTTTACAAGAGGTGCAATATGCTATGACCGGTAATAATCCGTCAATTTCATCACCCCCACTGATTAAATGTGTATTACATGGCGTATAATACGGTTTAAAGTCTGGATCCTCAATCATTGATTTAGAAAGTTTGCCATTTATAAACCAAAATCTAATATAACGATGGAATCTACTTAAAATAATTGCTTTGTCGAGTAAAATTATTTCCTCACTAGTAAGCGACCACATTTTGTTAAACTAACAGTAACAATAATCTCAAACCAAAATACATTCTTTTATATGATCCACCCCTCCAATGCTATACAATAAGTTGTTACAAATAAAACAAGTCGAGACAAGACAGCTAGTAAACCCAAATACTTACAATGTCTGTTCTTGTTTGTTGCACTGGTGATTTTTTTCTTCGTGTAGACATATTTTATAGAGCAATTGATCGTATTCATCAATGAGTTTTCTTTCTTCCTGTATACAAAGTTCATACAGTTGTTGGTCGAAGTAATCGTTTTGTAAATCTGAAGCGTCCATGATGATGTTAGTTTGTATAAGAGTATTGAAAGTGAACGAGGTATCGCTTAAATATAACTTGTAGCCTAAGTACCTGTGGACGAAGGTGTGAGAAATCTATTGTTGTTTTTAAGCTTTGGCGTTCTCTGTTAAGTAATGTTAAGAAGTTGTAAATGAATGAATGAAATTAATATCCCCGCTTATCTTTAGTTTCAATGAAGAACTTTTTACAATCACAGTTCATTGCTATTTGTTTTGTAATATTATATATGGAATCCCGGGTACTTAGATAATGCTGGTCGTCATGTGATTGTGTATAATATTTAACTTTTAAGTCTGCGTATTTCCAATGATCTTCAGCTGGTATGTCCTTTATCTTTTTCATATTATATATTTCAATTTTTAATAGGTGACTTGCAGACGTTGTGTCGTCATTATTGGTAGAAATATAAGAGATTCCATTTTCATTGCCTTGACTGACACACGAAGACTTTGCTTGAGATTTTCTTTTCTTAGGATTTTCAAAAAATGCGTCAATACTTTTGATATTCCGCTTTGTTGTGCTTTTCAAATTTTTTTGAATAGTACAGTCTTTAGTTTCTTCTTGACTCATATCCAAAGGAAAGTAATAATTTTTTAACGTATAATTTTCCGGGGATAAAGGCTGGAACAATAAAAATTATAAAACAATAAGTTAATAAAAATGAAATTAATAAAATTGTATTAATAAAATTTCCTTATAGTGCTAATAATCTCTATTGCTGGGTTAAAGAACAATAAACAAACAAACTTCACTATTTGATTCGATTGAATAATATACTAACACACATTAATTGCTGTTACAAGCACATAAGAGAAAAAAAATAATAATATTGGAACTCAGTACTTTAACTATTGGTTAGACGCTAATTATGTAATACCGTTATAAAATAATATACATAAACGTATACACATAGATGGTTCCGACCCCAAGCTAAGTATTAAACTTGTGTTATGGTAACCAGAAACAACAACCATAGAATATCAGTACATAGACTACATATAAACAACATCCATGATTCAGTAACAAATGTTTAATCATCACAAAAAACACCTGCTCCTTGTGGGATTCGAACCCGTGACCCTTGGCTCCGCAGTTAGCTGCACTAACCATTTGACCAAACAGGACAATAATAAAACAATTACACACATACATTATGAAAAAAACAATAAAACATACACTATCGAGAAAATTAAGTAATTAAACTTACCTTCATTTGATGGAATATGAACACAAAACACTGTAGGTATAACTTTGAAACTCACGAATAAGACTGCAGTGTGAATTTTACTGTGGTTCCTTATATATATGGTTATAGCCTACATGTCTTTGCGTGTTCCAACAGGATATGACAGAGACCTCACACGATATGAATCAACGTCGGAAAAAAAAAACTAAACAATAAGCCATCTATTGTTATCACTCAATTCATATTGGCATTGTAAGTACCTGGTATCGGAATGTTTGCATGACGAAGAGCTTAAATAAATATTTTTAATAGAAAATATTTCTATAGATAACATGTGTCTAATTGTTAACAGACCTCCTCGGAAGTGCATTGAAGAAATAATCTGTCGTCTTAATTTTAAAGCTTAAGTTCAAAATAAAGGACACCAAACAATAAGTTATCTTTTGTTATCACAATCCATATTGGCATTGTAAGTAGCTGTATTTGCTTGTCACAGAGCTTAAATAAATAATTTCAATTGAAAAAATTTCTAAAGATGACGCCTCTTCGTAGTAAAACATGTATCAACCTGTTAGCAGGGACCTCCCACGGCATTTAAGAAATAAATCAACGTCTTATTGTTATTACAATTCATTGAAATCGTTGCTACCCACAGAGACTTACAAAAAATTAAACCTCGTAGATAAAAGAAACTGAAAGAAACTAAATAATGAATTATCTATTGTTGTTAAAAACCATTGTTGACACTGCACGCAGAACATTTCATAGAACCGCGAATAAAGTTGATCCACACGCGAATTAAAATAATTAGATCGCGAACAAAGTTGATCCACACGCGAATGAAAATAATGAGACCGCGAATAAAATTGATCCACACGCGAATTAAAATAATTAGACCGCGAATAAAATAGAAACACACGCGAATTAAAATAATTAGACCGCGAATAAAGTTGATTCACATATGCGCGAGTGTGTAGAGAGCTTTTTCGCGGGCCCCCAATAACCCCCTCACAGGCCCCTCAAAGTTGAGCCAGTTCCCGTACCTCCCTACTACTAAAACGTCAAAAAATCACGTTTGTTGTATGGGAGCCAGCCTAAAATTTTTTTTTTTATTAATTTAATTATTTTTTGGTAGAACAGGCAGATGCAAACATGTATATCTTTCTAAATACGACGTATAGTTGGTAAAAGATCATATTTAAATTATAATATAGGACTTAGAAATGTGTCCCTTAATGTTCCCCTCGTTACCATTCGATGATACGTACGACTATGCTGTCGCACCCCGCTCATTAGAGCCGGAGACAGTAATCTTTTTGCTGTCGGGCAAGGTACAGGTTTGAAAGATATTGTAATTACATACATTATAAAAAAATAATTACCATTTATTTCATTACCGTTCAGTACCTTCCAGATATATCGAATGGTAATGAGAAATCACAAATGGTAATGAGAGATTATGTTACATTCTACAGTGGTTATTTAATACACAATGTAATAATATATCTTTACAACATATATCTTCGCTTCTCGTTATGTTGAGGTTTAAGTACATATGCTGTAAAGCAATTAAAATTTACATACTCAAAAAGTTTGGAATATAGGAGAGGGTGGCATACCTTGGGACACTTCGTATTATATTAATTTATCATTCTGGTTGATTTTCGATCCTAAATAACTGTAACAAATAATACAGCAATAACTTGACAAGAAGTGCAATATTAATGTTTTACCTAGGCGGTAAGCCTAGCATCAGGCGGACAATTAGCTTGTTTGTCACCTTAGTGGTATAAAAAAACTAAATGTTTTCCGTCTTATTTATTCAAAGGGGTCCCAAGGTATTTGCATAATTGTACCCTGGAACAGTACGACTTTAAATTTATATCAAATCATCATCCAAAACATTCACTCCAAATGATATTTGTTAAGGTCAATATAGTAGATGATATTTTATTTTCACGCCTCATTGTCCCTCCAATCTTTCCTTATATAGCGGCTACATACTTAGTTTTTTTTTTACTAATTCACAAATAGAGTTTTTTAATTTGGTGTCAAAAACATGCAAGTGTAGGCATACAAGTTTTGGCCTTTTATATGCACTATAAAAGTCTTCTTAGGCATCACTTTAGATACTAAATTGTAATGGCACTCACATATTTCTCTCTTAGCGCGAAAACTTAGCTTAGCCGCCTATTCTGTCAGAAAATTTAAAGTAGCCTATGTTTCTAATATTTATTATATTCATGGGTAGTATGGATATGGTATACATATGATTGTGCAAAGTACTATTAAATATCGGAGTACTCTCAAATATCTAAATTTCTTCACGATTTGACGCTTCATATGGTGTGCCCCCTACGCTACATAAAAACAAAAAATAACCTACTAAGTGTTTCAATATTATATAGTGTATAGTTGTTAGCTGATTTCTTAGTTTTTCTTAGAACTTCTAGCCTTGCTTGCTTGTATAGTGCAATGTGTTCTAAGGAATTGTTCAAAATTATGCCGACGGCTACTTTCTTCCATCGCACCGTTCGCAATGGGTAGGGAATTTATCTTCGCACCTTAGAACATAAATAGTCACGTACAGTGCGGTTTTAGAGAAAAGAAACACTTAGGTTGTGTAATGGGCTCTCTGTCAAGGAGCAAGAAAGAAGTTATTTGTTTTTTAAGGGTGAGCAACATGCAGATGATGCCCCAGGTGTTGCAAGCATTGACCGCAAGATTCTTTCTCACCTTAGTGGTATAAAAAATCTAGATAGAATAATAATAATAATATATATATATATATATATATATATATATATATATATATACATATATATTAAGTAATATATAAGTATTTTATGTATATATATTAAATAAATATATAATATACACGTAGGTACCTTTTTATTATAAATAAAGGCTTAGTATCATGATCTTTAGTATGCCAATACATACTTTACTTAAATTTCAGAATTGTGTAGAGCCTTTATTGTAATATTTTGCAGACTCACTTTCTAAAAATTAACTTCGAAAGCAAAAGTTTTAAATTGTTTTGGATTATACATAGAAGATATTTTTTATATTGTGTTCAGACTTTTAGAGGCTAAAATAAGGCTGATTTTATAACTTCTTTTTAATTACTATTTTCATCGATGTTATTATTACCATTTATTAATTTCTCATTACCATTAATGTAAGACCCCATTACCGTTTCTTGAAAAAATTCAAACGTCAATTTATTGCAAAATCATAGCAAAATCTACAGTAACTTTCCCTTTGTTATAATTGACAAAAATTTTTGTACACTATATGTATACATATACACACTGCATTAAAAAACACAATAAAAACACGAATCGGTAAACTTTTTTTACCATTCTCTAAAACGCTAAAGCACGAAATGAAAAACTCACCCGAGTGCGTGTATCAATATGAATATAATATTTAACTAAAAACAAAGTAGGTATGTGCTTACGACGAGGCAATAATTCGTGAATTGTTTTCATTCTGTAACTTGTTTACTCCTTGATGCGTTGTCATAGACGCGCCGTACCGAGTGCGCGATGTTTTACAGCGGGTGGAGGGACGGGGATTTACTAAAGACCGCCCACTCTCTCAAGGTCTTTGGCTGCTACATAAGCCTTAAGGTATACAATTTAATAAAACATTTTTATTTGGTTTGATTATTTAAACATTAACAAATAGTACCTACTAGTAGGTAAACGCAAGAATTATGCATTTGACAACAAAAAAATATTCAACAAATAATACCCATTTAGTAAGGTGTATATCGATCCCGACATTTAAATAGTTTTCTTAAAAAAAATTACCAAACAATTAAAAAAGTTTTAATGCCAAATGCTAATACAATTATGAGTTAGTGAGATTATATGACCTTTGTTTGCCGCACAGAGAATTGAATGGATGAATGAAATGCAAGTCCTACCTACATATTCGAATTAAATGGCGGACTACGACGTGGTGCTGCCGCGCGCGGCCTCGTGTCGTTTCGTGCCGTCCGGTGCGACTCGCGCACTAAAGTTACCGTTTTATCAAATAATAAGATTTCATGGTCAAAAGTGACACAAATTATAAATAGTGTCTTATTGCGCCATTATAATAGCGTAAACTTAAACTTTAATAACTTTAATTTTCTTTTGTGGCATTTACAGGTTGTTTTAACAAAAAATAATAGAATCACTAGGCATAATTTCCAGTTTTTCATGTGCATACTTATAGGTACGTTTAAAGTTAAGGGCCTGTAGAGTATATTGATTACTATCTACAATTTCTATTACTTTGAAAGTATCGATATTTGGGATCCAGTTTCGTTTGATTTCTTGCCTCATTTTCTATCAAAACAAAGTCACCTACAGATAATTTATTAAGTTTTGCTTTATTTTTGTCAAATCTTTGTTTATCATAGTTAGCAGCCTTTTCTATGTTATGTTAAGCCTGTTCCTTGGCAAATTTATTTCAATTTCAGCATCAACACTAGCCATTAATGATAAGGGGCGTGCTACTTTACCGATCATTAGTTCTAAAGGACTGGCTTTTGTAATACGATTTACAGTACAATTCATGGCTAATTGAATCTCGCCAAAGCATCTTGCCATGATTTATCGTCAGAAGTTTCTACAGCTGTAAGCATCGATTTTAAAACCCTCCTTATTCGTTCTACTTGTCCGTTTGCACGTGAGGATCCAGTAGCGATAAGGTGTAAATTTATGTTTGAACTGTCACAAAAATCTTTAAATTCTTTACTCGCAAAACAACGGCCTTGGTCTGCTATTATCCGAAAAGGGGCTCCAAATAAGGCTTTACTTTCCTTAATGGCTCTTATACTATTTTTTGTGTCAATATGTGTCGAATGGCAGAGTAATACATATTTAGTAAAAGCGTCAATTATAACAAAAACGTATTCTTTTGAGTCTCTCTTACCGCTCCCTAAAGTATCTTCCCCTTGGCATCCACATGAATCGTATGCCAAGGGGAAGATACTTTAGGGATTGGATGCAATTGAGCTTGTATATTACCAGCGATAGACTTTGAAACCTTACATGTCACACAATTATCTACAAAATTCTTAACATATCATGGCATTTAAACCAGTAGTGGTCGTAAACTTTTTCTAGTGTTTTATCATTACCGAGATGAATTATTGAATTGTGAACGTTATTAATAACTGACCATCTAAGTGCACGAGGAACAATAGGTAAATACTTGGTACGTCCGTTTCTTTGCATTTTTCGGTAGAGTATTCCTGAACGTATTTCATAGGTATTAGCAATATTATGACCCAATTGACCGTTATTGAGTTTTGATAATATATTGAGTATTTCATTATCACGTTGTTGTTCCGCTTGCATCCAATTTGAAGAAAGCTCTGCTAAGTCAATACGCTTTTGCTTTACTTTACTTTGTATTTTTTCTGATTTTTGTTTAGGAAAATTTCGCGAAAAAAAATCTACATGAGCCATATTTTTTCCTGCATTGTATAAAATATCAAAATCAAATGACTGACGAAATGCCCACCAGCGGTGTATACGCGGCATTAAGTCCATCTTTTTACGAGAACACAGGATTTACAATCTGTTACGACTGTAAATTTACGCCCATGTAAATAATGACGGTATTGTTTGATAGCATTAACTACAGCGAGAGTTTCAAGTTCGTATGAGTGGTACTTTGATTCAGCCGCTGAAGTTCGTTTACTGTAATAAGAAACGACCCGCCGTTTGCCGTCAAACACTAGTAACAATATCGCACCGTATCCGTCGGCACTAGCGTTTGTGTGTAACTCAATTGGATACTGTGGGTCAAAGATCATAAGTACTGGCTCCTTTGTTAAAACCGAGATAACATTTTGACGTATTTCTTCATGACGTTCAGTCCATTGAAAATGAATTTTATGTGTTGTCAACTTATAAAGTGGTGTCATGATTTGTGAAAATTTTGGTATAAATTGGCGGAAATAAGTTGCAAGTCATATAAACTGCCTTAGTTGTGTAACAGTTTGAGGTGGCGGCAATGCTGTTAGAGCCTTGATTTTGCGTTTATTTGGTCTTAATAATAAAGCCCTAACTCAGAATCTCACGGCCCAACATAACATTACTGCTTAAATAAACATCCGGCAAAACATAAAATAAAATCTCTATAGTATATCCACATATTTCATCAACACATAAAATTTGCTCGGTACTGAATATTGTTGACTGGCCAATACCTGTTAACGAAATAATGTTAAATATTCGTTTTCCATGAAATTTTGAGGACACACTTGTTATGTTGTGACCATAACCATTGTTTACAATACAAACATGTACTTAGGTAATAAGCTAGTAATGTAGATTCGTAATAGACTAATTGTAAATGTTATAGCAGTTAAGTAATTATCCAATTGTCTAATGTCTCATCCCTTAACATTATTTGCCTTTCTCATTCCTTAATATTGTTTATGCTTCTCATAGTCGTGAACCTTGTACCATTAGAAATAAGCTACCTCATTAGTAAATATGTAAACATCCCATTTTGTTCCTTTATATACCACTCCTCTCTCCAGAGCTCAGTCACTTCTCAACTCACGTCTCGATCACTAGTTCCTTAGAATATTTCTATATCTGTAATACTTTATAATAAATTGTGTGTTCAATAAAATTAGTTATTAAAAATAAAAGTTTTGTTCTCACTGCGTAACAATTTGGCGCAGTCGGTAGGATAGATTAGGGATTCACGTAAATCCAAAAGACGAAGTACAACACGTTGTATCGTGGACAAGCATCGCCTGAAGATCAACGTGGTAGCTGAAGGCTTTTAAACGACTTCGCCGGACCATGCGACCCATCATTGTATTGTTATTGTGGTGAGTTGCTTAACTTGTTTGCTCATTTTTATACCCTGTGTCTCCTAAACCTTTCTATATCCTTATACATATCTATTATTTTACTTATTTTCGTGTGTGCAAATTTAAATATTGTGTTAACCAAAATTTTTCAATGTCTTTAGAAATTAAAACATCGCCTAAAGAAACCAGTATGTCTCTCGAACTTAATACACTTTTACAGCTTATTCCAAACTTTGACACTAATGAAAAAGATCAAATATATAGATTTATTAGATCGTGTGATTCAGCATTTAGCCTAGCGTCAGAAAATTAACAATCTATAATATTAATATACGCTTTGAATAAAATAACAGGAGTAGGTGCATCCGATGTTCACAGTAGACAATATTCTGATTGGCATAACCTCAAAAATTATTTAATTCAAAAATTCTCAAATATAAAAACAATTTCACATTTAATGTTAGAATTACAGTCAATGTTCCAAAAACCACAAGAATCTCTCATTGATTATTTTCATCGCGTGGATTTGTGTCGCAGCAAAATCATTGAAAAATTAATTGCAGAAATCTCAGACAACACGTTGTTAGGTAGGAAAGCAACTACCGAAGAAACAGCACTAAGTGTGTTCATAAATGGCCTAAACTCAGAAATAGGGACTATGCTTAGAACTAAAGAGTTCACAAATCTGTCAGATGCTGGCAACTTCGCTATACAAGAAGACAAAATAAAGCGAATGAATGCAGCGAGACAATCATTATATAAAAATACATTTAATAACACTGTTAGTAGCAATCGTCGTCCACCATCGCATTCAGGTGTTCCAAAGCCATTTCAGTCGAATTTATATAGAAATAACCCAATAAACCAAAGTAATAGAATTTTTACTCCACAAATCACAAGTAAGTTTTGCAATTATTGCAAAAATCCCGGTCATCTGATTTCAGAGTGTCGTAAGAGAGCATATAATAATAACCTACGAAACTCTTCAACAACGAACAATCAAAATCCACGTGCCTTACCAAACATCCCAACCAATAACATCAATAATTTAAACTCGCAAGCGACCGAAGAGTTGGGCATCTCTCCGGAAATCGCTTCAGCCCATTACTCGAATCAGATCGAGTCATTAACCCACGATGTGGATATAGTCCAACTCGACTCTTAAATAGAAGTATGAATAATAAGTCACAATCTAATCCAGTCCATCGGGGACAAACGCAAACATTACATAATTCGCTAACTCAAAGTGTGCAATCTCTAACTACACCAGTCTATCGGAGACAATATAGAGATGCATGCACACAAACAGACTCTTCTACTTCTAACCAAATCAATCTCACTGAATCAATTCCTAAATCAAAAAGAAAAACGAAATCTACTAAATCAAAATATCAAAATTCAAAATCAATTCAAAATCCACAATCAATTCAGAATCCAAAAACAAAATCAAACTCTTTTACTAAGTTCAACAACTCAGAATCAAATAAAACAACACCAAAATCTACTACATCAATGAAATCATTTACTATATCTTCCCTAAACGATGTCCCTCCTGAAAACTTGTTGAAACATTGCACTTTCCATATCGAAGGCAAACCCGTCACGCTCTTAGTCGACACGGGTGCAGGATGTTCAGTGATTAGACGTGACAAGATAGGTACATCACTATTAAACGAATCAGACATCGTCTCAATCGTAGGCGTCTCGAGTACTCAATCCCCAACTAAAACTTACGGAACCTCCGAAATCTGTCTCGATAATTTTCCAAAGTTTAAATTCCATATTGCCAACCTAAATATCAAAGCAGACGGTATTCTAGGAAATGACTTTATGACTAAATTTAACGCTCATATCTATATCCAATCTAAAACAATGCGTGTTCACAATAAAACCTATAGACTCTATTTCCTTGGAGAACAAAATTCTCATATCGAAAATAACAAGCAATTACTTAATAGCCGGTCAGAAACCATTATCACATGTGACACAAATACAATTATTTCCGGTGACGCTATCGTAGAAAAACAAACCATCGGAAATGGTATCATTATCCCACGCGCATTAGTTAACGTTAAAAATAACTCATTTGTAATTACTTGTATAAACACTAACGATACCGATATGCTAATTACCACTCCTTGTATCACTGTCTGCGCATATAATATTAAAGACATTCAAATAAACAACTTTAATTATCAAAATAACGATAACAACAATGACAACTCATTAGACCGACAAAACGAAGTATTCGACCTTATCAGAAAAGAACATTTAAATGACGAAGAAACAGAATCCTTACTCAAAATTACTTCTGACTTTTCAGATATATTTTAAAATAGAAGGTGACGCACTAACTTTTACAAATCACACAAAACATACAATTCCGACAACTACAGAATCTCCAATACATACCAAAACTTATCGTTTCCCACAAGTTCATGAGAAAGAAGTAAAAACACAAGTACAAAAAATGTTAGAACAAGATATAATCGAACCCAGCGCCTCTCCATGGAGCAGCCCAATATGGGTCGTACCAAAAAAAAATGGACGCATCTGGGGAACTAAAGTGGCGACTTGTTATCGACTACAGAAAACTTAATGACGTAACTATTGGAGACAGTTATCCACTTCCAAACATAACAGACATCTTAGACAAACTTGGTCATTCTCAATATTTCACAACTTTAGATTTAGCGTCTGGTTTTCACCAACTTGAAGTAGATCCTAAAGATACCCCAAAGACAGCTTTCAATACACCCTATGGGCACTATCAGTTTAAAAGAATGCCTTTTGGCCTGAAAAATGCTCCTGCAACTTTTTAGCGCGTAATGGACTCTGTTTTATACGGTTTACAAGGTGAAAGATGCTTTGTATACCTTGATGACATCGTTGTCTTTGCATCAAGTATTCAAGAACACGAACAAAAACTCAGAGAAGTATTTTCAAGACTCAAACAATTCCACTTAAAAATACAGCCCGATAAGTGTGAATTCCTTCGCCGTGAAGTAGCTTACTTAGGACACATTATTTCGAACGAAGGCGTTAAGCCTAATCCTGAAAAAATCCAAGCTGTTGAAAATTTCCTAATTCCAAAATGTTGTAAAGACATTAAAGCATTTCTAGGCCTTACCGGCTACTACCGTCGATTCATCTCCAATTTCAGTATAATCACTAAACCTCTTACAAGCCTTTTAAAAAAAGACACACCCTTTATATGGGGTGAATCTCAACAAAAATCTTTCGACGAATGTAAACGTCTTCTCACAAACCCACCGATTCTCCAATATCCCGATTTTCATAAAGAGTTTATCTTAACAACCGACGCTTCTATCCACGCCATTGGTGCTGTTCTATCACAAGGTGAAATAGGTAAAGATTTGCCAATCGCCTACGCATCTCGGACTTTAAACAAAGCCGAGACAAACTATTCCACAATTGAACGTGAATTACTAGCGATCGTTTGGGCGGTAAAACATTTCAGACCTTATTTGTTTGGCCACACTTTGACCCTTGGGACTCTGAGAGTTATTTTAAAACACTTTTATCTACTCTACAAAGTAATGACTTTAAAGCTCTTCACATTCCCGACCTTAAACAAGATAAAACTTGCAAGTTGAAAGGAAACGAACAGTTACACATTACAGCCTATTTAGCCGACGCATACAATTGCAAAATAACTATTTGTGAAAATAAAGTTACTTATCCTACATCAGATGAAATTCCTAACATCCTTAAAATACACCATGACGAACCCCTATCCGGACATAGAGGCATCGCAAAGACAACTCGCAAAATCCGAGACAGTTACTTTTGGAAAGGTATGACTGACGACATAAAAAATTACATAGAAAACTGCCAAACCTGTCAACAAAACAAAATACAAAGAAAAACTTATAAAGCTCCTATGGTCATTACATCCTCTGCTACAGAACCCTTCGAACGAGTTACTATTGACTTAGTATCATACTCTGACATAACAGGTGACTTTAACAAATACATTTTGACTTTACAAGATGACCTGACTAGATTTGTCCAAGCATACCCAATTCCTGATAAACAAGCTTTAACTATCGCCAAGACACTTCTAATATTTTGCCAACATTTCGGAATTCCTAAGCGATTCCATTCCGACCAAGGAGGTGAATTTGTAAATAATATAATTAAACAATTAATGAAATTACTTGGTTCAAGTCACACTCTAAGCACTTCATATCATCCTCAAACTAATGGCTCGCTAGAGAGATTCCACGCTTGTCTACGAGACCACATACGCATGTATCATAAGCGTAATAACTCTAACTGGGATCAAATTGTACCACTCGCAATTATGTGTCATAACACATCGTTAAATCAGTCCACTGGTTTTACACCTCATGAACTACTTTTCGGATACAAACCTCGTTCACTGTATAGCTTTAAAGAAAATAACGACTATACGACCAATGACTACCTTAATGACTTAAACGAAAGACTCAAAATCTCGCGTGATGTCGCTCAACGTAACGTTCAAGCCATAAAAGAGAAAGAAAAGTTCGCTATGACGATCACATTAAAAACGTTGCAAAATTTAACTTAGGAGATAAAGTAATGTTACGCATCCCGAATCCAAATAATTTAGATAGTAAATGGGAAGGTCCCTACAATATTGTAAGGATTGGTTTTAACGAAAACTATATAATAAAAAAATCAGGAAGAAACCATTTAGTTCATGCAAACCGTCTTAGACCGGTCAATGACACAAACTCTCCTTCAACATCTAAATAAAATATATATTTTTCAGCATATTTCGTGGAACTATGGCCTATCCCAATTCCTCTGAAAGTCCTGAACGTGTAAATAATTTTTATAAAATAATTAATAATCCTTATCTAAGTTTTATCGTTTGTTCCATTATTAAAATAATAATCTATATAATAGTCTATAAGATTTATATAAAAATAAGAAAATACTTTAGGAATAAGTCAAACTCTCGCGAAATCACAAATCAAGTGATATAGTTCTTTCTTCATTCCAGGTACTCCGCAACCATTGTTGCTGGGGATACCCTTACCCAACCTCTTCCTTCTAAATCCGGACTCTACTTCCAAGAAGAAGGCGAGCTCGTTGTATCTGATTCCTCTTGGAAACTAGTAATATACAAAAACTTAGAACCGTTATTTTTATCTCGCGACTCTCTAAAACGATTAGCTAATAACTACAAAACTTTAATTAATAGTAAACAATACAATACTCACAACACTAAAACAACTAGTTCTTTTCTTAACATAAACATTAATCGTATAGACTCTCGGTTAGCAGAGCTCTCCTACTACACTTCTAATACCAGACGTATGAAACGTGAATTAATAGATGGTCTCAGTTCCGTACTTAAATGGCTAATAGGCACACCTGACGCGAAAGACGCTTCACGTTATGATAAGTGTATAGAGCTTTTAGAAAAACAAGAATTAGAAACCTCAGAAATTCTAAAACAACAATTACAAATAATTTCGTCTACTGTAACAAATTTTAATGAAACTATCATAAAAATATCATACGATGAACACATTATTAATGAAAATATTAACCGACTTAGTATTTATCTAAACAATACGAGTAAACTCATTTTCGATTTAAAAGTTAGTGAGGAATTATCTACAATTTCTATTCAAATCCTAGAATCCATAATGTCATTAGAACAAGAAATTGATGACATTTTAACAAGCATTCTATTAATTAAATCAGGTGCTATACACCCATCGGTGATATCATCAGAAAAAGTTTATAAAGAATTATTAGCATCTAATCACGTAAGAAACGATAAAAATCTTGTAGCGCCTATAACAATATCTAATATACACATAATCTTAGAATCCGCAACTCTAGCATCTTATATTTATATGAATAAACTAGTTTATATTTGAATTTATTTACTAAAAAATATGTGATATTCTAATTATTAACATAATAATTTTACAAAAATATATTTAAATGTTAACCTAAATAATAAAAATTAAAAATTAAAAATTAATTAAATTTCTAAAAGACCGTTGCCAGTTGGTATAGTTCCCAAAATGCTGGCCGTATTGCCGCGTTGAATTGCAATGCAAATTCTTTGAGCAAAATAAAGGCCAGCATTTTGGTCACGAGAAGCTTCAACCAGACGTAAAGATAAAGATCGAAAAATTTTTTTGGCACTTTTCCCCCACGGTCCTAAGGTTTCGACCCCAAAAGGCTCAAATACATACCCACTGTCGAGAGTAGTGTATTTCCGCCTTTTGATGACTTCTGCAGAGTCCGCCGCCGCACCAGCTCTACTCTGTGTTCCTTGAAGATGTGACGGTGCCAGGGTGTCGACGCAAGTAGCATCCCACACTAAGGGCCGCCCCATCCTCCACGGAATCAGAGTCATGCCGTCTGGTCTCTTACCATCGTCCCGTAAAAGCCCGTTTGGTTCAAGAACAGCCGCGCAATTGGCAGAGACAAGAGCTCGGCGTATTATGTCATTAAGGCTGGCATGGCGGGAAAACCTGCCCGCACTCTTTGTGCAAGAAAGGCCGTGATGACCACGCTGGTCGACAGCAACACCACACTGGCAACGGTGTGGAGCACAACATGGTGTACCCAAGCGGAGGGAGGTCGCAATTCTGAAAGTGGAAGAATCCAGGAGGGTCCCTAATTTTGGTGAAGGAAGGACCTGCAACCACAAACCCGATTCCCACTCGGCAACAGCTAGTAAACGGGCACGATCTGCGGAGTTCAAGCACGTATTAAGGAGTTGCTTCCGCACTTGTTCGCAGATCGACCCATCCCACAACCGCTGTGAAAAAGGATTTTTTGGAAAATCGGTATCTGGGCATGTTACAGTCCATGTATTCTTGGCTTCGTTCATGAAAGATATTTCAACAATTTCCGGAATATTTGAAAGAATTTTGTTAATTAAATTTTGATTACTATGAACAGAGGAAAGGAAAGCAGGGAGAGCAACACCTGAAATTGAACGGATACCTAAACCTCCAAATCGCACTGGCAGAGAAGCCTGTAACCATTCTCGATGATTTAAATTTACATTCAACATAGAAATCAAAGTATTTTTAATGATGTTGTCCAAACTCTGAACAAGGTTGGTATGTTTCCAGAGTTGACAACATCTAACAAGATATGTGAATTTAGGTATAAAAAGACAGAAACGTATAATTGTGAATGCCATGTGAGTATTGATTTTTGCTAAGCGATTTGAAACCTGCAAAAAGCTTTGAATTTTTTCCTCAAAAAATGAAGGGAAAAATTCGTCAAATATAGGCGAACCTAACAAAGAAAGATTACTATTGTCGACTATTTTGATATTAGGGGCTAATAAGTTAAATTTTTGTATTACCAAATCCTTATCCTGGTACAAAACTGGAAAAAAAAGTTCACATTTTGAAAAATTTAAATTGAGACCAATAGCGCGAAATTCAGAGATCAAAAGGGCAAGGTCATCATATAAAGTATTTGAGTCACCACCTAATGTTCCATCATCCAAATACCAAACATTAAGTTTGGATTTCAAACGTTGTATGATGGGATGAATGGCCAAACTAAAAATGGCAGGGCCCAGAGGGTCACCCTGTTGACAACCTACGGCGGAAGTAATTTCATTTCCATTGTAAGTCAACTTTGAAGAAGAACCATAACATTGCCAAAGAAAACCATATAATTTTGGAATTTTTTCTTTAGTTTGTGTCAAAAGAGCACCCCTATCAACTGAATTAAAGGCATTCTTTACGTCAACCTTCAAGAGCAGATTTCCACATTTTTGAGTCAAAAAGGTTCTGACGGAATGGACGGCAGCTTCACAACCACCTCGCGATCCAAAACCTAACTGTATAGGCTGAAAAATATTTGCCAAAACCAGCGATATCTTTTTACAACATAATTTGGCGGCGAGACGACGATAGGTCATACCAACTGCGATTGGCCTAATACCTCCATCTTTCTTCTTTAAGGCGCATAAATTAGCACCATATAAAATATCCGTGATAGTATCATTAACTCGGCCCGACAACATTAAATTTATTAGAGCTGTCAAATCCCTCAAAAGTACCTCCCCGGATTCTCCACTTGCACCACATAATAAATCCTTTAAATGCTGTGGTGTTAATGAATCTAAACCTCCAGCAGACCCACTTTGAAAACACCCGATGGCTGCTGAAACTTCTAATTCTGTCACCTCAATGGAGTCGTTATTATCTACCGGTGCTTCAGGAAGTGATAAATCTACCGCTGAAGCCGGGTGTTTTTCCTCCAAAATAGATAAGGTTTCAGGATTCGATGGTACGATTGTGTCACTGGAAAAGAGAATACGTGCTGCTCCTTTAATATCACCATCACTAATTTTGCTTTCTACAAGTTTGAAAGTGGCAGACTCCGTAGACTTTCTGAATTTATAAATTTGATTTAAGTCTGAATTATTTAAAGGCACAAAAGAGTGCTCTTCCAAAGTACTGTATTTCACGCAGTTTTCCTTTATTCTCGTTGTTAAAGATTTTTTATTATTAGGATCCGGACTAACGTGGAGCACGGTATACGGAAATGACAACAAAAACTCCCAGGAATGTACAGTGTTAAAACATATCACAGCCTTAATGGCATGGGACAAGGCTGCTGCGACAGATAGGCGAGCACCTCTAGGAATACGCTTTACAACTGGTTTATGTAATTTATAGTATGTCAGAGTTTGCCAAAAAGGTTGGTTTGAGCAGTCATTATTAAAGCCTAAATTGGAAATAGAAGTAGATAAAACGGATTTATGACACTTACTTTTATGAATTTTTAAACCTCTTAATCCTCTAAAATAACGTTCCTGAGAACATTCTGGGCAACGCACAAGATTTTCCTGTGACACAATCCCTTGACTAAATTCATTTTCGCCCGCTTGAGCACACAGTGACATTAAAAATACTTAAAAAAAAAATGAAAATAAAATCAATAAATATATGTAACTTATTATATAAAAATATCCTTTATAACTGTTTCTTTGACACTGGCATTGAAATTTTTGAGTCTTGATTTTGGTTGAGTAAATTTTAAGATATTCTGTAGAAACTCTGAACAGCAAATTTTGTAGTAGAGGCGACACACCAAATCCTCAGAGCACAGATTGTTTCATTGAGTGAATGCTAAATAAGTAACTTGTAGAAAGTCCAAGCAGTACTTGAATGTAAATTTGTTTGAAGAAGCAACACAAAACAATGACACGATTGTTTTCTTGCATTAATTTAAAATTATCTTGTTTAAACTTCTAGTATTTAATTATGTTGCATAAGCTACATAAAGCGTAAAAACACTGATTTTCTAGAGTATATTCACATCGAATTTTGATATAAAAACAACTGCAGAGACAAAATAAATGTTGAAAGCATGATTTCTGAAATTATCTTGTTTAAACTCCTAGTATTGAATTTTGTTTCATAGGCGACACAAAGCGTAAAAAACACTGATTCCCTCAAGTATATTCACGGCGAATTTTGATGTAGAAACGACTGAAGAGACGAAAAAAGTGTTAAAACACTGATTTATATATCAGTGACTGCGATATTTTTCGTTGCCATAACAACGACAATATTCAAATGAAATGAAAAGATGCAAAAAATATATCAACTGATATTTCACTAGAAAGAATCCAATAACTTTGTCCACACTTGTAGTATCACAATACAATATATTTTCAACAATTTTTATACTTTTATAAGGAAATAAATAAAATATATGCACAAAAATGAATTTAAAACATAAATGACAGCTATTTGTTTACAGTCCCAGTTTTTTTTATTTATTTTAGATTTTCCACTTATTAAAAATGATAAATTCTATAAATATCATATATATTCTATTCCTATACCGCATTCCAACTCCTCTATTTACTCCACTATCCTTCCTGAGCAAACATACCTAGCGACTAGTTCCACTCGTCAACAATATGTGATGTTCAGCACAATGGAGTCCTGTAAAACATATGCGCCGGAGAAGGCAGTCTGTAAAAAACTACCCGTCTACAACTTCAACACACGTCCAACATGCGAAATGGCCGTTTTACTAAGTACAACTAAAGAAATACCCAATATCTGCGAAATAACTACATTTGCTGCATATATCAACACATTCCAACCCATCAGAAACAACAAATGGATATACATCTTAAACCGTAAGACACCAGGTGTTCTGCAATGTGGAGATACTACCAGTCATCATCAATTACATGGCACCGGTATATTAAGTATTAATAAAGGTTGCAAATTATATACTGGATTTGTAACACTGTCAGCAACAGAAGATATAACAACAAATATTACCCATCCTATAATCACAGTGGATATCGACGAAAACTGCATCGAATTCACTAAAAACGAAGAACCACCAGAACTCATACATATCAAAATGAACGATCTTCCTCTCGACTCACTTCACACAATGAAACAAGAGATCAAAGAATACGCTCAGCGCCTGAAAGACAACGAAAAATCTTTTATGCAATAAATTTTCTGCTTTCAGTTATGTCATGGGTTTAATCATGCTCAGCTTCATATTATACAAATGCTTCCCATGGCATTACCTTATACGCCAGTTTCGACAACGACATCCGGACGAACATAGAAATGGTCGCATACAAATATTCAACAACTGCTTTGGCCGATCAAATAGAAGACATCATGTATCAATACCGTTAGAAGCAATCCCGCAAAATAACTCATCGTGCATATCAGAAGACGAAGAAGAAGCCAGAGTTACTTATAACTCAATTAATCAAAGATCGGGTAGACAACCCCAATCTTTATTCTAAGGGGGGAGGTGTTATGTTGTGACCATAACCATTGTTTACAATACAAACATGTACTTAGGTAATAAGCTAGTAATGTAGATTCGTAATAGACTAATTGTAAATGTTATAGCAGTTAAGTAATTATCCAATTGTCTAATGTCTCATCCCTTAACATTATTTGCCTTTCTCATTCCTTAATATTGTTTATGCTTCTCATAGTCGTGAACCTTGTACCATTAGAAATAAGCTACCTCATTAGTAAATATGTAAACATCCCATTTTGTTCCTTTATATACCACTCCTCTCTCCAGAGCTCAGTCACTTCTCAACTCTCGTCTCGATCACTAGTTCCTTAGAATATTTCTATATCTGTAATACTTTATAATAAATTGTGTGTTCAATAAAATTAGTTTTTAAAAATACAAGTTTTGTTCTCACTGCGTAACACACTTTCTTGAATCAATGAACATTCAGCACCTGAGTCAAAATGAAAATTATAGAACACACCTTGGTGACTCATTTCTCCGGAAGGGGGCTTCACTGCACACAAGTCGACTCGCCGCTCAGCCTGTGTTGTGCTGACCCGCGCTGCCCCGGCGCCGCCGCTGTCGCCGCTCCCAGCTGTGCATCGTGATGCTATGTGTCCCGACACGCCGCATTTGTAGCATCGTAAGGGCCCCGTAGCTGTATATTTCGATCCTTCTCGCATAGCTGGCTTTGAGGATAATTTTCATGTTCTTTTCTGCTGTCTTGAATCGGCATTCTGTGTCATTTTGTGTCCTATTTTACCGCAATGGTAGCATTTTACTGCATTAGATAGCGTGAATCGAAGTTTCTTGACGTCTGTATTATTCTTGTTATAGCCTTGCGTCAAATCAGTCTTTCGTTTTATGTATGAAAATGCAAATAATTCTTGTTGTAAGCTTTGGCGCGTAGTAATTTCTTTAGTAAAGGCGATACGTTGCAGACGAGTATCAATTTGAGCTAAATGTGACAACACAAAAGAAATTATTAATTGCTCAGTACTAACGTTTCCAATTTGATTCATTAGAAATGAAATTAGGCGACTCGCGTAAGCAGAATAAGTCTCGCCTTCACTCGGCTTATCTGTACTGACATTAATTAAAGTAGCAGCTATGGTATCAGAAGTGGCAAACCTCTCAATCAATAACTCTTTAAACTGCTCCCATGTTATCCCAAGATAAGTGATACGGGATAACTACGTAGATGCCGTTCCGTTTAACGCCCTGCTGAGCGGCACAACTAATTCACTTCCGTTAAGTGGGTTGTCTGCGAGACATAAATCAGCAGTAGTGCACCAAGATTTCGCATCTGCATCTCTCGTATCGGGGTTAAACTCGGGTAGCATTATATGATTTCTCACATTTGGAGTTTTCAAAGTTTCTATTAACATACGCATTTGTTGGTTTTGCATCTCTAGCATTGTCTGCCACGGTATTGCATTCTGGTTGTCAGGATTAATTAAATTTTCTCGCTCGTATCCGACTTCTGATGTCGGGTCAAGAGGCCGAGATTGTTCTTTATCCGACATCTTTGTATTATTATTTTTAGGATATCAAATTATTTATGCCAAATACAATCACTTTATAAGGTTTTAATGTTCTTAAGTTATAATTAGCACTAAATAAAAGTTCTTTAACACTAGGTATTTATAGTCTTAATTTTCTTTACTATTCTAACATTTAACAATATTTTATAACAAATTAATTTAATTCTATGACTTTATGAATACAAACAAAACGTATGACAGTTCCTCAGTACACGCGCGTCCGCCACTACTCATTACTATAAGTAATCTGCATCTCTTTCTCTTGGAGCACGATACCGAGACTCTGCGAAGCGCCCTGAAGTTATCTGCAGGTGTCGCTTGCGTTCTGAAGTATCCATCATACGACACAATGGATGGCCAATGATTACTCCGACATATATATTACTACTTCATTATTACCGTGTAAGTAAAATTTTCATCTCTAATTTTCTTTTCGTCCGATAAACACAAATACCTAAATTTCTACCTAAGCAAACACCCGAGATGACACAAACTAATGTATAAGGTTGGGCAAATGGTCTGGAAACTATATGTGAAAAACGAACAACTTTAGAATTTTCGAAACCTCAAAACTTAGCGGTCCCGGACTATTATTCGAGCGAGTACTTGCAGTGCCCTACCTCTCTTAAATTTTTAAACTTTGATGTCTTGAAGCACACACACTTTTGCACTTGGAATAATTTGAACTTGGTGAGTATTCTACACAAGGATGAGATGGATGAAGAGATGATAGATCTAGGGACTTACTTAAGGGGCTTATCCTGTTGAGTTAAAAAAACTCTAGAGACGCAAAAAAATTCGTGTCCAAAAAGCGTGGCTTACAGCCAGATTTCCGGACGTAGCTATCAAAAAGGCACTTATTTTATAGTTAAATATATTTGTCTCTTTTCCTCCACATAAGACAATATCTAAATGATGACGTCAAAGATTGTGTTAAAACAAAATTATAATATTACAGTATTAATTCCCCTCTATGATTTAATTGATGAATCGACAACAGTAGCAAAAACGCAAGCTTGGATTGTCAGGGCTGAACGTAATTACTAAATAATACTCTTATTACTAATACTCTACTATATAATAATTACTTTACTGTAATGTACTCTAAATAATTAATAAGGTTTTCTTTTTCTAAGAGTTCGTTCCGAATTTCAATAAAGATGTACCTAGTTAGTTAGTTTCATCTGCCCCACATTCGGTTATCGGTATAGGATTTTAACGGCAACTCTGCAATTATAAAAAATACCGGGTCCTATCGGGTCCATTTGTGAATTTAAATCTTGGGATCAACCCGAACGTACACAAAAAATACCATTAGAATCTTCCCTGCCGTTTAGGAGAAGATCATTGGCACCCCAACTGCAGCGCCATCTACCGGGTCCAATTGAGTTTTCAAACCTTGCAGGGATCCACTCAACGAACACAAAAAATATAATAAAATCGGCCAAGTGCGAGGTGGACTCGCGCACGAATGGTTCCGTCCCATTATCTATAAAAATGGCAAAAAAATCACGTTTGTTGTATAGGAGCCCCTTAAATACTTATTTTATTATTTGTTGTTATAGCAGCAACAGAAATACATCTTCTATGATAATTTCAACTGTCTAACTATCACGGTTCATGAGAGACAGCCTGATGAAAGACGGACGGACGGACAGCGAAGTCTTAGTAATAGGGTTCCGCTAATTACCCTTTGGGTCCGGAACCCTAAAAAAGCGATATATTCCGTAAAAAATAGAAGTTTATGCAGGAATGACCAAATTCCTCACGGGTAGAGCTTGGTTTTGCGTCTTTCTTGCTACAATTAGGGAGTGGTCGTAGTAATCCTACGTCAATGCAGCGCGGGCGGAGTCGTTGGCAACAACTAGTACAGTATATAAATATAGAATTAATAACCCGCTGCAAACTACCATCGGCCGCCCGGCGCCAGAGAGGTCCAAATGCGAGAAGGCGCATCACACAAACGTGCACACATACTCATATGCATACACATAGTCACAGACGTTGTATATCATGAAGTAGCCCAGCTCCCACACGACAGTTCGGCAACAAATGCGGTGTGCATTTAACGTACTGTCACTTCGGAAACAAGCCTAAGGGAAGAAAAAGTGACAAGAAACTTTTATTTATTTATTTAATGTATTGCAAACTTTACAGCTTCTTAAATCTAAAAATACAATTTTACAAATCAATTCTTATAAAGCCTATTACAAAGTTTGACCTTTACAATTCTATATATACAAATCGATGACGACGTACCGTTATGATTTAAAAAGAAAGTAGGCAAATAATTATTACTCTATAATATTTTTTTTATAAAAGGATTTAAAAAGAGAAAAAGAAACAAAAAAGGGACGAGGGATCAATAGAAGAGTAACTGTGTGTATGTGTGTGTGTGAGAGGGTGTGTAAGGATGTGTTTGTGTATGAGTGTGTGCCTGTTCAGTCCTGTTTATTTATGTATTTCCGTTAAAAAAGACTTCTTAACAAAGTTAATAAAAGTATTTCGATGGAGAAAAAATATGTCAGCGCCTCTGAATTTGCTTTCGTATGCTTGGACGATTCTTTGCAAAACAGAGTGTTTGGCGTAATTTGTGCGTGCCGACCCAACGTCCAGAGAGCGCATGCGTCTGGTGCGGATTGAGTATGCCCGTACACCAATGCGTTCTGTAAGCTCAGGACAGTCTAGGACTGCATTCACTACGTCGAACAATAGTTTCATATCTGTAAGTAACCGTCTATCCTCGAGAGAGACCAGATGGAAAAAATTGAGCCTGTTGGCGTAATCACCCCGCCTACCTAAACGATAGTTTAAACGGCGTGTAAAATTGCGCTGAACGGATTCTAGTTCGGCAATATGTGTTTCATAAGTAAAAGGCCAAAGGACCAGATCGGCGATGCGTATTCCATGATACTTCGAATATATGCAAAATACAGCGTCATTAAAGATTCTACCTTTTTAAAAGATTTAGTAGCTCTATGTAAGAACCCCAGCATTTTGTGAGCTCTGTTACATATATACTCAAAGTGAGAAGTATACAAAAGTTTGCGATCTAGCATAACGCCAAGATCTCGAACAAGCTCTGCTCTAGGAATAATAGTGCCAAATTATGGGTTATTCGATTACATTTTCTAGTAAACGTTATTACTTGACATTTGTTTATGTTCATATCAAGTCGATTACGTACACAGTATTCCGAGAGTCTATCGAGATCCATTTGAAGTTTAATGCAATCAGCGACAGATTGTATTGGCATAAAAATTTTCTTGTCGTCCGCGTACAGTAGAACTTTAGAATACGTGAATGTCATATAGATAAATGTTAAAGAGCAAAGGCCCTTAATGGGACCCTTGTGGGACGCCCGATGGGACAGTCATGAAATTAGATTTGTAAGTTCAAATCCTTACTGCTTGCAGGCGATTTTCGAGATAGGATTCGAGCCACCTAAAAACTTCCCAGGTGTACACCTGTTACCATCAATCACGCAGGAACCAGACCACCAAATACACAAAATCTATGCAAATCTGTGTAAACACATACATGTACACGTCTATGCGCCAAACCTACCCCATTCCAGAACCCCCCAACACCAAGCAGCTAACGGTGGACGATTATCCATGGTGCATCCCCTGATCGTAATGTGATCTTTAATAAAATTATAAACTACATAAGTCAAAGATGGATGTCCAGTATTGGGCCCATACCTTTAATTCCATACATTATTATTTTTATTGAATTCTTCCACAGTATAGTATCCCTTGTTAATAAGAACCTTTTTAATATAAGTTTCAAAAGTATGTACAGGTAGGTTAACAATATTCTCAGGAATTGTCTTAAAAAAGCAAATGCTCTGAATTAAGAGCGGTGGAGCTGAGTTTTCGAGCTAAGACAGAAATATGTGAGTGCCATTGCAGTTTCGTATCTAAAGTGATTCCCAAGAAGACTGTTGACTCAACTAGTTTGAGTGCTTCACCGTTCATAAATAAATGTTTAAAATGAATATCACGTGATTTGAGTTTTCCTGTTTCGCTTCTAATGACACTTCACGTTGCTTTAATTTTATTGTCAGCATTACTAATTTTATTAATGAGAAACATTGACTTAGCAGCAACACAGACTTTTTTAAATATTTAAGACAACTATTTCACATATTCCATAAAATCTGAACTAGTATTGCATTTTTTCATTTCATATAATTCATATAATTAGACTCGACTTCTATGTATTCCTAATGTAGCCCAATCACTGAATTTTATTCCTGAATTTTCTTCAATAGTTTTTACTTTAAATACCTGCTCGAACTCAGTTTTCAAAAAGTTGAAACTGATTAACACAGCGGGAGGTCCGACGGGCGTTACTGGCTCTGGACGTTCATAAGTCGAGTGGGCCAAACGGTATACCAGTGGTGCTTAAACAGTGTGCTCCTAGGTGTGTCCTAGTAGATGTCCTGTAATCACGCGCCTCTTTGCGCTCTCGAAGACTTCAAATGTGCATCCGGTACCCAAAAAAGGCGATAGATCAGCTCCGTCGACTTACATGCCTATCGCTATTACACTCCCCTCTCCATCTACAAAAGCATAGGGATCCTTGGTGTTGACATCGACGTCTATGTTCAGTTCTGAGATCATGTGCAACTTTTTGTACTCAACAGTGCGAAGCTGTACTTCACGTCGGGGCAAAGGTTGATTTACAAGTCGCAAGTTCAGCCCCATATAGAGTACTGCTGCCGTCTCTGGGTGGGTGCACCCGGATACCAGCTTGGCCCTTTTGAGGCAGTTCAACGACGGATTGTGAGAATTGTCGACCATCCAAAACTTACTTGCCAATTGTTTGAAATAATGCCCACGGCTACTTTCTCCCATCGCACCACTCGCCATCGGCAGGGACTCGTTCTCAAACCTTTGAACCGAAATGGTCGCGTACAGTGCGGTTTCAGAGAAACTTACTCCCACGAGCGCTCGGGTTGTGGAATGAGCTTCCTGCCAAGCTTTTCTCTAAGAACAACATTATGGGGTTCTTCAAGAAAGAAATTATTAGATTTTTGAAGGGTCAGCAACGCGCGCGTTATGCCCCAGGCGCTGCAAGCGTCCATAGAATCCGGTGACCGCTTAATAAAATTGACTTACCTAGTACCAATATTAGCGGCTTGTTATCGCACCTCAAAAACATGCGGGGTGTTCTGGACCATTTTGGTACAAGTGGTACACTTATGTATGTCATTATTACACATGATATATACAATGATTAATACCTAGCTGCTGTAAAGGGGCATTGTCATAAAATAACTAACAAATTTATGTAATGGATTTTTCAGCTGTGCAGAAGCATCGTAAAAGTTTCATTTTAATAATCTGGAACAAGTAATCATAGTATTAGAATAATAAGAGCTACTGTACAGGCATTGTCAATTTTAAATAATATTTTAAAATACTGTATAACGCAATTTATTGAAAAAGATTGTCCGTATATTAACAGGCCACGCAGAAAGTTTTGCGGAAACAGGTTTTTATGCACTGGCCACTTGTAATTATTTTGAAAAATTTGGTTAATTAAAAGTAAAAATAACACTCTTTAAATTTCAAATTTCCTCTAAATTTTTGAGAGCTAAATTAAATTATCGTGTCTCATTTAAAATGGATTTGCATCGAGAACATTTTCGTGCGATGATTTTCTATGATTTTAAATTTAACCAAAAACCTGATAAATAAATAGGTTTATTTGCAAGTAACACGGTTACATATGATGGTTCTAAAGTATTTAAGTACAAAACATGTTAAGGCATGCAAAATTATTCTAACAATATCTTGGTTTACAAAATTATCGCACTTGGTTATTTATATTCGAGAAATTCTTTTATCGTATAAAAGCATCGATTCACAAGCCATTGCTGCAATCTGTATTTGTAATGATATATTGTAAGCTCACTGATGTCTTAAGGTATCTTATTGAACACCATAATTGATGTGATGTAACAAATTTTTTTATATAGAGTGTTTTTACACGATTCTATTTTTAATTTTGTGATATCTCTTGAGCTATATTTTAATCCATCATTGGCTTTTTTATAAATATAATCATTCATTTTTCTTTACAAAGAGACCTTTTTTTTATTTATTTCATATATTACATGAAATTTACATAATATCTTAATACTACAGACGTAGCCACAACATTATATTAATATACCAAAATATATTTCTCTATACAAAATTGCTAATATATATTATAGCTCCGTAAGCGGTAATTTAAAGTTTACTATTGAAAATAAATCGTAATACGCCTTACTATAATAATTTATATTGATATATATCATTACTCCGTGTGCGTTGGGCTTTACACAACATGAGGTATAAAGACATGGCGATAAGAACTACACACATATATTTAAAACAGTTCATAATGCTTGTTTATGAGGTGGTCGTATCTGTCGATTGTGTGCGTATTATGGGTAAAAGTGTTCTCAATACAGGTTGCTCCAGTTTGACTTATTGATTTATGATATATTTTTTTAGTAAAAGGTTTATGTTTTTGTGAGTTATTTCATTTTTTATTTCAGTAGGTAATTTGTTTATAAGTTTAGGAATTAGGTATTCGGACGTTCTTTTCCCGTAAATTTTTTTAAATTTCGTCAAAGTTAGTTTTTTATTGGTGACGTTTCTTGTGGTTATGGAGTGACTAATTGGAATAAAAATTTCCGTCCTAAAGTATTGCTCGATCAATAAGTGAAATTCAAACTTTTTGTGAACGGGAATAATACCACAATACTTAAATAATCCTAAAAACTTCGCTATATTTCTGTTTTATTTTTGGATGAATAATTAGCTTTAAGATTTTAATTTGCAAGTTGTAAATTTGGTTTAAATATGTTTTAAAGGTGCGCCCATAACTGCTTAATCCATAAGAAACTATGCTATCTGCCAGAGCCTTGTACATGGTGATCAACACATCGTACTGTACTCTGATTTTTATGACATAAAATTTTGCCAATATTGCTCGTAGCCGAGTACATGTTTTATCAATGTGCTTAGCCCAATTGAACCTATTGTCAATCATCAGTTTACGGCAGTTGGCAGTACACGAAGCGTTAGAATTATGCAGGCAGTCATGGTTGTGGGCTGTTACATTTATTCCTCCGCTGCATGGATTCGGATTTTGGCTAGAGTGTACGTGAACAAGTTTTGTTTTATCGGCATTAAGTACTAGTCCGGCGTCATGAAACCATTTGCAAATAGCCATGAAATCGGTTTGTATCTGTTTTTGTGCGATCGATACGTCTTTGTTTGCAGCTATTAGACAAGTATCATCAGCGAATTGAAACACTGTGCAATATTTGATCACATTGGTCAGATCATTGACGTAGGTCAAGTGGTGTAACGTAGCAAGCACTAATCCTTGAGCTGTTCCTTATGTGATATTGATGCTGTCACTCGATGTTGTGCCTATTCTAACCTGGTAACTTCTGTTGCTAAGGTAATCTTTGCACCAATTCAGCAATTTTCCTCTTATTTCACTATTGTCCATTCTCTGTAGAAGTAGGTCATGCCTAAGAGTATCAAAAGCCTTACTGTAATCAATAAACACTAATATGACGTGCTTTTTCTCATTTAAGTGGCTATTTCAAGTATGTAAAGAGAAACAAGTGTCAATATCTTTAGTCTTTTAAACAAAGGTCTACATGAATGTAATGGCCCAACACCACAAATTGCTGTAATACATTTTATTGGGCAATAAAGGCTTCGTTTAATAAAGTTGAATTGCCCCATAATAAAAGTCCATATCTCAATGCAGAAACAATATACCCATGATATGCTGTTAGTGCAGCTTCTTCAGTTGCGAGTGTTCGTAACTGTATAAGGGCGTAAGTGAAGCTATATATTTTGGGATATGAGACTTCCAGTTGCAGTGTTTGCCTAATGTTAATCCCAAGAATTTTATTTCAGAAACTTCTTCAATTTTTTCTTTGTTACAATGTATATCATATGACTTAGGTTTTTGTTTGTAGTTAGTAAATGCTATATATTTTGTTTGAGTGTTAGTACACAAGTTATTTTCCTTAAGCCATCTAACTATACATTCTGTTGTGGTATTTAGTACAAACTGAAAAGATTTATTTTTATCTTTATCTGGTACTACTACTGAAATGTCATCGGCGAAAAGTACACATTGATGTTCCGTGGTTTTTGGCAAATCGTTAATATATAATTAAAACAATAGCGGGCCCAAAATGCTTCCCTGTGGAACGCCGAATATGTTAATTTCATAGGGGAATCTAATGTTCAACAACTCTTGAGATATGTTCATATAATTGATTTCAACACATTTTTTTCTTCCAGTCAATTAGTTTTGAATTGAAGAGCACGTCCTCTTATACCAATCCGTTCGCATTTTTGAAGTAAGATTTTATGATCAACACAGTCAAATGCTTTAGCATATCAAAAAATATCACTATCACTGGAATTTTTTGTCGATATTTCAGTTATACTTTTTATTAAGTTAAAAGTAGCAAGGGTTGTAGACTCATTTTTCTAGAATCCGATTTATAATTTGATGTTTATCTAAGAAGTTTGAGATACGATTATGCATAGTTCTTTTGAAAGAACTAGATATTTGAATATATCATAATAGATAATAGTGTTACTGGTCTATAGCTGTTTAGTTCTTCAACATCTGACTATTTATATAGTGGTTTTATTATACATATTTTGAGTTTTTCTGGAAATATTTCTTATTCCAATGAAAGGTAAGTTATTATTTGTTAACTGCTTTCAAAACTTTAGTAGACACGGAGTCATAGCCAACAGAGTTCGTATTTTTAAAATTTTTACCAATTTTTTGGATTTCATCTTCAGAGCATGGTTTGACAAACAAACTGCTTTCGAAAAATCCAATCTCAGGTTTATTGCCCAAAGGATTTCTATGACTTTTATTACTTTTATAAAAGTTATTAAACTCTTTGGCGATTTTCACCGGATCTGTCTTAGAAGATCCATTTGTTTTGATAGGCTTAATAGCTCTTATTAATTATGAATATGAATATACCTTATTGCACATAAAAATAACAAAAACAAGAAAAGTAAGTAGACAAATAAGGTACAAATAGGCGGCCTTATCGCTTAAGAGCGATCTCTACCAGGAAAACCTATGTGTACAGGAAGTAATAAATGAGAGGTGGTGCGGTAGTGACAATAGTAACTTAAAATAAAAAAGTACAGACAATTACATATACATGCAACATATATACCAACATAAATATCACAGTTTTGACATCAGATCACTGACGGTACACTGTTGCACTCTCGTTTTTTACCATTTAAAAATAAATTAAAACACACTCGGATAGTGAAAGTTATAAATATTAAACAAGAACATCACAACATAGTGTTAAGTTAATAGTTTCCAAGTCAATAGTGTAATAATCAAGTTTATTCTAAAAAACTCAAAGGGATAAATTATTAAACTACCTTCTATTATTTATTTTTTATTTTTTGTTTGTGCTTCTGACTGTTACAGTTCTACAGTGACAAACAGTGACATCTAGTAGAACATCCTTTAAATAAGTGTTCGATTGTAAGGTTGCAATCTTAGATAAGATGGTCAAGTGCGGAACCTGCGGTAAATTTGTAGCAGCGACAGAGGGCGCTAGGTGTAACAAGTGTGCACAGATATTTGAACGGGCTTGTGTTTGTGCCCGCCATTGGTAGAATACTAAGCTCATGGATATGTCCTAGTTGCTCCTCTAAACTACCGAGGGACAACAATGCTGAAACACCTGTAAAAGGCGTAAGCTCTAAGCCGTGTGTCTATACAGCTGATGAAAGAAAATCGGCCGAGCCAATAAATATTGCTCAGCCTATCAAGGAAATTGCACAAACAGACTGAGCCCTCCAAATGAAGCTACTTAGGGAGGAACTTGTGAGTTTCCGAGGCGAGTTAGTCAGGGTGACAGCCAGCGTCACTGCTACTAAAGACCGTCTCACCGCATTAGAGACGCGTGTGGAAAAAATCGAGACAAGTAGCTCCTCAGTAAACCATAGTAACCTTGAAACTCAAGAATTGGCGGCTACAGTCTCAAGATTACAAGCAGAGCTCAATGATATAGATCAGGAACTCATACTAAATGATGTGGAAATTACAAACCTTCCCGAAGAGTAGGGCGAAAAAACGACTCACATTGCAAAGTTAGTTGCCTCCAAGCTAGGACTGGAACTTGACGAAAGGGACATAGTTTGTGCTGTAAGAGTTGGGTCACAGTGCAGGTGTTTTTAAAAGTAAGCTAGTTGAAGGGCGAAGTGTAAGTGTAGATAAAGACATAAATTGAAAACGTTCTTTCAAATAATGAGGAGTTACTGGGTTGAACAGAACTTTATAAAGAAGTGTAAGAATATGGGTATTCCGGCGAAGACGAATTGGGAGCCACTTGAGCTGAGCACGAAATTGAGAGACATGATCATATTTGCGTAATCCAAATATAAATCGAATACAGAGAGTTTGGAGTCGCTCAAGTTTGTTTAATTGCTCCTCGGTGAGATTGATCAGCATCAGCATAATCAAGTATAGGATGAAGTAAAGATTTTGCAAGCGTAACTTTGGTGGGAATAGGCAACAGATTACGCAACCTTCTCATTGACCCAATAGAAGCGAAAATTTTACGACTGATCTCTTTTAGTTGTGGAATCCATGATAGTCTCAATAAGAATACCTAGATTTTTAACTGAGTAACTAAATCAAGTTCAACAGGTGGTAGTAAATCCCAATTAAGTCGTGAAATCATTTTTGGACTGCCAATAATAATAGCTTTAGTCTTAATGGGGTTTAATTGAAGACCATAAAATGCAATCCATTGGAGTATTTGGTTATGATCAGCATTACTTTTTTGGATAGCATTATTTATGTCATCAATGGGGGCATGCGTGTAAATTTGGAGATCGTCTGCATACAAGTGGTAGAGAGAAGATAGCTGGAGAGAAATAGAGTTAGTGAAAATAGATAATAGGAGTGAAGATAAGACGCCACCGTGCGGTACACCGGCTGAAGTGGAGCTGGTGCACAGAGCATGCATCCTCTAACCGAATGCGTTGCCGGCGCCCATACAAGTAGCTGTGAAACCAGTCTATCAGTGTTGGAGATATGTTAAGAGAGCGTAAGCGAGCGCAATTTTACCTGGTCTTGATTATTTTTTACTACATCCTAAGTTGCCTTACATTTGTTTGTTGCTTTTGAGATATGTGTATGGTTCATACTTTTCTGTGAGTAGTTAATACATTTTTTTAATATTTTTGTATATTGTTTGTATAAATCCTTATTTATCGATGTTTTATGTTTATAGTATTGGTATCGTAGTTGTTTTTTTTAATACATGCTTTTTTAATCCCATTCGTTATCAATTTTGGACGCGAATTGTTAGATTTCACTTTTATTTTTATGATAGGAAAGCATAAGTCGTAAAACTCACAGAACAGTTCATGAAACTTGTCAAAAGCAGAGTTTACGTCAATGTCCTGGTAAATGTGATGCCATTTTAAGTTCGATAGACACTCTATAAATTTATTTATATTTTCGATACTGTAGTCTCTTTTTTTTACATACTCTAGGTTCCTTTTTTTTAATCAAGAAAAGTTAGTGTTTGGCCCCTGTTGTGATCCGATAAATATAGTTGATGCGTACGTCCAATTGCATTTGGGATATTGCTTGAAATGTGGTCAATACAGGCATTTTTTCTTGTGGGTTCCGTAATGTGTTTTTTGAAGTGTAAACTTCTTTAGCGGCGTTGTGCACTTATTTTGGTATGGATAGAAAATGTTAAACTCGCGTCAGGTCACGTGCCCTGATCGAAAATTCGTAACACGGATCTTGCGTCAGATTTATTTACATTACATTAGTTTTTGTGATGGGTAAAAAAGATAAACTCGCGTCAGGCTGATAGTCAGACGGAAACCATAATGCCACGCCATAAAAAATCGCAAGACGGAAACCATAATGCCACGCCTTAGCGGCGTTGTGCACTTTTTTGTCATAGGTAAAAAATGTTAAACTCTATAGGACGAATAAAAAGTAAGAGGAAATTGGGTTGATGAAAAGATGAAAGTGCGGATTACATATGTTAAAATGTTTTATACAGGTTGTATGTTTTTGAAGTGAAAATTTCAAAAAAGGACAATTCATAGACAAAACGGAACTCGCGTCAGATTTATTTACATTAGGTTAGTTTTTTATTTTTAGTATATGGCGATTATGAGAAGTACGGGATTTTAATTCTTTGACAGATTGAGATGTCAAATATACTACGTCAAAAAATTAAATAAACAAATATGAAAGTGCGTATTACCCGTGCGTTTTAATGTTATACGATACGAAGTGAGATAAAAGTAATTGTAGAGCATAGCTTACGTTACACTGGATAGAAGGTATATCTGTGTTGACGTGTCAATAGGTGATTCACAATCATAAACAATCTTTATTTATTATGTTAGGTTGTGTCATAGAAAATAGTCGAAAGTTAGAGGAGTTACGTGTGATAGAATAGAGAGCCAGTTTCATAGTAGTATTGGCATAATAATATATTACGTTTAAAATAGCTTATTACATTATTGAGAAATATAGGTGACATATTTAAGTGTTAAGCGCGAATTGTGTGTTAAGGACATTGATTCTGTACAATTAAATATGACGTATGAGTTGTCTTGTAGCGGATATGAATGTTAAGCGCGAATCGTGTGTAAAGGACATTGGTTCCCTACAATTAAATATGACGTATGAGTCGTAAATATGGGATTTTAATTCTATTACAGATTGATATGTCAAATATACTACGTCAAAAAAGTAAATAAACAAAAATTATTATTTATAATAAATAAATATGTAAACGAAGTGATGGGAAGTAAATAGCTAGTATGTTTTTACTTCTGCCGGCACTCCCGGAGTGCAACCCGTTTTTTTATTAAAGTTTATGATTAAAGTTTACTAAAGTGTTTTTTAAACTTGCAGATTTAACTGTGTCTCGAGAAGTATCAATATTGAGGTCACCCGCCAGTATAATTTTCTTTTTACACCGAAATGATATTTTACTCAACACTTGTTCTAATTTTCTAAAAAATATAGAAGTGCCTAAGTTTGGAATTCTGTACATACATATTTTTAAATATTGCATAGAAGTGATTTCAATTGCACAACATTCAAAATATTTTTCTAGTGATTCTTCCATACATTGTGACGATTCCATAATTATGCCTTAACATTTTTGTAATACAATATTTGTTTTTATTCAAGTTTTAGCGCGAAGATTTTCATTAGTAAACAATTCTCTATGAACGTACTACCTATAGCAAAATGCATCTTTAAATTAGAATGGCGCGTTCAAATATTCAAGTTCAGTAATTTTATACATTAGATGAGAAGTTATGATTTATTTTATGAAAGGTTTAAAGCTAACAAAATATAAGTACAAATGACTTACGAATGATAGACATCAACACGGAATTAATTGTTAAATGTAGGTAGTAATCTAACTTCCAATTTATGAATTCGGACTCTAGACAAAATAAAGTTGCGTAAAATATTGAACCTGTGGCGCGAGAATGCATGGTTTGAAGCTAACTATGGTTGAGTGTTTGATTGGAACTAAAGTTAATTGGAGAATGTTTTAAAAGCGTTGATTGGTGGTAGTTTCAAGACGAGCGCTGATTGGGAGTTTTATAATGTTGAATATAAACGCGAAAGTTTAAGTTACTTAGAACTTTTATAATATTGAAAACACCCGCGAAACTTACCTAAGTGAGTCGTTTAACAACCATTAGTGTAGCCTCGTACAATAAATATTCTAACAATAATAAAGGGTAGTTGTCTTGGTTTTCACGTATTCTATATAATGGTATGACGTGTTAGTTTATTTGAAATTACCCGGGGTTTTTTAGAACTTCACGAACATTTAGAACATAATATTAATATCTTATTACTTTAGGATAATTAGGCCGTTTTATCTAGACCGTTCATATTAATCTAGGACTCTATAATAGCACCCCAACCAACATGACTAGAATTATACTTTAAAAGATATTCTTTTTACTTTGCTAAAATTAATATGGGTCGGACATCCGTCCGGAATAAAAAAAAGGATACAGGGGGTTTGAAATGTGGAGTGAGAAGGTTGCTAGAGAGGGGTTAGTGGTGATAAAAGTGCGTGGTCCGATACATACAGAACATTCAATTGGCGTCGTTTAAATTGTCGAAACGCTGCCCGACCAATAGTCCATATTCTACGCTTGTGGGGTCACCAGAACTTTCAGGTCGCAAGGCCTGAATGCTTAGCTAACTAGTTCTCACTCTACAAAACGACTGGAGTAAGCATTCGTATGTATTTTACTTTCAAATGTGGAAGTAGCAAAAATTAGGGTTCCTTTGCGTATGTCCTTTAGTTTTGATATGCGCGTATTTGCTTTGTTTATGTGTTTTTGTACTGACTTTAGAAATGGTGAAAACTCAAAAGTAGGCATTATTTATGATCGTAGATTTAGTTATATTAATTTTCTTGATAATTTTCTTTATGCTTATTTTGTATACTATTATTTGCTATATTACTCTGACGTACCTCTAAGACAACTGGGTTACTACTTATTTAAAAGAACGGTCTGTTGACCACCAAATATAATTATTTTTGGTTTTTCTGATATATATTTTTTTTCTCTTTCGATGAGTTATTCGAACGAATTCAAATCATCAACCGTTAGCATAGCGAGTTCAAGCGAGTTCACAAGATTCTACACGAGCACCTTCGCGTGAGGAGGATAGTTTCACGCTGGGTGCCGCGCAACCTCACTGAAGCTCAGAAGCAGACCCGTGTGGAGTGGTGCCGATATGATTAAAAAAATTTAAGCAGGCTTGTCTCGGCGCGTTTACGACATTGTGACAGGTGAGGTTTCAAAACGAACCAACGCTTACGAAATTGAAGCGATCGAGAAGCGCAGGGAAATTTTTGATCTCTAGTTTCTTCACTTTGACAGGGTATCTGGTTTCAATTCCATTACGAGACCAAAGCAGCATCAACGCCGAATGGTATACCAACAAGCAACAAGCGACCGAAATCCGGGCTCCGCGGGGTATTACTTCACCATGACAACGCGCTCGCGCACTCAGCGTTAAAAACGAGGGACATCCTGGACACCACACCGGTCAGGGTCTTGGGTCACTCTTCTTACAGTCCTGATCTGGCACCGTGTGACTTCTTTTTATTCCCTAAATTAAAAATTAGCTGTAAGATATACAGTTTTTATCGCCGAAAGACGCAGCGTTCGAGAAGGCCGTGGAAGAGGTGTCTGCGGCGGACTAAAAAAAATGTTTCAAAAATTGGGTCAGACGCATAAAACTTTGTATACAGGCTGGTGGACAGTTATTTGAAAATACCTAATCAAAAAATTTTAGCCATATAAGTTTTTTTAGTTTCACTGCAGCTTAGTATCAACGATGATGCCTAGAAAGTTAGTGCTACTGACTGTTTCCAGTACGTAACCATCAATATTAATTTTATTCTTTAGGCTTTGAGGATTTGATAGCAAAAAATTTGGAACATTAAGTTTTATCTGTAGTCCATGAACACTTTTTGCCTACGAAAGCTAAAGTCTTTGCTTCCAGGGTTTTAACCAGAATAACGGAAACACCGCTGATTGCTTGAAAACTTTGCCGAACCAGATTAGCTACGGCTAGCTTTAAAGGCACATCACCATGGACCTCGCAGATCGGACCAAGTGTAAGTGAATTTGCCTACATTAATTGGCAAACTGCTTTTGGCATGAGTGATTCAGGTATGGGTGTATGCACCCACATAAATCGCCCTCGAATATAACGCAATAGTTTGGGACTCATGCAAAGCAAAGTACTGCACTATTATAGAAAAAGTCCACAAAAAATTCTGCCGCTTCCTCTATAAGAAGCGTTCGGCTATTATCCACTGCTGTATCCGTCACTCTTTGTATCGGGCATAGTCGGTCTTGACACTCTAGAGTCACGTAGGAAAATTCAGGCAATCTTGCATTACCACTCGTTGCTCCAGGACAAGATCGACAATCCTTCGGCTTTGACAGACATCGAGCGGACAGGGAACCGCGTCGGGTTTCTTCTCACTCTGCCCTAGGGCGAGCGGGGTCTGTGTTTCTAGGCCATTTTGCCTAATTCACAAATTGCATCTCAACTCGTTAAGACGAGCAGGTGTTGGGTATGAAATAACAGTAAAGTTATTTCTTTGGCTTCCATTTGTCTGCTTTTAGGTCTTTCTTTTACTCATTGGCTCCCCTGTGGTGAGAGCGGAATCTTGGTCTGGTTCGTTGGCTTTCCTTTTATTTGGACGCTTTTTCTTTCTGGCGCGGTCCGGAGGCCGCTCGCGCAGAACTGCCAGCCCTTTTGTACAAGTGACCGCGTCGCCGGCGTCTGCTACTGACCGTGCCCAGCACGCGCACTCGCGCCGCGGGTAACGCGCCCACCCCACGTACTCTCGCGCTCCTCAACTCTATTATATCATCACAAGACGTGGACCTGTTCCAATTTACACCGCAGCAAATTGTATGCGCCACAAATGCCTATCTATCGGCTATTAAAGTAAATTTATTTATATTAAAGTCTCTTATTTACGTCTGCTCCACGTTATATTTATGTTTTCTTTTTTTTATAAAATAATAAGTTTTTTTTTATGTAGGATATATTGTGCAGAACTGATATTTGTTGGTTTGAGAGCATTAAATTTAAATTTAGGTTAATCTTAGTTTATAAACGTTTGGGTGCAAACCCGTTAGTTTATGAATGTATGCAAACAGTAAATAAATAAATAAATTAACACTTTTTGCCTACAACGGCTTCTTCTTAACGGAAAAAATCGGTTCTGGCCTTCCTTCGGCCTTAGGCTTCTAAATAAATCTGAATATTCAACTTAACCAAAACAATGTCGAACTAGTAAAGAAACTAATTTTCTGGGAATTACTATTGATACTCATTTAAATTGGAAGTCGCATATAAACAAAATAAACAAGAAAATATCTAGCTATTGCTTCCTATTGCCCCAATCAACAGAAACCACTAACAAAACTGTCGTAAGAAATGCATACTTTGGACACGTGTATCCCTTACTTACCTATGGCATTATATTCTGGGGAAATTCAGTTGATGTTGAAACTCCATTTGTCCTTCAAAAAAGATGTTTACGAATAATGTATAAAATGTCTAATTATCATTAAGAAACATATTTAAAAACAAACATCTCTTAACTGTCACACGCATTTATATTTTGGAATTATGTTTGTACGTAAAAAATAATCTGGAATACTTTACAGAAAAATGCTTAGGAAAAGAAAATAAATAAATAAATAAATAAATAAATTCTTTATTTTCCACATAAACATAATTTGTTATAATAAATATACAGTCTCTTTAACTTTAACATATTTAGTAAATGGGACAGGAGCCCAAACTAGGTAAGCCCTGTTTTATGGGTCTCCTGGGTCCAACTCTCGGAAAAATAACAAATGGAATTTTAAAAAAGACGTTAGAAGTATAACTATATTGCTAAGCTAATATGAAGTAAGTGTGCGTGTGAGTGTGTGCGTGTGAGTGTGTGTGTGTGTGTGTGTGTGTGTCCTTAAGGGTGTGTGAGGGTGTGTTAAGGTGTGTATGAGGATGTTAATTGGGTTCTGGGGTGTATGTGTGAGTGTGAGTGCATTTTTATTTTTATATATTTTTTATAAATGTAGGTTATGTATATGTTTTATGAAAGCACCGAAAATAAATTTTCGGTTTCGTCATATGTAAGCTTTAGCAGCCAGTTAGTAACTGTGATCTTGCATTCTTTTCGGGCCATGTTATATATAGACAGTAATTTGTTAGCCTTGTTGTACAATATACCGCCATTATAGGTAAAGAATTTATGGGCAAAGGAAGTTCTCGTGGGTTTTATTGAGCATATCAGATAATTACGTCTTTTGGAAGAGTTCTCATGATTCGAAACATAATTTGTACATGTGTGCTGTCTCAGAATTAAAGATAGGACATATAATTGTCTTACCGATAAAACTTTTAGCTGACTAAAAAGATTTGAGGTGGGGTATAACTTTGGTTTAAAAAAACATACTTTTAAGATGAGTCGTTGAGCTCTTTCAAGATCAAGCATTAGTGTTTTACTTGAGCCACCCCAGGAGGAGATACAGTAATTCAACACCGATTGACAAAGCGCAATGTAAACCATTTTCATTAAATCCGAGCTTGCTACATTTTTAAGGTTTTTAAAGAAATATAAGAGTTTCCTAATTTTTTTGGACAAGCTATTGATGTGATCCGAAAACGAAAGGTTGTTGTCAATAGTAATGCCCAAGTATTTAATGGAGTTCACTTTTTCAAGAGGTGGACATGTACAGCTTACAGATTTATTTAATGCGCAAGAGTGGGAGATAATTTTGTAGTTAGATTTTATTTGACGGGGGGAGTTTCGAATGGAAAACGTCATATACTTTGTCTTTGTGGAGTTCAATGTAAGGGAGTTCAAAGCCAGCCAGTTATAAACCTGATCAAAGCCTTTCTGAGCATATTCGAATGTAGTGTCCCATGTATCCCCAAACAATGTGAGCGTTGTGTCATCTGCGTATGAAATGATGTTACAGTTTTCGAGTTGGAGCTTACACAACTCATTTATGTAACAGAGAAAGAGAGATGGGCCCAAAATACTGCCCTGCGGTACTCCGTAATTTATAGAACTGGCATCACTTTCAATATCTCCTATTTTAACCTGTTGGGTTCGTTTACTGATGTAATCCTGGAAGAGTGACAGCTGCGTATTCCTAATACCTAGATTTTCAAGTTTTTCAGTAAGTTTGGAAAAAGAGACCGTGTCAAATGCCTTTGCTAAATCTAGGAATATAGTAAGACATTTAGATTTGTTATCTAGTTTGTTAACTATAAATTCAGTAAAAGCATGTACAGCGTCAGCTGTAGATTTTTGTTTCCTAAAACCAAATTGCGCATTTGAAATAAGTTTTTTAGATTCTAAATAATTTATTAATCTTTTATTAATAATTTTTTCTAAAAGTTTTGATATAGCGGTCAGCATGGATATAGGGCGAAAATTGTTTACACAGTCTCTTTCCCCACCCTTATGTATAGGAATAACAATAGATTTTTTTAGAGAGTCGTGAAAAATGCCTTCATTTAAGCAACGGTTGAATAAATAAGTCAGCAATGGAACTATGGAATCTTTGATTATCTTTAGTGTTTTAGTTGTGATTCCATCCCATCCAGGTCCGCAGTCAGTTTTGAGGCTAAGAATAAGCCGATCTACTTCACTTTCACAAGTGCCAAGGAGTACGAAAGAATCACGGCTTCGGTAACCCAGGTCTGGATTTGGCGGTGACCGATAGATGCACCGATGGATGCAAAAAAATTGTTGACTGCGTTTATAGATCTTTCAGGTGTTTCTTTAATTGAGAGCAGTTCATATTGATAAGTATTTGATTTATTTAGGTTTATTATATTTTTTATTGATGACCATAATTTTTTGCTGCTTGTTCCTGCTGATTTAAGCTCGTCACTTACATATTGACGTTTGCATTTTTTCAATATGTTGTTACAAAAGTTTTTGTATCGTTTGTAAGTCGTTTTGAGTATGTCATTATTAGGATCCTTTTTTGATTTAGCATGCAGTTTATCCCTGTTCTTAATACATCGCAGCAATCCCTTAGTAATCCAAGGTTTTATTGCTGTTTTATTTCGAAATTTTTCGGTTTTGTGGTGTTATTTAGAATAAGTTTTTGTATATATTTAATTAATGTGCTAAAAGCAAGGTTTAAATTATCTATTTTATATATAGGATTAAAATCAAGATTTTCACATTCTTCTTTTAGTTTTTCATAATTTATTTTAGTGATAGTGTTACTTTTATTAATTAAGTTAGAGCATTTGTTTTTTAAGCAGAAGAGAACAGCTTCATGGTCGGTGATTGTGGAATTTAGAAAAAATGTAGTAGAAGGTAATTTCGTTTTTAAAATTACATGGTCAAGACAGCTATCGCCTCTAGTAGGGGAGTAATATGCGGGAATCAAACCATAAAAAGATAGCATATCCAAGTACTGAGTTGAGTTTTGATTTAATTCTGAAATATTTATATTTATGTCGCCAACTATTAGAATATTTTTATGCGATGAGAGTTCATAAATTAAAGAACTAAGCGATTTCAAGAATAGCTCGATGTTTACAAAACTGGGTGGTCGATACATAGCCAAAATAGCTGTGTCGTTTTTGATTTTAATTAGCAAACAGTTGGCGTCCGATAATTTAATTTCTTTTACACTGCAGTCTAAGTTATTTTTAACCATGACTACAACACCGTCGTTTTGGTTGTAGTTATCTGAGCTGCAATAACTAGAGTAATCGTCTAGGGTAGGTAGATTAGTGACACATGATAACCAACATTCTGATAAAATAATAATATCACAATGCATTTGCAATCTAGTTAGAAGGACACACAAACTATCATAATTTTTGTTTATGCTGCGTATGTTTTGTTGGAGTATTTTTATATATAGACTAGTATCGACTAAAACCGTTTTGCAGGCTTCAGGTTCGCAAAAATGTTGTTCAGTCACTTCGAAATTATCTAATTGATTTATAAAATTATTTATGTCTGCGAATTTTACGGCAGATTTTAAATAGGAACCTGACTAGATAGAAATAGATATAGGTATACAAATACCTATACAGAATACTTAATGGCGTAATAAAAAACTGGAATAAAATACAATATTTTTTTCTGACCGGTTGGTGAGATTCTATTAAACATATTGAAAAATTATGAACGTGGATAAATATTTGTGTTTTGTGTGTATTACATATGAGTGAGGTAAGGTAAATAAGGTGTAAAAGTGTTAGTGTCAAATGTAAATATTTGTTGTAAAAGTAGAAGCAAACACAAGTTAATGAAAAAACGTACCTAAAATAACAAAGGAGCATTACATGAAATTTAATATATATAAGTAGTCATTTTTGACTTTGAAGTTTTTGTAGGTCTTGCTCATTCTTCAAACGACATGCCGGTTCACCTTCTTTTTTGCGCAGAAAAATAGCTCCTGGAGTCGCCCAACAAAAATTGTATCCATTTGTAGTTGCATAGTCCCGAGCGAGGAAATGTAGCCGCTTCATCTTGGGAGTAAGATGGTCTGCAAGATAGACTGTAGATGGGGTACCCGGTATATTTAAATCAGATGTGTTCAATTTGTTGTCCTTGTTTGCTTTATTATACGCCCTAAATGAGGCTATTTTCTTTGTGTGGAACCGAAACAAAATCTAGAATTAAAGGTTTTTTTGTCTCCGATTTTGAATATCCTCGGTGTATGTTGCGAAGGTCCGAAGAATTAATTGGCACTTTGATTATATTTCCTAAGTTCATTACTATTTCATAAAAGTTTTCCACCTTGTCATTTTTTGTTGTCGGTACATTCCTTAGCTCCATATTTCGTTGGAGGCATTCATATTTCGTTCTAAAAAGTCAATTTTATGTTCCAGCGACTGAATATACGCTTCGTCTGCACGTTTAATTTGCTCCAATTTCTCTAACTTAGATTTCATGTCTTCGTATTGGTGGGAGATAAATTCAATGCATGACGTAACATGTGCATTTTGCTCCCTAATTGCGGTTACCGATTCCAAAATTGTCTCATATTTTTTATTTTGTTCCGCCGTCCAAGTGCGAAACATTGTTTCCATCTTCTCCGTAAAATACTCGAAGTCATCTCCTTGTCTACGTTTTTGCGGTCTCATAGCATCTTTAGGTGTGTTTGTGTACGCAACAAAGACAAAGGCGTAGTATTAGACGGATTCAAAGAACTGCCTGCAATCATTTTAGATGGTGATTTCGTCGGAGAGTGTCTGAGAGGCATATTTATTATAGTAAAGCAGTTTTCTGTTTTGCAATGTAAATAATTTAATATTTAGAATTTATATGTCTTATCAAATTAGGTAAGAGATGGTTTCCTTTATCCTTAGGCCTACTTTTTAAGTCGTCACGTATATTTCCGTCGGCAAGTAAAGTTATGTCGGATGATCGGAAGGTAGCTGCACTATTAATATTTTCTGATACTGCCACGCCCCCGCAAAAGCAGCATCAAAGCAGGTGGGTGTGGTCCATGGCAACTAATCATGTACACTAATAAGTTCGTTTGTATTGGGTTCACTGATAACACTCACACACACTGACAGAGAAGCTAGTTTCCATAGCATGACAACTTATGATAGATTGGTATTACTAGTTCGGATTTTAATTTAAGAAATTGTAAAATATAGGCACAGAAAATACACACGACCGAACTGTGCGGGCTCCGAGAGTTGAATTCAAAATTCAAAAAGTATACGCCTGAAATATTAATATATTTTATGTTTGCCAAATATTAAAAACAGTATGTATCTGTAAAGCACCTATGTAACTGCGATAAGAATATTTAATAACCTACCAAATTGTATAAAAATGCTTAACGGTAACGTTTTTTAAACCCAAATTAAAAAACTGGCTAACTGATCGAAATTATTATAATTTAAAAGAGTTTTTTGAATCTGTAAATGTTTAGAAACTTAATTTTATTCCAAATATCTTTCTTGAATAAAATACACTTTTTACAAGCTTGTATTTAGTTTCACTGTTCCCGACGTTTGTTATCAAATCTTGCACATTTAATTTGATCCACTTCCCGGTTACCGATTGAGCTCAAATTTGATCCATTTCCCGGTTGCCGATTGAGCTGAAATTTTGCATGCATGTGTAAATCGCGTGACAATGCACCATTATGATGTCATAGTGCTGATCTGATGATGGAGCTGGAAGGTTCTTCGCCAATGAAACGACACAACGTCATTGAGTCTTAGGAACTCTGTAATGAAATGGGGCAACCCCATCGAGTTTCAGCTCGTTTGATTCGTCTTGACGTTTTCTTTGTGTTTAGATGGTTACCAGGGTCTGATTTGATGATGGAGCTGGAAGGTGGACATTTAGGCACTCAGTAAAGAAACGACGCAACGCCATCGACTCTCGGCTCATTTGATTCTGTGATTGCAAAAGAAAAATAATGAAGGTGTAATTATGCTAAGTGTTCTTTAATGTTCCATCACAATGTAACACGCTTTTATTTATAAAAAAATGGGTATGTGACAAAAACGCAAAGATTTAATACAAAGTGTAAAGTTTTAGGGTTTAATAAAAATTTCTAATTGGTATGTACCTACTTACGATATGGGATTATTGTGAATAATATGGTAAATTATCGTTAAGGTTGCAATGTAGGTAGGTACCTATATAATGATATTTTTCTTATTTTGTTTAAATTATTATTTTTAAAATTTTTATGAACAAGAACATAATGAAAGCTTGTTTTCAAAAAGTTTTTTTTCTTTTAATTTTTATTAACCTAAGATTCATAAACAACGTGCGCCATTTTGTGAGCCGGTTTGGCCAATAACGACACGCCACGACAGATTCTAAACCGGTTTGATCGACAGTAACAGGCCGTGAAGGTTTGTAATCCGCTTTGGCTGACAGCGACACGCCGCGACAGTTTGTTAGATGGTTTGGCTCGTAGTAACAAATCAAGATGGTTTGTTCACCGGTTTGGCCAATAATGACACAGCGCGAGTTTGTTAGCCGGTTTGGCCGATAGCGACACGCCGCGACAGTTTGTTAACCGCTTTGATCGACAGTGACAGACCGTGAAGGTTTGTTAGCCGCTTTGGCTGACAGCGACACACCGTTTCTAAGCCGGTTTGGCCGGTGCCGGCCACAACCAGTTCTCGTTTTAGGTATTTTTTTGTTTTTAATAACTTTCACCAATTTTATTTTTTTTCTACGTCCAAACGGAAAAATGGGACCTTTGTAGAAACAGATGTGTGTCTATCTATCTGTCTGCCGTCTGTTACTGACAATTTTCTCCGAATCTACATGACCGATTAAGTTGATATTCGGTACAAATATGACTCTCTGTGACCGAAACACGGAAGTGTAATGTAAATATTATATTCATTTCGAATATAGCAGTCCTTTTGTGGGGTATAGTACATTGTGTATTAAGGACGGTAAGGTGAAAAATAACGAGAGGCTATTTTTTTTTTTGTATGTATTTATTGCTTGTCTGTGTTTACAAGATGGCACATTATACTAGGTATCAACAGTTACCAATAAACATGGCTGCAATATTTCAAGATTAGTGTTCTTCAGAATTAGATACATTGTGTTAGTTATTACAATTTCCAGTTTATTTAGCCTATACCTATATAATTACATCAAAACCTCTAGTCATCAATATGGCATAAATTATAAATTATATAAATAGACAGAAAAGACCTATGTCTTGTCACGGCGTTGCGTCGTTTCTTTACTGAGTGCCTATATGTCCACCTTCCAGCTCCATCATCAAATCAGACCCTGGTAACCATCTAAACACAAAGAAAACGTCAAGACGAATCAAACGAGCTGAAACTCGATGGGGTTGCCTCATTTCATTACTGAGTTCCTAAGACTCAATGACGTTGTGTCGTTTCATTGGCGAAGAACCTTCCAGCTTCATCATCAGATCAGCACTATGACATCATAATGGTGCATTGTCACGCGATTTACACATGCATGCAAAATTTCAGCTCAATCGGCAACCGGGGAGTGGATCAAATTTGAGCTCAATCGGTAACCGGGAAGTGGATCTAATTAAATGTGCAAGATTTGATAACAAACGTCGGGAACAGTGAAATACAAGCTTGTAAAAAGTAGTATTTTATTAAAGAAAGATATTTGTTTTTCATTAAAGTGTTTAATATTATCCTAATCACTAATAGGAAAGTATCTTTTTAATCGGGTTACTATTTTTTAGTCACTAGTTGCCCGCCCCGGCTTTGCACAGGTGTATGTACCTACTAAAAAAAACTGGTTGCCTGTAAAGTCGGTATACGGGCGAAAGTTTTACGTGACAATGATTTTATGTCTGTCTCTCTCGCTCTTAGGCGGGCGCGTGCCTCTCACTCGCTCTCATTGTGAGCGCATAACGTGAGCGGAGCGTAACGCAGTTTCTTGAAGTGTCACCCGGCAAACCAATTTATAAGACGTTGTCACGTCAAAAAATAAACAAAATATTCCGTTTACAGTACGAACATGTAATTAAATAAAATTAAAATATAATAATTCGACCATACTTTATATAGTAAGGACTTGAAATTTACAATATTTTTTGATTTTCCTTCCGGAGAGAAAACAGATAGTAGCGATGGCTAGCCGACTCGACTCGACTCGATAGCTGAACCGATCGATATGGTTTTTAGGCAGGGGTCCATACATTTTTGCTCATTCTCCTTTGTAATTGCTAAAAAGCAACTTTGCCAATTTCCGTATGCATGGAGCTACGGCTATTACTAAGTATTGGATAAGGAATGCAACTCGAAAAGGCATAAATAATCGATTGACGACATGGACCGTGAGCTGTGTATATAAACGTGCATCAGCGGCCGATCCCGACACCCTAACTCACCGCGCCGCTTGCACCATGCTGGCCCTAGCCTGTTGCCTGCTCGTCGCCACCTCCACCGCTACCACCGCCGCCGATGTAGATTCCGAGATCTGCGCAATGAAAACTTTCGGTAATTGATCATTCGTTTATTTTTGTATTATTTACTAAATGAGTATAACTGTATACTCGTGAAATGGAACTTCTTTGTGCCTTTGGGAAGATGTTGTCCTTAGGAATTATATGAGAACAGACGTGTTAATCATCGCTCTGCAATAATATTGCCTAATTAGTTGTTATTTCTTAATTTTTTTATAACAGAAAACACTGATGTGTTTAGTATAAAAAGGTGCATACATATGTGTTAAAAAACATATCAATTCAGTTATGTGTGAAGTGTAAATACAAAAAAAAACTTTAAAATCATATCGTTAAAATTTGAATACTTTGTGAATTGGTTTTAGGAGTGTTGTGTTGGAAAGCATAGGAATGAGTCATTTCGACCGCAACTCATTGCCTATAATTTTTTTTTCCTTTTGTAGCTTTCATTAGCTACTGTAATGCTTCTATATATACTCTTATATATTTCTATTATATTCTATTATATTCATATACTGCTTGTATATGTTCTTCTAACATTTAATACAATAAATGGATACGAATATGTCGTCTCGGATTGTCACTGCAAGACAAGCAGAAAATAAACCTTAAGAGGTGCTACTAGAACTTAAAGCATCTAGGGACACTTGTGAACGTTTATTGCAAGAAAGAGATGAAAGCGAAATAGAAATTATTAATATTATTGATAAAAACAAATCGCTAAAAAATGAACTCACCGAACTGAATGACAAATTTATGGACGTCATGGATGAGAGAGATAGGTTACAACTGAAAGTCAATACCTATAGTCAATGTAAGTCAAGGAGGTGTCACCTACGAGCAAGCACTTACTCGTATTTCTGTTCTAGAGCTTGAGCTAAAACATTCTTACAAACTAATATCTAAATTGGAATATGAAAAGCAACAAACAAAAAAGACGAGGTTCAGAATCTGTGTAATGAATTCATGAATTCTGATGTACTATTACAGCATAGTAAAAATAATTCTACCAAAAAGTCAAGCAAAAATGTTCACAAAACGTATTCAGTATTCAGCTAAATAAACAGTATATGATAATGACATTAAATATATGCAGTCTTAAATCTATAAACTAGAAGAAACTCTCAACACTATCACTTCTCGACATAAAACTGCACAGAAAGAAATGGGTGAACATATCTTAGCCTTCAATGAGCTCCTAGATCTTAGTAAATACAATGAAGAACGCCTTGCATCCTTGACTAACATAGAGTTTGTGATTGTTTGGCAGACACATAAGAAAACCAGAAAATAGAATTAAATCCAGAACAAACATTAGTAAAATACAACCAAATTAAGAATACTGAAGAAGAGAAGTCTAGATCTAAGATTATACATAAAGCAGTGGTGTTTTCAGATAATATAGGGACAGGGATGGGTACTATTTTTAACAAGCATCTCAATTGTAAAGTAATAAACTATTGTATGCCCAATTCTACATTCAGATAAATTTATAAGATTAAAAATACGGATCTAGACAGCTACACTACTATAGTTCTGTTAGTAGCTAACAGCTATGACGTTCATAAGAATGACATTGAGAATTGTTTAGACTATTTACTTAAATCAAAAATGAAAAATATTATTTTTTGTGCATTTCCATACTCAAAATTGTTGCCAAGTAGTAAGAACAATAATATTTATGAATTGAATAATCGAATTCAAACTATGTCATTTTATAATAGCGACATTTTAACATTACACAAACATTTTTGTAAAAAAAATTTACATGACAAAAAATAGAGTACGCCTAGCTGCAAGATATAAACATGAGGTAGCAACATTGATATTAAATATTATAAATGTATCTATCACTAACTTAAGTACTATCGGCAAAATTTTTAGCTGTATCACCTTTAAAGCTTATTTCGCTCGCACGCTGTCGTGGAGGGCGGGGCAACCATACGGCTATTTATTTAGTTGTGCCCGGTGAGCAGGCACACGTGTACTCGCTTCTGCAGTAGAACCCATTTCTTACACTTTCGATACAGACGAAATTGTCTGGAAGTGCACAGTTGTTAAAAGTTGCGTAGATAAGTTGGCGCCTAATATCCGATTTAAGAAAATCTATTGAATTTAAGTATTTTCAATCTATTTACATATAATAAAATGGTAGGAAAGCAAAACTGTACATTGAATATTTTTTTAAGCCCAAGCCAAAAATATAGTTTTTAGAATTTTTGTCTGTTTGTCTGTATGTATGTTCGGGATAAACTTAAAAAGTACTGCATGGATTTACTTCAAATTTGGCAAAAATATTATTAAGAAGTCGGATCAACATATAGGCTACATATTATCACGCTATCACCTACGGGGAACGAGCAGCGAAACTTTATTTCTTAAACGCATTCTGCAACAACGTGTAACTTACGACGCATTTCTTAATTCTTGCTTCTTAATTCTTAATTATTCTACTCACACATAGCCTTTTATTTTATGTTTAAAATCGTGTAAAGTCATAACTTAGATGTGTTATAATTTTTCACCATATAAAAAATGATTCCTATTTGCTAACTAGTTGGCGTTGGCGTCGAATTAGATCCCGCTATGGTTTTTTTTACAAAAAGTGATTTTATAGTATAGCGTTCACGCAGACGATTTTGCGGGCAGCAGCTAGTAACTAATACACGTAAACTGATACGTTTCCTGATCTTTCAAAGTGCCTCAGTGATCATTTGATTTAGTGAGAAATTAAATATAAATTGCGTACATTATTTTAGAAAAAATTACTCACATATTCTGCATCGAAAAAATATTGTAAATGTAAAAGAGGGGTTGAAATTTAGACATAAGAAATCAGTGAAGTGACTGACAGCCTTTATGCATTTATGTATTTATATTATAGCTTTAGGCCTTTATCTATTTATACTATATTTATTTATCTATATTTTTATTTTTATTTATTATATATATAAAAATAAATCCCTATTTCCCTTGGTCACGCCATCACACGTGAACGGCTAGACCGATTTCGCTTTCTTTTTCTGTTGTGTTTGTTATTGTCAGGAGAAGGTTCTTATGAAAAAAACGGTCAAGTGCGATTCGGGTAGGCGCACTAAGGAAAACTCGAAGACGGCTGGACCAATTCTGTTGGTTTTTTTGTTGTGTTTGTTAGTGTTAGGGCAAGGTTTTTATGAAAGAAAAAACGGTCAAGTGCGGGTCGGACTCGCGCACTAAGGGTAAACCGATTTTACTGAAATTTTGGTAAGTTGTTATACACACGCCGGGGAAGGTTTCTGAGAAAGAAAAAAAGGGTCAAGTGCGAGTCGGACTCCCGCAATGAGGGGAAACCGATTGTAATGCAATTTTGGTAAGGGGAAGGTTTCTGAGTTAGTACAACCCTTTCACAATAGGTCGGTGCGGCAGTTGCTTTAAAAAAAGAAACATTGCTCGCCGGGTAAAAAAATTGTATAAAATACCTGTCTAATCCGAATCTGACTCGCGCACCGAGGGTTCCGTCCTTAATTAGAATTTTAAGTAGCTTCGGGCTTGCTCACTAAAATCAGTGTTTTAGTATTTGTTGTTTATAAAAAATATGTTTCGTAGTATACAGAACTAACAAATTTCTTACTTGTTTTCTTTGTAAGTTGACTTAGCCCTACATTTCTATTATCTTGTTTTATTTTTCCTTTTATTATACTAAAATTAATAAAATAGTAATCTAGGTTTTTGTGCTTCTGAACTGCTGTTGTTAAAAGTTAAAAGGGTTGCGTATCTCAAAAAGAAAAGAGAAACCCTTGTGGGATCACTTTGTTCTCAGTCTGTCTGTTTTTCTGTCAAGACCTTTTTTCTCAGAAACGCGTAAAGGTATCAAGTTGAAATTAATATCATATACTACAGTCTACAGTCCCTTAAAGCTTATCTTACGTAAAAAAATCAAGCTTCTAAGTCGACGCAAAAAAATAATGCCTAAAACACGGGAATTTTTGTCACATATTGTGACACAAATAAGTCAAAACCTATGTCGCTATCATTTTATATTAATACCACAGCCAATAATTTGGCTAAACAATCTGCTTTTATTGAGCAGTGTAATTATAATAGTGTAATTGACATTTCAGCTAATCATTAAGCTAAACAACCTGCTTCTATTGAGCAGTATAATAATTTGACATTCAATAATTTAAATTAAATTTTCAGACAAAAAAGTACCACTTTGGCATTTTATATAATTCCAACATTAATAATGATTATATAAAACCGGCTATGTCTACTCAAGTTTTATGCAAACAGAAACAAAAAAATTAACTTTGTCATACTAAAAATAATATTCCATTGACCCTGGTGCATCAGAATATACAAGGAATGTCTCAGAAAGATCTAGAAATTGAATTGTTCACAAACTGCCAAAAGATTGACATTTTATGTATCACTGAACACTGGCTACACAGCCATCAGTTTATGTTCAATTTCACTAAACACCAGGTGGGAAGTTCGTTCAGCCGAGTAAATGCAATCCATGGTGGCTCTTTAATTTTAGTTAATAAACAGCTAAAGTTTAAGGAACGTAAAGACATTGTGAGCCTCTCAGTTGAGCGAACTGTCGAGCTGTCCTGTATAGAAGTTGAGCATCTCATTGTTGTGAGTGTATACAAGCCGCCTTGTGTAATGTATGATAATTTTGAATTAGTTATGGCAGGATTGCTGAATAAAATCAGCAATTCTAATAAACAAAGCATTGTTTGTGGAGACTTTAATATAAACATTTTAGAAAATAGCTCATTAAGCACCATATTGTCTCTTTGCCTCGAACTCGAAAATGAACGATGAAGGCGCTGTACCACCTACTATACCATGGTGCGGTAAGACCATGCCGGAAATCTCCATAACGCAGCGGGAAGTCAGGCGGGCGTTGCTTTCTCTAAACGTTCATAAGTCGAGTGGGCCATACGGTATACCAGCAGTGGTGCTTAAGCAGTGTGCTCCTGAGTTATGTCCTGTACTAACGCGCCTCTTCGCGCTTTCCTACCATACTAGGCAATTTCCGTCTTCATGGAAGACTGCGAATGTGCACCCGGTGCCCAAAAAGAGCGATAGATCAGATCCATCGAATTACAGGCCTATCGCTATTACCTCTCTCCTCTCTAAGGTGATGGAGCGTGTGATCAACACACAGCTCCTAAGATACCTAGAAGTTCACGATCTGGTCAGTAACCGTCAAAATGGCTTTCGCCACGGTCGCTCGACTGGTGACCTTCTAGTGTATCTCACACACCGATGGGCACTAGCCTAAAGAGTTAGGGGGAGGCATTGGCATGTAGCCTGGACATAGCAAAGGCGTTCGATCGGGTCTGGCACCGGGGTCTTCTATCCAAGTTGCCATCTTACGGAGTGCCCGAGGGTTTGTGCAAATGGGTGGCTAGCTTTTTGTCCCGCAGATGCATACGAACCGTAGTTGACGGTAGTTGCTCTGATAGCATGGACATTAATGCTGGTGTCCCGCAAGGGCCTGTGCTATCTCCTACGCTGTTTCTACTGCATATCAATGACGTGTTGGACATCAACAACATACATTGCTATGCAGATGACAGTACTGGAGACGCTTTTTACAAGGGTCGTGCAAACATCCCTCGTTCCGTTGTGGAGGAAAACCGCGGAGATCTTGTGTCTCTAATTGAGACCACACTGTCCCAGGTCTCTGACTGGGGACGGGTAAACTTGGTCCGATTCAACTCCTCTCCATCTCCAAGAGCATTGGGATCCTTGGTGTCGACATCTCCAGCGATGTTCAGTTCCGAGATCATTTACAAGATAAGGTGAAGCTGGCGTCCAAAAAACTTGGTGTACTCAACAGAGCGAAGCAGTACTTCACGTCGGGGCAAAGGTTGTTACTTTACAAGTCGCAAGTTCGGCCCCATATGGAGTACTGCTGCCATCTCTGGGCAGGTGCACCCGGATACCAGCTTGGTCCTTTTGACTCGGTTCAACGACGGGCTATGAGAATTGTCGACGATTCCAAACTCACTTGCGGTATCGAGCCCTTAAGTCTGAGGAGAGTCTTTGCCTCACTGTGTGTGTTTTACCGCTTGTACAATGGGTTGTGTTCTGAGGAATTGTTCGAAATGATGCCCACGGCTACTATTTACCATCGCACCGCTCGCCATTGGCAGGGAATTCATTCTCACAGTTTAGAACCTAAATGGTCGCGTACAGTGCGGTTTCAGAGAAACTTCCTCGCGCCAACGCTTAAGTTGTGGAATGAGCTCCCTGCCAAGGTTTTCTGCAAGGACTACAGTATGGAGTTCTTCAAGAAAGAAATTATTAGATTTCTGAGGGGTCGGCAACGCGCAAGTGATACCCCTGGTATTGCAAGCGTCCATAGGCTACGGTGACCGCTTACCATCAGGCGGACCGTAAGCTTGTTTGCCACCTTAGCGGTATAAAAAAAAAAAAAAAAAAGATTGCTTGCCTTATTTCGGTATTTTAATTTAAATAATTTGTTTTGTGAACCAACCCCAAAATGGGCTACCCCAGGTATTTATAAAAGTAGGCGTAAACTGTATAAATTATATAAAAAAAAAAAAATTAAAATAATAGCCAAATATTTAGGGAATATTTAAAAAAAAACTCAAAAACCTTTAAAAAGGTCTGTCTTGTTGCAAAATCAATTCACCTCAGACATAAAGTAAAAAATAAAATAAAAACTGCATAGAACATAATAAATAATAAAACTGGTAAGGCTAGGAATTCTTGTCAGGACTTTGAGTTGATTGTAGATGATTGAACATTTTTTTAGCAATATTCCATTTAAAACAACTGAACATCTAAACTCAAGCCCAATTTTAGCAGAAAAAATATTAAAAGCTAGTGTTCCTGAGTGTAAAGTTCCCTTTTTATTTAAAAACATTAGTCCTACGGATATCATAAATACATTTAAAACATTAAAAATAAAAAACACCACAGACCTTTGGGGACTTTCTGTAAAAACTATAAATTCAATAATTCATGTCATAGCACAACCCTTAGCCATAATTTTTAATAGTTGTGTTGATAGTGGTGTGTTTCCTGATGAGATGAAACTTAGCAAAGTTGTACCTCTTTTTAAATCAGGTAGTTCAACAGATCCTAATAATTTTCCGCCGATTTCAATACTACCTGTACTCAGTAAAGTTTTTGAAAAAATTATACTTTGTCAAATGTTAAGCCATTTCTGTATTAATGACCTACTTAGTAGTAAACAGTTTGGCTTTATGAAAGGCCGTTCCACAACCAATGCAGGAGTGGCACTATTAAAAAATATATTTAACGCCTGGGAGGATTCGCATGATGCTCTTGGAGTGTTTTGTAATTTATCTAAGGCATTTGACTGTATTTAACATGAAAATCTCATCAGGAAGCTACATCACTATGGTATTAGAGGCAAAGCTCTCGACCTTTTGACGTCCTATATGAGGGGGAGAGTACAGAAAATAGATGTCAACGGTGAAAGATCTCCAGGATCAGCTGTCTCTATGGGAATCCCTGAGGGCTCAAGCTTAGGTCTTTTTCTATTTCTTATTTACATTAATGACCTCCCATATCATGTCAAAAAACATGACATTGTCTTATTTGCTGATGACACCTCTTTGCTTTTTAAAGTTAAGAGACGACAGACATGTTATGATGAATTAAATAATGCCCTTTCTAAAATTGTAATTTTGTTTAACGCTAATAATTTGTTACTTAATAAAAAAAAAACCAAATGTGCTAAATTTACATTACGAAATGTTAGTCAGATACAAACATGTATTAATATTAATGGCGAGCAATTAGAACTTGTTAATTCAACAGTCTTTCTTGGCATAACGCTGGACTCCAAACTTCAATGGGGTCCTCATATTCATAACCTAGCCAAAAAACTTAGCTCTGCTGTGTATGCGATCAAGAAAATAAGACAATTGACCGATTTTGACACTGTAAAAATAGTATATTTTAGCTATTTCCATAGTTTAATGACATATGGTATCCTATTGTGGGGTAGCGCTGCTGATGTAAATACAATATTTTTGTTACAAAAAAAGGCAATTCGTGCTATTTATAAATAAGGATCTAGGATATCTCTGAGGGATAGGTTTAGGGAAGTAAATATTTTAACTTTAGCGTCGTAGTACATATATGAAAATCTTTTATATGTACATAAAAATATCAATAGTTTCAGCAAGAAAAGTGACGTTCACAAAGTAAATACTAGAAGTAAAAATAAGCTGTTGGTGCATGATACACGTCTACACAAAATAAGTAACTCTTTTATGGGGCTATGTATACACTTTTACAACAAAGTTCCCAATAAAATTCAAAATCTATCAATAAGTAAATTTAAATCTTTTATCAAGCGGGTACTTTGTAAAAAGGCATACTACAATATTTCAGACTATGTAAATGATAAATATCCTTGGTATTGAAGACTGAAGACGTAGCAAAGATAAAGAGATTGCGAAAACCGTAATTTTTTATTTATATCATATAATAAAAAATATTTTTAATAATATACAACAACAAAGTTTGCACGAAACCCTCGGTGCGCGAGCCAGACTCGCACTTGGCCGATTTTTTATGTTCCTAACGTAAGTAAGGTGAAGATTGACCATAAATCTTTTCGATTGCACGAAGTGCAATAATATGGTTAAATAGCACGCTAAAAAACTTATGCTTAGAATTATTTTAGATGGCACGAAATGTTGGTAACTCAGAACAATAACTTGGTAATATTATAGACGCATTCAAGAAGAGGATCGTTCAATTTTTACTTTTAAGTGGGCGCAAATTGCAACATCACTAAAAATGAATGAGCGTGATAAATAATAATAATAATAAATGTTTATTTCAGCCCATGGTCCATAGTGTGTTAGTAACAAATACACTTTAAAAACTATGTAAGTTGTAGAGATAAAATAACAAAATTCTAAACAAATATTTTTTTATTATTATTTTGTTTTGCGAGAGTGACAAGTGTTTACATCGTCTTATCATATAAGACACCTACACACTCTCGCACAACGGGGCAATCCAACCTTTTGGAAACTGATTCCAAGAGCCTGTTCGAGCTGCCACGCACACGGCTTAGCTGTGAGGCCGTTCTGTTGCGCATAACGGCATAAAAATCGCTCGTGCGAGCTTCAGCAAACATTGCTGATGCGCTACAGTCGCGCGGCAGCCCCATCAGTATCCGGAATGCATTATTATATTGGGCTCGCAGATCATTATAGGCCTTTTGACCCATAGACTGCAAGTGTAAAACGATTGGCAGAATGCTTTAAACAAAGTACTTTTAACACTCTGCCTACATCGAGCAAATCTACGTGTCAACAGTATGTACACCTAACAGACAGTGCTCTGCGCTCCCTTTCAATATCTAGGTCATCCTTTAGAGTGTCTGTGACCCTGTGCCCCAGGTACTAAAATTGGGAAACTCTTAAGAGGCACGCCAGAAAGTATTACCGAAGGGACCTGGTCCACCATTATTTCACTTTTTAGTGAATTGTATCGGAGGCCATGGCCCTCAGCGTACTCCTCACATATTCTAACCAGTCTTCTCAAGGCACTAGTTGATGGACTCAGCAGCACCATGTCATCAGCATAGCTTATGTTATTTACACTTTTGCCATCGATAAAGCATCCGACAGATGCGCTATTGAGTCCATCAATCAGTCTGTTCATATAAAGGTTGAAAAGTCTAGGAGACGTCAACCCCCCTTGTCTCACTCCACACTCCTTTCTGTACACTTCCGATGTTGCACCTGCCCATCTCACACAATTGGTCTGGTGCTGATACCAATATTTAAATATTGATATCAACTCCTTTGGTACACTAGTTTTATTGGATAGCTGCTGCATTGGATGGTTACTTTACGTAAAGTTAGCAGAAAACTCTGTTACTCAAGAAATATAAAAGCGGCAAATTTAATTATTTCACGGATAAATCACGGCAAATTGGCGGCAAATTCCTGTGTATTTGGTTTTCTCTACATCCCATTTTTAGTTTGTGTTTTCCTAACTTAACGTAAAGTTAGCAGAAAACTCTGTAACTCGAAAAAAATATAAAAGCGGCAAATTTTATTTTTTCACGGGATAAATCACGGCAAATTAAAGGACTAACGATCAAGAAATGGCCTGGAGTTAGCGCTTCCAGGTCATTAGGATTCGACGAGATCGGACAAAGCGGTCATGAGTTCAATACCGCTTCGATGTTGCAAAATACCGTTTGTAATTCCTCAAACGTAAAGACCGTTTCTCCAATCACACGGCGGAGGTCAGTTTTGGCGACCTTGACAGCTGCTTCGAAAATACCGCCCCACGAAGGATAGCCGGGAGGATCAAAAATCCAAGTCACGCCCCGTTTGGACAACTTCGAGTCAATATACGTGTGACTGTCCGATAAAAACTGAAGGACCTCCTTGAGATAGCGATCTGCACCCTTGAAGTTTGTGCCACAGTCCGAGTGAATTAAATGAGGGAGCCCACGCCGACTGACAAACCGCGACAGACATGCGACTGAAACGAGCTCCAGATGCCCAGCCTTGGAAAACAAACAGACGAGAACGCATAAATAGGCCCTAACCTATCTGGCATTGCGAACACTTGACGTCTTCACCAAAAACGGACCCGCGAAAAAAACCAAACAACCTTAGCAAAAGGTCGAGCGGGCCGGACACGATCGGATGGTAAATCATCCATTTGTGGCTGGGTCAAGGTTCCCTTTAACCAATTATAATATACAATAATAAAATACAAGGGATACATTTAAAGATAACGCTACAAGATCCGAAATTCTCGCTGCAGAAAAGCCAGCAATGCGTTAAGACCGGCATGACAGTTCCTAATATGGGGGTCCCTGATCAGCAACTCAATAAAATGACCACTCTTGGGCAACAAGAGAGGATGCCGAGCCCCATTCTGAGTTACGAAGCCTCGCAAAAACTCCAACTCGTCTAGGAACAATCTGAGACGAGCAAGACTTCCCCGCTATTCCCCGTTCTGTGAACGGAGAAGACGAATTTCCTTCCCAAACAACTGGGCGTGTACCAGTCGAACACAGGTGAGGAGCGCATCCTGACGCTCTTCAGGAGACAAGACTGAAGACGTCCTTGGCTGTGACCTGTTCCTTAAGTTGTGGAGAAACCTCTTAATCCAACCGGTGACACTAACGAGCTTGTTGAGAGAACTGAACCGATTTAGCAAGAAGTTCGGTGAAGTGGCCACAGTCTGCTCAACAGCACAGAACTTTAACCCCGGCAGAGGGTCAACAAACTCCACAACTGTGTGAGGCCTAGTGTCTTCAGGAGAGGCCAGCCAGTCAGGACCCCACCAGAGCGAGTGATTCATGATTTGCGAGACAATCAGGCCCCGTGAAGCGCAATCTGAGGGATTCAAGGATCCTGGCACGTGACGCCAATCTAGAGACACCGCAGAAGACTGGATTTGGGAGACACGATTGGCGACGAAGGTCTCTAGGACATGAAGGGACGCCTTAAGCCAAGACAACACGATTTGGCTGTCTGTCCATGCCGTGACGAAGTCAAATTGGACCCATTGACCCAAGGTGAAGAAGACATGGTTGAGAAGTCGTGTCAACAATGCAGCTCCTGATAACTCCAGCTTTAGGATCGTTAACTTGGTCCGCAAAGGTGCAACCTTACTCTATGCGACCACCAGACTGACGCGGACATGACCATTGCTGTCAACGGTGTGGAGATAAACGACAGCCGCTTAACCGGATTCCAAGGCATCAGAGAAGCCGTGAAGAAGCCCGATAACGACCTGGGGCTAAGATCGACCGAGGCACGGAGACAAGTTGAAGATCCGAAAGTGTCTCATAAAAACGTAGCCAATAAGGCAACAAGTCTCCGGTCAACGGAGTATCCCAGTCGAGACCAGAAATCTAAAGCTCCTGTAGGAAACATTTGGCCCAAAAGACTACAGGAGCCACCCAACCATTAGGGTCAAAGACACGCGCTACTGTGGACAGAACCAACCTCTTAGTCCACCTCTTCATTGTGTCTGCAGTTCAACCGAGTAGGTGAAGATATCCTGAACTGGTAGATACTGAACTCCGAGAACTGGAGGAGGACCGATGGATTCAGGATTCTCAGGATTCTGGAAGAGGTGGGGCTCCTGCTAATGTTTTGACGGCAAGTCTTCCAAGATGGCAGGTGAATTGGAAATTCATTTACTTAGTTCGTAACCCCCTGCACGTAACAAGCCGATTAGCTCATCCCTCAGGACTAACGCCTCCTCCACAGACGAAGCACCCGTACCAATATCGTCTACGTAAGCGTCAGAAGGGAAGAAAGCAGCTGCGCGCGGGAAATTCAGACGCTCACGATCAGCCAAATGTAGCAACGAGCGAATGGCTATAAACGGGCTCGATTTTAGCCCGTACGTATTTGTGTTGAACTCATAAACCACCAATGGAGAGGCCGGATCCTCTCTCCACAAAATGAGCTGAAACTGCCTACCTTCTGGGTGTATCATGACCTGACTGAACATCATTTTAATGTCAGCCACAAATATAACCTGGTGGCGACGAAAACCAGTCAAGATGTCCGAGATGTCTACCTGAAGCTTAGGTCCCGACATCAGGCAGTCGTTCAAGGATACACCCGAAGATGTAGGCGCCGAACCCGTATCTTAACATTTTAAAGACGGCGTGATGTGGAACAAAATAATGTTCGCTGCCTTCCAACTCTAACTGCGAAACCGACATGTGACCGAGAGATTCGTATTCGCGCATAAAATTTAAGTATTTTGTGCGGAATTATTTATCACGACGCATCCGGCACTCCATGTATATTAACCTTTTTTCGGCTATTTTCCAGGAGTCACCCAGGCGCGAACGAGAGGATAAGAAAGGCAGTCGAGTGAAAAACCGGCCAGAATTTAGACGACCCGTTTTGGCGAGAAAATACGACTCGCACTTGTCGTCGACTGGTCGAGTCCGTGACGCCGGGGGGGGTCTTCGATTTTCCAAAAGCGCTAAAGGGAGTCAGCGAGTGAGAGTCCCACCTGCATCGACGAAGCCGCAGACGCCTGAGCGGCGAGAGAATGTGCTGGGCCCATTATAACAGATCTGAGATCACTCGGAACAGCGACCAACCCACCTGGCTGAAGTAACATGGCCTTGTCCACATCAGCGCCAAGCAGGAGCTCCACAGGACCAGGTAGGTGGAACCTTTAATCGGCCAACTGCAGACCAGACGAGAAATCCAGCACGCCCGTCGGCAGGGGCACCTGAGAGTGATGACCCTAAATATGCCTTAAGACAACAGCTCCTAGTTGATACCGCATACTAGGATGGAGCAAGGAGGAAAACGAAAACGAGACTGTACCCACGACGCTGTCCACCCATAGACCCCCTACTCCAGAAATCCCATGACTCCGCAAACTTACCTGTAAGCAGAGACGCTTCACCAGCCACAGCGACATTAGACACCCCTGAGCGCCTGAGTCCAAAATACAAGATCTCGGCTGACGACAGTCCTTGGCTAGGCAAACAATAGTAACATAGACCAAGCCTGCAGGTCAGAAATCGTTTTCGGCCCACTCCAGATTTTCTGAACTAGTGGCAATTCAGAAAGGTGTGTCCCGGTTCGTAACACACCCCACACCGTTCAGTCCGTTCAAATGTCAAAATTCTGGGGGGCCGAAACTTACCGGTACCACGCGATGTCCCGGGACGAGGTTGTTGACGGGGTCCAGACTGGGGTTGTTGACGGGGTCCAGACGGGGCCAAAAGTCGTGATGGTCCTGATTGTGGCTCGGCGGGTAAATTCTCCAGCTTCCTACTCTGGTCCTCCAATATTTATCATTATTGTTCCACTTATTTATTATAATAAACAACAAAAAACAAACGTGTTGGTATTTTGTCTTTTGTGGTATCCTTTTTTCAAAATTTGGACATGTGTTCCGGAAACTAAGCTTGGATATGAGTTGCTTGAAAACTACATAATGTGCAGTAATGTTTGTCAATAGATTGTCTATGGGTAAGACTTTTAATTGCTCGAACACCACTTTTATGCAGTCCAAAGATTGTTTGAATATCAACTGCATGTCCCTATAGTAAAATACTGTAGGAGATCACGGTATGAAAATAGCTGAAGTATACTATCCGGGCAGTAGCTTCATTGTAAGTTGACGAATATTTTTAACCGCGAATGCTGCAGAACTAAGCCTATTCACCAATGTAGCTATATTTGGCCCCATTGAAGCTTTGTGTCTAGGGTAATACTGTATCATCTACAAACTGTACAAATGACTGACATTTGGTGTTTAAAATTTTATTCATTTGGTTTTTTTGCCATTTAGAAATAGATTATTCATGTTGAACCAGTGCTCAAAACTATTGTCAGACAGTTGTTTAAAGTATTTAAGATAGTTTAGCGTCTTTTGTGTAAAATAAAAGTTTTGTGTCATCTGCAAACAACACTATCTACTGACTATCTTTTACACCCATAGGCAGATCATTGATCTGTGGAACTCCAATTTTACTTTAAAAATAAAAAAAACGGGATTAAACGGGTTATTTAGCAAAAATACTTTTTTCTCGACGTCGCCTGCATGGAATCCAGTCATAGGAGCTCACCAACATACAGCTCTCGAGTTTCACCAACGAACGCACCCGAGGACACCGATAGTGTTGTGTGTAGTGATTATGACAAATATAAAGACAAAGTGAGGGTAGTTCAACAGGACGCCTCCACTCGAAGCCGAAGACACCGCGCACCGCCAGTCTACCCGTGACCAAGGCTGGTGTAACCTGGTGCAGCCGAAACGTCGGGAAAAAGGTATTTTGCCAAATAACAACGCGTTTAATCCTGTTTAATTATTTTTAAATTAGTAATGGAACGCGAGAATTTAAAACTTATAATCAAATTTTAATGTTTGATTCAGGCAGCACTTTTCATTTAGGTCAACTGTCTGAGTTCTAATGTCCAGATACAAGCTTTTTTCACATGGAAGTTGAAAACGTAAAAAACATATTTCAGCCATTTCGAAAAATGTTTGAAAAATGTCAGGAATCTTTTTTGTTACTCTTTTCAGTTTTAAGCTATGCAAAGACAGATTCACGAGGTGATCAGCTCACGAGGCCCTCCAGCTATCTACTAGTGTGTGCCAAACATTAGGCCGATCCGTCGCTCTGTTACAACCTATAATAGTGCCCTTTGGTATTACCAGCGGAAAAACCTATTTCCGTGGGAACTCTTAATCGAAGTAAAAAGTATTCTATATTTACCTTTATCTTTTCAGCTACGAGTATGTCTGTGCCAAAAAATATAGGCATTGAGCTGGTAGAATTGGATGAAAAATGCAAATAGTAGCATATTAGGAACTCTCGGTTGGGATATAAAGTATTATTTTTGTTATCCTAAAATTATGGTAAACTAAAATTCTGGTTTTGAAATAAAAACGGCTTACGTTTAACTTATCACCAGATATAGTAATATATAACGTCAAAAAAAACTTTTTACTGCCATAAATAGTAAACGATCACCAAAAAATACACGCCATTTTAATGTATAATCATATACAAAAATATAACATCTAGCTATTCTTTTAAAGCAAGTATTACCAAATTAATCATTGTTAACCTAAAAATAGTAAATGACCATCAAATTTTGTACTATATTTTAATTTAAAATCTCATTCAAATATTAAAAATCGCGCTATCCTATAAAAGTAAATTACTCTAGATAAATCATTGTTTACCCAAACATAGTAAATTAACTCCAAAAGTTTGACCCTATTACTATTGTAAAATGTTCACTAAAATAATAAACACTACCAAAAAACATTATTTCTCTTGAGCGTCTATTCAATTAATTGTTCATAATCATAAATGTTGGTCCACTGCTGGCTCTGACATTTCTCCCGGTCCTCTGCCTTCCGTATTCAGCCACCACCAGCCACCCTTTTAAGGTCGTCGTTTCACCGGGCGTCCTACGCTTAGCCTTCCCATACGTGGTCTCCACTCCATTGCCACTTCAGCTTGCTAATTATGCGAGCTATGCCGGTAACTTTAGTTCTCTACCGGATGTCCTCATTTTGGATTCGATCCCTCAGACACACTCCGAGCATAACTCGCTCCATTGCGCGCTGTGCGACTTTAACGAGTTTCAAAAGGTAAGTCAGACTTCCATACATATATCGAATGCCAGAGTCCAAATAGCTCGAGACTGTTTCCAGTACGGTCCCGGATCGGGCGGCAGCGGTTACCGGGAGTCGAGCAGTAAAGACTTGTAAGACGCAAGATTTAACTTAATTTGGCGTCATTATACTTTGGTAGGTAACATGCCAACATTTTAAGGCAATCATGTTGTATTATTTAGGTAGTTATAGCGCATTAATTTGCTCACTAAGATTTGGTGATCATTTACTACATTTGGTCCTTGAATACAATTTAAAGTGCAATCATGACTAAAAAAGCTAGAACCATTGTAATTTAAGACTTTCTTTTTTGGTACATGTTTAGTTTTTTTGGTATTTAGTATATTTTTTGGTAACAGAGCTTAGGGTGTCAAAATATTTTTTGGTGGTCAATATATTTAATCCCAATAAAAACTACTGAGAGGGCTCTTTGAAAGAATAGTTGCCCATTTTGAGCGGTTCTGTAAACTACAGAGTTTATTATAAATGTGATATAGTTTTAAATGGTGGAGTCGGGAATTGTTCCAGGTAACACCAGTGACTTTCCGATCCTGGTCCCGGTGCGGCTAAGGACCGTGACGCTGGCGCCGCCTGTCGTCACGTGGGACCTGGATTTGCCGCAGGTCAGTCAATCTTAGCGGACTTCTTTAATAATATAATAATAATAAATTTATTCAATTCTCAGACCGATTTTTTATTTAACTTATTTCTAATTTACATTCTAACACATATGTACAAAAATATTTATAGTTCAGCTAACATAGCTAGTATTTTCTTGCTGTCTCTTGAATGTCTATTGAATGATATATAGACATATATCGAAAGTGTAGGTATATCTACCTAGCTATAAATCGCTACTGACAGTTGGGGTCTCTATCGGCTATTGCTACACAGTCACACGATTCGTGGCTTGACTATAAAATAACGTTGTTTTATATTTTTAGGTTTTATAGCCAAACGGTAGGGGCTATACTGACGATTTAGGTGTCCTAAGCTGGAGCTTTTGGAGGCGGTTCTACTGACATATAGCAGTATGTTCCATCGTCTACGGTTAGGCCGTAGTGAGAGAAGAGCTGGAAATCTAGCTATCAGGGTTTTCTGCCTATACTAGACGACTACAGCCTTTGTGCTAAATCTCAAAAAATAGATCTAAAATTCGGACATATCTTTCAGTATTTTTGGTTTCTGTCAGTTTGTTTAGTCATGAAAAAACGTGAAATACAAGTTTTCAGGATTTTTCTGACGCTCCTGTACTTCAGGGCTTAGAGTTACTTATTTAAAACCTAGTTATATCGGTAGGTGCCTACGAGAGGTATCTAATGATACATTTATCTTTATTCTATGTAACCCGGTAGCTTAGTTATAAGCTATTGTATTTCATAAGTTTACATGTAATTTGCGCTCTAACCATACTACTTACCGTAACGGAATAGATACCTACGTATAGGGGCAAAGGTGTGCATTCAACCCGTTATAAATGCTTATAGATGCACTTTGTGTTGCATTCTTGCAGCGGTTTCCTTTTTTCCTTAAACATTTTATCTCAAATTTATTATCTCGCTGTCATAATGTAGGTGCGTACCACTCAAATTTTATTGTACTGATTTAAAATTTATGCGCATTTTTAGGGTTCTATAGCCAAATTGCAAAAATGGAATCCTTATTAATTCGTCATGTCCGTCCCTCCGTCCATTCGGTACACCGACAGCCTTATAATTCTCCTGGCTTTAGGTAGATTCTAATGAAATTTTACAGAAATATGTCTTTTGTAAGCTGCCATATAGATATGTTACAAAAATTAAGAAAAAAATTTAGGGGTAGTATTTCGCACACCCTATGTGAGGTATCATTGGAAAGGCCTTTAAAACTGCATTTAAGAAACTTTTATTTTATATTTATATTTTGCAAGACATTTCAAAGTTGAAAGATTTGTATTCCCCACCTCTACGAGTAAACGCGTGATCTAAAAATCTAAAAAAAACGATAATAGGGCTTTATAAATAATTTTAATGAAAATTGTTGAAGACAAAATCATTTCATCTGTTTTTTAGACACCTGCAATTATTCTTATTTTACGGAACCCTAACTTAACGCGTGTGCGAAACACACTTGTCCGGTTTTTCTTGATCCATATCCAAGAAGCCCTGACTAATATTTCTAACAGCGGCATTAAGACCCAACACGATGTTTAGCTTGTGAGCTAGACTCGTTGGCATATTCTATACTCGTCGGCGGGCTGCATGAACTCGTCGGCGGACTGCATGAACTCGTCGGCGGACTGCATGAACTTGTCGGCGGGCTGCATGAACTCGTCGGCGGACTGCATGAACTCCAAGCGGCAAGCTTTTCTCTTTAATCATTTTTAAATCTTACATAGTATGTATCTTAACTTCGTTTTGATACCTAGGCATAATATGGATTGGTTTTGGTCCATCAATATGTAAGTGGAAGAGTGAGATAGATAATGATACACTAACCGTCTTATCTTTACATAATAAGTATTCAACATCATACATAGCTGACGATAGTGCGGGATGCACACAATTACTAATAGCCTAAAGAATTTAAGTATATGTCATTATACACTTAGGTCGCAATTAATGTTGTAAATCTTTACAGTAGGTACAGTATGTTGTGTTTGTTCTTGTGTATTTCGCTTGCAGTGGTGCGCGGGTTACTGCGGCGTCAGGGTGCGCGTGTGCGACAGCGACGCTGAGCCGACCGTGCGGGTGTCGGCGCTGTCGAAGGCGCGCGTCGTGCGCACGGGCGCCGTGCACACCGTCGCGAAGGTGCACGTCACACAGTACTGCGACATGAGGCACGGCGCTCTCAAGTACGCCAGTACTAACTACGACGTCGTCGCCAATCCCTCCGTCTAGAAATATCTAATAATAATAACGAATAATATACATATTATGTAGTAACTTAGTAACATGTGTCTGTTGAGTTCCTTAATTTGTTTTATTTGTATTTTCTGAAAATAACTAGCTAAGAACGTGACTTTGTGAAGACCTTCAAATATCTATCTCTCTAACAGTTTATAAAACACTCCACTTGCATCACACCAACTTCAAACTGTTATTTTGATCACATTTTTTGAAATAATTATTATCACCTTTCTTTTTCTTTTTTTTTGTAAAAAAATTTAAATTTTTTACTTTTAAGTGACCTATTGGCTTATTCTATCGGACACTAACTGCCCTTACCTTAACAGGCCCTAACCTTAAAAAATCAAATAGTTGTTAAAAAAAGGATTAAAAATGAACAAAGACGAAGGTGTAAATATAGATAGAAATATGCTTAGTCGGTTCAACTGTGAAAGTTCGAAATCATCATCTACGTAAAGGTGAACTCCCTTAAAGAAAGAATGCAGGATGAATCCAAGGAACAAAGGGATAAAACAAAAGATGCCAAAGCGCAAAGGCTAATACCATTGATCGGAAACTAAAAATTTACTTGATGGATAAAAAGTACTTATGAAATGTTCGCCAAGCTGTGCAAAGTATTTAAAGGCACAAAACAAAAGAAAAAAAATGGTATGTACTTCATAAATATAAATGAATCTAGTTTAGAAGAAAAATCATTATTAACAAAGGAAAGAGGAACTCTTCAAGAATGGCACAGAAGACTAGGAAATCCAGGTAAAGAGATCAGACTTTACTCATTTCACCAACGTATATCTAATTAAAAAAGTTTCAGTTCAAAATTATATTGAAGAATCGGAAAGAGAACTTAAAGTGAAAGTTGTCACAATATGGTGTTATAATGGAGGATAATATACTAGTTGATAGATAATTATAATAATGACCTTATGTCGATGTCGGTAGTCGTCTCGACGTAGGGGGGACAGTCCGTGTGTCAGCCCTATCGTCAGTAGGGGCCTAGTTGAAGAGGTGTTTTATTTAAGGGTATCAAATACAAAAGGGGGATAAGAAAACATCGCTGCCAGCCGCCATTAGAACGTCGCCTCCAGCCACCGTTAGGACGTCGCCGCTAGTCGGCGTTGTTGGAATCCGTATCGAACTGGTCAATACCGGCGCGGTGTAGAAGCTGGGAAGATGCTGCCCGAGAAGTATGCACCGGGTGCACTGGCCACAAATACTTCACTAAAACTATCGTCCGCGTGGACGAGATGTTCAACACAATATGAAACTCCGTTCACAGCAGTCCGTAGATATGTACCCTGCGATATTCAAAATCGAGCTAAAAACCACTTAAAATGCAATATGCGGGTGTGTGTGTAGTCGTCCGCGACTATTTCAGAACTATTTTGCACACCGAGCGCGAGCCCGCGAGAAAGGGAATGACGTCTTTACCGAACAATCCCCCGGCCCAGTTAGAACGAATAGGGATGTGACTCCTTAAACGGGATAATCCCAAATAACAGATAGACGGGACAAGGTCGCCACAGCTCGTCTCACAACGGAGTCACCAACTAATACCCCAGAAACTCGAGGAACTCTATCCTTCCCTGGAAACAATTGCAATTTACGAACGGCGTTTTGGCCTCCTTCACTAAGACAAGGTATAGGACCTTGGGAGGTTCCGTTTTATCAGATCACCGGACGCGCTACATACTCAGGTAGTGAGTTAAGAAATGCAACCTATTTTGCCTAAATTCCGAACTTTAGGTCATAGGTTTCACCATGGATGCTTGTCTAGTTTTGGCTAGCTTTCTGACCCAAAGGGGGCCTATCGGGACGAAATGCACTTTGGGGCTCTTTCACTTCCCAAAACCGCTGAATCGCTTTAGCGAGAGAGAGAGCCACACAAGTGTAGGGTCCGGCGAACGTACAGGCATTTGTGGTTGTGCTGGGGGTGTCGGTCTCGTGTCCCCCATGTCCATTTTAAAAGTACTGTTGTCTCCCTTGCTTTCTAATACTATTTTAGAGACTCGTATATATCGTACCTGTCATATTCATATTTTTACCAACTTTAAAAAAGGAGGAAGTTCGCGAATGGTCTCTAGGTACCCATATAAGAGATATTATTTATCAAAACTAAAAATTAACCGACTTTAAAAAGGAGGATATTTGCAATCGAACTATTGATCGTAGACTAGTATTTTCTTTACAAAAGTAATAGATTTCAGATGACAGCTGTCAAACTAGGAAGGTATTTACATCAGAAGAAATTAGCAAAATTAAAGATAATCTTAACACAAATACCAGCTCAGGGCTAGACTGCATAAGCACTAAATGTATTAAACTTGTAAAAAACCTGATAATCGATGAACTTACAGACTGCATCAACAAATGTTTAAAAACAGGAACTTTTCCCGAAACATTAAAGATCGCTAAAGTATCACCTATATACAAATCTGGAACCAAAACCGACCCTGGAAATTACCGGCCAATTTCTGTTCTTCCAGTACTATCTAAAATATTTGAAAAAATCATTTTTATACGATTGTAGCATTTAAAATAAAAGTTCAAATTGTATCCTTTATCACAAACAATATGGTTTTAGGGCTAAATCTAATACGCTGTCAGCTACAATTGATTTGATAACTTAAATTAAACTCAATATAATATCTTGGCCTAGTATTAGACAAAAGCCTGTCTTGGAAACTACATATCAATAAAGTCAAAACTAAACTTACCCCACTTACTGGTGCTTTGCGAAGGATTGTCAAATTTTTTCCAACACAAGTACGCTATACTCTATATAATACACTTAACAAACCACATATTGACTATTTTATAGAAATCTGGGGCATAGCTGCCAAAACTAATAAAGTTATACTACAGACTGCACAAAATAAATTAATAAAAATATTGTTTCAGTTTGATTCGTATACACCTTCTATAGAAATATACAAACGGACAAAAATAATGAACATCTCACAAACATACATGTACTACACCTGCATCCTGGTTCGCAAAATTCTAAAGAAAGATATACAGACAGAAATTAATTGAAAAAAAAAAAATAACAATCGCATCATTACGTATTAAGACGAGCAAATGACATAAAACTATACTCACCACGTACCAACCATGGTAAAAAAAGTCTCATGTTTGAAGGTGCCCAAATGTATAATCTGTTACCTAAGTTCATTAAAGAAGCGAAATCTATGTTAACCTTTAAAAAACTACTTTAACTACTAATTAATAAACAAGATACAACTTAACACAGATTTCGTATAGTTATTAACTGAAGCCACTTGCTCCATAAATAAAAGATGTTGAATGATGATAAACGTTGTATTTTATATAGTAGTTGAATTGCTATGTACATAGGTATATTGTAGATTCAGTATGAGTAGCCTCAAGCGCGGCTAGTTGTACACTGGTAATGCATCGCGCGTTGGTTCGGAGCGGTGTCGCCGCCGGACCGGTTCTTCTGGTTCCGCTTCCTGCCTCCTCCGGTGATAGGGTTGGCCGTAACATTCTCCCCCCTCTCAAATGCCTTAGGATTTGAGAATCATTTTCTCAGCAAGAAGTATGCAAGAAGTGGAAGAGAAAAGTTCAGACGAAATGGATGTTCCTCAATTGATAGATGTTGGAAGAAGAAAAGGAAGTGCTCACACTTGAAAGTATTAATTAGAGTTTAGAGGGGGGGATTCTTCTGCTGACAGTAGGGGACAAATCTTGTTAAGGGCTCTACGAAAGATGCCCTTTGATGTGCGTATATCGGCTACCCTGGATATTCCATCAGGTCCTGGATATAGGTGATGAATACGTCCAATGCGCCATTGAAGTGGTGGCAGATGATCTTCCTTCAATATAACCATGTCGTTAACATTAAGTTGACCTTGGCTGGATTGCCACTTTTTCCGTTGCTGTAGCTCACAAAGGTATTCCTTGCTCCAACGTCTCCAGAAGTGCTGTCGATATTGTTCTAGACGTTTATATCTGTTTAACCTAGTAGGTTTCTCTTCTATTAACGGCGGAGAAGGTATTGTCGTCAAAGGCCGTCCAATCAGGAAGTGTCCAGGAGTAAGTACATCGTAGTGATGTGGGTCCAAGGAAAGAGGAGTCAAGGGACGGGAATTCAGGATAGATTCAATCTGAGAAAATAGAGTTGAAAGTTCTTCGAACGTCAGGTGAGTAGTCCCTAAAATACGTTTTAAGTGATACTTTGCGCTTTTAACTCCAGATTCCCACAGACCACCAAAGTTAGGTGAATAAGCAGGTGAAAATGTAAATTTGATACCTTCATTAGAGGCAAACTCGGTAATATTTTGGTCATTTTCTTTTAAAAACTTGCGTACTTCGTTATTTGCACCGACAAAATTACTTCCATTATCACAAAAAATCTCATAAGGTTTTCCTCGGCGAGAGATAAACCTTCTTAAACATAAAACAAAGCTTTCTGTTGTTAAATCAGATGATAATTCGAGATGTAGAGATTTTGTAACGAAACAGACGAACAAGCATAAATAGCATTTACTAATTTTGCATCCCCGACCCTTACGATCAGTTATATAAAATGGTCCTGCAAAATCGGCGCCACTAGTAATAAATGGGAAGTTTGGCGTTACTCTCTGCATAGGCAAAGTGCCCATTATTGGGTTGATAGGTTTCGAGGTTATACGCCTACATTTAATACAACCATTTACAGTACTTCTCGCTAGTACTCTGCCCCTGATGGGCCAAAATCGTTGCCGAATAGAATGAAGTAGAGATTGAGGACCACAATGCAAAAGTTTGATATGTTCATCAAAGAATAATAACTTTGTGAAAGCATGACTTGGGTGTAATAAAGCAGGATGCTTTTTCTCATAGCTTTCAGGGGATTGTTGGATGCGACCACCAACACGTAATATTCCCTGTTCATCAATAAACGGGTTTATAGAGATTAAAGATGATTTACTGTGAAGACCTTTATCCTTTTTTAATTGTTGTATGTCATTATGAAACGATTCGTGCTGTGATTGTTTTAGTAAATAATCTAAGGAAGATTGAATCTCATCTACACTTAAGGAACTGGTAAGTTTGGACATTGGATTTTTTATATTATGTACAAATCTTTTAATATACGCAACAATTCTTTGAATTTTAGAAAATTTAGTGAAGTCAATCAAATTTAAATTATTTGAGACATTAACATGTGTTTTTTCATTGTTTACTAAATTTGATTGATTTAACTTTGTTTTTATTTCAGGTAAGTCAACTAACTTTTTTTGCGATGTGGGCCACATAGACGGGTCATTAGCTAAAAAGGAAGGACCCTGCCACCACATCATTGCCAACTCGACATTTTGCGGATTAACACCCCTGGATGCCATATCTGCCGGGTTCTGAAGCCCTGGAACATGCCTCCAAGTGCTTTCAGGTACTAACTCCTGAATTTCCGCTACTCTATTAGCGACAAAAGACTTTAAGTCCCAAGGAGGAGTTGATATCCATCCTAATACTACTGTAGAATCGGTCCATTGAAAAACATTATTAATTTGACAACGCAGTAACGAATTAATTTTTGCTGTCAACCGTGCGGACAAAAGAGCACCGCAAAGTTCTAGCCTTGGTATCGTCACTGGTTTCAGTGGCGAAACTTTAGTTTTTGCACATAAAAGCTTAACTGTCACTTGTCCAGAACGGTCTGTTGACCGAACATATACACAAGCAGCATAAGCTTCCTGGGAAGCGTCCGAGAAAGAATGTAACTCTATATGAATTGGCTCTTCACTTAGAGCAAATCTTGGAATTGAGAAATTATCTAATTTTTTCATGCCATTTACAAACTTTATCCAGTTATTTTTTATATCTGAAGGTACAGGTTCATCCCATGTTAACCCCGAAACCCAAAGCTTTTGTAAAATTATTTTTGGTGTTATAGAACAAAGACTTAACAAACCTAAGGGATCAAATAATCTAGTAGACCTTGATAAAATTGTACGTTTTGTGACTATTTCCCCATTTTCAATATTAATAGAATATTTAAAAATATCATCAGAAGGATGCCAAATAAGACCAAGAACATTTGCTTCAGCACTTAACTCTATACTTTTTGGCGATAGCGATTGATCAGATTCCACCAAAATTGGAGCATTAGTACGGTACTTTCTCAATACAAATCCTGCTGAATGTAATTGCTTTGTTACTGAGGTATAGATGTGGTTTAAATCAGCTAAATTATCACAACCTGTTAAAAGATCATCCATATAAAAATCATGTTTTATAATATTAGAAATTACTTTATCGGGACATTCCTTTGACAACTGTAAGAGACATCGGGTACTAAGGAACGGGGCTGAAGCTGTACCGTAAGTAACTGTATTTAATTGGTAAGTTTTTATAGGAAGGCTATTATCATCTCTCCATAATATAAGCTGCAATTTTTTTTGATTTTCTTTAATTAAAATTTGCCGATACATTTTCTCGATGTCCGCAGTTATGGCATACCGATACTGACGGAATCGAAGAAGAATTGAAAAAAGATCATCCTGTATACAAGGACCAATATGTTGAATGTCGTTTAGAGACATTCCCGAGGTTGTTGGAGATGAAGCGTTAAAAACTACTCGGATTTTTGATGTTTCACTTTTTTCTCGAATAACTGCATGGTGCGGCATATAGTAACCAACCACCGGCCTTTCGATTTCGGTTGAGTGGCCTAAACGCTCATATTCGTGGAGGAAATCTGAGTACATTTTTTTAAGATTTTGATTTTTTTCTAATCTTTTTTCGTTGTTAATGAATATTTTTTCAGCTCTTTCGTAAGATTCCCCTAAACAGTCTAGAGAATCTTTTAATGGCATTTTAACAATAAAACGACCATCATTGTCGCGCTTAGTAGTTTTGAGAAAATTGGTTTCGAAAACGTTATTTTCTAAAAAGGAAATATTAGAAGTTGGCAACTCTTCCAGTTCCCAAAATTTGCGTAGTTGATCCCTTACTTCTTGTGAGAAATTGCACTTATTATTTTCGCGAGGGTTGTGCAAGCTCCCCCCTGTGCGACTAGACACCAACCAACCTAGGTGGGAATCGCATAAGACGGGTTTGTTTCGCCCCAATTTTATTTGATCTTGTTTGATAATATCCCAAAAAATATCTGCACCAAGAAGTAAGTCTATTTCTGCAGGATGGTGAAACTCTGGATCAGCTAGTGCTATATCCGAAGGTATCTTTAAAGAAACAAGAGCTACTTGAGTATTTGGCAGCTGGTCGGTAATTGTCGGAACCAGCCAACATGTAACATCGAATTGAAAACTTGATTGTAACGATTTTAACTTTAGATTGTATCGTTCGGTTATGTTAAAATTTGTATTATTTAGACCACTGATTCGGCGTGGTGATATAGAAGATTCATCTTTTATATTAAGTTTTTTCCTTGCAGCTTCCGTCAAAAAAGATGATTGACTACCGTTGTCAAGAAGAGCCCTTAAGGTAACCCTTTTATGGTCGCAAGTAACTACTTCTACCCGTGCTGTTGACAGAAGAACTTGAGAAGAAGACACAGCTGACATAGAAATAGAATGAGAAGTATTCCCGTCAGAAGAATGGGTTGGAAGACTCCCTTTGTCAGGTAAATTTTCCGTAATCCCTATTTTATTTGCTGTAGAATTGGAATTATTTTGAAAATCATTTGATTGTTTGTGTAATAACGTGTTGTGTTTTCTATTGCAGATTCTACAAGTGCCTAAACGGCATTGAGGTGGACGATGACCACTATTAAAACAATTGTGACATAACTTGTTACGGTTAAGTATTTTATACCGATTCTCAATATTCATTGCCTTAAATTTGTCACACTGATATAATTTATGCTCTTTAAAGCAGGCAACACATTTTATTGCCTTAGATTCGTGTGAAACAGAATTAAATGATTGTAGTCTAAAGCTATGACGTTTTTCATTTTTTTCATTTTTATTTGAATTAATAGTTTCTAGTATGTCGGCACGGTCGTTAAGAAACTTAGTAAAATCTTGTAGTGAAGGCGAGTCTTTAAATTTGTTTCTATATTCTTCCCATTTATTAGAAGTAGCACTGTCTAATTTTGAAGACACCATATAAATAATTAGCGTGTCCCAGTGAGACGTTGGCTCACCAAGGTATTCTAAAGCACGCAAGTCTTTATGTATTGTGTCAATTAAAACCCTTAAACCTTGATCGGATTCTCGTGACAATGGCTCCATAGAAAACAAGGATTTTAAGTGATGTTTAACTAAAATTCTTTTGGAGTTGTATCTCTCGCAGAGTAAATCCCAAGCGATGACATAATTCTCCGAAGAAACTTTAATAGATTTAATTGCAATAGCGGCGGAACCCTCTAAACACGATTTTAAATAATGGAACTTGTTTATGTCATCGATTTGATTGTTATCGTGTATAAGCGACTCATAATTATCGCGAAATTCTAGCCATTTACTATGATCACCGAAAAATGTCTTAAGATGAATAGTAGGTAGTTTAATATTAGTTGTATTATATCTATCATGAGAAGATGGCGCGAGAGAATTCTTATCGACAGCTGGTTCGCTAGTAATTTCAAGAAGATGCTGAGCATTTGCTATCAACTTATAGAACTGACTTTCAATAAGGCTTCTCTCTTTCATTTGACTATCCATTTCGTCGTCTAATTCTTCTATCTGAGACTGTATGCCGTCAAATGTAGATAACAATGTTTCAAATTTACTTAGTCTCGAAGATAATTCTTTAATTTGTAATCTATTTAATTCCTTTCTGTCAATATCTAACAGAGGTTGCAAATAATTTTGAAATATAGTTATCCGTCCGCGGATATTAGACCGCTGTTTAATTAATTTTCTTAATAAATCCACTTCAGACATGATATTAACCAATAAGGTAACTATCGGTGCAAATAACAAAGTACGCTAGTATTGTTAAAATACCTATATGAAAATGATTTATCTGCACAGTAAGTATTAATAAATCACCGACCTTTTTTTTTCAATGTAGTTGATGTTTCTCGATGCTGTGCAAATTACCGCGTTGTGCGCGCTGCTAATGAAGGTATCAAACAAACCCCTTGTGCTCAGTCAGGCTGAGTCACTGCGCTGCGTTCGAATGCGTCTTAGCGATACGTCACGTCCACGTACCGCGGTCTCGAAAAACCTGGAATTTGTTTGCAACGTCTTAGTGCACGAAAATACTACAAACAAATAATACCTACCTATCGTAGAATAAATATGACTAACGTATGTTGAGAATGCAATGGTAAGCAGTGTAAGTTTTTTAACCATGCAATATAATAGGGAATTAAAATAGCAAAGGTAGTATATGTTTGGCAAAAGTAGCTAAAGTAGCAAAGTTAGAAGACGCTAATGGTTATGTTTACAATTCAACGCTATTTCTGGCAATATCGAGCTTAACTAGCGTTACTTAATAGTTTTAAGTTTATGTATGACTTATATTATGTATGACCGAAGATTGGTCCAAAGAAATGATGGAGTGTACATCTACCAAATGAAATGAGAAGGGAAGCTGGTTTTTTCTGTAAGCAAGCGTTGTAGGTACTCACGGTTACGTAGCAATTTGTTTGCAATCTCGTTGACGTGCACTAGAATAAATTGTTAATATAATATTTGATCACTTTCTTAGCTCCGCTTCTAAGTCACTATGTAAAAATTTATAACTGTTGATATAATCGATTATAACAAAAACACCTGACGCTAAAAACAGTCAACTACTAATTCACAGATTTAGGTACTTAGATAAGAAAGGGCTGAGTAAGGGGAAAAAGGTTACTTCCTTCGGGTTTGGCCTCCCAATAGTGTTAGCGACGCGTGCTGTCGCGCGCTGTCCTTGCGCACGGCCTTGCTGTCCGATGCTGTGCACGCTGACTACGTGCTGTTTTTGCGTGATATGCTCGAGTCCTGGTGCTGTCTTACGGTCGCCACTTTATGAAGCCACTTGCTCCATAAATAAAAGATGTTGAATGATGATAAACGTTGTATTTTATATAGTAGTTGAATTGCTATGTACATAGGTATATTGTAGATTCAGTATGAGTAGCCTCAAGCGCGGCTAGTTGTACACTGGTAATGCATCGCGCGTTGGTTCGGAGCGGTGTCGCCGCCGGACCGGTTCTTCTGGTTCCGCGTCCTGCCTCCTCCGGTGATAGGGTTGGCCGTAACATTAACTATGTAAAATAAAGAGTAAAAACACTACATCTAAAATTTATGTACAAACTACGCTCAACTAATGCCACATCTAGTAACACAAATTCTGTATACGCACGTAACACACAGTCACAGTCACTTCAACCTTGTCCGGACAGACTATTATGAATTAAATGTATTGAAGCTGCCCTCCACATACTAACTATGTATGTTAACTAATCTTATAACTTTCTCATGTAAATAAATTAATTTATTCTTATGAGAAATAAAGTATCTTAAACCTAAAAAAAAACCTATTTATATCGGTAACTATTGATCATAGACTAGTAGTTTCTCCACAGAAATGATTCTTCTCGTCAAGATCTTCATTTCGGATTTCAGTTTTCATCTAAAACCTTTTTAGTTTGACAGCTGTCATCCGAAATAAAGATTTTTTTTTTTATACCGCTAAGGTGGCAAACAAGCTTACGGTCCGCCTGATGGTAAGCGGTCACCGTAGCCTATGGACGCTTGTAACACCAGGGGCATCACTCACGCCTCGAGCTTAGTGAGATGTATTATTTATGTCGAGAAACTACTAGTCTACGATCAATAGTTACCAAGATATAGACTTTTCCAGTTTGACAGCTGTCATCTGAAATAAAGATCTTGATGAGATCTATTACTTTTGTAAAGAAACTACTAGTCTACGTTCAATAGTTCGATTGCAAATATCCTCCTTTTTAAAGTCGGGTAATTTTTAGTTTTGACTAATAATATCTCTTATATAGGTACCTACAGCCAATTCGCGAACCTCCTCCTTTTTTAAAGTTGGTAAAAATATGAATATGACAGAGGAATACGAGTCCCTAAAATAGTATTAGAAAGCAAGTTCCGTTGTCTCCCCAGCCCAGAGGAGACAACGATACTTTTAAAATTCTGATGTCTCCCCCAGGGGAACCATCAGGGGGGACACGAGACCGACACCGTGCTGGGCCCTTTTATTTATTTGTTTATTGATTAAGAAACTTACAGTCAAGTCATCACAGTTGGAACTGGCCAACTGTCGGCGTAGTTTGATGAGTCATTTTTGGAGTTTACTCCTTAAGAATCGATTTGCATATATAAGGAGCCCGGTATGAGAAAAATGTGAGGAGTAAAATCTATCGATGAATGACCTCGTTACGTTTTTGGTGCGCATCATCTCCAAAAATATTTATTATTATTATTTATTATTTATATGTCGCGCAACTTTCTAATTTGGTTGTGAGTGTAGGGTATAGGGACATGTGCATAGGGTATACTGCAAAGCGACTAATTTAAATTTTTTTTATGTTATTTGTATTTTATGTACTTAATTTGTAAACAGGTCTTTAAGCGTTAACATATCATCACTAATTAATAGACAGATAACCTATTACTTAAACGTTTGGAGGTACATAAGTACAATTTATTAACACGAATTCTGGCGGTTTTAGAAAATTACTTTTAATTTAATTGCAATCAATGAGCCCTTAACGGTATGTCTCTCTTATTAGTACCAGGAACGAGTGATTGAGGGAGGGCAGAACCTTCGTCACGCCGAGGACCGCGAGACCCGCTGGAGCCTGGACTGCACCTTCACGCATACACACACAAAAAACGAAAAACTTACCAAAACTGTATTCATGTTTGGTTTGCAGTATAGGGCTGTCCTCCATGTTGCGCGGTAGCTCGCGTACGCATGCACATAGTGTCGTCGCACGCGGGACTTTGCGGCGGGCGAGCGGCGCGTGCGCGCTGCGGAGTCTGAGCGCGAGTGTCGCCCTGTCACCCGCGGGCAGAGCGCGCACGCGGCTACCTACCGTGCTTTAAGGAGTAAACTCCAGTCGTGCGTCGGAGCTGACACACACAATTTTTGAACTGAGTGGATATTTAGTGCGAAAGTTAGTGAAAAGTGCAACATTTACAACAACAGCGAGGTTTCGTCTGCAGTTGAAGAGGAGTCCGTCGAGGAGGCGCATTGCACAGCAAAACGAGTAACACACAGTACACATACATCTATTCACACGCAACATACATCTATTCACACGCAACATACATCTATTCACACACTACTCGTTCAACAGAGCCGTAATAGACACAAACGTTAGTAGATAAATTAGATTTCGCCCCAATTGCGGCAAACAATCTTGGTAGACAGCGCGCCGTTCGGTTAGTTATTTTTGATTTTGTTTTAATTGGGTCGTATTACCAATCGTTTGGGCCGCGTCGGATTTACAGTTAGTAAAATTACATTTACAATTCGTGACGTCGGGTCACGTCGTTTAGGTATAGTTAACCGGTCTCGTTATCTCACTGTTCGTCGGACACATTCGAACGCTTAGTGATTTACTTACATTTTTATCTTTTGTTCAGAATAAAATTAGACTCAGATTTTATATTTTTGTAACGGATTAAGATAACATATTTATTTGTGTAATTGTGTAGTCCCGACTACACTTTATTACGCTACGTTACCGAACTTATTGCTGTACGTATATATAAAAAAACAGAATCGTTTGTTTGTTTTTTCTGTTTTGGTTTTTGGTCTTTTATTGTGTGTGAATTTTAATTATAAAGAATGACTTCATCGATCAAGGAGCTCAAGGCTATCTTAACGAATCTAATTTGATGGTTTTCTTGTGCGGCTGCGTTAATTAAAAGGGAGGATAGGGTGTTCGCCTTGAAGGAAAAAACCTGCACAGTTTCCGACAAGAGTAAGCGAGTTGGATTCCGCTTATCAGGGTCTCTTGTCGATAACAGAGGATGCAACCATTTTACAGGCGGCCAGTTCAATTATGATTTCTGCATGACAGTATTGGACGAGATTAACGAAGCTGTGTCGAAGTTAAAGGCTACCTCGCGGTCGGCAAGTAGGAAGGAGGTTTTGGAACAAAAATGCAACGTACGGTTGCCTACCCTGGATATTCTTAATTTTAGCGGATCATTGAATGAGTGGACAAATTTCATCACACTTTCTGATAGCATTGTATATCGCCGGACTGACTTGTCTGACTCACGAAAATGAAGTTGCCTTTTTACTTCTATCAGGGGTGAGCCACTCGGTTAGTAAAACATTTGGTCATCACCGATGTCAATTACAATACAGCTAGAGAGTTGTTAGTGAAGCGGTATCAAAAAAACCGTTGCATCGCGGATACACATGTAGCTGCCGTTTTAGGGATTCCTTAGCTATCATCGGTCAACGAGCTGAGGTCAGACCTGCTTAACCTTATTTTGGTGGCTTCGAATGGGTTGAGGGGTCTAAAATTCCCTTTTTTTTTTATACCTCTAAGGTGGCAAACAAGTCTACGGTACGCCTGATAGTAAGCGGTCACCGTAGCCTATGGATGCTTGCAACACCAAGGGCATCACTCGCGCGTTGCCGACCCTTCAGAAATCTAATAACTTCTTCTTCTAAAATTTTAACTTGAGTGTCGCAGTACATATATGAAAGTCTTTTATATGTACATAAAAATATCAATAGTTTCAGCAAGAAAAGTGACGTTCACAAAGTAAATACTAGAAGTAAAAATAAGCTGTTGGTGCATGATACACGTCTACACAAAATAAGTAACTCTTTTATGGGGCTATGTATACACTTTTACAACAAAGTTCCCAATAAAATTCAAAATCTATCAATAAGTAAATTTAAATCTTTTATCAAGCAGGTACTTTGTAAAAAGGCATACTACAATATTTCAGACTATGTAAATGATAAAAATCCTTATGTAAATGCTCAATTACAGGATGCATAGGTAAACCAAATTAAAATGGAAATAACATAAAATTGTACGGCTAAATTTTTTTTATTTAAAACATTAATTGTATTTTTAGTTTGTTTGTATTATTGATAGTGTTTTTAAAAGAGTAACTATCGAGTTTCTTGCCGGATTCTTCTCGGTAGAAATCAACAACATTGTGAACCGGCGGGAAGGTGGGAGGGTTCAAAAAATTATATTTTATAACTTTGACGATTCAAAAGTGATTGTAAAATCCTTATTTGAATTAACCATTTTGACTTTGACTTTTTTGAAGCACCCCATACTGCTTAGAGAAAACCTTGGCAGGGAGCTCATTCCACAACCTAAGCGTTCGCGGGAGGAAGTTTCTCATAAACAGCACTGTACGCGACCATTTCGGTTCTAAAGTGTGAGAATGAATTCCCTGCCGATGGCGAGCGGTGCGATGGTAAAAAGTAGCCGTGGGCATCATTTCGAACAATTCCTGAGAACACAACCCATTTTACAAGCGGTAGAACACACACAAGGAGGCAAAGTCTCTCCTCAGACTTAGGGGCTCGATACCGCAAGTGAGTTTGGGATCGTCGACAATTCTCACAGCCCGTCGTTGAACCGAGTCAAAAGGGCCAAGCTGGTATCCGGGTGCACCCGCCCAAAGATGGCAGAAGTACTTCATATGGGGCCGGACTTGCGACTTGTAAAGCAGCAACCTTTGCCCCGACGTGAAGTACTGCTTCGCTCTGTTGAGTACACCAAGTTTTTTGGACGCCAGTTTCTGGAATTGTGGGATTACAGTGAATGGGGTTTTCTTAGCGGTGAACGCGCAGACTTGTGTCTTTGAAGGGTTGAATCGGACCAAGTTTTCCCGACCACAGTCAGAGACCTTGGACAGACCGATCTCGATTTGAGACACAAGTTCTTCACGTTTTTCCTCCACAACAGAACGAGGGATGCTTGCACGGCCCGTGTGATAAGCGTCTCCAGTACTGTCATCTGCATAGCAATGTATGTTGTTGATCTCCAAAATATCATTGATGTGCAGTAGGAACAGCGTAGGAGACAGCACAGAGCCTTGCGGGACACCAGCATTAATGTCCATGCTATCAGAGCAACTACCGTCAACTACGGCTCGTTTGCGTCTGCGGGACAATAAGCTAGCCACCCATTTGCACAAACCCTCGGGCACTCCGTAAGATGGCAACTTCGATAGAAGAACCCGGTGCCAGACCCGATCGAATGCCTTCGCTATATCGAGGCTACATGCCAATGCCTCCCCCTGACTCTCAATGGCTAGTGCCCATCGGTGTGTGAGATACACTAGAAGGTCACCAGTGGAGCGACCGTTGCGAAAGGCATATTGACGGTCGCTGATCAGGTCGTGTTTTTCTAGGTATCTCAAAAGCTGTGTGTTGATCACACGCTCCATCACCTTGGAGAGGAGAGAGGTAATAGCGATAGGCCTGTAATTCGATGGATCTGATCTATCGCCCTTTTTGGGCACCGGGTGCAAATTCGCAGTCTTCCATGAAGACGGTAATTGCCTAGTGTGGTAGGAAAGCGCGAAGAGGCGCGTGAGTACAGTACGTAACTCAGGAGCTAAGCAGTTGCTTTGTTACTGAACCTCGAGGCAGCTTTTAATTTGCGTTTTAACTCAGAAATATTCGGATCCTTATTATTACGAGCCGTGGTCCAAGCCTCATACGCAGTTTGCTTAAGCACTGTGTGTATTGCTTAAGGACTGTGTGTATTGCTTAAGCACTGTGTGTATTGCTTAAGCACTGTGTGTATTGCTTAAGCACTGTGTGTTTTGCCCACATTTTTTTATTAGGACTACAAAATATTTGTTAGCGGGTTACCCAAATTCCAGAGGTGGCTCCTCAATCCTTACGCACACTAAAAATTTGTATTGAAAATTTTACGTACCTTAACTTCGGCTGAAATGCACTTCCTATAATTAGTGTCTAATTTTGTAATTATTTTGCCAACTTTCCTCAAAATAAGGTCAAAAGATTCTTTGTTCATACGCAAATAGTCGTAAAATTTGTCATCGAAGTTACGTATCTGTTTATAAAGAACGTTAAATACTCCATAAGGTAATCTTGATTTATTTAAGTCATGAACCCAACACGGTGATGGTTTAGGACGTAGTCTGTCGTATTTTAAAACGATCACCTTTGTATCGATTAGTTGACTCTTACAATAATCATTTTAATTATATAGATATTATGTCAATACGCCCAAGTATTTTATAGTATAATTTTTATAATAGTACTTAATTTACCCTATTACATCACTAGTTCTCTCAACATTAAAATAAACCCGTATTTATAGAATATTTTTTAATCACTATGTGTTAAATGACGCTGATGTCATAATTATTGAAAACTGTAAAATTTAAGATTTATTTTAACAATATATATTGTGTCATTGTTTTTTTAACCTTAATATTAAAAAAAAATGTGCAGGATAAAATATTGAATCTACTGATGGTTAGTTTTTTTATAAGAATAATAAGTTTTTATATTGAAATAGATATGGATTGTAAATGGCCGTCATGTATTTTATTCGGGATTAAATATGATACGGGAATGAATACATCATTCTGTGTGTTATTGTGGAAATATAACCACTTCTTATATACCAAACTGTTTTTTGATGCATAGATGCATATATGCATTTTATAATTATTAAATACATTATTATTTGATTTCAAACCATATAAATAATGTTGAGCCAGCCGTTATGGCCGTTTGTGATCAAGGTTAAAAATATTTTTAATTACTTTTCGGTAATCAAATAGAATAGTGATAATTTCAATAAATGCCAAATATATTATAAGATTTTTATTATGTGAAAGTGAATTCTGTTCGTGATATCGTGTTTCCCGTATTATATTAATTACCAGGTATATTTTTTATAAAAAGGTTAGGAATTTTTATAAGCCGCTTCAATAATATACCCGTATAACTACTGTAGGATATGTAGCTTTTACACTGTTCTCCCCGAGTTGCCCCGCGTCGCTCTAAAGTGCAAGCTGGTACGGGGGACCTAACACCTCAACTTCAACTGCTTTCTTTTTCTTAATAGGTACTACTTAAAAGAAACTATATTTAAAACATAATTTACTAGTATTTTGCTATGGAAATTAATAATTAATATATGTTACTCGTATACATCGATTTCTTTCTTTTTCGCTCCTCCTGTAAAGTAGGCCTTTTGCTATTAATATATTTCTTTTCCGAAAGGATGGATGTCGTATGATTGCCATAAAAATATTATTTTTAAAGGAAAGTGTATTTTGATATTAAAGAATCAGAATTATGCATAAATAAGCTTACGTAAAGATCCATCGTAATTTCTATCAAAAGAAGCACGCACAAAAGACGCGGGCGGCGCTTTTGTGCGAGTAAGTCGTTTTAAGATCAAACAAGTGTTGAAATCCTTTGACAGGGTAGCTCCACGTTTGCTGCGAGATTAAGCTCAACTTTTAGAAAGTTCATTAATTTATCTTTGCGTAGCGCGACCGAGCGACCGACACTCGACACGTGCGGGTGAGCGACCGACACGAGCGACCGAGCGACCGACACGCGACACGTGCGGGTGAGTGACCTACACGCGACACGTGCGGGTAAGCGACCGACACGTGCGGGTGAGCGACCGACACGCGACACGTGCGGGTGAGCGACCGACACGCGACACGTGCGGATGAGCGACCGACACGCGACACGTGCGGGTGAGCGACCGACACGCGACACGTGCGGATGAGCGACCGAGCGACCGACACGCGACACGTGCGGGTGAGCGACCGACACGCGACACGTGCGGATGAGCGACCGAGCGACCGACACGCGACACGTGCGGGTGAGCTCATTATTTCCTACTCCTACGAACCATCGAAACGGCATGCGGCACAACTAGTTGGTCCGTGGGGAAATTTCGGGTAATTCTTTACTTTCCAAGAACGGGTGATTTTTACGTATCGATGGTTTTAACTGATAGAACACCACATTTATATACACAGATTAAATTCAAAAACCCTCGGAGAACACTAGATTTTCACGAAAAAAACTAAATTGATATCATACAAAATCCACCATTACACACTAACATTTAAAAATACAAAACTTTTTTTTCACGAAAATACTTGCCAGCCTAAAGAAAAAAATAAACACAGGATTCAATAGATTTTACTTTTCTCTAATTTTAATCGATAGAAAAGCATATTTATATACATTAATAAAATCAAAAAACTAGCAGCGAATCCAAACCTTGCCAAGTTAGGTGGCGAGGAGCGAAGCGACGAGCCATTAGGTTACATGGTGAAAACCGCACGAGACGAGCGAAGCGTACCGCGGCAGAGGCCGGCGAAGTGCCGGAAACAAATTGTTCTAATTGAGAATTGTTTGGCAGGAGTAGGGGGAGCAGGGTAGACACTGGTTTTCACAACAAATTGTACCTGTGTCACTCAGATCAATAAACCCTGGGCCCCTATTCCAGCCAAACAATTCTAAATAAGTAAAATTTGGTACTGGCGCTCGCCGGCCGCTGCCGCGGCACGCTCCGCTCGGCTTCGCGCGCTAACTTTCATGTGCTCCGCTTGATTTTCCGCACAAGTTTTTATGTTCCAAAGTGGGTCGCCGTGACTACACTAAATAATGTACTTATTTAAATTTTAGTAATGTACTTAGTTACTAGTTGGTTGAAATATAAAAAGTTGCGCGCAAAGCCAAGCGGAGCGCATGAAAAATAGCGCGGGAAGCCGATCGAGATTGTTGTGTAATGGCTGATTTTGTACGAAATTTGTATTTGATTTAATTTAAATTTTTAATTTCATCGTTTATGTTGATAATGGTTAGTTCTGGCGTCCGCATCAGGCATTTAGTAGGGATTGTGGCTAGATAGCTTCCTTCTAGAATGTTGAAATTTTCACGTCGACAAATCATCTGAACTTTGGTGGGATGTGGGAATGTAATGGTATACTGTATGTTATCTAAGCTTTCCATTGCTAATTTTGATAATATATAACAGGACAGGTTAAAGCAGTAGTGCCCTGTTACGGAATACACCGGCTAGGTGCTCAGAAGGAGGAGAAAAGATAGAGGGAGTTCAAAGGCGAGTAAAGAAACACTTTTCAACGGTAAGGCAGGTTATATTAGTATACTCTTTCATTATATAGTAACAGCTTTTAATGCACAATATCCTAATCACATAGGGTGATTCTTAACACTTAAATATCTAGATCACAGCTACCTAATTCACAATCATATAGGACTACCTAAATAAATAGAAAGATAGCCAAACGCAAGCCTGCCTACACAGATTTTAAGTGTAGTTTTTAAAGCTTTTATTAGGGAACTAGTACACTCAGGTCTCTTCGGCCTAGAGCCCGATTCGATGTCTTGCTCGCTGTAGGCACCCCTCAGGTCAGCACCGCCGTAAAAAGAAGACGCGGACGGGACGGATTTTACGTGGCCTAACAGCGTGTGGTGAGTAGTGGATATGCCGCTCGTAGCAGGCAAAAGGTAAGGCCGCACGTGGCTAGCACAGTGCAAGACCGCACGTTAACGTAGCTCGCCAGTAGCTTCGGCGTAGAGCAGGTCGCCCCGTAACCTTCGTGTGTAGCGGTGTTCAAGATAGCACCCCTACTGCACAGGCCGAAGGTTTGGAGTCAAGGAGACTCCGGGCAGGCCGAGGATTTGGAGTTTAGTAGACTCCGGCCTTCCCCAGTAAAAGAACAGCAAAGCAGCTGCCGTGCGCCGTCGTTAGACAACAAACGTATACAAAGACGTCTTCTCACGGACCTCAGTTTAGGCGTAGAGCCGTAGTAAAGCAATATATATACGTAGTATATATATATACTAAGAACTGTACTGTCATGGAGAAAGAGAAATGGATTAGCGACTTACCAATAACTCACAAAACACAGAACGAGAGAAAATAAATATACAAAATTACCGAGGACGGTTTTCTTTTATAGCATAGAAGTAGATATGCAGCAATTTGTAATTTAATAATAGAATCCGTGAAAATAATTATCAACAGAATTTTTTCACGACTTCGTCAAGTATCTACGTAAAGTGAACTGTTTTGACTCAGCGATGTCAAACATCTAGAGATTCTTTGATCTCTAAATTTAAATTACCACAGTGGTAATGGACTTAAGAGCGAATGCCCAGAAATATCGTTTCCTACATCATCTGGTCCTTTACCGGAGACGGACCACCGGAAACGGTCGTTCCGTTATAGTGTCCCCTCCCGTGTTTCAAAAATTTTCCATGAGACCAAGTCTCGTTAAAAATTTTTCTCCTGAAGACACTTTTCTTCAATGATAAGAGATGGCTGATGAGTATGTACAACTTCTGATATCACTCACTTTCATTCAAACAAACAGCAACATTCAAAATCCTTTCAAAGTTGGCTTTTAAATTGTCTGAAAGTCTCATCATGAACTTTCAGACCCTAACGTACGTTGGCGCTGAGCTACAATCGCCAGTCCACCAAGTGAACCCAAATTATTTAAATTAGAATTCGTCTCTTTGTTAAGTTTCAAAGACACTATTTAAATATTTACAGACAGACTTACGAGTAGCCTCTGTATTAACAACAAGTAGAATTAGTTGTTCTAAAGTTCAAAACTTCAGATTGTAGATTATGTTCATATTTGACATAAGCATTATAGAGTAGTAGTATCTTATGTCAATGAACATTCTACCATAGATAGGTAAAATGATTGACAGGACAGTCAACCTTATTACAGCTTTCGAGTCGCTGCAGAAGAAAATCAGACTTGACAGTTGTCAACCTGACAGCTGACCATTGTTTACAAACAAACCAAAGGTCAAGAGCGAATCGTTTTCACTTTACGTGAACTCGTCTTCTTATAAAAAAACCATTTGCTCAATTAGCAACGCTTTGTAATGAAAAAATGAATGTGATGAATAACTACGTTATCCTAACCTAATATGAACTTTGTACAAGTAAAACAATACTATATTACAAATAACCATATAAATGACTAATGCCGGTAATTAAGATTAATTACCTATGCATTTAAAATCTTTTATATGCCAGCGGCCAATGTTTTTGTTATTCTCATCGACCAGTTCGTAAATTAGAGGAGATATTTTATTTACGACTTTGCAACGAGAAAACTTTTTAGCCAACTTAGCCGAATGGAATTTATGTCCAACACTTTGGTTGTAACACCTTTTCCAGACATAGTCACCGACGTTGAATGACATGTCTCTACGACGTAAGTTGTAATAAGCAGCATTACGCTCGTGGGCGTTCCACAACCTTTCCTGCACCTCGTCGAAAATAGGGAAAAGAAAACCAACGCTATCTGCGAACTCGTCCCTAGGAGACATAATGACTTCGTCAGAATCTTCGTTGTTTTTATAGATAGAGTCACAAGATACCAGCTCTCTTCCGAACACCATGAATGCCGGAGTGTATTTAGTAACCTCATTTACAGATGAGTTAATAGCGAACTGAATCTTGTGCATATTAACATCCCATGTTCTATGGTCTTCCTCCGCGAAACATGCGACTGCCGTACCAATGGTCTTATTTGTCCGTTCAGTAGTATTCACTTGAGGAGTATAAGGAGTAGTAAAGTGAATTTTCGGAACATTGTACCTTTTTAGCATGTCCACGAACTCAATACTAGCATACTGGGGACCGTTATCCATGATAACCGTGTCAGGTACACCATACACAATAAAAACTAAGTTTTCCATAACATGATTTAAGACAGAAGAAGTTGCCTTTTTAATCGGAAATAGGAGAGTGTATTTAGAGAAATGACACATCACTACCAAAATATTCCGATTAAGCTTTCGAGATAAAGGTAATGGGCCTATTAAATCAGTTGTAATACACTGAAATGGTCTACAACATTGTTTAGGTTTACCCATTAAACCAATGGTTTTAGAGTTTTGATGTTTGAAAGCAACACAAACATTACATTTTGCTATAAACTTAGCAACGTCAGAGTACATACCATTCCAAAAATAATGTAGGCGTATTCTTTGGTAAGTTTTTTGTATCCCAAAATCAGCACAAGTAGGAGGAGAGTCATTTTCAGAGATCACTTGTTCTCTCACTTCGTTTGGTATGACTTCTTTCCAGTCATATTCAGAGCACAAAATAGAGTTAGTGCGACAATGTTTATACAATTTGCTATCCCTTATTAGGTATTGACGATATGCACTAGGGTTAGCTTGAATATTAGCCTTAAGAGCATTATACCAGGCATCAGTAGACGATGTGCTGTTATAAGTGATTGCATTCACCATGTTAGCACGAGACAAGAAGTCAGGTATCACATTGTCGAAACCTTTTTTTTGGCAAATCTCAAAGTTAAATGCCGACAACCTAATACACCAGCGAGCTAAACGACCGGTAGGATTGTCTAGTTTTAAAAACCATAACAACATGAGTAGTCTGTGTAAACTTTGAATTTTTGGCCATTGTCTTAGTAGTAAGACCAGTGTTCTAGAGCAGTAATAAGTAACTCACGTTCCGTTGTTCAGTAATTTTTCTGAGGAGCAGAGAGTGATTTACTCATGAAAGCGATTGGTTTTTCAACACCATCTAATTCTTGTGTCAACATTGCACCAATCCCATGACTTGACGCGTCGCAGTGTACAGCAAACGGCTTAGAAAAGTCAGGACAATAGAGAATAGGTGACGAAATAAGGAGTTCTTTTAAAGTTTTAAAAGCTTTGTCCGCCTCGTCATTCCAAGAGAATTTAGGCGTTCCTTTTTTAGTAGATGTTGGCTTATTTAAAGGAGCAGCAATAGAACTACAGTTCGGTATGAACCTCCTGTACCAGCTAGTAGTACCAAGGAATCTTTTTAAATCCTTTACAGACTTTGGGGGTTGGATTTTTAGAATAGAATCGACTTTTTCGGGATCAGTATGTAGACCTTGTTTGTCAACTATGTAACCCAAGTATTTAAGCTGTTTACGAAAGAAACAAGACTTTTTAAAGCTTACTGTGATGTTGGCTGACACAATTTTGTCACATAATCTATTAAGTAGACGAATATGGTCATCAAAATTGTCTGTCACGAGAATCACAAACGTGAACACCTTGTTTTGAAGTTCTGGATCACTATAGAAAAGGCGATCCATAAGACGCTGTTGGGTAGCACCAGAATTACCCATACCAAATGGCATTACGTTAAAAACGAAGCTGTTTCTACCCGGAACTTGAAAACAAGTCTTGATTCTGTCCTCTTTTCTCAAAGGAACATTCCAGTAGGCCTTCGCAATATCAACAGAAGATAGATATTTAGCATCCCGAAGACTCTCTAGAATCTCAGAAATCAAAGGTGGCTTATAAGCATCTTTGACAGTTACAGAGTTTAGTTTTTGACTATCGATACAGAACCTCCACTGACCATCTTTTTTAGGAGTGATAATCACTGGGCTACGTCATGGACTTTCACCAGGCTCGATGACGCCAAGTTCTAGCATCTTATCAATCTCAACATTAAGAGCTTTGACTTTTTCAGGAGATAGTCTATAGCATTTTAGTTGGACTGGAGGACTATCGCCAGTAACAATACAATGCTCGATAAGTTGAGTCCTACCAAGGGGTTGAAGTTCATCGGATATTTTGTGGAATCGATCTATGATTGCATCCGCAGTAATCTTTTGAACCTCACTCAACTCATCATAGTGAGAAAGTTTTGTATCAGAAGATACGTTCGCAACAAAAGGAAATTTAGTATCCAAATGCACTAAGTTAGCGTTTATGCAAGAAGGCATAATTTGGAAAGCTTTCCAGAAGTCAACACCAAGTAGTAGAGACTGGTATAACGTAGAAAGTTAAAAGCTTTCGAATTCCATTGAATTCGACAGGTAATTCAATCGATTCGATAGAAGACATTTTTGTTCCGTTTGCTACGGAACACTGAATGTTATCGCAACGATTTACACTTAACCCATTCTCGCAGAGATTGCGCTACTGCTATCTAACAAACCACATAAAGTAAGATTATGTACAGAGATATTTACATAAGGACGTACAAAATCATTTTCTTTAAAGAGAACCGAATCGACTTTGTACGATTTCGAAAAGATTTTTACCGTTTTAAGCCATGCATCCCACTCGCCTTTATCAAAGAAGTTGATATGTTGAGTGACAGATTGCGTACAAGATTTCGAATTTTCATTTTTCAAGTTTGAAAAACCTTTCTTTGAAAAGTGATTTGGCTTAAAATCAGTATTAGAAGTAGGGTTTTCTCTTACAAGTTTTTTGGATTTGAACCTTTAGTAAAAGTGACCTTTTTTCCACCACTTTGTGGTTTAAAATGGTTATTCTTTCGAGCAGGTCTAATTGTCGAAGTAGGAGAACAATTAGGACAATCGATCACACGTACGTCTTTACGGCCACAGCCGAAACATACAATGTACGAGAGTTACATTGTAACGTCGTGTGCGATTCAGAGTTACATCTAAAACATAGGTTTCTCTTGTCAGTTTTAGGAGTACACTGTACAAGACTAACCTTGTTTTCTATAAAAGTAGAAAGAATATTATTATTAGAAGTATTAAGAGAGCTAGTGCTAGGAATAGAAGTATTCATCGCAATAGACGTTTCTAACCATTTACAAGCTTCAAACAAAGAATCAATTGAAACAACTTCCGATTGTCGCAAATGTATTGCAAAATTAGGGATTAAGTTTCTGCGCAAAATAGAAACAATCTCTGATTCTGACATTGGGGACCTAAGTTTTCTGCAAAGGTTTGCACCTCAGTAATAAAAATTATGGCCTTTTCATTAGATTTTTATTTTCTGGCCTCAATTTTTTTTCTTAATAAATAGTCAGCATCAGGAACCTCAAAATCCTTAAGAAAATCGGTTTTGAATAAATTCCAATTTATTAGTACATCTTTTTTGTTACGGAACCATTCGAGTGCTGGACCGCTCAACATTTCAAACAAAAGTGAATACAATTAGTCATCCGAAACAGACTTTAAATGAAGCCATTTCAGTAACGTTTCTTAAGAATTCAATTGGACAAGATTGTCCATCGTATTTGAACTTTTTAAAATCTAGAAGAGGAGAGCGTTCAATTACAACTATTTTTTCCGTATTAGTAGGAGAAGAAATACAAGGCTTAGAATCAACATTTTCGACAATGCCCTTGCAAAAATTCAAATAACTTTGAGAAATCTTTGTATAGTCTGACGAAAGGTCTGAGAACTTATCTATAAGACATTCATCCTCATCCTCGTCAATATTGATCCTAGAAAATCTAAGCATTAAGTGCTGAAAAATAGCTTCAAGATCAGCTTTAGATACATTTCCACTAGAAATTGTTAAATCAACTTTGGCTTTCCAGATTTTAAGCAATTTAGATCTGATCGATATCTTCGTCACATTAACACAGAAACAACAGTACTAGAAGGTAGTTTTTCGTACTGATCGCGCATCAGATCGATTTTAGAAGCAGGTTCTACACCTCTGAGTAGCAACTCATACTGTAGAGCCTTTTTAGGCAGAAACCTAATTAAATCGCCTGCCATCTGGAATGCCTCTGTTACACACAGATATCAGATAGCTTAGATTTAGTAGTAGTAATCAGTTAAATACAATGAAATAATAAGCAAAAGACGTTAGTAACCTAGTATATGGTACTCAGCTTACCACCGACACGTTCTAAAGAAATTATTAACACCTTACCTAGGGTTAGATAAACAATGAATGAGTATATCGCTATGCTAAAATACAATTTCATAAGAAGCTGAAAAAAATAAGGATTAGACACCCTAAAATCTCTGAACCTTGCCTTGAAAAATCTCTTTACTTTAAAGAAAGTAAACTCATGTGAAAGGGCGCCACTATAACAGGACAGTTTTTTTTATAAGCAAGCACACGGTCCCCTGATGGAAAGCGGTCACCGTGGCCTATGGACGCTTGCAACACCAGGAACATCACTCGCGCGTTGCCGAACCTATATATCTAATGTGGTGGTGGCCAAAGGTTTTAAGATCTTAACGCGGAGTTGTATCTTAAACAGGAACACCGTTACTTGTTGGCTGCAATTAAGAAGTCTTGTCGACTTAATTCCACCCCCACACTCTGACAAGTAAATGCGTCACACCAAACTTTTTGTCGCCTGGTATTCCGCACTTTAACCTTAGCTCACTCAGCAGCTCAAGGTCCACTTATACGCTGATAAAACTAATATATCTAGTGTAGTCATTGAGGACGACTACAAACCCAACGAAAAGTATTAATAATTTCAGTGCATTTCACGGTGACGAACTACACACATCTCCCTATCGTGATTTATTTTTCCAGCGTACCAGACACAGGCCTCTCAAGATATACTCATTTTTCCGAACTGGATTGCTGTATCCAAACCACTTCTGCAAATATTAACAAAATTCCTGTAAAAAAGAAATAGCACATGTTCATTTTACTATTATATGTTATACTTATACAATAGAAAAGCTACAAAGTTAGACTGAAATGTCCAGTGTCATCTCATTTCCTATGCATCTACTCGGCAACAGTCTGAATGGGTGTAAGGTCTGTTTCTTTCTAAATACAATGGTTTTCACTTTAATTAAGCCATGATTGTTCCATCGCGCCTCGATCAAATTTTTGACATGCCACCAGATATAAACAACCCTAATGCCCCCTAAATATAAGTTATAATTAAACCCTTTCTTAACATAATATACTTGTGTATTTATTGTCTGTGTTAAACTTTACATATTTTTACTAAATAACTAAATATTTACCCTTGCTGATATTTGCAAAATATGTTATATTTTCAAAATAAATATATGAATAAATAATGAATATAAAATAAAATGTTCTATTTAGATCTTTATCTCTCTCAACATCTTATAAGTATAAGTTTAAGACTTAAAAACCCATAAGGCTAGATTGTATCACGAAATAAAATGAAATATTATACAATTAAACCTAATTAATAAAAAACAATTTGATAGTTAGCCCTCAAAATTTCAAAAATCATTCTGGCGTTTTGTATAAAAACAGATCCTGATGTGATTAAAGCAAATGACTACAAAATGTAATGTGTTCAATATCCTTAGTCATCTTTATTTTACTTTTATATCTCAGTGTGTACATTTTATATCTCAGTATGTACATTTTATATCTCAGTGTGTACATTTTATATCTCAGTGTGTACATTTTGATATTTGTTTTAATTTTATATTTATCTTTATTAAATTTAACAAACAAAACAGATTTTGATGTGTTCCCAGACGACGATCTTTTTATTCTTATTTTTAAATTATACCTGCTGCATTCATTCATCATTACTGTTACAAATTATACCTGCTGCATTCATTCATCATTACTGTTACAAATTATACCTGCTGCATTCATTCATCATTACTGTTACAAATTATACCTGCTGCATTCATTCATCATTACTGTTACAAATTGATATTTTATTTCAAACTAGATTTTGCCAGCGACTCCGCCCGCCCTGAATTCGGTAAACGGCGTGGAAATCCTTAATTATACTAATGAAGTTTGCTATAGCAACATCTATTGTCCTTTAAACTCTGTTATAGTTATTTCAGGCTATTGCAGGACCTAACCTATATGTATGCCAAATTTTATCCCGATGCGTCCAGTGGCTAAAGCGTAATTGAGTACCAAACATCCATCCAGACATACAAACTTTCACATTTATAATATTAGTAGGATTGATTTAAACCCAGGCTCCAACTTATCAAGTTTAAATAAATAGTTTAAAATCAATAAAGGTTTACCGCAGACAACCTTTAGAAGTGCAGACGAAACAATCCTAGATCCATCGCTCGTGCACTCTTTACCAAGTTAAAAAAGATCTATATTGCAGTTCACGTTAATATTGTAAGGATACTTAATACAAAACTAGGTTTGTGAGCACAGTGATTACGATTTTTAATTTCGTTAAACAAATTTATTTATTACATCGGCCCGTCAAAATGAAACTAACTGTAACAACTGTTCGATTCCGAGAATTACTTTAAAAATCTTAACCAAAATAAGACAACTATTTCTCTTTGTAGACCTCACTCTTCACTCAAAATTCAATCATCTAACAAAATCGACCATGAATAGCAACTATATAATAAATTAGAAATGTCAGCTATCAATTCTTAGTTATTTACTAGATTGGATTTTGTACAAAACTTCTTCTAATAACCGAACGCTAAATAATAATTGAAAGAATGAAGTTTTCTTATAAGAAACTTAATTAACCCAAATAGTACATGTAAACCTACATAAATTACAGCAACATAATTTGAATAAATGGATGAGCGTTATCACCTTGCCTTAAAACACAGTATACTACTTACTCAAATTCACATTTAGTGAAATAAAATTAATAGAACATATTAAAATATTTTGTTCATTTGTGGGTTATGAAATGTCTTTAAATTAGATTTTATTATAAATGCTGTAAAATTTTCCTATTCTAAATTTTAAGGTCTCATAAAAAGCTATATTTTGTTTAATCGACATCAATTATGCGAATATTAAGAAATTCTTTTCACGATTTAAGGGAACTCAAAACTTGTAATTAAAACGTTTAACGTAAATACAAAGTATCTAGAATAATATGGCCTGTTATGCTTTAAGTAAAATTTGTAAAGTATAAATCATGTCGCACATCGGCAAGTCACAACTCAAAAAATGTAATTTTTGGAAAATCACGTTTTTAATTTTTTTATAACTTAAAGTTCGATTTAAAACTTTATAAGTAAACATATTATAGAACCAAAGTTTTATTTAAAAAGATTATTTAATGCTGCAATATATATTTAAGGAAATAGAAATAAAACACTTATGCTTAATTCTTTTATTTTCTTAAAATAAATTAAGTGATTTTTGTAGGTTATGACAATTTTATTAAAAAAGAGCACTATGTAAAACTACTGTAAAAACAATATAACAATTTTTAGACATATTAAATACTTGAAACTATAACAAAATTAAATTTATTAGTCATTAGGCATCTATCCACTCATAAGGAATGTAACACATACAAAATAGGTTTAAGCAATATTTTTTATCACCCGTAAAACAAAAACAAAAACAATATATCAAAAAACCTTTGTGTTTATTATATATACAATAAAAAAGTTAAATTAAAGAAAAAACCATTGTGAAAACAATAGTTTACAAAAGTAAGAAAATAAAACTTTTAACATAATATTAATAGAAAACTATGACTGTGGTAATTCTGTAATTTAAATTACTTATGTTTAATAAAATTTAGTTTCGTTATTTATTAAAGAATTATTGCTAATTGCAAGAACAGTGACATCATTGGAGTCTGGTCTTTTCTCGATGTTAATCTTAACGTTTTTAAACTAGAGGTACTGGAACTCGAACCAGAAGAAGAACTAGAACTTGAGGACGAGCTCGAGTTAGAAGACGAGCTTGAAGAAGGCGAATCAGTCATAATTAGTATCCGTAACACGCCATTTATGGTCAGTACATGATTAATGATGTTCTCAGAATCCCGATTAAAATTACGATTTGTCTGCACCTAATTTAAGGTGCAGACAAATCGTAATTTCAAACGGGTTTATTTTACTGCACTTTTTGCTGTAGTATGCTTCTTGATTCAGAAGATATGTTATTAGTTATTTCTATATCCTGACTTAAGTTACTATTAAAAAAAGAACTTCTTTTATATACGCCATGGTGAATAACAAAATCTGGATCTCTCACGCTGTCGTCACTAACTTTAATAAAATCATCTTCACTTACTGCCTTTATTGAATTACAATCATTTGAAGTAGTAGCTTTAACTGGATGTGTGCCTGTATTATTAGAATTATTTTTTTTATAATAATTAAACGATATACTTTGCAGAAATCATCATAAGAATACAAAATACATACATTCGCCTTCCGTATTAATTGAATATACATGATTTGGCCCTGTGTTCTCCAAATTATCATTCTGCAAACTCAGTTTTTTGTTTTTACATGCAACTACTAAAAAAAACATTTAAATAAAACATAAATTTTTATATGTATTACAATTCAGTAGAAATTTAAAAAAAGTACTATCACTTACCGTCGTCAATTTCAAAAAGTATGTTAGTATTGTTTATATTTTCTTCAGACGTTTCAGATTCATCAATATCAACAGATAATTATAAGGTGTCATTGCGCAACACTTAATCAATTATTATGAACTTGTTTCTTGAATTTCATTTCAGTTTAACCTAATAATAAAATAAAATTGTTATAATTGAAATGTGTCCTAGCATAATTTACAAACAATTTATAAAGTAGAAAAAGAGACACATCATTAAATAATACTTAACTAAAGCCGTATCTTATTTAGTAGTACAGTCATATTACATGTTATAACACTTTATACGCATGTAATAACACGATCCTAATCAATACCATAGCAAGAAAAGCGTCATTATATAGATTGTGACTGTTCTATTCTCTAATTTTAAAATACTTAGTAAGAATTATTCAAAAATAAGGTCATTTCACGTGATATGACTGTTTTTTTGCCAAAATTATAATAAATGTATGGTAGTTATACTTACAGCAATAGGGTATTTAGACAGGTTATGACGATACTACACCCTCTAGTTGCACGTTCGCTCTGTATTAACTTTGACGTGACACTATTGGCGCGGCAAAAGGTTGGCAAGTGGCTTAGTAGAAAAGGATATTTCATGCCATCTCTTGGCGAAGAGGCGCAGTACCATTATGTCGTTTTTTTAGCAGATAAGGTTCGTCATCGCTTATCTCTTGGTATACCTATCTTTATTTCGTATTTTTACGTGTTGTGACACCTTTGTTGCCGATGTACGCTGTATTTATTTTATTCAATAAAAAGATACTATATTACCTATTATAGGCATTTGTTTTTAATATGCCAATTCGAAACCTAAACAATCTAAAATGAATTCACTAGATGTATCTCAAAACAAACTTAGGAAAATCAACACTAAAAATCTCTGAATAACCAAATATTGAAAAAACTTGAATTTACGATAGTTTCGAAAACACTCACAGGTTCTTATACTTTCGCCGAAATTGAAATATAACATAAACTATTACATTAAATCAACTATCAAAATAATAAATATTTATTTTGACTAATTTGTCATTGATTCACATGTAAGAACTTCTACTTTGTGTATGTTGCAGGTATCAAAACTACACTGCTATATATTCCTCATACAATTGACTCTCGATTTTTTTTTTTATGATTTTAAATAAAATTTAAATTTTGTATTTAATAAAATATTTATAAACGACTACGAATAAAATCAGTTCAATAGCGATTCTAAACTTTATAAGATTTTATAAAAATCTAATAATCCTGGTCATAAAACCAGTGAAAGTGAAATAAAAGATTAAAGACAGTAAAAACACGAAACTTGAAAATTGAAGTATACATTTTTCGAAGGATTGGCTTTGATTGATGTGATCGTCTAAGTGGTAGGACCTAATTGTGTAACGTAGACCGCAGGTTCTTTAAGAGAAAGACTGAAACACCGTTCTAGTAATGAAAATAGTATCCTCTACCCCTATGCGCTTTTTATTTTTCTAAAAAAATAAGCTCCACCCAGCGCTTCCCACGGTACGTGTCCATACCGAGGCTAACTTAGCGCACATCCCCCGTAGGAGTAGAGGTGTAAAATCATAAATGGTATAACCATTAAATTATCGTTGCAGCCGAAGCTGAAGACCGAAGTCTAAATATGTAGTTTCAGGAACAACTTGTGCGTGCATAGCACAAACACTCAGCCTTAGGCCAAAGAGTGTGACATCCGTTCGCACAGACACAGCCATGACATTGTCAAGAGAGCACGCCTCGTGTTAAGCACACTCCAAAGAGCAGGACGCAATAAACTCCACTGAACCATTTGTGTAGGTACTAATTATTATGTACTAATGGAACAGCCATGGAATTCACCAAGAGGGCACGCCCCATGCTTAACACACTTCGAAGAGCAAGACGCAATAAGCCCCACTGCATCCATGTAACTTCAGTCCTAGATTATAAATGATATATTTCGGTTTTCAAGCCGGCGTCCACGCCATACATGATCAAGGATTCATAAACAGGTTAAATGTATAGGTATATTATCAGTTCAAGAACGAAGAATTATTGTTTATAGTTTATTTGATCGATTAACGATAGAATAAGTGTGAGTTCGATTATTTATGTAATATTCAGTATCGCAGCTTTTTCGGAATTTAGTCGCTAGCCAAATATGATTCCATGAGTTCTTACCAGTCGCGTAGGTGAAATATCACTGTCGCCTTCGCGTAATCAGCGTCCGACTCCTCACAACTTGGCAACGGTTTACGTGTCAATTTAAATAAAAACAATATTGCCTTCTTTCGCAGTTTATCGACTCTGACAGACAGCTCGGGGCAAGGACCTATACCCTTCTACACTGTGTAATCTGTTGTCGTCGTTCAAGTCCCTCGGCACTGAACTCACATTCGTATTTGACCCAATCAAACAGATCGAAACGTTAGGCGAGAGACGTTCAAACCGTCTGTGAGCTCAGCCGATGTAACTTGAAGCCACTAACGAATGTTAACTATAAACATTCTGAGTTAGCCACGATCCTGGCTAACTTTTTCTAGGTCCTGGATCTTCCACGATCCTATTAAATTACTATTTTGATCATTACGTTAGTTTTATATAACATTTTTTTTTTTTTTTATTATATAATTTAATATTATGAAGGACGAAGATGGCTTGTTAGACGGGTAGGCTAGGCAGATGGGTACAATATCTTTTCTTAAACAAGTGATCGCGTTGAAAACGCCTTTCTAATGACAAGTAACGGCGCTTCGCTATTTCAATCCCCGAAAACAGACGGATATTCCTTTAAAGGGATTGAGACGACAAAACGCCCATCATCCTTGCAATAGGTATGCAAAAACAATTTTGTTCACATGCTTGCTCCTGACTAGATAGTGCTGGCCTAGATATGACTGAATCAAACTCCCAGAAACGTATAAGGTTGGGCTCACGCTCCGTATTAGTAAAATGGCAATGGACGGAAGAATAAGGTCGTGAAACGTAACCCGAAACTAGCCACCCTAGTTTAGTTTCATATAGCATTGGATGATTATTGCCTAAATCAATAGAGGAATTACAAAGAACATCCCAGAACATTTCGGCCCCTACCAAAATATCTATAACTGACGGAATATGAAATGAAGGGTCAGCTAATTGTATTCCTGAGGGAAAAGGTATCTGATCTATATCGATATAATTAGACGGTAAGGCTTTGGTGATTTCCGGCAAGACAAAGCAAATAATATTGGTCCTGAAATAACTGTGGTGTGCCTCTAGCGTTAAGGAGCAAGATTGTGTACTAAGACAAGACTGCTTGTTAATTCCTGAGACTGTGGAGCTCGTACTACGCTTACCGCAAAACCTCTCTGATAAAAAGTTGGCCGTGCTAGCGTTGTCGAGTAGTATCCGCGCATTATGTCTTACTCCTTGACTATCCATGATCTTAACAAGTGCTGTGGAAAGTAAAATTTGAGGAAAGTTATTGCTTTGTATAGCATTTGTTAATAACGTAACATTATAAGACGTAGGAATTATTAGATCAGACAAAGTTTGTTGATTTTAAGATGCAAAAGCGTGTTATGTTTGCACTTACAGTACTTGCAATACGTAAGGTTGCATTTTTTATCGTCATAACCCGGTCGCAGACAATTAAGACAAACATTAAAGGATTTTGCCTTTTGTTTCCTTACATCTAATGTAAGAGCGCTGAATATTTCACAGGCATATAATAGATGATTTTGACTACACATTGGGCAGGTACTAACATAAGGTTTTTTATGTAAATTATTATTATTGTAGGTATTAGAATTAAGTTTAGAATAAGGTTTTATGTTTTGATTATAACTAGAGGTATTACAAGAAGGTTGATTATATGTAGATACAATAAAACTTTTAGTTCTAAGCGAGTCTAGTTTAAATATTTTTTGAGTTTTATTTTCTTCCAATGTTTCGAGACAGTGTGAGGTCAGCTCTGTTGCTAAGGAAATAGCAAAATTTTAATAAATTGGGAGATTCGCTCAAAGTGTTTCGATGCTCTTCCCAATGTTGACATGTGACATCATAAATATTATAAGAGTGTCCTAGTGTTGTGTAGGCTGGTTTAAAGTCGTTATGTTTTTATTGGTTACATCTACAAGAAAACGTAAAGACTTACTTGACTCTTTTTATATAGGCTCAATATAAAACAATGCTTGTAAATGGTTGTTTATGAGTAGGCGAGGGCAGTGATGTCATATGACAAAGTAAGTCACACGCCGTACTATAGTTTTTACTGTCTCAGGGGATGCACCATGGATAGTCATCCACTGTTGGCTGCTTGGTGTTGGGGGGGTTCTGGGTGGGGGTGGGTGTGGCGCATAGACGTGTACATGTATGTATGTATACACATATTTGCATAAATTTTGTGTATTCGGTTGGCCTGGTTCCTGCGTGATTGAAGGTAACAGGTGTACACCCGGGAAGTTTTTTGTCACTTCTTCTTCCCTTAGGCTTGTTTCCGAAGTGACAGTACGTTAAATGGTGTGCATTTGTTGCCGGATTGTCGTGTGGGAGCTGGGCTACTTCATGATATAAAACGTCTGTGAGTATGTGTATGCATATGGGTATGTGTGCACGTTTGTGTGATGCACCTTCTTGCATTTGGAACCTCTCTGGCGCTGGGCGGCCGATGGTGGATTGCAGCGGGTTATTAATACTATATTTATTATATTATTATACTTGTACCTATGTAAGTTTATACATTTATGTATATTTTTTCTAGTAGTATAAATTTTTGGTACACCGTGTTTTAATATAAATCAGTTTATGTTCAGGGTACGTGTATTCGCCCTGTTATGTTAAATGTAAACTTGTGTGTGTAAATCTCAATATGAATCGGATTTATATTCTGTTCCTTTACTACACACATTGTGACGAATACAATCGAAGTTTTAGTGGAGTTACTTGAGTGTGTCATGCTCTCTCAAAGTCTCTGCGGTAGTGGCATGTGCCTCGGGTCGTTACGTTCCCTAAAACATGGTTGAGCGAAGCGATGGCTGATTCATGTGTCATACTTGTGAACGGGTGCCGCTGTGGAGGCTGGTCTGCTCTTGCAAACTTCTTTGTATACTTAGTATTCGGTCATCGGTGTAGGATTTCAACGGCAACTCCTCAATTACTAAACGAATAATACTTGACGTTTTCAAGTAGCTTATGTCCTTTTCCGGGTCTCAAAACTATCTGCATGCCAAATTTCATCTTGATCGGTACAGTGGTCTCACCGTGAAAAGGTAACAGACAGATTTACTTTTGCATTTATAATATTTATTATTATATTATATTCATGGATAATATGGATAATTTTAAGTATATGTAAATATTTGTATGTACATATGATTTTGCAAAAATATAATTATGATGGCGCTAATGCCACTAGTACTATTAAATATCGGAATTCTCTTAAATATCTAAATTCCTTCACTCGATTACCGATATTTGACATTCACATGTTGCGCCCCCTATGCTGCATAAAAACAAAAAAAATTGACATGTTTGACTTTGTTTTTGGTAGCTTACTTACTTATTTTTTATTACCTATTGTATTGGTAAATATTGTATACTCTTTAGCTAATTATCAAAGTGTTGTATTACTACTTTAAATGGATCTTCTTGCCAGCTCTTTTTGGCAGAAATTAACATTGTTTACATTGTATTGACGATTCAAAAGTGTTCTTAGAAACCTACTTGAATAAAGTTTGATTTTGTCAAAATCAATGTTTTTAATGACTTAGGCTGCGCTTCCTTGAAGAGAAGCTCGGAGATAATGAAATTCGTTAATATCATCTATTGAGTTATTATTATAAATAAGAGACTGAAAGGTATCCCTAAATTCGAGCCAGTGTTTATATTCCCCGCTAAAATTTGGAAGCTGGATTTTTGGGTAAGCGCACACAATTGTTTGTGTTAGACCGACCTGGTGAATCCAAGGAGCTTGGTACAGACCCTTCTCACAGTATAGTTTGTCTCCTAGTAGACTCCGTGCGAGCGCAGTAATTTTTTAAAAAACGTAAAAGATTAAAATTGTCTAATTGCAAGCAGTACCTAGATTGCATTCGTAGTAGAACAAAATTAATTGGATAAGCTATATAAGCTGACTCAAACGTGGCAATTTACAATGGAAAATAAAAAAAGAATTTTAGGAAAGAAGGGAAATAAATTGGAACGAACTCACAAGCTGTTCTGGTTGAACTTCAAGTAAATCCTTTCTTGCGTTTGTGACCCGACGCTTGTAGACAAGTCCAAAGTCCAAGGGCGGCGAACAATTGCGCTTTTCAAAATTAACTTCTTTAAAAAAGCCGAAGGACCATTATTAAGGGTCCTATGTGGACTACTAAATAATGAGAGTGGACTGTATTCTATAAGTTTACTGATTCTAAATTAGTAAAAGTTATATATAAAAATCTTGAAGCAGTCCGTCGTCGGTGGTGGTTGCGGTCGAGTGAAAGGCAAGCGACACAGCTATGTGATAGCTAGGTGTTGGGTGTGGAACGCTGGGTCCGGTTTGACGACCCCCGCAGCGCAGCAGTAAAAAGGTCTTCAACACAGCATTTTCTTTATATTTTTTTGATTGGGGTAAGCGGTTACCTTGTTTGTATGTAGTTTGATTGCTTGTTGGTTGAAATAATGGTTTTATAATTTTACGATACTTTTCACCCTTATCACCCCGTACTTGACCGTAAGGATTATAATCTCGCTTATGCGCATTAGTGTTTACCAATATATTTTTGTATATAAGTTTGTCTTCGTCTGTAATAAGTTACTGATTACTGATTAGGTCTTTAACGTAACAAAAGTTCATTAAGCCCTGCAGTAAACTCATATTTGTTATTTCCAATACAAACTAATTTCACATTACCAGACGTATGAGGATTATCAGTTGTCAAAAATTTTACCAAGACATTTCCCATCATTAATTCATCATTTTCTTTTCTAATACCGAATGGAACGTTTATCCTCATGATGCTTATCTTGATTTATTTGCAACAAGTTTTCAGATTTAATGTTGGTTTTTTTTTCACTGTCATCATAATCATCATCGGCATCTGTATATTGTTCTGAAGTCTCAGATTCATCATAATAATCATAATTTACATTCCTCTTTGCATCTTCTTGCTCACGCCCCTTTTCATGACTTATGTTAGATTTGCTTATTTTCATCACTTCTTTCAAAGAACTATAATAGGCTTAAACAATTTATTTAATTTTGAGTTGTATTGATCATTTGCCTTACGCATACATTTTAATTTTCTTTTAATAGCGTCTACGGATTTAACTAATTCGTTTTTATTTTTCGTTCCATAACTTTCATTAAAAAGTAGCTACAGAGAACTAAATGTCTTAAGTGATATATAAACTAAGATCATCTTGTATTTATATACTTAGTTAAAATAAATGTAAGTATCAAATTTTTTTCTATAACGACCATTATGTATTTGACAATCTTTATTTATCGTTAAAAAACTAAGGAAATCTTGCCATATCAAAGAACATAGATTTTAAAATAAAACCCATGAAATATCAGTATTAACGTGTTCATCATAAACATGTTTTAAGTTGATGTCATCTTGTTTAAATATTATCAGGAAATTAACATTATCGCGAATTAATTGCTTTGGAACTTTAGCATAAGTTTGGGTTAAATGAAAACAATGGATTTGCTTGTGTCTTGCCATCGAAAGTAATTGCGAACGTTAATTTGATTCTCACATGCGATGTCATCAAATCTATTACAGAATTTGATAGTGCTTTATTTGGATGAATAACGGCTTTTCCGTCATCAAAAACTTGCAGCTTTATTTCTGGAACATTTTGGAATACCTTTTTTAAAAAACAATATTTACGCTGACACGTTGATTTAGAATACAGGTACATTTTCGTGGATTAACAAACATAACATAACATTAGTTTTACCACAGATAGAAGGACCACATATTATACATCGAATCGTGTTGGGTAGCAATCCGCTGTGTTTTATATCTAATGTTTTTTTGATCTCTATGTTATTGATCTCTAAGTTTAACAATTGTTGCCGCAACTTCATTTTATCGAATGAGTATTTACAAATAGTTTTTTTGCTTTTATATTTAAATATCATAATTGTTGAAATGAAATTAAAAAGAAACCATATGTAAACCATTTATTAACTTTTTTATTTTTTTTTCTTATTAGTAACATATTTTACATTATTTCACATCTGAAATTTAATCAATAATTATGTAATTGGCTCCTTATTATTTTATTATACAATTATATCGTGATGGCCCCAGGGTAAAGTATTTATATGGTTTTTTAATAAATTATATTATATAAATTTATTGTCGCTTCTATTCTATTCAAGACTACTTTATTATGCCAAACCACCACGTATTCCTTTTTCTAACATTTGATAAATGTCAGGGTCATGTATCAATTCTAATTGAACACCAGTATACAAAAGCATAGCATCCCAGCTAAGTCCAGCTGACGTGACGTAGAATAAGGGATCAAGCTGATAGTAACGTAAGCTAGTAGCTCTAAAATTTTCAAAAATATCACATAGTAACATTACATCACATTTAACATATAGATTAGTATATTCACCAAGTCATTTTTTACCGGAAGCTTTCCACACGTTCTGCGCATAAGCATAATCTTTAGGGTCTAGTTTTTCTGATTTTAGTCTATTGTAAAAACATTCTATTGGAGGTAGTTGTTTGTTATCGTATTTACGCGATGAATTTATATAATCGTAAGGAAACACTCCCTTCATTCGTAGTAAATTAAACTGTGTTTCGTTTAAAATCTCTCTTTGAAGGTTAACAAAATCTGCACTAGACAAACTTTTACTGAGTGTATCAATACTTGTACTCAAAAATTAAAAAGAATCTATGAACTTTACTATAATTTTTTTGTTCTCCACTTTTAAAGTTTTTGGAATAATATCTATATGTCCATCATAAGCTGCTAATTCTTTAATAAAATTGTGACTGTCATATCCTGTTAAATTATGAAATACTAGAGGTATAAATTGTCAACTTCTCAACATTAAGTTGCAATAAGAATGTGCAGGACCTCTATAATCCCCTGTAATATGATCATGATCCCTTACTTTATCATCAAAGAGAAATTGCTTACATAAGTGGCATATGTCAGTGTTTTGATATTGATACTGTTGGCTTTGCGACATTGGTCTTAAAGGTTTATTTGTTTTTAAAATATCATCGCGTCATTTAATATCCTCTATTAATAATTCAAAAAATTTTTGCACACAGTCTGTACCTCGGTATGAGACATATTTATTTAACCTTGGATCATAAGAACAGTAAATGTAGTACCCAAAACAAGCCGGTTGGTGCATTTGAATCTGACGTGTATTATCAGTATATTTTGATTAAAGTTTTCCAACAACAAAGTCTCAAAACCGCTATAAATGACAAAATGTGCTTTTTGTTGTCTTTCAAAGTGTTGAAATACTAACGTACTATTTTTTCTAGGGAGTGTATTTGAGACTTTTGAATATGGGTGAGTATTATAGAAATAAATAGAAAGAAAGAAAGAAAGAAACAATTTATTTAGCAGTAAGCGCAAAGTACATATTAAATACAAAAAACTAATACTAAAGAGTACGATTTGTTGCGCCAAGCCAAAAAGGACCTCACTCAGTATAAAGCTGCAGCAGTAACCAGTAAAGCTGCAGCAGTAACCAGTAAAGCTGCAGCAGTAACCAGTAAAGCTGCAGCAGTAAGGCACACCACTGATCCGTTCACTAACAAATAATTACAAACAGTTATAACATATGTACATTTTGCCCTTATGTTCAGTTATTTGCTTTCGTACAAGTCGTAACAGATCTTTAATTAAACAATAATGTCCAGTTCCATTTTTCTCAAATATATTAAAATTAACTTGATTTAATTTTCGTGACTTAGTAATATACAAAGGACCTGTAATATTATTCTTGTTTTCTAGCCCATATACATTTATACTAAGGAAGTCTAAGGAAGAAGTTATCACATATAATGGTGGGAATGATAAGCCTTCAATATTTAGAATATTTTAAAAATGTGGGTAAGAACTTACTTTGTTTACATTTTTTGAGGCTGGAAACAATGCTGCTGTTATATACACCACAGTTAACATATGTTATTATTATTTCCAATGTTAACACAAATTTTTGAATATTTAATAGATTTTGGTAAGCCTATTTATTTTTAAGAATTGTAGGTATTTATCTCTAGGTAGCTTATTGAGTTATATGTCCAACCAGATTCACAATGCTCAAATTCAGTGAGTTTTTTTGCAAATTTACTAATTGTTTCTAAATACAATCCTGATATATCTGTATTACTACAAACTATAGTGTATTTTGTATTAAATGATTTTAAATGTCTTGTTTCAGTCTTAGGCAATAAATAGTTTGCAAATAGTTCAAACTGAATTTTTACACAAGTGTTTTTTTGCAATGTCATATTAATAATTTTCAAAACATCATCAGCAATGTCTTTAAAAAAATCTTTAGTAATTTAAATTGGGGTTAAAACGGTATGTTACAATACGATTCTCGAAAGCAGTAGTAATTAAATTAATATTCTTAAATTGTGTGCTTAAAATACTGTTTGATTTATGCAGATTACTTCTTATATGATATTTATACATCTTTTTTTCTACAAGTATACAACATTAATCACATCTAATAGAGTCATTTTCTAAAGAATCGATCGCCAACGGATTAATATTATCAGATAGTAACATATCAGGCTTGAACAGATCAGTACAAACAGGTTTAAACAGGTCGGAATTAGGGTTTAACTGATCAGTACTATTAGACTTCATTAATTGTTTTCTGATTTTTGGTGACAGATTAGTCTCATTAGGTTTCAACAGATCAATATCAGGCTTTAACAAATCAGTATTCATTTTTTGGTTTTTATTTTATCATTAAATTTTTTAGAGGAACTGATCCTTGATAAAGATGTGGAAGCTGTAAAATAAAAAACGCAAACAATTTAAACTATTGTTATTACATTTTATTATTATAACAATATTTATATGTACATATATTTATATTGATATACTTTAAGTTACATCTACACATGTAAACTTTTTTTAGCTGGCTTCAATAATAAAATAAACATAACACAGCTGAAAAGCGTTCTTTGGCTAGATGATATGCGCGAACTAGTTTTCACTTTTTTTGAACTGGAACCCTTTGAGCTATGACCACGTTTCTTGGTTGATTTACTCGAACGCGGTCGATCTGCTGTCGGATCCATGTGTTATGTTTCTTCCTCCGATGGAAACAATTCTTCTACATGTCTCGACCTGCAAAACAAAAAATAAAGTAAAACATTAGTAACGAATATTTTATACGCTTATTCCCTAAAGGGAAACATATAGTTGTCGATATTTTATGTTTAGAATTCAAGACATATTTTTAATAAAGAGGTTATTAAATGAATTCAGTATTTGAATGATAGGTCATATTTAGTAAAAAAGGTAATTTGATAATATTATCGTCTAAATATATTTATAATTAAATTGATTTAATATTCAAATATTAGTTTAGGTTGAATACATGTAATTCTCAGAGACTAGTTCTGTTTTAATAAAATCGGAATACTTACATTTTTTAAAAGTTGCACTTTTAAAACACTGTATCTCTCACTATAATTAAATATTTTCTTATATTATTCTTGTTCTTTTGAAGATGGAATGATGTCTTGAGGTTTCGGGATAGCTTAAATAGGCCGAAAGTTGTGTATAGTCAGCAGTTTTCATTAGATTGAGGGGTATTATAAAAAATGATCACTATATTTATTATAACAAGATTGTAATACAAAATCGTGTGTTCATTTAACATCTAATCGTCGTGTATACTGTTCTTCATCTTTGTGTGTAAACGCATATCCAAACAGTTTCCAAAAGTGTAAAGTTTACGTCACTTAAAAAATATTTTTAAAATTTTAATTATATTGCATTGCCACAGTGCCAGCCTTTTTATTTCTGAGTTCTCTTTTGAACACTGGGCATGAGGTGTTGTTTGCTGCATGGGGGCCATTACAATTTACGCAGGTCTTCCAGAGGTCTTGGGCATTCTTTGGCTATGTGTTCCTCCCCACATCTCACGCAGGCAAGGCGGCGGTGGCAGCCATGAGAAGATTGACGGAACGATTGGCAGCGGTGACACTGTGCCGGGCCTTGTTTCCCTCTCCAGGCTTGGAAAGAAGTTGATTGACCTCGTAGATGCCGGGTGTAATGTTTGGGGTTTTTTTTAGCTGAGCAAAGTATATGCACCCCGGGCGGTCCCTTCTTGCACGAATGTGCTTAACGAAGTCCGGATTGTAGCCCAAGGAGCGTAGTTCAGCTTCAATTTCGGCCGACGGCGTTTCGACAGGCAATCCCCGGATCGCCACCTTAACTGGTTTCTCGGCTTCTAATTTGTAAGAAAACCAGGATATTTTTTCTTGGGATTCCAATTCGGTTAGGTACCACTGTATGATACGATACTCTTAGTCTTCCTTAGGAGAGAAGCGGACGCTTTTCCCAAACGGCCGTGCATTTGGAGCGAGTCCAAGCTTCTTATGCAGAATCTTGAAGTGCGAGTGCCAGTTCGGGAAGCTATCTACTACCAAAGGAGGATAGGAGGGCTTCTTTGGGGTTGCTTGGGTCGTGGAGGTGTCTGTCGTTACAGGCATGCTGGCCACGGCTGCGTATGAGGTGCTATCAATTGTTCGTGGCTGGCTGATGCTGGTGTGGTTCGAAGCAGGCATCTGGCTAGATGTTGACTGTGCTTGCGATCCTGGCAGATTGGGGTTATTTTTGTAATCGTTTGCAGATGGTGCGGGTGGTAACGGTAGGTCTATGCGATCTAATGTTTTAAATTGTGTAGCTGCAGTAGGCTCTGCCGTGGTTTTCTGTTTATCCACTGGTCGCTGCGAGCTTGGGACTGGAATTTTCGTGGTGAACGAACGTCTGTCAGTAGTTTCCGATACAATGTTTGTGGTTGGAAGGCTTCTATTTGCGTCCTTCTGCGCGGAAGCACTACCGTGTTGACGCTTGGGTAGTGGCTGCGATTTTGGAGGGGAGGCTGCAGAACGATGAAAAATGCGTCCTTGCCTCTGTTTCTGTATTGCATTTCCTTCGCTATCCTAGTCACTTACAGTGGTGCTGGACGTTGATGAGTCTGAAGGTGATATTGATCTTGGTTGGGATCGGCAGGTCGGCGAGGTCCGAAGTTTGGTTGAACAGTGACGTTTGGCCTCTTCTTCGGAGTCGCTAGAGCTGCGTTGGCGCCTCACCCGAGGTTTAAATTGTACTTCAGGAAGTGTAAGTAGCATCGAACTGGCGATCTCGGCTGACTCGGGTGCGACCTACAGACAAGGCAGCTTCCCCCCACTACCGGCCGTCCCCTGGGGCTTGGCGCTGGTGCCAGACCGGGTTTCAGTCGGAGCGAGAGGTCCCCTCCGCGTTGTATGCGCGGGCGAATATGTGCTTAGTTTAAGAACAAACGAAGCAAGAAATCGTATTCACTTTAAGGTCCGTACACTATATAGAAATATATGCTCCTGTAACTTTCCTCACAGACTGACAACGCTCGAGCCTTTTTATAGTAGTCCGTGGCCTCAGCCCCAGACTTACCCCCACGAGCGCACGGCCGCTACCCTATTCGGGGTTACCCGCTCGTAAATTAAAACTCGATAATCAACTAATTTGAAGTACAAAATCGATCCTTGTAATTCAAATAATGATAACTAGGTACAATTTGTCTGTTTTAATCACAGAATACACTACGCGCCGTCAAATATATACATTAATAATATTATAGTAGTAGATTTTCAGTTCAGTTATTTTGTGTGTTACGTGTATAATATATTTTCTGATTTTGAACCGCATTATTCGGTTTTTAATTTTCTACCGATGAGAGCTGAAACCGTTCGAGAAAATGATGTGCCTAGCAGAAAGAGGAAACAAAACAAAATAACATACAGTTATGTGAAGAAAAATTCTAGAGTCAGCTAAATCATACGACTACAAATCTATAGTGTTGACAAACTTGAAAACAGTGAACTTTGTGATTGTGATACGGATATTTGTGTTCAACATGTAGTACACGATACTATAATGGATAATTTGTATAAGTGTGCAAAAGATTTAGTCACCAAAGTAACTGACTATATAGAAAACAGCGTTAATTTTAATAGTAAAACCTATGACTGTATATATGCATGTAGTTATGTGAGTATCTAAATAATGCCAAACAGAACAATTTGTTTTAATTAAAAACTCATTAGCTGATTTTTTATTGTTTATTTTCTACGTTTATTTCCGAAAAATAGTCAATGCTAGTCCTTTCTAATAGTTTTGTGACATATGATGCTTCAGTATTCACATTTTAGTTTATACTGCAAACAGCTTATAAAGTCCTAGTACATTTATATTACGATTGCACAAATCTTCATCGAATCTTTGCTATGATAATATTTATTTACTTTTTGGATAGTTTTTACTATAGGGATATATATATCATTCAAGTAAGTTGTATTGAATTACCTATTAGTTTATAATCAATTAAGTACCTATTACTTTTCATTAAGCCAGTCCAAATTTAAAATATTAAACTATTCTTTGAATTAAAATAAAGTTGTACTCGAAGCTGTAACTTAAACTTGCTTAGTTTACCTTCGAAATTCGAGGTTTTGAATAAAGTACTTTTTAAATAAATAAATGTTAAAACACTTTAGTATTTGAATAGAAAATTATTTATAAAGAGAGTTTTCGGGCTAGGAACATGTTTGGACATGCATAGTTTTCTGATCTATTTAAATGGTCCATAATAATATTATAAATGCGAAAGTGAGTTTGTTTATAAATAAATAAGCATCGACTCGAGCTGACATTTGGCATAGAGGCTCCTTTTCTCCCAAAAAAATTCAAAAGGTCCTGCGAGATGTACTATAGTATACGAGATGTACTATAGTATACGAGATGTACTATAGTATACGAGATGTACTATAGTATACGAGATGTACTATAGTATACGAGATGTACTATAGTATACGAGATGTACTATAGTATACGAGATGTACTATAGTATACGAGATGTACTATAGTATACGAGATGTACTATAGTATACGAGATGTACTATAGTATACGAGATGTACTATAGTATACGAGATGTACTATAGTATACGAGATGTACTATAGTATACGAGATGTACTATAGTATACGAGATGTACTATAGTATACGAGATGTACTATAGTATACGAGATGTACTATAGTATACGAGATGTACTATAGTATACGAGATGTACTATAGTATACGAGATGTACTATAGTATACGAGATGTACTATAGTATACGAGATGTACTATAGTATACGAGATGTACTATAGTACTATAACCAACCGAATTTCACGCGGTCGAATTATAGCTAAAACTATGGCGGGCCTTAACACATGTTCGAGTGAGTTTTCTAATACTGTATGAATAAGTTTTCACCTGTACATTTTGATTTATGACTGATGATGATTATCTATTATTTCTTTATTCAAGTTGGTTTTTCTTATAATAAATTAAAGATTTTTCGTCCATACATTTTGATATTTCTCTATTCAAGTTAGATTTCTAACAATGAAATAATGAGTTTTCATAGTAGGGAATTGGGGGAACTGAAGCAAATCCTGAATACATTGGATCTAGTTTCACCAATTCCCTACTACTAGTAACTAAAACCGAATTCCACAAACGACCCATAGCTGCAGCTATAGCTTGCTATAACAACCTTCTTTAGTATAATCAAGGAGGTGCCGTAAGAATCCCACGTCGATGACCAAATTTAGGGGGGGACGGCTCCGGTGGCAAAAAGCTCCGCTTTTCAATTACTAGTGATGCGCGACGAACTCAAATTGTTGCTAAAATAATAATATTTTGAGACAACTATTTTGCTGCGAAATCAGTATTTTGATTACGAATGGGATTTTCCTTGTATAAAAAAAGGAACATTTTATATTTACAATTAAATACTAGCCTATTTTAACTACAAGTACTCTTTTATATAAATAGACTTGCTTATTCCCGCGACTAAGATCATTGTCAAACTACTAGGTAATTATAATATTTAATCAAATGCTAGGTAAACGGTTATGACTTTACCTACAGCAATATCAGAATTATCAAACAACAAACAAACATGATGGAAGAACTGTCTACATATAATACGTTGGTACGGAACCCTCGGTGCGCGAGCCAGACTCGTACTTGGTCGGTTTTTTATTTAATATAATATTTAGCTTTAAAAATGACGAATTTATATACAAACGTCCAACCCCTATTTTACTCCCTAAGGGGATGAATTTTATAAAATTCTTTTATAGTGCTCGCCCCAAACGAAACGAAATGTAGTTTGGGCCGTGCGTTGATATATCAGCGAGCCGCTCACTCAGTTTACTCTTTTATATAAATAGATAATTATAATAAATATTCCTTTACATTACACACAGCAGCATCTGGCTGCTAAAATAAGCCTTTTATATTTGAATTTGTCTTGAGTCTGGGTGTGTTCTATGTATAATATGTACGTATTTACAAAAAAAAAGTATTTATATGTTTTTGTATTTGCTGTATGGTATCAATAGTGCACAAGCTTTCCTTAGTTTGGGACCAGACGGCGCTGTGTGCAACTTCCCTAAGTATTGGCATTAACTACTTTACATTTTATTATAAGTACATACTTAACAACTTTTCTTTAATACCAACATAGTATCATGAATAGAAAACACTCAGGCTGAAGTCAAGCACAAAATTAAATGTTCATCACATAAACATTTGTCCTGAGTGGGGATCGAACCAGTGCCCCTCGGTTCATCGGGCAGCATAATAACCAAGAGAGCCATGGAGCCAAGTAGCCCGTAAATATAATAGTCTCAATTCTCTTCTGAAGCCGATAGCTGAAAGATCTCAGTATCCAATTTTAAGACACTGCAACTTATTACATGTTTGTTCCTGACCAAAGAGAATATAATATACTACGTTCAGACCAGCAATATTCAGTGCTAGATAAACCAATAGGCTTTATCTAGCACTGAATAATATTTATTTGTAATTTGACTACCAAGATATTTCTGCGATTGTTTATATACCTACTAACAATATTTGGAGATAATCTGAAATAAAGGAATAATAATAATTACTAGCTTTTGTCCCCGGCTCCGCTCGCGCTACGTTCGGTCATCATTTAATCCCGTTTTATTAATTTTAAATTAGTAATGGAACGCGACTAGAGGTCAGAAAAAGAAGTAAGCGATTCAGGAACCAGACGGTTATATGACCATCGCACCGAGCCTTCCACTCTCAGTGGGCCTGATCAACCTACTGTGGTAGAAGTATTCAAACGACCAAATGACATAACAGAACTAATTTTCAGTACAAATTTAAATGACAAACAACTGAGAAATTCAGACAATATTCCAAGTGACGCTAACTATTGCACTAACGTACCATCGCAATCTGCTATCTTTCTTGATACTCGATCGTTATCGTCTGAGGAGGCGTTAGCGAGGGATCTCGAAAAGTTGTGCAAAAAATTAAATATTTTAGAGCTATTTATCATTAAAATAAGAGTAATGCTCGTTTTATCAAAGGTATACTGCGCAGTATCAAAAATTGTAAAGTCGCGTCACCGAAGTTTCTGATTACAAGTTATTCGTATTTCACCTCTTGCCCACAAGTGGACATGCAGGTATGAATAGAATGTTAAATAATATCAAAAAATATTATTTTTGGCCACGCATGACTAATGACGTCATAGATTACGTCGATGTAAGAGTTGTCAAATTCAAAAACACTCTAACAAACATACAAAAGAACCGATGACCATAACCTCCACTGCCAATTCAGCATTCGAGAGGGTTAGTTTAGATATTATGGGTCCACTAGTTGGGTTCCATTTTGGTGTTTTTCGTTTAACGCTAGCGTTCGTTCAGAAACTAAAAACACTCCATACGAACTCGTGTTTGGTAAAGTTTGTAACCTCCCATCTAACTTATGTGAAGAAGTCGATCCTCTATATAACTACGACAACTACCCCAAAGAGTTTAAATATGGATGGCAAAAAGCACAGTTAGATGATAAGCAAAATCTTTTACAAAGTAAGAACTAAAGAAAATATAATTACGATAGGAAATGTATCATTGTATACAAACCAGGTGACCTAGTTTTAATAAAAAATCAAGTAGGTAATAAATTAGATTGCATTTATAAAGGTCATTTTGTAGTTTTAGAAGACTTATCTCCTAATGTTAAAATTAATATGTATGAATGTAATATATAAAAATAATACAAAATTATTTCATAATTAATTAACTTTAAGTTGTATATTATTATTAAGATAATTTATGTTAAATAAAATGTTTACTTTTTTTGCAAAAGGGGTGTGTAACTGTACTTTTCGGGGGAGGTGCAACATGCAGGTAGGCATTGCGAAATGCACTTCCTTGCGTCGATCGTCTAATTAGGTCATACGAGTAACGTACATCACGTTATGCTTAGTCATTAATATAGATATAAATTCAATCAATATACGATCGTCGACTGAACAACAGGTATTTTACTTATTATAACCTCCGCTCCACCATCAGAGCGCCTAGGCAGCGCTCCTCAATACTAATAAAATAAATATACGTAGCATAGCCATAGCAACTGCTCTATACTTATATCCTATCCTACTTATATTATGAATGTGAAAAATGTGTCTGTATGGATGGATGTTTGTTACTCAATAACGTTTTAGCCACTGGACGGATCGAGATGAAACTTGGCACACCTATAGGTTAGGTCCTGGAATACTTTTTATCCCGAAAAATTCAAAAGTTTCCGCGGGAATAACTATAACCGAACTTAAACAAACTATAGCTATAGCTACAGCTTGATATAGCAAACTTCATTAGTGTAATTAAGGAGTAAATCACAGTATTAATAAAGTCTAATATAATAAATATACATAGTATAGCCATAGCAACTTCTGTATACTAATATAATAAATATATATAGTATAGCCATAGCAACTTCTCTATACTAATATAATAAATATACATAGTATAGCCATAGCAACTTCTCTATACTAATATAATAAATATACATAGTATAGCCATAGCAACTTCTCTATACTAATATAATAAATATACATGGTATAGCCATAGCAAATTCTCTATACTAATATAATAAATATACATAGTATAGCCATAGCAACTGAAGGAGCTGAAGAAAAAGTAAAACAGCTTGGGCGAGAGATGTAACACGGAGGATGGCGCTACGCTGTATATACCCAAATAGTATAATTATATACTGCAGAAGTAATATTAAAAGGTAAGAACAACGTCTGTCAGGTCAGTTGTATGTGACACGAGTATGTGCCATACATAGACTAGGAAAAATGACAAAAATCGATTGTCTTGTTTCCTACTTTACACCCGTATTTGTTAATATCTACTTAATTTTCGCCTTTAGTGTCAAAATTCCACAGTTTTTTTTTACTAACTATACTATACCTACATATTTGTTTTTTGTCCATCTTTACTTCATATATTTAAAACGGAGTGCAAAGTTTATATTTCTTTTTAACGCCCCCGAATTCTAGAGATTCCAATTAGCCCTTCGGGACATTATTAGCCGGATAGGCCTGCGAGTCCTATTTTGTGTTATCCAAATCCTTGCTGTAGCTATTGGGGTTGCTTTTATATAAGCGTATCAATTAAAAACTTATTTATTTATTAATTACAGAAACAGTTTATTTTTGAAGATTCCAAAATATGTGTCTAATACAGCGAATAGCCGCTCTCTGTTTCTGTGTCTCTGAGACAAATATGTGTCTAATACAGTGAATAGCCGCGCTCTGTTTCTGTGTCTCTGCCACAATATGTGTCTAATACAGTGAATAGCCGCACTCTGTTTCTGTGTCTCTGCCACAATATTTGTCTAATACAGTGAATAGCCGCGCTCTGTTTCTGTGTCTCTGAGACAAATATGTGTCTAATACAGTGAATAGCCGCACTCTGTTTCTGTGTCTCTGCCAAAATATGTGTCTAATACAGCGAATTGCCGCGCTCTGTTTGTGTGTCTCTGAGACAAATATGTGGCTAATACAGTGAATAGCCGCACTCTGTTTCTGGGTCTCTGCCACAATACGAGTGTGTGTCTAATAGAGTGAATAGCCGTGTTCCGTCTCTGTGTCTGCCACAAATATGTGTCTAATGCAGTGAATAGCAGCGCTCTATTTGTGTCTCTGCCACAATTACTCCCAAAATTAATTTAAATTTTAATTATGGCTCTAGCTAGTATTTACCGGGCGCGCGCACCCGCTGCGCTGCCGGACACGGAAGTAAGTCGTTAGCGCGGCGCTCCGGGCGGCCGGCCTTTTGTATTCAGTTTTCAGAAGCTTTGTCCACCTCAGAAGTGATTTGTTTGTTAATTATCAATTATAGCAGTCTTCACTTACTTTTACCTTTTACCTTCTGCTTTTGTTTGCGCGAACCGTGTAATAAGCGTCTCCAGTGCTGTCATCTTGCTTAAATTTGACATAGGATAATTCGTTTGTCTTTAATTCTTTATTTATTCTGTTATACATCGTTAATAACATTCAGATGTATTATTAAAAAATGTTTTGTAAGGTTTGATGGCAAACAGTATGTTTCCTTCGACAAGGATCATTGTGTCTAATACCTTTAAACGAGCAATTCTTGTATATATGTATATATATATATTTATTTATTTATTTATTTATTTATTTATTATTAATTGCAGTATAACAGTTTGTAAACCATATCACTACAATACATTTAAAACACATACATTTCAAATACAAAAAACATATACTTCTAAATCTCACATTCGTCTTTCTAGCATACTCTTGCACTCAGTCAACAAATTTGTTATGTCAGACACGAACAGGTCACACTGTGGTGCTGCTGCGAGCATGGAGCGGAGCAGAGTGTGCGCGCGTGGGACCGGTGACCGTGCGTATAGGCTTGTGCGGGATATAGCTTCCTTAAACAAAGGACGTGAGCGAGATCTCAGATAGAAATCAGGCGCAAATAACTTTAATAACTTACCTAATAGATCAACACTATCAATTTTATTCCTTATAATATGTAGGACGAATTTAAACAAAGACAGTGACCTCCTTATTTCTAGAGAATCAAAGCCTAGGTGTCCCTGTAGAAAACGAGTTGGAAATAAAAATGGATAATAATAAAATTTCTTTTTATATAAAGCTCTAAGGAACTTTTTTTGGACACGTTCCATCATGAGAATATATTTACTTTCATGAGGACTCCAGACCACTGAATTCGTCTCTAAAATACTTCGTACTAGAGCTGAGTATAGCGCGCAGGTGGCTTCAACAGAAAGAGGCGAAGCATTGCGTATCACAAAGCCTAGCCGCTGAGACGCTGCTGAAGTTACTTTCTGTACGTGCGTTCGGAAAGTGAGGTGTGAGTCAAAGTAAACACCTAGGTCTCTAACCTCTTCTACTTTGATGATTGCCTGGCTTCCAATTTTATACTGAAACTCTATTGGAGTTTTTGATCGCCCGTACGTCATCTTTTCGCATTTGCTGATATTAAACTCTAACCTGTTTTCTAAGCTCCACTTATACACCGCGTCCAGATCGTTTTGCAGCAACTTGCAATCACTAGAGGATTTTATTACTTTAGCCAGTTTTACGTCGTCGGCAAACAACAATACTTGTGAATATTTGGCAACTTCCGGGAGATCGTTGATCAGTACAATAAATAAGAAGGGTCCTAAATTAGAACCTTGACTTATTCCTGACAGCGTAGAATATTGATAAGATTCGTAAGGCCCATACCTCACAAATTGTTGCCTTTCGCTGAGGTAGCTTGACAAAAGTTTAAGAAGTCTAGGTACAAAACCTATCTTACCTAGTTTTAATAATAGCAGGTCATTGTCTACTCTATCAAAAGCCTTTTTGAAGTCCAAATAAATAACGTCTACCTGATTCCCTGCATCGACTTCGACCGACAATAAGTCGACCAGCGTAATCAAATTAGTGGCAACAGATCGTTTAGGTAAAAAAGCATGTTGTGCACCGGTGACGTAAGGCTCACATTGATGTAGTAAGTCAGTATGAAGGACCACCTCGAATAATTTTGCTAAATCAGATAAGTTAGCTACAGGTCGATAGTTTTCAACCATGACTCTAGGTCCAGATTTTGGAATAGGAGTGACACGTGACATTTTCCATATAGTTGGATAGACTCCGGTACTAAGAATCAGGTTGAAAATGAAGACAATAGGGTCAATCAACTCGTCTATACATCCCCTGATAACATACGCAGGTATACCATCAGGACCTGGGGAGGCATTTGCCTTTAACTTTTTGACTGCGCGACGTACATCATTAACGGTGATAACACTTATATCAACGCGACGACAGTCGGCGGAAGTACTTGAGCTGGCTACTGTAGGGTCGAGAGAAGGCTTATCGGATAAGAAAACAGATTGAAAATAAGCTGCGAAAGCATTGGCTGCCTCGGGGCCCCGATACTCGTTATCGCCTCGTATTACTAATGGTTCGACACCGCCGCGACTACGTAAGGTGTTGACATATTGCCAAAATAACGCTGGTTTAGTTTTCAAATTAGCAGAAACATCCATAACATATTGTTTATGAGCTTTATGTGTATCGCATTTGATTTTCGAGCGAAGTTGCCTAAATTCAGCCAACCAATTGGCATCCCCGGTTTGCTTCCACCGACGATGACAGCTTGCTTTCGTTTGAATGTCACGGATTATGCTTCTTGTGTAAAAGACAGGGTAAGTTCGATTACACGATTGCTTCCGTATTTTTTTTGGAATACAATGGTCAAATATAGTATAAAGAAAACTATTAAAACGATTAACAGCGTCATTAACGTTCCTGCACTCATAAATAGACTTCCAATCAGTATCTCGTATACAGCAATATAGTGTATAAAAGTCTGCGATACGATAGTTCCAATCTTTAGATCTATCTATGTTTGAAGGTTCTAATAATGTTGCATGCTTATAGAAGCTATATTCTACACAAACAGCGAGAGGTGGATGATGCCCATCTATAGCGACCAACTCCTCACCATCTTCCACCTGTTGCACACTAACTTGACCACTTAGCTCCGTGCTCGTAAGCACCACATCAAGCATTCTCCCATTCATATTAGACACACAGTTGTACTGTTCGATATTACATAATGATAAAAAATAACAAAAATAATTCGTAATATTCTCACTGGCACTATATAGGTTTAAGTCGCCAAGAATAATAATTCTCTCACTTGAAAGTTTCTCAGATAGTCGCTCAACACAACCAAACCAAGTCATATATAACTCGTCTGACGATTTCGGCGGTATGTATACGACGCATACATAGACATGACGTGTATCGACTAAAAACTTCGCCCAGAGATCTTCACCGCTAGACGTTTCGTATTTCTGAACACGTTCAAGAAGGATAGGCGGACGAGAGCATAGAAGCACGCCGCCACCGTTGCGTCCATCAGCACGGTCCCGGCGCAGCACTTTCCAATCCCCACAGCAAAGCTCGGCGTCAGGCACTGACCCATCTAGATTGGTTTCAGTGGCAGCAACAAGGTAGCAATTATTCAGTAGAAACATATTGTTTCGCCATTGCAATAATTTTGTTTTCAGCCATCTGACGTTTTGGTAGTAAGCATATAATTTGAAGCCGTAACGTAATTTATAATTGTTCTTTCGTTTCTTCGGGCTTACGAAATGAACCGCGCCATGGTTTTAGACACACGCTCTCAGGCCATTTGTCAGCTGAGATAACGTTATCATATAAATTTATAGGCACCGCTATTTTAAATGAAGCGTAACTACCTCTCGAATTAAGCTTTTCTACGGTGCATAAGTCACTATCACTAATATTTTTCAGGTGTTCCTTTATGACAACCTCTGTGGTACCTATTTTCACATAGAACAAATGAAGATACTTCCATCTCTGCGCTGCTTCGAGTACTGTAGAACCAGGGACAGCCTCACCCCTTATCAAATTTAGTGGAGGACCTCTTTTGTTTTTGCGTCGTACCTCCGACCAGTTGCCGTTATCCGATGTTGAGTCTTTTATTACAACGGTACTTGGAGACTCAGGTGTATCAATAGGTAGACAAACGTTTGAAGCAGGTTTATTATCGGTACAGGTGACCTTAGGTGTGACGTTAACAGGTGGTTTTAACACTCCGTCTCGCTTTTTATTCTCGCCACTGAGTATAGCCGTCGTTGCGCGAATACGCGCGCTTCGGGCTGGCAGGCGTTGCATTGGCTGCTTCGACGAACCGGACTCGTTTATTAAACAATCGCTTCCTAAGTGGGTAGCTTGACCACTATTTGTTGTCAAATGGAGCAAATGTTTAGAAATCATTTCACTTTGAGTTTTAATTATGTTATTTTGTTCTTTCACAATATTTTCCAAAGAGTCCACTTTCTTCACCAGACTTAACACAGTTTGCTGCAAGTCTAGCACCACTTTTTCAAGCTTGACGTGCGACGGTTACATCGACTGACCACTCGCACTAACAACGCAGCCTATGCCTATATATATAATCTGAATCTCGAAAACGGTTCCAACGATTTTCATGAAATTTAGTATACGGGTCCGGGGTTTCGGGGATGATAAATCGCTAGGTTAGGCTGGCGTTGTTTAAAAAAAAGCTCGGTCCTCCAGGTACTGTACAGTTAAATTCTAAAGTTTTGTGTTTTCGCAATACAATCCGCTTGATAAACAACTGCCGCACTGTTAGCACATTGATAAACAACTGCCGCACTGTCAGCACATTGATAAACAACTACCGCACTGTCGGCACATTGATAAACAACTGCCGCACTGTCAGCACATTGATAAATATCTGCCGCACTCACAGAACATTGCAAATAGCGTACAAGTCTTATGTGGTATATCTAAAGGGCTTATGCATCATGACTTTCCTTACCCTTCACTGTGCTTTTTCAAGTTTGTAAAGAAAGGTTTTACAAGCTGCTCCCCATGAAGAAATACTGAAATTTATTATTGACTGTACTAGAGAATAGTAAATTGTTTTTAACAGTTGCTAGTTTCTTAGTGTTCTAAAATTACAAATTAGCTGATTTTTCCTGAGAGGGTTTTGATGTGTGCTCTCCAGTTTGGGTTATCGTCGAGTACAGCTTCTAAATATTTTAATGTTTCTGCTTTTTGAGTTTTTGGCATCCACATGATACTCGTATTATGTTAGCATCTTTACAAGTATGGATTTTAATTTTAAAACAACTTATCTTTTGGTAGTGATTTGTGTAGACTAACGAAAGGAATCAATTTAGTCTTACTGACAATTAGGGTAAGTAGGTTTTTATGTAGCCAACTCGTTATACTACGCAGTCCTTGCTCTGTTTTTATCCTAGTCTTTATTTTTTACCTTAAAAACAACGGCAGTAACATCTGCAAATGTAAATGTTCGACCTTTGTCTAACTGGATGTCACAGAGTTCATTTATGTTAATTTTAAAAAAATACTAGGACCTAAGAAACTTCCCTGTGAACACCGGCCGTAGCACACACTGGCATCATTACTAACAAAATCACCTGCTGTTCTTGAAGATCTGTTTGTATGGTTATCCATAAAGAGGTATGGAACCTATGCCTATACCTTTAAAAGCCATTTTTTTTCTTATTTGTTTAATTAGTTGTTTCTAGATAAGTGATCACCTAGTTTGAGGACCAGGGTCCTCTGTCTTATTAGTGTAGTATAATCTAAATGCTTCTTATAATAAATTAAAAAGAAATATAAAAATAAAAAGGTAAAATATGCAACAAAAAAACTTTATTTATACGTAACATGGATAAGTTACTAGTTTAAGTATTCAATAGCGTATGTAGGTGCGAGGTTACATGCGAGAATACATATTCTCCTCAGCAACAGCAACAGGTGTCTCCCTGCCACTTACCGCCACAGAAAATTTTAATGTTACCTACGTTAGTTTATAATGTACTAATTTAACCAATTATTGCAATGTACTACATGTTACTGATCATCTGAATAAAAAATTAAATAGTAATATAAAAATATATGATACTTGTGAACCACACTAAAATGTTACAGAGACTGAGCGTCTTTCATTTCATCTCTTTCTTATTGTCAGTTGAATGGAATTAAGAGACATTTTATATATTCATTCTCTGATGTTTCACAGGATTAGTTTTTAATCAAGAAATTTCTTTGAGAAATATACAGAAATATAAAAAAAATTAACGTAAACCATTCTGTTTTCTTCAAACTTGGAACCAGCACAATACCAATTCTGTATGTGTGACAAAACATAAACGTACAACACCTGTTGAATATAGAGTAGGAACAACAACCTCCATTGACGATGTAAAGTATAATATGTCTGTGGTGTAACTTGTCACTTAAAAAATATACTAAAATGTCGTACATCTGTGTTGTATTTTTTATTCTAAAAAAAAAAGTTCTAGGTCACAATTTATAAGCTAACACAAATTAGGAAAGGACACCCACTCCGTTTCCAATGATCACATGGGTAAGCAGCCCCAAGCAAGCATCCAATCCACTGTTTAGAAGGACGACACGGGTAACCAGCCCCAAAAAAGCGTCCAGTCCTCTGATTCCAAAGGTTTTCAATTTTCTCAAATTACCTGTAAAAATAACAAAAAAATCACTTACCTTAAGAACACCCTGTAGTACCTGTAACAAATACTGTATCCGATCCTACACCTATAAATGAAACTATTTACGAATTCTTCTGTGACCCGACTAAATTATACTTACCTTACGTAAATGTTCAAACCTCTGTATCAGATAAACCATTATCCTTCCTTGTAGACACATGATCCTCGATCTGCCTTATCAAAAAGTCTTTCATCCAATCCTACAACAGAATAACATTAACTGACCGTAAACTAAAACTAAAAGAAACTACATCCACTATAGGTGACTTCGAAATGAAAATACTTTTTTCTAAAGAATCCCTCCAATTTACATTCCATGTTGTTGATGACATAAACGTATCCTATGACGGAATCATAGGACACAACCTACTTACCCACTACCAATGTAACATAGACTACAATAGAAATATACTTAACAATGACAAAAACAAATTAAATCTCCTGTTTTCCAAACCTACTTACAATATTCTTCCTCGTACAGAACTCATGATTGATGCTTCATCAAAAATCCTAAACAAAAATAAGGTGTTATAATCGACCAACATATCTCTGATTCATTACTTATTGCAAACTGTATAGTGAAAGTCAAAGACAACAACAGAGTAAACATAACTGTTGCCAATGTATCCGAAAACCCAATACCACTGTCAGATCAGATCAGATCTTCAACTCACACTTCACCCTCACGATCACGAATCCCAATGCTTAACTAAATCCAGTCAAAAAAGCATTGACAGAACGCAACAAGTTCTAAGTCTCCTTCGTGTTTCGCACCTGAATAGCGAAGAACTTGAAGCACTTTATGATGTGTGTTCACGATACTCAGATATCTTCCACCTCCCTAATGATCAATTAACTTCTACAGATGCCATTCAACATGAAATAAGAACGTCCTCCGCCCAGCCTATTAATGTCAAGTCCTATAGATTTCCCGAAATCCATAAACAAGAAGTGTAAACACAAATCCAGAAATTTCCCCTTGGTCTTCTCCGATTTGGATCGTGCCTAAAAAGATAGACGCTTCTGGTCAAAAAAATGGCGCATTGTTATTGATTACAGGAGGTTAAATGACATACCCATTGGAGAATCCTATCCTATTCCTAACATTACAAAGATCTTGGACCAGTTGGCAAAAGTCGAATTACTACTCCACTTTAGATTTAGCGTCCGGATTCCACCAGATCAGGATGAATCCAAACTCAGCTAAGACAGGGCTTAGTGTGCCTCAAGGTCACTTCAATTTTTGTAGAATGCCCTTCGGTTTAAAAAATGCGCCGTCTACATCCCAGAGGCTCATGAATAACATCCTCACTGGTCTCCAAGGAGAGCGCTGCTTCGTATATTTAGATGATATCGTAACCTATTCGTTTGACCTATCATCTCACATTGAAAACCTCACCCTCGTGTTCCAAAAGCTCAGATCCTATAACCTGAAATTACAACCCGACAAATGCGAGTTCCTAAGAAAATAAGTCGGATACCGTGGCCACGTAATTACAGAACGGCCTTGCTCTGCTTCACAACCCTAAGCTACCGGCATCTTTCAACAGTGGTAGATGGCGGCGTGCTCAAAATCCACTTGTAAGCCTATCCCGAGAACACAACATAGGCCATCAAGGTCCCATTCCGACGACGTTTTAACTTCATGAAAGCCGATTAGGTCAAATTCTCTGCTAGCATAGATAAACAGCTGCTCACCTTAAAACCCGTGGCATCGAACTATGACAAATTTATCCAAGTCATCCGATCCACGTCATGTCAATCGAAACCTAGAGGCTGCCGGACAAATTATATCCCTGGTCTAAACACAGCAAACGGCAAAACTACTGAATACCTACGAAACACAGTTCGCAAACGATCCCTTCTCTGAAGAAACCATACAAACAGGTACAGAGCTGATGGAAGGAGTAGCTGAGACCCGTAAGAAAAAGTGGGAAGATACCGTCAGGAACATTGACATGACACACAACAGTAAGAAAGTTCGTTCGGACTCAAGTGTCATGCACACAACCCGATCCTTCTGGGACAACTAATTGGCGTCGTGTGTGGCACTATAAGTCGGCAGACTGGGATGGATTGCGAGAATTTTACGCATCGTACCCGCAGAGGCAGATCTGCTTTAACTCAGAAAATCCTGACGTTTGCGCAGCCGCAGTCACTGAGACAATCCTTGCTGGTATGGAATGCTATATTCCTAACCCGTGAGTAGGTACCGGCGTCAAAAAACGACCGTGGTTTAATAGGTGTTGCAGAAAAGCTAAAATTCTTAAGCAAAATGCATACGAGGCTTGGACCACGGCTCGTTATAATAAGGATCCGAATATTTCTGAGTTAAAACGCAAATTAAATGCTGCCTCGAGGTTCAGTAAGAAAGCAACTGCCAGAGCAAAATTCCAATTCATCGGCAAAATAGGTGGGCGACTTGCGAGCTATCCATCTGGGAGTCGTGCTTTCTGGTCGCTTGCCAAAGCTGCCGAAGGGAACTTTTGCCAGTCGTCGTTACCACCACTGCGAAAGACCGATGGTAACTTGGCCCATCGTGCTAAAGAGAAAGCCGATCTACTGGGCAGTCTCTTTGCCTCGAACTCGAAAATGAACGATGAAGGCGCTGTACCAACTACTATACCATGGTGCGGTAGGACCATGCCGGAAATCTCCATAACGCAGCGGGAGGTCAGGCGGGCGTTGCTTTCTCTAAACGTTCATAAGTCGAGTGGGCCAGACGGTATACCAGCAGTGGTGCTTAAGCAGTGTGCTCCTGAGTTATGTCCTGTACTCACGCGCCTCTTCGCGCTTTCCTACCACACTAGGCAATTTCCGTCTTCATGGAAGACTGCGATAGATCAGATCCATCGAATTACAGGCCTATCGCTATTACCTCTCTCCTCTCTAAGGTGATGGAGCGTGTGATCAACACACAGCTTCTAAGATACCTAGAAGTACACGATCTGGTCAGTGACCGTCAATATGGCTTTCGCCACGGTCGCTCGACTGGTGACCTTCTAGTGTATCTCACACACCGATTGGCACTAGCCATTGAGAGTCAGGGGGAGGCATTGGCATGTAGCCTGGATATAGCGAAGGCGTTTGATCGGATCTGGCACCGGGGCCTGCTATCGAAGTTGCCATCTTACGGAGTGCCCGAGGGTTTGTGCAAATGGGTGGCTAGCTATTTGTCCGGCAGACGCATACGACCTGTAGTTGACGGTAGTTGCTCTGATAGCATGGACATTAATGCTGGTGTCCCGCAAGGCTCTGTGCTGTCTCCTACGCTGTTTCTTCTGCATATCAATGACATGTTGGACATCAACAACATGCATTTCTATGCAGATGACAGTACTGGAGACGCTTTTTACACGGGTCGTGCAAACATCCCTCGTTCCGTTGTGGAGGAAAACCGCGGAGAACTTGTGTCTCAAATCGAGACCACACTGTCCCAGGTCTCTGACTGGGGACGGGTAAACTTCCTTTATCCGATTCAACCCTACAAAGACACAAGTGTGCGCGTTCACCGCTAAGAACACTCCATTCACTGTAGTCCCACAATTCCAGAACACTCCCCTTTCCATCTCCAAGAGCATTGGGATCCTTGGTGTCGACATCTCCAGCGATGTTCAGTTCCGAGATCATTTACAAGATAAGGTGAAGCTTGCGTCCAAAAAACTTGGTGTACTCAACAGAGCAAAGCAGTACTTCACGTCGGGGCAAAGGTTGTTACTTTACAAGTCGCAAGTTCGGCCCCATATGGAGTACTGCTGCCATCTCTGGGCAGGTGCACCCGGATACCAGCTTAGCCCTTTTGACTCGGTTCAAGAACGGGCTGTGAGAATTGTCGACGACTCCAAACTCATAGGCCATAGGCTACGGTGACCGCTTACCATCAGGCGGACCGTAAGCTTGTTTGCCACCATGGAAACTCAGGGAAACCTCGAACTAAGCAAGTCGTTCACATTGAATGAAATTGCCGCTGCAATGAGGAACCTAAAAAATGGAAAAACTGCTGGCGTGGATGACCTTACAGTGGAGCAACTTAAACACCTCGAACCAGTGGCGATATCATGGCTTCTGGCTCTTTTCAACGATTGCCTCATGACGCTCAACATTCCAAAAGTTTGGCGAAAATCAAAGGTAATCGCGCTACTGAAGCCTGGGAAATGCCCCTCTGACGCCAAGAGCTACCGACCTATTTCCTTATTGTGCCACACCTACAAGTTATTTGAGCGACTACTGCTCAACCGACTGACACCTGCAGTAGATCCCCAACTTATTCCAGAACAGGCTGGGTTCCGTCCCGGGCAGTCGTGTACGAGCCAAGTACCTAACTCGCTCACGCAGCACATTGAGGACGGTTTCGAACTTGGCATGGTCACCGGCGTGGCGTTTGTCGACCTATCTGCGGCCTACGACACAGTCAACATCAGGCTCCTTTTGTCTAAAGTTGCAAACGTAACAAGGAATACTGGTTTTGTTTGGATCCTAGGCGAGCTGCTCCACAACCGTCGTCTTCAAGTTCATCTTCATTCGGATAGAAGCCGCTGGCGACGTCAAAGGAATGGTCTCCCTCAAGGTAGCGTACTGGCCCCCACTCTCTCTAACATAAACTTCTCTCACCAATCTAGCTCACCTGGGACGCAGCGCTTCCTTTACGTAGACGACCTTGATCTAGCTGCGCAGAGTCGGTTCTTCGAAAAAATAGAAGAAACTCTTTCGATTGCCTTGAAGGACCTAGGCTAGTACTATAAAGCCAACTGCCTCCGCCCTAACCCGAGCAAGACACAGACCTGCGTGTTCCACGTGCGTAACCATCAAGCGCTGAGAACTCTGCACGTGACGTGGGATGGAGCGGCCATCGAACACTGCCCCCACCCCCGATACTTGGGTGTCACGCTGGACAGGGCTCTGACGTACAAGACACACTGCGCCAATACTCAAATGAAGGTCAGCTACCGCAACAACCTCCTACGCAAGCTAACGTCAACAGACTGGGGAGCTTCACCACATACTTTGCGTACTACTGGACTGGAACTATGCTTCTCTGCTGGCGAGTACGCCTGCCCAGTGTGGCACCGCTCCGCGCACGCCAGACTAGTGACCGCCGCACTTGATGATGCCTGCCGCACCATCACCGGATGCCTCAAGCAACCCCGCTAAACAAGCTGTACCCGCTCGCGGGTGTCGCCCCCCCCAGAGGTCCGGAGAGAGGTGGCTTGTGCCGTCGAAAAGCGAAAGCAAGAGTACGACCCGCGACACTCACTGCACAATCATCATCCGCCGCCTGCCCGTCTTAAGAGCCGCAAAAGCTTTATGCGGAACACCAACCCCCTGTTGGCGACCCCGCCAAAAAGCGCTGTTCACTGTGGCATAACAGGTGCCCTCCACCTGACACATATGTGCGAGCCTCAGAAGAACTACCGCCGGGCCACAAAGAACCACGGCCCACATGGAAGGCACTTAACAGGCTCAGCTCCCAAGTTGGTCGCTGTAAGTAGAACATGGCCAGATGGGGACTGCTCTGAAACTACTCAACCCAATGCGACTGCAACACAGCGCCGCAATCTATGGGGCACCTACTGGCATGCCCCGCATGCCCGCATTCCTGCTCTGAGCGCGACCTGCGAGACGCTACGCCCAGGGCTGTCAACCTTGCTGTCTACTGGGCATCAAATATTTAAAGGGCCATCGACACGAAAAGAGAAGACCTGACTTCTCCAAAATCTCTAAGCCGCTCACGCTCCTATTCAAGAAAGATATTCCATTCCTCTGGCGGAACGAACAAAAACTTGCTTTTGAACAACTGAAAGACAAACTAGTAACCGCACCTGTCCTCATCTATCCTGACTTTTCAAACTCCTTTATCCTTACCTGTGACGCTTCAAACTACGCAATTTCAGCCATCCTTTCTCAAGGCACAGTTGGCAAAGATCACCCTATAGCCTTTGCATCTCGTACATTAAATAAAAATGAAATTAATTACAGCACCACCGAGAAGGAACTGCTGGCCATCGTTTTTGGCTGTAAAACCTTTAGGCCCTACCTGTTCGGCAGGAAATTCACAATTGTAACCGATCGCCGACCTTTGAAATGGCTCTTTAACCATACTGATCCTAGCAGCAAACTGCAACGTTGGCGCTTACAGCTAGAGGAATATGAGTATGAGATTACTTACCCCAAGGGTAAGCTAAATTCCGCTGCAGGTGCTCTTTCTAGGTTCCCTATCCAAAACTCCGTTTCCATTAATCCCGTAGATATAGTCGCTGGTCCTTCTTACGCAGATAAAAATCCCTATCCACTAACTACCAATGAAAATACATCATAAAATCTAAGCCCTCCTATACCTGAAATTCAACCATTCACTAGTAACCAAGACTCTATGTTTCCGAACCCTACACCCATTCCTTTCCGAAAACGCTTTGGACGACTCCTATTCGAAATTCCTGAAAGCAATCCCTCATACTAATTACATTACTAAAATTATCGAACTGCCTAACAAAAAGCCATCACAAACTGTTTATTGTGCCTACTTCCCTAGATCTTGTGCAATTCTCGAGAGTCCGAAAACTGCCTGCAATCTGAAAAAACCTTACATTCCTACAAGTCCCTCAAAATTAAAGACAAAACTTATCTCTTCTTGTTCACCAAAGACCATCATTTCGACGACAGCTCATACGTTGATATTTTGAATCACTGAAAAATGTAAGAAATTAACTTTTACTACTGTGGGAAGAGACTCCAACCGAACTCAGCATAACTGACTTTAAATCTCCCTTTGACAGACACTCTTATCCAAAACTCTACAGTATTATTGATTACCTATTTAATAATACAGATATCGAAGTACATATCTATAAGAACAAAATATTCTACCCGACACTAACCGAAATCAAGACCATACTAAAAACCATGACAGTTCGATAAAATACGTGAACAGTTTTATTGGAAGAACATGCGCAGTGACATCGAGAATTATGTCAAAACGTGTCAACCATGTCAAACTAATAAGGCTTTAAGACAGATTAACCGATCCCCTATGCAGATTACCAGCACATCTACCAGCCCATTTGAAAGAGTTTCCTTGGACATTATTGGTCCACTCCCTGAACAATCAAAAATACCAGTACTCTATGCCTACAAAAATATTTGCACCTATCTAAATTAGCTTTTATTTACTTGTTATAATTATTAAAAAAAATCCTTATTGTATAAGGATTACTATAAAAGTAATTTAAAGTAACACAGCCATCAGCTTTTGAAGTAAAAAATTACCAAACCAAAATTTCACCAATTTTTTTCGAGGTGAAAACTTTTTTTGTGATGGGTAAAAACTGTTAAACTCGCGTCAGGTCACATGTCCTGATCGAAAATTCGTAAGATGTCACTCGCGTCAGGACACGTGACCTTTATTTACATTAGGTTAGTTTTTATTTTTAGTGTATGGCGATTATGAGTAGTACAGGGAGGTTGGATATGGGATTTTAATTCTATGACAGATTGAGCTGTCAAATATACAACGTCAAAAAAGTAAATAAACAAAAGTTATTATTATTATTATTATTTTTTTTATACCACTAAGGTGGCAAACAAGCTTACGGTCCCCCTGATGGTAAGCGGTCACCGTAGCCTATGGAAGCTTGCAACACCAGGGGTATCACTTGCGCGTTGCCGACCCTTCAGAAATTTAATAACTTCTTTCTTGAAGAACTCCATACTGTAGTCCTTGCAGAATACCTTGGCAGGGAGCTCATTCCACAACTTCAACGTTCGCGGGAGGAAGTTTCTCTGAAACCGCACTGTACGCGACCATTTAGGTTCTAAAGTGTGAGAATGAATTCCCTGCCGATGGCGAGCGGTGCGATGGTAGAAAGTAGCCGTGGGCATCATTTCGAACAATTCCTCAAAACACAACCCATTGTACAAGTGGTAGAACACACACAGTGAGGCAAAGTCTCTCCTCAGACTTAAGGGCTCGATACCGCAAGTGAGTTTGGAATCGTCGACAATTCTCACAGCCCGTCGTTGAACCGAGTCAAAAGGGCCAAGCTGGTATCCGGGTGCACCTGCCCAGAGATGGCAGCAGTACTCCATATGGGGCCGAACTTGCGACTTGTAAAGTAACAACCTTTGCCCCGACGTGAAGTACTGCTTCGCTCTGTTGAGTACACCAAGTTTTTTGGACGCAAGCTTCACCTTATTTGTCGAAAATTGTTTTGCCAACTTTACCTTTTTACCCTTAATTAAAAATTAAAGAAGTTATAAGCAAAAAAGAAAAAAAAGGGAAAAAAAAGTTATAAGTAGACATCTTACGTAGAACTAAATCATTTTTATTGAGTTTTGTTGAGATTTGTTTTTGCCAACAGTACATTTGCCAAAAATTATAACTAAATAAACAAATTTTGAAATTGTACTAAATATTTAGTGTTTTGGAAAAAACTGAAAATGAATTCCGTGATAAATTTGTAATAAACTAATCTATTTCTCACAATGATTTGAACAAAATATATAAATTTACTCAAAAATGGCCAACAGACATTTACAAAATTATTGCGTCATGAAAGTTCTGTCGTTTTTTCATTATCATATTTTACATTTCGGCTAAAACAAAAGCATGAATCACATTGTACAATTCATTGTGAGTATATTGATATATAATACATACTCCAAAAACTTACTGTCTGAAAGATTTCGACAAAATTCACACAAACAACAACAACGCACAACACCACACTTGCTCATTCCTCAAGATAAAACAGCTTTGGTCCTCTCCATACCATCCCCAAACCCAAGGAAGAGCTCTTGAAAGGAGTCATTCCAATTTGAAGGAGTATCTTAAATCTTACATCTGTGAATCACAAGATAATTGGCCCAGATATGTGTACATAGCTATGTTAGCTTCCCACCTTCCCGCCGGTTCACGATGTTGTTGATTTCTACCGAGAAGAATCCGGCAAGAAACTCGATAGTTACTCTTTTAAAAACACTATCAATAATACAAATAAACTAAAATACAATTAATGTTTTAAATAAAAAACTTTTAGTCGTACAATTTTATGTTATTTCCATTTTAATTTGGTTTACCTATGCATCCTGAAATTGAGCATCATCAGTCCCAAGGATTTTTATCATTTACATAATCTGAAATATTGTAGTATGCCTTTTTACAAAGTACCTGCTTGATAAAAGATTTAAATTTACTTATTGATAGATTTTGAATTTTATTGGGAACTTTGTTGTAAAAGTGTATACATTGCCCCATAAAAGAGTTACTTATTTTGTGTAGACGTGTATCATGCACCAACAGCTTATTTTTACTTCTAGTATTTACTTTGTGAACGTCACTTTTCTTGCTGAAACTATTGATATTTTTATGTACATATAAAAGATTTTCATATATGTACTGCGACACTAAAGTTAAAATTTTTACTTCCCTAAACCTATCCCTCAGAGATATCCTAGATCCTAATTTATAAATAGCACGAATTGCCCTTTTTTGTAACAAAAATATTGTATTTACATCAGCAGCGCTACCCCACAATAGGGAAACTAAACTATGGAAATAGCTAAAATATACTATTTTTGGAGTGTCGACATCGGTCAATTGTCTTATTTTCTTGATCGCATACACAGCAGAGCTAAGTTTTTTGGCTAGGTTATGAATATGAGGACCCCATTGAAGTTTGGAGTCCAGCGTTATGCCAAGAAAGACTGTTGAATTAACAAGTTCTAATTGCTCGCCATTAATAATAATACTTGTCAAAGAGAGGCAGGGCACTGCAAGTACTCGCTCGAATAAGCCACCCGAACAACTAAGCAGGGCATAGCGAGTACTTGCTCGAATGAGCGGCCCGAACTGGGGAAGTACCTCCACCTTACAGAAAACCGCGGCCATAATAACACTAACATTGAGTAGTGTTGTGTTCCTGGCGGTGAGTAAGGTTGCCAGAGCTCTTTGAGGATTCGCTGCGCGGACAGCGGAGGATCGGCGGTGCTTGTTGCTGTCATACTCGGCGTAGACGCGGCGTGCTGGTTCGGCGGTCAGGGAGACCTGATGAAACGGCTGACCGCTGGCCGCCCGCAGGTTGAACGGGATCCCGAACCCAGGGATCACTTAATCTCCGCCCTGGGAGGCTGATTCGCCAGCCTGTGTAAAGTATCTGAAGTGGTAGTCGTGCCGGAGAAGGAGACCGGAGTGGACCCGGCTACTACAACAGAGGGGGATCAGGGGCCCTTCCGCCCGCCGTGCCAGCAACCGTATCATCTGTGGCGAGCTTCGGCAGTCTTAGAACCGCACCCTTTGTCCTCTATGCTGTCTGTGCAGTGAATCCTCATCCTTAGTCTTAGTAACTTTTTTTTATATATATTATGGCCAGAAGACAGAAAAAGAAAAGAGTTTGCACAGCGGCTACTCCATCCACATATAATGTGGATTTTTGCAACATCAGGGGTATTCACGGAAATCTTAACACAGTCCACCACCATCTCGAAACTGCGCAGCCGACCATTCTTTTTCTAACGGAGACGCAGATATCCTGCCCGGCCGACACATCATACCTTCATTATCCCGGCTACAAACTCGAACACAATTTTATGAGTCGTGCCGGTGTATGTATGTTCGTCCGGGAGGATATCTGCTGTCGCCGCCTTCATAGCCTTGAAGACAGGGACCTGTCGATATTGTGGGTGCGCGTAGATTACGGCGGCCACACTCGTATCTATGCGTGCCTATACAGGTCTCATAGCGGTGACACGGACGTAACTCGACTCTTCACGCACCTGAGTTTGACGACTGACAAAGTTCTAGAGCAATATCCCACAGCAGAACTAGTTATTTTGGGAGACTTTAACGCCCACCATCGCGAGTGGCTCAGTTCTCGAACCAATAACTATGCTGGGATATCTGCTCATGAATTTGCTCTGACCTATGGATTCTCTCAGCTGGTACTTTCTCCAACGAGAATACCAGATATAGAGGAACATACGAGCTCCTTACTGGACCTTCTGCTGACTACTCGTCCGGACGGGTATTCCGTCTCAGTGGATGCGCCTCTTGGCTCCTCGGACCACTGTCTCGTTCGGACTCAAGTGTCATGCACACAACCTGATCCTTCTGGGTCAACTAACTGGCGTCGTGTGTGGCACTATAAGTCGGCAGACTGGGATGGATTGCGTGAATTTTACGCATCGTACCCGTGGAGGCAGATCTGCTTTAACTCAGAAGATCCTGACGTCTGCGCAGCCGCAGTCACTGAGACAATCCTTGCTGGTATGGAATGCTATATTCCTAACCCGCGAGTAGCTGCCGGCGTCAAAAAACGACCGTGGTTTAATAGGTCTTGCAGAAAAGCTAAAATTCTTAAGCAAAATGCATATGAGGCTTGGACCACGGCTCGTTTTAATAAGGATCCGAATATTTCTGAGATAAAACGCAAATTAAATGCTGCCTCGAGGTTCAGTAAGAAAGCAACTGCCAGAGCAAAATTCCAATTCATCGGCAAAATAGGTGGGCGACTTGCGAGCTATCCTTCTGGGAGTCGTGCTTTCTGGTCGCTTGCCAAAGCTGCCGAAGGGAACTTCTGCCAGTCGTCGTTACCACCACTGCGAAAGACCGATGGTGACTTGGCCCATAGTGCTAAAGAGAAAGCCGATCTACTGGGCAGTCTCTTTGCCTCGAACTCGAATATGAACGATGAAGGCGCTGTACCACCTACTATACCGTGGTGCGGTAAGTCCATGCCGGAAATCTCCATAACGCAGCGGGAGGTCAGGCGGGCGTTGCTTTCTCTAGACGTTCATAAGTCGAGTGGGCCAGACGGTATACCAGCAGTGGTGCTTAAGCAGTGTGCTCCTGAGTTATGTCCTGTACTCACGCGCCTCTTCGCGCTTTCCTACCACACTAGGCAATTTCCGTCTACATGGAAGACTGCGAATGTGCACCCGGTGCCCAAAAAGGGCGATAGATCAGATCCATCGAATTACAGGCCTATCGCTATTACCTCTCTCCTCTCTAAGGTGATGGAGCGTGTGATCAACACACAGCTTCTAAGATACCTAGAAGTACACGATCTGGTCAGTGACCGTCAATATGGCTTTCGCCACGGTCGCTCGACTGGTGACCTTCTAGTGTATCTCACACACCGATGGGCACTAGCCATTGAGAGTCAGGGGGAGGCATTGGCATGTAGCCTGGACATAGCGAAGGCGTTCGATCGGGTCTGGCACCGCGGTCTTCTATCGAAGTTGCCATCTTACGGAGTGCCCGAGGGTTTGTGCAAATGGGTGGCTAGCTTTTTGTCCGGCAGACGCATACAAACCGTAGTTGACGGTAGTTGCTCTGATAGCATGGACATTAATGCTGGTGTCCCGCAAGGCTCTGTGCTGTCTCCTACGCTGTTTCTACTGCATATCAATGACATGTTGGACATCAACAACATACATTGCTATGCAGATGACAGTACTGGAGACGCTTTTTACACGGGTCGTGCAAACATCCCTCGTTCCGTTGTGGAGGAAAACCGCGGAGAACTTGTGTCTCAAATCGAGACCACACTGTCCCAGGTCTCTGACTGGGGACGGGTAAACTTGGTCCGATTCAACCCTACAAAGACACAAGTGTGCGCGTTCACCGCTAAGAAAACTCCATTCACTGTGGTCCCACAATTCCAGAACACTCCCCTCTCCATCTCCAAGAGCATTGGGATCCTTGGTGTCGACATCTCCAGCGATGTTCAGTTCCGAGATCATTTACAAGATAAGGTAAAGTTGGCGTCCCAAAAACTTGGTGTACTCAACAGAGCGAAGCAGTACTTCACGTCGGGGCAAAGGTTGTTACTTTACAAGTCGCAAGTTCGGCCCCATATGGAGTACTGCTGCCATCTCTGGGCAGGTGCACCCGGATACCAGCTTGGCCCTTTTGACTCGGTTCAACGACGGGCTGTGAGAATTGTCGACGATTCCAAACTCACTTGCGGTATCGAGCCCTTAAGTCTGAGGAGAGACTTTGCCTCACTGTGTGTGTTCTACCGCTTGTACAATGGGTTGTGTTCTGAGGAATTGTTCGAAATGATGCCCACGGCTACTTTCTACCATCGCACCGCTCGCCATCGGCAGGGAATTCATTCTCACACTTTAGAACCTAAATGGTCGCGTACAGTGCGGTTTCAGAGAAACTTCCTCCCGCGAACGCTTAAGTTGTGGAATGAGCTCCCTGCCAAGGTTTTCTGCAAGGACTACAGTATGGAGTTCTTCAAGAAAGAAGTTATTAGATTTCTGAAGGGTCGGCAACGCGCAAGTGATACCCCTGGTGTTGCAAGCGTCCATAGGCTACGGTGACCGCTTACCATCAGGCGGGCCGTAAGCTTGTTTGCCACCTTAGTGGTATAAAAAAAAAAAAAAAAAAAACATTTGGTAATGTAAATTTAACACATTTGGTTTTTTTTTCATTAACTAACAAATTATTAGCGTTAAACCAATTTACAATTTTTTTAGCTCCAAAATAGACTCCAATACTCTCGCGATAAAGCTAGAGAAAACATTCAAAGGTCCAAAGAATCTTCTAAGGTCTATGATGACTCTCATACACGACCTATTAATTACAGAATTGGTGACTACGTCCACCTTAGAAACCACCTCAGGTGGCGTAAATCCCTTTCACCAATTTGGAAAGGGCCTTACAAGGTAGTGAAGATAAACGGCAGAAATACTCTAACTCTTAATAAACCGCCGTCATGTAGTACATGACTACGACCAGATAAATCTTGCACGCGGTGATTCTTAATATTTTTTTGCACAACCCTAACTTTTAATCAAATATGACTTACGCGCCACGGCATAAAAATCTCTTCGGTATCTATGAGAGCCTAGTACTTTAGCGTATCCGCGCACGGTGCGCGTGAAAATGCAAACTTTAATAACTAAAACAAAAAACTAATAATAACTTACAGGCTTACGCATCTGTCCAGACACGACGATATTCATGACGATCACAAAAGCACAGTATCCACGTATGTCATCTTTGATCCACAATCACTATGCACCAATTCTTTCGTCTGTCCATCACTGTCGACAGTCTCCCAAACTCTGCAATGGTTGACTATTTCAAGGACTAAACCACCGCGTCGGCTACTGGTAGCAGGATCCTCTTCGAGATCTTGGCCTCCCTTCGCTATCACGTTTGTAGAGGCTTCCAGTTTCGTGAAGCCTGTGTGAAAACAGCGTAATCTTGGGATACGCTGGTCTGCCGGTCACGTCCCGCTCTACCTTACGCACATGTATGTTGTAAAACACTAAATCACTGTAGTTTGTTATAGTAGAAATCATATCACTGAATTTGACACTCAACATGTACGCACAAGATAGAAAAACACTACTGACTTATTTAATTCGATTATCGGCATTTTCAAAGTGATCTGTAGCGCCGCGCGCGCCCCGGGATAAATAGGTGTTGCCATACTTTCCTCTACATACATTGATTTAAAAATACGTATTCCCTCGAGTAAAGAATTCTCCTGGAATTTTAAATACTTAATTAAGTAAAATAACAATAAACGACTAGTAAGTATTTCGTTTATTTACCTAATAATTTAAGGATATTTTTACCTACTGATTTTTGCTTAAGCGCTAGATGCCATTAACTGTGAAGTTTCATGAACCACGTTTTTATTTAGCGCTGCAAATCGAGCATAATATGCCGATTAATCCAAAAGCAACAAAAATTTCGAAAGTAAAAGTAAATACAAAACAAAAATTACACAAAATAAAAAAAAACATAAAATAAATTTTAATTAATTGTTGTCAATATTCTGAAACTAGACTATTTTTTAATGGGTTAAATTGGTATTGTATTGACATATGAGCACGCCCAAACTGACTCCACAAGTAGTAGTTTGGGAGTTTTTTGGTTGCTGCTTGAATAAGTTCTTGGCTTAAGTCGGTGAAGGTAAGTTGTGTAAAAATTAAAGTAAAGGATAGAGTTTTTATCCATTTGTGATTGACGCAAATAAATCTAGAAATCTTCTTACCTACTTACCAATTCAGGTATTAAAAAAAACAACTATTTATACCTACCAAAAAAAGTACAGTACCTTTTACTTTTAATATTCTGTGCCTTTACACATAACACAATGACTTACCTACATGCTATTTTTCCACATATTTTTTTTGTGCTGATAATATTCGCATAGAAAGGTGACTCCCCGAAAATTAGGGTACCGTTTTCGCTTTATTTGACCTTATTTGAAAATACTAGCTCTTGTTTATGCAACCCTAGTACGTAAAGTTTAGTTTTTGATGATTATACGATATTTGCACTAATAAGGTATGTATGTTTTTTCTTTACTCTGAGGCTTTGTAATGTATGTAAAGGAATGCATTTCATAGTCATGTCTGACATAAAAAATAGTTTGTTTTTGACTTTATTTGAATAATAGGTACCTATCTAGGAGTAAAAATTGCTAGTAGGTAGGTAAGTAGGTTGCAAAATATTATTTGTTTAAATGTTTGATAACAGGTATTTATTTGATAATGCCTACGTCCGCAGGCACTCAGTCATGGTAGACTAAGTATAGCCTAAAATTCCGTGAACAACGAAAGGTCTGTGTCCTGCAGTGGGGACACATAGAAACGGGCAAATCCACATAAATTACTTGCGTAGCGACAGATATACTCTGTTAGTACACGAAAATACGTAAATTAATTTTCGAGAACCCTTCATAATTTATAAAAGAGACAAAAAATTTTGCTATCTCAGGTGGTCAGAGTAATTCCCCGAAAATTAGGGTACCTTTGTCAGCTTTATTTGACCTTATTCAAAAATACTAGTTCTTATTTATGCAGTCTTAGTACGTTAATACGCCTAAATTTAGTTTTTTACTGATTATAAGGACTTTTTGCACTGAGATGAATGAAGTAAAAGTAGGATTGAATTGTTTGGCGTAATTAGTGGTTACTTGAAAAGAAATGAAATCATAGTATTTATGGATAGTTATGTCTAATAATAAAATTAGTTTGTTTTCGACTGAATTTGAATTGTTGTTATCTGTAGGCATCAAAATATTATTTTTTAAAGATTAATATAGTAGGTATTTCATAATATCGCAATATCGCATACATTACTTGAGTACACAAAAATACAGAACCCTTCATAATTTTATTTAAGAAAGAGAGAAAAATCTTGCTACTTCTTTTAATTTTACTAGAGTGTGAGTATGTTGAGTGTATGTGTGGGTGAGAGTTGAGACACACTCAAAGAGTTGGGCCGCAGAGGGGCAAACATTTTAAGGTAATAATTTAGTATCTCATCTGTGCCTACAGTTCACACAACATGTATTTTCTTATTGTTCAAATTTAAGACATGGGTACCTACCTACTTGTTATCACTGCAGTTACTGTCGAACGTCAATAGTTTGAAAATAAGAACAGACTTTTTTGATTTTACGTATTAATACGTAAGATAATAAGTTAGTCATAAATTATGTGTTAAAATCTAAAACTGTCGAATTACAGGCCTATCGCTATAACCTCTCTCCTCTCCAAGGTGATGGAGCGTGTGATCAACACACAGCTTTTGAGATACCTAGAAAAACACGACCTGATCAGTGACCGTCAATATGGCTTTCGCCACGGTCGCTCAACTGGTGACCTTCTAGTGTATCTCACACACCGATGGGCACTAGCCATTGAGAGTCAGGGGGAGGCATTGGCATGTAGCCTAGACATAGCAAAGGCGTTCGATCGGGTCTGGCACCGGGGTCTTCTATCGAAGTTGCCTTCTTACGGAGTGCCCGAGGGTTTGTGCAAATGGGTGGCTAGCTTTTTGTCCGGCAGAAGCATACGAGCCGTAGTTGACGGTAGTTGCTCTGATAGCATGGACATTAATGCTGGTGTCCCGCAAGGCTCTGTGCTGTCTTCTACGCTGTTCCTACTCCACATCAATGATATGTTGGACATCAACAACATACATTGCTATGCAGATGACAGTACTGGAGACGCTTATTACACGGGCCGTGCAAGCATCCCACGTTCCGTTGTGGAGGAAAAGCGTGAAGAACTAGTGTCTCAAATCGAGATCGGTCTGTCCAAGGTCTCTGACTGGGGGCGGGAAAACTTGGTCCGATTCAACCCTTCAAAGACACAAGTCTGCGCGTTCACCGCTAAGAAAACCCCATTCACTGTAGTCCCACAATTCCAGAACACTCCCCTCTCCATCTCCAAGAGCATTGGGATCCTTGGCGTTGACATCTCCAGCGATGTTCAGTTCCGAGATCATTTGCTAGACAAGGTAAAGCTGGCGTCCAAAAAACTTGGTGTACTCAACAGAGCGAAGCAGTACTTCACGTCGGGGTAAAGGTTGCTACTTTACAAGTCGCAAGTCCGGCCCCATATGGAGTACTGCTGCCATCTCTGGGCGGGTGCACCCGGATACCAGCTTGACCCTTTTGACTCGGTTCAACGACGGGCTGTGAGAATTGTCGACGATCCCAAACTAACTTGCGGTATCGAGCCCTTAAGTCTGAGGAGAGACTTTGCCTCCCTGTGTGTGTTCTACCGCTTGTACAATGGATTGTGTTCTGAGGAACACAGGCGGACCGTAGGCTTGTTTGCCACCTTAGTGGTATAAAAAAAAAAAAAAAAAAAAAACTGTTATTCAATAATTCATTTAAATTTATATAAAACCAAATATCATTTTTAAACCAAAAATAAATACAATAAAAATAAACTAAAAATTGCAGAATTGATTTATCGTTTCGCCAGAATGACAGTAGGTAGAAATAAAGTGATTAGAACCATCTATTTGTATTTTTATTCTTTCGCCTGGTATTTTGGGGTCAACGGTCATAGTAATATACAACTGATTTCATCATAATTATGAATGTCGCTCTACCGTTTTAGGTACAAAAGGAAATTTGCTGATTGTTGGGAAACCTGAACATTTTCCGACTTCAGGATATTTACTGAACATCTACAAACCAACCCTTATCTACCACTTCCGGCTGTATACACCATTTACCTTACATGTTGTATATATATTATGTTAGCTTTATTATACATACATTTTACATTTTATTACATGTTAGTTTTAAGAAGGTATTTTTATGTTTACCTTTTTTTCATATTGGTCATTCTTTTGAATCCAAAATTTAAAAGTATGTCAAAGTAAATTAGTTTGGCATTCATTTCTCGTATGGATATAGAAATTACAATAATTTTGAAGTAATCACGCAAAAGGAGAACTAAACCTATTTACAGACTGAAAATTACATATTAAAACAAATCACTTGCTACAACGATCGGATGGCAAGTCATCCATTTGTGGCTGGGTCAAGATTCCCTTTAACCTGTTACAAGGGATACATTTAAAGATAATACTCCGAGCTGCTCGTCTGGCGGACAAAATCCAATAATCTCGTTGCAGACAAGCCAGCAATGCGTTGAGACCGGCCTGACAGTTCCTAACATGGCGGTTCCTGATCCGCAACTCAACAAAATGACCGCTCTTGGGCAACAAGAGAGGATGCCGAGCCCCATAGGGCAATTATGTGTAGCGAAACCTCTTAGGCTCGCAAAAACTCCGACTCGTTCAGTAACAAATTAAGACGAGCAAGGCTTCCCCGCCATTTTCCGTTCTCTGGACGGAGAAGTCCAATTGCCTTTCCAAACGACTGGACCTGTACCAGTCGAACACAGGTGAGGAGGGCATCCTGACGCTCTACAGGAGACAAGACTAAAGACGACATTGGCTATGACCTGTTCCGTAAGTTGTGGAGAAACCTCCTAATCCAACCTGTGACACCAACAAGCTTGTTGAGAGAGCTGAACCGATTAATTAGGAAATTCAGTGAAGTCTCCACAGTCTGCTCAACAGCAAAGAACTTTCAACCTGGCAGGGGGTCAACAAACTCCACAACTGTATGAGGCCAAGTGTCTTAAGGAGAAGTCAGCCAGTCCGGACCCCACTAGGGTGGGTGAATAATGATTTGCGAGGCAATCAGGCCCCGTGAAGCGCAATCCGAGGGATTCAAGGACCCTGGCAAGAGACGCTAATCCAGAGACGCCGCAGATGACTATATAACTCCAAGGGCCGCGATGGAATCAGGATTTTAAGGATTCTGGAAGAGGTGGGGATCCTGCTGATCTTCTGACGGCAAGTCTTCCAAGACGGCAGGTGAATTGAAATTTTTCCTCAGTTCATAACCACCTGCCCGTAACAAGCCGTTTACCTCATCCCTCAGGACTAATGCCTCTTCCACACACGAAGCACCTGTACAAATATCGTCTACGTAGGCGTCAGAAGGAAGAGATTGGATCCTCTCTCCACAAAATGAGCTAAAACCGCCTATCTTCAGGGTGTATCATGACCTGATAGAACATCATCTTGATGTCAGCCACAAACACAACCTGGTGGCGACGAAACCAAGTTAAGGTGTCCAAGATGTCTACCTAAAGCTTTGGTTCCGATATCAGGCATTCGTTCAGGGATACACCCGAAGATGTAGGCGCCAACCCATCGAACACCACCCGTATCTTACCATTCTTAAAGACGGTGTAATTTGGAACAAAATAATGTTCGTTGCCTTCCCACTCAAACTGCGAAATCGGCATGTAACCCTAGGGATTCGTATTTGCGCATAAAATCCACGTATTTTGTCAGAATTTGAAGGGAGTCAGCGAGCAAGAGTCCCATCTGCACCGACGAATCCGTAGACGCTGGAGCGGCGAGAGAATGTGCTGGGCCCATTATTACAGATCCGAGATCATTCGAAACAGCGCGCTCCATCGGCGGCGCGCGATAGCCACTGCATCCCGCGCTCAACTCGCGAGCAACGGGGAACGAGAGGGCGGTGAGGGAAGCGGGGATGGCCGATGTCGCACTGGGGACGAGGGCGATTGGGTTCGATTCGGCGGCTACAGTCCCCGCCCGTGCGTAGACACACCTCCATGTACCAACCGAGGACTATCCTCTCGGATGGGCATACATAATTCGGGGTGGTGACCCCCACCGCACTTTGAACAAGATCGCGGCTGTCTGCAGTCCTTGTTAGGTGATCCCCCAAACAATAATAGCATAAACCTAGCCTACGAGTCAAAAACCGTTTGCTCCCAGATTTTTTGAACTGGTGACAATCCCGAAGGGTGTGTCGCGGTTCGTAACACACCCCACACCGTTTATTCTGTTCGACGGTCATAATTCGGAGGAGGCGAAATGACCCAGTGCTGACATGGTCCAGACGGGGCCGGAGATCGTGACGGTCCCGGTTGTAGCTCGGCGGGTAAATTCTCAGTTCCTACTTTGGTCCTCTGAGAACGACACTAAGGTGTCGAAAGTTGGTATATGTGACGCCGAGTCACCTCCTTGCAACTGTTCAAAGCGAGCCCTAACGTTACTTGCCAGCTGCGAGCTGGCCTCTGACTTCGAAACAGCCTCGGAAATATCGTCCATTACTGAAATACAGCAGTCATAATCCGAACTGGCCGCCTGTAAAATAGCTTCATCATTCGTGATTGACAAGAGATCCTGATAAGCGGAATCCACCTCGCTAACTCTTATCGGAAACTGTTCAGCCCTTTGCTTCAACGCAAAAACCCTATATTTCCTTTCCTTCCGCAGCCGCCCAAGAGAACCATCTAACTAGGTTCGTTAATATAGCCTTGGGCTCCTTAATCGATGGAGTAATTTTTTAATTTTAAATTTCATACACAAAAAAAAACCAAAAACCAAAACAGAACAACAAATAAACGATTCTGTTTGTTATATATATACAACAAGTTCGGTAACGTAATAAAGTGTTAATAAAGTGTAGATAAGAACCCGACTACACAATAACACACAAATAAATACGTTATCTTACAATCCGTTAAACAAAATATAAAACACAATAGAATTTCCGAGTCTATTTTTATTCCGATATATCCGACGGCAATAACAGTTAACAACGATACCTACCAATTTTAGTACAGAACAAAACAGGATAAAAGTAGGTAATTACACTCTAAACGTTCGAATCTGTCTAACTAACGTGATTATTAAGTGACTGTCTAAAACCGACGCGGCCCAAACGTTTTCTAAAACGACCCAAATAAAACAAAAAAAAAAACGTCACAAAAAGTGGTTTGTAACGGCTGACCGAACCACGCTAATGATACCAAAAACTGTGCCGTATTGGGCCGCGAAATAATTGTTTGTTTCTAATTATGTCTAGATATATACCGGTCCTTCTAACCAGTCGGTGTGGGTGTGTAATGTAGGTACCGTGTACTGAATGTGACTCGTTGTTGACGGGGGGATGATCTTCTCTTCAATTGTTGACGAAATCGAGCTGAAGTTCTTGACAGCTTCACTGTGATTCCACTTTACAGAGATACTGACCGACAACTGAATTTTCGACAGTTGAAATAAAATATCGAATAAAACTTGGTGCGACGGAACGTTGCGCACAGAGTATCTACTGATAGGTTACCCGTCACCAGTCCGAAACGGGTGAGTCATTCATTCTTTTCCGAATAAAAAAGAAAGCTCCATTTAGCTACTCTTATGTTTGGAGTTATTAAGAAGGTAACACCTATATACCTGTACGAGAAATTATGTTGGTCAAATGAACATAGCAAATACAGAACGAAAGCATCTACTTTTTGCTTATTGTACCCCAGCGCAGAACCACAGCATTTCGATGCAGTTTCCAATATGCAGCCACCAAGTGCTGGAATAATCTGCCACCTCCGTTTTGCATTGCTAAGTCTTTGCAAAGTTTTAAACTTAATACTATTATAAATTTATTTTTCACCTCACCAGCACGAAAAGGATAGTTTTGCTGTCGCAAAATCCAATTTTGCTCACTAGTGAGGCAAAGTAATTGACTGTTCGAACATTGACTTTTGGAATTAACCCGATGATGAAAAACAACGGGACAAATACTTAACCTTGTTTATTTTAATTAAGAATATAACTACATAGCATTTTTTCGTATTTAAGTGAGTTTTTATAAATTATTAGTATTATTAAAAGTTTATACAGCTAACTTAAAAAATATCATACGTTGTTTTGATAGCAATGGCAGAGGTTGTAGTAGATACAATTCCGAACGCAACCTCTTTTTAAAAAAAACAAAGTTAAATGGCGGCAAGCTAGTTTTCTGAACATACTATTGTTTATTTGATTAATAATTCTGTTTTGTTTGAAAAATGAGCAATACAAGCTACGAAGATATTTCTCTGACACCAGAAGAATTAAGACAACAAGTCTCCAATGCCGAACTTAACTTTTTTTTACTTGCTTTTATTTAACTCACAATGCTTCCGTTTTCGTTTTTTTTCCTTCCATCTTGTGGTGGAATCTTGCGAGCTTAATTAACACCTCGCGCGCGCAATTTACCATTACGGGGTTTAGGCGTATGAAGCACCTCATTAACTAAGTAACCTGACGCTCGAGGAGTTAAACATACTTCCTGTTATCACCCTTCGATGAAATTTCACATACTTACTAAGCTCGGGTGACAATACAATATTACACAGTTACTTTGACCAACAACCCCCTCCCAGAGTTGTACCAGGGGTACAATCTAGAGGTGGAGGTGAAAAATTGAAAAATCTTCAAAATAGGTATCCGGGAGTTACGAGGGTCGCAGATCACGAATTTCATGTTCATTTTGATGTTATCACCTCTTGGCAAAATCGCAGCAAGTGCACCTGAAGGCGGACATAAGTGTGGAACGTGAAAAAGTGAGTACTTTGTTGTGTTACATATACATACATTGTTATCAGTTTACCTTTACTTAATTAGCTGGAACTTTTTCACGTTCCATCCTAATGTCGGTGCACTTCTGCATCTGCCAAGAGGTGATAACATCAAAATGAACATCAAATTGAATATGTATTAAGTATAAAATAATTTTAATTAACTTTGATTTTTAAACAAAGTTAAGAATCACTGCACCTAACCTTAAAAGAATTATACAGTAAAAAATGAGATGTTCCACGTTATATGAATAAATAATATAAGCGAAACCCATATAAAACATAATACAGATATAAATTTAAAGACGTTCTTACTCTAGTTTTTTAACTTTAATGGATCAAAAAATTTATTTAATCATTTTAATCAAATTGAAATAAAATTAAATTTAGAATTGAGCTTATAATTAAAAAAAAATATTTCATAACACAACATCACAATCCAAAATTAATAATAAAATAAACTTCAATTTTCTAGGAATCGATTACCACAGAAATGTGTTTGGGTAGTATTGTAATTTGTTTATTTATGTTTGAATTCATTATTAAATTCACACAGTGAATCGTTTGTATATATGTCGCAGGCAAATCGTATGATTCGCCGTTAAGAATCGTATAATAGGTTACAATATGCCTAGGCAGATCGTAAATAAGGCATGCAGAACCGGTACTGGTTCCATGATTTCTGATAACCGGTTCCATCGCATTTTTTTAAATACGGTTTAAATTTTAATAAAAATATACTATGTAAATGTTATAGAAATGAAATTAAATTGTTTTCCACTTAAAATCATTTTAATAAAATTTTTAAAAATTAACAAGCTAGTCTTTAAAATTACTTTGTTTTTTATTTGAGTATCCTTAACAATTTAAGAAAAATGCTATTTACAATTAAAATAAAGCAACATATCAGTTTAACATAACATATTAGTACTAACTAAACATTGTTTTTCAATAAAAATCATATAAATTTAATAAAAAATAGCAAACAACCCTTGTTTTGTCGAAGGATATTTGATATAACTGCAAAATAATGAAATGTAGTATTAGAAATAACTAATTATCAAGTAGGTACTGCAGCGTGCGGGGGCGTAAATAAGCTGCTTCTACCTATTTCTTATTAGGTATCGGGATCTCTGCTAATAAAAAGACGACATTCTTTTCAATCGCCACAAGAGTATACATCCTTTAGACTCATCTACTACCTAGGAGATTTATTATACAATTTTAAACTTATCTGCAGTACGTCTTCTTTCATTAGGCCATCCTTCAATAGGCCTCGGGTCGTCGTGTCGGTACATTGGGTAATATCTACATTTGATCGTAATGTCGGCGATGCTTAGTGCATTTTGGATACTGGAGTATCTTACCCTAAGTCTACTGGCAATATTAGGCCATTCTACAAATTCTAGGGCTCCCTGATAGAGACAGGAATCGACCCTCCAAATTTATATAGACTTGTCCGATCTATAATTTTCGCTGGAATGTCAATCAATCTAAAATTATGACAAACTCGAAATTCCGATTGTTTTTATTTAAAAACGCACTGACACCATCTATTATATTTTCATAAAACCACTACGAAGTATTTGCTGCGTGAAAAACGTTCGCTAGCAAATTTACTTCCTTTACACTTAACAAGAGGTCGTAACCTCTACATATTTCCCACCGATCGGTCAGAAAATTATAGCAACTCGTTGCGTATAATTTTCTATTCGCTACCTATAAACTACCCATCGAGATCTACATTACCCTACTTGATTTTAACCTAAAACCGGGACACTTCGTCACGCGATGCCAAACCATATGCTTAACTAAATCAGAATCCATTTAGGATTTTTAGTTGCTTTTCCTCCGGATAAACCACGGTAAGGATCCAAAGACATGGCACTACCTACCTCCTTATTGAACACTAACCTGTTTAAATGTTAGGCAACTTCCCTTCAAATTAATTCATTAATAACGCCAACACAAAACAGTTTTAAGTTTTAAGTCATACTTCAAAAATATTATACACTATAATACCCTATGAACCTGCGTTAATACATTATCATCAATTCAATATAGCAAAACAAAAGCTAATCACAATTGAACCTATTCCTGACTTTACTGTACACATCTTTTAGTTTTTCACATAAAACAAAATCTCTCGTCCTCCTAACTTCCATTTACATTTATCACTTTTAATTCAAGTTAAAAACTGTAATGCAGCTCAATAAATCATTCGCGTCAACCAGTGTTCATTTGATTCTAAATTCAAATCGCGTTATAGAACCTACCCGTATCGACCTACAATTGATCCCTAACTCAGCTTCTCCTTTTCTGAATATTTCTGAATAGGAAGGCACACAAAAAATTAATAAACAATCTATAAATACAATGGTCCTTCATACTCGCTTATACTTTTTCATCAACAATTCAAAATGAAAAACAATATTAAGATACTTATCTTAACTAGATTTGGTAGCGCATCACCATGCATTAAGTGCAATACCTATCTAACTTACTTGAACATCTTGCAATAACACAAAAACTCCTACTTTCGCCTTGCATTAGCCTTTATAAACCTCGTACCTTATATTTATTTTTATATTTATTTATTTCTAATTAACTAATAAACAACTTTACTAAATATCTATAACTTACAATTAATAAATTCATCAACTATGAGAATATTTATTTTACATCAAATACCTACCATACATCCTAAGAATCTCATAAACTTTCATTACCTGAATTATAATTAAACAAAGTTTCTTTTTCTTTAAGAAATACAATGTATATCCTATCGCGCATATTTTCAAATTGTAAAATCTTTACTTTACATTTACTACCTTCATAAGAAAATGAAGAAAATAACGTCATTTACACATTCCATTCCATTTACCACTTTTCTTTTCCCTTGCTAACTAATAATAAAATTCATTAACCCCAATAACAATTATTTTAGGATGGAGTCATTTCCTTTAATTACCCTAATTTATTAAAACAATATACTAATAAAAACCATTACCTTTATGTCCTTTATTCATTAAAGTCATATGTCATGTTCGCATTTAAAAAAAAACAACGAACGTCGCGGAAATTACTTCCAATGAATTCTCATTCCTACTCATACCTTGACCCTAATACCTAATACTTATCATATAACCTCGAAGCTTAACCCTATTTCGTTTTCGATTCGAATACGAATAAAAATATATTTTTTTACTCAAGGTTCACCCTTAACATATTATATTTTTTTTTTTTCAAGTTTCACACTTGACTACCTGGATAGGAATTGCTATACTACCTAAAAAAAAACACTACACACCTACGGCTCACACTTGGCCCTAATCCTACTTGGATCCTATTTGGATTATACCTAATGACTTAGATCACCCTTGACCTAAATCTCACTCGACCATAATTTCTATTCCAATACCATTGGTCCGAATCACGCTTGACACAGATCACCCTTGACCTAAACAACTTTCAACCATATGTCTCATTATAATACCCTTAAAATATCAATGGTTCGCACTTGACTCTAACCTATTACACATCAATCTATCGTTAGATTATTTACCTACGGATCCCTACACCTTATACCTATTCACCCTTGACAATATTTTGTGCCATTATATATTTATAAGATTCAAAAACCTATATACAGAACCCTATATCTCCTCAAATCAATTCACTCTTTACAATACCTTTTTATTTATTTATTTAATATTATTATAAAAATCTACTTACGGAACCTTACTTAAATAAACTAAAACTCGTCTTAACTTCATCTAACCCTTTTCCTAGTGGAAACTATCCATACTTAACTTACTAATCTTAAGGAACCTTAACTTAAGAAATCCTATCTTTTAATATATAATAATTAAATTCAATAAAATGAATCACCTTACGGAACCCTACTACCGACTAGCATCAATCTGTCTTAGCTCTATCTATTGACAAATATAACCTTGAACTCTGTATTCGCTCGTCCTAAACTAACTTTACTGTCATTTTTTTGACATTTACCAACCATTATAATACAACCAAAATGAAAATACCCTATTATTTTACGTTACTATGACAACTAAAATAACATGGCTCACTCATCCAATCTTTGCTATAACAACTTCGATAAACATCATACGCTCTACACCTATTGTATTTTATCGGATAACTTTTCATGATATCTTATAATGACATTTCATTATCACTCGACATTACCTTTGACTTTCAAACTTCTAAACTTTTAAGAAATTACCTATTTCTTTCAAGTATTTCTTGCTAACCTAGTATAGTTTGGCAAACCTACACATACCTAAATAATCTATATGCCTAAATTACAACTCAAATATTACCAAACAAATCTACTTAAACCATCTAAAATACCTAAATTACCATTCAAATATTAATCATGTCCGCTACTAGACCTTCTGAATTTTGAAAAACAAAAAATCTAGTCAAAACAGTTTACTAAAACTAGCCTGACTAGCTTTATACCCTGACTTCTACTCTACTACTTCTATAAATAAATAAATCGATCTGTCCGTTTATTTATTTTACCAAGTAAATTAGTTGAATTAACCTATTTATAAGGTTAATCTCAGACAGGAATACTTTTAACCTATTAAAATGTGCAGGACCTACCTGTCTATCCGTACGTACATTTCTCAACAACGCATTGTTATGCCTAACTAACCTAACAATCTCATACGGACCCTTATAAATTTTCTTTAATTTATATGAGAACCCTGTTCGTCGAACTACCAAATTTTTCGGTTTCACCCGACGATCAAATACAACTTTTTGTTGCTGCTGCGCTCGTATTATCCTTTGCCTAACTTTTCCTAAGAAAATATTAATATACCTTCCTAATTTACCTACTAGGCGGAAGTTTTTGTAGCTCTTCCTTACCATGTGGCAAAAATTAACACACCTCATATATGTAAGTGGTAACCTTACGTGCTTGCCACTTACCCTCGTCGACTTCATGCGACCATAATTCCTTATCTTCTGTTGCTGCCCAATCTTACCATAGAAGGAATTAAGGAATTAAATGAGATACATATATTCTAAGTAGCTTTGCCCGGCTTTATTCTCTTTCTTAACCAATTTGCTAGATTTTGCACGGTTGCCTCGCGACATTTGGCTAGTCTTCCTACTTGATGCTTGAGCACATAGTTGCTTAGTTTTAGAGTCCAACTCTCCTTGCTCGGCCCTATAACACTCTTTTGATACTCATCTCCTCCCTATCTTCCAACATTGAAACACTATCTGCCCTATCCTTCACTACATTTGTAGCCAGCACTTTGTATACATTCTTCGAACTTGGATCCATGACATGTGGCTTTAATTGAGGAAACGATATACATTTTGCTTCATTAAGTTAATATGACAATTGTACGTATGCAAAAAGTCAAGACCTAAAATTGGAAATTTGCAACCTTTAAGAACAATAAAGTCTACTTCAAAGACTTTTTCTGCAATCGATATCCTTGGCTCAGTGTACCATTAGCCGAAGTAATTCGCACTCCTTCTTCTTCACGTACATCTTCCTCTGCGAATAATTTGTGGAAAATACTTTCTGGCAAAATGGATATCTCTGATCCTGTATCCATGATACACGGTATCCTATTTCCACGTAAAGTAATCGGAATCTTCACGAGATTAGGTGCATTACTAATCGTATGAAAATTAACAACACATTCTCGATTCTCAATATCGTTGTTGTTTAAGCCCCCTGCTGGTTCTATACCTGACCACATCTGCCCATCCTCCCTCTTTACAGACTTTCTACTATCACAAAACTTTGACTTACTGAAATTGTTTCGTTGGTAGTAATCTCGGCATTTATTCCAACCTCTCTTTGGTCCTATTCCGTAAGTCTTCTGTTCGTAAACACGATTATATTTTCTCCAGGGCGATGGTCTTGCCGATTAATTCCAAGGATGGATAGAATTAATATCAGGAATTACCGTTTGGACAACACTATTGACATTTTTACAATTATCTACAGGACTATCTGCCATCTTCTCAACTACCCTAATGAGATTCTTAAGCTTAAATATATATAAGGGTATAATTTTTTCCTGCCACTGGGATAATACGCTCGATTCAAATCGTCGTATTATAATGTCCTCATTTGTGACATTACACTTCGCTGCCTGTGCCAAAAGTAACTTCCTTTACACTTAACAAGAGGTCGTAACCTCTACAGTACTTAAACCAAAAGTACCACAGGTACTGTAAAATAAACATTTAACCTCAAAAATATAAAATACTAGGGGTCCCAGCGAACGTTGTTTCGCTAACGTTTCTCTCAGACCCTGCGAAATTTGTTTCTACTGGCGTCTTACCTTCCCCGGCGTGTGCACAGCCACTTACCAAATTTCACTATAATACCGTTCGTTTTTATTAGTAAGACCTATTACTAAGACTTCGCTGACCGTCCGTCCGTCTGTCACCAGGCTGTATCTCATGAAATGTGACAGCTAGACATTTGAAATTTTTACAGATAATGTATTTCTGTTGCCGCTATAACAACAAATATTAAAAATTGAATAAAATAAATATTTAAGTGGGGCGTCCCATACAACGAACGTGATTTTTTTGCTTGATATTAAAAACGGCAACAGGTAGACGCTTGAAATATTTACAGATTATTAAGTTGTATATTGACTTTAAAAATAAATAATTAAATTAAAATAAGTCCTAACGTTATTATTAGGACAAAGTTCTTATAATGAAAACTTAATAAATTTTTGTGCAGCTGTTCTTAAGTAATAGCGTGATAAAGGAAAACAAGAATTCATTTTTAATAAAATAGATACTGCCTTAAAATATAATTTAACTTTTGGAGTTCGGGATAGTATGTTTGGGGCCCAATAACAGAATTTAATTTGCTTTACAGTTTTGAGTTTTATGATTAAGCTTTTAAATAAATTTTAGATATAAAGACTGCATTTAAACATTCTTTAAAATGCCTCAAACTCGCGCGAGGACTCTATCTGATGTAAAATAGGTTCATTAAATATACAACTCTCTTTTCCCATGATATAGGTAACAACAAGCATTAGTGCTACTAGTACAAAAAGAGAGTACAATATGAAAAGTATAAATGATTAAAAAGAACTTACATAATAGCTGGAGATAACTGTTCTTGTTTTACAATTATTTTTAGTCACTGATACACACGCGCGTTATACTTCTCGCCTTACAACTAACAGATTGAGACACGCTCGCTCGCACGACGAGTTACAGAGCTGAGCAGGGCGGGGGGTGGCTTTCGCTAGCGAGCTGGCAACGTTGCGTAAACGCATTGACAAACCGAACCGTTTTACATGCGTAGATATTTAATTTTTCCTTTTTTTAGAGAACCGGGGGAACCGGGTAGCTTTACATTCGGAACCGGTTCATTCAATGTACTCCAGAACCGTGTATACCCGGGTAATTAAGGAACCGGGTATAACCGGGTGCATGACCTAATCGTAAAGTATGGAAACGAAAGGAACAGAAATCGCACTGGATAAGTCATGTATGTTATGTTAGGTTTAGTTTGTCTTTTGTAAACGTAGATGCGGAGCGAGCGTAGCGAGCGGAGCGTTCCAGCCAAGCTTCATATAATAATCTGTTCAGTTATATGATAATTTCTATTCCATACTTTACGATCTGCCTAAGCATCTTGTAAAACGGCGAATTATACGATTTGCCTATTACAACACAATCTTAAATTAATAATAAAATAAACTTCAATTTTCTAGGAATCGATCACTACAGAAATGTGTTTGGGTAGTATTCAATTCAATTCAATTCAAATTCAATTTATTCAGTTTAGGTTACAATAACTGAGCACTTATGAATGTCACTACGCCATCGGTTCGTAAGTCTTCAGGGCGGGAGACCTTGTACTGAGAAGAACCGGCAAGAAACTCAGCAAGGGCATTTCTTTTCTCCCTTTCTCTTACAGCGTCCAATTTAAATATTGGAAAATGCCCTCCCTATCATAAAAGGACACTTTCCATTACAAACATAAAAAACATGAAATATAAAGCACAAGCACAACATAAAAAAGTATCTAATATAAACAAAAGACAGTTTATGTATTCATCACTAAGAAATAATCAATGTCTTACAGTATTAATAAACAAAACAAAAAAGTAAGACTAAATACTAAGAATACAAAGAAGTTTGCAAGAGCAGACCAGCCTCCACAGGCGGCACCCGTTCACGAGTATGACATATGAATCAGCCATCGCTTCGCTCAACCATGTTTTAGGGAACGTAACGACCCAACACACACGCCACTACCGCAGAGACACTTTGAGAGAGCATGACACACTCAAGCAACGCCAATAAAACTTCGATTGTACTAGTTACAATGTGTGTAGTAAAGGAACAAAATATAAGAGGTGAAATTGGAAGGTTCGTAATGCTTTACTACCGAGAAGCAACGGCAATAAACTCACTAGTTAATCTTTTATACATCATATAAAAATACAATATAGCCTTACACTAGGTAATAACATAATATACAATGTTTTAATTTTAAAAAAAATTATTTCAAATGCACCAATACAAATCAATTATAATTTTTCCAAGCATTTTTATCATTTATGTATTCATCAACTTTGTAATAGCTTTTTTCATTAAACTATCTTTGACATATATTTTAAATTTATTTGAGGGTAAATTAACCACATGTTCTGGAATTTTATTGTAGAAAAATATACTTTGTATTGCGAAAGAGCTATGTACCTTCTGAAGACGACATTTTGGAACTACCAATTTATCCTTATTCCTTGTATTAACACTGTGGAGGTCACTATTTTTAGCAAATAAGTGACAATTTTGGCGTACATACATTATACAAGCAAAGATATATTGGCAAGGAACAGTTAAAATATCAATTTCCCTAAATAGTTCTCTAAGAGAAATTTGAGGTCCTAATTTATAAATTGACCGTACTGCTCTCTTTTGCAAAATAAAGACTGTATCAATATCAGCTGCCTTACCCCAAAGCAAAATGCCATAAGACATGACGGAATGGAAATAGCTAAAGTAGACCAAGCGAGCAGTGTCAACATCTGTAAGCTGCCTAACTTTCCTAACTGCATAGGCAGCTGAACTGAGTTTTCCTGCAAGAACTGAAATGTGAGGGTTCCACTGCAGCCTATTGTCTAATGTAATACCTAGAAACACTGTTGAGTCTAATAGTTCTATTTCTTCTCCGTTTAGGGTATTGTAATTTGTTTATTTATGCTTGAATTCAGATATGTATATTATAAATTATATAATAAATGTATGTACATGGTTAAATTTATGATTATGAATATAAATAAAGTTTGATACTTGACGAAAAAGTTTTAAGTGAAAATTTAATTACTAATTTATATTGAACATAATATGGTTCTCCAAGTTCTCATCAGCCAACAAACTTGGGCAATAAACTATAATAATTCAATTAAACTATCACTAAAACGTATAAAATAAAATAAAGTAAAAATTTTTTTTTTAAAACTTGCTTTTCTTAAAACATTAGAATCATATAAAACTTCAATTAAGTACGTATGCCTTGCTTTTCTTGCAGTCGTACGTGGATATAAAAAAAAAATATTCATTTTGAATAATTATTTTTTATTTTTTACAATTTTCGGTTAATTTGAATTTTTATATGATTTGTTTGTGTTTATGTTTATGTTTTAAGAAAAGCAAGTTTTATAAAAAAAAATTTTTTACTTTATTTTACCAGCTTTTCTGGTGAAAATATTTTTCTCGTTGGTGGAGATGAAAAGTTGTATAGCAAATTTTTTTGGTCTCGTGCCTTTAAATCCCTCTCTATGCTCAGGATTTAAAGTCGGCACTTCTAACAAAAAACGCCTTTACTCATTTGTATAACAAATAACTATTGTGAATATTTTTATTTGTCATAGTTTTTGTAATTTTTTGTAAATTTTAATAAATGTAATTTTGCAAAGCACTGTTTTATTCGTTAATACTTAATTAGCATAAAGTTTTCATAGGAATAATAAAGGATATAAAATATGTATGCCTATGTTAAATTTTTAACTCTATGTAATTAATTATGCATGCAGCATGTCACAGCATATGCTGAGTTAGCACCTTTTTGACGGAACTACTTTTATTATGTTTATATGGTTATGTATATATGTTATTTTAAGTATACGTCAAATAAATTTTTCTTTTCTTGTCTTTTTTTTTTTTCTTTTATAGACATTTTTGTATTTAAAGTGAAGATTACATCAGTGAGTTTAGCTAGCAATAGAGCTGCGTTTAGCTAGCAATAGAGCTGCGTTTAGCTAGCAATAGAGCTGCGTTTAGCTAGCAATAGAGCTGCGTTTAGCTAGCAATAGAGCTGCGTTTAGCTAGCAATAGAGCTGCGTTTAGCTAGCAATAGAGCTTCGTTTAATTCTAATCTAGATATGTTTAATTTATTTTTAGGAGGGTTAATTCTTGACTTGGAGCAAAGGAGATTTATAATAACATTGTCTTAGAGATCAATAACTCTTAAGTAAAGACAACATCAATGTACAATGAGTGATGCATTAGCAAAGCCTATTATTGGTAAACTAGGTTGTTAGTGGATTTCACACATATTATATTGGTTGCATTTTTAAAAATCTATTAGCAAAACCTAACTGCTGTTGGCGAACAGCCTTGGGTGGGGCTTCACCCCAGGCTGTGCTTTCAGCCCACAAAGATTGCATGATTAATTTAGCTTGAATAAATATGGGTCCCAATAAACCTAAGGGGTCAAAAAATTTACTTATTTAACTAAGAATCTCTCTTTTAGTTAGTTTTGAAAGTTTTAAAAGTTAAAAGAGATTTTAAAGTATCTGAACGGATATCAAAGTTAACTCCTAATGTTTTCATTGACATATTGTCTTTTCGAGGATGTATTTCCGCAAAATATTGTTTATCTTTGGGTATATCAGCAAGCTATCTATGACTTATGTAGTTGAGAATTAATGACACATTACGGTCAGGAGATGCACCACAGATAGTCGTCCACCACTGGCTGCTTGGTATTTGGGGGGTTCTGGATGGGGGTCAGGCGCATAGACGTGTACATGTGTGTTTACACATATTTGCATAGATATTGTGTATATGGTGGCCTAGTTCCTGCGTGTGATGACAATACGTTAAACGGTGTGCATTTGTTACTGGACTGTCGTGTGGGAGCTGGCCTAGTTCATAATATACAACGTCTGTGAGTATGTGTATGCATATGGGTATGTGTGCAAGTTTGTGTGATGCACTCTCTCGCATTTGGAGCCTCTCTGGAGCCGAATGGCTAATGGTGGATTGCAGCGGGTTATTATGTAAGTTTATACATATGTATTATATGTATATTTATGTGTGTCTTTGTGTATATATTTATATATGTACTTGTTGTTGCCAACGGCTCCGCCCGCGCTGGGATGGCGAGGGATTACTACGACCACTCCCGAATTGTAGTAAGAAAGTTGCAATAGCAAGCTCTACCTGTATCTATAGTTTATGCACGTGAAATTTGTTTATTCCTGCATAAACTTCTATTTTTTAAGGAATAAAAGTCTAGCCTACGTCCTTCTTCTTTTTTAGTTTTTAGCTTAATTGGATGCTCCTTTTTGACGTGAAATAGGGCAAATAGATAGTATGGATAGTTTTAAGTATATGCGTACATATGATTGTGCAAAAATATAATAATAATGGCGCTAATGCCACTAGTACTATTTAATATTGGAATACTCTTTATTATCTAAATTCCTTTAAACGAAAGACGATATTTGACGCTTCACATGGTCCGCTCCCTAAGCTACATAAAAACGAAAAAATTAAAATTGACATGCGTTTGACTTAAGTTTTTAGTAGCTTACTAACTTGCCGTTGGCAACAACAAGTACATATATAAACTATTGCGAAAAGCAGTAGCTATAGTATAAACATTATCAAATTGAGTCCGAAGCAAGCAATTTGATTTATGTGCGTTAGTTTTCTTTTTTTATTTTTTCTGAACGGACTGATATAGCCATTACTGCTCAATCGGGCTTTTGGGGCGAGACTCTGAAGGAGTCTTAGCCCATATACCGAAAACGCTCAAGGACTCCCCGCGTGGAGAGCCTCGGCTTGGGTTGTCGCTCTTGGGGTCTTCGATTTGAACCCGAAGTTGAGTCAGCGCCAGGAGGAGAGTTCCTCGTTACGCGGTTGCGATTGCGAGTGAGTGAGGGCGAGAAGCGCCCTGGCACTCTTTGATACCTCGTGTATCCGCGCGTTCGCCGACTAACCTGGGGAGCTCGGCGTCGTGTTTAGGGGGAGGAGGAGGTCGTTGAGACTAGTCTCGTTATCCGGATAGCGAGATCTTCATCTGGTTTTCTTATGCAGAACATACTTGTGAACGTGATGATTGCAAGCTGAACCGTAATACTCATACTCATACTCATTTATTCATAATAAAATTATATGTCAAATGTTACAAATTTTTCATTATTATAAGTTTTCATTTTTACATTTTAATTGTTATTTAAATAAATTCTTTTATGTTATAAAATGCGTTTTTAATAAGCCATTTTTTTAATCCAGAAAAGAAGATTGTGTCAGATGTCATATTTTTTATGTCCTGAGGGATTTTGTTATAAATTTTTGGGCCCATTGCGTACATGGTTTTGCTTGTTTTTGTGAGTCTGCTTTGAACGGTTATTAGATTTTTGCTTTGTCTTGTTTTATATCGTTTGTCAGTAGAATTGTCAGGAAATAAATTAGGATTATGTCGAACAAATTTTGCTATGTCAGAAATGTATTGAGAGGTCAATGTCATTATGCTTTGTTCTTTGAAAATGTTTCTAGCTGGTGTGTCAGGTGGATTGTGTGTTATTATTCGTAAAGCGCGTTTTTGTAGAATTGTGCGTTGTGACTGTGCTGCTGTTCCCCAAAATTCAAGACCATAGCATAACTTGGAATGAAATAAGGAGAAGTAGCAGGTTCTCAGTTGCTTAGAAGGCAGTACTTGTGCCAGCCTTCTCAAGGCGAAACAGGCACCGGATAGTTTTCGGCATAGTTTATCTATGTGAGTTTCCCATTTTAGTGCAGCGTCTAAAGTTACACGTAAGAAATTTGCATGTAGTGTGTGGCACATTATGGTTATGATGACTTACAGTCTAGTCAGTCATAATTTTATTTTAAGATTTGACATTCGAGAATTAGGTTCGAGAAATTGCAATTTGCGGTTTCGCTGTGAAATAAGGTCATTATATTAAATAGTACGCATTTTAATAATTTTCATCTAGTTATTCATAATTTATTTTAGATTCGAGAAATTTAAATTCGATATTCGATTTTTTTTAATTTTAATCATTAACATTCTATTCATTCATAATTAAAAGGATTGATTTACGATCTTAAAATTAAATATTATAGGTAAGTACCTAAGTAAAAAAAAAAAAAACTATTAAGATAGAGTAGCTATTTCAAATTAACTGACAATCAACTTTGAAGAAAATGACACGTACATACTTACCAATAAATATATTTTAAAGTAAGTAGATAACACAACTGTCTAGTGTTGACACTTGACACTGACAGAAATGTGGTAGCTTATAATCCAGAACGATGATTGTCTCCTCTTATAGACTTCATTTGTAAGACTCTGTTCACATGTAAGGCACGAGCATTTTAATAATTTATTTTGATTTATAAAATTTTAAAATGCTCATAAAATTGCACACAAACAACTAAGGTAAGGTAAGGTATACATACGGTTAAATTTTCCTAACTCTTATGTACTCCAGTATGATTACTTCCTAACATACCGTTTTGGGAAAGCGGATTCACCGGCGCCAGCAGTTACCACGTCGCGGTAACTAGTGACACTGTTCCAATACAGAAAACGTATGTACTAGACTTGACGTACTCAGAGTCTAAAACAGAAAAAATAGTGTTTTATAGGTTAACCGGTTAATAATATTAACAAACATAAAACATAAATACAACATAAATTTTTTATCTATCTATTTATGATGAATTAACTACAAATTTTGACGTTTTTCGATCATATGATGCTATTATGTTATTAAACTAAAAACAATAAATTTGTTTTAATGACTTTAAGAACGTTTACCATTTTTAGGGTTACAACCAAAATGGTAAAAATTAGCCCTTATTATCTCCTTTCAATATAACATCCTCAAGACTCACATCCCAGTCAATTTTCAAGCAAAGAAAAAAAAAACATGTACGGTCATTTGCAAAACTGCCTATAGAATTACAAAACAAAATAGAAGGCGAGGCGTAGTCACTCACACACTTAAAGAAATAAAGCAATATGTCTTGTAGAACCTGAGTAATATTTGTTTCATTTAATATTGTATATAATAATTTCACTAAAAACATTATCGTATCCGTAAGTGGATAGATGTATCAGATCTTGATACGTGTACTTAGTGCAATGCAGGTTGTGAATTTGCATCTCACCTTATGCCATTCTTTTTGTTTTTGTTACATTTTACGAATTATGAATATTTTGTTTAGTTAAACAGCTTATATCAATTTTCTAATAGCGAGACATTTTATTTTTGTCGTTGCCGATTTATTTCTGGGGGTGCTTGTGCTGACAAGGTTGTTTGGTGTTTTTATTAAATTTCTTTGCTGAAAATAATATGCAGGCCAATATTAATATTCAAGAGAGGATGCGTATTATAGAACTGTATAATATGGGTTACAATATATCTCACATTTGCAATGAGACTAGTTTTACCGTAAGTATTTTATTTGATGTTAATGTTATATCATAATTGTTTTAAATACCACACTTTTTTGTAAGTAAATATCTAAAACAAATTGAAAATATTATTCAGTTGTTTGAAAAATGTTTATTTTAATCTGGCTATTTTGTTTTTAGTAGATTACCGTAAAACGTTGGGTCTTACGCATCCAAGTGGAGGGGAATTTATCAACTAGACCTCGAAGTGGACTCTCGCGGCACGTTGATGCGACTCAAAGAAGATTTATTGTGAAACAATGGTTTCATACCGACTGCTGTGTTTGGGAACATGTTTAATAAACACACACTGTTCATCGAGCTCTGCATATTGAAGGACTGCATCATAAAAACCAGCTAAAAAACCGTTTTTAACTAATACCCATAAACTAAATAGATTGTTGTTTGCAAGGGAGTGTTTAGATTTTGACTGGGAGCACACCTTATTCACCGATGAGAAGTCGTTTGAATCATCTGAAAACGGGAGGGTTTATTTGTGGCGCAGAAATGGTACCCGTTATGCAGAACAAAATGTTGTCCCAAATATAGAATCTGGACGGATATCACTTAATATGTGGAGGTGGATGACTGCGGCTGGTCCTGGTGACTTAATCTCGATAGCAGGGCGCGCTAGAGCTTCACATAACGTGGAAGTGTTAGACGAGATCATGTTGCCAACAGCGCGGTGTGTTTATCCATTAGCTGATATGCCACAAATACAGTTTATGCATCATAACTGTCCTGTGCATCGAGCGCATATAGTGCACGATTTGTTTACTCAAGGACATTACTGTTATTCCTTGGCCTGCAAAATCACCAGATTTAAATCCCATACAAAACCTTTGGGGTTTGATTTGATTGAGACAATATTAGAGGAACAGATCTGTTCTAATATATTCGGATCTATGCGGCGGCGCTTACTTGCTGTAATTGAAAATAATGGAGGTTATATTAAATAGGCGACTCGGACTCGCGCACGAAGTGTTCCGTACCATTATCTATAAAGGCGACAAAAAGGTCACGTTTGCTGTATGGGAGCCCCCCTTAAATATTTGTTTTATTTCAATTTAATTAATTATTTTTATAGTGACTATATATCTAAATATTCTGTGAATTTTTTATGCATCTGCCGGTTACCTTTATCAATGTCAAAATCAAGCGAAGAAATCACGTTAAATATTTATTTTATTCCGTTTTTTATTATTTGTTGTTATAGCGGCAGCAGAAATACATCTTCTGTAAAAATTTCAACTGTCTAACTATCACGGTTCATGAGAAACAGTCTGGTCAGACGGACGGACGGACGGACAGCGGAGCCGTAGTAATAGGGTTCCGCTAATTACTCTTCGGGTACGAAGCCATAGTAAAAACGGCAAAAAAATTACGTTTGTTGTATCGGAGCCTCCATTAAATTTTTGTTTTATTTTAATTTGATTATTTATTTTTAAAGTAACTTTATAACTAAACTAGCTGGCCCGGCAGACTTTGTTCTGCCCTTAAAGTTGATGCGCTGTAGCACCATCAGTGTGCCCAGTGTGAGTTTTTAACGCTACTATCGAGTTTGCAGCAACGAAATACATGTATAGGAATGAAGGGGCGCCTCTAGGGGACGCGTTTCGAGACTATTTTTTCTCTTCGGACTTTAAATGAATACGCGAACGCGATTGTAGATTTACGAATACGCAAAAACTCACACTAAGCACACTGTTACAACCAAGAGTTATCTATTACCCACGGTTACACCCCTTAGATTAGATTTTATACTTAGATTAGATACTTACCCAATCCGGACATTTATGAAGATAAACTAACTTACACTGCCGTCCGTTAGAAGTGTATGGAACCGGACATGTATACTTCTGTCGATAAACTAACTTCGCTAAATAAAATCGCCATCTGTTAGAAAAGTTTGTAACTCTTAGCCAGCGCACGCCATATGTTAAGTTAATTTGTATTTAAACCCTTATTGCGCAAGTCCGAAGACACACTTGACCCTTTTTTTCTTTCTCAGCATCCTTCCCCGGCGTGTGCCTAACAATTTGCCAAAATTTCATTTTAATCGGTTCACCTTATTGCACGAGTCCGATTCGCACTTTACCGTGTCAGACTCGCACTTGACCGTTTTTTCTTTTTAAAAACTTCTATAAAAAACTTTCTCTAACACTAACAAACACAACAAAAAAAATAACCCGAATTGGTCCAGCCGTCTTCGAGATTTCTTTAGTGCGCGAGTCCGACTCGCACTTGACCCTTTTTTCATACATATAAACCTTGCTCTAACAATAACGAACACAACAAAAAAAATATTCCAATTGGTTAATTACAATCGGTTTACCCTTATTGCGTAAGGTCGATTCGCACTTGACCCTTGTACTAACATTTTATAGCTTGCCTTAATAAAAATGAACACAACAAAAAAAGAATTATCTAAATCGGTTTAGCCGTTCTCGAGTTTTAGCGAGACTAACGAACAGTAATTGATTTTTATATATATAATAGATATTCTGTAAATATTTTAAGCGTCTACTGGTTGTCGTTATCAATATCGAGCAAAATCGACCAAAAAAATCACGTTTGTTGCATGAGAGCCCCCTTAAATAATTATTTTATTTTGTTTTTTAGTATTTGTTGTTATAGCGGCAACAGAAATATATCTTCTATGAAAATTTCAACTGTCTAACTATCACAGTTTATGAGATTCAGCCGGAGTCTTAGTAATAGGGTTCCGCTAATTACCCTTTTGGTATGGAATCCTAAAAAGTACTATTTTTCTTACAAAAACCATTTTATTTGATTGCATGTGTTTTAATTCTTGAAAACGAAACAAAAAGTTTTCATACCAACTGGTCCTTTTCAGAGAGAACTAGATGTCAAAACATAAACAAAAATTCTCAATAGCTCGATTTGAACCATAGGTTTGCCATTCATATCGCAGCGCCTATGAATCACACCACCGGGCAGATAACATTTAATGCGAAATAAACAATACCTATGTACAACGACACTGCAGTTCACACCTAATTAATTTGTTAGGTTAAAAAACCAAAAGATATAAGAACGGTTTAAATAAACTGGTTAATATAAAAAAAACTAAACCTAATTTTGTCGATTTAAAGTTAATATTATTGACAGTTCTGATAATGTTAATGTGTGAGTGCGAGATTCACAGAATGGCTCCACGCAATTTTAACCTTTACACTATGTATGGACTTTTGCAAATGACCATACCTACGTATGTATATTATATAAAAACTACAACAAAACTTTGAAGCCTGTGTGTCCACGTTTTTTTTCTTTTACAATAAGAAAGATAAAACTGGCTAAAAATTTGCCGGGCCACGCTCAAGCTCAGGGTTCCGTAGCTGTTTCTACATCGTTAATATGTTTAAGTTCACAAAAACCATTTATCTGATACTTTAAAGCGTTTTGTCTCCTCTCCTGTTTGCTATTTTTATTAATTCTATAACATCTCAACTATCTGCTGTCTACCATCTCTCTGCAGACGATCTTCAGATTTAGACACAAACTCCTGTAGTGTAGTGCTATATCAATTGTTAAAACCTTGATCAAATTGTGAAATTGAGTGAATGCTATGGCTTCATTAATCCTACAGTAGTACCCCCGACCCCAACCCCTCGCCTACGCTCCGTACGACTCGCGCTTGACCATTCTCCAAAAACCACCCCTGGTTCTGGCTCACTGCCCTTTAAACACTGTGTCTCGGTACGTCGACTCGCACTTGACCACTATCAAAACCACCCCCTGTGTCTGGGGTGTGGCGACTCGCGCTTGACCACTCTCAAAACCACCCCCTATGTCTGGGGTGTGGCGACTCACGCTTGACCACTTTTAAAACCACCCCCTGTGTTTGGTGTGTGGCGATTCGCGCTTGACCACTCTCAAAACCACCCCCTTTTCTGGGGTGTGGCGACTCACGCTTGACCACTTTCAAAACCACCCCCTTTGTCTGGGGTGTTGCGACTCACGCTTGACCACTTTCAAAACCACCCCCCTGTGTTTGGTGTGTGGCGACTCGCGCTTGACCACTCTCAAAACCACCCCCTTTGTCTGAGGTGTGGCGACTCACGCTTGACCACTTTCAAAACCACCCCCTGTGTTTGGTGTGTGGCGACTCGCGCTTGACCACTCTCAAAACCACCCCCTGTGTTTGGTGTGTGGCGACTCGCACTTGACCACTCTCAAAACCACCCCCCTTTGTCTGGGGTGTGGCGACTCACGCTTGACCACTCTCAAAATCACCTCCTGTGTCTGGGGGTATGTCGACTCACGCTTGACCAAAACTACCGCGTGACGTCACAGTGGCTCCTGTGTATAACTTGTCTCTAGTTTTGTTATGTAATTACATATCATTATTATCGTAATGGGTTATCATGTGTTTCCCCGTTCATAATTAAGTTATTCCTATTTAATTACAATGATGTTGGTGGTGACATTCCAAAAACTAGTCCCCCGAGGGTGTATCTCAAGATTTAAGGGGTGTGTCCACTCACGCTTTACAAAAACTTAACCTGGAGGCGTGTCGGTTCACGTTTGATATGACTTGACATGTTATACCTACAGAAAATCTTCAATTCAAGTCGGTCGAAGTTTAAAGAGAAAAGCTGATAATAGTGTTAAAGACTTACAACTAGCATCGACGTCAACATGAAGTGTCAAATATGTGATTTACAGGTTAACCAAAGATTCTATGCTTAGCACTTACGATCTAAGAAACACAAATAGAAATGTCTTATTCTTAATCATAATTTACTTTTTGTGTCTGTTATATCACTCGTGAAGTATTTATAGCATCAATTGAAGAATCAATACTATTTTATTATTCATGCAGATTTTGATCAGAAAACAAAAGATTTAAAAAATTCTTTTGAATTTTTAAATTTGACTATTAGGAATTGGATAAAAATTGGTGAATTAGAAAATTATTCAGAACCTTTAAGCGATGACATTAAAAATAAAATGTGTAATGACACATAGTGATTTAGAAAAAAAAGGAAATGGTAGACCTTAAAAAAAAAATAGTTATTAGAAATGCATGTTAATAAGTTTAATCCCTTACGGGGATCTTCGTATATTCGTAAAAAAGAACGATCAACAATGTTTTAAGAGGACTATATCCTGCAAATACACATTCCGATAGGGTATCATCATACTTGAGGCATTAAAATAAACTAACGTTTAATAATATTTAGTTCCCAATCAAATTATCTGATATACACAAGGTAGAAAAACAAAATGACATTAGCATTAATATGTTTGAATTAGAGTTTAACAAAGAAAAAAAAACTTTACAAAATGTTCTAATTAATTACAAATTAACTTATTATTTTTAAACAATGGTTGAAATGGTAATTATTGTATTTATCACGCTTGGTAAATAAACAAATAACAAATCGAAATGACACTATTCATATCTGGGCCGGTTGCCGTAACTATTTTTAATCTAAAGTTAATTTAATTAATCACCAGAAACATGACTGTGCTCAAATTGTTACTGAATAACTAGGAATTCATAAAAAAGAAAAATATTGGTTTAATAGGGAAACAAATAATGATAAAATCTATTTTGATAAATTTCAAAGAATATCAAAATGACATTTTATAATATATGCAGACTTTGTAGCTCATTTAAAACCCGTCACCTATTGTGTCCCTGATCCATCGACGTCATATACGTAAACAATACATGAACATGTAGTTTGTTCTTATGGATAATATATAAAATGTTCATATGATGATAAACTGTCTATATACAGAAAATACTAAGAGCCTAATTGTACAAAAATGTTGGAAAGCATTAACAAAGATATTAGCAATATACATAGGATAAATTGTTTTCAAAAATGTCCACTTTCTTTAACTAATGAAGAGAAGGAATCTATAAGAAAATCGCAATTATGTTATATTAGGTGATGAAATCACAGTAGACTATGACTGGAATACTAGTAATTTTAGAAGTGTTAGTCACGAATTATTTAGCAGTACAAAGTATCGTGTTCCACTTTTCATTCCTATTCTATTTCACAATCTAAACAATTATGATGCTCATTTTATTGTTCATGCTTTGAATTTTAAAGATTGAGAAATAAAAATAATTCCGCAAAATAAGTAAAAATATATTTCATTCTCATATAAACCTAATAGGTCGTATAGGTCATTTGCGGTTTTTAGATTATTTTTAATTTATGATCTACTAGAGTTTAGATATATAGAATATTATATAAAGACCAATTTGCAGAATTAAGAAATCAATTACGAACGAATTTTAATAAACCTATTAGGAAAGGTGTTTTTCTTCATGAATTTGTTAATTCTTATGAGTCCTTAAAAATTACATCTCTTCCAAATCAAGACGCTTTCTTTAACTTTTTAATACCAGTGTATCAAATTTTCGATACTTCAGACTATCCTAGTGATAACATTTATGGTTACTTTATAATTAAACTTTAATAAAACGAAACTTGGATATTATAAAGATAAAAAACAATGGTGAAAATTTTTATATTTCCAATATACAAAATCGTAGCAAGTATTTCGAGAGTCCTACAGACTTCACAAAAATTAATAAAACTTGTTGTAGACTTATAATTGCTTGAAGTAATTGCCGAATCTAAAGTTTGCAAGAAAAGTGTGACAAAAAAAGAGATTTATTTGGAGAACTATAAGTCTACAACAAGTTTATTTTTTTTTTTGTGTAAAATAGTATGTTTCACACTTCGAATTCTGCACGTGAAATATTTACATTTGTGATACATAGACACGACTTATAATTCTCCAAATAAATATCTTTTTTTTGAAAGCGTCTTGATTTGGAAGAGATGTAATTTTTAAGGACTCATAAGAATTAACAAATTCATGAAGAAAAACACCTTTCCTAATAGGTAAATTCGTTCGTAATTGATTTCTTAATTCTGCAAATTGGTCTTTATATAATATTCTATATATCTAAACTCTAGTAGATCATAAATTAAAAATAATCTAAAAACCGCAAATGACCTATACGACCTATTAGGTTTATATGAGAATGAAATATATTTTTACTTATTTTGCGGAATTATTTTTATTACTCAATCTTTAAAATTCAAAGCATGAACAATAAAATGAGCATCATAATAGTTTAGATTGTGAAATAGAATAGGAATGAAAAATGGAACACGATACTTTGTACTACTAAATAATTTGTGACTAACACTTCTAAAATTACTAGTATTCCAGTCATAGTCTACTGTGATTTCATCACCTAATATAACATAATTGCGTTTTTTTTATAGATTTCTTCTCTTCATTAGTTAAAGAAAGTGGACATTTTTGAAAACAATTTATCCTATGTATATTGCTAATATCTTTGTTAATTCTTTCCAACATTTTTGTACAATTAGGCTCTTAGTATTTTCTGTATATAGACAGTTTATCATCATATGAACATTTTATATATTATCCATAAGAACAAACTACATGTTCATGTATTGTTTACGTATATGACTTCGATGGATCAGGGACACAATAGGTGACGGGTTTTAAATGAGCTACAAAGTCTGCATATATTATAAAATGTCATTTTAATATTCTTTGAAATTTATCAAAATAGATTTTATCATTATTTGTTTCCCTATTAAACCAATATTTTTCTTTTTTTATGAATTCCTAGTTAATCAGTAACAATTTGAGCACAGTCATGTTTCTGGTGATTAATTAAATTAACTTTAGATTAAAAATAGTTACGGCAACCGGCCCAGATATGAATAGTGTCATTTCGATTTGTTATTTGTTTATTTACCAAGCGTGATAAATACAATAATGACCATTTCAACCATTGTTTAAAAATAATAAGTTAATTTGTAAATAATTAGAACATTTTGTAAAGTTTTTTTTTCTTTGTTAAACTCTAATTCAAACATATTAATGCTAATGTCATTTTGTTTTTCTACCTTGTGTATATCAGATAATTTGATTGGGAACTAAATATTATTAAACGTTAGTTTATTTTAATGCCTCAAGTATGATGATACCTATTTTTTTTTTAAGGTCTACCATTTCCTTTTTTTTCTAAATCACTATGTGTCATTACACATTTTATTTTTAATGTCATCACTTAAAGGTTCTGAATAATTTTCTAATTCACCAATTTTTATCCAATTCCTAATAGTCAAATTTAAAAATTCAAAAGAATTTTTTAAATCTTTTGTTTCCTGATCAAAATCTGCATGAATAATAAAATAGTATTGATTCTTCAATTGATGCTATAAATACTTCACGAGTGATATAACAGACACAAAAAGTAAATTATGATTAAGAATAAGACATTTCTATTTGTGTTTCTTAGATCGTAAGTGCTAAGCATAGAATCTTTGGTTAACCTGTTAATCACATATTTGACACTTCATGTTGACGTCGATGCTAGTTGTAAGTCTTTAACACTATTATCAGCTTTTCTCTTTAAACTTCGACCGACTTGAATTGAAGATTTTCTGTAGGTATAACATGTCAAGTCATATCAAACGTGAACCGACACGTCTCCAGGTTAAGTTTTTGTAAAGCGTGAGTGGACACACCCCTTAAATCTTGAGATACACCCTCGGGGGACTAGTTTTTGGAATGTCACCACCAACATCATTGTAATTAAATAGGAATAACTTAATTATGAACGGGGAAACACATGATAACCCATTACGATAATAATGATATGTAATTACATAACAAAACTATAGACAAGTTATACACAGGAGCCACTGTGACGTCACGCGGTAGTTTTGGTCAAGCGTGAGTCGACATACCCCCAGACACAGGGGGTGATTTTGAGAGTTGTCAAGCGTGAGTCGCCACACCCCAGACAAAGGGGGGTGGTTTTGAGAGTGGTCAAGCGCGAGTCGCCACACACCAAACACAGGGGGTGGTTTTGAGAGTGGTCAAGCGCGAGTCGCCACACACCAAACACAGGGGGTGGTTTTGAAAGTGGTAAAGCGTGAGTCGCCACACCCCAGACAAAGGGGGTGGTTTTGAGAGTGGTCAAGCGCGAGTCGCCACACACCAATCACAGGGGGGTGGTTTTGAAAGTGGTCAAGCGTGAGTCGCCACACCCCAGACAAAGGGGGTGGTTTTGAAAGTGGTCAAGCGTGAGTCGCCACACCCCAGAAAAGGGGGTGGTTTTGAGAGTGGTCAAGCGCGAGTCGCCACACCCCAGACAAAGGGGGTGGTTTTGAGAGTGGTCAAGCGCGAGTCGCCACACACCAAACACAGGGGGTGGTTTTGAAAGTGGTCAAGCGTGAGTCGCCACACCCCAGACAAAGGGGGTGGTTTTGAGAGTGGTCAAGCGCGAGTCGCCACACCCCAGACAAAGGGGGTGGTTTTGAGAGTGGTCAAGTGCGAGTCGACGTACCCAGACACAGTGTTTAGAGGGCAGTGAGCCAGAACCAGGGGTGGTTTTTGGAGAATGGTCAAGCGCGAGTCGTACGGAGCGAAAAAACTGGTGAGTTTTTTTCGAATCCCCTCTACTCGCCGCTGTTACTCGCATTGGGGAGGCATTGGCATGTAGCCTGGACATAGCGAAGGCGTTCGATCGGGTCTGGCACCGCAGTCTTTTATCGAAGTTGCCATCTTACGGAGTGCCCGAGGGTTTGTGCAAATGGGTGGCTAGCTTTTTGTCCGGCAGACGCATACGAACCGTAGTTGACGGTAGTTGCTCTGATAGCATGGACATTAATGCTGGTGTCCCGCAAGGCTCTGTGCTGTCTCCTACGCTGTTTCTACTGCATATCAATGACATGTTGGACATCAACAACATACATTGCTATGCAGATGACAGTACTGGAGACGCTTTTTACACGGGTCGTGCAAACATCCCTCGTTCCGTTGTGGAGGAAAACCGCGGAGAAATTGTGTCTCAAATCGAGACCACACTGTCCCAGGTCTCTGACTGGGGACGGATAAACTTGGTCCGATTCAACCCTACAAAGACACAAGTGTGCGCGTTCACCGTTAAGAAAACTCCATTCACTGTGGTCCCACAATTTCAGAACACTCCCCTCTCCATCTCCAAGAGCATTGGGATCCTTGGTGTCGACATCTCCAGCGATGTTCAGTTCCGAGATCATTTACAAGATAAGGTAAAGCTGGCGTCCAAAAAACTTGGTGTACTCAACAGAGCGAAGCAGTGCTTCACGTCGGGGCAAAGGTTGTTACTTTACAAGTCGCAAGTTAGGCCCCATATGGAGTACTGCTGCCATCTCTGGGCAGGTGCACCCGGATACCAGCTTGGCCCTTTTGACTCGGTTCAACGACGGGCTGTGAGAATTGTCGACGATTCCAAACTCACTTGCGGTATCGAGCCCTTAAGTCTGAGGAGAGACTTTGCCTCACTGTGTGTGTTCTACCGCTTGTACAATGGGTTGTGTTCTGAGGAATTGTTCGAAATGATGCCCACGGCTACTTTCTACCATCGCACCGCTCGCCATCGGCAGGGAATTCATTCTCACACTTTAGAACCTAAATGGTCGCGTACAGTGCGGTTTCAGAGAAACTTCCTCCCGCGAACGCTTAAGTTGTGGAATGAGCTCCCTGCCAAGGTTTTCTGCAAGGACTACAGTATGGAGTTCTTCAAGAAAGAAGTTATTAGATTTCTGAAGGGTCGGTAACGCGCAAGTGATACCCCTGGTGTTGCAAGCGTCCATAGGCTACGGTGACCGCTTACCATCAGGCGGGCCGTAAGCTTGTTTGCCACCTTAGTGGTATAAAAAAAAAAAAAAAATTTATAAAATTCGTTAAACTATATTTTTCGCATCGGTTTGATAAATATCATATATACGTCGCCTAATTATATACTAACGCAAGTGTTTGATATATAATACCTAGTCTACATACCGCAACCAAATTGCGCTGTAAGACTATAGACGTGTCAGTGAAATTGGATCACCAAGGATGTCGTCAAGAGGCGCCTCCAGAAGATCCAGAAGAAGCTACCCGTGGACCAACAAAGACTCACCGCTGCACCTACCTATATCTATACAGAACTGACGCTTCATTACATTTGGTGAGTCCTTTGATGTCCATTTATCCTCTGTGTCAGACGCGACTGTTTGTAATTTTAATTTTAATTAAATTATAGGTGTCAATTGATATTTCGCAGCTCCGCAAATTTCGCCCTATCGCCCTTTCGCATTCCGCACCAGGTTGCGATCTCCTTTCAAAACTAATATCTTTGTTCGATCTTCTTTTATCATTCTATCTGTTTGGGTAAACGACCTTTTTATATCTAAAACTTTGGCCGAAGTCATGCAAAATCACTTCTGCGAGAGAAATTCTTGACACCCAATTTCCCCGAGACGCCGTAATTCCACGATTTACGTGAAAACATATTCGCTAGCAAAGTTCAGCGAGTAGAAGCGGCGTGCGGCATGTCGTAAAGAGCCACATTAGTCACTAGAGAATAATAGCTGGAGCCGCGCGAAAGTAAAACTTTTGTCATCTACCGGGCCTCCTACCATTAATAGTTTCTGAATAAAATCTGTGCGCGCCGTGAGGCCGTATTCAGAGTGACAAACATAAATTTATAAGAAAATTTGCACGATATTCGAAAGTTTAGCATTATTTACGTATACGGTGGTGCCAGTGATTTAGGTAACTAATATTTGTGTGGATGAAGGTGCGAGCGCTCAGTTCGCGCGGGCGCGAAGCGGGTCGGACCAGCTACACTCGGATCCGTCACTCGCGGGCGGCACGCGTTGTGCTCGGTCCCTTACCCAGTCGGTCGGTCGGTCGGTTCCGTGCCTCCCTCCGCTTCATCAGAGTTATCAACGTCCTCAGATCGCCTCCTGAATGCGAAGTGCGAGTTGCAATAACAATAGAATCCAATTTTCTCGACGATATAGTGTATATTTGTGGTTTCTGATACCGGTGTGACGTGAAGTGCTCTCGAAGCTGTGATGTGGTGAAATTTGGGAATGTGTATGCTAGTGTTGAGTGAATAATAAACCGGGTCCCGTCGGCGGCGCGCGGCGGCACCGCTCGAGGTGGGTGTACTATGGCCTCTCCTTATCGTCACTGGAAATAAGAAACCCTGTGAGGGACAAAACATATTTTACATGAGGCACAATCATTTTTTTCATAAATTAATATCCTTTTTATTTGGGACTCTATTAACCTACTTTCTAAACAAATTAAATAGACAAAGATTAAAGATTTTGGAGATAGCATGTCCATAACGTTATATTCGTCTCTTCCATTGGTCACAATAATTACCTTAACCCGCCGCCCGTCGCGCCTTTTTCGAACGCTAGTAGTCGCGCGGGGTCACCTTAGACCCCGGACAAAAACCGCATTAAAGTCAAAGTCAAAGTCAAAATGTTTTATTCAAATAAGGATTTTACAATCACTTTTGAATCGTCATTGTTACGAAATATTATTTTTTGAAATCCGGTTCACAATGTTGTTGATTTCTACCGAGAAGAATCCGGCAAGAAACTCGATAGTTACTCTTTTAACAACACTATCAATAATACAAATAAACTAAAATACAATTAATGTTTTAAATAAAAAAATTTTAGTCGTACAATTTTATGTTATTTCCATTTTAATTTGGTTTACCTATGCATCCTGTAATTGAGCATCATCAGTCCCAAGGATTTTATCATTTACATAGTCTGAAATATTGTAGTATGCCTTTTTACAAAGTACCTGCTTGATAAAAGATTTAAATATACTTATTGATAGATTTTGAATTTTATTGGGAACTTTGTTGTAAAAGTGTATACATTGCCCCATAAAAGAGTTACTTATTTTGTGTAGACGTGTATCATGCACCAACAGCTTATTTTTACTTCTAGTATTTCCTATGTGAACGTCAGTTTTCTTGCTGAAATTATTGATATTTTTATATACATAAAAAAGATATTCATATATGTACTGCGACGCTTAAGTTAAATTTTTCTTCCCTAAACCTATCCCTCAGAGATATCCTAGATCCTAATTTATAAATAGCACGGATTGCCCTTTTTTGTAACAAAAATATTGAATTTACGTCAGCAGCGCTACCCCACAATAGGATACCATATGTCATTAAACTATAGAAATAGCTAAAATATACTATTTTAACAGTGTCGACATCGGTCAATTGTCTTATTTTCTTGATCGCATACACAGCAGAGCTAAGTTTTTTGGCTACGTTATGAACATGAGGACCCCATTGAAGTTTGCAGTCCAGCGTTATGCCAAGAAAGACTGTTGAATTAACAAGTTCTAATTGCTCGCCATTAATATTAATACATGTCTGTATCTGACTAACATTTGGTAATGTAAATTTAACACATTTGGTTTTTTTTTCATTAAGTAAGAAATTATTAGCGTTAAACCAATTTACGATTTTAGAAAGGGCATTTTTTTTTTTAAATATGATTAATTTAATTCATCATAACATGTCTGTCGTATCTTAACTTTAAAAAGCAAAGAGGTGTCATCAGCAAATAAGACAATGTCATTATGATGTGGGAGATCGTTAATGTAAATAAGAAATAGAAAAGGACCTAAAATTGAGCCCTGAGGGACTCCCATAGTGACTGCTGATCCCGGAGATATTTCCCCGTTGACATCTATTTTCTTTACTCTCCTACTCATGTAGGAGGTCAATTGGTCGAGAGCTTTGCCTCTAATACCATAGTGATGTAACTTCCTGATGAGATTTTCATGTTGGACACAGTCAAATGCCTTAGATAAATCTCAAAACACTTCAAGAGCATCATGCGAATCCTCCCAGGCGTTAAATATATTTTTTAATAGTGCCACTCCTGCATCGGTTGTGGAACGGCCTTTCATAAAGCCAAACTGTTTACTACTAAGAAGGTCATTAATACAGAAATGGCTTAACATTTGACAAAGTATGATTTTTTTCAAAAACTTTACTGAGTACAGGTAGTATTGAAATAGGCCGAAAATTATTAGGGCTGTTGAACTACCTGATTTAAAAAGAGGTATAACTTTGCTAAGTTTCATCTCATCAGGAAACACACCACTATCAACACAACTATTAAAAATTATGGCTAAGGGTTGTGCTATGACATGAATTATTGAATTTATAGTTTTTACAGAAAGTCCCCAAAGGTCTGTGGTGTTTTTTATTTTTACTGTTTTAAATGTATTTATGATATCCGTAGGACTAATGTTTTTAAATACATAGGGAACTTTACATTCAGGAACATTAGTTTTTATTAATTTTTCTGCTAAAACTGCACTTGAGTTAATATGTTCAGTTGTTTTTAAAGGAATGTTGCTAAAAAAAATTTCAAAGGCTACCTCAGAATTTGTTTTTAAACTAGTATTATTTACAATCAACTCAAAGTCTTGACAAGAATTCCTAGCTTTACCATTTTCATTATTTGTTATGTTCCATGTAGTTTTTATTTTATTTGTTGAATTTTTTACTTTATGTGTGAGGTGAATTGCTTTTGCAACAAGACAGACCTTTTTAAAGGTTTTTGATTATTTTTTTAAATATTCCCTAAATATTTGGCTTTTATTACATGTTTTTTCTTTATATAATTCATACAGTTTACGCCTACTTTTATGAATACCTGGGGTAGCCCATTCACTAATACTAAAGCGACTGGAAATAAGTTTCTTTTTTGCAGTAAATATTTTATTATACTCTGTAGTAATAGTGTCAAGAACAGTATTGTACATATCATTTGGGTCGCCATTATAAAGCAAATCTGGAAGTTTATGCATTAAGTTAGATTTAAATGATTCAACCCGTTTAGTTTTTATTGGTATAAATTTAATTTCCTTTTTAGTAACACTATTCTTTCTTTCTAAAACCACTAACTGTCCACAATGATCTGACTCTAGATTGCTTATAATTAATTTTTGAATTGGTTTTATGTCAGTAAATATATTGTCGATGCAAGTGGCACTGGAAACAGCAATTCTAGTTGGTTCACAAAACAAATTATTTAAATTAAAAGACCAAAATAAGGCGAGGAATCTGGTGCTTAATGAGCTATTTTCTAAAATGTTTATATTAAAGTCTCCACAAACAATGCTGATTTTATTCAGCACTTCTTCCATAACTAATTCAAAATTATCATAAATTACACAAGGCGGCTTGTATACACTCACAATAATGAGATGCTCAACTTCTATACAGGACAGCTCGGCAGTTCGCTCAACTGAGAGGCTCACAATGTCTTTACGTTCCTTAAACTTTAGCTGTTTATTAACTAAAATTAAAGAGCCACCATGGATAGCATTTACTCGGCTGAACGAACTTCCCACCTGGTGATTAGTGAAATTGAACATAAACTGATGGCTGCGTAGCCAGTGTTCAGTGATACATAAAATGTCAATCTTTTGGCAGTTTATGAACAATTCAATTTCTAGTTCTTTCTGAGACATTCCTTGTATATTCTGATGCACCAGGTTCAATGGAATATTATTTTTAGTATGACAAAGTTTTTTTTTGTTTCTGTTTGCATAAAAATTGATTATCATTATTTATGTTGGAATTATATTTGCCAAAGTGGTCCTTTGTTATCTTAAAATTTAATTTAAATTAATACATGTCAAATGATAACACTGCTCAATAAAAGCAGATTGTTTAGCCAAATTATTGGCTGTGGTATAAATATAAAATGATGGCGACAAGGCTAACACTCTGGTACAGTGGTGTGTGAGATAATATTTATGTCTTGTCCTTATGTAATTATGTTTAAAAAAAATAAAAAAAATAATACTATTACATACATTTTATAATTTACTGAAACCGATAATAGTTGGGTGATATGATTACAATGAAATAGCGACAGTTAATTGAAAAACAGTTATTATTTTTCTCTTTTTTAAAACATATTTATCTTAAAATTCACGTTAAATTTGATTTGATTTTTTTTTAATGTTACGACTATTTAAGATTGAGATAAACTTAAAATCAATACCAAAAAGAAATTTAAAAATACATTTTTTTTTATCATTAATAATAAACGTAAAAAAATAGTAGTAATATAAATACTATGACATAAAAATACTAATAAAAACAAAAAGTTAAAGTAAAATTATACTTACACCAGTCGTCGCGTGGGGTCCCTCGGAGCTGCGCGTGGGGCCCCTCAGAGCCTAACGCAGAAACACATGTCTATAGCTTACAGCGCACGGGCGTGGACTCAGTGCTGACTGTTGCAACCATAGGTAAATATAGCGTAGAGAAAATAACCTAGGTCTGCGGTTGCAGCTGTCAAGTATAATCCTATTTAGGAAGCTACCTAAAGTAATAGTGATCAGTAGGAACATTCTTAAACTGCTTAATTTGCGTTTTAGTAAAGTCTAGGCTTTTTAAGACTCCACGCGATGGGTCAAGTGCGGGTCAGACTCGCGCACAAAAGGTTCCGTATCATTATCTATAAAAACGGCAAAACAATCACGTTTGTTGTATGGGAGCCCCTCAAATATTTATTTTTTAGTATTTGTTGTTATAGCAGCATAAGCATAAGTATAGACAGAAATACATCTTCTGTCAAAAAATTTCAGCTGTCTAACTATCTCGGTTCATGTGATACAGCCTGGTGACAGACGGACGAACGCACAGCGGAGTCTAAGTAATAGGGTCCCGTTTTTTACCCTTTGGGTACGGAACCCTAACAATATCCTATAATGAGCACCAGTAACTGTAGTGGACTAGTGGACTGCAGCTGCAGGGGCAGGGCAAGGGATAGGGATAGGATTAATAGTTATTTGTTATAAAAGTAAGTAAAATCGTTTTTTGGTAGAAGTGGCGCCTTTAAATCCTGAGCCAGCGAAGCAGGTTAGAATTACGAGCGTAGCGAGTTGTAAAGAGAAGTTGAAACTATCTTGCACGCAGAAGTCTACAGTAAAATTGGTGTGCGTTTAACAAATCTAAAATAAACAATGTCACGATCGTGTATTATATGTAAATTGCTGAGTCAATGCAGTAGCAGAACTTGCTGAACTCAACTCATTTTTTTTATTAATTTATTTCAGAAACAAACGATCGTACATATTACAATTACAATTACAAAATTTCATTAACCAAAAAATGGACCTATAATTTCCTTAATTTTAGCTTAGAAAACATTAATCTAAGATATTACTTAATATAGATACAAATATACTTAACATGTTTATTTTCAAGAGGAGGAGAAAAAAGTAGAAACAATTAATTGTGCGTTGCTGGTGAGTATTTAGGAAATCACTTACTACTCTTGTCATTTGTTTATGGAATCACATACACCTACAATTAGATATCAGAGGTCAGGTTGCACAAAGTAAACATTAAGGGACTCCTAATACTTACGTGCAAGCAAGCAAGCAAGACGCACAAAACAATTAACTCAAGTGTCGTAATAAACTTGCAAAGCCGAAAAAGAAAGACGACTATCAATATCAATAGTAGTTACTACACTACCTTCATAAATCTGAAAGTCTGAAAATTGACTTTTGAGGACAACACATTTTCCAAGTTAACAAGTGAATAAATATAGGTAAACCTCTAATATAATGCAATACTGTTTGTATTGAGCGGTTACAGAAACAAATACTAAATTGATGGGAGTTTCTCGATAAAAACAGCGAACCAACCGCTACAATACAAGGTGTAAGATTACCAAGAACTTGAGATGGAAATAGAGAAATCTGAAAAATAAGAGGGCACTTATCTTTATAAGTGCATGCCTGTATCAGATACACTCATTTTTCAGACAATTTTTGTCGTTATTATAATTTTGGAAAAGACAAAATAGACAAAATATCAGTTTTGCCAAGTAGTGTTTTTCGTCGACTGAATATTTTTGAAGTTTTGTTTAAGTTTACCTTTAGATAAATTAAATAAAAGCCTTTTCTCAAAGAAACATGTACATAATTTTATTTAAGTAAATAGGTAGTTTCATTTCATGTGCTTTCGATGATTTATTACACAAGTCAGCCCAAATTTTGTGCCTGAGTTCTGTGTACCCGATTTTAATTTCTTATACCTAATTTATAAAAAAAAATAATATTTTTATCTCATAAAGTTTGCTTTTTAAAAATGGTACCTCTAAGCTTTTGGCAAAATCACGTATTTATTTCATCAAAGTATGCAATACAAAAGAAATTTTTTTTTTAATAAATTGAGTTTTTGGTTATATTTCAATGTAAAAAATCAGAAAATGGTCATTAAATAATAAACACAAAAAAAAAATTATCGGTGGTAGCCCAGAGGTTTCGATTTCACCTTGCTTCTGAGTGGCGGAGATTCGAGCCCCGCGTGTTCCAATCGCTCTTTTCCTTAATTTCTCAAGTAAATTTAAGCTTTTTTATTTTATTAGTAGAATAAAAGTAGTAGTGCAGTTGTGCAGTTGTGTAGTTGTGCAGTTGTGCAGTTGTGCAGTTGTGCAGTTGTATCAACGAAACTTTCGTTTTCTAAGAGATATAAATAATATAGTATAAATAGTTTTATTATATTGTTTTTTAAAATTATTGATTTTTGTACTAAGTTTATTTTGAGTTTATTTTTAAATCAATTATTATGTTAGTAGTATTATTTAGTATTTCTATGATTTTCAACATAGTACATACTATAAGTACTGTAACACATTGTCATTAAAACATAAACTAATTTCTTACAATATTTTTAAGAAGTCTGAGTAGAAATAAGATTTTGTTCATGGGGCGAGCGCACTTGACGTGTTGTAGGGTGCGTGGCTAGACGGGTAAGGCACATCACCGATCAACCTATCCTATAGCATTTTACTGTTGGAAATAGCCTTTTCCTAATGAACACTTACACACCCGGTTCTTCGCCTGCCCGACGTAGCTCTTATTCGTAAAACTTCCAATTAATAATACAGTCACATAAGAATAAATCACATAATAGCACAAATTATTTTTGAATATCTTTCATTAAATTATTTTTGAATATCTTTCATTAAATTATTTTTGAATATCTGTTATTAAATAATTCCTTTAATTTTATGTTATTTTTCATAGTTTACCCAACCATGAAAGTTGATATTGTGTTCCTTATGTTGAATTTTACAAGAAATTGGTCTGCAAAAACTGCTGACGACAATCAGCGGTCATAGCGACAGCATAAAGTTGAAAATTCAAGATTATTTGAAAAAGGTTGCCTTGGAGATTAGATCCAGTATATAATACATTGTTTTACAACTAGTGTCCAAGACAATGCGTAAGCGAGTAGAATTTTTATCCTCTCGTATGACACCGTGGTGCGGGATAACGTTAGCGGGAGCAAAGTGCTCTCGGAGTCATCTGAAGGCGCGGGAACTATGTAACCTTTTTCAATTTACTTTTTAATTACAACATCATAAGAGAAGGAAAAGTTCGACCTTGCGTTCGAGACACATAAAGTGTTTGCGAGCGATTTTAAGCGAATCGCCAAGCGAAGAAAAGTCATAACAGAATGGCAAACGTACAATATATCGACCACTGTCCATTCAGTAGTTGTGCGGTAAAATTCTTCACACTCAACGTCATCAGAGCCTTGAATAATCGTATGTGGTGGCTCCTCAAGCTCCCAAAACCTTTAAATTAATATTTCAACAGGCTCTTGGACTACACAGCATGTGGCTAGAAAACCTGGGCGGTTCGGCGATAAAGTCGGTACGGACCCCATAATGATATAGCCCAATACCGTTTCTTTAGCGGGAGGTTCTAACAGGTTACCGTCTACTATGTTAGGTAAAAATAAATGCGGGAAAAGCGATGCACCAATTAAAGCGTCAATTTTACTAGGAGTCGCAAACGTATGATCGGCGAGCTGGAGTTTTTCTAAATGTGGAAGAGCGGAAACATCAATCAAAGCGGTTGGTAAGTTTTCAGTAATTCGGTGCATAACCATGGATGAAATAATAAATTTTACTTTGGAAATAAAACGAGAACTGAATTCGAAACATACCGAACAATAACTAAATTTTTCTGAGCTACCGAAACCCTTTACTGCAATACGCGGTATTTGTTGTTCCTGTTAACCTAAGCATTCGCAACATTCCTTTGTAATAAAATTTGCTTGCGACTCTGTGTCAAGCAAAATTCTTAAAGAATGTTCATTATTAAAACGGTCGCGCGCAGTGACATCAGCCGTAGCAAGTAGAACTGTAGCACTGTACGATACGTCTACGAGCGGCGTAGCATTCGCAGTCGTAGCGCGTAGCGTAGCACCGGCCGTCGAACATAGTATGACGTCAGAACGCGGCCGAGGGACAAGCGCGGAAGGTGTAGGTAATGACTCAGCAGCTGCTATACAATTACACAGCGGCGGCGGCGGTGCAGGCGAGGTAGTTGTGGAGGTAGTTAGTGCGTAAGTGAAATTGTTCGTTTCTCGGTTGAAATGTAATAACGTGTGATGTTTTAACTTACAAGCAACACGCATTAGTCCAATGCTTAAACAGTTGACACATGCATTAAACTCTTTGACAGTTTTGAACCTGTCCTCCGGTGTCTTTTTGTTAAATGTGGGACATTTAAACAAATGTTGATGTACAATATTTGTAGCGCGATATACTCGATTGGAACGTAAGCCTGATAGTTCGGTGCCGAGGTTGTAGCTATATTATGTACGCGAGTGTCGTTCGACCTTTTATTGTTGCTACTTATCGAAAAATAACCGGTTGAGGACGTGCGCTGTAATATTTTAGACTGGTTTTGAACAAATTCAATTAAGTCATTGAAAGTAGGAGTTCCTGAGGATTTGTTGTTCATTTCAAATGTACAGAGTGTCTCAGGATCTAGTTTTTTAAAAGCAACGTGTAATATTATTAAATCGGCGAGATCATCTACCTTTAAATTTTTTAAGGTCCGGACTGCATTTATTAATCTATCGGAAAACATATCAAAATTGTTAGTGGACGCGTTGTTTGCAGGTTTAAAGTCAAACATTTGATTTAAATACGTGGAGGCTAGCATGCGTTAATCGTCATATTCATCAACGAGCGTTTGACAAATCAGATGGCAATAGTCCGCGCTCAGTGTAAAGCCGATAATTAATAATTTTCCCAATAAATAATATAATTTCTCAGCATTTAAGAGCGATGGGTTATAATGTATAGTGGACTTGAAATAAAATAAAATAATGGCCAAGAGCGAATATCTAGGTATATAATAGGTTTACTTCTTTCAGGAATATCGGAATTTTGAGGAATGGTTTCGTTATGCTTATTAATTACAAATTTTATTTGACAGTATAATTCTTCAAATGAAATAGGGCTTTTAAAATTTGGTGTAGCCTTTGGTTAACCTGTAGCAAACGCAAATTATATTCGTCTATTACTTGCATATATTCAGTACGAATCGCGGCAATAATACTGCATTTACTGAGAAACGAAAGTTGACAAAATTAAAATATAAATATATTTTAAGTGGTATGCGAGTAACTTGATGAAACGGCTTCACTTTCAAATACGTTTAAAAACTAAACGTGGCATGTCAGTAAAAGGCGTGAGTACCTACTTATAACAGCAATTGAAGCAAATTGTTTTCACCAATACTATAATTTATTCACATATAAATAATGAAATGTATATTGTATATGAATATTTTGAGCTTCGATATAAATTAAGGTAATTACATATAAATGTATAGGTATATTTTAGATGCAAAATACGCAACACAATGCGCGGAACAAAAATACTTATTGGATAAATAAAGGCGACCTAATATGGGCGGTTAAATTATCTGAGATCGTACGGACCAAAAATGTTAGTTAATTATTAAATCTTCAAATAATATATATATAAAAAATAAAAAGGGAATATGGAAATTAAAGAAGAGTGCACTAACCTTTAGTTAATGCTTTAGGGCATAGATACTCTCTCATATGCGAGGGATCAGCTGTTCTGAGATATTTGACTAGGTAAACACGCGCGGCGAGTATCGATCATATGGTTGCTGTCGTTGCACTGATGACGATGGCAAATTTCTATACTTGCGGTGTTCAAGACGGCTAACGCCCTCTGTCGGAATGTAGGTGCATCACAAGGATAGGTGGGAACTTAGAATCGCAGTCAACTTCTAATCAATTGTACATACGTACATAATGTCAACATTAAGTTAGAGATGGCGTTAACAGTGATATAACAATAAATTTATGATTTTTGTTCTATATTTGTTATGTAAGACCTTGCTTTGTGTCATATTTCATGATTTTAGGACAACGGGAAGTACCCCATAGGTTTTGATTATTTTGTTGAACCCTAAAAATAAAAAACTTACAAAAAACCCATTGTTTCAAACAAAACATAATGAAAAACAGGCGAATTCTTTTTATTATTGTTTTTGAGTTTTTACTTATTCAAGGATATGGCATACCCTAGCAAAAGCGTGCCGTTTCGACCAGAGTACAAAGACAATATTGAAGCATACAAAGAGACTCAGTTACACGTACGTTGTTATACGAAATATGTCTGTATAAGTATGTCGAAAACTTGGTTTTTAAAAAAATGATTTTAAAATAGAACTAGAAAAAAGGATTTTGAATAATGTTTTTAATATTAATCGATAACAATTAATAATTTTGGATCCGTTGGCAGCCGCGACGGGAGATGGGACAAGACTGTCTTACTAAACTTATAATTTAATAGGAGTTGGTCATAACTGCTGACTCAGGGGTCTAATACAGTAAGTAAGCATATCTACATATGTGCTAGGGGTATAACAGCCCCCCGCAGAAGACTAAACTTCGGAGTTGAAACTCCGAAGTTTATGGATTGATATTAAACGATTGGTCTAAGTCGCGGTAATGGGATAGGACTCTGCTCTTTATCGTTATCATTAGAGGGTTTAGGTAGGGTAAAACTCTTTAAGTAATTAAACAGATTGCCTCTGGATCTTATAATTAAAATAGAGATACAAATTATGACTAAAAATATAGTAAGTAAAGATAAAATAGAGTAATGTGTCCCGTATTTTATTATGTGTGGTTTTTGCACTATTTCGTCAATATTATTTAAAATTGATTTTGACAGTTCTTTATTTGTACCCAAATCGTCTAAATCTAAATTTTGTAAAGAAATACGAGGCACATTCGAAATTATATGACTAATCTTATCGAGTTTGCAACATGAATCATTAATTAAATTAAAATCAGAATAAGCTATTTTGGTAGTAATATTTCCTACATTAAATAGGGGTATCAGTTTGGTACTTTTGCAATAGGCCTTACAATTATTTGGTACAGTGAGTACACCTGTACCTAATATGTTAACCTCTAGGGGTTCAAAGTTTTCGTAATCTATAGATAATTTACTTAATTGAGTTTGTATGTATATCCACCTAATGTTTGTTATTACTTTTGTCATCATTTCACTTTCACTGCTGGGGTATGCACTTGATGAAAACACATTCGTGACGTCACAGATAAATTTCTGTGGATCAATTTTATCGCATTTGTATAGTTAGATAGTTGGTAGTGTTGCCGACTGCTGCGCAGAGGGTGTGGGTTCGATTCCCGCATTGGACAAACATTTATGTGATAAATAACATCTGTGTTTGTCTTGAGTCTGGGTGTATTTATGTATAATATGTATGTATTTACAAAATTATATATGTATCTGTATCCGTTGTCTGACACCCATAACACAAGCTCTGCTTACTTTGGGGCCAGACGGCGCTGTGTGTAATGTCCAATTATATTTTTTTTTTTATTTATTTAAACTGTCTATGTTACAATAATGGGTTTTGTCTTTGGTCATTGCGGTATATTTATTACTAGGTATTACAGTGCTATAGGTATCTGGGTTTTTGGGATCGTGAGGTACTGGTAAGGGTACATTATGATACAAACTATATTCCTTAGGGGTGCTAAGAGGTATTTGCAGTACAAATAGTAACCTGTTTGGGGTATAAAAACATACTAACTTAGAAATACATAATATAATGTATATAGAACTTAAGTCTAGGCTTACTGGTAATTCTACACCAAAGGACAGGTGTCTGTAATTGTCAGCGAGTTCTTTATAAAGTTGCATGGGTGTGAGCACTGACGGATGTAAAATGTTTTTGTTTACTAAACAGCATGGAGTTTGATATGTCTCTCTTTGGAATGAGATTGTAAGAAGGCATGTCTCTAGGACACTAACTACAGAATCAATTTTTGATTTTAGAATTAAACTATTTGACAAAACTGAAAGATTTTTTAAGTTCGTAGAAAACTCGTTGACAGCGTCGTTTAACCTGGCTACATTGATTTTTATTTTTTGTAAATTTTTATTAAACTCGTTAATTGATGACGTAGTTACTAATATATAATTTTTTATTAGTGAAGCTAGCTTTTTCTCGTCGCTTTGAACAATTTCGATTGCGTTATTGTATTTAAATGCGTCATCTTCGTGTAGAGTGCCGAAAATGTGCTTAAAAAGGGTGCCTATGCCACCAAACCAGGCTGATCGTTTACTTCTATGCGTTACCAAATGAGATATAGATTCGTATTCTTTGGCAGCGTCATAGTAGCGCAAAGATAAGGGTTCCAAAATATTATGGCATTCGAGGTCATCAAGGGCCTCGGGTTGTTTACATAAAAACCTAATTATACCTAATATTGCATTAATATTTATGAGATGCGGTTCCACATGCGATATGTCTACGGGTGACACAATACTAAGGTAACCGCTACTTATCAAAGGTTTGTTATCGTAGGTAAGAAAAATTTGAACCCAATAATAATTACGCACGCACACTAATATATTCATTCATGATTTACGGTTGCGACGCGATACAGTGGCGATACTACGTAAGAAAGCAGCCAGTGTGAGACGAAATAATAAATTACGACTATCTCTCATTCGCGACTTTTTCGCTCTGTTGCGCCTTGGGTTCAAAGTCCATTAAGGTTAGGTTGATGTGTCGTTTACTGAACAAGTACGATTTATCCCAACGAAGCTTGTGCAAGATTTTTTATTTATTTAATTATTTACACACACACAACTACCATTACAGGAATAATAACCCAATGCGATAGTGCACCACAGAAAAAGAACTACTTATATAATTACATTTTATAGTATTAAGTAGTATTATTCATGGCTATTTTTGTGAATTCATAAAGAGTACAATCAAATAGGTCCAACTTACTGTGTATAATATTAAGTGTATGCAGCGCGCGCGTCGTCGGCGCTTTACGACGTAAGTTAGTCCTCCCGCCCGGGATCACTAGCAAACTCGGCCGCCGCCACACGTTTCCGTAGATATAGTCACATATCGTATGAGCAAAATAATTTATTTATTCTTATGGGGCAAGTTACGTCAATACAACGTGAGGTTAAAAGGCATATTTTAGCATGCTTTTGAAAAAGCAAGCAAGCTAAGGGATATCTGGCTCTTATACTGGGTCATTCTGTATTTTGATATAATATAATAGGTTTAGGATTAATGTATCTATAGTCTATACATACTTAGTATAAAGCAACATCGCTTCCCGCTGTCTGTACCGATTGTACGTTTAGATCTTGTTATATATATTTTAATGCGGTTTTCATCAATGGATAGCGTGATTCAAGAGAAAGATTTAGATATAGTTTAATATTTCCAATTTCAAAATCATGCCAAGCGAGTTCTACATGGTGTGCGCTAGCTAAGAGTACCATACATTTCTAACAGATGGCGGTTTAAGTTAGTTTATCGTTATAAACGTGTCCGGATTCGGTAAAGTGTCTAATGGAAATCCTCGCGGGTTTAGCCGTGGGTATTAGCTACCCCTTTGTTGTAACAGATGGCGCTACAGCACAGTTACAACTTTAAGGGCAGAACAACGTCCGTCGGGCTAGCTAGTTAGATTGGCCGGCCAGCTAGTTTATAGATAATTGCTGGTTTTATAGATGTAGGAATACGTTTATATAGTATTAGATAAGGTTTGTTTGATGTTTTGTGTGCAGGCGAGTGTCACGTGATGGCGTATGGAGGGGGCGCGGGCGGCGTGGTGCGCGGTGCTGACCCTCGCGTCGCTGGTGGCCGCCGGCCCGCGGTACAGTTCGCGCATCGTGCACACGCAAGAGGGTACGGTACACCGACCGCACTTACAAAATATTTAACCATCTTTAGGTTTGTCATAACGAACTAGCACTGCCAGTATACGAACAGCAGACTCACGTAGTAATTAGTAGCAGATACAACTTTGTTAATTCATTAACCAATTAATGGGTTTCTAAGAACACTTTCACAACTAGCTTTACAAACTAATTAAAATACTGTTTTATTGCGTGCATCCAATCTACTCTTTGTAAAATCACAATTGAAGCATAATATTATAGTAAATTAACTAATAAATACATGTTTAACTGTCAACTAAACAGGGTCTCGGAGCAGACTGCAGCAGCTAGTTTGCTCTGTCAATAAAACAATTTTTGCCCTGCTATGGTACCAAATTCAAAATGTCAATGAAACAAACTTTTCCTAGAAATAGAAGCAAATTAAACGGTAGCTAATTTAGTCTGTAAATCAAACAAACTCTGCCCTGCTACGATAGCTAACTCAGAGTGTTAATGAAACATACTCTGTTCTGCTATGGTAGGTGATCATAATGCTGAAATTAATGCCCCTCAGTAGAGCCGTCACTGGATATGCCGTCAATAGTCTGTAAAAACCTATTTTGAATAAAAAAAATGGCTGTGACTTAGATCCAATATCTAATAAAGATTTAGTTTTGTTGAATTTTTTTTCCTGTAATTCTGCTTTTGAGAGTCTCCAGCTTTTCCTATATTCCTTGTTAGATTACAGCTGATTGTTGCTGCTGATTACAACAGCAGGAAGAGCAGGAGTACAGCAGCATTTGATTTTGGATTGATATTCTCCAATGCTGAAATGATTTGGTTAATTAAGGCCCATGTTGTCGCTAACTAGCGGCGCCAGTAGATATTATTTATTTCGTCTTGATATTTAATTAGCTTTTTTCAAAAATATATGAAAAAGAAATCATAACACTAGTAATAAGCTATTCAAGTTTCGTTTTGTCGCTGAAATAAATTGGTAAGTTTTATAATGCCTTTTTGCCACTTTTAACAGAATATTTACCTTTAGTTCACAAACGTTTTCAAGAAACTAAATAAAACTTTCCAAAATAAAAGATCACACTCATTTTTAATCTATAAAAAAAACAAAGTAATTAAAGAATATAATAACTAAGTTACGTGCAGTCATGAGTTATAATAATTATGTATATACACGTCAGTACCATGTTTCAATATTGTGAGAGACGTGACCGTGCGCGAAGCAGTATCAATGTTAGATAATGGGCGCTGGCGGTCTTCTCGTAGGAGGTGCGCTGGTTCACTGCTGACTATACGTGGACTGTATGTACTGTAGCTATGCCGAACCCCGATGTACAAGTGCACGTTCGTCCCACCTCGAGTCCCGTAGGGGTGAAAATAAAATTCAATTTTGCTGTATACTATGGCGAACGATGAGGATAGGTATTGCAGAGCCAGGGAGTAGTAGGCAGCCAAGCGGTTTCTATTTCGAGGTCTATCTAGATCGAAGTTCACTTTCGGAATGAATCTATACGGAAATATCGTTCTATTTTATATGATTCTTGGCTACCCTCCCCATCCCACCGACGCCCCGCTCCGTACGCTCGCCACAAACTTTTATTTATATTTTTTACAATTAATTTACATCCTTATACCTAATGACATACTACTAAACTATATTTATTTATTACAAAAAAAAAAAAAAAAACCTTAAAACATTAAATACATTACTATAACTATTAAAAATCAACTGAAATAGGTCGGTCGGTCTGTATATGTCTATCTTTTTGGTACGTCGGGCAGTGAAAAACGGCTATAAAACGGCTATATTAATGGTTTATTGTCACATAATCTTAACAAACTATTCATATTTTGAAACTATAAAGTAGAGGTTAGCTATCATACAATTTTCATACAAATACATTACAAATTAGCCAAGTTATTTGATTTCAGAAGTTTTCGACATAAAACAGATTCTGATGAACTATGTACAAAGTTGGCGCGACACGCTAGTCGCTCTTTAACGTATTGCTTTTACGATCAAAAATTCACATCGTTTCGACCAATCAGCTCACATCTCATACATCTATCATACTATATATCATCCTTGTGTATAATACTCTCCAAGTTAAAATTATATCTCAAGTGAAAAAAGTGTATGTGCTTCAAGACAACAATTCCTGTAGACGGCGGACGTGCGTGCACAGACGAGACTAGGTGTTTGTTGTGTTCTGCGTGTTTGCGCCTACAAAAGCAGCGCTCAAGGGTAGACGGTTTCCGCTTTTTCAGCGGTCTTGAGGAGGATTTAGCGGTAAGCGATTTTTATTGTATTTTCTCGGCATTTATTGCCACGGATCGCCGTCGTTTGTCGCTCTTCCAAGGGCGGCCCTTTTTGGGCCACCCCCTTCAGACCCAGCTGCAGCCGGACTCGCATCAAGGGATGCTGGTAGCAGCCATCTAGCGGTATGCCGCCACCCCCAGGACCCCCACCACCGGTACGTAGAGGAGGCGTACGTAAACGGGGCGTATGGTTACGCTCCCAGCCCTCAGCTGCCGTCGTGGCGCGTAATTTATTTACCGGCGAAATTTCTGCCGCGGACCGGCCCTTTTCGGTCGCGTTCCTACCCTCTCGGCCCCCATCAAGGACGTCTATGGCCTCGGCCGTATCACAGTCGTCGGTATACTCGGCCTCTGAGTCTGGCGATGAAATCTTTAGGGATGAGGACCTCCCTACCCTACCGTCCATGCTCTCTCCTATTGAAGACACCCCGCCCCGGCCAGACCCGAACTTGTCAGCATCCAAAAATGGCAGTACAGCCAAAGTAACCCCCCCCATGTCAGCACCGCGGAACCTGAACCCGCCTTCAATTCCTCTACCGCAAAGGGACCCACGGGTACGCGGAAGAGACACACGGCCGAGACCATTTGCTCTGAGCCCATCTAAAGACCCCACCGAGCGTGCCCGACTTGAGGCAAGAGAGGTAATTTCCGATCGGCAAAAGGCTCTCGCCACTCAACCGTGCACCTCCAAAGCCGCCGTAGAGGTGCCCCATGACCCCACCCCAGCTGAAGGGATGGAAGTATCCGAAGTCACCCCCCCTCAGCCCTCAACCTCAACGTCAACTTCAGCGACGCAAAATGGTCGCTCTTACGCTCAGGCAATAGGTTCGAGCCAAATAATTTCCCAGCCAGCACAAAGCGCTAAAGCCCAATCCCCAAATAACAACGCCCAAGACGGCCAAGACGGCAAAAAAAACAGTCACCCTCCCATTGTTGTTGAGTCCCTGCCTCAGTGGTCGACCCACTTAAAAAAATTGCACGCAATTTTAGGCCATGCCCCTAATGCCCGTCCCTTCGGAAAAGGCGTACGCTTTTTCCCTAAGTCGCCAATCGAATACCGAACGGTAGTGGCCTACATTGACGAGCTGTCTAAGCTCGATAGCGCGGTACACTGGTACTGCTACAGCTTAGACAGCGAACGTCCACAGAAAGTGGCAATTAAAGGGCTCCCACAAGACACATCCTTGGATGAAATAGCGGAGGACCTCGCTTCAGCTCACTTCCCAGTGTCGCACATACGGCAAATTCCTGCGGTCAGGGGGCGTCCTAACTGTATATACTATGCTCAATTGCAACATAGGCACACAGTCGCCGAGTTACAGGAGCTATATGCAGTTAGTGAGCTGCTTAGTATGCCTGGCATTACCATCGAAGCGTGGCGTACTCGCCCAGGCCCGGCACAGTGCCATAGGTGCCAGGCATTTGGCCACGCCTCCTCAAATTGCCATCGCCCAATGAAATGTGTCCGCTGCGGCGGTGAGCACCCCGCCTCGGACTGCGATCGGCAAACGGCTGCACTTAAATGTGCAAACTGTAAGCAGGCGCATACAGCAAACAACCGTTCTTGCCCGGTATTTATGCGTGAAGCGAGGAGAAAAGGGGTGACTGTAGCACCTCCGCCACCTCGGCGCAAAACCAAACAGGCAACTAATTTGCCCCCTCCATTACCTACGCCCCTTCAGCAATTACTCCCTCAGGAGTACGATCTTTCGGTAGGAGCTACCCTAATTCCCCCCGCCAATCCTCCCACAGAACGTTCCCAAGCTCTCGGGAAGAAAAAGAGGAATAAAAAGAAAAAACCAGTAACACAGGGCACAACCGTTCAACAAACTGCGGCCCAATTACCCGCCCCAATTATTCTCGTGCCCCCCCCCGCAATTTGTAGATCCCCCCCAGCCCCCCAAAACATCACAGCCTTACGCTATCGCTGCCCAGCAGCCTAAACCGCCTGCTTCAAGTCGCCCTAGTGGCCACTACCAGACACAGGGGCCCACCCAAATGTCTACAGGCGCGCTCAACATAGCGAGAGCCGCCATAGCGGCACTCAACGCGGCCATAGAGGCCATCGCCGCAGGACAAAACCCTTTGCCAGCCCTTTTTAACGGCTTGGCACAACTCACCACAATTCTTACGTGGGAATTTAATGGGGCCTCATCGGGGCCTTAAATTAAGAATTGTGTATTGGAACCCTGGGGACATAATCGGCAAGACAGCCGCCCTCAGAACGTTAGTCCAGGAACACGATGTTCACATTGTGTTACTGGGCGAAACGAAACTCCGAGGTGAGAATGAGCTCCGCATTCCAAATTTCTTCACCTATAGGCGAGACGAAATTTCTCCCGCTAATATGGCCTTCAGGGGTACGGCTGTATTAATTAGGCGTGACCTTATTCACGAATTACTACCCCTTCCCCATTTTACATACACTCGGTCTATAGGTGTAAAACTAAAGGTCGGCAATGCGGAGCTTAAAGTCTTCGCCGCATATAAGCCACCAGCAACCCCCTTCGATCCAAGTGACATCGACAATATCTTTTGCGATGCCACCCCCACACTTATTCTAGGTGACCTTAATACCAAACACCAACAATGGGGTTCACGTATTTCATCCAAATCGGGTCGTGAACTAAAAGCAGATGCTGAGAGCAAAAACTATTTAGTCATCGGTCCAGGATCACCAACGCACTATCCCTCTACGGACAGTCACGCACCGGACGTACTAGACATCGCCTTAGCCCACAAGATCAGCTGGTCAATGTCGTTAGAGGTCCTCCACGACACTGACACTCAGCATCTGCCAATCTTATTGGTCCTTGGAGTGTCTGCAACTGGTAAACCGCTCCCCAACCCCCGTAGAACAACTGACTGGGCCAACTTTCACCGCACCATGTTGGGTTATCAACTCCCGACTGGTGGCATTTCTACTCCCTTAGAAGGCGCACCTCCGCGCTAAAATTCAAGAAAAGAGGGCCCTACGTAAACACTGGTGCCAAACACGTTGCCCAGTTGCAAAGAGGGACCTTAACAAGCTCAGCGCCGAACTGCGGGCAGAAATCGCCAATTATAGGCAGCACTCGTGGGACCAAGTGATATTTAAAGCTTGTGAGGATGACACGGCTCTGTATCGCTTGGCCCGACAAATAACAAAAACCCCCGCCCCAATTTGCCCTCTTATAGATTCTGCTGGCATTCGTCACTACCACGCAGCGGAACGCGCGGAACTTTTTGCGGACCACTTTGAGGACCAATTTAAGCCGAACCCCATTATCGACCCTGACCACACGTTAGGAGTTACAGTACGCGTAGAGCAGTTTCTCGCGGCCCCAGCCCCACCACTCAGAGGTGATTATTTTATTTCGCCTAAAGAGGTTAGGAAGGAGGCCTCTAAACTTAACAAGCGCAAATCACCCGGTCCCGACGAGATTCCAAACACAGCGATTATTATGCTGCCTAGGAAGGGTCTGGTGGCACTCACCCGTATCTTTAATGGGATACTGCGCACTGGACATTTCCCATCTTCGTGGAAGATCGGCAAAATCATTGTTCTCCCGAAACCAGGGAAAGATCGTCATCGCCCAGAACATTACCGACCGATTACATTGCTGTCCAATTTAGCCAAATTGTTCGAACGCCTACTTTTACTTAGGATATCCCCGCATATCCAACTTAGGCCTGAACAGTTTGGCTTCAGAGACAGCCACAGTACCACTCTTCAGCTTGTACGAGTGCTCCATCACATGGCCTTCGAGCTAAACAAGGGCAGACGTACAGTCGGAGTCTTTCTCGATATGGAGAAGGCTTTCGATCGAGTTTGGCACGAAGGCTTAATACACAAGCTGTTAGAGACGGACATCCCACCGATGCTCGGGCGTGTAATAGCCTCGTTTCTGGACAAACGTAGCTTCTATGTCTCGGTCGAGAACAAACAGTCAGCATGTAAACCCATTAGAGCAGGGGTACCTCAAGGCAGCTGCCTATCGCCACTGCTCTATGCGCTATTCACCAACGACATCCCCACTCTCAGTGACTCCGGTCTAGCTGAAGGTGTTGAAGACGTCATCCTAGCCCTTTACGCGGACGACAGCGCCTATATGTCCTCCTCCCGCAAAGCTAGTTTAGCAGCCAAAAAAATGCAGCGACTATTGGACACTTTGCCTGGCTGGCTGGACAAGTGGAGAATAGCCGTTAATGCCAGCAAGACATCAGCACTATTGACCGGCCTGCAAAAGTTTCTCCCACCGAAACTTGTGTTTCGAGATCAAGTCATTGAGTGGCAACCCAGCGTAAAGTACCTAGGTTGTATTATAGACCGCCCCTTGCGCATGCGCAAAATGCTAGACCATGTGTCAGCAGGCGCGGTCGCGTCACGGGCGTGCCTTAGACCGGTGCTTTCCTCTGACTTGCCACTCAGAACCAAAATTCGCCTGTACAAATTGTACATACGGTCGAGACTGACCTATGCAGCCCCTGCTTGGTACGGTCTTCTATCTTCTACCAACAAACTTAAGCTCCAGGCAGTCCAAAATAAGTCGCTGAGATTTATCACCGGCGCGGGACGCTACGTCCGCAACTCCACCATTGCTAGAGACACCAAAACCGAGCCACTCGCAGAGTTCATATCTGGTTTGTCGAAACGCTTATTCACCCGCGCTGACAACAGCCACCATGTACACTTAAGGGGCATAGCCCCCTTACACGCCCGCCCGCCGGAAGGCAGGGCTCTCCCCCGAGAGCTTATTCCTGTGGGTGAATAAGTTTACTTATTCACCCCCCTACCTACTCACCTTCTTTCCTAACTCATTCCGCTTTTAACGTCTATACTCGCTTTTATTTCTGCTTATTTTTTGTTTTATTTCGTTTTTATTTTGCTTTTATTTTGTTTTTATTTTATTTTATTTTCGTTTTTATTTTCGCTTCGTTCTTATTTTATTTTAATTTCGCTCTTTTGTTTTGCTTTGTTCTTACTTTTGTTTTATTTTGCTTTTATTTTTGTTTTCGTTTTTGGCGCCTACTCTCGTATTTTACCTTCTACTTTCTGTATCGCTTATGGCGACAAAATTATTACCCACAAGGGGGCCTGAAAAGTAGGCCTCCTTTCTAATATTTCACCGGGGGTGTTCAGCACCCCTGAGCTTCTGCCCGGGTCATGGTGGGAGGTAAACTCCCCTCCCCCGACACCCGCACCTCAACACCCAGTAGGGTGTTAGAGAAGATACCCCGTTGACCAATCAGCTCTTTTCTTTTCTTTTGCTTTGTTTTTATTTTGTTTTTATTTGTTTTATTTTTCTGCTTTTATTCTGGCGCCTACATAACATCTACTGTTTTTCGTATCGCTTCTGGCGACAAAATTATTACCCACAAGGGGGCCTGAAAAGTAGGCCTCCTTTCTAATATTTCACCGGGGGTGTTCAGCACCCCTGAGCTTCTGCCCGGGTCATGGTGGGAGGTAAATTCCCCTCCCCCGACACCCGCACCTCAACACCCAATAGGGTGATAGAGAAGAGACCACCACGACCAATCAGCTGCAGACCCCCTGCATCCCCCCAAACCAGTGCTAAAACCGGCCCCACCTATGCTCGCAGCAATCAGTCGGCCGCCAAACCGCCCAACTGCAAACACGATCATGCAGGGACCTCCGCCTTTTGCACCTAGTGCATTAAACATAGCCAGGGCCGCCATAGCGGCATTAAACTCGGCTATAGAGGCCATTGCAGCCGGACACAACCCATTGCCAGCCCTTTTCAATGGGCTAGCGCAACTCACCACAATTCTCACGTGGGAATTTAATGGGGCCTCACAGGGGCCTTAAATTGAGAATTGTGTATTGGAACCCTGGGGGCATAATCGGCAAGACAGCCTTCCTCAGAACGTTAGTCCAAGAACATGATGTACACATTGTGTTACTGGGCGAAACGAAACTCCGAGGTGAGAATGAGCTCCGCATTCCAAATTTCTTCACCTATAGGCGAGATGAAATCTCCCCCTCTAATATGGCCTATAGGGGAACGGCAGTATTAGTCCGTCGTGACCTTGTTCATGAACTATTACCCCTTCCCCTTTTTACATCTACTCGATCTATAGGTGTAAAACTTAAGACTGGCAATACTGAGCTTAAAGTCTTCGCCGCATATAAGCCACCACTAGCCCCCTTTGTTCCAATCGACATAGGAAACATTTTTTGTGACGACACACCCACCTTAATCTTAGGCGATCTAAACGCCAAACACCAACAATGGGGTTCACGAATTTCAACCAAATCGGGTCGTGAACTAAAAGCAGATGCTGAGAATAACAACTACTTAGTCATCGGTCCAGGTGCTCCAACCCACTACCCTACTGCAGATAGGCAAAACCCTGACGTACTCGACATTACATTAGCACACAATATCAATTGGCCAATTACATTGGAAGTCCTCCACGACACCGACACTCAGCATCTGCCAATCCTTTTGGTCCTCGGAGTGTCAGCTAGTGGGAAATCTCCCCCGCCCCCCACTAAAACCACAGACTGGGCTAAATTCCATAAACTTATGCTCACCTACAAACTGCCGCCAGGTGGCATCTCAACCCCGTCAGAGGTAGAGGAAGCCGTCGTATCCTTTACGACTGCGATAACGCAGGCCCTTAAGGAGTCCACGAGGTCCTCAACCACTGCCTCTGGCAAGCAACTGCTTCCCGCGCATTTGCGCGTCAAACTTAATAAAAAGAGGGAGCTTCGAAAGCTGTGGTGCCGAACTCGTTGCCCAGTCTTAAAGAGCGAGCTCAACAAAATTAGCAAAGACCTACAAGCGGAACTTGCCCAATTTCGTAAACTTGCGTGGGACAACACAATCTTTAAGGCTAGCGATGACGATGCCGCCTTATTTCGTTTGTCCCGCCAAGTTTCGAAAACATCACCCCCCATTTGCCCTCTGATTGACTCCTCCGGCATCCGCCACTATCACGCCGCAGAACGCGCGGAACTACTGGCCGATCACTTCGAGGACCAGTTTAAACCGAACCCCATTACCGACCCACTGCACACGCTAGGAGTAATAGATCGCGTAGAGCAATTTCTCGCGGCCCCAGCCCCACCACTCAGAGGTGATTACTTCATCTCGCCCAAAGAGGTGAGAAAGGAGGCCACCAAACTTAATAAACGAAAATCACCTGGCCCCGACGAGATTCCAAACACGGCGATTATTATGCTGCCAAGGAAGGGTCTGGTGGCACTCACCCGGATCTTTAATGGGATATTGCGCTCTGGACATTTCCCATCTACCTGGAAGATCGGAAAGGTCATTGTTCTCCCGAAACCAGGGAAAGACCGTCACCGCCCAGAACATTACCGGCCGATCACTTTGCTGTCTAACATAGCTAAGCTGTTCGAACGCCTACTAATACATAGGATATCTCCCCATATCCAGCTTAGGCCTGAACAGTTTGGTTTTAGGGACAGTCATAGCACTACCCTGCAGCTTGTGCGCGTGCTCCATCACATGGCCTTCGAGCTAAACAAGGGCAGGCGCACGGTCGGTGTATTTCTCGACATGGAGAAGGCCTTCGACCGGGTTTGGCACGAAGGACTACTGTACAAGCTGCTGGTTGGTACGGACTTCTATCTTCATCCAGCAAACATAAGCTCCAGGTTGTCCAAAATAAGTCGCTGAGAATACTAACCGGCGCCGGCCGCTACGTCCGTAACTCCACCATCGCTAGTGACACCAAAACCGAATCACTCGCAGAGTTCATCTCTGGTTTGTCTAAACACCTCTTCGATCGCGCTGATAACAGCCGCCATCAACACCTTAGGGGCATTGCCCCACTACACGCCCGCCCTCCCGAAGGACGTCCTCTCCCCCGAGAGCTCATTCCCAGAGGTGAATAATTTACTTATTCACCCTCTTACCCACTCACCCACCTCCTTCCTTTTCCTTACACTCCCCTTTTACCTAACTTTATTCTAGTTCGACTTTTAGCACATTTTTATTTTTATTTTGCTTTTACTTTTATTTTGCTTTTTGCTTTGTTTTCTTTTTCGTTTTATTTTTATTTTGCCTTTATTTTATTTTATCCTCATTTTGTTTTGCTCGTTTTTGTTTTTTAGTTTTTATTCTTTTATTCTTTTGTTTTCATTTTTATTGTATGCGCTTACCATGTTTTTATTTCTATTTTCATCTCATTCCTATTTTATTTTATTATTTTCATTTTTCATTTTTGAATTGTGAAAATTCAACCACCACCAAGGGGCCTGATAAGTAGGCCTCCTTTCAATTTTACCGGGGGGTGTTCAGCACCCCTGAGCTTCTGCCCGGGTCATGGTGGGAGGTAAATTCCCCCTCCCCCGACACCCGCACCTCAACACCCAATAGGGTGATAGAGAAGAGACCCCCACGCCACCAATCAGAGAGAAAGAGCCATATATACGTTTTTATATACATCTCTCATCGCCTCACGTAAATCATTCTCCAAAGTGTAAGTCATCTCCAAAGTTCAAAAAAAAGTGTATGTGCTTCAAGAGAATATTTTCTGTAGACGGCGGACGTGCGTGCACAGACGAGACTAGGTGTTGGTCGTGTTCTGCGTGTTTGCGCCTACGAGTAAAGCGCTTAAAATTTAGACGGGTGCCGCTTTTTCAGCGGCTTTTCGGACAATTTGGTAAGCGCTTTCATTTTATTTTTGCTCGGCAATTCACTTGCCGCGGATCGATAGGTTGTCAGTTTCTCAAGGGCGGCCCCTCCGGGCCCCCCCCCCCCACTGCTGCCTGTTTCGACGCCGAGGTATGTTTTTGTTTTTGTATGTCATAACTTTTAAATAATGCCGCCCCCCGTAGCAGCTCCCCCACCGGTACGCAGAGGTGGCGTACGCAAACGTGGCGTATGGCTACGCTCCCAGCCCTCAGCCGCCGTCGTGGCGCGTAATTTGTTTAGCGGCGAAATCTCTACCGCGGACCGGCCCTTTTCGGTCGCGTTCCCACCCTCTCGCCCTCCGTCTAGGACTTCTATGGCCTCGGCCATATCACAGTCGTCGGTGTACTCGGCCTCTGAGTCCGGCGACGAAGTATTTCGAGATGAGGACCTCCCTACCATGCCTTCAATGCTCTCTCCTATTGAGGACACCCCGCCCCGGCCTGACCCACAATCATCATCGCCCCAACAAGGTAATAAAATCAGCCAGACCAGTAAGGTAACGCCCCCAATGTCAGTACCGCGGAATTTGAACCCGCCCTCAATCCCCCTGCCGCAGCGTGACCCTAGGGTACGTGGCAGAGATGTTAGGCCGAGACCCTTTTCACTCAGCCCATCTAAAGACCCCATCGAGCGTGCCCGACTTGAGGCAAGAGAAGTCATTGCCGATCGGCAAAAGGCTCTTGCCAATCAACCGTCGACTTCCAAAACAGCTGCAGAGGTGCCTCATGAACCCACCCCTGTTGAAGGGATGGAAATCGCTGAAGTCACCCCCCCCCAGCCTGCCGCTCCCTCAACGCTAGCGCCGCCTAGCGGACGCTCGTATGCCCAGGCAAAATAAGCGCCCAAACCGCTACAGCCCCACCATCGCAATCTGTCGCTCAGCCGGCTATCGTTGATACCAGTGCCAACGACAAAGCAAAAAATAGTCACCCTCCCATAGTCGTAGAGTCCCTCCCCCAGTGGTCGACGCATCTAAAAAAGATGCACTCTATATTAGGCCACGCACCCAACGCCCGGCCGTTTGGCAAAGGGGTACGATTTTTCCCAAAGTCGCCCTTGGAGTATCGAACGGTAGTGGCCTATATAGACGAGCTGTCTAAGCTGGACCGCGCAGTATCTTGGTACTGCTACAGCTTAGACAGCGATCGACCACACAAAATAGCCATCAAGGGGCTCCCTCAGGACACCTCGCTTGACGAGCTTGCTGAGGACCTCGCACTCGCCAACTTCCCCGTGTCGCACGTGCGGCAAATTCCTGCAGTTAGGGGTCGGCCTAACTGCATTTATTATGCCCAGCTTCAACACAAGCATGCTACTGCCGAGCTGCAACAGCTGTACGCAGTAAACGAGCTGCTCAGCATGCCTGGCATAACAATTGAGGCTTGGCGTACTCGCCCCGGTCCGGCACAATGCCATAGGTGCCAGGCATTTGGCCACGCCTCCTCTAACTGCCACCGGCCAATCAAATGCGTGCGCTGCGGCGGCGAGCACCCGGCTTCCGACTGCGATCGGCAATCGGTTGCAGTCAAATGCGTCAACTGCAGGCAAGCGCACACGGCCAACAGCCGCTCGTGTCCCATTTTCCGGCGCGAGGCGAGACGTAGGGGGGTGACCATTAACACTCCGTTGCCCCGTAACAAAGCCCAACGGGCTACAAATTTGCCCCCACCATCGCCCACCCCCCTGCAACAGCTACAGCCGCAGGAATACGACCTTTCCGCCGGCACAAATTTAATGCCCCCCGCCAACCCCCCCACCGACAGATCCCAAGCTCTCGGGAGAAAAAAGAGGCCACGTCGGAAAAAATCCGCCCCCCAACCCACAACAACGGTTCCGACCAATACTGCGGTAGCGCCGGACACACAATTTGCCCCCTACATTTTTATGCCCCCCCCCCCAATTTGCGGACCCCCCGCAACCCCCCAATACGTCTCAACCACCCACCACCAACCAACCACCAAAACTAAAAACTCGCACTGTCGCTGCGCAGCAGCATCCACCCCCCGCGCAAATTCGGCCTTGCGGCACACAACACACTCAGGGCCCACCCCATATGCAAGCTGGTGCCCTAAACGTAGCCAGAGCCGCAATAGCGGCACTAAACGCGGCCATAGAGGCCATCGCAGCCGGCCAAAATCCGTTGCCAGCCCTTTTTAATGGATTGGCACAACTCACCACAATTCTCACGTGGGAATTTAATGCGGCCTCATCGGGGCCTTAAATTGAGAATTGTGTACTGGAACCCTGGGGGCATAATAGGCAAGACAGCCGCCCTCAGAACGTTAGTCCAGGAACACGATGTTCACATTGTGTTACTGGGCGAAACGAAACTCCGAGGTGAGAATGAGCTCCGCATTCCAAATTTCTTCACCTATAGACGAGACGAAATTTCTCCCGCTAATATGGCCTTCAGGGGTACGGCTGTATTAATTAGACGTGACCTTATTCACGAATTACTACCCCTTCCCCATTTTACATACATTCGGTCTATAGGTGTAAAACTAAAGGTCGGCAATGCGGAGCTTAAAGTCTTCGCCGCATATAAGCCACCATCAACCCCCTTCGATCCAAGTGACATCGACAATATCTTTTGCGATGCCACCCCCACACTTATTTTAGGTGACCTCAATGCCAAACACCAACATTGGGGTTCACGAATTTCATCCAAATCGGGTCGTGAACTTAAAGCAGATGCTGAGAGCAAAAACTATTTAGTCGTCGGTCCAGGATCCCCAACGCACTACCCCTCTACGGACAATCACGCACCGGACGTACTGGACATCGCCTTAGCCCACAAGATCAGCTGGTCAATGTCGTTAGAGGTCCTCCACGACACTGACACTCAGCATCTGCCAATCTTATTGGTCCTTGGAGTGTCTGCAACTGGTAAACCGCTCCCCAACCCCCGTAGAACAACAGACTGGGCCACCTTCCACCGCGCCATGCTGGACTATCAACTCCCGGCTGGTGGCATTCCAACTCCCTTAGAAGTCGAAGAGGCAGTTAATACTTTCACAACTGCCATTGCACAGGCTCTAAGGGACTACCAAAATTTCAGCCACAGCTTCTGGAAAGAAAATTTTACCGGCGCACCTCCGCGCCAAAATTCAACAAAAGAGGGCCCTACGTAAATACTGGTGCCAAACACGATGCCCAGCTGCAAAGAGGGACCTAAACAAACTTAGCGCCGAACTGCGGGCAGAAATCGCCAATTACAGGCAGCATTCGTGGGACCAAGTGATTTTTAAAGCTAGTGAGGATGACACGGCTTTGTATCGCTTGGCCCGACAAATCACTAAAACCCCCGCCCCAATTTGCCCTCTTATCGACACCGCTGGTATTCGCCGTTACCACGCAGCGGAACGTGCGGAACTTTTTGCGGATCACTTTGAGGACCAATTCAAGCCGAACCCCATTATCGACCCTGGCCACACGTTAGGAGTAATAGAACGCGTAGAGCAGTTTCTCGCGGCCCCAGCCCCACCACTCAGAGGTGATTATTTTATCTCGCCTAAAGAGGTCAGGAAGGAGGCCTCTAAGCTTAACAAGCGCAAATCACCCGGTCCCGACGAGATTCCAAACACAGCGATTATTATGCTGCCTAGGAAGGGTCTGGTGGCACTCACCCGTATCTTTAATGGGATACTGCACACTGGACATTTCCCATCTTCGTGGAAGATCGGCAAAATTATTGTTCTCCCGAAACCAGGGAAAGATCGTCATCGCCCAGAACATTACCGACCGATTACACTGCTGTCCAATTTAGCCAAGTTGTTCGAACGCCTACTATTACTTAGGATATCCCCGCATATCCAGCTTAGGCCTGAACAGTTTGGTTTTAGAGACAGCCACAGTACCACTCTTCAGCTTGTACGAGTGCTCCACCACATGGCCTTCGAGCTAAACAAGGGCAGGCGCACAGTCGGAGTCTTTCTCGATATGGAGAAGGCTTTCGATCGAGTTTGGCACGAAGGCTTAATACACAAGCTGTTAGAGACGGACATCCCCCCGATGCTCGGGTGAGTAATAGCCTCGTTTCTGGACAAACGAAGCTTCTATGTCTCGGTCGAGAACAACCAGTCAGCATGTAAACCCATTAGAGCAGGGGTACCTCAAGGCAGCTGCCTATCGCCACTGCTATACGCGTTATACACCAACGACATCCCCACTCTCAGTGACTCCGGTCTAGCTGAAGGTGTTGAAGACGTCATCCTAGCCCTTTACGCGGACGACAGCGCCTATATGTCCTCCTCCCGCAAAGCTAGTTTAGCAGCCAAAAAAATGCAGCGACTATTGGACACTTTGCCTGGCTGGCTGGACAAGTGGAGAATAGCCGTTAATGCCAGCAAGACATCAGCATTATTGACCGGCCTGTAAAAGTTTCACCCACCGAAACTTGTGTTTCGAGGTCAAGTCATTGAGTGGCAACCCAGCGTAAAGTACCTAGGTTGTGTTATAGACCGCCCCTTGCGCATGCGCAAAATGCTAGACCATGTGTCAGCAGGCGCGGTCGCGTCACGGGCGTGCCTTAGACCGGTGCTTTCCTCTGACTTGCCACTCAGAACCAAAATTCGCCTGTACAAATTGTACATACGGTCGAGACTGACCTATGCAGCCCCTGCTTGGTAAGGTCTTCTATCTTCTACCAACAAACTTAAGCTCCAGGCAGTCCAAAATAAGTCGCTGAGATTTATCACCGGCGCGGGACGCTACGTCCGCAACTCCACCATTGCTAGAGACACCAAAACCGAGCCACTCGCAGAGTTCATATCTGGTTTGTCGAAACGATTATTCACCCGCGCTGACAACAGTCATCATACACATCTCAGGGGCATAGCACCCCTACACGCCCGCCCGCCGGAAGGCAGGGCTCTCCCCCGAGAGCTTATTCCTGTGGGTGAATAAGTTTACTTATTCATCCTCCTACCTCCTTACCCTCCTCCCTTCACTTCATTTCATTTCATTCCATTTTTATTGCCCATCTCGCCTCTATTTTATTTCTGCTTTTATTTCTGTTTTTATTTCGCTTTTATTTTATTTTATTTTCATTTTTTGGTTCTGTTTTTTGCTTCGTTTTTATTTTATTTTAATTTCGCTCTTTTTCTTTTCTTTTGCTTTGTTCTTATTTTGTTTTTATTTGTTTTATTTTTCTGTTTTTATTCTGGCGCCTACACAACATCTACTGTTTTCTTATCGCTTCTGGCGACAAAATTATTACCCACAAGGGGGCCTGAAAAGTAGGCCTCCTTTCTAATATTTCACCGGGGGTGTTCAGCACCCCTGAGCTTCTGCCCGGGTCATGGTGGGAGGTAAATTCCCCTCCCCCGACACCCGCACCTCAACACCCAGTAGGGTGTAAGAGAAGATACCCGCAAGCGCAAGCACCAATCAGAGAGAGGCCATCGCGGTCGGGCAAAACCCGATGCCCGCATTACTGCACGGCCTGCAGCAGCTTACCTACCTCCTGGTCCAAGAATTCTCTTCAATCTAAGGATTGTATACTGGAATCCAGGGGGGGTAAGAAGTAAGACCGATGACCTCAGGTTGCTAGTCCAGCAGCATGATATTCATATTGTGCTGTTGGGCGAAACCAAGTTACGACCTGAGCAACCATTATGTCTACCTAATTATTTCGTCTACAGGCGGGACGAAATAAATGCCACAAATAACATCGCTTACAGGGGCACAGCAGTGCTGATTCGTAGAGACCTTGTCCACGAAAGTTTACCCCTGCCAAGCTTTGTCTCAACTCGAGCGATAGGCATTAAACTAAAAGTCGGTAACACCGAACTTAAGGTTTATGCCGCCTACAAACCACCTAAGGTGCCTTTCATTTCCGGCGATATAAAAAATATTATGTCCGACGACACGCCCACACTTATACTCGGCGATCTCAACGCCAAACACCGACAATGGGGTTCAAGAATTTCATCCAATGAAGGTAGAGATTTGAAAATCGATGCCGCGGCGCACAATTACGTCGTAATTGGTCCCGGCTCCCCCACTCATTATCCCTCTCAGGACTTATTTCAACCAGACGTACTAGACATAGCACTAGCCCGTAATATCAATTGGCCCATCTCTTTAGAAACCCTCCATGATATCGATTCGCAACACCTTCCCATTTTACTGGTCCTCGGAGTTTCTATTAGGGATAAACCTTTACCACCAATGAAAAACTTCACGGGCTGGACAAAATATCAAGAATTACTGAACTCATTTAAACTCCCCCCCGGTGGCCTGTCTAGCCCACAGGAAGTGGAAACAGCCACTCAGTCACTTACTTTTGCTATCTCCTCCGCACTTGCTCAGTGCACCACGTCTGCCAAGTCAACCTAGGGGAAAAGTTTACTACCGGCACATCTCCGTAGTAAACTTAGCCAAAAACGAGAGCTTCGTAGACTGTGGTGTCGAACTCGTTGCCCAACAATTAAAAAAGTGTTAAATAAATTAGGTACTGAGCTATCGAACCAAATTTCAACTTATCGGAAATGGTCTTGGGATAACACAATCTCAAAGGCCAGCGACAACGATACCGCTCTATATCGTTTAGCTCGCTGTATGACCAGCACCCCTGCACCCATACACCCCCTTGTAGACACGCTAGGTAACCGTCTGTACTCAGCTGAGGAACGCGCGGGCTTACTGGCGGACCATTTCGAGGACCAATTTAGGCCCAATCCCATTGTCGACCACGCCCACACAACATTGGTTGAGGAGCGTATACAGCAGATCCTCACTAGTCATATTGACCCACTTAGAGGTGATGATTTTATCTCCCCTAAGGAGGTCAAAAAATTTATATCTTTTTTAAATAAAAAGAAATCCCCCGGCCCTGACGGAATTCCGAACACGGCCCTATTAATGTTGCCCAGAAAAGGTCTTGTGGCTTTAACCCGTATTTTTAACGGGATCCTGCGCACAGGTTTCTTTCCCACGGCCTGGAGGACAGGCAAAATTATTGTCATACCGAAGCCTGGCAAGAGCCGCCAGAAACCAGAGCATTATCGCCCGATCACTTTACTTTCCAACATAGCCAAACTGTTCGAACGTCTTTTATTGAAAAGGATATCACCTTTTATTAATCTAAGGCCAGAACAGTTTGGCTTTAGAAGTAATCATAGCACCACTCTTCAGCTTACTCGCGACTTACACCATATGGCCTTTGAGATGAACAAGGGCAGGTACACGGTCGGGGTCTTTCTCGATATAGAGAAGGCCTTTGATCGTGTATGGCACGCCAGCTTATTGTTCAAACTCTCTGAGACCAATTTACCCCCCATGTTCGGGCGTATAAAAGCCTCCTTTCTGGAGGGGCGGAGTTTCTATGTTTCGGTTGACAATAAAAACTCCCCTATTAAGACCATTACAGCAAGGGTCCCACAAGGCAGTTGCCTTTCCCCTCTGTTGTATGCACTTTTCACCAATGACATTCCTACGCTTAGCGATAGCGGTCTATCGCCAGGCACACAGGACGTCACCCTAGCATTGTATGCTGACGACAGCGCGTACATGAGCTCATCCCGTAAGTCCCATTTAGCTGCCGCTAAAATGCAGCGATTATTGGATATCCTTCCGTGCTGGCTTGACAAGTGGAGGATAGCAGTAAACGCCTCAAAAACGGCAGCCATCTTAACCGGCCAACAGAGACTATTACCTAAGGAGCTTGTATTCCGCGGACAGGTAATTGAGTGGCAGAGTAGTGTGAAATACCTTGGCTGCTTTATCGACCGCAGGTTGCGCATGACCAAAATGGTCGAGCATGCGACAGCCAGAGCGGTCGGCGCCAGGGCGGCCTTAAGGCCACTATTTTCATCTGATCTGCCGCTTAAAACCAAAGTCCGGCTATACAAGCTCTATGTTAGGTCCCGTTTGACGTACGCCGCGCCGGCTTGGTACGCATTGCTATCCGCCACTAAAAAGAAAAAGATCCAATTTGTGCAAAACAAGTCGCTAAGGATAATAACGGGCGCTCCGCGTTACGTCCGCAACGACACAATTGCTAGGGACACAAAGGCAGAGCCGATAGGTGAGTTTATCGCCAGACTGGCCGCCCGGCTGTTTGACATGGTGGACAACAGTGCGCAACCACACCTAAGGGGCATTGCGCCGTTACATGCCCGTCCACCGGAAGGCCGACCTCTCCCTAGGGAGTTAATTCCCCCAAAAAACTAAGCCCTAAGCTTAGTTTTTAAAAAATGTTTAAAATGTCTAAATTGCTTATTATTATCACTTTTATGTTTTTTCAAATTTTTTCGTATCGCTTTTCGAAACTTTTTCATATTTCTTTTCATTTTTGTGTTATTTTTGGTTTTGTTTATTTCTGTCTTCGCCGCTTTTAAGTGGCCATCATGCTAGCAGGGGGCCTGAAAAGTAGGCCCTCTCTATAAAAGCACCGTGGGTGCATTCACTCACGAGACTCGCCCGGGTCATGGGGTAAAACATTAGTTCTTACCCCGACACCCGTACCTCTTTTTACCCGACAGGGGTAAAAGAAGATGTCCACGTATACCAATCAGAGGCATTGTTGCCACGGATCGTTGTCGTTTGTTGCTCTTCTAACGGCGGCCCTTTTGGGGCACCCCTACCGCCCCAGCTGCAGCCGGACTCGCATTAAGGGATGCCGGTAGCAGCCATCTAGCGGAATGCCGCCACCTCCAGGACGCCCACCACCGGTACGTAGAGGAGGCGTACGTAAACGGGGCGTATGGTTACGCTCCCAGCCCTCAGCCGCCGTCGTGGCGCGTAATTTGTTTACCGGCGAAATTTCTGCCGCGGACCGCCCCTTTTCGGTCGCGTTCCCACCTTCTCGGCCCCTATCTAGGGTTTCTATGGCCTCGGCCATATCCCAGTCGTCGATTTACTTGGCCTCAGACACCGGCGACGAAATGTTCAGGGATGAAGACCTCCCCACCCTTCCAAAAATGCTCTCTCCAATTGAGGACTTTCCACCCCGGCCGGATCAGAACTCGTCCTCGTCCAAAAAGGGTAGCCAAACTAGTCAGGCTAGTAAGGTTACTCCCCCATTTACAGCCCCACTAAATTCAAGTCCGCCCTCAATCCCACTGCCGCGTCGAGACCCTAGGGTGCGCAACGAAGAGGTAAAACCCTTCTCGCTCAGTCCAGCGAACGACCCTGCGGAGCGTGCCCGCTTAGAAGCAAGAGAGGTAGTTGCCGATCGAGCAAAATCCCTGGCCATGCAAGCCCCGTCCACCTCTAAGGCAACCGCAGAGGTGACCCATGACCCCAACCCAGTTAAAGGGATGGAAGTAACCAAAATTCCCCCCCCCCCCTCAGCCCTCAACGTCAACTTCAGCGACACAAAATGGTCGTTCTTATGCTCAGGCAATAGGTTCGAGCCAAACAGTTTCTCAGCCGGCACTAAGTGCTAAAGCCCAACCCCCAAATAAAAACGACCAAGACGGCCAAGATGCCAAAAACAACAGTCACCCTCCCATTGTCGTCGAGTCCCTGCCTCAGTGGTCGACCCACTTAAAAAAATTGCATGCATATTTAGACCACGCCCCTAATGCCCCTAATCGCCGAGTTGCAGGAGCTATAAGCAGTTAGTGAGCTACTTAGTATGCCTGGCATCACCATTAAAGCGTGGCGTACACGCCCAGGCCCGGCACAGTGCCATAGGTGCCAGGCATTTGGCCACGCCTTCTCAAATTGTCACCGCCCAATAAAATGTGTCCGCTGTGGCGGTGAGCACCCCGCCTCGGACTGTGATCGGCAAACGGCTACACTTAAATGTGCAAATTGCAAGCAGGCGCATACAGCAAATAACCGTTCTTGCCCGGTATTTAGGCGTGAAGCGATATGGAAAGGGGTGACTGTAGCACCTCCGCTACCTCGGCGCAACACAAAACGGACAACTCCATCTGCCCCCTCCATTACCTACGCCCCTACAGCAAATACTCCCTCAGAAGTACGATCTTTCGGTAGGAGCTACCCTAATTCCCCCCGCCAATCCTCCCACAGAACGTTCCCAAGCTCTCGGGAAGAAAAAGAGGAACAAAAGGAAAAACCCGCAACACAGGGCACAACCGCTCAATAAAATACTACCTCAGTAGCAACTGTGGCCCAATTATCTGCCCCAAAAATTCTTGTGCCACCCCCACAATTTGTAGATCCCCCCAGCCCCCTAAAACCTCTCAGCCCCCCAAAACATCACAGCCTTACGCTGTCGCTGCCCAGCAGTCTAAACCGCCTGCGTCAAGTCGCCCTAGTGGCCACTATCAGACACAGGGGCCTACCCAAATGTCTACAGGCGCGCTAAACATAGCGAGAGCCGCCATAGCGGCACTCAACGCGGCCATAGAGGCCATCGCCGCAGGACAAAATCCTTTGCCAGCTCTTATTAATGGCTTAGCTCAACTCACCACAATTCTCACGTGGGAATTTAATGGGTCCTCATCGGGGCCTTTAATTGAGAATTGTGTATTGGAACCCTGGGGGCATTAACGGCAAGACAGCCGCCCTCAGAACGTTAGTCCAGGAACACGATGTTCACATTGTGTTACTGGGCGAAACGAAACTCCGAGGTGAGAATGAGCTCCGCATTCCAAATTCCAAATTCACCTATAGGCGAGACGAAATTTAACCCGCTAATTTGGCCTACAGGGGTACGGCTGTATTAAAGATGCGAGCATAATGGGCTTTATGTTTGTGATATTTAATGGAAACACAAAAGGTAATTTTGACTTTTGAAATATGCGTGATTTCAGGAGCAAAATCATGTACATTGTTTGAAATAATATTACAAGCTTCGATATTTTCGTCCGTGGTAATCCCTAAAGCAAGATCATCGTCATAATACTCTCACCTCACTCACCTTAAGTTTGATAAATGATTTCCGGTTGAGAAACATACATATGTCTTTTCCTTCACTGATTGAACTGTCTCTATACAACATAGTTTGTGGTAAACCTCTGTTGCTGTTTTGATTGATTTTATATACCTAGCTCGAGAAAAACTTAGGATGGGTATTTGTTTTAAATTCAGCAAATCCTAGGTAATTATTTTAACATTCCCTCTTAAGTTTAGTTACCCTTTTTCTCAGTGTGCTGTAAGAATCATAGTCCAAGAGATTTCCATATTGTTTCCATAATTTATGATATTTTCTTTTTTCTTTTAGCATTTTTCTCAAAGACTTAGTGCACCATATTGGTGAAGAAACTGATCGTTTAACTGTTAGTGTTGGTACGTATTCAGCCACTATACCTGCAAGGATATTATAGAAAATGGAAATGCATTGTTCTAAATTTAACGAGTGAAACAAATGAGTCCAGTTAATTTTTGAAAGAGCCGAATTAATTACTTGGTAATCACATGCATGAAAGTTATAAATTTGTTTTACGGCAGGTTTTAGATAAGGGATATATTCAAAACAAAGAGTTATCGATAATGAGGGATGATGGACATCTTCGTTAACGAGAGTGTTGCTACAACTATATATATTTCACAATTTATGCAATTACCTAAAATTAAATCGAGAATACGAGAACTCGTATTATAGATATAATTATATTGATTTAGGCCAGTGAGCGACATAAATTCGATTAACACCTGTGTCAAGTTATTTTCCTGTGAGGTTGCAATTAATCTATCATCCGTTCCGACTGCCCAGTTAGTATTAGTCATATTAAAATCTCCACATAGCAAAAATAAGTCGTTAGGTTTATCTAAAACTAATTTTGCAGCTATATCAAAAAAGAAAGTATCTCGGTAACCCGGCGCGCGAGGAATGTAAGCGCAGCATATGTTTAAATAATTATTGTTATGTTTATTATCGCCGTGCGGTTAACACACCCATATCACTTCACAATGCGCCGGCGCGCGGCGGCGGTACGGGCCAGTCGCGACGAAAGGGACGGAGCGCGGCCTTAACCGCTACAGCCACCCTACCTCATTGTGACGCACCGCTGGCCTCAGCCGATTGGTCTGCTCGGCAAACTACATATCTGGAGTCAAATACTCGCGATCGTAAAAGTCAGGTGTTAAGCAAGTCTCACTCAAACAAATAAAGTCATAGTCCGCTATACCCACCTGCGCTAAAATATCATGTGATTTTGTACGAAGACCGCGTACGTTTTGATAATATCCTAATAACTTACGGTTGAAGATAGATAATTAAAATATTACGGTAGACTATAGCTATTAAACTTAGGCGAATATTTATACTAAATAAAACGACATACAGTTTCTCAATATAGCACCTTTTGCTATTTTTTTTTATTTAGAAAAAACGTGAGTACAAAATACATACTGTAAACCGATAACCGTGACACGTAAACATGTTTGTTACTTCTATAAACGCATATATATGATTTATGTATATTTTTAAAATATGCAAAATAACTTATATTCTTCACACAACTATTACTACAGTTAGCTGTAGTCGAAACCAATAATAGTAAAAGTAACTTGAAATGAATTTAATATACAACAATGATAATTATTTTATATAAAGATATATGTAACCAACAACAAACGTAAAAATGTATTTTCTGCTCAGAGCTGATATGAAAAAACAGTCATTTTATTTTACCCAAATCCGAATATTTTGATAAACGAATTACACTCGATTTTTCACTTTTACGCATTCCTTTTTTTTTACGCATTAAAATTTTGCAGTCCCTAATTGAAATTGAGTTTATTTTCTGGTGACAAATGATCTCCAACATAAATGTTTCTTGATGGTCCAGAAATTCCTATGTCAGTTGAAGTAAGTCCTCGGCGCGTGCGAAAAGCTGACAACAGCTGATCCTTATACAGGCCCCTGGTGAATTTGACTACTATAGCTGGGATACCCTGATGAGGGGTCATCCTTGTTCTCAAAACGACGCACTCGATGTACCCGGTCGGGTCGACCTCTTTTTCATCTAACGTCAGCCCTATCTTATTGCAAATAGTGTGTAGAATTGTTTTCAGGCTTTCACCACTAGTCGAGGGCACTCCAGAGACTTCCACGTTATTCAACCTTGAGTATTGTTCTTGAATTTATTTACTTCTTGAAAAGATAATATGGTCTCTTTAGCAGTGCTCAACTCGGTTTGTTGTGGCTGATAGCGATGCAAGTAGCAATAAGTCGACGCTAGTGCCTCTATCAGGCGATTTAGGAGTTAAAAATGCATTTTCAATCGCTACGCGTCATAGAATACTCCAAAATCGGAATTATGAATGACAACAATCGCGATTAGCGAGCGGTTAGCAAGCCATATGAACTGTCAAGTTTGCGTTTACCTTTTTAATGGCCGCAAACTGATCGCTTTCTGATTGCAAAGCTAAAATCAAATAAATTAAAAACTTTAGACATTTTCAAAACATTGATTGTTAAAGCAGATATCCGCAAGAAATGAATCAAAGTTACGTAACACAAAAGAAACCAGTGTACGAGGTCAGAATACGCTTTGTCGTACCTAATACAATTTTCTGTTTGAACTTGTGTTTTGGTTAATTTTGTATGTGTTTGTGAATTTTAATAAATATAAAATACTGTTACAACAATAGTATTTTATCATTAGGCCAACTAAATTAAAACAAACAACTTTAACAATTGTATACTGTAAACATAGGTAATCAAAGTGAATTAGAAGAAATCTACCAATTTATATATTTCTATAAGGCAGAGAGCAAATGTCACCTATAGGCTATCCTGTCCTACAGGATAGCCTATAGGTGTTCTTAAACACAATATTGCAATTAAAAAGTAGTTTTTGAACAAACTTAATCAGCTGAATATTACTCAACAGAATAATCATTATAAAATATTTGTTGGTCAATTCTAATAATAATCTGTGTGTGCAAAATTTCATTTCATCATTGTCACAAACTTAAACATATTGTATAAAGCATTAGTAGGATTTCTTCCATTACTCTTTTCCAATCCTAGAATATGCTGCTTAGCTCCAGGACCTACTTATTATAACTTACTGTTTACCTTAATGCCATATTGTTTATAGATAATTTTCTAAATGATTTTGCAGATAATATGATGAAGATATGTTACAAGGTTGCTGTATACATATATATATATGTGCTAGTAGCTATGCTGTCATGATAGTAAAATGGAATTAACACCTGAATTTGTGAATACTGCAACTTTTCTGCAAATAAGAAAGGACAAAATGTAGTCAGCAGTACTATCTATATATTAATAAATAAATGTTACTAAGGTATAAATGAAATATATACACAACAAGCAGACATGGAATGAAATATAATTGTTACCATAATACAACAAACTATAAAAAGAAACCGGCATTTTTTGTAATACCAGTAAGGTGCCAAACAAGCTTGCAGTCCGCCTGATGGTAAACGGTCACCGCAGAATATGGACACGTGCAAAAACTAGGGCATCACTTGTAAAAAAACTATTGACCTATCACTTACCAACAAATTATTTACAAACAAAAGTTCATAATTGTTGGTTGATGATGACTTAAAGAGTGTATGAACAAACCATACACTTAATATAATGAATACACAAGTTTTTGTTGTGTAACCACATCTACAACTTATAAGGGTTCAATTTTAAGTGTAGGAAATCAATATTCAAAGATGGCAGTCAACACTTACTTCTACAATAGATTATTTTAATAAAAAGCAAGCTTTACTTTAGCCGCTAGATCATCTTCTACCATGATAAACTATTGTTGCCTGCTTAGTCTTGGCATATCTAATATGCGGTTAATGGACTATGAAATTATAGCTGTCCAGGGTGTCAAGGTAAAGCAGCTTTCACCAAGTGTATAGGTCAAAAGTGGGAAATTTTATAAAACTGTGACTAGTGCTCAGGACGGTTCACCTCATAAGCTCAAAACTGCTCTTCAGGCAATAGAAAGTGCAACGCTTGGAGATCCTTTACAGAGTAAAAAGAGTGCTCGTAGAACTTATTAACAAAGGAAAAAGAAGGTTCTTGATTAGAGACCGTAGTCATAAGAATAATGAAATCTGCTTCATTCTCATGCCACTATCAATTCTAACTCAATGTGATAGGACCAGGTGGACTGACAACCAAGAGGGTTGTCCTAGATGAATTTAAGTGGTACAGACCGATTTGTTTAAGAAATACATGGGTGACGCCTATATCTAGCAGTGTTTGTAAGGCTGATATGTTAATGAAATCATCAAATCGTTCAGCAGTTCACTTAAATGATATGCATAAGACTTTTTTTTAATGATAGAACAGTTATGAAATGATAGATTTTAGTTAAAAACTAGTACCAAATAAATTGAGAAGAATTTTAATTAAATTTTTTATTACATTATTTAAATTCTTGTACTTAATCTAATTCTACTGTGGTATCCCGCTACAATATTCGATCCATTTAAAGCAACAATGATCCTTTGTTGATGTTTTCAGTACTTGACTTTTGTAATACTTTTGCTAATAGTATGTCTACAGTTCACATTCTTAAACTTGCATTTCCAAGATTACTGAAACAATTTATAAAACATTACTTCACTGGCTGTGACAGTGACAGGCAATCTGAAATAAAATATCAACATCATCTCTTTAATACTGAAACAAGAAAAATAATAAGATATCGGTGGATTGATTTTTAAATAATTCCTTAGTACTGACTTTTTGTGCACATACCTAAAATATGCATTACACATTATACTCAGCAAACGAAACTATTCTTTACTGGATATATTACATAATGAAGTATCTTTTAACGGTGGGCAAAATATTAAAAGAAATTTTAATACCCATTATTCAGCGCTGTTTTCTCAAGACTTGTCAGTCAAATAAGTGCAACTATACATCTATTAGGTTTAATCAAACTTAAGCTATGATAGATATTTTGGCATCATATTTAATATGTCAGAACCTGTACGAAGAATCATGTTATGTGAGTACTACAGAGGAGTAGCTCTCAATGCTTAGTATACAATTTCAGTATAAAACTGCCATTAGATAAACAGCAGTATAGAGACAGGCTTATTTTAATTCCACAAAATCATGGGATTACCTATTTATCACTTGTATTTGCAGCGTATGTAGGGATCTAGAGTAGGTATTGGCTTTAAAGCGTGACTATAACACAACAAACAAATCTTATTTGTTAACATACCTTCGATTGGAATTATTGTTGTCCAGAGTACCTAAGACCTCAGGTACGACGTTTTGGAAAATGCCACAATTATTACATTTTTAGATTGTTGAAGATTATAGACATAATAATCTCAACATTACTTATCATTAATAAATCTGCATTACTGGCCAGTACAGATGTTTAACCTTTTTTTGATGAGAGTTCAAATAATGACATTACAGTAATTATAAAATCTAATGATGTGTGTCACATATATTTTATTGTGAAAAATATATTTTTCATGTTATTGTAATTTATGTGAATATAATTTACTAGTGACAAAGTGTTTATCTTATTACTACTGTGACGACTGTCAAACTTTCACAGCGTAAGCTATATATTAGCATATAAAGGATTAGGTCCTTTAGTTACTCTAACGGTTATGGATTCTTACACGTTGGCGGCGTCAAACAGTATTAATGGCAATTGTAGTGATGTCACTGTTGATAAAAGAAATGACACAGGTATGCCGTACATTGAAAAATTGGATGGTAATTCAAATTTTACTACATGGAAATTTTTAATGGAACTATACCTGATCCATGATGATCTGTGGGAATATACAAGCGTGACACCACTCAGTACTGATGTAAAAGGGTGTAAAAGGGATCAAAAGGCACGAGCCAATATTTTCCTAATGATAAAACCGCATTGTTTAGTTCATGTGCGTCAAGCGACTTCTGCGAAACAAGCTTGGGAAGCATTGAGGACAGCATTTGAGGATAGTGGAGTAAACAACCGGTGTCGACTGCTAAGCAAATTAGTGAGCTTTAAGTTAGAGCAGTTTAGTACTGTGAGAGATTATGTAACTGCTATGATGACTGTTTCTCAACAATTAAGGGATTTGGGAAAGGAGATAGATGATGAATTGTTTACAGGACAACTCTTACAAGGACTAACAGATTCATTTCAACCAATAAGAATGGCAATAGAGAACTACAATATTACTTTGATAACGGACTACGTAAAAACTAAACTTCTTCAAATGGAAGATAGCATCAGCGGTGGAAGTTGTTTACAACCAAGTGCATTTACTACAAAGGGATATAATAAAGAAAAGAAATTTATCCAAGATGTCGAGATAATCCAAGGAATAAAAAGGAATCTTCAGCACTTGCACTCGCTACTGAAAAAGGAACTCAAGCTAAATGGATCATTGACTCTGAAACGTCATCTCATATGACGAATCGGCAGGATTGGCTACAAAACTATGCAAAAAAGAATGAAAGGATTGAGATTTCATGTGCGAATAGTAGTAAGGTTTATGGAGAAGGATTTGGAAATGTGGTAAGTGAGAATTCTGATTTGACTATAAGGAATGCTATGTTTGTTTTTGGACTAGCAACTAATCTCTTAAGTGTAAGTACCTTAGTTAAAAGAAACTTCATTACAGTTTTTTTAAAGAGAGGTTGCGAAATATTTAAATCTGATGACTGTTTCATAAATGGTAATCCAGAAATTACGGGTGTTGAGGAAAAAGGTGTGTATAAACTAAAGCATTTTGTACAGGTAATTTTTTCAAACATTTATAATACATTGGAATGTTCTCCATGTTTATTAGGTAAGCAAACGAAGCAACTATTTCAGAAGAGCGGTGCTACACGGGCTGATGAAATATTAGAACTCGTGCATTCAGACCTCTGTGGACCAATGAGTAATAATTCACTTAATGGTTGTAGATAGTACTTAACGTTTATTGATGATAAAACTAGAAAAACATTTATTTATTTCTTGAAATGTAAAAGTGAGGTATTTGAAAAAGTCGTTGAGTTTAAGATATTTGCTGAAAACCAAACGGGTAAAAAACTAAAAGTTTTAAGAACGGACAATGGGACTGAGTATTGTAACAAACGTATGATGAATTTATGAAAGCATTTGGCATTTAACACCAACTTACGGTCGAATATACGCCTGAACAAAATGCAGTTGCAGAACGTGCAAATCGCACAATTAATGACAAAGCAAGAAGCATGTTACAGGAAGCTGGGTTAGATGAACGTTATTGGGCAGAAGCACTAAACACTGCTGTTTTCCTAAAAAACCGATCTCCAACAATTGCAGTAAAGCAAATGACTCCTGAAGCGGCTTGGACAGAACAGAAGACAGATTTAAGCATGATCAGGATTTTTGGTTGTAGAGCCTTCATGCATGTACCGGATGAAAAACGGACAAAATGGGATGCAAAGAGTAAAGAACTTATTCATGTTGGGTACTGCGATGATTCTAAAGCTTACAGATTAATAGATCCATGCACTTCAAAATTGCATAAAGCAAGAGATGTGGCAGGACGAAATGAGTATAGAAAATACAAATAAAACTATAGAACAAGATCCAATAGCGATTCTTCCTGTAAATGATGACGAAGAATGTAATGAACAGACAGATGAAACCCATCAAACAGAAGATAGAGATAATTTTCGGCCAGAAGAATTTGAAGATGTAAGTGAAGATAATACCAATTCAGAATGGACTGGATGGCATGTACCTAATATTTCTAAGGTGACAGTTCATTCTGAAGATACACAAATTGAAGTAAAGAGATATCCTATGAGAAATAGAATTTCCAAAAAATTTCCAGATCACATTTTATATTATGTTACAGCAGAATATGATTATCCTATTACTTTGGAAGAAGCACTATCTGGAAGAGAGGCAGAAAAATGGAATAAAGCAATTCAAGAAGAGGTGGATGCTCTAAAGAAAAATAAGACTTGGATTCTAGTGAAGCCTAATCCAAGATGCAACATTGTTGATTCGAAATGGTTCTTTCGGATCAAAAATGAGGCGGGGAATAAACAGAGGTACAAAGCTCGACTTGTTGCAAGAGGATTTAGTCAGAGGAAAGGTGTGGATTATCAAGAAACATTTTCTCCAGTTGTGAGACACAGTACTCTGAGGATTTTACTAGCGATGGCTGTTGAGTTAAATCTATACATTGATCATATGGAAATCAAAACGGCGTTCCTCAATGGTGAATTAGATGAAATAGTTTTCATGAAACAGCCTGGTGGTTTAATTGAAATAGGTAAAGAAGATATGTTTGTTTTTTAAAAAAATCTTTATATGGGCTTAAGCAAGCACCACGAGCATGGAATTTGAAACTGAATCTAGAACTGCAGATGTTAGGTTTCAGAAAATCTAAAAATGAACCATGTGTGTATATAAGGAAAAATGAGAGCAAAAATAATCATAATAGCTGTTTATGTGGACGATCTACTCATATTCTGGAATAATGATAAAGATTTGAATGACATTAAGAAAAAATTAATGCCAAAATTTGAAATGAAAGATCTTGGAAAAGCAGAATTGATTTTAGGCATGAGACTGAAACAAGAAAATTCAGAAATCTAAATTGACCAGGAAGACTTCATCGACAATTATTTATCACGAACGCGCTACTCGACAACGGCGGTATGTTGTGGGTCAGCACTGGGGTTAGGCTGAAATTGGTTGTCGAAATGGACAGCCTGTAGTTCCGGTCTTTCCTCAGCCGAGTAGCAGCGGCTGCCAACACTGTCAAAAAGGGAGTAGATTGGGTCCTGGGTGTTTGTTAACTGACGGACAAGATGATAGGGGGTAGCGTCGTCCTCACAAGCCCTAGACACCGTATTATCCCAGGACCATTTTCGATATTTCGATATTTCTAAATAGAGATCTGCACTAACCGCGTTCAGCTCTTTTTTCACAACGGGGCACCGCGTGTGACACCAAATTTTGCGAAGATATCTCTAATGGAGGAGTTTTTCTACGTAAATGGGGGGGAAGTAATTTTTTACTCTATGAAGTGGTTGCGACTGTGGTACAGTCGGCGAGCGCTTTTGAAATGGTGGAGGTAAAATAGAGAGTGGCCCTTTCCACTTCTTCGGGGGTGGAGACGCCACCAGCGAGGAGGGTAAATGATGTCATTTTTTGTTGGAAGGTAGTCCAGTCTGTAATGTTTTTAGGCCTAGGCAGAGCCTTACCACTAGCTGCTATTCTGAGAACCAGTAATATTGGAAGGTGTTGAGTGTCCATATCTAGGAGAACTTCCAGGGATATAAACCAATTTATTTTGTAAGCTTATAGTTTGTCGAGTACGTGGTGTTGCGACTTATCGTCAGTTGGATAGTGGGTTGGGGAGCCGGGGCCAATTACTAAGTTATTGTGATCCTCGGCGTCAATTTTTAGCAGTTTACCAGATTTTGATGAAACTCTAGAGCGCCAATGCTAATGTTTGGCGAAAGACTTTTGCCCATTCTTTTTCACCCCGCTGTACTGTGTCTTCGCTAATGTAATCATCCCTAATCAGGAGAAGCTGCTGTTGAAACTTAACTGCATTGAGGTGACGATTTCTCACAATTTTGCTGGCAATATATCGTTCTTCTCTAGCTGTAGTGCATCAGGGATGGCCATGACATGGTCTTCTGTGATGCTTTTCGGTTTCTTCGTACCTTTGTTTCACCTTGAAGACCGTTCTCAATGGCACACCCACCATTCTTGTGTGACACATACTGATGCCCAGTCCCAGATATGCCATAATTCTTGCACATTCTTCAGGTGAAAGAGGCATGAAAATTAATGTTTACGTGCTTAAGATACCTTGGCTTATGAATTAAATGTAAATGATCAAAAAACAAATGCGAAAACCAAAGCAGAAAGCTAAAAGTAAAAAAATTACACAGCATTTGAAAAGGGAGCGTTTTTCTTTTTTGTTTATTTTTTCAGCCATTATTTAAAAGGAGGTTGTCAAAAAGGAGTTTTTATATAACAAAACTAAATTTTTTACATAGTGCTTTTTAGTTATAAGCTATAATTATTTTTTATAATTTTAATATTTTTAAACAATAAAAAGTAGAAAAAATATGAATAAGTTGTAAAAATACAATATGGCATTTTTTCCTTAAAAACCTAATATTTATAGAGAAACTATTACATACATTTTCAGTGTACATACATACAGAAATAAAACTGATTTAGACACATTCCATTACATGCATAATGTAGTTTTTATAATATTACCCGAGACAAAATGACATCGCACAATTCACCACGAGTTGTATACTTTCTGTTGATGTAGTTATTTTATGTTTTTGATACAATGTTTTAGTGCGTCGTATGACGTCTGAATGCAAATATATGAAAATAATACTAATATGTTATCCTACCTAGCTAGTAATTAGAATGATAAAGAGCTATTTACAACAACTGTTTTCTATATACAGAGTGTCCCGTAACAGGCGTATCAAGGAGAAGTGGGAAGTAGTAGTAATCTTTAAAATAAGCAAAAAAAATCAAGTCGATAAATTTCAAGTTATCGTTTTTAGGGTTCCGTACTTCGAAAGTAAAAAAAAACGGAACTCTTATAGGATCACTTTGGTGACCGTAAATTATGAAAATGAAGTGCTGTAAATTCGATCTAGCATCATTTATACAAAAAAATGTTAATTTACAGCTAGTGTTGACTTATAAAAACAAAAATAGCCAGCGAACAACATGATTACAGTAAAAATAAAAAGGGCACAAAATTGCAATTTTCCTATTTTTCATAAAAAAAATGATAACTCGAAAACCATCGACTTTTTACTTATTTAGAAGGTTTGAGGTCAAGCTACTTCCCATTTCTCCTTGATACGCCTATTACGGGACATCCTGTATATTTTGAAACTGGGAAAGTGTGAATGAATTTAATTCGCTTTCCCCCCAGTCAGGAAATTTCGAATTAAAATCTTAAATCTAAACAATATAAAAAAATATTAGAAAGAGAGAATATAGCACAAAATAAAACTCACCAGATTAAGAATAGTCCACTTAGATCCTGTAATACGATGACAGGGGAAAGAGATTTTTTGTTAAAATCAGCAGAAAATTACCCACTTTCAAATTTTTCTCTTTAACAGACGAGTTTTTGTTTAAAACAAGCACTGTGTACAAACTTTGAGGCACTACAAAATGGCGTCATTACCTGTGCTGCTGGTGCTAAAACATAGTCATTGGTTTAGGAGTTATTGGAATTATCCGCTCTTCTTACGATCCGCTTTTACCCTAACAACAAAACAAAAACCTCAATTCTTCTTTTAGACATAGACATAGACATAGACAGACATTTATTTGGCACCAGAAAACACACACAATATAAAACAAAACACAAAAATACAAAAAATTTAAAACATACGAATAAAAAAATAATAATTTTAAAAGCAGGACTATACAGAATATTGTGAGTGCTATGATGCCAAAATTGGACATCGACTAAGCATATGCTGCAACACGAGTGTTACAGCGCTGATTTTCAGCGACGCCCATGGTGGAGGTGTATCCGCGAGACTTGTAGTCGTGTGTATTGTTAAATATATAATTATACTTACTTATAATGATAACTAATTGCATATAAATATAAAAGATAAATTAAAAAATATGAGCATACATATAAGATAAACATATCCATACATACGTGCATATAAATACATTTACACATACATATATATATAAATATACACATATAAATCATTACCTTACTATAACTTGGCAAGAATTATATTTGAGAGTTGATTTTGGCCACTGCAAATTAAACTCTGTTTTTGAAATTCCAAAAAATATCTTTTTAATTTTGACTTAAAAGTTTTTAAATTATTCAGATTGCGAATAGGTGGAGGTATATTGTTCCAACACTTGGTGGCCGAGTATCTAAAACTGCCTCGAAAAGCGGTCGTGCGGTGCTGAGGTATTTTTAATACGCTGTCAATGGTTCTCATACTCCGCACGTTGTCTTCTCTACGCCAAATAAATTTTATATTTAGGTATTCTGGTTTACCGAATTTTACTACGCCAAACATAAGTGTCGCCAGGTGCAATTCCCTACGAGAATTCATGTTGAGCATATCTGCGTTATTTAAATATGGGCTCACGTGACTACGTGAAGGGATATAAAAAGCGAACCTAGCACACGCATTTTGTACTCGTTGGACTACCCGTGAAGTTTTTGCCAGCAACCTGGGGCCATAAACAACATCGGCATAACCTATCTTATTTAGGATTAACGAGTCACAGAGTCTTATGCGTAGGTCCTCACTGAGAAAGCCACGTACTCGGTATAATACCTTTAACCTATAGAAGCAATTTCGAGCGATCTCAAGCACGTGACCTTCAAAGCGTAACCCATCGTCCGTCAGCACGCCGAGGTTTCGAGTTTCTGTGACGCGTTCAATCTGTTCACCGTGAATACGTATAGCGGGACTGTTTGCGAGCACACGGTCTATCTGGAGCTTCGATCCCAATACCATGTACTTAGACTTGATCGGGTTTAGTACCAAAGAGTTTTTCTCCGACCACAACGATATTCTGTGCAAGTCTTCGTTTATTTTAGCTACCGCAACGTCGGTTTCATTTGGGTCAAAAGACAAATACAATTGTATGTCGTCCGCGTACAAATGATACCTACAGTGCAAGATTTTGCTACAAATATCGGCTGTATATAAAATGAAAAGGATAGGCCCCAAAATAGAACCTTGGGGTACTCCCCTGGTGAGAGGGTATGGGGTCGAAAACTGCCGGATGCCATCAGTTCGATTTATGCCAACAATTTGAGTACGATTAATTAAATAACTTGAAAACATTTCACTGTGTTGTGTTCAAATCCGTAATAACTTAGTTTGGACAGCAGAAAAGGGACACTTATGCAGTCGAAAGCACGTGAAAAGTCGAGAAGTACCATAATTGTTCCCCTTCCTATATCCTGTGAAGCCAAGATGTTATCCACCACATCGATTAGAGCCGTAGCAGTGCTGCGAGACTTTCTAAAACCTGACTGAAAAACAGGTAGCATATTTTTGTTCTCTAAGTATGGGGTAATTTGCATGCACACAGCTCTTTCTAAAATCTTTGAAAGGCAACAAGGAATACTGATAGGTCGTAGATCCTTAAAATGTGAGACTTCTTTGCCTTTGGGCAAAGGTGTCACTAGAGCTACCTTCCAGGCATCGGGAAAGGTGGATGTAAGTATAGACATATTGACAATTGATGTAATGACTTCTAGCGTGTATGGAAGAGTAAGTATCAACATATCTAAAGAGATGGTATCACTACCTAAAGCATTTGATTTTAGCGACTTTATTATTTATAAGGCATTCGTAGATACTCCCTTACTTCTCTACTCTTTCCCTACGTATTAAATAAAACTCAAAATCAACTTAAAACAAATACAATTAAAAACAAACGGAACAAAACTACTTATTTACTAACATTCTGTATATGTCTCATCACAAGAAACTTGATAGTATATTCCCAAAAAGTTAAAGGCTTCTAGTATTTATCTGAAATTTAACTCCAAACGAAGCTACAAAAAACACGCTTACTTTCAACACTAGGACAAGTCTAATTTAAGATACAAACTCTTTATATGCATATATCAGATACACTTATTCCTCCCTCTGTTTTTTCGTAGGTTTGTAAGCTATTACAATTTTTAAAAGGTCAAAATTGGCATCCACAGTCAAAGCGCTTCTTTTCTACATTTTTCCTTCTCAAATTCTTGGTCAAAAGTCATCTTACATCCTGTAGTGGTTGTGTAGTTATTTTAATAGGAAAATAATAAAACTCCTTCTGAAGGCTCCAGTTTCAAACAGGGTTTGCATTATATTCGAGGTTTTAATATTCTTACCATGGCTTTATATATTTTTTACTCGTTGGTTTGAAATATGTTTCATCTTTTGAAGCCAATAAAAACTTTAAAAATTATGAAGGTTCGGTTTCGCAAGTACATAACGAGGGTGAGTTATGATTATGTGTCTTGCCTTACAAGTTTACTGAACACGAATTTAAATATTATGCCTGCTATTTACAATGCAGAATCAAGTAAGCATAGTTATTTATTGAGTCTCGCTTCGTACTCGTAACATCAGCCAATAAATCTACAGACTGCGTACCTTTGCCTGGTGCATAAAAAACTGACAAAGTTCAGAAGTCGGTAAAGGCGAGGCGACGTTGCACGAAGTTAGTAAAAATTCCTTCAATACTCTCGTCCTCGCCCAACTTCTTAAGCAAATGGGGCCAATGGTGGGGCCCCAGGGTGCTCGAGGCCTCAATTGTTAGTGTTCGGGTGCTGAAACTCCTAAAATTTTATGGTTTGACTATGATTTCTGGTATTCCCTCTAGTATTTATGTAAACAACGTGCCTGTTAGTGGAGAATGAAGTGGGCGCTATATGAAAGTTTATAGGACTTCGGTTGTTGAAGTAAGCGAGACGCACAATACGAAAGCTATGATGGCTTTTTGAAACTCTATAGCTGCTTCATAAGAAGATAGTGAGATAACATTAAATCGCACGCACAGTGCACAGCAGGCTCGCATCGTTTACGTCTTATTTTAAAACTTAAGTGGAAAATTCAACTTCTTCCGATGTTACGATAATAAACTACTTAGTATCGAAATTTTACTAGCGTTCTGAGATTCCTATATAAATTGTCACGTAGCTGAGTGCAGCTGAAAAATTGCATGGAAATCTCAAGTTCTATCATCGCGTGAACTCTATACATACGTTTCGCCCGTTTTGCGGGTCAGGCATTTTACCAAAATTTTGATTGTCTATATCTATCTCTTATAGTTCAGAAACGTAACGAAGCAGTAATTTGTAACGCATGATTTTTGCACAGATTTGAACCACGAAAACTGTTCCATATTTTCCTACAATGAGCCTCTAATGCTTCTGGAGATAGCTCATTCTGATTAACCCAACGTTGGATTATTACACCCTATAAATTTTCAATGGAATTTAAATCCGGTAATATGTCTATATTACGGCGTAAGAATAAGATTAATGTTGCGAACACTACTCTCGCACACCACGCGAACGGTGTATTTGACAATTATCTTGCACAAACGTTATTAACGGCAATTCTTCCTACGGATACACACTTTGAACGGTGGGTAACATGGTCTCCTCGTATTAGAACTATTCGCTCGACTGGGTTGTCGGATTAGTTCTCCCGCGTCGGCCGTTCTCATCCACCCCCATATATTCACTGTTATACGTCCGGACTCCATATTGGGAACTATGTGAGCACTGTTATATCGCGTATAATTTCGACGCCATAAACTTAGACGTCCGTGCTGGCTGGATTTAAAATTCTTTTCATCAGTAAAGATGTCATTACTCCAATCGAAATCTAAGTGCTCCAAACGGAACTCTATCCTTATTATTTAATAATTTTCCGTTAGCGAGGGTTTGACAGCATGCCTACGATAATGCAGACCCTCACTATGAAGAATACGACGAACAGTATCCACGCTTGTGTCAAATAAACCAGCGTAGTGGTTTGTCGGCACGAATCCATTTTCCTCATACTCCCTCACCATGGCTTCACGTTGTGGTGTGTTTATGAGCCGTGGACCTTTTCTGTGACGGTGGAGCAAAGATCTTTCCTCTTTGAATCGCCGTGCCAATAAAACAATTTTAGAAATATGTAGTAATCATAAAGATTTATAATTTATTGATACAGAATATATATTTTTACAGAATATGCAAAGATAGAAAGACATTAAATAACCAATTAAAATAAAAAAAATCTGACAAATTTTTGCTAACATTATGCAAAGCAATTATTAGAATTTTTGTGACAAAGTTAATATTACAAGTAGAAGTAATTTTTATTAAATAATTGAACAGTTTTGAGGCAAACATACAAGTAGTTATTACGCTATGACGCAGAGACCTAACGAACAAACGAGTATTTTTCAGCCTACTCTCTAAGATTTATTACTATGTGTTTTCTGTGACATAAGCTCATAAACTGGTAGTAAATTTCGAAGCGGTAATTAAACTTTTGATGGTCGAATGGCGCATATAGCTGGCTGGCTACTCATCAATGAGTACTGAGTTCGCTTCCAACCAGGAGCTAAATTTGGAAAGAGTCTATATTATGAATTTAATAATCTTGGTTTGGAGTTTTGTAACATTGAGAGTATAATAAATAATAACGACGAATGCGTCTACATAGTTCTGGGAAATTATTTTTTCATATGACAAGGTAACGCAGCGTCGTCTAGTGAAATCTTATTGAACCAGTCAAGTTTATAGGTAATTGCTGTTACACTACATCGATAGATACACACGGATAGATGGCATCAACTCTCGGCTTATAGCATTGTGTTGCTGAATTGTCTATGCACTTTTGCAGCGCACCTTACAGTGCGGTTACAGAAAAACCTTCTCCCACGAAGGGTTGGTTGGCTGAGGCTGTGGAATTAGCTCCCTGCCACGGTTTTCTCTAAGGAATACAGAAAACAGAAAAAACAACGATCACGCGTCGGTTAAATAAAGGTGAGGTGACCTAGACTTTCATCCCGGAAGGTCCACTCCAACAAAAGGGGAACTTCAAAACCCGCACCTAATTACATACACAAACTACATACTAAGTACGGTCAGTTGCAGAACTGCATATAGAATTTCAAAACAAAACAGAATGGCAGCGAGGCACAGTCACTCACACACTTAAAGAAATAAAGTAATATGTCTTGTAGAACCTGAGTAATATTAGTTTCATTTAATATTGTATATAATAATTTCACTAAGAAAATTATCGTATCCGTAGCCTAGTGGCTCGTATCAGATACTCAGTGGTTGTAGATTCGAATCACACCTTATGCCTTTCTTTTTGTTTTTGTTACATTTTAGGAATTATGAATATTTTGTTTCGTTAAACAGCTTAGACCAATTTTCTAATAGCTATTAAGTTAGATGTTTCTGGGGGTATGTGCTGACAAGGTTGTTTGGTGTTTTCATTTAGCTATTAAGTTAGATGCGGTAATTACTTAGGTAGCCATTTTATGTCGTTGTGGATGAGTTACTCTAGTAGGTGTTTTTGTTGATAAGGTTGTTTTGTGTTTTTATTAAATTTCTTTGCTAAAAACAATATGCAGGCCAATATTAATATTCAAGAGAGGATGCATATTATAGAACTACATAATATGGGTTACAATATATCTCAAATTTGCAATGAGACTGGTTTTACCGTAAGTATTTTATTTGATGTTAATGTTATATCATAATTTTTTAATACCACACTTTTTTGTAAGAAAATTTCTAAAAAAAAAAAAAAATATAATTTCAGTAGTTTGAAAAAGGTTTATTTTGATCTAGCTATTAGGTTTTTAGTGGATTACCGTAAAGCGTTGGGTCTCGCGCAACCAAGAGGAGGGGAGTTTATCAACTCGACCTCGAAGTGGACGCCCGCGGCACATTAATGCGACTCAAAGAAGATTCATGGTGGAAGAATACGAGAACCATGGTTTCAAACCGACTGTTGTGTGTGGAAACATGTTTCATACATCTACACACACAGTTCGTCGAGCTCTGCATATTGAAAGATTGCATCATAGAAAGCCAGCTAAAAAACCATATTTAACCAATACCCATAAACAAAATAAATTGTTGTTTGCAAGGAAGTATTTAGATTTTGACTGGGACCACACATTATTCACCGATCAGAAGTCGTTCGTATCATCTGAAAACGGGAGGCTTCATTTGTGGCGCAGAAATGGAACCCATTATGCAGAACAAAATGTTGTCCCAAATATGGAACCTGGACGGATATCACTAAATATGTGGGGGTGGATGACTGCGGCTGGTCCTGATGAATTAGCTTCACATTATGTGGAAGTGTTAGACGAGATCATGTTGCCAACAGCGCGATGTGTTTACCCATTAGCTGATATGCCACAAATACAGTTTACGCATGATAACTGTCCTGTGCATCGAGCGCATATAGTGCAGGATTGGTTTACTCAACAGCCGGACATTAATGTTATTCCTTGACCTGCAAAATCACCAGATTTAAATCCCATAGAAAAGCTTATGGGGGAAAAGGTTTGTTGGTGCAAAAATGGGACATGCGAAATGAAAGAACTACAGAGTCATTAGAGGCTCACTGTTTAGAAATTTGGAATAATATTAGAGGAACAGATATCTGTTCTAATATAGTCGGATCTATGCGGCGGCGCTTGCTTGCTGTGATTGAAAATAATTGAGGTTATATTAAATACTAAAAAATCGGCCAAGTGCGAGTCGGACTCGCGCACGAAGGGTTCCGTACCATTATCTATAAAAACGGCAAAAAAAATCAAGTTTGTTGTATCGGAGCCCCCCTTAAATTTTTGTTTTAATTTATATGAATTATTTATTAAGTAACTATATAACTTAATATTCTGTAAATATTTTAAGCGTCTACCTGTTGCCGTTATCAATATCGGGCAAAATCGAGCAAAAAAATCACGTTTGTTGTATGGAAGACCTCTTAAATATTTAGTTTTCTCATTTTTTTAGTATTTGTTTCTGTGAAAATTTCATAGGGTTCTGCTAATTACCCTTTGGGTACGGAACCCTAAAAATAAAGTACTATTTTTCTTACTATTTATGAATGAATGAATGATGACTTGTATTTTTTTTATTCTTATGGTTAAGTTTCAATTTTCTTTTCATTACGAAAACGAATACTTAAGCTATAACCATAGGAAATATATATATAGAAAAAAGAGACATTTATCAAAAAAAATATTTATAGAATTTTAATAAAAGCCATTTTTATTAGATTGCATGTGTTTTAATTTTTGCAAACAAAACAAAAAGTTCTTATACCAATTGGTCCTTTTCAGAGAGAACTAGATGTCAGAACATAAAAAAAAAGTAATTCCTAACAAAAATACTCAATACGGAAGTAGCGAGATTTGAACCATAGGTTCGCCAAATTAAGTCGCAGCGTTTATGGATCACACCACGGGGCCACGGGGCAGACAACATTGAATGCGAAATAAACAATACTTATGTAGAACAACACTGCTGTTTACACCTAATTAATTTTTTAGGTTAAGAAACCAAAAGATATAAGAACGTTTTAAATAAACTGGTTAGTATAAAGAAAAATAAACCTAATTTCGTCGATTTAAGTTATGTGATCGTGACGCGGTAAAATGACCGGGTGTTTGTGATTATAGTCAAGATCCGAGTTCTCTAGGCGACCACCGGCTCTAATCAGACCGCTTTCTGTGTCTATGAATGGTGTCAATTTGTTAAAGGCTTGACTACAAAGTTTGCCTTGACGTAAACTTTCAAACTCCTTTTCAAAATATTTTTCTTGCAAAACCTTCAGCAATCTGGTTTCTGCAAAATCTATGTCGAAAGCAGTTATAGCAATCGAATCGCGTCGCGGTAGGAGTTTAGCGAATCTACAGACATAAACAATTACGTGTAATAATTTATTCCATGACGAAGTCCGTAGAGCAAAATCATAAATCGCGGAACATTCCTGTGCAGGTGTAACAACAGAATGAATTAGAACCTTGGCTTCTGGTACATCTTCAATAGAAGAGGTGACATCTATGTCATAAATGGGCCATTTTGACGTATCCAACGACAGCCACGATGGGCCGGAAAGCCACAGCGGGTGCGTAACTAACCTTTGAGGCGTAATTCCGCGTGAAATACAATCAGCGGGATTTTCGAAACCTGCCACGTGGAAAAACTTGTCAGCAGATACATTGTCTGTCACTTGGACGACGCGGCTTGCGACAAAGGTTTGCCAACGATGTGGCGAACCTTTAATCCAGTATAACGCTACCTTAGAATCGGTAAAGGCGTAAACATTTAAATTAAAGCGGAGTAAAAAATTATTTATAACGGAGCGAAGAAGTTTAGACAGCAGTACTGCTCCACAGAGTTCCAATCTAGCGATGGTGAGGGGAGAAGACGGAGCGACCTTAGACTTCGCACAAAACATTTGGACTGTGATTCCAGACGCAGATTCCACATCGTTCAGTAAGAAAGCAACTGCCAGAGCAAAATTCCAATTCATCGGCAAAATAGGTGGGCGACTTGCGAGCTATCCTTCTGGGAGTCGTGCTTTCTGGTCGCTTGCCAAAGCTGCCGAAGGGAACTTCTGCCAGTCGTCGTTACCACCACTGCGAAAGACCGATGGTGACTTGGCCCATAGTGCTAAAGAGAAAGCCGATCTACTGGGCAGTCTCTTTGCCTCGAACTCGAATATGAACGATGAAGGCGCTGTACCACCTACTATACCGTGGTGCGGTAAGTCCATGCCGGAAATCTCCATAACGCAGCGGGAGGTCAGGCGGGCGTTGCTTTCTCTAGACGTTCATAAGTCGAGTGGGCCAGACGGTATACCAGCAGTGGTGCTTAAGCAGTGTGCTCCTGAGTTATGTCCTGTACTCACGCGCCTCTTCGCGCTTTCCTACCACACTAGGCAATTTCCGTCTACATGGAAGACTGCGAATGTGCACCCGGTGCCCAAAAAGGGCGATAGATCAGATCCATCGAATTACAGGCCTATCGCTATTACCTCTCTCCTCTCTAAGGTGATGGAGCGTGTGATCAACACACAGCTTCTAAGATACCTAGAAGTACACGATCTGGTCAGTGACCGTCAATATGGCTTTCGCCACGGTCGCTCGACTGGTGACCTTCTAGTGTATCTCACACACCGATGGGCACTAGCCATTGAGAGTCAGGGGGAGGCATTGGCATGTAGCCTGGACATAGCGAAGGCGTTCGATCGGGTCTGGCACCGCGGTCTTCTATCGAAGTTGCCATCTTACGGAGTGCCCGAGGGTTTGTGCAAATGGGTGGCTAGCTTTTTGTCCGGCAGACGCATACGAACTGTAGTTGACGGTAGTTGCTCTGATAGCATGGACATTAATGCTGGTGTCCCGCAAGGCTCTGTGCTGTCTCCTACGCTGTTTCTACTGCATATCAATGACATGTTGGACATCAACAACATACATTGCTATGCAGATGACAGTACTGGAGACGCTTTTTACACGGGTCGTGCAAACATCCCTCGTTCCGTTGTGGAGGAAAACCGACCGGCTCCTGAACAAAACAGCACGTAGTTGCAGAAAGTGAGTGATCACCGAGCGTAGGTACGGATCCCATAATTACGTAACCTAATACGGTATTTATCGCGGGAGGCACTGACGAGTCAGCATTTACTACGTCAGGTAATAATAAGTGCGGAAATAATGAAGCGCCGATCAACACGTCTATTTTATTTGGAGTGGCGAACGTGTCATCAGCGAGCGGTAGGTTTATTAAATGTGGAAGCGCGGAGGTTTTTACCACAGAGGTCGGTAAGTGATCCGTTATTTGATCGACAACCAGCGCGGAAACGTTGTAGTTAACGTTTGAATTATAACGCGAGAAAAATTTAAAATCTACTGAACCCTTAACTATCTTCTCCGAGCCACCGAAACCCTTAACTAAAGTAGATTGAGTCGTGTGTAAGCCTATACCTAAAAGATCGCAACACTCTTTCGTAATAAAGTGACTCTGTGACGTTAAGTCAAGCAAAATACGTATCACGCGTTTTTTGTTGCGCGTATCGTAAGCGACGACTTGAGCAGTAGCGAGCAACACTGTAGTGTCGCGCGTACATTGCTTGTCGGGAAGGCGAGAAGCGAGAGAATGCGTGCGGTCAGCGGTCGATGACGCAGTCGAACATAACGTGACGTCTGCACGCGAACTCGGGCCGGTAACGGCTGGCGAGGCGGGCAGCGAAGGTGGCTGCGTCGTCAGTCGCTCCGCGGTTTTGCGGTTCGAGTCTCGGTTGAAGTGAAGCAGCGTGTGGTGCCTGGACTTACAAACGCGACAAAAGGAATCCGAGTTACACGCGGAAACCTTATGTTTAATACTAAGGCAATTTATACACGCGTGTATTTCTTTTGCCGATTTAAATCTGTCTTCCGGAGACATTTTAATAAAGGCAGCACATTTAAATAAATGTTGGTGTTTTATGTTTGCGCATAAACACTTATTGGGCGAGTTATTTTGCGGAGAATCAACTGTCAGGTACGTCTGATAGTTAGGTGGCGGTGCGGATATATTATTCGAGCGGGAGCGGGAGCGATTTAGTTTAGCAGCATTTGTATTATTATTACAACTAATTGCCGGCGTACGCTGCTATATTTTAGATTGCGTTTTTATAAATTCAACCAAACTATTAAACGTAGGTATCTCATTAGGGTTGGTACTCATCTCAAAAGTGCGAATGGTGTCGCAATCAAGTTTTTTAAGAGCGATTTGTAAAATTATTAAGTCAGCGAGATCTTTAATATTTAAATTTTTAAGCGTGACAACAGAATTTGCAAAACTATCAATAAAAAAATCAAAGTTATTTGCAGACGCATGTGTCATCGGTTTAAAATCAAATAACTGATTTAAATGAGTGGAAGCGAGCAGACGTTTATCGTCGTATTTATCGATTAACGTTTTAAATAAAGTTTCGTAATTTTCCGGTGACGGAGTTATACCAGCACAAGCAGATAACGCTTTACCAGATATTTTACCAAGCAGATAGTACAGCCTTTCAGAATTTGTAAGCGATGGATTATCGTGCACAGTGGATTTAAAGCTGGCGTAAAATAAAGGCCATGAGCGAATGTCGCCGGAAAAAGATAAAAGTTCGACTGCCGGTAGTGTAGGCTTAGCCTTATGCGGAACAAAATCATTTTTTGTATGTGAATCTGACGTTGGGTTTGAAGAATGCTGAGAAACTAGGCATTTAATGCGACTGTACAATTGTTCAAAGGACATTAAGCAACTAAAGTTTGGTTTTTCAGTAGGATATACTTCGAGCAGGCGGCTATCATCTAAAATTTTATGAAAATCTGTTCGTAAATTATCTATATTAGCGCTTTCACTTAGAAAAGTATTTATATTCTCTTTATTGGTTTCAATAGTACTACCTAGATCGAAACTATGCTGCAGAATTTCAAAAATAGCATTGCGTTTATATTCTAAAATTAATAATTGCGGTTCCGTAATTTCGGGTTTGCTATTTTTTGACATTTTGATACACAAAAAACAACGTTTATTTTCAAGTTTATAGGTACAGCGTATAAGTAATCTTAAACGGTTGCTAATTCGAATAATGTGAACAAGGTAACACAAATAGTAACAGTATGTATGTAAGTACTGGTAAGAAAATACCCACAATCTAAATTTATCAACGAATTTTTCAATAGTTTATGGATTTTTAGTACAAACGAAAAGTAAGGTAATTTATAGATATAAATAATAGTATGAAATATATATATATATAAGTATTAATGATTTATATAATGCGGGAAAAAAAAAATTAAAATTTTTATAGCGGGAAAGAATGCGGCCGAAGGACCAAATACAAATGGCGACGCCTATGCTTTATTGCCACCGTTATTCTAAAGTGGACTAAGCGGATATAGTAAAATTATGTTAACTAAAAAAGGATCTCACGATAAATTAAGCAAATAGGAAATCTCATGCACTCACCTTCGAATGTAGATATTGGTACTTCAATCCACTCAAAGTTCGTGAGCACGTACTGCACTACGGCACTATGATGCACCAGAAAATCCTTCAGGAGCTCCTGTTATTACCGTAAGACACACACAGCGTTTCAGCGACAATGGGCACAGGCATCAGTCAATTGCAAGCGGGTTGCGAAAAAACTATTAACGTATGTTTAAATTATTAGCGGAATTCACAATATGCGTAATTCACGATATGTCAACACAGCGCGATCGGTTGACCAGAACTGTTTCTTTTTGAATTTAGTGCATGAGGGGGAACGAAAGAATGGTAAGGTTGTGAGATCGTAGGTAAAATTAAAATACAAAAACGCGATCGCTATGAGGCGTCACCAGTTAATATTATTGACAGTTCTGATAATGTTAATGTGTGAGTGCGAGATTCACAGAATGGCTCCACGTAATTTTAATCTTTACACTATGCATCGACTATAGCAAATGACTGTACCTAAGCAGGTATCTGTGTCGCTCTGCTAACATAATTCATAAACCTTTATAATATTTTTTCTTGCTAATTGTTAGTACGTTTGGTTAAATAAACTAGCGTTCGCTGCAGTAATTACCTACTCACTTAAACATTGTTATTAAATTTTTAAGCGTAGTTGTAGCGTACGATCCGCCTGATGGTAAACTGTAGCCTATGGACGGCTGTAACACCAGAGGTATCACTCACGCGCTGCCGACCCTTCAAAAATCCAATAACTTCTTTCTTGTAGATACCCATACTGTAGTCCTTAGAGTAAATCTTGGCAGGGAGCTCATTCCACAACCAAGCGTTCGCAGGAGGAAGGTTCTCTAAAACCGCACTGTACGCGACCATTTGGGTACTAAAGTGTGGGAATGAATTCCCTACCGATGGTGAGCAGTGCGATGGTAGAAAGTAGCCATGGGCATTATTTCGAACAATTCATCAGAACACATCCCATTGTACAAGCGGTAGAATACACATAGGGAGGCAAAGTCTCTCCTCAGACTTAAGGGCCCGATACGGCAAGTGAGTTTGGGATCGTCAACAATTCTCACAGCCCGTCGTTGAACCGAGTCAAAAGGGCCAAGCTGGTATCCGGTTGCACCTGCCCAGAATTGGCAGCAGTTCTCCATATGAGGCCGAATTTGCAACTTGTAAAGCAGCAACCTTTGCCCCGACGTAAAATACTGCCTCGCTCTGTTGAGTACATCAAGTTTTTTAGACGCCAGCTTCACCTTGAAAGTTGTAGCGTATCGGGTCGAAGATAACTACAACGAGATGGTAAAAATTTATGAAACCATTTTGGGTTACGGCGTGACTAGCGAGGACGTGAGTCAGATTAAGGACCGATTCAACTCGGCAACCTCGTTATACTTACTTACTTACTTACAATGCAGTTTCGACTAATCCTATCTTCAGTTTGCAACCAAAAACGTTTCCTTTTAGTCTGCACCTTTCGAACCTGGAAATTGGTACTTTTAGCGGTAACATGAAGGAATGAAGTTCATGGTATGAACTATTCCAGTCAATCGTGCATAAGCAGACAGGCGTCCCGGCCAACGAAAAACATGCCTACTTACGGGTGGCCTTAAAGGCCGCCTCACTGGTTAGTCATTTACCTATAACTGCCGAAAACTACGAAGTGAAAATAAAAGAGTTCTCGCAGATAGTTTTATGTCACTTATTTTAAATGTGCCTGCTATTGAAAGTAGCATGTCCAATCTTCGTCAGAACCTGTATAATCCTGTCATGGAAGCTGTTAATGGGATAAAACGTATGGGCCTGCCTGTGAAACACTGGGAGTATATTCTGGTCAGCATATTGGTAAAGAAACTCCCTAATTCATTGCTTGTTTTTACAACGGATTACGAACGAACCAACAATAACCGGGACCGTCTTGATTGACCCAATCGTTGACGTTTCCCTAAAACCTTTGTTTTTATTTTTAAAAAATCTTTTCATATAAATATAATCATATCATATAAATATAGTCCCACAATAATTCCTTCTATCGCAAAGCTATTGAGGCCGGCTTAACAGATAAATTGTACATCTATCTCGCGGCTAACAATTTACTTATACTTACCGAAAGACAATATACATACAGAAAAAACAGATCTCTGTAATTCGATAACTCACTTTCAAAGTCATGCAAGCCAAAGAAAATGGTCACGTTGCAATTCTCCTGTGCTACATGACCCTTGCCTTTGACTTATGCCAACACGAGGTATTATCGAAAAAAAAATTAACACCTGGGCATCAGAGGCCAGTGCTATACATACAGAAAAAACAGATCTCTGTAATTCGATAACTCACTTTCAAAGTCATGCAAGCCAAAGAAAATGGTCACGTTGCAATTCTCCTGTGCTACATGACCCTTGCCTTTGACTTATGCCAACACGAGGTATTATCGAAAAAAAAATTAACACCTGGGCATCAGAGGCCAGTGCTTCAGTTACGGAAGGTAACGAGTATTCGTTACCAAAAGGGAGTTTTCGAGAGTTAATTATTATTTTATATTTTTTTTTTATGAAACTGATGTATAATAAGAGGTTTTAAACACAAGTGTGATTTCGAAAACCGAGCCTTATGGCAAGGTTTTTAATAGTATCACACTAGTATTATAATACCTAGTTATGTGCAGTTTCATACACTACTTTATCTGCTATCATATATTGGGATTCAAATAAAATATCTGTTAGGACAACAATGAATGTCCTACTCGTCTCGGACTGGTAACGGGTTAGTTATTCATTTTACCGCGCGTGCGCGCCAATCTTGTAGAACCCTTTGCGACGCAAGGTCAGCGCTCGTGCAAGTCTGTACTATTACAAATTCGATAAGGAATTTGTCAGCTGAAACAGCCAGCTGTCGGTGTTGTTTGCGTAGTTATATTATTGTGTGACATTGTTAATTAGTGACGTTCAGTGTCAGTGCTCAAGCGGGACTCACCGTTAGGACTTCGAGATCTCGTCATCTACCACAGAAAAGGTGCGGCCTTTCAACCACTACGAGCACATACTCCACAAAAGACAAGTACTACCTACTACACTACCACACAACACACTGAGAAAGTTTGAAGGTGGACTTGTTACATTTTGCTTATTAAAGAAAAATAAAAAAAAAGTATAGAATGAGTTTTTTGTGAAAAAACTTGTTGTGCTATATAGTAAAAAAAAAAATGTTAGGTATAACTGGAAAAAAATATTTTAAAAGCAACAACATTTTGTAGTGATATTTTAATAAAAAGTGTGCAAAAAAACTGTTAACATTTGAATTTTTGTGACGCTAATGTATGATAACCATGGAAAAAATTTTCACGCTACTAATTAAAAGTATTAAACCAGCAACTGTTTAATATTTCCGACGTGTTAGATCTAGACGAAATAGCTGAAGTCGTAAAAGTGTGAAGCGAAGCTGAAGCTTATGAGGCCGTAGGATCGATTCCAGCTGACAAGACTAACAAGATTTTTAATTTTTAAATTCTTTTTATTTTTTATTATATTACATTTTGAAGACTAGATTTCAAAAATGAGTTTCTCCGAAAACATTTCGTACAGAAAAATTAAAATAAACAAAAATTACAATTCTGACAGCAACATATATGAGAATGCAAACTCTTCAGGATCAACAATTTTGGACTTAAGCACGATGAGTTTACCAAATGCCGGCAGTCAAGTTAATTATGAGATAGCTGAATTAAAGCAAGAAATTTTAGATTTAAAAATCAAACTGGCAAGTGCAGATGAAGAGATTGAAAACCTGGGTTGTGAAAATTATCACAACTTAAAAATTGTCAAAACCAAATAAAACTGTTTAAAAAAATTGGCATAGAAGAAGTAGATATTACCAAATGTTCGACTCCAACGCGGAAAAGTCGAAAGCGAAAATCATTGTCATAACGAGTAAGTTCAGATAAATCGAAAGACTTTCAGGATAGGAAAATATAAAAGAATTACTTTCGTCAAAAATGGAAAATACAGATGAATTAACGACATCTAGTTTGCAGAGTAAAAAAACTGAAGCACCAATATGTTCTGGACAAGCAAATAATTCAGCGACATCTAATGATGAGAAGTCGAATGGAGATACAACTATTAAAATCACTACTAAGTATGGGAATGCAGCGCCATCAAGTGACGAAGCGGCTCAAACCGGAAATAACAAGAAACTGACTACATCTATACTCTATCCACCGAAACGAGTTAATAGGGGAAAAATGAACTGGCATGTGATTGGTCGAACAATGACGTTAAGGCTGTGTTCACAGCGCGAGTTTTTTTAGTTTGTTCGTGCGACTCGTACTGTTCAGACGTGCTCACTGTGCTAGTGCAATCTATTATTTTATTTTTTGACTCGGCTTGTTATTTGGACTCTGGATAATTTTGTTACGTGTGACCCGGCTTTGTGATTGATTGCATTCCTAAAGACTTGGCGCTTGTATAACGGACTTTTTGAGTTTACTGTCGATTTGCCTAAGTGAGATGGCCGACAGTTTACATGGAGGTAACTCTGTGGAAAAAAGGCGACGACGAGCCTTTTCCTCGACTGAAAAAACAATGATATGGAACATGTATCAATCTATGAGGAGTTCCATGGAATCCCCTTCAAACAATGACGTCATGAAAGCTGTTGCATCATCTATGGGTGTTCATTGGATGTCCATCTATAGAATTCTGAAAGAGAAAGAAACTAAAAATGTTTTAAATTCACCCAAAAAAACAAGAAAACGTACTTTCATTGTAGACACAATCGACGACTTAACTAAATGTGCTATAAGAAGAAAAGTTCACGATTTATTTTCCCGAAATGAGATACCGACATTGGACAAAATAATGAATTCAATAAATGAAGATGGTACTTTGGGGACATTCAAAAGATCAACACTTCATAAAATCCTTAAAATGATTGGATTTAGGTACATTAAAAGATGCAGGAACAGCTTATTGATTGATCGTGACGACATATTTTTTTGGCGGAGGAATTATTTGCGGACAATGAAAATGGCAAGAGAAGAAAAGAAAAAAATATATTATTTGGATGAGACTTGGCTCAATGAAGGCCATACTACTACAAACGTATGGACTGATACAAATGTGAAAAATAAACGCGACGCATTCCTTGATGGCCTGACAACTGGATTAAAAAATCCTTCCGGTAAGTTCTTTAACATAATTCCATTGTTAAAACTGTCTTTGTCATTAATGCAATTCTTTGAAAAGGTTTGAATGTACCTGAGCGATCCTTAATTGGCGGCACTTATTGTTTGTTATGTTATCTTAAACTGTGTGAGCGTTAACTTTGTATCAGATCATTCAATACAATTTTTTATTGTTCCAGGAAAAGGAAAAAGGTTAATAATTACTCATATTGGAAGTGATGATGGATTTGTAGAAGGGGGCTTACACGTGTTCGAGTCAAAAAAGCAAGGAGATTACCATCAAGATATGAATGCCGAAGTGTTTGAGAATTGGTTCAAAAATATTCTTGAAAAGTTACATGATAATTGTATTATTGTAATGGACAACGCTTCGTACCACTCAAGAAAAGTAGAGCAAATTCCGACTGAAAAAAATAAAAAACAAGAGATAATTAATTGGTTGAAAGAAAAACAAATCCCCTTTCAGGATGATTTATTAAAACGAGAGCTACTGAATATCGTAAAAAATCATAAGGAGCAGTACGAGGCGCGTGTCGTAGACGAAATGGCGAAAGCTAAAAATAAAACTGTGGTACGACTTCCGCCGTATCACTGCGAATTAAATCCGATAGAGTTGATCTGGGCTCAAGTTAAAGGACATGTCGCATCCCGCAACAAAACATACAAGATGGCAGAATTAAAAATGTTATTAAACAACTCAATTCAAAATATTGACGCTGCAAAATGGAAAAAATGCATAAAACATGTCGAAGAGATAGTAGAACCGAAAATGAATGCCATGGACAGAAATGTGGAAACAATGACCGAAACATTCATAATAAACGTGGGAAGTGACAGCGACAGTAGTGATACGTCGGAATAATTTAATTAATTGTATATGTTAAACTATTTAAATATACATAATTTTATTTTAAAACATTGTCTTAATATTTTTCTTTCTTTCTCTAAGTTCAATACAAAATACTTAAGTGGTTTTAGTGCTTACTATTGAGCGCACAAAATCATCGCATATGAACACACCTTAACTTTTTATCAGTATAGTTGACGCCCACTCACCTTTTTGTGTCCTTATCTTTTGTAAGGGATTGTGCGACAGAGACAATGCTCTATTAACTCGTTTCGGTGGATAGAGTATAGTGAGGAGGGGACACAAATAGAGTTATCTTCTGAAGGCGAAAAAGAGTAATTTTACCCAATATGACCCATAATAAGAAAGCGATATACATACTTGGAGATCAACAAGCGAAGGGTATTTCTTTGAAAATGATTAATTTAAGGAATAACAAGTGGAATGACACATATAATATTACTTCTTTTGTAAAACCAAATGCACGGTGCTCAGAGGTGCTCTCTTACTGTAAGACTTTGCAAAAAAACTGACTGAGGGCAACAGAGTTATCCTTTTATTAGGCGCAAACGAAACGAATCCAGTTTTGTTTATGAGAGAATTAATAAATTAATAAAAACAGTTCGGTTTACATTGTTGAGGTCCTTAAAAGTTATAGTTTAAATGAAAACAAGCTAATTAACTTAAAAGCATGCTTAGCGAGAACTTATAAAAATTGTAAATACATTATAATTAACGGGGAAAAAAATCAATTAGTTACCACAGAGATATTTATAAAAACCTTAAACTTTCATATAGATTCAGATGACGCCGAGTAGTGACATAAATATATTTTTCTCAAAACTTGACACATTGTTGAACTATTTGACAAATAAATACTCGAGCAAAAAAGTAGTTTTATGTGGAGACTGGAACATAGGACATATTAAAGCGAAACAAAAATACTCAGGAACTGCTTAATTTGTTAAATAATTATAGCCTAGATACTCACATTAACAAACCTACAAGAAACCAAGCTTGTCTGGACCAAATTGCCAGTAATTTCTCTCAGGCAAAAGCCAAAGTTCACTATTTGGCGCTATCTGACCATGAAACTGGACAGGCATTGCCAATAAAAGTAAAATGAATAGCAAAAAGTTGCACTACTGGTTTGAATATAAACGTTTTTTTTTTTTAATTAATTATATTATAGTAAAAAAAAGGTTGAAAAATTCTGTAACAGCATGAAAGCCCTTTCGTTTTCAGAGCTATATGAAAAAAACGACGCAGAATATGCTTTTAACTGTTTCCATGATACACTCATATTGTTTCATAGGCTTTGTTTCCCTCTAATTAAAGTAAAAGTGACAAAAAAGATAAACAAGCTTAGATGGTTGACAAAAGGTCAAGTATTGTTAAAAGACGACTGTACATTTCTTACAAATTTGAAAGAATTAATAAAAAAATAACTGAAAAAAGATATACAAAGTATTGTAATATTTAAAAAAAATGTGTGTTACAAGCTCAAAAGCTTCAAAATAAAAATTATATAGAAAAAAAAAGAATAAATGTAAAGCCACTTGAGACACAATAAAAAACAATGTAGATGCCACAATATTGTCAAAACATAATGACACGTTGTACTCAGACCCTAAATTAAATTCGAATATTTTTAATGATTATTTTATAGATTTGACGAACAAACAACATACATTGACACGCGATAATTTTTCAAAAAAGACAAGACACGAGAACACAATATTTCTTTCTCCTACAGATCCAAATTGAACGCACGCAATAAAACAGTATTGTAATTAGTTTGTAAAGCTAGTTGTAGTTAATTTACTTGCCGATTCGAAAGTGTTCTTAGTAACAAGTTTGAATAAAAAGATTTTGATTTTGATTTGACTTTTTGATTTTAATATAAATCAGTTTTAAGTTCAGAGTACGTGTGTTCGCCCTGTAATGTTTAATGTAAACTTGTGTGTGTAAGTCTCTATATACATCGGATTTATATTTTGTTCCTTTACTACACACATTGTAACTAATACAATCGATTTTTTATTGGAGTTGCTTTAGTGTGTCATGCTCTTCATTTTAACATCAATTATTTACATGAGTCCAGTCTTAATTATAAGAAACTACGGAATTTCTTAAAAGTAATTCAGCTGACGCAGCACGTTCGCCAACCAACCCATTTTACTGCAAACAGTGAAACATTAATAGATATAATATGTACTGATGCTCCAGTAAAAGAAATTTACGTTGATCACATCCATGAGCTGAGTAACCATGCCTTTATTACCTGTACTTTAAATATAAAGAAAAATAAATTTGTTCCTAAAATCATAACTTATCGACCTATAAAAGATATTACTGTGGAAGACTTCAATAGGGACTTAAATCGAATAAAATGGGATAAAATTAAACATCTTAATAACGTGAATGATATGGTTGCCACATTTAATAAATACGTCTTCAATAACATTATTTGATAAGCATGCGCCACTGAAATCTGTTTCCATAAAAGCCAAAATGTATCCATGGATTACACCAACCATAAAATTAATGATGAGATTAAGAGATGCAGCGTACCGCAGACAGTGAAAAACTAAATTAAATACACACAAGGAATATTACAAGGAACTTAAACGTACTGTTAACTCTGCGATATTTAATGAAAAGCGTGCTTACTTTAACCAAAATATTAATGAAAACATCAAAAACTCATCTAAAATGTGGAATAACCTGAAAAAGACAGTAAATTTCAAAAATAAACATGTTGAGTTACCAGTGCACTTAAAAGATCCAGAAATCATAAATTTACAATTTCTTGCATTACCCAATGAAAAAGATATAAGCATTTCTGACTTAACTTTCTTTGAATTTCGTCGATATAATACGTAAAAATTTCTGTTGGAGCCTGTCAGCGAATCTGTGATTGCAAAAAATATACTTGGTTTTAAATCTAATGCTAAGGGATCAGACAATATCTCTTTAGATATGATTTACATGACAGTACCGCAAACCTTGGATATCATAACTTTTATAGTTAATTTCTCAATAAAAACCAATACTTTTCCGGATCTTTGGAAAATTGGACTAGTCAAACCAATCCCAAAAAAGGATAATGCTGTTGAAATTAAAGACCTAAGACCTATTACTATTCCCTCTTGTATGTCAAAAATTTTAGAGAAAGTTGTTAGTATTCACCTCACTAAGTACGTTGAATCAAATAATATATTACCAGTAAAACAATCAGGTTTTAGACAGGGCTATAGCACAACTACTGCCTTGATAGACGTAGTAGATGATATGCTTTCAGCTCAGGATATCGGAAATGGTTCTATTTTGGCTTTACTAGATTTTTCCAGAGCATTTGATTGCATAAATAGAACTTTATTGTTGTCAAAGCTTTCTTTTTTTGGAATGGAGGCGTCAACAATTAAATGGTTCCATAACTATTTGAGTGATAGATTTCAGTTTGTCGAGCTTTGTGGATCAGATGGATCAATTGAGAGGTCAACATTACGTTCAGTGCAGAGAGGAGTTCCCCAGGGATCTATTCTTGGGCCTCTTTTATTTATAATTTATAGTGCCGATATCACAAAATGTATAACTAACAGTAAATATCACATGTATGCCGATGATATACAGTTATACATTTCTTTCAAAGCACAAGACACTGAAACAGCTGTCAGCAAGCTTAATGATGATCTGATCCGTATTGTCAAATGGTCCTCGTCCAATTCATTAGTGCTTAATCCCGAAAAGTCAAAGTACTTGATTTGCAGGTCTAAAGCACAAGTACAAAACATTCAAAAACACAAATTTGCCATAAATATCACAAATATACCAATAGAAAAAGTAAGTGAAGCTCGTAATTTGGGCATTTTAATAGATAGTAACCTAAGATTTGATGATCACGTTAGTGAAACTACAAGGAATTGTTTTTATAGGTTGAAAGTCTTATACAGATTGAGGAGCTTTTTAAGTGTAGAACTTCGTGTTCGGCTGTGCGAGGCAATCGTTTTGTCTAAATTTAATTATGCAGACGCAGTTTATGGGGAACGCCTTCTTGCACGTTCGAATAGAATGGTTCAACGTGTACAAAATGCTTGTGCTCGTTTTTGCTTAAATATTCCATTTCGTTCGCATGTCACACCTTATCTAAATCAGTCGAGGATATTAAAGATGAATGCTCGTAGACAGCTTCATCTAGCTGCTTTAATCTTTGGCTTAACGAAATCACAAAAGCCCTCGTACTTATACGAGAAACTGAAATGGTCACGCGATCGACATGGTTATCCGACTAGAGCTTCCTCCTATCTTATTCAATGTCCTCGTACTCACACAGCTGCATTTCGAGGTAGTTTTAAGTTTGCGGCTTCTAGGTGCTGGAACGACTTACCACCGCCATTTCACAATATACAAAGTCTAAGCAACTTTAAAAAGAAACTTACAGACTATTTATTTAATTTACAAAAGGAAACGTAAACTGTATTATACGGAATCCAAAATAAATATATATATATATAAAGGCCTACATAAATAAATTGGATTAAATCCTGGTCACATCGCACTAAATTGTAACGCCCCCCTATTTTATAGAAATATAAATATATATATGTATATATATAATTTATAATATATACTAGGTAGTAAGTACAGCTATTATAAAATAATATTTATATCGTATTTTCTCTATATCAATCTATGTAATCCATATTTAAGTTAAATTAATTTCATTAGTACATTAATATTTAGTGTTAAGATACCTATTATGAATCACCTGTTGCGTTTTTATCTTCGTCCGTGCATTACTAACCGGTTACCCTGAAAACCAGCGCTGTGATTTCTCACAGCATATGCTGAGCGGAAACCGATTTGACGTCACACTGCAACACTAAGGTATACTAGTTTTATATTATGTGTTCGCATTTTGTTAATAAGGTGTTGTTTTGTGACTCAAATAAATTTTATTCTATTCTATTCTATTCTCTCTTAAAGTCTCTGTGGTGGTGGCATGTGCGTCGGGTCGTTACGTTCCCTAAAGCATGGTTGAGCGAAGCGATGACTGATTCATGTGTCATACTTGTGAACGGTTGCCGCTGTGGACGCTGGTCTGCTCTTGCAAACTTCTTTGTATTCTTAGTATTCGGTCATCGGTGTAGGATTTCAAGGGCAACTCCTCAATTACTAAATAATTTATACTTGACGTTTTCAAGTAGCTTATGTCCTTTCCCGTGACTCAAAACTATCTGCATGCCAAATTTCATCTTGATCAGTACAGTGGTTTCACCGTGAAAAGGTAACAGACAGATTTACTTTCGCATTTATAATATTTATTATTATATTATATTCATGGATAGTATGGATAATTTTAAGTATATGTAAATATATGTATATACATATGATTGTGCAAAATATAATTATGATGGCGCTAATGCCACTAGTACCATTAAATATCGGAATTCTCTTAAATATCTAAATTCCTTCACTCGATATTTGACATTTACATGGTGCGCCTCCCATGCTACATAAAAACAAAAAAAAAATTGACATGTTTGACTTTGTTTTTGGTAGCTTACTTACTTATTTTTTATTACCTATTGTATTGGTACATATTGTATACTCTAGCTAATTATCAAAGTATTGTATTCCTACCTTAGATGGAACTTCTTGCCCGCTCTTTTTGGCAGAAATAAACATTGTTTACATTGTATTGACGATTCAAAAGTGTTCTAATAAACCTACTTGAATAAAGTTTGATTTGAGTTTGAGCTTGAGTTTGAAATGAAGTATATAAATTTATTATGTCACTAAATAACACAAATGCAGCAGGACACAATGAAATAAGTACAAACATTATTAAAGCATGTGCGGTTTATCTTTGTACACCACTAAGCTATATTGTGAACCTGTCCTTATTTCAGGGATACTTTCCAAGTAGGCTTAAACTTTCAACGGTTACACCTCTCTTTAAAAAGACAGTATTTTCAATTTTAGTGATTACGGACCTGTAACGATTGTGCCGATCCTAGCCAAGGTTTTTGAAAAAGCTTTTCAAACACGACTTAGTGCTTTCTTTGATAAATATGGCGTATTGACGTCACAACAGTATGGTTTCCGGAAAAAAAGCTCTACAGCAAATGCATGTTTCAATCTAGTTAAGACTGTTACGGAAAACTTAAATAATAGAAAACCCACAATCGCTATATATTTAGATATGAGTAAAGTTTTTGATTTTATGGAACATGAAACTCTATTGGAAATGCTGAAATGGTATGGAGTCAGAAGAAAAGATAGGGACTGGATAAATGATTATTTAAGCAATAGCAGACAATGCACAAAAATATCTCAAATGTCACAAATACATGGACAGCCAACAAAAATTAAAAGTCGCTCTACATGGAGAAATAATAATGGTGGTGTACCCCAGGGTAGTATTTTGGGTCCCTTGCTGTTTTTGGCATACATCAACGACCCACAAAATGCTACTACCGAGCAGTGTTTATTATTTGCTGATGACACAACAATTGTAATAAAATGTAATGATAAAGAAATTTTTGAAGAGAAAATAAACAAAAAATTTTATGACATTGTTAATTGGCTTGTAAAGAATAATTTAAAAATTAATGTTGACAAATCTAAAATGATACAATTTGCCACCTATAAATCTAAAAAATGGAATTTAGTTATAAAATATGAGGATGAAATAGTAAACGAGGTTGAGAAAGTTTCCTTTCTAGGATTCATCATAGATCAAAATTTAAACTGGAAATCGCAAGTTGATAATGTGTGCAAAAGAATAGACCGTTTCGTATTTGCATTAAGACGAGTTAGGCAAACTATATCAATAGATGCAGCAAAAATAGCTTATCACGGTTACGTTGTATCAGTACTTAAATACGGCCTTTTAATATGGGGCAACTCTGTCGACATTATAAGAGCATTTAAGGCTCAGAAAAAATGTATTCGAGCTCTATGTAATGCATGGCGCATGGACAGCTGCAAACCATTATTTAAAAAACTTAATTTATTGCCATTGCCTTGCACGTATATTAAGGACATATGTTTATTTGTCAGACAGCATTCAGAATGTTTTGCAAAACACTGTGACGTCATACATAAGCCATCACGAGATAAATTTAAATTATTTATACCAAGATCCAATTTGGATATATATGGGAAAAACGTATACTCTATGGCAATAAAAATATTTAAAAAATTGCCTATTGAAATTAAAGACCTTTCATACAATTTATTTAAAATAAGATTAACAAGATGGTTGCATGAACAATGGTTTTACAGTATTGCAGAATATTTTAATTTTAAACCTGTTAAAATGAAAACTAAATTATATTTAATTATAAGTTATTAATGAAATAATTTTTAATCACAAATAGGTACGTAATATCTTCTGACAACTTTTTTATTTTTAGTGACAATTCATTCCATAAATTTATTACCTGACATAAATTTAATACATAAAATATATTTAATTTTCACGCGATTTGTAATAAGTTAAGGTGTGAAATGATTTTCATACTAAAATCTTAGTTAACTTAACTTCTCTTTGCTGTCTAAGTATTAATATTTGCACGCATTTTGAGGTAGAAAAAGAGATATATATAAATAGTGTAAATTAATTAATTCATTCATGCATTCATTAATTCATGCCAATACATACATTAGCTTGTGAAAGTGGGACCGACCGATCAACTGTCAGTAAACAAAATTTAAATTTAGGAAACAAGTATGGTAGACAGGCGCGTGATTCGGTCGACCATTACATTCGATTTTGAGGCTTTCTTGTTTTTGCTTCGTTTGGGCCGCATTCGCAGTCGCTTAGGTAAAGTTAACCGGTCTTCTTATCTCATTGTTCGCCGGACACATTCGGACGTCTAGTTAATTAACTACATTTTTTTTTATATTCTGTGATATTTTTAGCGTCGGATATATTGGAATAAATAAGTTTTATGTTTTTTGTTGTTACGGATTAAGATAACGTATTTATTTGTGTGTTATCGTGTAGTAGGGTTCTTATCTACGCTGTATTAAGGTACCTATCCGAACTTATTGCTGTACATATATATAACAAACAGAATCGTTTGTTTGTTTTTCTGCTTTGATTTTTGGTTTTTTTTTGTGTGTAAATTTAATTATAAAAAATGACTTCATCGACGAACCTAGTAAGATGGTTTGGTTTTCTTGTGCGGCTGTGATAATAAAAAGGGAGAATAGGGTTTTCGCATTGAAGCAAAGGGCTGAACAGTTTCTGACAAGAGTTAGCTAGTTGGATTCCGCTTATCAGGGTCTATTGTCGATCACAGAGGATGAAACTATTGTACAGGCGGCCAATTCCGATTATAACTTCTGTATGTCAGTAGTGGACGATATGAACGAGGCTGTATCAAATATCTGAGGCTAGCTCGTAGCCGACAAGTAGGAAGGAGGTTTTGGAACAAAGATGCAACGAAAGGTTGCCTACCCTGGCTATCCCTCATTTTAGCGGATTATTGAATGAGAGGAATAATTTAATCACACTTTTTGATAGTATTATACATCGGCGGCCTGACTGATCTGACTCACAAAAATTAAGTTACCTTTTTACTTCTATCAGGGATGAGCCTCTCAGGTTAGTAAAACGTTTAGACATCACCGATGTCAATTACAACATAGCCAGGGAGTTGTTAGTGAAGCGGTATCAAAATAGCCGTCGCATTGCGGATACTCATGTAGCTGCCATTTTAAGGATTCCTCAGCTATCATCGCTCAAGCTGAGGTCGGACCTGCTTAACCCTAGTTTGGTGGCGACGAATGCGTTGAGGGGTCTAAGATTCCCCGAGTGTTTATTTTGCTGTTGCACAAATTGCCTAATGACGTTAGGGCTCATTTTGAACAGTTGCACGGAGGTGACTCGGCGTCACCTTAGTGTCGTTCTTGGAAGATCACAGTAGGAAGCTGGATAATTTACCCGCCGAGCCACAACCGGGACCGTCACGATTTCCATCACCGTCTGGATCACGTCAGCAACCTCGTCCCAGGACATCGCTAGGCATCGGGTCGTTTAGGCCCCCCCCAGAATTATGACGGTCGAACGGAATGAACGGTGTGGGGTGTGTCAGGAACCGGAACACACCCTACGGGATTGTCACCAGTTCAGAAAATCTGGGGTGGCCCGAAAACAGTTTATGACCCGTAGGCTAGGCCTATATAATTATTGTTTTGGGGAGCACCTAGCCAAGGACTGCCGACAGCCGCGACCTTGTACGAAGTGTGGTGGGGGTCACCACCCAGATTTGTGCATGCCCATCAAAGAGGATAGTCCTCGGTTGGCACATGGAGGAATGTCTACGGTTAGCACGGCAGGGGGTTCGTCGCCGCTGAATCGAACCCAATCGCCCCCGTCCCAAGTGCGACATTGACCTGCCCCGCCCCGGCGAGCCCACGGGACGATTGTCGGTCACCACCCTCCCAAGCCCCCTCCGCTCAGGTAGGTATCACGGAGCAGGCACGTTACACGGAGTACTGGACTCTACCCCTCCCTATCACGGAGCGTCCTCGCGTTGCTAGCGAGTTGAGGGAATGATCCACCGCTGGACCAGGACCGCTGGCCGCCTGCAGGTTAAACGGGTTGTCAAACCCAGGGATCACTTAATCTCCGCCCTGGGAGATTAAGTGCTGATCCGCCAGCCTGTGTGTACAGTCTTGGACGTAGTAGTTGTGCTGGAGAAGGAGACTGGAGTTGACCCGGCTAATACAACAGAGGGGGATTTCACCCGCCGTGCCAGTAACCGTATTATCTGTGCCGAGCTTTTGCAGTTCTAGAACCGCACCTTTTGTCCTCTAACCTGTCCGTGCAGTGAATCCTAAATATAGTAGTAGTAATTAAAAAACAAAATAATGGCAAGAAAATTAAGGAAAAGAGTTTTTTCAGCGGCCGCGCCATTCACATTTAATGTGGACATTTGTAACGTAAGAGGTATTCACGCAAATCTAAACGCAGTCCACCTCCATATGGAGACTGCGTAGCCGACCATTTTCCTAACGGAGACGCAGATATCCTGTGCGGCCGACACATCATAACTTCACCATCCCGGCTACAAATTCGAGCACAATTTTGTGAGTAGTGTTGGTGCATGTATGTTCGTCCGCGAGGATATCTGCTGTCGCCGCCATGATAGCGGCCACACTCGTATCTATTCGTGCCTATACAGGTGTCATATCAGTGACACAGACGTAGCTCGACTCTTCACGCACCTGAGTTTGACGACTGACAAATTTCTAGAGCAATATCCCACAGCAGAACTAGTTATTTTGGGAGACTTCAACGCCCACCATTGTGAGTGGCTCAGTTCTCGAACCAATAACTACGCAGGAATATCTGCTCATGAATTTGCTCTGACCTATGAATTCTCTCAGCTTGTACTTTCTCCAACGAGAATACCAGATATACAGGACCATAAGAGCTCCTGACTATTATATAGGATATTCCGTCTCAGTAGATGCGCCTCGGATCACTGTCTCGTTCGGAATCAAGTGTCATGCACAAAACCCGATCTATCTGGGCCAACTTATTGGCGTTGTGCGTGGCATTATAAGTCGGCAGACTGGGATGGATTCGAGAATTTTATGCATCCTACCCGTGGAGGCAGATCTCCTTTAGCTCAGAAGATCCTCACTGGTATGGAATGTTATATTCCTAACCCGCGAGTAGCTGCCGGAGTCAAAAAACGAACGTGATTTAATAGGTCTTGCAGAGAAGCTAAAATTCTTAAGCAAACTGCATATGAGACTTGTACCACGGCTCGTAATAATAAGGATCCGAATATTTCTGAGGTAAAACGCAAATTAAATGCTGCCTCGAGGTTCAGTAAGCAAGCAACTGCAAGAGAAAAATTCCAATTCATCGGCAAAATAGGTGGGCGATTTGCGAGCTATCTTTTGGGAGTCGTGCTTTCTGGTCGCTTGCCAAAGCTGCCGAAGGGAACTTTTTCCAGTCGTCATTATGACTTGGCCCATAGTGCTAAAGAGAAAGCTGATCTACTGGGCAGTCTCTTTGCCTCAAACTCGAATATGAACGATGAAGGCGCTGTACCACCTACTATACCGTGGTGCGGTAAGACCATGCCGGAAACTTCCATAATACAGCGGGAGGTTCGGCGGGCGTTGCTTTCTCTAGACGTTCATAAGTCGAGTGGGCCAGACGCTATACCAGCAGTGGTTCTTAAGCAGTGTGCTCCTGAGTTATGTCCTGTACTCACGCGCCTCTTAGCGCTTTCTTACCACACTAGGCAATTTCCGTCTTCATAGAAGTCTGCGAATGTGCAACCGGTGCCCAAAAAGGGCGATAGAAGAGATCCATCGAATTACAGGCCTATCGCTGTTACCTCTCTCCTAAGGTGATGGAGCGTGTGATCAACACACAGCTTCCAAGATACCTAGAACAACACGACCTAATCAGCCACCGTCAATATGGCTTTCGCCACGGTCGCTCGACTGGTGACCTTCTAGTGTATCTAACACACCGATGGGCACTAGCCGCGAAGGTGTTCGATTGGGTCTGGCACCGGGGTCTTCTATCGAAGTTGCCATCTTGCGAAGTGCCCGAGGGTTTGTACAAATGGGTGGCTAGCTATTTGTCCGGCAGACGCATAAGAACCGTAGTAGACGGTAGTTGCTCTGATAGCATGGACATTAATGCTGGTGTCCCGTGAGGCTCTGTGCTGTCTCTTACGCTGTTTCTACTGCATACCAATGACATGTTGGACATCAACAACATGCATTGCTATGCAGATGACAGTACTGGAAACGCTTATTACACGGGTGGTGCAAACATTCCCCGTTCCGTGGTGGAGGAAAACCGCGGAGAACTTGTGTCTCACATCAAGACCACACTGGCCAAGTTCTCTGACTGGAGACGGGTAAACTTGATCCGATCCAACCCCACAAAGACACAGACTGCGCGTTCACCGCTAAGAATACCCCATTGTCTGTGGTCCCACAATCTAGAATACTCCTCTTTCCATCTCCAAGAAAGTTCAGTTCCCAGATCATTTGCAAGATAGGATAAAGCTGTCGTCCAAAAAACATGGTGTACTCAACAGAGCGATGCAGTACTTCACGTCGGGGCAAATGTTACAAGTCGCAAGTTCCGCCCTATATGGAGTACTGCTGCCATCTCTGGGCGGAGGCACCCGGATACCAGCTTGGCCCTTTTGACTCGGTTCAACGATGGGCTGTGAGAATTGTCGACGATCCCAAACTCACTTGCCGTATCGAACCCTTAAGTCTGAGGAGAGACTTTGCCTCCCTGTGTGTGTTCTACCGCTTGTACAATGGGATGAGTTCTGAGGAATTGTTCGAAATGATGCCCACGGCTACTTTCTACCATGGCACCGCTCGCCATCGGCAGGGAATTCATTCTCACACTCTAGAACCGAAATAGTAATCCCTAAAGGGGGCAATAGTGCACCTACTCAGCGATCACTATTCAAAGTTTCACGCTGAAAATCGGCATTTCAGTTTTTCATACTAATTTCATAAAATAATTTTACTTTTCTGACTTGACCATAAAGTTTAATGAACTTTAGAATATGCCACCCGCTAATTTATGAGAATCTAGTACTTCTGAATTCGTATGACTCCAGTTATACAATTACCTTCCTACAACGTTTACGACGTCCTGTCGTTTATGTGTTCCTGGTACTTTTTTCGGCGTAGAAACTCGAATTTGTGCGACGCTACGCAAAAATAAAAACAGGATGGCTAAAAGCTACCTACTTAACTAAAAAGCTTCAGCAGCAGCTTACTTCTTTAATTCACTAAACTTTTTAACTAAGCACTGCAACAAAAAATTTTAGTTTAACAACAATGGTTCAATGACATAGGTACAACACTGGACTTATCTTCTTTTTTAAACATTAACTACCTATGTAGGTACCTATCTTAATTCACAAAAATGATGCAAAGTAACCTTCACTTACTAAAACACTAATCAAAAAATATCCCCGGTTCGTCTTCGAAGTTTTATAGTGCTTAGAACTCTAAAAGTGGTATACCAAGTAAAACTATATTGACGTAACGCAAGTGTCGTAAAAACTTAAGTGTTGAACTCACCCTTTTAAGTGTCGTCATCATCGTCTCATTCCTGAACAATAAAATAAAAATCTACGTCATCGCCAGGACGACGACAGGAACGAGCCTGAAAAAAGAAATAATAATTCTACATTACTTACCTTGTTCCTGGACACTGTTGTGACGTCACCGTAGTCGCCACATCACCGTCGTCGCCACGCCGCCGAGAGCCGCCGTCCCTACAAAGAAAAAATCGTAACAACAACCCCAGACTGACTTCAATTATTTTAAGATCCAGGAGTACATCCGACTCACATCACCGGAAGTAGTATGTTGATCCTGTACTATTTCTCCATATTCCTGTAAGTGACTTTCCTATAACTATTGTGTGTAAAGTGTTTTTGTGTGAGAAGATCCTATTCAAGAACATTTCAAAATATTTCATAGTCATAATTAATTTATCATTAATATTCAAGCCAAAGTTCCTAGAAATAAGCAGACGATAAATGTTTTATTATTAAGTTCGCTTTGTTATTACAACTAGAACTGGGGAAGTACCTCCACCTTACAGAAAACCGCGGCCATAATAACACTAACATTGAGTAGTGTTGTGTTCCTGGCGGTGAGTAAGGTTGCCAGAGCTCTTTGAGGATTCGCTGCGCGGACAGCGGAGGACCGGCGGTTCTTGTTGCTGTAATGCTCGGCGTAGACGCGGCGTGCTGGTTCGGCGGTCAGGGAGACCTGATGAAACGGCTGACCGCTGGCCGCCCGCAGGTTGAACGGGATCCCGAACCCAGGGATCACTTAATCTCCGCCCTGGGAGGCTGATTCGCCAGCCTGTGTAAAGTATCTGAAGTGGTAGTCGTGCCGGAGAAGGAGACCGGAGTGGACCCGGCTACTACAACAGAGGGGGATCAGGGGCCCTTCCGCCCGCCGTGCCAGCAACCGTATCATCTGTGGCGAGCTTGGGCAGTTCTAGTACCGCACCTTTTGTCCTCTAAGCTGTCAGTGCAGTGAATCCTCATATTTAATCTAAATAACCCTTTCAAAAAAAAATATGGCAAGAAATAAAAGAAAAAGAGTTTATTCAGCGGCCGCTCCATCCACATTTAATTTGGACTTTTGCAACATTAGGGGTATTCACGCAAATCTTAACGCAGTCCACCTCCATCTGGAGACTGCGCAGCCGACCATTCTTTTTCTAACGGAGACGCAGATATCCTGCCCGGCCGATACATCATACCTTCATTATCCCGGTTACAAACTTGAGCACAATTTTGTGAGTCGTGCCGGTGTATGTTCGTCCGGGACGATATCTGCTGTCGCCGCCTTCATAGCCTTGAAGACAGGGACCTGTCGATATTGTGGGTGCGTTTAGATTACGGCGGCCACACTCGTATCTATGCGTGCCTATACAGGTCTCATAGCGGTGACACGGACGTAACTCGACTCTTCACGCACCTGAGTTTGACGACTGACAAAGTTCTAGAGCAATATCCCACAGCAGAACTAGTTATTTTGGGAGACTTTAACGCCCACCATCGCGAGTGGCTCAGTTCTCGAACCAATAACTATGCTGGGATATCTGCTCATGAATTTGCTCTGACCTATGGATTCTCTCAGCTGGTACTTTCTCCAACGAGAATACCAGATATCGAGGAACATACGAGCTCATTACTGGACCTTCTGCTGACTACTCGTCCGGACGGATACTCCGTCTCAGTGGATGCGCCTCTTGGATCCTCGGACCACTGTCTTGTTCGGACTCAAGTGTCATGCACACAACCTGATCCTTCTGGGCCAACTAATTGGCGTCGTGTGTGGCACTATAAGTCGGCAGACTGGGATGGATTGCGAGAATTTTACGCATCGTACCCGTGAAGGCAGAACTGCTTTAACTCAGTAGATCCTGACGTCTGCGCAGCCGCAGTCACTGAGACAATCCTTGCTGGTATGGAATGCTATATTCCTAACCCGCGAGTAGCTGCCGGCGTCAAAAAACGACCGTGGTTTAATAGGTCTTGCAGAAAAGCTAAAATTCTTAAGCAAAATGCATATGAGGCTTGGACCACGGCTCGTTATAATAAGGATCCGAATATTTCTGAGTTAAAACGCAAATTAAATGCTGCCTCGAGGTTCAGTAAGAAAGCAACTGCCAGAGCAAAATTCCAATTCATCGGCAAAATAGGTGGGCGACTTGCGAGCTATCCTTCTGGGAGTCGTGCTTTCTGGTCGCTTGCCAAAGCTGCCGAAGGGAACTTCTGCCAGTCGTCGTTACCACCACTGCGAAAGACCGATGGTGACTTGGCCCATAGTGCTAAAGAGAAAGCCGATCTACTGGGCAGTCTCTTTGCCTCGAACTCGAATATGAACGATGAAGGCGCTGTACCACCTACTATACCGTGGTGCGGTAAGACCATGCCGGAAACTTCCATAATACAGCGGGAGGTTCGGCGGGCGTTGCTTTCTCTAGACGTTCATAAGTCGAGTGGGCCAGACGCTATACCAGCAGTGGTGCTTAAGCAGTGTGCTCCTGAGTTATGTCCTGTACTCACGCGCCTCTTAGCGCTTTCCTACCACACTAGGCAATTTCCGTCTACATGGAAGACTGCGAATGTGCACCCGGTGCCCAAAAAGGGCGATAGATCAGATCCATCGAATTACAGGCCTATCGCTATTACCTCTCTCCTCTCTAAGGTGATGGAGCGTGTGATCAACACACAGCTTCTAAGATACCTAGAAGTACACGATCTGGTCAGTGACCGTCAATATGGCTTTCGCCACGGTCGCTCGACTGGTGACCTTCTAGTGTATCTCACACACCGATGGGCACTAGCCATTGAGAGTCAGGGGGAGGCATTGGCATGTAGCCTGGACATAGCGAAGGCGTTCGATCGGGTCTGGCACCGCGGTCTTCTATCGAAGTTGCCATCTTACGGAGTGCCCGAGGGTTTGTGCAAATGGGTGGCTAGCTTTTTGTCCCGCAGACGCATACGAGCCGTAGTTGACGGTAGTTGCTCTGATAGCATGGACATTAATGCTGGTGTCTCGCAAGGCTCTGTGCTGTCTCGTACGCTGTTTCTACTGCATATCAATGACATGTTGGACATGAACAACATACATTGCTATGCAGATGACAGTACTGGAGACGCTTTTTACACGGGTCGTGCAAACATACCTCGTTCCGTTGTGGAGGAAAACCGCGGAGAACTTGTGTCTCAAACCGTGACCACAGTCCCAGGTCTACTTGGTCCGATTCAACCCTACAAAGACAAAAGTGTGCGCGTTCACCGCTAAGAAAACTCCATTCACTGTAGTCCCACAATTCCAGAACACTCTCTCCTCTCTCCATCTCCAAGAGCATTGGGATCCTTGGTGTCGACATCTCCAGCGATGTTCAGTTCCGAGATCATTTATCAGATAAGGTGAAGCTGGCGTCCAAAAAACTTGGTGTACTCAACAGAGCGAAGCAGTACTTCACGTCGGGGCAAAGATTGTTACTTTACAAGTCGCAAGTTCGGCCCCATATGGAGTACTGGAGTACTGCTGCCAGCTTGGCCCTTTTGACTCGGTTCAACGACGGGCTGTGAGAATTGTCGACGATTCCAAACTCACTTGCGGTATCGAGCCCTTAAGTCTGAGGAGAGACTTTGCCTCACTGTGTGTGTTCTACCGCTTGTACAATGGGTTGTGTTCTGAGGAATTGTTCAAAATGATGCCCACGGCTACTTTCTACCATCGCACCGCTCGCCATCAGCAGGGAATCCATTCTCACACTTTAGAATCTAAATGGTCGCGTACAGTGCGGTTTCAGAGAAACTTCCTCCCGCGAACGCTTAAGTTGTGGAATGAGCAAGGACTACAGTATGGAGTTCTTCAAGAAAGAAGTTATTAGATTTCTGAAGGGTCGGCAACGCGCAAGTGATACCCCTGGTGTTGCAAGCGTCCATAGGCTACGGTGACCGCTTACCATCAGGCGGGCCGTAAGCTTGTGGTATAAAAAAAAAAAAAAAAAAAAATGTAGTAACTGGATATTTCGGATATATTTAATAATATGTTAATGTTGTCTAGTTTTAATGAGACTGGTAATCTGCATAGGGGATCGGTTAATCTGTCTTAAAGCCTTATTGGTTTGACATGATGGACACGTTTTGACATAATTCACGATGTCGCTGCGCATGTTCTTCCAATAAAACTGTTCACGTATTTTGTCGAACATTCTATTAGCACCAAGATGTCCGGCGACAGGACTGTCATGGTTTTTCTTTAATATGGTTTCGGTTAGTGTCGGGTAGAATATTTTGTTCTTATAGATGTGTATTTCGATTTCTGTGTTATTAAATAGGTATAGTATTATTATAGAGTTTCGGATAAGAGTGTCTGTCAAAGGGAGTTTTAAAATCAGTTATGCTGAGTTCAGTTGGAGTCTCTTCCCACAGTAGTAAAAGTTCATTTCTTACATTTTTCAGGGATTCAAAAATATCGGCGTATGAGCAGTCATCAAAATGATGGACTTTGGTGAACAAGAAGAGGTAAGTTTTGTCTTTAATTTTGAGAGACTTGTAGGAATGTAACGTCTTTTCAGATTGCAGGAAGTTTTTGGACTCTGGGGAATTGCACAAGATTTCTTGTACATAGGGCATGGACTCGTCCAGATCTAGGAAATAGGCACAATAAACAGATTGTGATGGCTTTTGTTAGGCTGTCATTGTGTTCGATAATTTTAGTAGTGTAATTAGTATAAGGGATTGATTTCAGGAATTTCGAATAGGAGTCCAACGCGTCTTCGGAAAGGAATGGGCTGAGTGTAGGGTACGGAATCATAGAGTCTTGGTTACTAGTGGATGGTTGAATTTCAGGTATAGGAGGGCTTAGATTTTGTGATGTATTTTCATTGGTAGTTAGTGGATAGGGATTTTGATCTGCGTTAGAAGGACCAGCGTCTATATCTACGGGATTAATGGAAACGGAGTTTTGGATAGGGAACCTAGAAAGAGCATCCGCAGCGGAATTAAGCTTACCCTTGCGGTAAGTAATCTCATACTCATACTCTTCTAGTTTTAAGCGCCAACGTTGCAGTTTGCTGCTAGGATCAGTATGGTTAAAGAGCCATTTCAAAGGTCGGTGATCAGTTACAATTGAGAATTTCCTGCCGAACAGGTAGGGCCTACGGGTTTTACAGCCAAAGACGATGGCCAGTAGTTCCTTTTCGGTGGTGCTGTAATTGATTGCGTTTTTATTTAATGTACGAGATGCAAAGGCTAAAGGATGATCTTTGCCAACTGTACCTTGAGAAAGGATGGCTGAAATTGCGTAGTTTGAAGCGTCACAGGTAAGGATAAAGGGGTTTGAAAAGTCAGGATAGATGAGGACAGGTGCGGTTAGGAGTTTATCTTTCAGTTGTTCAAAAGCAAGTTGTTGTTCGTTCTGCCAGAGGAATGGAATATCTTTCTTGAGTAGGAGCGTGAGTGGCTTAGAGATTTTGGACAAGTCGGGTATGAAACGGCGATAATATGACACTAAGCCCAAAAAGGATTTAAAGTCTTTCGGACATCTGGGAATGGGGAAGTTTTGGACAGATGTTATTTTATTAGGATCTGGTTTGACACCTTGTTCTGCAATTACGTGGCCAAGGTATCCGACTTCTTTTCTTAGAAACTCGCATTTGTCGGGTTGTAATTTCATGTTATAGGTCCTGAGCTTTTGGAACACCAGAGAGAGGTTTTCAATGTGAGATGATAGGTCAAACGAATAGGTTACGATATCATCTAAATATACGAAGCAGCGCACTCCTTGTAGACCGGTGAGGACGTTATTCATGAGCCTCTGGAATGTAGACGGCGCATTTTTCAAACCGAAGGGCATTCTACAAAAATTGAAGTGACCATGAGGCACACTTAACCCTGTCTTAGCTGAATCTTCTGGATTCATTCTTATCTGATGGAATCCGGACGCTAAATCTAAAGTGGAGAAGTATTTCGACTTTCCCAACTGGTCCAAGATCTCTGTAATGTTAGGAATAGGGTAAAATTCTCCAATGGTTATGTCATTCAACCTCCAGTAATCAATAACAATGCGCCATTTCTTTTGACCAGATGCGTCTTTCTTTTTAGGCACGATCCAAATCGGAGAATACCAAGGGGAAATAGAAGGTTTAATTATATTTTGATGAAGCATTTTTTGGATTTGAGTTTGCACTTCTTGTTTATGGACTTCGGGAAATCTATTGAACTTGACATTAATAGGCTGGGAGGAGAAAGTTCTTATTTCATGTTGAATGGCATCTGTAGAAGTTAATTGATCATTTGGGAGGTGGAAGATATCCGAGTATCATGAACACACATCATAGAGTGCTTCAAGTTCTTCGTTATTCAGGTGCGAAACACGAAGGAGACTTAGAACTTTTTGTGTTCTGTCAATGCTTTTTTGACTGGATTTAGTTAAGCATTGGGATTCGTGATCAAGAGGGTGAAGTGTGAGTTGAAGATGTAAAGACAGTGGTATTGGGTATTCGGATACATTGGCAACAGTTATGTTTACTCTGTTGTTGTCATTGACTTTCACTATACAGTTTGGAATAAGTAATGAATCGGAGATATGTTGGTCGATTATAACACCTTCTTTTAGTTTAGGATTTTTGATGGATCATTCAATCATGAGTTCTGTACGAGGAGGAATATTGTAAGTAGGTTTGGAAAACAGGAGATTTAATTTGTTTTTGTCAATGTTAAGTATATTTCTATTGTAGTCTATGTTACATTGGTAGTGGGTAAGTAGGTTGTGTCCTATAATTCCGTTATAGGATAGGTTTATGTCATCAACAACATGAAATGAAAATAGAAGGGATTCTTTAGAAAAAAGTATTTTGATTTCGAAGTCACCTAGAGTGGATGTAGTTTCTTTATCGTTGTTTATGCCCTTTAGTTTTAGTTTACGGTCAGTTAGTGTTATGCCGTTGTAGGATTGGATGGAAGATTTTTTGATAAGGCAGATCGAGGATCCTGTGTCTACAAGGAAGAATAACGGTTTATCTGATACAGGGGTTTGAACATTTACGTAAGGTAAGAATAGTTTAGTCGGGTCACAAGAGATTTCGTAAATAGTTTCATTTATAGGAGTTGGATCGGATACAGTATTTGTTACAGGTACTACAGGGTGATAATCAGGTAAGTGATTTTTTTTTATTCTGATAGGTAATTTGGGAAAATTGAAAACCTTTGGAAACAGTGGACTGGTCGCTTATTTGGGGTTGGTTACCCGTGTCGTCCTTCAAGACAGTAGATTGGATGCTTGCTTGGGGCTGGTTACCCGTGTGACCCTTGGAAACAGTGGATTGGATGCTTGTTTGGGGCTGGTTACCCGTGTGATCATTGGAAACAGTGGATTGGATGCTTGTTTGGGGCTGGTTACCCGTGTGATCATTGGAAACAGAGTGGGTGTCCTTATTACCGTTTGGGATAGTTAAGTTAAGTGTTTTGGGTCTCACGAGACACCTCCGTGAGCCCATTAGGCGTTAAAATGGTCTTGAGAGTGGGTTGTTTCGTTGGTGTATAGGGGTTGATTGTTGTCATATTCTGATGGGTAGTAAGCGTTATTGTCTTCTACAAAATGTACTCTAGTTTGTTGAGGTCTTGGAAAGTTCTGATTTGGAAAAGGTCGTGGATTAGGCCTTGGATGAAATTGTGTGGGTGGTTGTAGCATCCGATTTCTATTGTTGTATTCACGTTTTTTGCAAACGTCAATAGTGTGACCTAGAGCTTTGCAATATCGGGAAAACAGAATTGACTGAGGTGGTCTACTGGACACTTGAGGCCTAGAATCGACGTTGTGTACCGTAGTTCTAAAGGGCTCTGTCCTTCGGTATGGACGCGGCGAGACTGAATTTGCACCTGTTGGTGGAAAACTACGTTTGTGTTGCAGTAATAGAATCTTTTCTTCTGATGTAGCTATGTTTATAGCCTCATTAAGGGTGGATGGACTTTTGACTCGTACAAGGTTTGGAATTCTAGGTAGCAGTCCTAATAAAAAGGTGTGAAGAGCGAGCTCTTCCATTGCGGCAGTCCGGCCAGCCAATTCTGTTTTCTTCTTATTTGACAGTGTGATTTCGGTAAGTAATTTTGACAGATGTGTTTCTATTCGGAGTCCGAACTGACTAATTGGCTCGTTAAGTGACTGACGACATTCTTGTTAGTCGGAAAGAAGGTGAGCATAGTGTTTTCTTTCGCCAAACTGCGCTATTAAGAAATCACCGAGTTGTTTCTGCCTTTCCATTAAATTGGCTTAATATTTATTTTAAAAGTAAGTCTTTTTGTGAATCTGAAGCTAGGGAAAGAGCATTGTTACAATTTGAGATAAATGAGTTTATTTTATCACGGGATCCGTCAAAAGGTTTGATAAATTTAAGTAAAATGTTTATATCTGCTTTTTCGCTGCTTTCGGTCATTGATCGCGTTTTAATTTCATCTTTTGAAGTCATTGTAAAATTTTAAACGAACAGAAAATTAGATGAAGTAAAAAATGTTCGATTCAAATTGCGATACGGTGTAACAGGCAGCCAGCTGCTATTATGTGCGTGACGAGATATAAGCGAGTTGAGATAGGATATGGTCGCGACCCCTGGTCCTTTTCCCGCCGTAATCAGCCCTGAACACCCTGAGTCATATTTTATAGTCCCTTCTGTTAAATATATAGGTATAAGTAGAGGTAAGTCATATTACTGTAAAATAGAAGATATAAAGATATGTAAAATACTATATAACCAATTTTTCATATGTGAAATATCAGATGTATACTCTAGTACCGCAGTTCCGATATGTGAAACGGAAATACTAACAAAGGCCTTGAATTCAGTTCCCGCAATTTGTAAAACTAAATTTATTCAAGGTCATCTTGAACTCTGGCAAAGTATTCAAAATAATAAATGGATCTATATCATGTCTCAAAAATCTAAATTATCTATTGATTTTCATAAGTCTAACCTATTTGAAACCTACATTGTGGGTGCCGGCACGCTAAGCCTGCCAAGCAGCTGTGTTGCTTATTGTGGATAAATGAAACTTTCCCCGAAACATAGCATAAATTTAGAATTAAAACCTGTAAAACCAAACTTTGAAATAGTAAATGACTCATGCTGTAATAAAGCTAAGTTTCAGAATCTAAAGTTTAACCTGCCAAACTTAAAATTAAAAAATGTTAATTTTAACTCTGTTTTACTAAACCACGGTGAAATTAGTAACGATATTGTTAGAAAATTAGATATAATAATAGATTAGAGATAAAATTATTGAAAAACCTCATATTGTAAATAATTATTACTCATTTAGCACAATAGTTATTATTGTAGTTATAACATTATATATAGTATACATCATTTGTAAATCTGGCATATGTCTTCGAGTTATTCGATTTTTATTTCCTCACAAGAGAGAAATCGAAATTGCTCAGGAACTCTCTGAAATTATAGAAACCACCCCTAATATTCCGGGACCCAAAATTAGAACCACTATTACATAAACTTCACCCTTAAGGTGGAAGTTCAGTCTCAACCGTGGGGCTGTTATATATATTTATAGTATACATTATTGCCTAAGCGGCTTGCCTCTCTGGCAAACCTCATCATCAGCATATCTTGCAGTCCCATGTCACCATGGACGCATCAGACAGTTCATCACGCGTCTCTACCCCGTCGACACCTGCCAGATACCATTTTTATTATTTTTATTTAATAATTCTATTTTTAATTAAACTCACTTTTATTTTATTCTTTGACTTTTGTTTAAATTCCTTTTTTAAAAACTCATCAAGAAAATACTTTATAACAGTACGCACGTACGTTTTCACAAAAGTGGTTCAAAGTGAACTGAACACTAAACAAAAAAAAACTTTTGAGTATTTTAACTTCTATTTCAAACATTTGCTTCCTTCCCGTAGGTACGTAACATTTACAAAAATGATTCAAAGTTACCTCCATTGTTGTTAACAAAGAGACGTGCCGCAACACGTTATGATAGGTACTTTTTGTAGCATTTCCACTGTTATGAAGTTAAACGTGACTGTTATCCTCTTCTTCACACCGTCAAAGTAGCATGTGCCACAGCCGCAGCACGGATAATAGTATTTGAAGCCGCAGTGACATTCCTTCTGCAGGCATCATATGACGGAAACCTTTGCTGCTTGCGATGGTCTCCCGTTGATAAAACGCTCTACATACATATCTTGCCCTCAACTCAAAACGTTATTTTCAAAGACTCCAACACACAGAATCATCTTGTTGTATTTGCTAATGAATTTCACCCATTTTATTAAAAAAATAACTTAATTAACGAATTCCACTCATATTTAATTCAAACAAAACAATGGCGTCGCGAGCCGTCGGCTTTTGACTGAAGATTTTGATCGATAGATAAAGTGAATAGTATGTAGGTACAGGACCTACTGTCCAGATTGTGCTATTACGTTTTAAACTAAAAAGTGTTGCCATACAGAGTGTTTTTTGTACCATCTGTAGATAAGACATTGCGATAGAATTAGTATCATCCTGATGTGCTTCAATACAGATTGTATACCTACTTGTTAGATAATTAACAAAGTATTGTATAATTACTTTTAATAATAATAATTAAGAATCTTGCCGGCTGAAAATGAATGTGTGAAAACAAGCGTAAACGGGAACGTGACATTATAGTTGTTTCATTTTTTGTAATACGACTATTAAAAACTAAGAAGTAGCTATTACTTATTTAGCAAAAATTACAATGTGAAATTCTTGTGATTACTAATAGTGATCACATTTCTCAATTTTATGGTAGTTTTGCCGAGAATTTCCAAACAACCCAGGCTCCAGGTGGGCGTTGATCATATGTCGACCAATCGTCGTAGAGCAAATTATTAGCGCGAATCCTACATTCCGAAAATTGGGGTACCGTATTGTTCTTTTATCAACTTTGTCCGAAATGCTAACAGTGTTTTATGAAATCCTGGTACATGGAATTTAAAAGCTCACATTAAAAACGACTGCTATGACAATTTTAATGAACTCAATTGCTTAGGTGTAATGGTAACAAAATTATGAGATATGATTTAGTAGAAATGATTTTATTATTTCACTCAAAACGTTTTAAAATTTAAATTACTTTATTTTTATTATTTTTTATTTAATTTATAATATTCTGTTAAAATAATCTGATGGAATCTTTTCATTATCGTTATTTGCAAGATTTAAACCAATTTTTCGTTAATTACGAAAAACATGTAATTATTTATGAAGAACCCTTTAGATAAAATATGTGCACGAAAGAGAAAATTCTTCCCTCTCACTCTGCATAATTTCTGATGTCCGGGTTCTTCAAAGAACAACGGATCGCAGTAGCGACATTGACTAAGTTTTTATTGTAATTAAAATTTATTAATACACAATCTTAACATGTTGCATTTTACGTGGCTATTAATTACTGGACCGGTCTGCACTAATATTCTAAATTGAACATGCATATTAATAAATTAAATAACGAAACATGTATCTTTATTACTGATAAAGAACATTTTACGATGTATAAATTATTTGTAAATAATTTGCTTGTCATTTCACTCATAAATTTAAAAATAAAAATTTAAAGCAAATGGTCTTAAACTACCTTTTTTTTATTAAATTAGCCTCACAGAGATATCACCTGTAGGTAAACATAGAAAAAATTATTCAGATATTTTATCACAAATTTTGACAAAATGACCGGTTATCGACCCCCACACAGCTGAGTTTAAGGAGAAGTTCTTTTTAAACTTTCACCAAATTTCTGAAAGCTGCGGATGCTTCAGGTTAATGATTTCACCCTTGGGTCCATTACTAAATGCTTGTGTACCGGATACCCTACAACCCCTTTAAGGGATTTGGGGGTATTCCGTTACATATTGTATATTCTTTCGAAATATAATAAGATAGGAAGACAATTAATAACCAACTTACGTTTGCACCGGCTCCTATAGCAATTTCGGACATTGTTTGCCTCCATTGTATTCAATTAGTCAATTATTTGCATTCTGTGTAATATTACAACTAAACAGTCGTCAGGCAATCGCATAAGACGCACAAGACGTAGTGAGCGAACGAACGAGTTCGTTAAAATACATATATATATACATTAGTGATCCGTTAATAATATTTAAATTAAATTTCTGATACTATTGCATTAAAGATAATGTTTTGTTTCATGTTATTTAATAGATAATTGGTAATTATTTACCTCTCTGCTCCAACTTATTTTCGGGTATTTTGATTAAGAATTTTGAGTAGCAACCCCTCATACACTAATAAAATAAAAAAGTCGGCGGAAAAGAATAGATTTTCAGAAAAAAAAAATTCAAAATAAAAATGGCTATACTTACTGAAATACTAGTGCTAGGTTAGATTTGGTTATGTTTTTGCGGCGGAGCGCCGTGGAGTGAGGGCAGCCCACAGAGGGATAAAAAAATTAAAATAACGAGCAAAATTTTTCAAAAAATTCATACAAAAAAAATCAAAAACTCCATACAAAAAAAAAATGCGGCTGCCGATTAACGCATTCCATTTGCGTATAAGAGGATGCATCTTTATCCATTAAAATCTTTTTTACGCAAAAATGACTTAGTGCAGAGAAGTAAAACATCAGCGGATAATTTATTGCAGTTTGTTAAATTTTAAAATACAACAAGAATAAATAAGTTTTAAGTATAATTTTTGTTCTAAGAATTTTAAAATTGACAAGTTGCAAATTTGGAACGCACCTTAAGAAAATCAGCCAAATGCGAGTCGGACTCGCGCACGAAGTGTTCCGTACCATTATCTACAAAAACGGGGAAAAAAATCACGTACGTTGTATGGGAGCCCCTTAAATTTTTTTTTTCTGTTTTTGAGTATTTGTTGTTATAGCGGCAACAGAAATACATCTTCTGTGAACTATAACGGTTCATGAGACACAGCCTGGTGACAGACGGACGGACGGACGGACGGACGGACAGCGAAGCCTTAGTAATAGGGTTTCTAATTACCTTTCAGGTACGGAACCCTAAAAAGGAAAAACAAGAAAAGGAATATTCAATTGGAATTACGTAGAAGATTCATTATTTTGGTTGTTTTTACTACAAACATATTAATTTTACTAAATAAACTTAAAGTTAATAATTATAAAACACGAATAACTCATCCAGTGACGTAACAGACCTAAGTTTACCCGCAAAAAATAGGTTATTACCTCTAAAGGTGCGATTTGTTGACTACATGCAGACATACAAGAGGCGCTCAACCTATTTCAGAGACTTATAATGTTGTTATCATGTTATCAATACTTAAGTAAACTATTGAAATAAGTAAACCTGTTCCATTCCTAAGTAATGAAACACTAATTATTGTTTTTCTTGAATTTTGTGTATATTTTCCTCGCTGTAGTGATGAAAAATTGTGCGTTTCTTACGGCTGGGATTTTTTTTGGGTTTCGTGCTTTAGAATGCCTCACTTTGCTCAGGATTCAATTTTTAAGCCACTCACTTCCCTCGTGGGTTCAATCTTTGAATCCTTCGCTTGCTCGGTATTCAATATAGGCACTCACGCCAACTTTCCCGCCTTGCATAACAAATAACTATTGCTACTGCAATTTTATTAACGATTACATACGACGAGACATTTTATATAATTTGAGAGATGTGCAGGAGCCATCCGCGGTATCATCGTGGAGCCGGCTTCGCGACGCCTCGAGCCTGTGGAGGCGTTCCTTGGGGTTCCGTACGCAGGCACCCCCCAGCGCCTAGCGCCGCCCGCGCCCGCTCCGCGCTGGCCCGGCACGAGGCTGGCCGACGCGTTCGCTCCGGTCTGCCCGCAGCGGTACCCGGACATATCGAACAAGTTTGTGGCATTTATTATTTGTATAAAAAGTAAAGATATGTCAAAGTAAATGATTTCAGGTTTTTTAATGCAAAAGAAGTTGATAAGTGAAACATATTGAACTCGCGTAAACTAAATAAAGTCACATCGGTCATGCCTCGCGGTTTGATAATACCGCCACAAGGCGCTGTTGGGTGTTGGTCAGGTCGCTGTCCTTACGAACTAATATTATAATAATATATCTATGGTTGCATTAGAGCTCTCTTTCACTGTGAGTAAGGTTTTCCACTGAAAATCAGTATTATTCTCTGATATTGTGTGTTGCTAAATAAAAAACAATTATCTTCTTTACTGTCTTAGTTGCGTACCAGAAAGTGTATTGGGTATGTTGAAAAAAACTACTGGAAATTGAATACTATATTAACAACACATATTTCATAATTATGTATTTTATTGTGTTACTGAAGAATGAGTTATGTGCTTTACTTTATAGTATTTTTGATGAATGTTTTATGTGCTTTATTTTATATTGTGTTACTTATGAATGTAAAATGTGCATTTCTTTATTTTGTTACTGGTGAATGTGTAATGTGCTTACCACTGAGCATGAAACTAACAGCAAGTTTTGGTAAGTTTATATATCGCATATTTGCAAATTACAGACTTGACATAGCTGGAACATTTCAGTAACTTGCATCATATTGTTACCTTGAACCTCATCGAAACTGATTATTTGATGTTACGGCAATGTTACTTAAAATAGTTTATAAATGAACTTTGTAGGAATATAACTCACACAATTATTGAGATTTTACTATTTAACATTGTTGCAATATAGTAAATGTGATGTAAGGAGCGAAATAGCTATACATAAAGATGATCCAAGAACTCATATTGATAAATATAGACCTTATCTTTATTAAACGAAATCAGAAAAATGTTCGAAAGAATCGTTTACAACAACATGTATAATAAAATAGCGCTGAGTATTCCAAATACACAGCATGGATTCATGAGACGACGCTCGACAAACTATAATATAGCCTTATTCAGTAATTCCGTAACAAAATAAATGGAAAACGGTGGCCAAGTTGACGTGATTTACACCGATTTTAAAACCTGCATTGATCGTGTAGATCACGTCATCCTTCTCGCTAAGCTTCAAAAACTTCGCATTATATCGCTGGTTATGTTCTTACCTCTCGAACAAATTACAAACTGTTGTTTTAGGCGGTTGTAAACCAAATTACATCATAGTTTCCCATCGCGGGCCTCTCTTTTTCAATGTGTACATGATATATCTCAGTGTTTTAGTTCGGAAAAAAAAAGTCCTATAATGAAAGCAATATTAAAGACTGCGAAACCGTACCTAAGTCCTTTTTTAACCGACATTCCCTAAAAGTATTGTATTTTGCATATGTTTGTTCCGACTTTGGTCACCTCTGTACAATATTCATAAAGAGAGGATAGGGAGGATAGAGACAGTATAGAAGAAATTCATAAAAATACTTAATTATCTTACTAAAGCAACCCATAACGTACCCCGCTAGTTGTGCCGAATATAATCTAATGTATCTTGAGCAACGATGAACCTTATAATGTATGACTTTATTATTTGACATTTTGAATGGTCACTTAGTCTGTCCGGAGCTGCTAGCAAATATAAAATTTCGAACCCCGACGAGGCGCATGCGTCAAACTAAATTGTTTCACCAACAGCTACATTTTATTATTAGTGGTGTAAAAAATAAGCTCTGGGGACGGGGTCCATACATTTTTAAGCATTGCTGTTTAAAGTTGTGTTAGTAATTAATTTTAAAGTTACAGAAACTTACTGAAACGTTCATAGCGTTTATCATATAAATGCAACATTACATTTTAAAGTAATGATAAATTTCAGTGATCATGCCTGGGCAAGTTACATGGGCTACTACTGACAGGGCCAATATGGTTCCGATTTGGTGTTGCTGGAAATGGAATGTTGCAACCTTACATTTGAAACTTCCAAGCCTCCAAAGGTGGCAAACAAGGTTAGGCTCCTGCAACACCAGGGGTATCGATCGCGCGTTGCCAAAACCTTCTTTCTTGAAGAACTCCAAACTGTAGTCCTTAGAGGAAACCTTGGGAGGGAGTTCATTCTACAACCCAAGCGTTTGCGGGAGAAAGTTTCTCTGAAACCGCACTGTAGGCGACTATTTCGGTTCCAGAGTGTGAGAATGAATTCCCTGCCGATGGCGAGCGGTGCAATGGTAGAAAGTAGCCATGGGCATTATTTCGAACAATTCATCAGAACACATACCATTATACAAGCGGTAGAACACACACAGGGAGGCAAAGTCTCTCCTCAGACTTAAGGGTTCGATACGGCAAGTGAGTTTGGGATCGTCGACAATTCTCACAATCCGTCGTTGAACCGAGTAAAAAGGGCTAAGCTGGTATTCGGGTGCACCCGCCCATAGATGGCAGAAGTACTCCATATGGGGCCGAACTTTGCGACTTGTAAAGCAACCTTTGCCCCGACTTGAAGTACTGCTTCGCTCTGTTGAGTAAACGATGTTTTTTGGACGACAGCTTTACCCTGTCTTGCAAATGATCTGGGAACTGAACATCGCTGAAGATGAAAACACCAAGGATCCCAATGCTCTTGGAGATGGAAAGAGGAGTGTTCTAGAATTGTGGGACCACAGTGAATGGGGTATTCTTAGCGGTTAACGCTCAGACTTGTGTCTTTGTAGGGTATAATCGGGCCAAATTTTCACGTCCCCACTCAGAGTCTTTGGACAGAGTAGTATCGATTATGTAAAGAGTGGAACGGAACGAGGGATATTTGCACAACCCGTATAATAAGCGTCTCCAGTACAGTCATCTGCATAGCAATGTATTATGTTGATGTACAATATGTCATTGATATGCAGTAGAAACATCGTAGGAGACAGCTGAGAGCCTCGCAGCCAGAGAGGGACACTAGCACTACCAGAGCAACTACCGCAAACTACGGCTCGTATGCGTCTGCCGGACAAAAAGCAAGCCACCTATTTGCCCTAAGCCCTCGGAAACTCCGTAAGATGGCAACTTCTATAGAGGACCCCGATGCCATGACAGACCCGATCGAACGCCTTTGCTTTGTCCAGGCTACATGCCAGTGCCTCTCCCTGACCGTAAATGGCTAGTGCCTGTGATACACTACAAGGTAACCAGTCGAACGACCGTGGCGAAAGCCATATTTACGGTCGGGTTGCCTTGATATCTTAGAAGCTGTGTGTGATCACACCTTGTATCACCTTGGAGAGGAGAGAGGTAATAGCGATAGGCTTGTAATTCGATAGATCTGATCTATCGCCCTTTTTCGGCACCGAGTGCACATTCGCAGTAAATATCGTAGTATAAATAGCCTAATAGACATAGAGATAGACTTAGACAGACATTTATTGGGCACCAGAAAACACACACAATACAAAACAAAACACAGATATACAAAAAAACATACGTACAAAAAAAAAATAACAAATAAATAATTAATTTAAAAGCAGGACTATAGTCTGTCTAGAGTATTGTGAGTGCTATGATGCCAAAATTGGACATCGACTCAGCATATGCTGCAACACGAGTGTTACAGCGCTGATTTTCAGCAACGCCCATGGTGGAGGTGTATCCGCGAGACTGGTAGTCGTGTGTATTGTTTAATATATAATTATACATACTTATAATGATAACTTATTGCATATAAATATAACAGAAAAATTAAAAATATGAGCATACATATAAGATAAATATATCTATACATACATGCATATAAATTCATTTACACATATACATATATAAATCATTACCTTTCCTTTAACTTGGCAAGAATTATATTTGACAGTTGATTTTGGCCACTGCAAATGAAACTCTTTTTTTTGTAAATCCAAATATATTTTTTTAATTTTGACTAAAAGTTTTTAAATTATTTAGATTGCGAATAGGTGGAGGTATATTGTTCCAACACTTGGTGGCCGAGTATCTAAAACTGCCTCGAAAAGCGGTCGTGCGGTTTGAGGTATTTTTAATAAGCTGTCAATGGTTTTCATACTCCGCACGTCACCTTCTCTACACCAAATAAATTTTATATTTAGGTATTCTGGTTTACCGAATTTTATTACGCCAAACATAAGTCTCGCCAAGTGCAATTCCCTACGAGAATTCATGTTGAGCATATCTGCGTTATTTAAATATGGGCTCACGTGACTACGTGGAGGGATGTAAAAAGCGAACCTGGCACACGCATTTTGTACTCGTTGGACTACCCGTGAAGTTTTTGCCAGCAACCTGGGGCCATAAACAACATCGGCATAACCTATCTTATTTAGGATTAATGAGTCACAGAGTCATATGCGTAGGTCCTCACTGAGAAAGCCACGTTCTCGGTATAATACCTTTAACCTATAGAAGCAGTTTCGAGCGTTCATTCTGTTCACCTTGAATACGTATAGCGGGACTGTTTCCGACCACACGGTCTATCTGGAGCTTCGATTCCAATATTAGTACTTAGACTTGATCGGGCTTAGTACTAAAGAGTTTGTCTCCGACCACAATGCTATCCTGTGCAAATCTTCGTTTATTTTAGCTACCGGAGCGTCGGTTTCATTTGGGTCAAAAGATAAATACAATTGTATGTCATCCGCGTACAAATAATACCTACAGTGCAAGATTTTGCTACAAATATCGGCTATATATAAAATGAAAAGGACAGGCCCCAAAATAGAGCCTTGGGGTACTCCCCTGGTGACAGGGTATGGGGTCGAAAACTGCCGGGTGCCATCAGTTTGATTTATGCCAACAATTTGAGTACGGTTAGTTAAATAACTTAAAAACCATTATACCATAATGTGGTAGGAAAGCGCGAATCTATTCCAGTCTGCCGACTTAAAATGCCACACACGACGCCAGTGTTAGTTGGCCCAGATGGATCGGGTTGTGTGCATGAAACTTGAGTCCAGACGAGACAGTGGTCCGAGGAGCCAAGAAGCGCATCCACTGAGACGGAATATCCGTCCAGAAGTGTAATCAGCAGAAAGTTCAGTAAGGAGCTCGTAACGTCCATTATGTCTGGTATGCTTGTTGGACAAAGTACCAGCTAAGAGAATCTGTGGGTCATGCAAATTCATGAGCAGATATCCTTGCGTAGTTATTGGTTCAAGAACTAAGCCACTCACAATGGCGGGCGTTAAAGTCTCCCAAAATAACAAGTTCTGCTGTGGGATATAGCTCTAGGACTTTGTCAGTCGTCAGGTGCGTGAGAAGTCGAGCTACGTCTACATCACCGCTACGTGACTTGTTAAAGCACGGATACGAATGTGACCGCCGTGATCTACGCGCACCCATAATGTTGACAGGTCCCTGTCTTCAAACCTATCAAGACGGCGTTGTCGTGAATGTTGCGCAAAAATCCACATTATATTATGTGGATGGAGGAGCTGCTGAAATAACTCTTTCTTTTACTTATTTTCTTTCTAAGAAATTCCTGTCTTAATATGAGGATTCACTGCACAGACTTAGAGGAAAAAATTTGAAGTACTAGAACTGCCGAAGCTCGGCACAGATAATACGGTTGCTGGCAAAGTGGTCGGAAGGGCCCCTGTTCCCCCTCTGTTGAGGCGGGTCTAGCCCGGTCTCCTTCTCCGGAACGAGTAATACTTCAGAGACTTTACACAGGTCGGTTGTTCAGCCTTCCAGGGCGGAGATTAAGTAATCCCTAGGTTCGGGAACCCGTTCAACCTGCAGGCGGCCTGCAGTCAGCCGTTTCATGAGGTCTTCCTGACCACTGTCCCAGTGCGCCGTGTCTACGCCGAGCAATGACAGCAACGAGCACCGCCGTCCGCGTACTCCACTGTCCGCGCGAATCCTCAAGAGCTCTGGAAACCTTACTCTCTGCCAGGAACACACTACTCAATGTTAACGTTATTGTGGCCACGGTTTTCTGTAAGGTGAAAGTACTTCCTCAGTTTTGGCGGCTCATGCGGGCAAGTACTCGCTAGGCCCTGCTTTTTAACCCTACTTTTTTGTGTTACTGATGAATGTGTAATTTGTTTTACTTTATTGTGTTACTGAGGAATGAGTTATGTGCTTTATTTACTTTATTGTGTTACTGATGAATGTTTAATGTGCTTTACTTTATTGTGTTACTGATGAATGTCCGTCAACAGCATTAAATGTATCATGACGTGCGTCTCCTAAATTTTTAACTTCACTACTTATATTTTTTTTATTGTGTTACTGAAGAATGTTTAATGAGTTTTACTTCATTGTGTTACTGGTGAATGTCTAGTGAGATTAACGTTATTGTGCTACTGTTAAATGTTTTATGTGATTCACTTTATCTTGATTTTGATAGAATTGTCTTTTGCAAAAATAATAGGGCTTTATCTTCTCCGAGTCTTGTAACTGAAATCATGTTGATATTTAATAAAACATATGTCCATGTTTCTTCTTCTATCTATCCCTAATATACATACGTCGATTTAAATATTTAATTTAGTAGTTAATTCTACTCTGATTAGTAGAAATTTATTTATTTATATTTTGACAGTTTAACTTTTGAGACAGTAAAATTGCAGTACCATAAGTGTCGTGTATGCCCAGGAGTGCAGCGTTGCAGCACATGCCGCTCAGCTCATACAACGAGCTGAGAGCGACGATACCTTTGTTGGCCAACCAAAGCGAAGACTGCCTATACCTCAATATTTATGTGCCCGGTAGCGGTAAGTAACCAACATTAGCTTTGAAAAAAAAGAGGCAATTTACAAATATAAAAATGTATGACATGTGTCCTCTGGCCGATCGATAGGTCAACAGCATTAAATGTATCATGACGTGTGTCTCCTAAATTTTTAACTTCACTTCTAATTTTTTTTACTACTAATTTGTAAAAAATCTTAACAAACTATTGGAGTTATCATAAATTTGTTATGTTTTTAATGTTTGCCTGTTCGTCTCTCCGCTTAGTTCTTCAAAGATAAGCAATGCATTATGATGCAGTTTTAACTATCATTTAGGTAACTTCTTCCGAAAGGTTTATGTATGGAATGCAATCATCCTACCGTATATGAGTGGAATTTTCGTAAAGCCGAGTTTAGCATTCTTTATAGTTAAATATTTTGAAATACCATCTGTGACGCGAATGACGTAAACAGTTGCTGTTTAATTGTTTTAAGATAAACTGTATTCTATTTTAGAAAAATGCTTTCCACAAAAAGTGCGGAAATTGAGTAAGCATCAGATTTTTTTTTGTTTTGTTTATCAATACTTTAAGACATTGATTATTTCTAAGTGATGAATACATAAACTGTCTTTTTTTTAATTTTTTTATTAAATACTTTTCTATGTTGTGCTTGTGCTTTATAGTTCATGTTTTTATGTTTGTAATGGAAAATGTCCTTCTATGATAGGGAGGGCATTTTCCAATATTTTAATTGGATGCTGTAAGAGAAAGGGAGAAAAGCAATGCCTTTGCTGAGTTTCTTGCCGGTTCTTACACAATGACAGTACAAGGTCTCCCGCCGTATAAACTTACGAACCGATGGCGTAGTGACATTCATAAGTGATCAATTATTGTAATATTGTATAAATGATATTGATTGATTGGACTCACGAGAGGCTCAATATTACCACTAACACGAACTCGATTATCACCTAGATTGCTCAAAACCAAATCCAATGTACTACCAAATGTACTTCAAACCATATTGTGCTATTTCAATTTACAATATTGGGTCATGCAGTTGAATTGAGACCAAACACCTTAGGGAGCAAGAATTTTAATTAAAATCGCCAATAATGACTATTTTCATATCACCATATTTAGAAACAACTGAAATCTCTTACGTTCGGCTGCCTGTATGAGCGTGGACTCCGGTAACGCCGTACCACGCGTTGCATTTAGATCTAACCTCGATCCAGTCACTAGAATTTTTCTGCTTCGAGTTTAATATTAAGTTTCGCACAAGGACAGGGAGTAGTACGCACTGCGGTCAGATGCCTCACCGGTGTTGGCGGGAGTCGATGGCGGGGCTAAGCCCACAGTTTGTGATGACGTCACTTTCGGCTTCCGAAGAGCGGCGATGGTTGACGATGCTCGAACTTAGGCCTCACGGATTGGTCGGGTTTGCGACCTACCTCCACTTTTCGTGCCGACGTCAGCCGGTTCGACTTTACATACAGCTGGTTATAAACCACTGATTATTTCTTGTACCAGTTGTTTAATTGTGTCATTTTGTTCTAACACTAACTTTTCTAATGAATCCACTTCGTCATTTAGCGCGATCACAATGTTATTTAACTCGTAAATGATTGTTTTGAGTGATTTTATTGACATTTTACCGAATCAAAAATTATTTTCACACAGAAAACGTAAACGTAAGTACGTCTTTGTCATCGATTCCCTTCAATGATCAAGTTACAACTAAGTATGTTATGTTTATAGGTACTTATAAAACACCATATAGAATATTAACAGAGTGTGTATATACATATTTGGATGGATGTTGTGTACTTGATGGCTTGGTTCATGCATGACTGATTGGTAACAAGTGTAAATCCCGGAGTTTCTTGTCACTTCTTCTCCCCTTAGGCTAGTTTCCAAAGTGATAGTAGTTTAAATGATGTGCATTTGTTGCTGGGCTGTTGTGTAGGAGCTGGGCCACTTTTGGATGTCCGACGTCTGTTTGAATGTGTGTATGCATATATGCGCTATCGGGCGGCCGAACGAGGATTGATAGGTTCTATCTTTTATATATATTTGTATATTTATATATATTTTTTATTATAAGTTTGTATGTGTATATATGAATATGTGCATGTATGTGTATTTTATATTAACTTTACTATGTATATGAATACCTATTTATTTATTAATTTATATGTTTGTAAAATGTAAATATGTATGTATGTGTATGTATATGTTCGTCTGCTGTGTAATATTTTATGTTATATGAATATAGTACAATCGAAGTTTTATTGGAGTTGCTTGAGTGTGTCATGCTCTCTCAAAGCCTCTGCCGTGGTTGCACGTGCGTCGGGTTGTTACGTTCCCTAAAACATGGTTGAGCGAAGCGATGGCTGTATCATGTGTCATACTTGTGAACGGGTGCCGCCTGTGGAGGCTGGTCTGCTCTTGCAAACTTCTTTGTATTCTTAGTATATATATATATATATACATATGTATATGTACGTCTGCTGTGTAATATTATATGTTGTATGAATATATTTTTCTCGGGAGTTACTTTAAATCCCGTCACAGAATAATATGTATCACATGGCATAAAATAGTTTTGAAGTCGGGGTACTCCGCAGATTGTGGCAGCGGACAATGAGCATGTAACGTTTGTGTGTTGGTGCAGGGTCCTTGGGCGAGGAGGCCCCGTACGCAGTAGTGGTGTGGATGGCAGGAGCGTCGCACGAGTGGGGCTCCGGGAACGCACTGGACGGGGCGGTGCTCGCCGCGAGGGCCAATCTGCTCGTCGTCACGCTTAACCATAGGATAGGGATATTAGGTAGGTCTACCTCTCGTAATTACCTATCAGACGTGCGCCATTGATAAAAAAAAGCCACATGGCGAGTGTCGGTCATGTGTGTGTGTGTGGTGTGTGTGTGTGCGTGTGTGTGTGTGTGTATGTGTGTGTGCGAGGGAGCGCGCCATATAATATGCTCTATGCACTCGCTTCATGTCTCGACCTGCTGTGAAGTTTTGCGGTTGGTATAATAATATATAAGATTGTCATGCTGAAGACATCTTCAGCATTTTAGTATCATAATTCATCACCTCACACACCCTTCGTATTACACTCACACTACACTACGTATTACACTTACATACCCTACGTGTTACATCTCACACTACACTACGTATTACACCACATACTACACTTCGTATTACACTTACACTACCCTAAGTATTACACCTCACACACCCTACGTATTACACACACTACGCTACGTATTACACCTTACACCCTACGTACTACACTTACACTACCCTACATACAACAACTAGCACACAACTTGCATTTGATTAAGCGCTCAGTGTTTTTGATAATCGAACGACCAATCAGGTCGAACTTCACGCGCCGCTGCCTAAATAAGTATTAAATGTGACACGGACATTCCTGAATGAGTACTTAATGTATCGCGGATATTCTTTAATAAGTACCAAATGTTTTATGGACATTATTGAACAAGTTTTAAATGTGTCACAGATATTCCTAAATAAGAACTAAATGTATCTCGGATATTTTTTAATAAGTATCAAATGTTTTACGGACATTATTAAACAAGTATTGAATGTGTCACGGATATTCCTGAATAAGTACTCAATAGTAGTGCCTACTAATTGTGTGTGTATATTTATATTTTTATAATATTCTGACAATCTAAAAAATTGTTGAAGGCGACATTGAAACTGTCCACGCAGACCTCGGATAAGGGACTTGGGAGAACTCTTCCTTAATCTTTTGCAGAAAGTTTTTGTGTATTCTCGATTTGAGATAAGTTTCTCCGTCGGACAGCTCGCTTCATTCGTCTTTTAGGTTTTGAGCAGCAAAATTTATTTTGTTTTCTTACTGAATGTTTTAAAAGTCTTTTAGTTAAGCTACGAGTGTGATCGCCAGAAGTTGTGTTCGTTGCAAAACTTTGTATTAAGTACTTACTTTATATCAAACATGTTTTTTCTCAGACACCGACGAAATATTAAAAAAATTACATAATATCTGTTTAATTCAAGTCTCAAAAAAATTTCATTGAAAAATGCACATAAATAGATTTTGCATCGAGTAAAATTACCCAGAATTTTGCAAAACCAGCATAAATAATAAAATATATCACACTTCAGAACTAACAATTTTTAATTTTGTGTTTTAATAATAAAAAAGTCTACTAACATAAATAAACTGAAAAATAAAAATAAATTTATCCCACAAAGTTTGTGCTGTGATGTTATTGTCTCACTCAGCAAATGTATGTTCGATAAATTTATTGCAAGTTTGGCTAACTTGCAATAAATTTACCGAACATACATATGGGAGCCTATAAGTTTCAAATGCAAGTTTGCAATATTCCAGTAAGTTTACAGCAACCCCAACACGAAGCCGCGCCAGAAGTATTCACTGTAACTTGCCCAATCCTGATCACTGAAATTTATCATAACTTTTAAATGTAATGTTGCGTTAAAATGATAATTGTAACGTTTAAGCAAGTTACTAAGTAAATTTTTGTAAGTTTATTAAACATCCACACAACTCCAAATATTCATTATCGTTTTGTGTATTGCACATTTATTTATCTTATATATAACAATATCTAAATTAAACAAATAAGCAGTTAGGAATATAGGATTAAATATTGTGATCATAAGTGAAGAGTCATACGGGATTCACGACCTACGACGCGGCCGCTCTACGAAGAAGCCACGAAGCCTATATCTAATATCATCAAATAAATTTAATAGTTGTTATCTTCCCGAAATATAAGCCGTAGTAGTACTTCGTTTGTCATTCATCAGAATTTATTTTTCGAATATTTCGCAATTTATCTTCTATACATATATGTATTAGGTATATAAAAATGAATCGCTGTTTCCCTTGGTCACGCCAAAACTTTCGAACAACTGAACCAAATTGGATTTTTTTTGATGTGTTCGTTTATGTTCGGGCAAAGTTTTTATTAAAGAAAAAAAAGGACAAGTGCGTGTTGGACTCGCGCACTAAGGGTACGCCTATTGTAATATTTTTTTTCGTAAATCGTTGTGCACACACCGGGGAAGTTTTCTGAATAACTAATAATAAAAATACAACACTTTCACAACAGGTGGCGCGCCAGATGTTTCTTTTTATCAAAAAAACAGATTTTACAAAAAAAAATGGCGCGCCACCTTTCGTGAAAGTGTTGTATTTTAATTATTAGTTCGCGAGGTCAGCTAGTGTTTCATAATATTCAAATAGCCATGTGACTATTTGCTAGTGTGAATTGTCACGTATATGTAATAAGTTAAATAAGGAAATAAAATAATAAGTCAATTCACAAGGCATAACTGCGGCATTGTAATTTGCACAATAAACAAATATAACCGCGTAGTAAACATGTTCTAATATCTATGTATTGAGCCACAGTTTAATTATTAATTAGTAATACATTAAGTTTCCAGTATTCCGTAACTATACTCGCTATAAGATACATATATTATAGTGAATTATTAATACAATATATATTCAAATAGTATCTGGACAGTTGAGTATAATTACGTACAAACCTACTACTAGAAGATAAGGACAAGTGACATTACATTGGTGACCGTAACGAAGAACAAAGCGCAACCTTCACCGCCCCGACGTGGTATCTAAACAAAACCTCACCGTTACATTGGTGACCCCGACAAGGAACAAGGCAAAACCTTCACGAGCCCGACAAGGAACAAGGTGCAACCTTCACGAGCCCGACAAGGAGCAAGGAGCAAACTGTACAATCCCAACAAGGAGTCAAGCAAATAGATGGCAGTACAAATTCCAGTAAGGTTAGCAGCAAAAAGCAGCGGCAACAAGAATGATCTGGCAACTATATCCTTGACAGCAAGAATACCAGAGTTCTGGACAGACCAACCCAAAATATGGTTCATCAGAGCAGAAGCAGCACTGATTCCGCAAAAGATCAGCGACGAACAACAGTTCCAGTTTGTTATAGCTAAACTAGGAAAAGAAGCTTTACAATAGGTAACAGACATCCTCATCAGCCCACCTGAAAACTAGAAATACGCAGCACTAAAAAATAGATTATTGTCAATATACGAGAAGTCGGAATCTAGAAAAATCCAAAAACTTATGAATGACATCGAACTACGAGACCAGAAGCCGTCGCTACTGTTGCTACGCAGGACATACTTTGCAGGTAGCAAAATAAGTGAAGAAACGCTAATAATTCTGTAGCAACGACTACCTACAGCCGTAAGAGCGGTAAAATAATCTTGACAAAATGGCGGAAATAGCGGATAAAGTATAGGAATGTGCGAAACCCATACAAATAGCTCAAATATCAAGAAAGGAGACAAGTAGCAGCACACAGGCGTCAGAATTAGCCTTAATTCTAGCAGAAGTCGCCAAGCTGAACTTAAGAGTATCTGAAATAGAACATAGAAGAAGATCGATGTTTCGTGAGCAACGAAGATATCATCAAAATTGCCAATCAAGATATAGAGAAAGATCAGGTTCAAAATCTAAGAAAGGCACATGTTTCTATCACAGAAGATAGAGCAAGAAATCGTTCAAGTGTGAGCAGCCATGCAGCTGAAAAGCGGAACCAAAGCAAGAGCAAGAGGAAAACTAGAACAAGTGCAGTTGACGGCGGGCAACTGTACTACGATATGCAACAATCGCCTTAAATCAAAATTTTTGATCGACACCGGAGCCAAAGTATCGGTAATTCTAGCAGACAAATTGGTGATTAAAAAAAGTAGGCCATACGAACACGGAAAACTTTACGCAGCGAACGAAAAAAATTTAACCTTACGACGTGCGTTTCGATGGACGTTCGTTATAGCTGACGTTAGTCCACCGATCATAGGCGCAGATTTTATAACACATTACAATTTATTATTCGACTTAGCAAATCACCGGCTCATGGACCAAGAAACTAGGTTACACGCAGCAACTAATATTATACAATGGAAAAGTTCTTCAATTACGGTATCCTCGGACCATTCCTACCATGATTTACTTCCTCGTTTCCCTGATATAACAAAGCCCGTCTGCTTTAAGGAGACGTCGTGTCATTCGATTTGTGCGAAAGCCAGACCACTGCCACCGAAAAAGTAAATAAGGAATTTCAAATAATGCAAGAAATGGGAATTTGTAGGCATCCAAAGGGGAATGGGCCAGTCCCTTACATGTAGTAGTAAAAAAGGACGGAAAATTGCAACCTTGCGGTGACTATAGGGCGCTCAACAAACCGGATAGATCTTTACCTAGCTGAAAAAGTCATATAAACAAGGTCCATCAATATAATCCTTCCTACTGAGGTGATTGAGATTTCTTTCAACCATAAATTTCTAACCGGCAAAAAAGGCGAACTCATTACAATGCTTTAACATTAATTTAGATATTTTTAAAACACAACCTAAAGAATTTCACAACGCACATACAATATAATAATTTGTAATATTAAAGTATTTACTAACCAGTAATGGTGGCAAAATCTAGCTGTAGTTTAACCCCACGTAGTTCCTAGGTTGTAGTGATCCACAAGCGTAGACTATGGACTATTGGTCAGGCAGCGTTTCAACAATTGAAACGACGGCAATTCAATGTTCTGTATGTAAAGGACCACGCACTTTTATCACCACTAACCCCTCTCTAATAACTTTCTCACCCCACATTTCAATCCCCTCCATCATATTTTTTATTCCGGACGGATGTTCGGCCTTCATTAATTTTAACATAGAAAAAAAAAATATCTTTTAAGTATAATACTAGTTATTTTGGTTAGGCTACTATTATAGAGTCCTAGATTAATATGAACGGTCTAGATAAAACGGCCTAATTACCCTAAATTAATAGGATCCTAATAGAATACTAATATTATGTTCTAAATTTTCGTAAAGTTCTAACAAACTTTGGGTAATTTCAAATAAACTAACAAGTGATACCATTATACGGAATACGTTAAAACCAAGAAAACTACCTTTAATCATTTTTATTGTACGAGGCTACCCTAATGGTTGTTAAACGATTTCAACATTATAAGAGTTCTAAGTAACTTCAACTTTCGCGGTTACATTTAACATTATAAAACTCCCAATCGGCGCTCTTAAAACTACCACCAATCACAGTGCGTTCAAACAAACCAATCAACGCTCGTTTTAAAACATTCTCTAATCACTTTAGTTCCAAACAAATACCCAATCACAGTTAGCTTTAAACCATTCATTCTCGCGCCGCTGGTTCAAAATTTCACGCAACTTTATTTCGTCTTGAGTTCGAATTCATAAATCGGAATTAAGATTACTACCTACATTTAACAATTAATGCCGTGTTGATGTCTATGATTCGTAAGTTCATAACTTAATATTTTACATTTTAGTCATTTGTACTTATACTTTGTTAGCTTTAAACCTTTCATAAAATAAATCATAATTTCTCACCTAATGTATAAAATTACTGAACTTGAATATTTGAACGCGCCATTCTAATTTAAAGATGCATTTTGCTATTGGTAGTACGTCCATTAAGAATTGTTTCCTAATAAAAATCTTCGCGCTAAAACTTGACTAAACACATTCTATTACGAAAATGTTAAGGCATAAATATGGTATCGTCACAACCGGAAGGTACGAAGCCACTGGAACATAAAATCCAGGCTGTACAAGACTTTCCAAAACCTAAAATGATCGATCAACGAAGAAGATTTTTTTGTATGTTAAATTTCTATCGATCACCCATTCCATATTCCGCACAAAAACAAGCTGATTTGGATAAGTTTTTTACATAGCAGGAATAAAAAAAACCGCAGTAGAATGGACAAAAGAGGCAGACGAAGCCTTTTAAAAATTCAAGCTAGGATTATGTGACGTAGCCTTATTAACCTACCCATCAGCAGAGCCAATTTTACTCATGACAGATGCGTCAAATGAGTGCGTAGGAGCAGTATTACAAAAGCTAAAAGCAGGAAAATGGTAGCCATTGGGATATTTTTCAAAAAAGTTAAACGTGGCACAAAAAAAATACAGTACCTATGACAGAGAGCTTTTAGCGATCTACTTAGTAATACAACACTTTAAGTACATGATAGAAGGTCGAGAATTTAGTGTCTACACCGACCATAAGTCATTCATTTAGGCATTGTTAAAGAAAAATACCGAAAAAGAAACTCCTAGGCAAATTAAGCAACTTATGTACATAACGAGTACGAATTTACGACTGGCATACAGTACGTAAAAGCAAAATTAAATTTATCAGCTGATTGCGTGAGCAGGATAGAAAAATAACATGTCCTGCGACGATAGACTATGAAAAGCTCGCTTAGACACAGAAAGACGATAAGGAGCTAAACGAGTTACTCACTTCACAAAATAAAGTAGTAAAATTAAAAAAAACTCGTAATACCAGGTAAAGATATACCGGTAATGTTCGGAACATCAACTTCATTTGCCAGACCATACATACCACAGGAATTTAGAAATAAAGCATTCCAAAGTATACACAATATAAGTTATCCAATTATAAGAGCTACATGCAAGCTAGTCAGTAATAAATACTTTTGGCTACGCATGAATACAGACATAGGGAAATGGACCAAAACTTGTATTCCGTGCCAAAAAAGTAAAATATACAGGCATAATAAATCGCCGCTAGGAAAATTGCCACCACGTAATAGATGGCAACACATTCATACTGACATAATAGGCCCATTACCCACTTCTAAGGATGAGTGCAGATACCTACTCACAATAGTTGATAGAGCAACTGGGTGGCTGGAAGCGATTCCAATGAAGGACATCATGGCCTTCACAGTAGCCAAAAACTTGTACGAAATTTGGATAGGATAGTACGATTTGGCACACCCTTGCTTATTACGACAGACCAAGAAGACATTTCGAAAGCGGATTATTCGCACAGCTGATGAAGTTCTTAGGGGTAGAAAGAAAAACCATAAAGCAAACGGGACTAACGAGCGACCCTACAGAACCCTAAAAGCAGCATTAATGGCCAAATTGGAAGGTAGCAACTGGATAGAAGAATTACCTACAGTATTGTTAGGCTTACGAATAACGCCGAGAAGCGACACAGGGGTCATCGCAGTAGAATTAACGTACGGAACATCGTTAAGGTAACCCGGGGATTTTTACAATACAAAACCCGAGAATAATTACGAGCCACACCAGTACGTTGAAAACCTGCGGAAAACTATAAAAAGTTCAAGAGACCGCCTACTATACATAAAGAGTATAGAAAGGTATTTATACACCCTGACCTCGAAAACACTAAATACGTTTTTCAGTCAGGAGGGATGACGTAAGGAAATCATTAGAGAAACCGTACGAGGGAACATTTTTAGTTAAAAACAAGTATGAAAAATACTTTGACGTAAAATTGACAGGCGGAACCGTGCGTATTTCTATAGACAGACTGAAACAGGCATACGTATTTACTGACGAACCGATTCCATTGCAATGTAATACTAAAAATATAATTAATTATAACAGTTATAGCGATCGTTCTCACAAGGAAAGTGCGACACAGCAAAAAGTATATGTTACAAAAAGCGGTTGAGTATCGAAACCGAATGTAAGATTTAGCAAATAATAACAATAACCGAATTAATTACGAAGGCTCTACTGAGTCAATTTTTTAAATAAAGTTTTTAAATATTTTTTTTATTTCACGATAGTATATAAATATCGTAAGAACAGCTGTGAAACACAGAAGATATTAAGTCTGTGTTCAGTAAAATTCTATTCTACAGCCCTTTTAAAAGTAACAGAAGATATAAGAGATGGCATGGAGGATGGATTGGACACAATTCTCGTTTTAATTGATTTTTCTAATGCCTTCAACACAGTTGACCATGACATCTTACTTTCCATTCTCAAAAAGATCAATTTCTCACCTACAGTTCTAAATTGGGTTTCTTCTTATATCTGTGGCCGCCAACAATCAGTTCGTTCCAATCAGGCCACCTCAAACTGGTGTGACCTTGTTTCTGGCGTGCCTCAGGGTGGAATACTATCACCTCTTCTCTTTTCTATTTTTATCAAACAAATCTCATCCATACTAAACTGTCCATCTGTATGCTGACGATCTGCAGCTATATGTACAAGCCAAAATTGAAGATCTCACTCCAGCCATACATGAAATCAACAGTGTGCTAAGTCGCATTAGAGAATGGTCGAAACGTTATGGAGTGGTAGTCAATCCGTCAAAATGTCAAACCATAATTATCGGCAGCACCCTATCAAAATCGATTATAACATTTTGCCACCTGTTTTATTTGATGGGGCAACGGTACCTTTTTGCGACAGCGTTAAGAATCTAGGGCTTCATATCGATCCTCATCTGAAATGGAACGTCCAAATAAAAGAAGTCTGCCGTAACGTAACTAGTGCACTGCGGCAATTTTACACATTTAGGAATTTTCTCCCAACATGTACGAAACTTATGTTAGTGCAAGCCCTCATCTTACCACTCATTGATTATGCGGACGTGTGTTACCCTGACTTACATTCTGATTTCCTTAATAAACTGGATCGACTTCAAAATAACTGTATACGTTTCATCTTCGGCTTACGTAAATATGACCACATTTCCTATTTTCGCAAACAACTTAAATGGTTGCCGATACGCCAACGCAGAAGCGCTAGAATTCTCAATACCCTCTACTCCATTCTAAACGATCCTTTATCCCCAAGCTATTTGAAGTCTCGATTCCAGTTTAGCTCTCTTCACGAACGTTCACTTCGCTCTTCTCAAACTCTTCTTCTGTCCACTGCTCGTCACCGCACGGGTTTCGTTTGAAATTCTTACACCGTCCAGGCAATAGGACTATGGAACGCGCTTCCTACAGAAATTCGCAGAGCACAGAGTAAAAACTTGTTTAAGCTTAAAATCAAAGAATTTTATCTTAAACAGATTACAGATGAAAACTGACTTTCCAACCATCCACAATTAAGATGTTCGGTATGTGACATATATGATTATGTATATATTTATATATATAAACTTATATATTATTTAAATTTGTATATGCTAATCTTTGTATTTTTATGTATCTATAAGTATTATGTTATATTACACTTAAATATATTTTCTATGTGTTTACGTATATGTTATTTATTATTTTTTTAAATACATTTAAATCAAATATTTACACCGCCAACAGTTTCTCTGTTTAGCCCTATGGTTGGCTGGTAGAAAATACTATATAGCATTAAGCCCGCCATAAACACCAATGTGTTCAGAACTGTAAACAAATAAATAAATAAAAAGGAACACGACATTGACCGCACAAAAATTCCTTAGTCAGCAGAAGCTAACGATATCACTATTAGGGCAACGCAGTGAACATATTATAATTTTATTTGTAATAAGTAAAGTTTTAATATTTTCGTAATTTTTGATTATTCTGTATAACAATGTCATTAGATTATATTTGTTCAAAGTCAAAGTCAAAATGCTTTATTCAAATAAGGATTTTACAATCACTTTTGAATCTTTAAAGTTATAAAATATTATTTTTTGAACTCTCCCACCTTCCCGCCGGTTCACAATGTTGTTGATTTCTACCGAGAAGAATCCGGCAAGAAACTCGATAGTTACTCTTTTAAAAACACTATCAATAATACAAATAAACTAAAATACAATTAATGTTTTATATAAAAAAATTTTAGTCGTACAATTTTATGTTTTTTCCATTTTAATTTGGTTTTCCTATGCATCCTGTAATTGAGCATTATCAGTCCCAAGGATTTTTATCATTTACATAATCTGAAATATTGTAGTATGCCTTTTTACAAAGTACCTGCTAGATAAAAGATTTAAATTTACTTATTGATAGATTTTGAATTTTATTGGGTACTTTGTTGTAAAAGTGTATACATTGCCCCATAAAAGAGTTACTTATTTTGTGTAGACGTGTATCATGCACCAACAGCTTATTTTTACTTTTAGTATTTACTTTGTGAACGTCACTTTTCTTGCTGAAACTATTGATATTTTTATGTACATATAAAAGATTTTCATATATGTACTGCGACACTAAAGTTAAAATTTTTACTTCCCTAAACCTATCCCTCAGAGATATCCTAGATCCTAATTTATAAATAGCACGAATTGCCCTTTTTTGTAACAAAAATATTGTATTTACATCAGCAGCGCTACCCCATAATAGTATACCATATGTCATTAAACTATGGAAATAGCTAAAATATACTATTTTTGCAGTGTCGACATCGGTCAATTGTCTTATTTTCTTGATCGCATACACAGCAGAGCTAAGTTTTTTGGCTAGGTTATGAATATGAGGACCCCATTGAAGTTAGGAGTCCAGCGTTATGCCAAGAAAGACTGTTGAATTAACAAGTTCTAATTGCTCGCCATTAATATTAATACATGTCTGTCTCTGACTAACATTTGGTAATGTAAATTTAACACATTTGGTTTTTTTTCATTAAGTAATAAATTATTAGCGTTAAACCAATTTACGATTTTAGAAAGGGCATTATTTAATTCATTATAACATGTCTGTCGTCTTTTAACTTTAAAAAGCAAAGAGGTGTCATCAGCAAATAAGACAATGTCATGGTTTATTACATTATATGGGAGATCATTAATGTAAATAAGAAATAGAAAAGGACCTAAAATTGAGCCCTGAGGGACTCCCATAGTGACTGCTGATCCCGGAGATCTTTCACCGTTGACATCTATTTTCTGTACACTCCTACTCATATAGGATGTCAAAAGGTCGAGAGCTTTGCCTCTAATACCATAGTGATGTAGCTTCCTGATGAGATTTTCATGTTGAACACAGTCAAATGCCTTAGATAAATCACAAAACACTCCAAGGGCGTCATGCGAATCCTCCCAGGCGTTATATATATTTTTTAATAGTGCCACTCCTGCATCGGTTGTGGAACGGCCTTTCATAAAGCCAAACTGTTTACTACTAAGTAGCTCATTAATACAGAAATGGCTTAACATTTGACAAAGTATGATTTTTTCAAAAACTTTACTGAGTATAGGTAGTATTGAAATAGGCCGAAAATTATTAGGATCTGTTGAACTACCTGATTTAAAAAGAGGTATAACTTTGCTAAGTTTCATCTCATCAGGAAACACACCACTATCAACACAACTATTAAAAATAATGGCTAAGGTTTGTGCTATAACATGAATAATTGAATTTATAGTTTTTACAGAAAGTCCCCAAAGGTCTGTGGTGTTTTTAATTTCTAATGTTTTAAATGTATTAAAGATATCCGTAGGACTAATGTTTTTAAATACAAAGGGAACGTTACATTCAGGAACACTAGTTTTTAATAATTTTTCTGCTAAGATTGGACTTGAGTTTAGATGTTCAGTTGTTTTGAATGGAATATTCTTAAAAAACTGTTCAAAGGCAACTGCTACCTCAGAATTTGTTTTAAAACTAGCATCATCTACAATCAACTCAAAGTCCTGACAAGAATTCCTAGCTTTACCAGTTTCATTATTTATTATGTTCCATGTAGTTTTTATTTTATTTGTTGAATTTTTTACTTTATGTCTGAGGTGAATTGCTTTTGCAACAAGACAGACCTTTTTAAAGGTTTTTGAGTATTTTTTAAAATATTCCCTAAATATTTGGCTATTATTATATGTTTTTTTCTTTATATAACTCATACAGTTTACGCCTACTTTCTTTTATGAATACCTGGGGTAGCCCATTCATTAAAACTAAAGCGACTGGAAATAAGTTTCTTTTTTGCAGTAAATATTTTATTATACTCTGTAGTAATAGTGTCAAGAACAGTATTGTACATATCATTTGGGTCGCCATTATAAAGCAAATCTGGAAGTTTATGCATTAAGTTAGATTTAAATGATTCAACCCGTTTAGTTTTTATTGGTATAAATTTAATTTCCTTTTTAGTAACACTATTTTTTCTTTCTAAAACCACTAACTGTCCACAATGATCTGACTCTAGATTGCTTATAATTGATTTTTGAATTGGTTTTATGTCAGTAAATATATTGTCGATGCAAAAGGCACTGGATACAGCAATTCTAGTTAGTTCACAAAACAAATTATTTAAATTAAAAGACTGAAATAAAGCAAGCAATCTGGTGCTTAATGAGCTATTTTCCAAAATGTTTATATTGAAGTCTCCACAAACAATGATTTGTTTATTGGAATTGCTGATTTTATTCAGCACTTCTTCCATAACTAATTCAAAATTATCATAAATTGCACAAGGCGGCTTGTATACACTCACAACAATGAGATGCTCAACTTCTATACAGGACAGCTCGGCAGTTCGCTCAACTGAGAGGCTCACAATGTCTTTACGTTCCTTAAACTTTAGCTGTTTATTAACTAAAATTAAAGAGCCACCATGGATAGCATTTACTCGGCTGAACGAACTTCCCACCTGGTGATTAGTGAAATTGAACATAAACTGATGGCTGCGTAGCCAGTGTACAGTGATACATAAAATGTCAATCTTTTGGCAGTTTATGAACAATTCAATTTCTAGTTCTTTTTGAGACATTCCTTGTATATTCTGATGCACCAGGTTTAATGGAATATTATTTTTAGTATGACAAAGTTTATTTTTTTGTTTCTGTTTACATAAAACTTGAGTAGACATAGATTGTTTAATATAATCATTATTAGTGTTGGAATTATATAATATGCCAAAGTGGTCCTTTGTTGTCTGAAAATTTAATTTAAATTATTACATGTCAAATTATTATACTGCTCAATAGAAGCAGGTTGTTTAGCAAAATGATTAGCTGAAATGTCAATTACACTATTATAATTGCACTGCTCAATAGAAGCAGGTTGTTTAGCCAAATACTTGGCTGAAATGTCAATTACGCTACTATAATTACACAGCTCAATAAAAGCAGATTGTTTAGCCAAATTATTTGCTGTGGTATTAATATAAAATGATAGCGACAAGGCTAACACTCTGGTACAATGGTGTGTGAGATAATATTTATGTCTTGTCCTTATATAATTATGTCTAAAAATACTGTTAGTATCCATCACATTAAAGTTATTGTTATTGCTAGACATAGTATGCAAAGCTAAATTTAACTCACATCTAAGGTTGTTTTCCTCCTGTGGCAAACCCTTATAATAGGGAAATGTAAACATTACATTTTTTTTTACTTTAAGTGCGCTTATACTATTATAATATTGTCTTAATTCACTTTTATTAACATTACCCCTGTTACCGATAAATATTACTAATGTAGAGGATGGAGTGATTTTGTCAGACTTAATTAAACTTCTCATTATATTAACATAATTGGCATTTGGCATACAATTATTTAAAACTGGTTGTCCTACACTTGAGCTGAGAAAGTGTCCAAAACCTTTTCCCATTTCATCGCAAAACATTACTATATTGAATAAATAAAAGTTATATAAGTATTTAAAGAATTGTGTAATGCTTTCATAAAAGTAAAAAAAATAATTAAAGTTAGCTACCACCAGAAGCATTTTGAATGAGGACAAATTCTTCTTCCTTAGTAGAGTCTATTAAATAGTTTAAAAAAACGTGTAAAACAAAATGTTGATATACTAGTGATAAGGAAATAAACACATAGTAAAGAATATCTAAAAGAACTTGTTAGAGAAGCAAATGATGTAAATAACGACCTATAGCTATAGCTACAGCTTGATAAAGCAAACTTCATTAGTGTAATTAAGGAGTAAATCACAGTCGCCGATAATCGAATTAGGGCAGGTGGAGCCGCTGGCAAATGAGTGTACCTAATTAAGGAGTTCCTCGCCGATAACCGAATTTAGGGCGGGCTTCAATCACTGGACAGATCGGGATGAACCTTGGCACACCTATAGATTAAGTCATGGAATAGCATATAGGCTACTTTTTATCCCGAAAAATTCGAAAATTCCCGCGGGAATAACTATAACCGAGCTTAAACGAGCTATAGCTATAGCTACAGCTTGCTATAGCAAACGTCATAAGTATAATAATTAATGAGTTCTACACCGATTTAGAAATGAGAAAATTAGTAACTAGAGAAGTCAAAATAATAATATAACGAAAAAAAATTGTTAGCAAAGTGACAGTAATTTAATACAATATTTTTTTAATATTAACATCCCTTCGATATTGCGCTCTTAACATCACATTTACTATATTGCAACATTGTCAAATAGTAACATATCAATAAGTTTTTAAGTTTTATTGCTGAAAAGTTCATTTATAAACTTTCATAAGTATGATTGCAGTTACTACAATTATTAAGTTTCGATTAGGTTTAAAGTTACAATGAGATGCAAGTTACAGTCATGTTCCAGCTATGTAAAGTCTAAAACTTGCAAATGTGCGATATATATACTTAATAAAACTTGCTATAAGTTTTGCCTTGTTTGTTTTTTACTTGCTGTAAAACTTTTTTTATGGTATTTTATTTTTAAACTAGAAAGTTTACCTGTCATCCTCTATTTTAGGTACCCCTTAGGGGGTGTAATTGTGAATACTAGATGAATCATGTCTTTTTAAGCCTTGTATTTTGTCATCTACGTTTGACGCTGACTATATTGTAACTATCTATGTATGAACTGCTTGTCTAGCTTTCTATATACATACATACCTGCATGATTAACACAAGAAATCAATAAATTGTCAATGGCCTTCGGTTCGAATTGCGTGAATCTTCAAATATCTATTCTTTTTTTACAGATGTTTTGTGATATTACTAATAAACCTGAAAACCAGCGTCATAACAATGTGACGGACTTTTTTGAAAGCGAGCTCACTCATCATCATAAATATTCTACCCGTAAAAGAGACCAAGTTGACAACAATATTTCACCCGCACATTCTGGTGAAATCAGTGCAGATATCAGCGACAATGACGATCCAACCTATGACAGTCAAATAAAAAGAAGGAAAATAGAACCAGTACATCCTTCATCACGTCGATCATCATCTAGCTCCAGCAACTCCTCATCCTCCAGTTCAAGCAGCACTGGCAGTTCCAGCAGTTCCTCATCTTCATCTTCTGATGCTAATACAGTAGTACAACCTTCTACCTCCGATAACGTGGATGCTAAAAATACTATCAATAATATAGATACTATAGCTAATGAACAGTCAACAAACGGGCAAGAAACAAGTGAAAAAACTCTGAAATGAACGAACACAACATAGAAGAAGAAATAGAGATTTTTAAGAAGAAAGGTAGAAAGCGCACAAGTAATTCTCAAAAATGGAAACAAAACTTAAATAAATTTCTAAGAAATTCGGGACGATCTTATGAGACTACGAAAAAGAAAACTGTCGCAGCTCGTGAAGTGAAACCGCCTTGTAAAGACAAGAAGTGCAGGCTTAAATGTTATGAAAAGTTTACATCTCTTCAAAGACAGGCTATTTTTGATGCTTATTGGAATATTGGTAAACTCAATCAGCAGCGATCGTTTATTCAGTCTTGTATGTCCGATGTCACTCCTAGGTATAAATATACAAACGCCATGCGCCCAAGGCAAGCTAATAAAGCTTTTCATTTTATAGTAAATGGTACACCAATCCGGGTTTGTAAACCATTTTTTGTTGGCACGCTGAATATATCCGATCGTGTTATTCGTACAGAAATCCAAAATTGTCAAAATCATGGAGTTTCGTAAAATGATATAAGAGGTAAACACGACAACCACACCACTACTGATGAAACACTGATTTCAGACATTAAAACTTTTATAGACTCCATACCAAGGATTCCGTCACATTACACAAGGCAAACATCTACTCGCGAAAACATAGACGGGGGCAAAACTATTACGAAAAGACCAATGCGGTCTTTGTCTACAGTATACAAATTCAAACGCAGAGCAAAAAAGTATGATTCATGATAAGTATATAGCTCATATAAAAGAAAAAAAGCTAAGTCGTAATGAAAAACATGATGACCGTTGCAAAAGAGACGACAAAAATAAAGTCTTAGTGTTCAACTTGCAGGCGGTGTTACAATCGCCACGAGGCGATATATCAGCTTTTTACTGTAAATCTAAATTAAATAGTTATAACTTTACCATCACACTCTTAAACAAAAAAGTTAAAGCCCAGATGAAAGATTCCTATACTGCTAATTCCGGAATGAAACTGATGGCAAACGCGGTGCTAATGGGATAGGCTTTTTTTTTTTTTTTTTTTTTTTTATACCACTAAGGTGGCAAACAAGCTTACGGCCCGCCTGATGGTAAGCGGTCACCGTAGCCTATGGACGCTTGCAACACCAGGGGTATCACTTGCGCGTTGCCGACCCTTCAGAAATCTAATAACTTCTTTCTTGAAGAACTCCATACTGTTTATTGGATTGCTTTGAGAGACTATGTTGTGAAGCAGGTGTAAGTGCTAGTAATCGTGATGGCCTGAACTTGATTCTGTATTCAGACAACTGCTGCGGTCAAAATAAGAATAAATATATACTAGGGCTTTATCTCTATGCTGTAATCCACCTGAATATAGAATCAATCACACAGAAATTTTTAATTAAAGGTCACACTCAAAATGAGGGTGACAACATTCATAGCCTGATCGAAAAAGAAATTAAAAAGAACTTAAGATCAGGATCAATTTATTGCCCCCACCAATATGTAGCCATTATCAAAAATGCCAAAAAGACTGGTCAAAAGTTCCGCGTACACGAACTGACATACGACTCATTTTTAGACCTAAAAAAACTGCAGGAAGATGATGGGGATACAATTTTACTGAAACTGAAGATAAAAATGTTTAATCATGGAATGATATCAAAGTTATAAAAGTAATTAAACGTGAACCTATTTCATTCTATGTGGAAACATCATACAAAGATGCAGAATTTGCAAAGATAAACGTAAGAAACAAGAGAAAAAAATTGAAAATTGTCCCTATCAGAGCTGACAACAGTAAAAGCATAGACGGGCAAGCAAAATTTCGCTGAAAATAAAAAGAAGGATTTAAATGAGTTACTTGATAATAATTTGATACCCAATTTTTATAAAGATTTTTATGATACGATTCTGTAATAATCAGGGTGAATACTTGCAAGGTACAAAATATTTGTATGTTAAGTTTAGTCTTGTAATGACTGATTAAGTGCCAAATATTGAGAAAATTGATCTCTTAATAAATAAATAAGTACAATTAGGTATTATCGTGTTGTTAAATAGTTGATAAGTGTGATCTAAAAACAAATTAGATTATAAATAAAAACTGACTCCTAATATTGTACATTTGATATTGATCTCTTTGTTAACTTTAATTCGTTAATATTATAACCTAGAATAAGTTTTTACTGCTTTATTTTTATAAAGTTTATAAATTACATTATTAGGAGTCAAAGTTTCTTTCAGAGTTGATTTTAAAGTACCTACCTATATAAAAAATTGTATACTGTAATTAGGTATTTAAATATTGTAAGAGTATTAAGTTCAATACAAAATATCTTTATTTATCAAAGTCTTAATACTTTTCATTCATGTTTAAGTCAAATACTACATAAAAGAAGAGGAGTAGATACCTACAGTTAATTATTACTTGACTGTTGTTGTATACAAGATTTATTGTTAATTAAAGTTTGCATTGCAATAAGGTACAATAACCAGTCCCTTCCACCAATGAGGCTACCAGTAGGGCTGACACAGGTCAACATTTTATTTGAACTTTACTATGTTGTTGATTCTTTTTGTTAATAAAAATAATAAATAAAACAAAATATTTTTAATACTTATCTTGTATTTTATATACCTTATTGACTCATTTATCATAACAAAAAGAACACGCATTGCATAAAATACGGACTCATTTCAGAATATGTTGCTAGTATTAAATCAATGTAACTTTAGCTTTTATATTAAACTGACGCATCTTGAGGAACAATTTTTTTAACCGATTAATTTATAGTTAAAAATCTAAAATTCTTTAAAATTATATTCAAACATTAATACTCACTTTATCTACGATCCGTACAATACATTATTTCATTATATAAAGCTATTTTCTTTGAGTAATAAGCCATTTTGTAAGATAAGTCAGGTTTGCTAAATCGTTTTTTGCGATTTCCCGAAAAACGTTTTTTTTTGAGTTACGTCAGTATATGATCAAGCGTGCGAAATGTATATGAACGTGTTTGGGTGTAGTACCCGCACGTGTTCGTAGCCCTGCTGCTATCGGGCGGCCGAACGAGGATTGATTCAGATAGGACCTATAAGTTCTTTTACATATAGTTTTATTTTATATCTCTTATATATATCATAAACCATCACCTGCAACGCGGGTGTCGTTCCAGTCCTTTTTTATTTGACTAAAACACCACTTGCTAACGCAGCCGCATGTCTGCACTAATTTAAATCAATGACTATTACAATATTAACATATTATAATATTATTATTTACTTTTTACCTTATTATCATAAATTTCACAGTTGATAACTATATCTAATCTAACACACTCAATAAAACAGTTTTTTTTTATGTTTGTAATGGAAAGTGTCTTTTTATGATAGGGAGGGCATTTTCCAATATTTTAATTGGACGCTGTAAGAGAAAGGGAGAAAAGAAATGCCCTTGTTGAGTTTCTTGCCGGTTCTTCTCAGTACAAGGTCTCCCGCCCTGTAGACTTACGAACCGATGGCGTAGTGACATTCATAAGTGCTCAATTATTGTAGCCTAAACTGAATAAATTATATTGAATTTGAATTTGAATTTATTGTAATTAGTTTGTAAAGCTAGTTGTAGTTAATTTACTTGACGATTCGAAAGTTTTCTTAGTAACCATTTGAATAAAAAGATTTTGATTTTGATTTACACTGAAAAAAAAATTTCATGTGAGAAAATGTTTATAAAAATAATTTGAAAAATAAAAATAACTAATAATTTTTGACCAAATAAGCAATTAGAATACTCAACAAAAATAAAGTTTTTTTTTATGTCCTAATTTCGTTTCGTTTTGTGATTATAGCATTTACCCAAAATAGGGATTTATTTTACAAACTTAGTTATACTTATTATTTCCTTACTAATTTACGTAAAATGTTGATTCAAACATTTCGTAGATACTAAAATCTTTTTTAATATATTTTAAATGTAATCAAGGTATGCGTTTATAAAAACGCTTTAAAACTGTGAAACGGAACGTTCCTTGCGGCGTAATCTGTTCATAATGGCAACATTGCGCTGCTTCAAACGACATTTTTGTTTTTTCATATCGATGCATTTTGTTCAAAGTTTGTTTCGATTGATAGTGAAAATATAGCAAACGAGAAAATGATGTCGACGTTTGAAATTTTATAGTCGAGATAGTGTCTTTTAGATAATCTCTAATTCGAAATTATCTCGAATGAAGTGAGATTTGGGTGTCAGCTCTCTATAACATGTTTAATAGCCCTTCAAAACGTTTTCACTCATATGTTATTATTACTATGTAGTTAATTATTATAAAAGTTACCTCAAATACCAACGTCAAATCTATGGGGCTATAGGTAGCCCAGTAGCTCCTGTTGTTACTAATATTTAGATGGAGTAACTTGAACAACAGGCACGTTAGGCAGGCAAAGGTACGTTGATAACATGTATGCGGTATTTGAGGGAGGACTTCTCAACTTAGCACATCTCAACTCCTTTCATACCAAAACGAAGTTAACCCTTGAGATAAAACGGGATCGAAGAAGGTATTTTTCAAATTAAAGTTTGCTCTGACGGATTTTCAAGTCATTCAGTTCATAAAAAACCAACATACACTTCTTTACGTTTTACTTCACACCATCACCCATGTCACCTAGCTTCAGTAATCGTCTCATTAACCAAACGTGCGTACAACCAGTGCGACGCAGAAAAATCAACAGGTGAACTGCAACATCTCAATAAGGTACTGGTCAGATATGGGTACTTCACAATGCCAGGCAAGAGGCGACATACCTACATGTAAGAACCGTTGGCATTGAGTGACTAGACAACGAGCGTATATTTCATTCGTAAAATGATTAGGGGACAATGTCGGCACATTGTCAACCAATTATTGAATCAATAACGTGTTTATTCCATGTTAGAAGATATACCAACTGTCGGATTCGTAGTCGTCGCTTGTCATTCATCATTGTTGACCCAAACATAGTAAATTAACTCCTAAAGTTTTCCCTATACTATTGTTAAATGTTTACTAAAATCTGAGTTTTGAAGTCTTAATTATTTAACCACTACCAAAAAAACATTTTTTTTGGAGAGTTTATTTAACCAATTGTTCAAAAATTAAACTCATTCAATTTCAATAATCCTTTGATTAAAACTCAAACCCGCTATCCGCACCTCTTCGATTGCGCACTATCGCACCGTCCGTGATGATAAAACTGCCTCTCGTCTCGGAAGCACTCTCATTATTACAAACGCTCCCGGCATTGCTCCCCATCGATCCTCCGCCCCTTACGAATTTAGAAGCATACGTCTGTCGCTTAGCGATCACGGGCCATTAGCCGATTATCATTGCATCGTTTTATCTCTTTCCCTTAAAATAATTGCTGAAGAGCGACTTTCAGTCGCTCTTAAATTTAAGCGACGCTGTTATTCTTGCCGGCGACCAAAATTGCAAGCTACGTCGACGGAACTCTTCAATCACTTCACGGAGAGGCAGACTCCTCGACCAATTAATTGACAGACTAAACTTTGACATCATCGCTCCCATGATGCCCACCCATTTTCCCCATAACTCTTGCAACAGCCCTGACGTGCTCGATATAGCACTTCTTAAGAATGTAAGGCTTTCGCTCTATAGAGGCGCTTGACCAACTTGCCTCGGAACACCGCCCTGTCCTCCTCCGAATAGGTTGCCCATCGGACACTCCCCCCGACACTAGAGCCGTGATCGCCACATCTGGATCGCGTTCCCAATATAATCTCTTCCGCGAACGATATCACCGTGGATATTGACTCACTCACTAGCCACCTGACCGCCACCGCTGGCGATTGTTCAAGACAAGTGCCGGTTGGTGACTACTACCACTTAATCCTGCCTCAGCACATCAGGTCGCTAATGACTGAGCGTAACACAGCCCACTGCAGACGCGATCGCGCATCCACTACCGAAAACTAAGCTCGCTTCAACGACTTACACCGCCGTGTAAGAAACGCCGTAACTGAGCAACTCCGAGGTGTTATCAAAGAACGCTTGCAGGGATCCGATATGATTGTTATTATGCGGATAGTAGCAACATGCAATATGCAGCGTTTCGGAGTGACGATGTGCGCTAGTTTCGGGCGGGGCGCGGGCGCGGGACGAGGCGGTCGTACTGATGGCGGTGACGCTCACCCACAGCTTGTCACCGCCACCGGCGCCGCTCGCCGACAGTGGGGAACACCACTCGTCTCACCTCCGCGCACACAGCTCGCGCCGCACGGCTATCAGCACCCCTTCACCCCTCACATTGCCGCAGCCCCGCGATACTCTGTCTTGTCCATATACATTATAATTATAATAAAAATATTCAGCGTCTTCAAAATCGCCCGTAAGCCATGTTTCAGTAAGACACATCTAATCATAACTACATTGGAAAACGTTTTTTAAAAATTAATATGATTTTGTTCGTAATCCTCTTTCGTTCTGGTAATTTAGTGTATTCCCCAATACTATGGGACCCATACTTAATTGTAATTTAGTGTATTCCCCAATACTATGGGACCCATACTTAATTGTAATTTAGTGTATTCCCCAATACTATGGGACCCATACTTAATTGTAATTTAGTGTATTCCCCAATACTATGGGACCCATACTTAATTGTAATTTAGTGTATTCCCCAATACTATGGGACCCATACTTAATTGTAATTTTTATATGTCCAATTTAGATAGATAGATAATTATATAGATTTTTTCGTCTCAATATGCAGATATTCACTTTTTTTTTAAACCTTTATAAGTATGTAATTAGACTTTGCCAGTGGCTCCGCCCGCCCTAAATTCGGTTATCGGCGTGGAACTCCTTAATTAACTCCAATTAATTAATTAATTATTTATACTAATGAATTGCTTTAGCATGCTTTAGGTTCAGCAATAGTTCGTTTAACTCTGTTATATTTATTCTCGCAGGAACTTTTAAATTTATAGCCTATATGCTATTCCAAGATCTAACCTATATGTATGCCAAGTTTTATCCCGATCCGTCCAGTCAAGTCCGTGATTGAGCAACAAACATCCATCCAGTCATACAAACTTTAACATTTATAATATTAGTAGTATTCATCGAATTGGAGTGTTCATTATCTTGTTACCTCGGTCTCTTAGGTTACTTAACGTCCGGTTCGGGGTCAGAGTGGTCGTCGCGCGGCGGCGGCGCGGGCGTGCTGGATGTGGTCGCCGCGCTGCGCTGGGTGCGACGCAACGCGCCCGCGTTCGGCGGCGACGCGCGACGCGTCACGCTCGCTGCGCACGCCGCGGGCGCCGCTCTCGCCAACACGCTGCTCATGGCCCCGGACATTAAAGGTTTCTTAAACACTCGGCGACAACTCTTTTAAATTAAATTTTGTGCAGCTTCGCCGGTTACACGCAGACCGAAACTGATTATTCGAGTGACGTCTTACACGATATTTCTTTAGTTTTTAGGAGTAGCCAAATGGCAGAAGCGGAACACCTATGTTTCGTCATGTCCGTCTGTTCGTCCGTCCGTATGTCACAGTCCCACCTTTTTCGATTTCAATGATAATACATAGAAAGTTGTCATGAGGGAAAGGCCTTACATCAAATTTTTAACATTTTATAATTTAGAAAAAGAAATTTCACTGTAGCTCATAAATAGAACAGATGGTTAATATTTTTTTCTGCCCACTTGTGAAGTTTCATGATTCTAGGACAACGAGAAGTACCCCACTGGTTTTGATTTATTTGTGAATGCCAAAATATGTGACAAAAAAGCCGTATTTCGGTTGTATTTTTATTGCGTTGACTTCGAAGCAAGATATTTATTTCATTCTGACAACTTCTGACAACTACTGAAAACTTCTGAGAACTTCTGAGAACTTCTTGCTTTCCTGAGAAAAAGGGTGATCCTATTCGACGTACGAAAAACTCTTTGCTTGAATAAAACGTTGAAGATCAAAGGGCGTATCATGGATTGGTGTGTGTGTGTGTCACGCAGGGCTGGTGTCACGGGTGTTGCTGCTGAGCGGTTCGGCGCTGAGTGCGGGCGCGCTGTCGGCGGACGCGGCGCGCGCGAGAGACCACGCCGCGAGCGAACTGCGCTGCAACAAGAGGGACACGGGCGGACAACAACACTGGTTAGATGACACATGCGTATATAAACGGGTACAACACGGACACACCTACGTCCCATCGAACATGGATACCAAATATTATGTCAAGTTTTCAGTCCGTCAAATAATCCGCAAAGTAATTTTTATTTCACACCATGAACCATGAAATATTGGTGTGCAATGCTGTCACTGTGCGATGCTGACACTGCGCGATGCTGTCACTGTGCAATGGTACATACAGGAGTATGAGCAGTAGGACCCGGAGCAATGCTGCTTTTGATGACATAAGGATTGTTCGCTAAAATTTGCCCCTCGAATTTCCTCACATATATTTTCTACATACGTAAATAAATTCCCTACACCCGACTATCGACCGTACGGAATAACTGTCATACCTGACATGACTGAACCTAATGCACATGACAACGTGACCCTACCGAAGACACCTTCAATGGAAAGTCTTTCCATTTAGCGAAGATAACTTGCGGCGGCCGGAAAGTGATCAAAACTACGGTTTGATCGGCAATGAACAGTGGATCCTTCGAAGGGTCAATTAAAAATAATTGATTGATTTATCTGAAAAAATAAAAAAAATTGTTGACAAATGTTGAATCGGTAGCCTTGTTTAGACGCCTTAATTTTGTATAAACAGTGATAAACCAAACTCAAAAACGTTATCAAAACGGAGTAAGACATGTCTGATCTCCAGGAACAGACATCGGCACAACCCGGATATGGAGTTAAAGATGCGGCTAGCTCAATAAAGGTCTCGGTGATAAGAAACGGCTCTTATCTGAGAAGCGGTATGTGCTTTAAATTGCACTATATGTTTACGGAACCCTACGGCTGGTACATTGTCAAGTGCAATGTTTATTTAAATAGAACTTATCGTAAGTACGGAATCGACGGCGACTTAAATTAAATATGAACTAGCAGCGGATTACCTACTATGATTAACGAATAATAAATTAAATAGAAAAAGGTTTAATAAAATAACCTAAGCTAGTTCAGTAGCTTGAACACGGCATAGCAACTTCGTGTGCTGCGGGTAATTCCGGCGGTGCGGTGCGTAAGAAAGTAAATTGTAAGTAGGCAACTTACAGGTAGGAAAATAAAAAATGTTCGAAGACGGATATTCGAACTTATACCATAAAATTATTTATCAAATATAATCGGGCGACGGGTAGGATAGATAACACGTTAGTGTTTACTTAAGTAGGTATTACTACTTACGTCCTAATTTTACTTTCTGATCTCTAGACGTTTCGGAAACTAATTTCGAAAACAACCAAGTAAACTGGTCCTTGTGTTTTGTACACGAATCATTAAGACGGACGGTTTTAATAACAAAGTTTCAATTTTACAAATTAAATATTCGTCAGGCGTAAGCGGTTACGCTAACACCTAGTTAGTGTAGGCACTTATCTATATTGTTGGTAGTTATCGGTGGACACAAATTTATAGTTTCATTTACGGACAGAGTTTAAAAACAAGCTATCTGTTTCGGTGTGATGTGTACCTAAACAAAAATATAAGTTACGCGGTGCCAAGTTATAAGTAGGTAGGTACACCTATAATATATGACTAAAATGTATGCTTCGACGTATTCGTACAACCTGGTACGGTATAACTGTATATTGTTGGTAGTAAGATGGGAGTTGGTTTATATGCCGGTAAAGTAATAGGTATGTACAATAAATTCGCATTTGTGTTTACGGATTTGAGTATGTAATCAGTAAGGTTGATTGATGTCATAAATCAAATGAGAAAATAGAATAAAAACTATGTGGAGCGGCGGCAAAGAGATCTCCTGCCAGGCGAGGTGCTATGCCTGGGGACCGCCGTGGTCCGCTTATCAGTCGGTTCGGTTTCTATGTATACTCATCGACCGAAGAAACTTTGATAGCGCGATGTAGGACGCGTAACGTCAGCCTTGCTTGTCTGCTGTGAGTCGAGACACTGGCGAGTGCTGGCATGATGGTTGCGTATGGACACAGTGAGTCGGGTCCATATAATGGTCGGCTGTGTGTCCCTTTAAATCGAGACACTGACTTGAGTTAGCGACGAGCAGAAATGCCACGCTGGAGTATGAGTACTCGACAGGGTGATTTGATGCTGTACAGTTGTGTCGCCGGAGGAGAGGAGGAGGAGGAAACTAGGAAGCGCTGAAGTGCTGCGATAGGTGCTGATGAAGCTCTGGATGCGAAGCGTACGGTTAAAAAATGGTTCGTGTATCTGGTAGGAAGGATTAAGCTGCTGCTGCGGAAGGTGGTAGTTGGTAGAATTTCTGTAAGGAAGACAGTTTATGACCTTAAGGACAGAACGTTGTGCTCTTTCAAGAGACAAAAGATTAGTTTTGTGTGCTCCTCCCCAGCCATTAATACAATAGGACACTATAGATTGACACAGTGCAAAGTACATAGTTTTAAGAACTTTTTGTCTGCTATATGTTTTATGTTTCTAAAACGGGAATAAGTTTGCGTATTCTTTGTGTTAAAATTTTTTAACTATAATCTACAATCTTACCATTGCCTAGCTTTGTATTTACAATGTCATTAATGAAGGTCAGGAAGAGAGTCGGACCTAAAAAACTTCCTTTAGGTACGCCAAAGAGACAATTTTTACAGATTGTCTACATTCAATGAGATAACTCGCAAATAGTTTAAGTTGATCATCGCGTATGCCATTAGATTCCAGTATGTTAAGCAATAAAGGAACTGATACAGTGTCGAAGGCTTTTCCTAGATCTAGGAATATTGCTATACATTTGCGACCAGCATCAACGTCCATTACTAGAGAATGGGTTAGCTCCGACACTGCGTGGAAGGTCACCACTGCGGAAGCCAAATTGGCAGGGCGATAAAAGCTTGTTCTTGTCGAGATAGTTGACTAATCTTTTATTTATCAACTTTTCTAAAATTTTAGATAGACAATTTAGGAGCGATAGGGGTCGGTAGTTACTAAGGGATTTAGTATCAATATCTTTAAGGATTGGCATAATTACAGAAAGCTTCATTAGGATTGGAAATATAGATGATGTTAAGGAAAGGTTACAAATTTGGGTTATAAATGGTGCCAGTGACAAAAGGTTATATTTTAAAACTTTGTTAGAAATATTATTCCAGCCTGGAGAACTGTCAGTTTTTAGTCCTTTTATTATAGAAATAACTTCCATTATATCGGTTTCTAAGAGTATAAATGAGTTGTCTGCGTTAGTAATATTTGTTTTTAGGTGATGTGGTGGGGATTCTTTAAATATTTTTTGTGCAAGATTTCTGCCCAAGTTTGAAAAGTATTCATTGACTTTGTTTGCTGAATGTTTAGCATCATTAGCAAGGGTAAGTAAATCACTTGAAGTAAGCTTTGTTGCCTTCTAGTAAGTATGTTTGTTTATTACTTCCCAAGTTTTTTTGACGCTAGTGGAACAAGCTTTCTCCAGTTTTTTTTTATAGTCTAATTTGATAGTTTTCAAAAATTTTCCAAAAACATTACGATATTTTGAGAATTTGATTATTAGGTAATTTTTTTAGCTTTAAATGAATTTTGCCCATGTGGCATGCACACTTAAGAAGTCCAGGTGTTATCCATGGTTGTTGCATGTTTTGTTTTTAGATATAGTTTTACGTGTAGTGTTATTTTTTATTATTGTGCTTAAGGAATTAATTAAATTATTGGTTGCTATAAATGTTAGGATCGTCAGTTTTTAAAATAGATTTCATATCTATTTCTTTGTTTGCTCTGTAATTTGTAAATGGTTAATTTTGTTTGTTTATATTGTATTCTTGGTCCGTTTTATGTCTTGGTGAAGAGCTATTAAAACTTAATGGTGGTCTGTAATAGTAGATTTTATAATAAAAGTTTGTGAAGGTTGTATTGTTTTGATATTGATATGGTCTAGGCAATTATCCATTCGGGTTGGTAGATGATGGGAAGGTGAGAGGCCGTGTGTAGCCATTAGATTTAATTATTCTAACGCTTGTTTGTTTATTGAGTCTGGTTCTATGTTTATGTTGATATAACCTGCTAGTATTATATAGATATGCTAGGATATGAATATAATGTGGCAAGTATATGGTCTAGAGAATTAAGAAAATTGTCTATATTTGAATAAGATGGGGACCTATACATAGATAAGATGGCTGTTGTTTTGTTAATGGTTGTTACTAGACAGTTAGCATCCAAAAAATCAGGTTCATAGGTTTTTAAGTTATTTCTCACATATATGACAATAACGTTATTCTGATTATATAGCTTTTTTTTGATATATGGAGTATAAGAATCCAGGAAAGATTAGGAACTTTAGCCTGAAAGCCAGCGTTCGGTAAGAATTATTATGTCGGGATAAAAATCTAATCTTGATAGTCTCATGTATATTACGGTTTATGCTTCTAGTGTTTTGCGTAAAAACGGTTAGCTGTCGGTTAAAATTTTTGATTGAAGGTTTAATTGCTTCCGGATCACATAGACAAGAATAGATACTTCATAAGTATGTATATTATTTATAAGATCTTTTATGTAGTCCATTTGATTTGTAAATAAGAACTGGACTAAATGATGGACTAAAATAATTATAGGTAGCTAATGTTGCTTTCTTTAAAAGTACAATACACTACAAATATGAAAATACAATGAAAATGGTTCATTCCTACGTGAAAACGGCTAGTAAGAATTGTCCTTCCGTACTTATATTTTTCACATAACTTCTAAACGGCTTGACAGATTGGGTTGGGTATTTCGATGGGTTTACGGACACGAATGTATTATGGCATTAAGGAGGAAAAATTTTATAGTTTTTTTTTCTAAAATTGAGGAGCTGCCTACCGATCTAGGCCGATAATGAAATTTAGCACGGGTGAAGCCGCTGGCAGAAGCTAGTGTTCTTATAAATCTTTCTACTATTGATGTTTTTGTCGTTGTAAATGTTGAATAATGATTTATTTTGTGTTAATCTAATATATGTTTCAATTTTTATTATAGAATTCAGTTCCGAAATCAGTTTGCAAATTTTTAGGAATACGACCTTTTTGTAATAAGTCTTTAAAGATCTTTTACTTTTCCGTTTGAGAGGATATACCCATGCCTATTTAAAAAAGGTATCTATTACACCTAAAATATATTTGTAATCCGATTTTTTTTTTACTTATTGACTGCATATCAAAAAGATCAGCTTGCCATAAATCATCTACATCTTTCATCACTACATGCTTACGAATAAAGTTTTTTCTTGCTTGTTTGTGTATTTCATTTACTACAATATCTTTACTCATTTTTTTCTGATTTTGAAATAGTGAATCTATTTTGTTTTGAGTTCCAGTAACTTCCGCCCCTAATTGATTCAAAGTTTGATTAATTGATTTTAATTTTTTTTAAATATCTTCAATAACATTGTCAACATATTGTTTTGTAGCACAGTCCCCTAAATCGATAGGTTTCCCAAAATTTCTGATAACCTTCTTCCTAGCATTTAAAGTACCATCTTCTGATAAAACAATAGTTGGTTCTTCATATTGTCTAATTTTCTGCTTTTTGAACATATGAATTCCAAATTTGCCAACATTCATATGTGACTTCTTTTATGCGACTGATTTAAAAAAATATTTTTGCATGTTATTTATGCCTTAATACTTCCAGCTACTTTTAATTATTCTATATTGGGGATAATTTCAGTATCATGACTATACAAGTCATGCGTCTTTAGAAGCAATTAAAACTTTCAACCTATCTATAAGTTTCGTTAGGATCGTTCCAGTATACTATATCTGTATTTGATTCATATTTTTTTTAGTGTTGGTAAACTGCCTCCTTCTTTAATGTTTTTAGTTTCGAATTCATTAAATAGTGGTTTTATAGTTTTACAGTATTTCATGCCCGAATTTCCTTGTATCTGACCTGATGAACAGAATCCTCTTTTATGAGCATTGGTACTAATAAGTGAACATTTGTACACTAGTTTATCTTTTTCTGAAATTAACTGTGTATTAGGTTTACTTTGAAACAGTAATTCCGATAGTCCTGGAGTAACCTCATAACTTTTACCATTAACTATTATCAATAGTATTTTGTTTGATGAATCGTCTTCAAATTGGAATTTAATGGGAGCATTCCCTATCATTAAATTATCACCTTCGCGCCTCACACCAAAAGCAACATTCAAAGCTTTATATTCACCATGTTCTTGCTTTGAAGTGGAAGCTACTCTTTTTGCCACATCATCTTGTGTTTCCAGAGTTTTAATTTCCTCATTAACGTCGTCTCTTATTTTATCATCATCATCAACATTTAAACTGTTATCTACATCACTTGAACAAGAATCATATGCATAAATACAAGCAGTATCTGACTGCTTCTTATGTTTATTATCTCACAAATTTTATTAAAGGTAACCATAGCTTCTAATGGATCTCTTCTGGTTTGAACATTTTAGAACTTATTGTTTGCATGTCATCATCTACTTGTCGTATTTGCTTTAATTTATTTTTAATGTTTTTACTGTACTAACTGTTTTTTAAATTTGGTTTCATGATAACTACCTTAAACACATCTAGTTGTAGGATAAGACGGAATGGCTAAGGCTTATATCGTTATAAGTATTTGTAAGATACGGTGTTAAACAAAACTTAACGAATATATCAAATGTTTTTCGGTATCTACCATTATTCAGTTCACAATCTTTATTTATAATCAAACATGTGTAAGGATCTGACCATATTTGTGATGCTTATGATTTGAAATTATCCCAGCTCATATCTGAATTAACATGTTCTTCATACATATGTTTTAATTTGATTTCATCTTGTTTAGAAATAATTATTAAAAGGTTTGCATTATCTCGTATTAGTTGTTTAGGTATCTTAAAGTTTGTGATAGATAAAAACAATCTGTGCGGACAGACCCTTCGATATCTGTGGCACAAGGTTTTGCCCGTGACAAGGAGTTTCTTCTTAGGCGCTTGAGATATTAAAACGCGTATATGCACACAACAGACCGATTTTATTTAACTTATGCTTCTAACTTAATTCTAACACATATGTACAAAAATTTTAATTCTTAGCTTTCATAGCTATTAACTTGTTGAAGTTTTCTTGAAGACTGAATACAAATTCAAAATTCGTTCTATATTTAAAGTAAAAATTAAAAACCCCATCAGAGGGAGAGGTTGTTCCATAGAACCTTCTAGATTTAGTACTTAACTTATTGTACTTACTGTGGTGACTGAAAATCTAGCCCACACAAAAACTTAGTGAAAGACAACATATAGTAGTTGATATAGACATATATCGAAATTGTAGATATATCTACCTAGCTATAAATCGCTACTGACAGTTGGGGTCTCTATCGGCTATTGCCATCACAGTCACACGATTTGCGGCTTGACTATAAAATAACGCTGTTTTACATTTTTAGGTTTTATAGCCAAACGGTAGGAGCTATAATGACCATTTAGGTGTCCTAAGATAGAGCTTTCGGAGACGTTTCCAATGACGCATAGTGGTATGTTCCATCGTCTACGGTTAGGCCGTAGTGAGAGAAGAGCTGGATTTTTAGCTCTTAGGGCTTTCTGCCTACACTAGATGACTACCGACTTGGTGTTATATGTCAAAAAATGGACCTAAAATTCGGACATACCTTTCAGTGTTTTTGGTGTCTGTCAGTATGTTATATCATGAAAAAATGTGTGATATAAGTTTTCAGGATTTTTCTTGTGCTCCTATACTTTAGGGCTTAAAGTTACCTGTATGAAACCTATTTATTTTGATAGATGCCTATAAGAGGTATCTAGTGATATATTTATCTTTAACCTATGTAACCCGGTTACTGAGTTATAAGCTATCGTATTTCATAACTTTACACGTAATTTGTGCCCCAACCATACTACTTATCGTAACGGTATAGATACCTACGTGTAGGGGCAAAGGTGTGCTTTTAACCTGTAATGTTTATTTTAGGCATAGCCTAAGGACTTAATGACCCTAGCCAGGTAAAGTTTTAGACAGTCTTTCTCTTTTTTACCCATAGACCCATCCCTTTTGTATCTCTATCGCAGTCTATTATCAAAGGAGTGAGGGAGAAAGAATGTACAATACTCAACACTAACTATTTTCACCTGTAACTTATTAACCGTACATACGGTCTATATAGAACTTTACATAGTAGTTCTGTACAGTTTTGCACAACAAATGACATATGTTTTACATATATATATTAAACTAAATTTCCCGCTTTTTTGGGGATAGTCGTGCGTACAAAGTCGACAACATGTCGGTACTCACACAATATTATTTTTGATATCAACAAATAGTAAAGAGGGGAAATGAAACAAACCTGCTCTACTTTTACCTAACTTAATACAATTTTACAGTTATTGTTATTACAAGTTTTAAATCTAAACTAGTCCCTATTAGGAAAATAGTTTTAATTGTGTAAATATATACTTAATATTAACTTATTATTACGAACATTACATGACAAAAATTATGCATTTTTATATAAATGTTTATAGATGCAATTTGTGTTGCATTCTTGCAGCGGTGATAACACAATCTATCTTTTTATGCCTACCCATAGAAAAATAATTACGGATATATATTTGATTTTCCCAAGTAACATCATCAAAAACAAATATGGATTTGTTTAAAGCTTCACTAGGCATTGTAATTTCTATATCATCTTGGAACAGGAATAAATTTATTGCAGGTATTTTATTGAGGACATTCTGTAAAAAACGATATTTAGGCTGAAATGTTGTTTTAGAATAAATGTAGACATTTTTAAACTTTAACCCATTTAGGTCTGCGTCCTTAGACCTTTTTGTCGTGTCATAAGTATCAGGCTGAAACTTTCTAGATCGCTTCATTTCAGTGAGTCGGACAAACTTTTTATTTGACAAAAATCTCGGTAGTGGGGACTAATTTTGCTAGAGGCCTTGAAACATGTCGATAAGTCCGGGTGCCAAAAATTTTCTAATACCAAGCCGATTCTTACTGAAATTTAAAGATTAATTTATGAGAAAGTCAAAAAGTAGATTGTCCGACAAAATTAATGGGGACTATGCGCCAGTCGGACATACTGAAAATGTTGGAAATTCAAACTCAAAAAAGTGATTAATATCAGGCTAAATTTTTTTTTATGGGTTCATAAAAATTAATATAATACAACTGTAACGTTGTCCGACAAAATTTATGGGGATAAGCGCCAGTCCGACACTCGAAAAATGGCGAAAATACCAGCACAAAAAAGTGATTAAGTCTTGTCGGACAAACATGAGTAATTGTAGATTAGATCATTTATAACCGAAATATAGTGATATCCGACAAAAATAATGGGTCATATCGCTAGTCCGACAAGATTAGCCTAACCGCAAAGAAACTATATCTATATATACGCTCTTAGAAACGGCAGTATATCTATATGTGGATTTCGCTTTTTGCTTTCGAGAGCTCTGTTAGTGTATCTGTCGCACTATATAGTATACATGAGGTTTTTTAACCTCTCTACCACAACTAGAAGTTTGTGAATAAATGTAGCTGTACTTGGCTCAAGTTTAATGTATAAACTTTATTTTAAGCTACCCTTTTTGTTTCTAATTAGATAATCTTAGAAAAATAATATAAATTTATGTTGTTTGATAAATAAAATATTAGTTTTATTATCACACATTTAGAAGTTTTTCATAAGACTTGACTCAAAAAAATTTGCAAAAAAAAAATTACTTAATAACTAATTTATCAATTTTATTTAGAAGGGCAGCACTTCAACAGTTGAACGAAAAAAGTTTTTTTTTATTTAAATAAATAAACTTCGGTTTGGGTTGACAAAAAGTATTGCGTGGCTGCGTGCATGTGAATAGATTATGGATGCCACGCGGCCAGTGTGTTTGTAACTACTGGGTACCTATAGTGCGCTCTCTGCCCCATCATCTTTCTCACTCACTTTCATGCAGCCAAACACAGAACAGAAACACACAGACAGCGTTCAGGGAGAGAGGGGAGATATATATAGGTATACTTAAATGCTGTATACAGAACGAATAATTTTAATAGATATTTTATCGATTTTTATTAGTATTCCCCACATTTCTTGTCGGACAATCGTAGAATCACGTTTGAAACATTATTTTATTACTGAAAAAATAAAAATTAGGTTGATATCAATCACTTTTTTGTGCTGATATTTTCGACATTTTTCGAGTGTCGGACTGGCGCTTATCCCCATAAATTTTGTCGGACAACGTTACAGTTGTATTATATTAATTTTTATGAACCCATAAAAAAAAATTTAGCCTGATATTAATCACTTTTTTGAGTTTGAATTTCCAACATTTTCAGTATGTCCGACTGGCGCATAGTCCCCATTAATTTTGTCGGACAATCTACTTTTTGACTTTCTCATAAATTAATCTTTAAATTTCAGTAAGAATCGGCTTGGTATTAGTAAATTTTTGGCACCCGGACTTATCGACATGTTTCAAGGCCTCTAGCAAAATTAGTCCCCACTACCGAGATTTTTGTCAAATAAAAAGTTTGTCCGACTCACTGAAATGAAGCGATCTAGAAAGTTTCAGCCTGATACTTATGACCCGACAAAAAGGTCTAAGGACGCAGACCTAATTTTTATGAAGTAAGAGACAGATCATTATATTGGGTTTTCCCAATTAGATGGACCGCAGATAATACACCGAATAGAATTTGGTAAAAGTACGCTATGTTTAATTTTATTATGATTCGGTTCAGCGCATATTCTATCTATTTCCAAAGAAACGGGTTGCTTGACTAACTTCATCTTTCCGTCTAACACTGGATTTCAATATTAATTTATTAAATATAAAAATATTAGATGAGTATTACTGACAATTCCTAATTTTTGTTATAATTGGTTTATTTGACCTTCTAAACAAGTTATAACATGTTTTATTTAAATAATTATGTGAGAGTGTAAATGATTAATATCTTAGCAACGTCACAAACCCTTAAACAGAAGTAAATTGAAACCAAACTACCTAGTACACATAAACGTATTAGATTGGTTTCAATTTACGTCTGTTAATTGTGAATTGATTTAATTCTGCATTAACTTTCAAGCTAAATAGTTGTTTAATTCTACTCTTGTTACTTCGAATATCAGTAACTGATAAGTAATAACACTAAAAATATTGTAATTTTTATTTGATTATTTAAAATAATTTTGAAGTAGTGAGTTTATTGTTTAAAAGAAATAAATATTATTTTACTATCTAACTATATTATAGCTGCGTCTAATTTAATTTGACTTTTACTTTTTTGTTTTAGATCATGCAGGCTCCCGAATTTGAAATTCATAATGTTAGCCAGAATTTCAAAGTTGAAACTGATGCTCAAAATGTGAACGCCTGGCTCGAAAAAGTTGGAAAACGAAGACTAGACATGGTCAAAGCTACTACGGAAAAAGAGAAAAGAAAACCATTAAAAAAGTGGAAAGGAAACGATGAATCAAGTTAATTTTTTTATAAAATGGGTAATAAAAGAAAGGGAAGATATATTATCAAAATTGACATTTCAGTTATCGGCGAAAGCGATAGAGATACGATACGATTTTTATACGAAAATTTGCAATACTCGATTTAAGTTCGTATCTTTAAATAAAATAAATTATATAAGATATTTTTGTTTATTTTCTATTTGTTATTCTTTGCGTTTTCATATAGAAGTTATGTTACATTTTTTGAAACCAATAACTGGTTGAATTTATAAGGTATTACCCTAAGATATAGAGACTGGACAGTGCATTTCTCAACCAGCTGCAAAACGGGCTTACAAGTGTGACAGAGACGAAGATTAATTTGCAATCTGTTCTATTGATATAACATAAATTTATTTAAAAAAAAATACCGTCCCTATTTTTTTAAATATTTTTAAAGACAATTCTTATGAATCCCGAGTAATTAAAATAATATTTGGTTTGTACTATCTGCTAAATCATCTTCATTTGTTATTAAACTAAATGAAATAGGGTGCATATACGGGGCGATTCAGATACTTAGAAACATACCACCCTAAGATACTTAGATTAAATTTGAATTTGCACCTAACCTATAAGCATACTATGATGGTCAAGTGGTTATGACGTATTCCTATCATTCAAAGGCCAGGAGTCCAAATCCGACATTTACCATAGAGTTTTTTACAATACTCAAGTACATTACTCCATCGGCTTATCGGTGAAGGAAAGCATCGTAAGGCAATCTGCATTCGTATTAGTAAAAAATCTAGGACTTATGTAAGGTCTATCAATCCGCACTGGGCCATGCATGGTGGACTATGACCCAGATAACACTCGTACCAACAGTTTTATGAATTTAAGGGTATTATTTAAATTAAACCACATGATTTTTTTGTCGAAATATAGGTAAATAATTTTGTTATTTATCAATCACATATATTCATAAACAAATAAATACAAAATATAAAAATAAAATAATCCTAAGCATGCCTATTTAAAGGAAGTATTTTTATTATATAAAAAACTGATTTGAGGAATTTAATAGTAAGCGCAAAGAAAAATTAAGACATTGTAGAAAAATGACCCCATGCTAAAGTTGAAGAGCCGTCTCTTGTCAATTGTCTTTTATCATGGCTTGCATTTAAAACTAGTTTATTAAGTTTCTGAGTATATACTCTATGATTTTTAGATTTTATTATATGCATTGAATCTCTGAAACTTTCATTACATAACAAGGCATTTTTAAATTTACTGACATCTAATTTGTCAATAACACATTTTTTAACGCCTTCGACTTTCTTAATCAAAGAGCTGTCTGAGTTTATAAATTAGAATTTAGCACGCAAACCCACGAATTCTGATATAACCTCTCCCCCCATTTCATCCTTAAAATAACCAGGAATTTGTTTATTAAGTTGCGGTAAGTTATATTTATTATGTAGCTCAAAATTACTTGTATCAAAATATTGTTCATACTTTTTAAATCTTCATAGAAATTTTCAGTTTGCAACAAGTACAGAAGGCTATCTGTGTCTGTGTAACACAACTGTAAATTTTCAGTATAAATCCGTTTCATGATGGAATAATGAAATTTATATGAGTGAGTTTTTGCAAGTTCCAGAATAGTAAAACCTTTGCTTGTATAAAATCAATTTTGTTGGCTCTAACTGAACAACTCTTAATTTTTCAGAGATAATATATGAATTTTTGAAATTAGGAGCACTTATATACTTTTCAGCGCCGAAGAATTTATTTGTTTTATTGTAATTTTCACTCCACACATTAGCAAGCTTTGCTACTACCTGATTTCTTCTGTTTTCTATTGTCTTATTACCCAATACATAGTTGTTTTGTTTTTTAAAGAAATCTTTTTCGAATGTACTACAGGCTTTATGTCTGAGACTGGTATTTAAAGAAATGTATGGTGCTAAAAATGCCTCCTGATCAAAAGAAAGTATTCTGTAAGTTTTTAGCAATATTAAGCCATTTTGTAAACATTCTTGAAAGTCAATGTAATGTATTATAAATTTATGTTTGTCATATAAATTAGCAACCATGTTAGAAATATTAAAAATAAAAATTTTATAACCAATGGTATTGGCACTTCTAATTGCTCTGCAGCAAATGGTAAATCAGAGTGCGAGTCGTGAAAATGGATATTGTAAATCAACTTCAAGAATGTAACCTTTTTCATTATCTAAAGAGATCTTTTGAACATCAAAGTTTTGTAAGTATTGATTTGAGTTCAAAAAATTTGAAATTTCTCATAGGCAATTTTAACATCATAGCATATCCATGCAAATTTACACAATTTTAATATGCTAAAAAAGTTGTAGGAAATAATGGATCGTAATCAGGCAGATATTTATAATTTGCTTTCGCATAGCGTAAAGAGCATTGAGCCAAGCTGCCGCGTATGCCTTGCTCTAACATTTGATACATCTCAAGGTCAGATATTAAATCCAGCTTTATGTTAGTGAATAATAGCATAGCCTCCCAGCTCAATGATGGTGATGAAACATAAAAACAAGGGTCAAGACTGTAAAAATTTAGACTCATAGACCTAAATTTTTCGAATACATGAGCTAATATTAGTACATCACATTTTAAATAAATATCGGTATATTCGAACACAAATCTTTGAAAGTTTTTCTATAAACAAATGGCTGTTATAGCCTGAAAGATTATGAAATATTATAGGTACAAAGTTGCATTCTTTACAATTCAAGTTGCAAATATTATGAGCAGTTCCTTTAAACTTTCCTGTAAAGTGATTATGATCAAGAACAATCTGCTCATTTAAAGCAAAAGGTTTTTTACAAATATGACAATGAGTCGTATTTTCTAGACTCGTTTGCTCTTCTTTTGCTAAAGGTAATATATCTCTTTGTACAGATAAAAATTCAGACAATCTCAATATGTCATTACAAATCGTTTCTGCAAATTTCTGAGAAGCGTTCTGGCCACGATAAGATACATAATCATTTAAGCTAGGATCAGTTTTACAACAAATAAATATACATAAATTTGTACTTTCTCTACATGTTGAGACTTACTCTTATCATAGTACTCTTTAAGTAAACTTTCAAAGTCACCATAGATTACTATAGGTATTCTTTGAGTTCTTTCAAAATTGGAAAAACAAAGCTTAGAGCCTTTCTCAGGCAGCACAGTTTGCATTATAGCAAACTTATGTTTTAATAATTGATTCTCGGTGCTAAACTACATAAAACACTCTTCACACAAGTGAATTTTAGATTTATGTTTTGTAAGTTGGTTATGCAAAAGTTTAATCAAACAAAAATGATTTTTACTTTTTTTACGCAAAAATAATAAACTGACATGTTCATGTTTCCTCTTAAGTGTTTTGTACAAAGGTCCAGTCACTTTATTTTTTTCATCTAAACCGTAAAACACTTACTTTGGGATTATTTTTTTCAAAACATTTTAAATCATTGAAGCTAGGGGGAAATTTCATGTTAGAAATATTAAAAAATTCAGAGAAATGAGGATATGAAGTTATTCTGTTTTGATTTTGTTTTGCATTATAAATATGTGCAATTATTCACCAAAGAAAACAAAATTCATCTTTGTTTCAAATATTAATACAAGTTTTAGAGTTTTGAATTCATATAAATGTTCGAAATTATGTCCACGGCTACTTTCTACCATCGCATCGCTCGCCATAGGCGGGGAATTCATTGTCTTACTTTGGAACCGAAATGGTCGCGTACAGTGCGGTTTGAGAGAAACTTTTTCCCGCGAACGCTTGGGTTGTGGAATGAGCTCCCTGCCAAGGTTGTCTCTAAGGACTACAGTATACAGTGCGTAGAATACCTTAGATCTCTCTGTAGAGCTCGTCGCGCATGCTTTACTTATTACTGTTTTAATTTGTTTCAAAATTTAAACTGCTTGCAGTGTTAACTCAGCAAAGTATAACAATTATTTTGGCAGTTCATAATCTTTACTTAATAAAAAATATTAAAGGTTGCATAGAACAGATATTGATCACCTATTACTGGGATTTGTATTCCATCGCACAATATAATTCAGCCACAAACATAATTAAATAGCAATATCAAATTGAATTAATTTGAATTGAAACCTAGATAGTAATACCACATTAGTCATTATATTTGGGGACATAAACTAATATTGAATATAAAATTCCATTTTTGGAATTTACACAGGGTGATCCAGATCATATGTACAATACTCTTTTTGACTTTTTGAAAACTGAGTTCGAGCAGTTATTAAATTATTTAAAGTAACTACTAAAGAAAATTTAAGAATGAAATTCAGTGATTGGGCTACACCAGGAATACATAGAAGTCGAGTCAAATTATATGAATTATGTGAAATGAAAAAATACAATACAAGTTCAGATTTTATTGAATACTAGCTTCTGCCAGCGGCTTCGCCCGCCCTAATTTTCGTTATCGGCGTAGGTTCTTACGGCAACTCCTCAATTGTAGAAAAAAAACAAACAATCAAATCTTTCCTCTTTAATGGCATTATACATTCGTGTATGTGAAACCATGGAAATACACATACAAAATTTTAATAGTTGACATACCAACAGCAGCGACGCCTACCGAGTCCAATTGTTTTTTAAATCATCCAGAAAACCATCGAAAAACTCCCAATTTTTAAACATTCTGCATTGGTGCTCCGCTCCTTTTAGTGTTAGCGTAATGATATATAACCTATAGCCTTCCTCGATAAATGAGCTATCTAAAACTGAAAGAATTTTTGAAATCGGAGCAGTAGTTCCTGAGATTAGCGCCTTCAAACAAACACTTCAGCTTTATATATTAGTATAGATATGAAAAAGTTTTCTAAAACATTTAAAAAAGTCTGTGTTGCTGCTAAGTGAATGTTTCGCAGTTATAAAATTAAGAATTCTGGCAAAAAAATTAAAGCAACGTGCAGTGTCATTAGTAGCGAAACAGGTAAACTCAAACCACGTGATAGTCATTATAGTTTAAACATTGGAGCAGATACTGTTAAATCAGATGTTTATGTAGCTAATGCATTTAAAAAATGTTTTAAGAATATGCCTGCTCTGACTACTAGCTCACTTAAGTCATCCCCGTCAGAAGCAGAATTACTTTTAAATAATAATATTCCTAAATGAGTTAAAAAAATTAAATTTGAACAAGTTACCCCTGATGAAATCCTAAAACGACGGCGGATTTTTGGGGTATATCAGTAAAATCACTTGTTGGTATTATAAACAGTATATCACCTATCTTAACAGTAATTTTTAATTAATTTGTAGACGAGGGAGTCTTTCCCGATTTAATGAAACATAGTAAAATCATACCACTGTTCAAATCTGAAAGTAAAAGTGAACCAACTAACTTTAGACCAATTTCGATATTACTAGCTTTGAGCAAGATTTTCGAAAAACTCATGCTAAATCAACTACTTAGATATTTTAACATCCATAAATTGCTACACAGTCAATAGTTCTTATTTACGAAAGGTAGGTCCACTACCGACGCAAATGTTGACCTAGTAAAACATATTTTTGGCGCATGGGAAAGGTAGCAGAATGCAATTGGTATTTTTGCGACTTGTCTAAGGCATTTGATTGTGTTGAATACAAAACTCTTATTCGAAAGCTGAATCATTATGGTGTAGAGACGGCTCTTAAACTTATATTCTCATATTTAAGTGAAAAAAATCATGTGAGAAAACTTGATTAACCATTTACTCAAACATCTCAAAAAAAAATAGTAATCAACCAGATTAGTACTATCAGCTCTACAAGGGGAGCCTACTCCACGGGACTTCAATCTCTATCTGCGTAGGTCTGATAACAATTTAGTACCCCTCCACAACTTTATAACCTAGTCCCAACCCTAAACATAATTAATTTCCTATCCAACAGTATCATGTTAAAAGACACCGGTCCTTTTACTCCACTAGGTTCTTTACAAAAATCGGCAGTCCTTTTTATTAGAGAGAGTACATAACCAAAAATGTCAGCAAATTATCTCCGTATATTAATATGTAATTTTTAGATTACCCCAAATTTACAACTAACAACCCGGACAAAACCCAACCCAAAAAACAATCATTTTAAATCTTTTACGATTAGACAACCTAACCAGTACCTTTACATAGTCCTTACATAATTGCATAAAGAAAAAAAACCCCATCGTACAAAAACATCAACAATAACCTGATATTGCTTGTCTCAGTTCTCACAAAAGACACTTACTGTAAATTTATATCGGCGAAACGGTTCCAAAGTTATGCACGGCGACGGTATTAGATTTCTTCAAATTTTTGTGATCGTGTCACGTCCTTCGGAACTAGAATACGACCAGCCTCGCACCGCGATTATAGTAAAAAAGGGGGCCTTTTTTGTTTTTGTTTTTTTCGGAGCTGACTATGCAGTTGGCTGTTGCAGCCATTACTGCTTCACCGGACTTTTGGGGCGAGACTCTGAAGGAGCCTCAGCCCATATAGCGGCCAACGCTCAAGGGCTCCCCGCGGGGGAAGCCTCGGCTTGGGTTGTCGCTCTTAGGGGCGTCCCTTCGACCGGCGTGAGTCTTGAACCCAAAGGTGAGTTACCGCCAGGAGGGGAGTTCCCCGTTACGCGGGTACGATTGCGATTGAGTGGGGGCGAGAAGCGCCCCGGCACTCTTTGATACCTAGTGTATCCTTGTGGGCGCCGACGAACCCGGGGACGTCGGCGTCGTGTTAGGAGGGAGGCCCTATTCGGGGAGGTCGTAGAGACTAATCTCGCTATCCGGACAGCGAGATCGTCATCTGAGGACGTTAGTACGTGCCGAGGCCGCCTAACAATAGTTTTACGACCGTGACCGGGTCGATCGGGGGGATGATACGTTGTGGATTGCACAATTAAACGATTCGGGTGATTTTGCGTACGCTCGAAAAAGCGGACTGCCAAGTCTTTAAAGTATTGAGGGGGCCGCAACTGACGCCAATCGCTTATAAACGTTTTCCCCTCCCCCACGATAGACGCGGCCTGAACACGCTGTGACGACACCAATATTTTTCCCTTAACATTTTGTAATGCAATGTTTTTATTCAAGTTTTAGCGCGAAGATTTACATTAGTAAACAATTCTCAATAAACTTACTACCTGAAGGAAAAAGCATCTTTAAATTAGAATGGCGCGTTTAAATATACAAGTTCAGTAATTTTATACATTAACTGAGAAATTATGATTTATTTTATGAAAGGTTTGAAGCTAACAAAAAGTTGAATACCGATGACTCAAATGTAAAATATTACATTATAAAATTACGAATCATAAACATCAACACAAGATTAATTGTTAAATGTAGGTAGTTATCTAACTCCCGATTTATGGATTCAGATCTTGGACAAAATGAGGTTGCGTAAGTTTTGAACCAGTGGCGCGAGTATGGATGCTTTAAAACTTACTGTGATTGGATGTTTGTTTGGAAGCCAAGTTCATTGGAGGACGTTTTAAGACAATCACTGATTGGTGGTTAAGTGATATATAGAAATGGAAGCACGTTTCATATGCTCTATAATGTAGTTTCATAACTTTAACTCGAATAAAATTTTATTCAGGAAATTAAACGTAGAATAAATCGGAGACCCTCTAGATAGGAGTTGTTTTGTTATCCGCGGTTTTTTTTTTTTCTTATTAATTTTATTGCCTTAGTTAAATAGTAATGCTACTGTTATTGGGAATCCTGTAATGTTGAGTATAACCACGTAAGTTTAAGTTACTTAGAACTTTTATAATATTGAAAACACCCGCGAAATTTACCTAAGTGAGTCGTTTAACAACCATTAGGGTACAATAAATATTATAACAATGATTAAGGGTAGTTGTTTTGGTTTTCACTTATTCCGTATAATGGTATTACGTGTTAGTTTATTCAAACTAACCCGGGGTTTGTTAAAACTTTACGAACAGTAACAACATAATATAAATATTCTATTAGTTTAGGATAATTAGGCGATTTTATCTAGAACGTTCATATTAATCTAGGACTCTATAATAGTACCCCAGTAGTAGAACATTCAATTGCCGTCGTTTAAATTGTCGAAACGCTGCCCGACCAATAGTCCAAAGTCTACGCTTGTGGGTCACTAGAAGCTAGGAACCACGTGGAGTTAAACTACAGCTAGATCGTGCCACCATTACTGGTTAGTAAATACTTTTATATTAGAAGTGACAGTGAAAATATTGTGTGTTCGTTGTGAAATTCTTTGGGTTGTGTTTCAAAAATATCTAAATTAATGTTAAAACATCCAAATGATGGGCTCGCTTTTGCAGGTTAGAAATTTATGGCAGAAAGAAATCTCAATCACCTCAGTAGGAAGGAATATATTAACGGACCTTGTTTCTAGGACATTTTCAGCTAGGTAAAGATAATCTTCTATAAAAGTAGAAGTGGGAACAAAGATTGTACCAGCCATAATAATTATATGGCCCACTAAAGAACTAGGTCTGCCAAGAGATACAGTAATTACTATGTGTAATCCATGTCCATCCTTAGCGGCGTTAGTAGGGCTTTACTATTTTGGCTGGTTCGCTAGTGTAGGTGAGCGCTGATGATCATCGTAAGGGGGCACCCCTTAAACCTACTTTCAGGTCGCAAGTCCTGAACGCTTAGCTACCTGGTTCCCACTTTACAAAACGAATGGATTTAGAATTCGTATGGGTTTTTCTTTCAAATGTGGAAGTAGCATCAATTAGGGTTTCCTCTTTAGTACCTGTGTCCTTTAGTTCTGATATTCAAGTATTTGCTTTGTTTAGGTGTTTTTGAACAGACTTTAGAAATGGTAAAAATTCAAAGCGGACATTATTTATGATCGTAGATTTAGCTATATTTAGTTCTTGATTATTTTCTTTTACGCTTAGTTGTATGCTATTGTTTGCTATAGTACTCAACTGGGTTACTACTTATTTAACACAACGGGTTTTCGGGTCCTACCACTTTTGACGATCACGCAGGGCCAAATAGGATTATTATCTACATCATATTATTAGATTCTTTTGATTTCTCTCTCTAAGTGAGTGTTGATGCTTCAGAAGTTTCTTAGAACAGAAAAAGGGGGGGCGTTACAACGCTACACCGTTAGGATTCGTAACGTCAGTTAAATTCTTCTTTATTTTACTTCCACGTGTACAAGCGTGCCTCGCATTTAGCGGCCAGTTACTTTTTAGAAATAATCGGATAATTTAATCAAAAGCGTAAACCGATTTTACTAATTTCTTTATCCGTTGATCTAGATTCTGTCTTTTCCCATGGCTCTATCACACAGGTTCAATTAGTTTACATAATGGAGTCGCGTCGTAAACGGCACTGAGTTTACTCTTCTATCCTTTTCGTACCCTACAGCGTTTATATCAGGTAACTAACAATATAATCGATCGATACTTTTCATATTGTTTAACCTCCTGGTTATCTACTCCCCAAACAAAACCATATCCCAAATATAGTTTAAATCCACTAGTCATCACAACAATTCTCTATTTACGGCTTGGATATACTACACACCTTCTATCGCCTGGCGAGACCTCGATACGTCGGCGACAGTGACGTCACCCTAACGTAAATAAGGATGGCTCTGGAACGTTCCGAACCACTACACCAAATCATAGCTAATTTAGCGATGATTGGGTGTATAGTATGTAACTTGTAATTTTATCGTAGATTCACATTATTATACTCAAATCGTGTTGTTTAAACGATACAAAATTAAAGTAACGTATATAATATTTTTAAGCGCTTAATACCACCTTTACAATTGTAAGTTTTCTACAATAGGTTAAAAAACTTCTCTGAGAAATAGTTTCCGAACGTACCAATGTTGTTGACATTTGCAGTCTGTTGACATTTTATTCCGCTTCAAGTTTGTGTTTAGAAATTTAATTACTATCTGCCTATATTTTAAATTAAATATTACTACAACAAATATTAACAATGAGGAAAAGCCACCAACAATACGCAAAAATGGTAGAATTTATGAAAAAGAAAGTACTCATTGTGTTGGTTTTTACGTTTGCTTACTATTATGCGATAGCTGTTTTATTATGATTTACGCTTGGGGTTTTGTCCCTTGCGCCCCCTTTTAATTACTCTGACCTGATTTACTTATATTTCAGACACGATAGATTTATCCAGACCAAGTGAAGTACCTTGAGGTCATAATTTAAACTGCGGTGGTGGCGTGTGTGTCGGGTCGTTACGTTCCCTAAAACACGGTTGAGCGAAGCGATGGCTGATTCATGTGTCATACTCGTGAACGAGTGCCGCCTGTGGAGGCTGGTCTGCTCTTGCAAACTTCTTTGTATTCTTAGTATTTAGTCTTACTTTTTTGTTTTGTTTATTAATACTGTAAGACATTGATTATTTCTTAGTGAGGAATACATAAACTGTCTTTTGTTTATATTAGATACTTTTTTATGTTGTGCTTGTGCTTTATATTTCATGTTTTTTTATGTTTGTAATGGAAAGTGTCCTTTTATGATAAAGAGGGCATTTTCCAATATTTTAATTGGACGCTGTAAGAGAAAGGGAGAAAAGAAATGCCCTTGCTGAGTTTCTTGCCGGTTCTTCTCAGTACAAGGTCTCCTGCTCTGTAGACTTACGAACCGATGGCGTAGTGACATTCATAAGTGCTCAATTATTGTAGCCTAAACTGAATAAATTATATTGAATTTGAATTTAATTTGAAACAAAGAATTGATAAGAAACCTAAATAGTGACGATGGCAGCCGGGAATCTCGAACTGAGGAAAAGTAGCGTAAGGTAACTATACCTAAGTGGTTCTTAAGTGTTTTTACAAGTGTTTGTTCACCCTGTGGCCCTAACAACATAGCAAAAGTAGGTATCATTATTTTATAATGAATGTTTATAATACTTTTGGAAGTTGTTTATGCTTGTTCTCACGTATTTTGGTCTTGGGTTAGATTAGGTTATGTTAATGATTGACTTGTTCAAAATTATAACTTCCTCGATGTTAAATAATGTAGGTATAAAGATAAAGTCTCTCTATTTAAGTTACCTTATAAGTCAGTTATATTAAATAGTCCCTAATAGTAGCACCCTTTATCTGGCAGAATAAAATAACTTTCCAATGTTTCAATATGTACTTATATATACAGCAAATGTAAGATTTCTCGCAGCAGCCAATCATCGACAAAGTATTAAGGGGGACATATTAGGCCTCTCAGATATTAAATAACAACGATAAAAATATATTAGAGTAATGAAGACTATATTTTTGTTTAGACAGGAAAGAAAAGTAATATAGATATAGATAACATTTGATATAAAATCAAATTAAGTTAAAAATATATTTATATATTCCTACATACCTCAATAAAAATAAAATAGAACATTAGGTACAATGATAATGATAAAATATATTAATTTTTAACTACAACAAGATTTTTTCAAGAGAGATTATTATATTTCAAACAAGTATGCTACTATTAAACCTTTTTTACGTAGTGTATTCACCTAGTGAAAGACAACACAAAAGAAACATAGAAGAAGCTTAGGAAGAAAGACTTCGTTCTGTGTCAAAACAGCAATACCTTGTAGTCGATCATTTAGAACACTAGAAACAGAGAGGCTGCTATGTAAAGAAGAGTTAAGATTGCATATGCTGACTCAATGGCTGTAAAAAATGTAGAAGCTATATTGTCTATGGTATATGAAAAGACAGAATAGAAATAATATAATAATTGATTGTAAATAAAGTTAATGTACTTGTTTAAATATGTTTTATGAATAAAGGCTGTAATTTCTGTCGACTAAGACATTTTTATTGCTCATCAACGGTATCATTTTAAGAGTTTCTTAGGGTTTAAGAGGTTCAAAGGGTGCCAATGGAACACTAATACTAAGCCTACACACTGTCCATCCGCCTGACCTTCAATGGGCTATATTTTAAGGATTGAAGCAGGTATACCCTCACTATTAAGGTGAGGGTAGGCTGGTAACCTAATCGTGAAGTATGAGGCTAGGAAGGAGATTTTATCATGCTAGATTCTCTGACAAATATAAAAAATAAAAAAGGTAAAAATTTAAGGGGAATCAGCATATAAAAAACATTTTTTTTTTTTAATACTACTAAGGTGGCAAACAAGCTTACGGTCCGCCTGGTGTTAAGCTGACACTGTCGCCTACGGACGCTTGGAACTCCAGGGTCATTCAAACTTGACCTTTTTTGCAGTTTTAATAGATAATATTGTAGTAATGTAGTCCGACTAGCACAGTTTTACAGAAAATAATGTAGTAATAGTTAAAATAAATAATAATTTATATAAATAATACCATAAGTTGGTAAAAAAATGGTAAGAAATCTTACATTTGCTATATATAAGTACATATTGAAACATCGGAAAGTTATTTTATTCTGCCAGATAAAGGGTGCTACTATTAGGGACTATTTATTATACCTAACTTATAAGGTAACTTAAATAGAGACTTTATCTTTATACCTACATTATTTAAAATCCAGTAAGTTAAAATTTTGAACAAGTTAATCACTAACATATCCTAATCTTACCCAAGACCAAAATACGTGAGCACAAGCATAAACAACTTGCACAAGAAATATAAACATTCATTATAAAACAATGTTACCTACTTCTGTTATGTTGTTGAGGCCATAGGGTGCACAAATACTTGTAAAAACACTTAAGAACCACTTAGGTATAGTTAACTTTACTTTTCCTCAGTTCGAGATTCCCGGGTGCCACCGTCACTATTTAGGTTTCTTATTCATTCTTTGTTTAAATTATGATCTCAAGGTACCCCACTTGGTCTGGATAAATCTATCGTGTCTAAAATATAAATAAATCATAACAAAACAGCTATGACATTATAGTAAACAAACGTAAAAACAGCCACTTTTTTCCGAAACTATAAGAACTATACTGTTAAAATTGGTAAGTAAATGTATTCTGTGAACCGCATTAAGATTTTCACACAAAAATAGAAAAAAAAACAATTAATTTTGGGGATTCCCCATACTTAAAACTGAAACTCAAAAATTTTTTTTTCATTTTACCCATACGTGTGGTTTATCTATGGATTGGTCTTCAAAAATGATATTGAGGATTCTAATATCATTTTTTTCTAAACTGAATAGTTTGCGCGAGAGATACTTCCAAAGTGGTAAAATGTGTCCCCTCCCCCCCCCCCTGTAACTTCTAAAATAAGAGAATGATAAAACTAAAAAAAATATATGATGCAAACTTCCACCGAAAATAGGTTTGAACGAGATCTAGTAAGTAGTTTTTTTTAAAAACGTCATAAATCGTTAACCGCAATTTTCTTTTCATTCAATCAACTCAAATATAAAAATAAAAAAAAACATATTTTTTTGTTGGTGTTTGTAAAGTACGTAAATGGTGGTAGGTAGGGAACCCTCGGGGCGTGATTCCAACTCGCACTTGGCCGGTTTTTGCGTATTGTTGGTGGCTTGTCATCATTGTTAATATTTGTTGTAGTAATATTTAATGTAAAATATTAGCTGATAGTAATTAAATTTGTTATTTCTAAACACAAACTTGAAGCGGACGGAATAAAATTACCACAGACTGCAAATGTCAACAACATTGGTACGTTCGAAAACTATTTCTCAGACAAGTTTTTTAACCTATTGTAGAAAACTTACATTTTAAAAGATGGTATTAATCGCTGAAAAATATTATAAACGTAACTTTAATTTTGTAAGGTTTAAACAACACGATTTATGTAAAATTATGTGAATATACGATAAAATTACAAGTTACATACTATACACCAAATCATCGCTAAATTAGCTATGATTTGGTGTAGTGTTTCGGAACGTTCCGGAGCAATCTTTATTTACGTTAGGGTGACGTCACTGTCGCTGACGTATCGAGGTCTCGACAAGCGATAGAAGGTGTTTCATGCTACGGACTATCGTCGTTCTCCGAGTTAGTGTAGTAAGCTCGATACAAACTCGATACGATTGCGCAAATTATTGGTGCTTGAGGTACTGATTGTGTTCGCTTGGGTCGACGGAAAGTTATATTTTCGAAGAAACTATTCATATTTAATACTTCTCTAAAACAAAAAGCGAGGAACCAAACTATAGGTTTGAACTCACAACTAAAGTGTAAAATGGAATTTAAGTCAACCGCTTTCACTTCGAGCTACGATACCACTACAATACTGGTTGAAAATATCAATAACAACATATGTACACAGTGTTTAGTTCACGACGATGACTCATCTGTTTGGTATTCCACACTAATACAAAATAACCTTTCTGCCGAGAAAAAAACTATAACTTTTATTATTTTTTTTGAAATATCTTCAACAATATTGCGTTACTGTAATAAATATTGAACATAAATGCAAGTAGAAAAGAAAAATTATTGGCGTTTAGCGAGAATTAGTATAATTAGTTTGTTTGTACTCACTGATTCTTCCTGTCGGTTTTTGATGAAATCGGATGTAGACAAACTTCAAATAACATCTCACTCAAAGGACACACACACAAAAAAATATTATTTACTAATTATTAATAGAATATATATGCACTGTTAATAATTTATAAATTAAATTTAGCACAGAGCTCAAAAAAACAGACATGATAGAATAACACACAGGGAAGTACAACGGCCGCAACAAGTCTGAAGGCAACGATATGGTGCTCGTAGTGCTAGAACTATCAAAAGAAGGCATCTTTTATCTTTAACATAAAAGATGTGTGTAGCCTGTTTACTTCACAACTTCGAAAAAACCCGAAGCGACTTGAGGTTTTCAAGTAATTGCCAGAATGTATCCCAGTCCGTCACGGTTCTAGTGTCGGTTGGAGTGATCGATGGGGAACCTATTCGGAGGAGGATAGGGCGGTGGTCCAAGTCAAGTTCGTCAAGCACCTCTGTAGAGCGAAAGCTTAGTCTTACATTCTTAAGAAGTAATATGTCGAGCACGTCAGGGCTGTTGCGAGTGTTATGGGGAAAGTGGGTGAGCGTCATGGGAGCGATGGGTCGAGGAGTCTGCCTCTCCGTGAAGTGATTGAAGAGTTTTATCGACGGTGCTTGCAATTTAGGTCGCCGGCAAGGATGACAGCGTCGCCTTAATTTAAGAGCGACTGAAGATCGCTCTCCAGCAAGTCTTTTGAGAGACAGAGATAAACCGTTGCAATGATGACCGGCTGATGGCGTTAAAATGGCTGATAGAGACGGAGCGGGGTTTTTCGCGCGCGTTTGTGCAATTCATATTGGTTTCATTGTTTGGGAATCGCTCTACGGAGGGCGATAAAGAACGGGCGATGCTCAAACATGATTCTGAGCATTTAATGGGGGGTAGTGGCCTATTCGTATTTCACGAACACGGCCTTTATGTTCTCTGGCTCGAAAGCCCAGGATAGCTCACTGTTGCTCGATCGACTGAGTGGCTTTACGGGGTGGCGCGAGGGAGGGGCGTGGAGGGCCAAGGCACGTGTGCGCCGTTTTGCGGGATTTCCCGGGACATGAGGGGAGTGGGGTACGGAATTCCCGTGACTGAGACGGGTACAGGGAGTGCGGACAGAAGTTTGTCCGTTTGTTTCGATTTTCCTGCGTCAACTAGCGCCGGACGTCGGCTCCAGGCGTTTTCGCAGACGTGATAACAGTCCGCAGTGGCGTGATCGCGCAGGCATTTAACGCAGCGCGGCCTGCGTGTGCAGTTGCGCTGGGCGTGGCCATATAACTGGCACCTGTGGCATTGCCCGCGGGAAGACCGCTTATGCGGGGTTTCGACCCGGACACCCATGAGGCTACACACATCTTTTATGTTAAAGATAAAAGATGCCTTCTTTTGATAGTTCTAGCACTACGAGCACCATATCGTTGCCTTCAGACTTGTTGCGGCCGTTGTACTTCCCTGTGTGTTATTCTATCATGTCTGTCAAGGCGATCTAAATGATTTTATTTCATAGGATTCAATAAAATCAGCGCGAGAATATAAAAAAAAGGCCAAGTGCGAGTCGGACTCGCGCAGGAAGGGTTGCGACCATTATCTATAAAACGGCAAAAAAATCACGCTTGTTACATGGGAGCCCCCTTAATATTTATTTTATTCTGTTTTTTAGTATCTGTTGTTATAGCGGCAATAGAAAATAGTAATAGGGTTCCGTAGTAGAGGGGATTCATTGGTTCTGGCTCACTACCCTCCAACCCCAACCCCCTGCGTTTGGAGTGTGGCGACTCACGCTTGACCACTTTCAAAACCAACCCCTGTGTTTGGTGTGTGGCGACACGCGCTTGACCACTCTCAAAACCACCCCCTTTGTCTGGGGTGTGGCGACTCACGCTTGACAACTTTCAAAACCACCCCCTGTGTTTGGTGTGTGGCGACTCGCACTTGATTACTTTCAAAACCACCCCCTGTGTCTGGGGTGTGGCGACTCGCGCTTGACCACTCTCAAAACCACCCCCTGTGTCTGGGGTGTGGCGACTCGCGCTTGACCACTTTTAAAACCACCTCCTGTGTCTGGGGTGTGGCGACTCACGCTTGACCATCCTCAAAACCACCCCTGTGTCTGCGGTGTGGCGACTCACGCTTGACCAAAACTACCGTGTGACGTCACGGTGACTCCTGTGTATAAACTTGTCTCTAGTTTTGTTATGTAATTACATCATTATCGTAATGGGTTATCATGTTTTTCCCCGTTCATAATTAAGTTATTCCTATTTAATTACAATGATGTTGGTGGTGACATTCCAAAAACTAGTCCCCCGTAAACTATAGGGTGTATCTCATGATTTTAGGGGTGTGTCCACTCACGCTTTACAAAAACTTAACCTGGAGACGTGTCGGTTCACGCTTGATATGACTTGACATGTTATACCTACAGAAAATCTTCAATTCAAGTCGGTCGAAGTTTAAAGAGAAAAGCTGATAAATTGTGTTAAAGATTTACAACTAGCATCAACGTCAACATGATGTGTCAAATATGTGATTTACAGGTTAACCAAAGATTCTATGCTTAGCACTTACGATCTAAGAAACACAAATAGAAATGTCTTATCCTTATCATAATTTACTTTATGTGTCTTATATCACTCGTGAAGTATTTATAGCATCAATTGAAGAATCAATACTATTTTATTATTCATGCAGATTTTGATCAGGAAACAAAAGATTTAAAAAAATCTTTTGAATTTTAAAAAATGACTATTAGGAATTGGATAGAAATTGGTGAATTAGATAATTATTCAGAACCTTTAAGTGATGACATTATAAATAAAATTTGTAATGACACAGTGATTTAGAAAAAAAGAAAATGGTAGACCTTAAAAAAAAAAATAGTTCTTAGAAATGCTTATGTTAATAAGTTTAATCCCTTACGGGGATCTTCGTATATTCGTAAAAAAGAACGATCAACAATGTTTTAAGAGGACTATATCCTGCAAATACACATTCCGATAGGGTATCATCATACTTGAGGCATTAAAATAAACTAACGTTTAAATAATATTCAGTTCCCAATCAAATTATCTGATATACACAAGGTAGAAAAACAAAATGACATTAGCATTAATATGTTTGAATTAGAGTTTAACAAAGAAAAAAAAACTTTACAAAATGTTCTAATTAATTACAAATTAACTTATTATTTTTAAACAATGGTTGAAATGGTCATTATTGTATTTATCACGCTTGGCAAATAAACAAATAACAAATCGAAATGACGCTATTCAAATCTGGGCCGGTAGCCGTATCTATTTTTAATCTAAAGTTAATTTAATTATTCACCAGAAACATGACTGTGCTCAAATTGTTACTGAATAACTAGGAATTCATAAAAAAGAAAAATATTGGTTTAATAGGGAAACAAATAATGATGAAATCTATTTTGATAAATTTCAAAGAATATTAAAATTACATTTTATAATATATGCAGACTTTGTAGCTCATTTAAAACCCGTCACCTATTGTGTCCCTGATCCATCGAAGTCATATACGTAAACAATACATGAACATGTAGTTTGTTCTTATAGATACTATATTAAATGTTCATATGATGATAAACTGTCTATATACAGAACATACTCAGAGCCTAATTGTACAAAAATGTTTATGGAAAGCATTGACAAAGATATTAGCAATATACATAGGATAAATTGTTTTCAAAAATGTCCACTTTCTTTAACTAATGAAGAGAAGGAATCTATAAGACAATCGCAATTATGTTATATTAGGTGATGCAATCACAGTAGACTATGACTGGAATACTAGTAATTTTAGAGGTGTTAGTCACGAATTATTTAGTAGCACAAAGTATCGTGTTCCATTTTTCATTCCTATTCTATTTCACAATCTAAACAATTATGATGCTCATTTTATTGTTCATGCTTTGAATTTTAAATATTGAGAAATAAAAATAATTCCGCAAAATAAGTAAAAATATATTTCATTCTCATATAAATCTAATATGTCGTATAGTTCATTTGCGGTTTTTAGATTATTTTTAATTTATGATCTACTAGAGTTTAGATATATAGAATATTATATAAAGACCAATTTTCAGAATTAAGAAATCAATTACAAACGAAAATGATTTTAATAAACTTATTAGGAAAGGTGTTTTTCTTCATGAATTTGTTAATTCTTATGAGTCCTTCAAAATTACATCTCTTTCAAATTAAGACGCTTTCTTTAACTCTTTAATACCAGTGTATCAAATAATAATTATAAATATGCTCTAAACGATGTCAGCCCAATTTAAATGTAAAAATATGTTGGCATATTCCAATCTATATTTAAGAACTTATGTAATGTTACTCACTGATATTTCTGATAACTTTAGAATTTTTTATATCTAATGTGATATAATTGTAATTTTTTTTTTTTCTTTTTACACTAAGCTGTACACCTATCTATAATATATTTTTGCCACGGAAAATGAGCTCTATTTTAAAATTAACCTGTAACCTTAAGTACCCTGAACATTTACATGATCTTAATTCAGATTTACCTTTATGCCCTGAAAAACATTGTAAACGGTTACAGTAAAGATGAGAAATTATTATCAAATTTTTATAATAAAACTAAAATATAATCTTAATATATATAAATCTCGTGTCACAATGTTTGTCCTCAATGGACTCCTAAACTACTGAACCGATTTTGATCAAACTTCGTAAATATCTGTTATTTGATCCAACTTAAAAGATAGGATAGTTTTTATCTCGATATCTCGATAAGTGCGAGCCGGACTCCGGCACTATAGGTAAAAACCAACTTTCGCCGGGTACAGAGGGACGGCAGCGGAACAACGGAAATAGTTCTCCAAATAAATTTCTTTTTTTGTCACACTTTTCTTGAAAACTTTAGATTCGGCAATTATTTCAAGCAATTATAAGTCTACAACAAGTTTTATTAATTTTTGTGAAGTCTGTAGGACTCTCTAAATACTTGTTACGATTTTGTATATTGGAAATATAAAAATTATTATATTAGTGAGCCAAAACCAACGAATCCCCTCTACTTCCCGTTTATTACACGGGAACGGAACCCTAAAAACTAAAAAATATTGTAAGTGAACAAATGTCTTGATGAAATGATTCATTTCATGTTCCTTCCATGTTCGTACATTTCATGTGTCTAGCCGCTCGCATATAATGTGAATGATAAGTGTATGCTAATATTTGGTAGGCTGATTTAGTGTTTCTAAGGCGCGTAAATTTTTTTGTAAATTGTCGACAAGGTTCCGTAAATGTCCAGCAGAGTCTTTTTTAATTGAGTCTGTTTGGAAGATCGATTTGATGTGGTTGTGAACTAGTTATTTCGTGTTGTGAAATCTGTTACAGAGTTAAGACCAAGCAATATGATACTGCGAGGCAGTAAACTCTATAGATTGAATCACTAACGCCGCATTTCCTTCTAAAGGAAGAAGGTGTTGACTCGCGTAGTAGTCGAACGTGTTTCGAGCTCCGTGTTAAATTTTAATTTTAAATATAAAATATAAAATTGTGATTGGTTCGTAATTAAGTGTAATTAAAATGTAATTTTGTGATTCCTTGTCTAACATTGCGATAGTTTATGAGCTGACTCCTCCCAGTAGGTGTTAACAGAAAAAGACAGCCGCGGATGCTCACTCGTATAGTTGAAATTACGGTTCACTTGTGCTCTTGCTACGACCCTGTGGCAACGCTACGATATTTGCTACGAAACTCGCTACGATTACAACGATGACGAAGTGTAACGGCTGTGGAAGATATGTGGCTGCGGGTGACAGGGTTATTTGTTCGGGATGTAATAGCGTGTATGACTTGTTTAAAAATGCCAAAATCGATGGTTATATCTACAAGCTAGCGGTGTCCTATGTGTGTCGCAAAAAAAACCACGCAGTGATAATACTGACACACCGATCAAAGGCGCACAGCCGCTGGCAGACTGTAATAAGGAGGACCACAGCGGTGATGATAAAATCGATACTACTGAGTCTGAAAATGAAGTAGTGCGTGAACTACGCCTTTTTAGGTCAGAAATGACAAATATGCGTGATCAGTTCGCACATTTCGGCGCCCAGTTTGAGAAATTAATATCATCTATGGAGGGCCTTACAAAGCGCGTAGATGGCATTGAAAGCCGAATCTCGGCATTAGAAGATCGTGTAGCAGATGGCGTACCTAAAATTGTTACTGACTTAGTGAAAACGGTTGAGAAGCTCAAACACGAGCTTAAAGACCGCGATCAGGAGCTTTTGTCTTCTGATTTGGAGATCACTGGTCTGTCGGAGACAATAGGCGAAAACTCGGTACACATAGTTTGCCTTGTGGCAAAAAAACTAGGCGTCGACCTCGAGGAGAAAGACGTTGTGAGTGCAGAACGTGCGGGACCTAGACGCGGATTGACAGAGAGTGCGAAACCTGAAAGGGCGCGGCCGCTAGCGGTGAGGTTGACGCGTCGCGATGTTCGCCGCGGAGCCGACACAGCCGGCCTGCACCTGCCGGGCCCGCCATGAAGGATCTACGTCAACGAGCGTCTCACCCGAAACAACAGACAAATTTTCTATGGGTCTCGTCAGGAAGGTACCCGATGCGGATGGAAGGTGTGTGGACCCGGAATGGTCGTGCCGGATCAAATGCGAGGCAGATATAGAAAAGTTTTTTGGTATGTCTCAGATATGAAATTTTTTTTTGTCTTGGTGCTGGTCTTTTAAAAAAATTGTAATTTGTGTTGTGATTTGCTATATTTTTATATTCCTTTTTTGTGTTGTGACTTGCTGTTTTCCAGTATTTACTTTTATTTTTCCCAGCCTATAAATACTTACTATTTGTGTTTTAATTTGGAATTTTTAACTATTTTCTATGTGTGCTTTTATTTGCCATTTTTAAATATTTTTTGTTTGTGTTTTAATCCGTCATTTGTTAAAATTTTGTCGTGATTGTCCATTTTTTACATATTTTTATTTGTGCTTAAATCTGCCATTTTTTTATAATTACTATGTGTGCCTTAATTTGCCATTACTTTGTACTGTGTATGTAAATTTCCAGCGCATAAGGGTTTTGCTTAATGGGTGTTGTAGTGCTTTGCGTTTAATGCTTATAAAAACCCTTGCCTTTTATAACTTATACAATAGTGTCACCAGTAAGGACTTAATTTCGCTACTTAATTCTAAAATCGGGCTTAGTCGCTTTTTGGCAACTTACACTGACAAAAACTTGCAACGAACCGCTTATAGCCACAAAATGTGAAACCAAATGAACTGCGATGGCGCCTAGCCGATCAAATATTAACATTGGACTCCTAAACGTCTCCTAGACCTAGTTGCGCGACGGCGAGGAGGGGCGGACCGGATACCGCCTGCGTCATGTGCCGAGACCGAGTGGGGTACGCGCGCATGGGGGTGGCGTTGGCTTCTATCTGCGGTGCGGCCACAGCGCGCGCGCATGTGCGTACCCCACCCGTGGAACAGATGTGGCTAAGTCTGTCCATAATCGGTACACGGCTTATTAAAGGCAGCGCTTATCGCCCGCCGTGGCTAAACCTAGACCAGTTTATAGACGCGCTGACGGACAGTATTGTTTCTTTCTTGTCCAAGTATGATCTTAGTAGGTGATTTTAACGTAAATATGTTAACTAATCATTCTGGGTCAGAGAAAATGAAACAATTCTTGACATATATGAACTTAAAACAATTTGTAAATCTGCCCACCCACTTTACAGATAATAGTGCCACGTTACTCGATTTATTTTGCAGCAACTTAAGTATTACAAATCTACTAATTGACTATATTCCAGCGCTCAGTAGTCACGCCTTTATTTGCAGGGAGCTAAATATAAAAAAATAAAACCTGCACCAACATGGTCTACGATTCACCCGCTGAAAAGTATTGACTATGATCTGTTTTGTACCTATGCTGATAGACTGACTATAGACTGGACGGTTTTATGTTGTGATCAGGATGTGAACAAAACGGTTAAAAACTTTAGTGAATGCTTATTATCGCTGTTTGACATCATAGCCCCTAAAAAACTTGTCTGCATTAAAGAGCACAGCTATCCCTGCTTCACTTCTACTATTAGGGAAATGATTAAGCTGCGCAATGAGGCTTTCTGTAGGTATCGGAAAACATGTCTGCAGTCACATAAAAACTACTACAAGGACTTAAAAAGTCAAGTAAACTCGGCTTTGTATTTTAAAACGAGCTTATTTCACTCAGCACATCAACAAATACTCTTGTAGTTCCAAAACACTCTGGAAAAATTTAAAAAACTGCATTAATATCTCAAGCAGCAACCGCGACTCTGATATTCCGGGCTATTTACGTCATCCTCACCTTATCAATTCGCATTTTCTTAATGCTCCAGGAAATACGGAAGTAGAAACGACACGGCTTACTTACTACGAATTTCAGCGGTACACTAAATGTGAGTTTCAGTTAAAAACAGTTGATGAAGGCACAATACTCAAAGTAGTACAATCGCTCAAGTCAAATGCTACTGGCACAGATGGCATACCCCTTGATATGTTACTCCTAACCCTCCCTCAAACTTTAAGTATCATTATATCAATAGTAAATGAATCAATTACGTCCGGCATTTTCCTCGAGGCTTGGAAAACAGCTATAGTCACACCGTTACCAAAAACTGGTAACGTAACTGAGTACAAAGATTTAGGGCCAATTAATATTCTTCCCTGCATCTCAAAAATACTTGAACGTATAGTTTGCATGCAAATTATAGAGTACTTAGCAAGTAACAACATCTTGCCAGTTCGACGGTCAGGATTTAGGAGAGGTCGTAGTACGTCTACGGCTCTTTCAGATATAGTACACAACATTTTGCTCACTCGTGATCAGGGTTAGGGGTCCATTTTAGTGCTTTTAGATTTCTCGCGGGCTTTTGATGCAATCAACATTTCCTTATTGCTGTCTTAAATGAGTTACTATGGATTTACACCCTCGACTGTCAAATGGTTTGCCAGCTATCTTAGTGATCGTACTCAACGTGTACAACTTACGGATGGAACTGGTACACCATTACTGTCGAATCCTGCAAACGTACGTAGAGGAATTCCACAGGGATCGATTTAGGGACCAGTCCTGTTTTAGGGTTCCGTACCTGAAAGGTAATTAGGAACCCTATTACTAAGGCCTCGCTGTCCGTCCGTCCGTCTGTCACCAGGCTGTATCTCATGAACCGTTATAGTTAGAGTTGAAATTTTCACAGAAGATGTATTTCTGATGCCGCTATAACAACAAACACTAAAAAACAGAAAAAAAAAAATTTTGAGGGGGCTCCCATACAACATACGTGATTTTTTTGCTCGTTTTTGTAGATAATGGTACGGAGCCCTTCGTGCGCGAGTCCGACCCGCATTTGGCCGATTTTTTTTTGTACACAGCCGATGTTTCTGAAGCGATTAGGCACTTTCAGTATCACATGTACGCAGATGACATACAGTTATACATTTCATTTCACCCGAATGATACTACCGATGCTGTAAATAAATTAAATAATGAATTAGATCGTATAGATGCATGGTCCAAAGATAATACCTTAGTGCTAAACGCTAGCAAAACAAAAAACATGATCCTTGGATCAAAGTCGCAAAAGACCGAATTCTCACCTTAGCACCAAATGTGTCCATATTTTTTGGATATTGCAGTCGGAAAAGTGGAAAAAGCGCGTAATCTGGGGGTCTGAATAGACGAGGACTTGAACTTTGAAAGTCACATTGTTGAGCTAAGTCACAGAGCTTTTTATCGGCTCGAAATACTTTATCGCATTCGTGACTACATCAGCGTGGATCATCGCATTCGTCTCTGCGATTCCTTAATACTCTCATTGCTGGGGTACGCAGATGTTGTGTATGGCCCGCGGTTGTTAGCGCGTACCAAAAAAAATGGGCGAAGAGTCCAGAACGCTTGTGCATGGTTCACCTTACACCATATTTAAATAACGCTGACTCACTCAAGATGACTCTGCGTAGACAGCTACACCTGGCCACATTGCTATTTGGTATTGTTCGCTCGGGTCACCCAGAGTTCTTGTCTGAAAAGCTCAAGTGGCGAGCTGTCTCAAATAAACACAAGGCCATACGCCTTGTGAGTCCACCACTCAGTATGCCTTTCCACCGCACATCCGCCTTTCGTGGTAGTTTAAGGTATGCCGCTACCAAATACTGGAATAACATGCCACCCCCACTTAGAAATTTTTCTTTATCTGTAGGTGTCTTTAAATTTAAATATATTTTTTTTCTACTAAATTACCAAAAGTGTCTACCTACTGGCGGCAGAGTTATTCCAACATACCTGTAGGACCTGTTCCAAATTCTGGATTATGTGAACAATTAGTAATAAACAAAAACAACAATTATTATATCACTAATTTTCATTTAAAATAAAAATAATTTATGATTTATCTATCTATCTATCTATTGAATTAATGATATGAATGATAAAACCCTTCGCATTTATGGTACTATACTCTAAGCAAATTTGCAAATCACGTCGACTGCGGCGCGAGTTAAGCCTTACCACTGGGCTCCGCTGAAAATCAGCGCTGTAGTACTGGCTGCAGCACATGCTGAGCAGTGTCCATTTTTCACATTGCACTACAGCACCCAGTTTACAAAACCAATCCATATATGTAAGTTGTAGAATGCTTGTTTTTATATTTTTTGTAAAATTGTGACTGTGATTGTAAACGTAATGTATTATGTGAAATAAAGGAATATCTACCTATCTATCTATCTATCTATCTATCTATCTATCTATCTATCTATCTAAAGCTGCTCTCAAATAGGGACATTTGTAAATTTCGATTATGTTATGAATGAAAGATTGTTAGATCAAGACTGATTTTCTTATGTTGAAGGTAGTTTCTCTATAGCAATGTACATACCCACCTATTGGTTTTTTTAAGTTATAAATTGTTTATTTCAAAGTGAAAGATCAGTAAATTCTTTTGAAGCGTAAGCGGGGCCATTATCGGTAACCAGCTCGTTTGGAATGCCATGTCTTGAAAATTGATCTTTTATAGCCAGTATAACAGCACTACTTGTAATATTGTTTAATGGACAGACCTCTACGAAAATCTAAAAATAATCGATTAGTACCATAAAATATATGTTGCTGTTTTGAAATATATCTGAACCTACCTTTGTCCTTGGTATGTCTGAAATACTGTGTGGCATGAGCGGTTGACGGGTGGGACGGCCAGCTCTGCGTAGGGCCTGCAGCGGCGCACTGCCTGCTCGATGTCACGCGACATACCCGGCCAGAAAATCACTTCTCTCGCGAGCCGCTTGCACCTGTCTATGCCCAACTGACCATCGTGCACGCGAATGACCATATCCGCTCTAACACTTTGTGGAATGTATACCAGTTTATCCTTTAAAATTACCCCATCGATGTATTCAAAACATTCTCTGTATGACCACTGATTTTTTACGGATTCATCTGTTTCATATTTATTCTTTGGCCATCCATTCTGTATATAAATATTTATTTTTTGACATTCTTTATCTTTTTTAATTTCTTCTTTAATTTGTACCATTTTATTATCACTGAATCGAAGTTTTACTATTAAAAAACAGGGTTTCTTTGCTATTTCTTCCGATATATTTTCTTTCATTAAATCTGACAAAGGTGCACGTGACAGTGCATCTGCCATATACATATATTTTCCAGGTTTATATTTATCAGAAAAATCATAACCTTGAATGCGTAGCATCATCCGCTGTAAACGGGCTGGCACTGCATCCAAAGGTTTTTTAAATGGAGCTTTCAAAGGTTTGTGATCAGTTTCAACGATCACATCGCCTCTGCCAAAAAATATACTGATGGAATCTCTCCAGGGCAAGAACTATAGCTAACAGCTCCTTTTCTATTTGTGCATAACGTGTTTGTGTTTGAGTGAGTGTCGAGGAACATGGCGCCCAGAGCCACGCTGCTTGCATCCACCGACAACAACACAGGCGCGTGCGCGCTGTACAGTGCCAGCACGGGCGCGCTGCACACCAACTGCTTACTGCTTCTTCATGTGAAGTCTCCCACACCCATTCCGTATCATTTTTTAAAAGATTTCGTAAAAGAGCAGACACGTTAGAATAATTTGGTATAAACTTAGATAGGTAGTTTACCATACCCAAAAATCGTTCCAACGATGGCCTGTCGTGAGGTGTTGGCATGTCCTCAATAGCTTTAGTTTTTATTCCACATTCCTTTTGCGCTAAACGTGTGTCCTAAATAGCTGTCCTCTTCCACGCAAAACTGGCATTTGCTTCTATTAAATCTAATGCCTACTTGACGAGCTCTCTCTAAAAGAGATCTTAAATGAGCATCATGCTCAGATTGTGTAGTCCCCCATACAATTATATCGTCGACGAACGAATCGACGCCTTCAAGGTCCTCTAGGATTTGACGAACTTTTGAGTGGAAAACCTCAATGCCACAATTAATTCCGTATGGGAGACGTTTGTACTGATACCTCCCATAAGGAGTACCAAACGTACAAAGGTCTGCCCTTGCATCATCGATCTGGACCATTCAAAATTGCTGAATTAGGTAGTTTCTCTATAGCAATGTACATACCCACTACATACCCACCTATTGTAAATATACAACAGATTATACGCTGGTTATCATGAACTAGTGAGACAAACATATCGTGGAATTCAAGCCACTTATCATAACGGCCACTATATCGAAGTGGTTGTATAGCGGAAAGCTTGACATCACTATTATCTATCACTGGATTATCTATCACTGGATTATCTATCACTGGATTATCTATCACTGGATTCAAGGCACGACTATTAGTTCCGAAATCTTTTGTTACACGATTCTGCTGTATTATATTGAACTTACATTCCTTGTCATCCGTGGCATGGCCCTTTTCATGGTCATTTGAAGGGTGAATCGGCGATGGGAATCTAGACGGTTTCTACAGGGGTCCTGAAGGTGCACGGTCGGCTTACCGACCTCAGCTACGAAACTATGCTCTTCGGCTACAAGAACCATCCCTCCTAAATTACGTTCACCATCGTTTAACAGACATTTAGCAAATGAGACATTTTGTAAATATTGGCTATAATTCGAGTTTGGTATACTGAAGTTTTGGATCGATATTTGGATTAATGAGTCTGTAAACGTTTCTATAAATTTAGAGAATGACGTATTTTAATTAATTCTGGTAAGGAAAGAGACATGTTAAAATTACTAATTAATGTATTCTGTAAAAAATCTGTGTTAGTACTAACCAGTTAGTACCACGGGTAGTACTACGTTACGTCGTTATATCGTCCTCGTGCAAGTGCTTTTTCTCGGGCGCGAGTGCATTCAGAGAGAGATTTTTTAATGAAATACCAAATCTACTGTTATATGTATGTAAGCTATGTTATATATTTTAGATAGTTTGTATATATTATATTTTTTACAGCACGTCGACTAAAATGTTATGGCTTATTTGTGAGATTCAGCAAATTAATGTGATTTATCGAATGACATCAATAAATAAAATGTTTCAATTCAATTCAATTCAGTATCATTTATTCAATTTAGGCTACAATAACTAGCACTTATGAATGTCACTACGCCATCGGTTCGTAAGTCTATAGGGCGGCAGACCTTGTACTAAGAAGGACCGGCAAGAAACTCAGCAAGGGCATTGCTTTTCTCCCTTTCTCTTACAGCGTTCACTTAAAATGTTGAAAAATGCTCTCCAAACACTTTCCATTACAAACATAAAAAACATGAAATGCTCAAGCACAACATAAAAAAGTATCTAATTATATAATATGAAAAAAGACAGTTTATGTATTCATCACTAATAATCAACGTCTTACAGTATTGATAAACAAAACAAAAATTAAGACTAAATACAAGGATACAAAGAAGTTTGCAAGAGCAGACCAGCTTCCACAGGCGGCACCCGTTCACGAGTATGACACATGAATCAGCCATCGCTTCGCTTAACCATGTTTTAGGGAACGTAACGGCTCGACGCACATGCCACCACCGCAGAGACTTTGAGAGAGCATGACACACTCAAGTTACAATGCTCTTGAGATATTTTGAGTTTTTTATTGAAATATGCATGAGCGGTATTGTGATAGTGAAAAAACAATAAGTCAATCCGTTTGTTTAATTAACTGTCGTAGGAATCCTCTTCCACACTTGATGCTATTTGATGGCCAGTCACAAAGAACCAGCCAGTGCCGGAAACTTCAGACTAAAATTTCAGAACTTCTCTGTGTAGATCCTTGGAACGGTTTTAGAAAAGAGAAGATCCGCTATAAAATATCATGTCCAGCCTGACTTATCAACGCCTAGTCAAAACTATTAAAGCTAAACCTATAAAATTTTGACAGTAGCTTTTTAAAAAAAACCGGCCAAGTGCGAGTCTGGCTCCCGCACCGAGGGTTCCGTACAAACTTATATGTATATAGTTCTTTCATCATTAGATCAAGTTTCACAAGTTTATTGCCTTATTATCAGTTTAAGATGGGTTATAAAAATGAAAAAAGCAGTACCATAATTTTATTAGGTATCATTAAAGTTTTCACGAAGCAAAATAAATTTAGTTTAAGAGCAATTTTACTTTTAAATTTCATTTTCATTTTTATTAAAATGACAAATTTTGAAACAAACTTTAAAATTACATTAAATTTCATTCATTATGTCAAAAAAAATTAAAATATATTAAAAATAAGTGTAGAATTAATTTTCCAGCAGGATATTAATCCGTTTTTTATTTTAAACCAATATTTAATAGTTTAGAATTATTTTTTTGAAAAAAATTACGGCTGGTTTTCGTACATCGAAGTGACTCAGAACTCAGCACTCAACACTCGCTCGCACCGAGCTTTATTATCAACATAAAATTAAAATACGACTAGGATTTTTTACTGAAAATTTCTACTTCTTTGAGAATATTTTTTTAGTTGTTACAGGTTCTTGGGTTATTTGCAAATACTGTACTAAACACATATATTACATGAATCCTAAAAGATGTTTCTGACATGTTCTGCCATAGTCATCTTTAATAATCTTTGACTACAATATTCTTATATGATTTAATTTCGACTAGAGTAAGTTTGAACGTGTATCTTGAATTTCCCAGTTGCTTCTTTACTTACAGACTTTTTGAGATTGTGGTGCACTGGTGCAGCCCGTGTGGTGTTTTAGAAATTGGCTCAAACCAATATTTACAAATTCAAATAATATTGTTAACCAGATAATAAAATTGAGTACATTATTATCGGCCGGCTAGACTCCAGGACTATAATAAATTTACTTACGGTTAGATTTGCACACAGAAAGATAAATAGCTAAATAAAAACGATATTGACTCTAAAAGTAACCGTGGGTTTTTTAACAGGTTAGTGAGTTGCGTTCGGTCTCGCCCCCTGGTGGCGTTGTTGGCGGTAGAAGCTCCGCGGGCGCGCTTCCGGGCAGGCTGGGCTCCAACTGTGCCGTTCTCAAAGGATACACCATCTCAGGCACAGTCTCCGACCAGAGCTCTGCATGCCAGTGAAGCTTTCTTGGACAGCACTCTGGCAGTTGTCGTCTCCAGTACGGAAAGCTACCAGTTCTTCAGTGAAGATGAAGTCAGGCATGGATTTGAAGAAGAACATCGGTACGTTGGTGTTGACAGTACAATATTTTACTCAAATAAAGCGAAGAAATAATAGTAATAAAAATGTACATACTTTAAGTAGATTTCTTTTGACTTCGGCGGCAGTAAATTGTTCATCGCTAATTGAGCTTTCGCCTAGACGAGTATGTCAGGTGGAGTAGATACACTCAATCTCAGGTGGACCAAAAAACTAGGTGTACTCAACAGAGCGAGGCAGTAGTTCACGTCGGGACAGAGGTTGCTGCTTTACAAGTCACAAGGTCGGCCGCATATAGAGTACTGCTGCCATCTCTGGGCGGGTGCACCCGGATACCAGCTTGGCCCCTTTGACTCGGTTCAACGACGGGCTGTGAGGGTTGCCGACGATCCCAAAATCACTTACTTTGCCTCCCTGTGTGTGTTCTACCGCTTGTACAATGGGATGTGTTCTGAGGAATTGTTCGATATGATCCCCACGGCTACTTTCTACCATTGCACCGCTTGCCATCGGCAGGGAATTCATTCTCACACTAAAGAACCAAAATGGTTGCGTACAGTGCGGTTTCAGGGAAACTTCTTCCCGCGCACGCTTAGCTTGTGGAATGAGTTCTCTGCCAAGGTTTTCTCCAAGGACTACATTATGGGGTTCTTTAAGAAAGAAGTTATTGGATTTTTGAAGGGTTGGCAAAGCGCGATTGACGCCCCTGGTGTTGCAAGCGTCCATAGGCTACGGTGACCGCTTACCATCAGGCGGACTTGTGGCAGCAGTACTCCATATGTGGCCGGACTTGCGACTTGTAAAGTAGCAACCATTGCCCCGACGTGAAATACTGCTTCGCTCTGTTGAGTACACCAAGTTTTTTGGACGCCAGCTTTACCTTGTCTAGCAAATGATCTCGGAACTAAACATCGCTGGAGATGTCAACGCCAAGGATCCCAATGCTCTTGGAGATGAAGAGGGGAGTGTTCTGGAATTGTGGGACTATGTATTTGTAACCGTTGTCTGATATCCATAACACACAAGCTTTGCACACTGAATAATTAAATTAAATATTGCTTATGCATAAGTCCGATTTACTCTGACATAGTTTGGACTTCAGCCTGGTCATAAATTATTATGCTATCTATCGAATCGAACTTCATGTCACATGGTCATCACATGTCTACTATCTAACCGCCGTAAACTCCGGAAACAGTCACATCCAATATGTTTTTCATCAAAGTCAAAGTCAAAGTCAAAATGGTTTATTCAAATAAGGATTTTACAATCACTTTTGAATCGTCAAAGTTTTTAAATATTATTTTTTGAACCCTCCCACCTTCCCGCCGGTTCACAATGTTGTTGATTTCTACCGAGAAGAATCCGGCAAGAAACTCGATAGTTACTCTTTTAAAAACACTTAAATAAACTAAAATACAATTAATGTTTTAAATAAAAGATTTTTAGTCGTACAATTTTATGTTATTTCCATTTTAATTTGGTTTACCTATGCATCCTGTAATTGAGCATCATCAGTCCCAAGGATTTTTATCATTTACATAGTCTGAAATATTGTAATATGCCTTTTTACAAAGTGCCTGCTTGATAAAAGATTTAAATTTACTTATTGATAGATTTTGAATTTTATTGGGAACTTTGTTGTAAAAGTGTATACATTGCCCCATAAAAGAGTTACTTATTTTGTGTAGACGTGTATCATGCACCAACAGCTTATTTTTACTTCTAGTATTTACTTTGTGAACGTCACTTTTCTTGCTGAAACTATTGATATTTTTATGTACATATAAAAGATTTTCATATATGTACTGCGACACTAAAGTTAAAATTTTTACTTCCCTAAACCTATCCCTCAGAGATATCCTAGATCCTAATTTATAAATAACACGAATTGCCCTTTTTTGTAACAAAAATATTGTATTTACATCAGCAGCGCTACCCCATAATAGGATACCATATGTCATTAAACTATGGAAATAGCTAAAATATACTATTTTTGCAGTGTCGACATCGGTCAATTGTCTTATTTTCTTGATCGCATACACAGCAGAGCTAAGTTTTTTGGCTAGGTTATGAATATGAGGACCCCATTGAAGTTTGGAGTCCAGCGTTATGCCAAGAAAGACTTGAATTAACAAGTTCTAATTGCTCGCCATTAATATTAATACATGTCTGTCTCTGACTAACATTTGGTAATGTAAATTTAACACATTTGGTTTTTTTTTCATTAAGTAACAAATTATTAACGTTAAACCAATTTACAATTTTAGAAAGGGCATCATTTAATTCATTATAACATGTCTGTCGTCTCTTAACTTTAAAAAGCAAAGAGGTGTCATCAGCAAATAAGACAATGTCATGGTTTTTTACATTATATGGGAGATCATTAATGTAAATAAGAAATAGAAAAGGACCTAAAATTGAGCCCTGAGGGACTCCTATAGTGACTGCTGATCCCGGAGATCTTTCACCGTTGACATCTATTTTCTGTACTCTCCTACTCATATAGGATGTCAAAAGGTCGAGAGCTTTGCCTCTAATACCATAGTGAAAAGTTAATGTTGTTTTGTGCTACGTTATTTTTGAAGTCAGCCCAAACAAGCTCAATGGGATTTAGATCTGGGTGGTATCGCTATCGGTATCGGTATCGGTATCGGTATCGGTATCGGTATCGGTATCGGTATCGGTATCGGTATCGGTATCGGTATCGGTATCGGTATCGGTATCGGTATCGGTATCGGTATCGGTATCGGTATCGGTATCGGTATCGGTATCGGTATCGGTATCGGTATCGGTATCGGTATCGGTATCGGTATCGGTATCGGTATCGGTATCGGTATCGGTATCGGTATCGGTATCGGTATCGGTATCGGTATCGGTATCGGTATCGGTATCGGTATCGGTATCGGTATCGGTATCGGTATCGGTATCGGTATCGGTATCGGTATCGGTATCGGTATCAGTGTGGCGGTAAACGAATTACAGTGTGTCCGTCAGCTTTCAAGAGTTCATAGATTGTATACTCGGGCTCTTTTTGTGTATCAGATGAGCTTTTGTCAATCTACGCTGAAATTCAACTTTGTGTCGCCGCAACCAGTTCTGCATTACTCTTTTGCATTACGCTTTTAAGGCTTGTTATTTTTGGCTTCTTGTCATCTTGTACGCTATGAGGAGATGTTTTGTAGTAAATTCTGTTGTAGTACTACTAAAGATGACTAATACGTCTAGATACCGTGTTCGGGCACACAAAACGAGCCGATCCCAGTACCTGAATGTTTAGGTACTTGCTGTCACACTACATCATACGTAATCTGTGCGTCGACGCGAAGTGTGCTTCTACGTAAATTAACAAAAATGTCGATTTTTGAAATAAAATCATGCTTTAACTATTTACATAAAAAACGTTGATGATAAAAAATTACTTTTCACAAGTTATTACACTAATCTGCTTGCTATATTTGAGTTACAAACTAAGTTTTCAAAATAATTATTCGCAAAACAAACAACATATGTTAATCTGTCTGTGTTGCCATGTCTGTAGGTTCGTTCGTTTCCCATCTTAAGTTTAGTAAGGTGAATACTGAAACGAAAATACAAATTTTTACCTAACGTCACTTAAAACATTACACTATTTCAGGTTGATAAAGTATTTATGTATTGATGACCCCTGTGACACATTGTATCTATAGATCATAAACCTTTACCCCAGACTTCTGCGATGTTTAAAAAAAAAGTTGTACCTACATATCATGTATTTTATGAACTACGAAATTAATTAATTACCATATCTTAAAATACATAAATAATTTGAAAAAATATCTTTTCTTTACAACGAACTGTAACAGGGTATTCTGAGAAAACTGCAGGAAGTGACAACGGAAGGAAAATTATCAACTTACAATTCGGGTCAGTTTGAATTCAGTTCGCCAAAAAAACTAAATTAAAAAAAAAACATGTTAATGATTTTGATTTAGGAGTAATAAGAAAAAAAATTCATCAGTTTTACATAGTCAAAAAGCAACTGGGGCCGTTAGTACGTGCCGAGGCTGCCTAACAACTTAATAGTTTTTCGCCCGTGCCGAGGTCGGTCGGGGGGATGATATGTTGTGGATTGCACAATTAATCGGTTCGGGTGATTTTGTGTACGCTCGAAAAAGCGAACTGCCAGGTCTTTAAAATATTGGGAGATCGTGGGGAGCTCGAAGTCCCTGTGTAGATCGGGATTACGGACGAACCAGGAGGCTCCAGAGGCCACTCTGAGGAAGCGGTGCCTAAGGCACTATTTTTCCCATAGTTACGTCATTTTCGTGTTCAATGCTTTCTTTTTCTGCTTTTCTCTTTACAAAAATATTTTGCCACATTGTAAGTAACGGCTTTAACATCACGACATTAAGCACGACCCAGTTTAGATAGTTAATTTTATTTGTTTTACTTCATAAACTTAGAAAATAAATATTAGTTAAACAACAAAATTAGTGACGTGCGGATTTCTTTTTTTCCACTCCGCACTCGTGGAAGCAGTCGTGCTGGCTAGCACTAGCACAGCCATCAACATTCTATATTTTACTACGATTAAAAGAAGTAAGATACGATAATGAACTTTGTATGCTGGCATAATGATCATCATTGACCTAAAAAAAATCAATAAAGGCTTTCATAGATATGTACTACCTACTTCATAGATATGTACTACCTACTTCATAGATATGTACTACCTACTTCATAGATATGTACTACCTACTTCATAGATATGTACTACCTACTTCATAGATATGTACTACCTACTTTATAGATATGTACTACCTACTTCATAGATATGTACTACCTACTTCATAGATATGTACTACCTACTTCACAGATATGTACTACCTACCTTATAGATATGTACTACCTACTTCATAGATATGTACTACCTACTTCATAGATATGTACCTACTTCATTGATTTGTCAGATTATGAAAAAAAGAAAAGGTGTATTTAAGTTCTTTTTTTTAATAAGATAGCGTATTGAATTGCTGTCGAGATTTTTTAAGAATCTTTTTACATAAAATGGGCCTTTATTCCCCGTGGTCCCTGCCGTAGTCCCTCGAAGGGACCACGGGGATTTTTTCCTCGTGGTCCCTTCCAAAAATACAATGCTGCAAAATTAAAATGGTATTTATCTAGTCATAAAAATATAGAGGATGGAGAAGAGGACTAAGTCTTTTATTTGGGTTAACGTAACGTAACGTAACGTAACGTACTTACATGAATTGAAATTTAATTTAAGTCTGTAAAATTCAAAAAAACACTGTTCACGAGATCCATTTATACATGTTTACTAGGAAAGAGTTTCGCACTAATTATCAAAACTATCAAGTAGATATTCATTTAAAAAAAAAAAAACAATTTAATCTTATTAACAATAATTTCACGTGGCACGTTTTATTCTTCAAAATTATCATTGTACCAGAGTGTTAGCATTGTTGCTATCATTTTATATTTATACCACAGCCAATAATTTGGCTTAACAATCTGCTTTTATTGAGCAGTGTAATTATAGTAGTGTAATTGACATTTCAGCCAAGTATTTGGCTAAACAACCTGCTTCTATTGAGCAGTGCAATTATAATAGTGTAATTGACATTTCAGCTAATCATTTAGCTAAACAACCTGCTTCTATTGAGCAGTATAATAATTTGACATGTAATAATTTAAATTAAATTTTCAGACAGCAAAGGACCACTTTGGCATATTATATAATTCCAACACTAATAATGATTATATTAAACAATCTATGTCTACTCAAGTTTTATGTAAACAGAAACAAAAAAATAAACTTTGTCATACTAAAAATAATATTCCATTAAACCTGGTGCATCAGAATATACAAGGAATGTCTCAAAAAGAACTAGAAATTGAATTGTTCATAAACTGCCAAAAGATTGACATTTTATGTATCACTGTACACTGGCTACGCAGCCATCAGTTTATGTTCAATTTCACTAATCACCAGGTGGGAAGTTCGTTCAGCCGAGTAAATGCTATCCATGGTGGCTCTTTAATTTTAGTTAATAAACAGCTAAAGTTTAAGGAACGTAAAGACATTGTGAGCCTCTCAGTTGAGCGAACTGCCGAGCTGTCCTGTATAGAAGTTGAGCATCTCATTGTTGTGAGTGTATACAAGCCGCCTTGTGCAATTTATGATAATTTTGAATTAGTTATGGAAGAAGTGCTGAATAAAATCAGCAATTCCAATAAACAAATCATTGTTTGTGGAGACTTCAATATAAACATTTTGGAAAATAGCTCATTAAGCACCAGATTGCTTGCTTTATTTCAGTCTTTTAATTTAAATAATTTGTTTTGTGAACTAACTAGAATTGCTGTATCCAGTGCCTTTTGCATCGACAATATATTTACTGACATAAAACCAATTCAAAAATCAATTATAAGCAATCTAGAGTCAGATCATTGTGGACAGTTAGTGGTTTTAGAAAGAAAAAATAGTGTTACTAAAAAGGAAATTAAATTTATACCAATAAAAACTAAACGGGTTGAATCATTTAAATCTAACTTAATGCATAAACTTCCAGATTTGCTTTATAATGGCGACCCAAATGATATGTACAATACTGTTCTTGACACTATTACTACAGAGTATAATAAAATATTTACTGCAAAAAAGAAACTTATTTCCAGTCGCTTTAGTTTTAATGAATGGGCTACCCCAGGTATTCATAAAAGAAAGTAGGCGTAAACTGTATGAGTTATATAAAGAAAAAAACATATAATAATAGCCAAATATTTAGGGAATATTTTAAAAAATACTCAAAAACCTTTAAAAAGGTCTGTCTTGTTGCAAAAGCAATTCACCTCAGACATAAAGTAAAAAATTCAACAAATAAAATAAAAACTACATGGAACATAATAAATAATGAAACTGGTAAAGCTAGGAATTCTTGTCAGGACTTTGAGTTGATTGTAGATGATGCTAGTTTTAAAACAAATTCTGAGGTAGCAGTTGCCTTTGAACAGTTTTTTAAGAATATTCCATTCAAAACAACTGAACATCTAAACTCAAGTCCAATCTTAGCAGAAAAATTATTAAAAACTAGTGTTCCTGAATGTAACGTTCCCTTTGTATTTAAAAACATTAGTCCTACGGATATCTTTAATACATTTAAAACATTAGAAATTAAAAACACCACAGACCTTTGGGGACTTTCTGTAAAAACTATAAATTCAATTATTCATGTTATAGCACAAACCTTAGCCATTATTTTTAATAGTTGTGTTGATAGTGGTGTGTTTCCTGATGAGATGAAACTTAGCAAAGTTATACCTCTTTTTAAATCAGGTAGTTCAACAGATCCTAATAATTTTCGGCCTATTTCAATACTACCTATACTCAGTAAAGTTTTTGAAAAAATCATACTTTGTCAAATGTTAAGCCATTTCTGTATTAATGAGCTACTTAGTAGTAAACAGTTTGGCTTTATGAAAGGCCGTTCCACAACCGATGCAGGAGTGGCACTATTAAAAAATATATATAACGCCTGGGAGGATTCGCATGACGCCCTTGGAGTGTTTTGTGATTTATCTAAGGCATTTGACTGTGTTCAACATGAAAATCTCATCAGGAAGCTACATCACTATGGTATTAGAGGCAAAGCTCTCGACCTTTTGACATCCTATATGAGTAGGAGTGTACAGAAAATAGATGTCAACGGTGAAAGATCTCCGGGATCAGCAGTCACTATGGGAGTCCCTCAGGGCTCAATTTTAGGTCCTTTTCTATTTCTTATTTACATTAATGATCTCCCATATAATGTAATAAACCATGACATTGTCTTATTTGCTGATGACACCTCTTTGCTTTTTAAAGTTAAGAGACGACAGACATGTTATAATGAATTAAATAATGCCCTTTCTAAAATCGTAAATTGGTTTAACGCTAATAATTTATTACTTAATGAAAAAAAACCAAATGTGTTAAATTTACATTACCAAATGTTAGTCAGAGACAGACATGTATTAATATTAATGGCGAGCAATTAGAACTTGTTAATTCAACAGTCTTTCTTGGCATAACGCTGGACTCCTAACTTCAATGGGGTCCTCATATTTATAACCTAGCCAAAAAACTTAGCTCTGCTGTGTATGCGATCAAGAAAATAAGACAATTGACCGATGTCGACACTGCAAAAATAGTATATTTTAGCTATTTCCATAGTTTAATGACATATGGTATCCTATTGTGGGGTAGCGCTGCTAATGTAAATACAATATTTTTGTTACAAAAAAGGCCAATTCTAGCTATTTATAAATTAGGATCTAGGATATCTCTGAGGGTTAGGTTTAGGGAAGTAAAAATTTTAACTTTAGTGTCGCAGTACATATATAAAAATCTTTTATATGTACATAAAAATATCAATAGTTTCAGCAAGAAAAGTGACGTTCACAAAGTAAATACTAGAAGTAAAAATAAGCTGTTGGTGCATGATACACGTCTACACAAAATAAGTAACTCTTTTATGGGGCAATGTATACACTTTTACAACAAAGTTCCCAATAAAATTCAAAATCTATCAATAAGTAAATTTAAATCTTTTATCAAGCAGGTACTTTGTAAAAAGGCATACTACAATATTTCAGACTATGTAAATGATAAAAATCCTTGGGACTGATGATGCTCAATTACAGGATGCATAGGTAAACCAAATTAAAATGGAAATAACATAAAATTGTACGACTAAAAATTTTTTATTTATAACATTAATTGTATTTTAGTTTATTTGTATTATTGATAGTGTTTTTAAAAGAGTAACTATCGAGTTTCTTGCCGGATTCTTCTCGGTAGAAATCAACAACATTGTGAACCGGCGGGAAGGTGGGAGGGTTCAAAAAATAATATTTTATAACTTTGACGATTCAAAAGTGATTGTAAAATCCTTATTTGAATAAACCATTTTGACTTTGACTTTGACTTTATCGTTGGATATAGTTAAAAAAACAAATGAATGTTGATAAAACAAAAGAGCGTCGATATAATAATTTTCATCAAGATCTTCATTTCTGATGACAGCTGTCAAACTATAAAACGCTATATCTCCGTAACTATAAATTGTAGACTAGTAGTTTTATTACAAAAGTGATAGATCTCATCAAGATCTTCATGTCAGGTGACAGCTGTCAAACTATGATAGGCTATATCTCTGTAACCACAGATCGCAGACTAGTAGTTTTATTGCAAAACTGATAGATCTCATTAAGATCTTGATTTGAAATGACAGCTGTCAAACTATAAAAGGCTATATCTCCGTAACTATGGTCGTAGACTAGTAGTTTCACTACAAAAGTGATAGATCTCATCAAGATCTTCATTTGAAATGACAGCTGTCAAACTATAAAAGGCTATATCTCCGTAACTATAGATCGTAGACTAGTAGTTTCACTACAAAAGTGATAGATCTCATCAAGATCTTCATTTGAAATGACAGCTGTCAAACTATAAAAGGCTATATCTCCGTAACTATAGATCGTAGACTAGTAGTTTCACTACAAAAGTGATAGCTCTCATCAAGATCTTCATTTCAGATGACAACTGTTAAACTATAATGGGCTATATCTCCATATCTATAAAACAAATTAAAAAAAAAACTTATTATAATACAAATTCCTATTTAGTAATCTTCAATTGTTTTCAGAAAAAAACTTTATTTCTTGCTGTTTTTATTTGTATTGGTATTAGGAAAAAAAGTTGTCGTTAAAAACATAAATGTTTAATGGATACCTTAATAATTATTATTTACGAGAAACAAGTGTTTTGTTTTTATTTTTGACCTATCATAGTTTTATTTGGAATGACTACTCTGGATAAAGCTTTATTATGGACTATACTTTGCCAGCGGCTCCGCCCGCCCTAAGTTCGGTTATCGGCGTGGGACACCTTTATTTAATCACAGTATAGGCCGCGGCACCTAAGTCTAGCGGTGAGCGAAACGTGGAGGGGATGTTTGCGCACGAGTACTGTCGCGCACGGAATAGTTATTTATTTATGATAACAAATATTTTTGTTATAATCTTTTATTTATTAATTGTAATCATATAATAATCATTAGAAAAACGCGATAAAATAATTATATAATTTTTTTTATTAATTATAGGTTTTTACTTTTTCCACCCTATTTGTATGTTAATCACCTCCTACGACAGCTCAATGAGAATATGTGCAATAAAAAAACCACCGGTTCGGAATGATTTACTACCGAGAAGAACTGGCAAGAAACTCAGCAGTTAATCTTTTATATTTCTTCAACTTCATACTAAAATACAATATAGCCTTATAACATAATATAATATACAATGTTTTAATTTAAAAAAATATTTTGAATGCACCAATACCAATACAAATTAATAAGTTCGAATTCTCCCAAGCATATTAATCGTTAATGTATTCATCAACGTTGTAATAGCTTTTTTCATTAAACTTTCTTTGACATATATTTTAAATTTATTTGAAGATAAAATAACTACATGATCTGGAATTTATTGTAAAAATATTTACATTGTATTGCAAAAGGGTTCTGTACCTTCTGAAGCAACATTTTGGAAATACCAATTTATCCTAATTCCTTGTATTAACATCTGTTTAGGTCACTAATTTTAGCAAATAAGTGAAAACTTTTGCGTACGTACATTATACAGGTTAAGATATATTGGCAAGGAACAGTTAAAATATCAATTTCTCTAAATAGTTCCCTAAGAGAAATTCGAGGTTATAAAACCATTTTCAGATACTGTGTGAACAATGTCAATTTGTTGGCCCTTTGAAATAGATTTTTTTATGCCCTTAGTGGTTCCATCAGTCCAGGCTTCTGGAGTATAGTGCGAAGAATCTACGTAGGATTCATCGGTGTATACAATAGAAGCCGTGTGGTTTCGGCAGAACAGAATTGGACCACTTCCTATCTTCCTGGGATGTCGTAAAAGGCTACTTAGAGGTGAAAGGGGTCTTATTTCTCAACCCCAAATACAGACTGATGTTGGGCAGCAGCAATATCCGGTAGTAGTCTGAATTAACTGCGGTCACCAACCCGTTTGCCCAGCGTGGTGACTATGGGCAAAACCCAATATGGTGAAGGCAGGAAAAAAAACGGCCCTCCCGCCAGGCACACTGTTCCCGGCTAAGGTAGCGGTCGGTATAACGGTGGGGTAGAGGGTGCTAGGAATCTCCGGGTTACGACAAACAGCTACCATAAACGACGACTACATTTGGCAACGTACAATGGACGCACGATGAGGTTGGATCATCACCTCGTAGAACTCAAAGAAGAACTAAGACTCATAAGCTGGCATGTACTGGGTTTATCAGAAGTCTGTAGACAGGGTGAGAACACGCTGACCCTGGAGTCAGGAAACTTATTCTACTTTCGAGAAGGTGATGGCCAATCCCAAGGTGGTGTTGGTTTTCTGGTCAACAAATCGCTCGTAAACAACGTTGTGGAAATCAGTAGTGTTTCGAATCGGGTAGCATACCTTGTCCTAAAGCTCACCAACAGATACTCTCTCAAGCTCTGAAGGTGTATGCGCCAAACTCGTCTCACTCTGATGAAGAAGCCAAAGCCAGATATTAAGATATCACCAAGGCCCTTCATAACACTACCAAGGCTAACTAAAACGTTGTGATGGGAGATTTTAACGCCAAAGTGGAAGTACAAGAACGCGACGAATCTAGAATCGGTCCTTATGGCTTGGGTCAGCGAAATCGCAGGAGAAAAATGCTGGTAAACTTTCTCGAAATGAAAGGGCTGTTTTTGATGAACTCGTTCTAAAATAATTCCACTTGGGAAGAAGGTGGACCTGGCGAAGTCCCGATGCTGTGACTAGGAATGAGATAGGTTTTATTTTGGCAGATAGACGGAACATATTAACAGAAGTCTCAGTGATCAATAGGCTCAATACCGGCAGTGATCACAGACTTGTTAGAGGCACTCTAAATTTAAATGTCAACGCCAAAAGAAATCGTCTAATAAAGTCTACTCTTAGACCTTTACAGTCCCAAGCTACTGTAGGATCCGACAAGTTTAACCTGGAACTTCAAAATAGATTCGATTTGCTGGAAACCACAGGCGACGTTGACATAATGACCCTCAACTTGGTGAAGACGGTAAAAGAAATGGGACGCAAATTCTACCCACCGCAGAACAAAACTAGAGAGTCCAAACTTTTGCCTGAGACTCTGGAACTTATTAGGAACAGACGAGAGATGCCATCAACCCAAATGTCTTTGTCAGATGCAAGATATCTAAACGAGCTGATACGTAAGATGACTAGACGTGACCTTCGACGCTCCTGCACACGCAACATTGAGCTTGCGAATAAGCAGAATAAAGGGCTGAATGTTTTTGCGCGTCAGCTTGCAAAGAGCCATCTGACGAGACTAAAAACTGCAGATGGCAAAATAGTCACCTCCTAACCAGAGATCTCAGCAGTAGTCGAATTGTTTTATGGACAACTCTACACGTCACATGCGGAGACCCACATCCCTCATAACCGAAGATCCAAGAGCCAAACTGACGCGTCACTTCACCGAGGATATCCCAAACGTTGACCAAAGTGAGATTAGGGCGGCTCTGGAACAGCTTAGAAACAACAAAGCTCCGGGTGATGACGGCATTACGACTGAGCTTCTAAAAATCTGCGGCACTCCAGTCCTTAAAGAGTTAGCAAAGCATTTTAATGTTGTCATCCATAACGGAACTACACCGGAGGCATGGCGCGGAAACATGGTGGTATTATTCTTTAAAAAAGGGAGATAAAACTCTGCTTAAGAACTACCGACCGGTATCCCTTCTAAGCCACGTATATAAGCTGTTCTCTAGAGTCGTCACGAATCGTGTTACTGGAAGACTTGACGAGTTTCAGCTACCAGAACAGGCTGGGTTTCGGAAAGGATTCAGTACCGTAGGGTTCGATTCCCGCCTAGACAAACATTTATGTTAATATTATTATTATTATTTCATAATATGTATGTTTTTGCGAAATAAAATACCGTAGGTCCCTCTCGAGGTCCCTAGAAGGGACCACAAGTATTTTTTTTCCGAGGTCCCTCTAAAAAATACAATGCTTCCTAATTAAAATGTTACAAGTCATTAAAAATTACAGTATGAGACAATAACGAACATATTATTTATATTAACATACATATCTGAAATGAAGATCTTGATTAGATCTATCTACTATCTACTTTTGTAATGAAACTACTAGTCTACGCTCAATAGTTACGGAGAATAAGCCTATTATAGTTTGACAGCTGTCATCTGAAATTAAGATCTTGATGAGATCTATCACTTTTGTAATGAAACTACTAGTCTACGATCTATAGTTACGGGGTTATAGCCTTTTATAGTTTGACAGCTGTCAGTCCGCTTTTTCGAGTATACCCAATTACCTGAACCGATTAATTGTGCAATCCATAAACTACCATCTCCCCACGGGGATCCTTCAGAGTCTCGCCCTAAAAATCCGGTGGAGCAGTAATGGCTGCATCAGCCTCACTGTACAAGTGATAGAGAAAAAAAAGGCTCACTGTTGGGTACAACAAAAATCAGGGTTCGGGCCTGATAATTTTGGACAAGCGTAAAGCTAAGTGGGATTCTGGTTTGGCTTCGCTTACCCAATTTTTTTTACTTATAAGATCTTAATAATGTATAACGAAGTGCTGCGCCAAAATAAATATTTTGCTTTCTTTCTTTCTATTTGTGCAGGAGCTACGTATTGCAGACGTAACGTACGCACAACAATATCTTAATAGGAGGTGTTTGTGCAGGAGCCGCGTGCTGCGCACGTACGTACACAACGTGTACCGGTATCACCGCAACGAGATCTTCGCCGCTATACGGAACGAGTACACGGACTGGGAGAAACCCATTCAGCACCCCATCAATATCCGCGACGCGACGCTGGACGCGCTTAGCGACGCCGCCGCCGCCGCGCCTGCGCTGCACGTCGCCACACTGCACGCGGCGCGCGGCGCGACCACGTACTTCGCGCATTTCGCGCACCAGACCAGGGACGCCGACTACCCACAGGCGAGTCGCTCCGACAAACTCACACGAAATTCACTTTATTTACACTTGGTGTGCAATCTACTATTTGAAACTATATAGTTTACATCGTTAGTGCTGCAATGATTTGTTTTTGCCTACATATATGTGTTAGTGGCAAATGTACGTGTACGCCAATACGGCATACAGTATACGCCAGTACGCAATGGTGTCGAATGTACGTGATGACGCTATGGTGTCGAATGTACTTGTCGACGCTATGGTGTCGAATGTACTTGTCGACGCTATGGTGTCGAATGTACTTGTCGACGCTATGGTGTCGAACGTACTTGTCGATGCCATGGTAATATCGATATTTTGATTGGCGCTGAGCTATTTCCGCATCTTTTATTACCTAATAGGGTTCAAGGTTCCTTAGGTTCTCCGCACGCTATTGAAACGGTTTTCGGGTACGTTGTTCTCGGCTCCGCTCCCGCATTAATTGATACTCCCGCGTCTACTATTTCATGTTGCTGCATTCAACCTCAAAGGGTTGAAGATTAAATTACAAAATTCTGGGAATTGGAAGAAATAAAATCTTCTTCTGTTCAAATCCCAGACGATACTGCATGCGAAGAATTTTATTGCCACACCACTACTCGCAACCCAACCACTGGCCAGTACACAGTGGCTCTGCCGTTTAAAGCCGATGTATTTACTCTTGGCGATTCTTTCGCAAATGCTAAAAGACGCTTTGAATGCCTCAAACGTAAACTTACAGCCTGCTCTCAACTAAAAGAAGCTTATGATAGTGTTATCCGCGACTATCTTGACAAAGCTATTTTGTCACCCGCGCCGCCTATATCCGAAGAGAATAAAAATTACCCCTTTTATGTAATACCTCACCACGGCGTTCTTAGAGAAGACAAAACCACAACTAAATTGCGCATGGTGTGTGATGCAAGCGCAAAGACCACTTCTTCGGTCTCCTTAAATGACTTATTGTACAGTGATCAGAATTTACAGGGTAAAATATTCTCTATTTTGATCAATTTCCGCTTATTTCCAGTAGCGATTTTAGCAGACATACGTCAGATGTTTTTATGTATTGTCATAAGAGATTGTGACCGAACGTTTCAAAGGATTTTATACCGTTTTTCGCCACTGCAGGACTTAAAAATGTACCATTTCAATACCGTATGTTTCGGTTTACGATCTAGTCCATTTCACGCATTGAGAACCTTAAGACAGATCTTGATAGATCACGGTCACACATTTCCATTGGCTAAAGAAATGATGGAGACTGGTCTATACATGGATGATGTAGCGTATAGTGTAGAGGAAGGTTCCGCAGTAGAGGCTATAGCGTCTATGATTGCTCTTATGAAAGCAGGCAATTTGATGAGCAATTCACAGTCTCTTCTTAACTCTGTTCCGTTATCACACCGGCTTGAATCTATTAAGGAATTAGGTGAAACAGATACCCATAAGGTCTTAGGTATGTCTTGGTCCCCTAATACCGATAACTTTTGTCTTACCGTTACTGCACCTGTGAATTTCAAATGCACTAAACGAGTAATGTTATCGTGTATTGCTAAAATATGGGACGTTATGGGGTTTGTCGCTCCCGTCGTATTGTACGCCAAGTTACTAATTAAGCAGCTTTGGTTGTGCAAGTGTGACTGGGATGACTTCCCACCCGATCACATCTGCAACTTATGGAAGCAATTTTATGATGAACTGCCCGCTCTTAATAATTTGAAATTCCCGCGTCACATTGGTATTACTGGTGGTAGCTCTGTCATCATTGTTGACTTCGCAGATGCCATTGAGAAGGCATATGGTGCAGTTGTTTACATTCAAGTCAATAACGAAGGATCCCGTACATTACACTTGATCAGTGCCAAATCAAAGGTGTCTCCTGTAAAAGTCATTTCCCTTGCTATACTTGAACTCTGCGCCATATTTATACTTGCTATACTTATACAGACTATTATCGCGGCTTGTAATAACCGCATAAACATTTCTGAAGTATTTGCGTTTTCAGATTCCACGGTTGCATTGTGCTGGGTTCATTCTTCTCCGCACCGATGGGGAACGTTTGTTGCTAATAGGGTGACCAAAATACAATCAGAATTACCGTGTTGTCATTTCTACCATTGTGCAGGTGCCATTAATCCCGCTGATTGTCTTTCACGTGGAATTACTCCTGCTCAGACCATCCTCTTTGGTTCACTGGACCTTCTTGGATCAAGTTAGATCCACCTCAGTGGCCCATTAGCGCATTTAATGCGTCAGAAATAGTTGAGGTTCCAGAAGAAAAGACGCATTCTTTGGCAGCAACCATCAAGCCAGAGTCAATAATTATGACTCTTTCAACACGCATTTCGTCATGGTCAAAACTTCTTCGTACGTTAGTTTATGTTTTTCGTTTTCTTAAGCTTCTCCCGCAACGCAAATTTATAATCGCATCTGATCTTGAGTTTGTTGAACATAAAGTAATAAGAGAGATTCAGATTTTTTATTTTGAAGATCAATTTCTAAATTAAACGCAAATTAGTCTTGTAGTACCGCATTCCAACGTTTGAAGCCGTTCATTGATGATGGTTTAGTGCGTGCAGGTGGCCGTTTACACAATTCATCACTAAGCTACGACCAGTACTTCGCATGCATTAGCCGATAATCGCATTCATTGGCATTTAAATCCTCCAGCTGCTTCTCATTTTGGTGGGAACTGGGAGGCCAATATCTAGTAAGAGTCTAATAAGAGTCTAAAGGCTCATTTATTTAGAGTAATAGGCAAACAAATTTTGACACTTGAGGAATTAACAACAATTAACGCAGGTAGAGTTAGTTATGAACACTCGACCTCTGTGTAGAACACTTTCCAGTGACCCGTCAGAACCTATTGCGTTAACCCCAGCTCATTTTTTATCGTTAACACCGCTTAAATATTTACCCGCATCAGATGATGCTGACCGGCTTAATCTGCATTCACGACATTTATTATTGGATAGGTTAGTTAAATCTTTTTGGCAGCGTTGGAGGTCAGATTACTTGAACACATTATTAATTAGAGAAAAGTGGAATACACCTACAAATCCCATTAAGATAGGAACAGTTGTAATTCTTAATATGGAGAACGCCCCTCCTTTACACTGGCCTTTAGGTATTGTTGAGGAAGTTTTTCCGGCTAAAGACGGAGTGACACGCGTCGTCAGAGTTAAAACTCGTACAGGGTCGTACCTTCGTCCGGTAAAGCGACTTTGCCCGCTACCTGAACAATAATAATAATATACCGCAATTCTAGGTTTTTTTTTTGCATGTTTCTAAAATTAGATTGATATTATTTTTTTTTTGAAGGAAATCCTTCAAGGAGGGGGAAAATGGTTGCGCGACCTAGTGTAGTAGTGTAATTAATGATATAAAATTGCACATATACTGTGATCTCCTGTCCCTTTTTCTCCTACCCATACCTCGCCTATGCAAGAAGAGGGCGGATGCTTTCACATCCGAACTGAACAGTCAACGAAAGACAACGATTCTATGCACATCCACTTTTAATAAACCGTGAATTTTGGTGTTTTATAAGTGTGACCTTAGAACTGCCTTTTGCGCGTGTTGGTGTTGACAGTGGCCAAAACTATTGAAGAAAATACGCAGGATTTGTGACGTAAATCTAAGGGTTTGCAGATCTGCCAGAAGCACCGCCATTATCTTCGAGGTATTTTTTCCTTTCATACTGCTTCATTTAATAACCTTCCACAGCAGTTTCGAGATCTCATCCTCCTGTCTCTGTGTATGTGCATATTGATTTTAATAGTTCATCCAACTAAATTTTTTTTTGCATTACATTACATTAACGCACCGACAATTAGTATAGATAGATGGATATGGATTTCCAACCCCATTAATCGTAATTAATTATTATTAGTAGAAGTATATATATAAAAGATAAACTACTTAGTTTCTTGCCGACAGTAATAAATTTTTTCCGGACCGCTAAAACGTAAATTCTATAAATTTTATAGTTAAATTGAAAGTGCTGTTTGAAAGTCTACCTAAATATTAAAAATACTTATGTTTGAGTTTGTTTAAGCTATGAGTACTCCGTCTCTTCAACTAATCCTGTGCCCAATTTCAGCTCAATTGGATGCTTCGTTGCGAAATGAGAAAGTAAATTTCTCAGAAAAATATATTTTCGTAGGGACTCTCGATCGTGGTAAACAGTATCCTATTTCAGGTCTACTATGTATATGTGTGCCAAAGCCAAGTTTCATCTCCATTTGTCCAATGGTTGAAGCGTGATTGAGTAACAAACATCCAAACAACCATACTTTTAACAATAACAATATTAGTAAGATTTAATAAGAGTTCTGTATTTATATATATGTATCTATTTATGTATGTGGATGTATCTAATTTAATAAGTATTTAACTAAAAATTTAAATTAAACGTAAGGTTATGAATATTTATTGTATATTTGCTTTCACGTATACTTTTTATTTATTACATTTTAAAGAATTAAATAAATAGTATACACCTCAGCATTACGATTTGTGTGTACCATTAACTACTCCATCCTTTCTATATTCCAAATAGTTGACTTGACATAAATTTTGAGTTCGATATAGATTGCATCTGCACCTTGCCCCTAAATGTGTACCAATGCTTGTAATGCTGCAATGGACAACGTGACAACGTCACCGGGTGAAAAAAAAACCATATCAATGTATCGGTCATAAACGGTAGTAATGACTCAATACTTACAATTAATTTTGAGTCTTATGAGGTTGTCAAAGAGTAAAAATTTCTTTGAATGTCACATGTATTGAAGTAGTTAGAACTGGCTAGTTAACACTTTCCTATATGCATAAGGCTAGACATTTTCAGTAATCTGTGATGCACATTATGTTCCACAATTTTCGTAGTGATTTGTTCGGCGTGCCATATCCTTGGTTGTAGTATATCGATGTTTCTACTATATCAGCTCAGATGGGTTTACTAATACAAAAATATATCATAGTGCGTAGAAGTAATATGGTAGCATACATAGATTACGTTTTACTTTGTACTTAATGATCGATAGCCGATAGCACCTGTTTAACTTAGCGAGTAAACAAGTTAAACTACAAAGACTTAGAAGTGTTTATAATATTTGTTTTATTGTTAATTTTTTTTTATTTCTATTTCATATAGATGTATGCGCACATCTACAAATTAACAAAAAAAAAATAAACAAAAACGTTTATATTTACTTAAATAAATAGTACTTTTTGTACTCTTTGAAAGATATGTACACTTAGGTAATTAGTTTTAGGTTATGATTTTTTATTTTTCTACTTAAATATTAATGTAAAATTTTTTAGTAAAATCTATTTAACAACAATATTATTAACACTTACTATACGTATTTTTATATTTATGTCTAAGCATCCACATCCGACATTGAATATTATAATTTATTCAAGTAGGTTTCTCAGAACACTTTTGAACCATCAATACATTCTGTTTAACAATGTTAATTTCTGCCGAAAATAGCCGCCTAGAAAATAAACTATTTAAACTAATCATACAATACTTTGTTAATCAACACATACTCGTAACACAAGTATAAAATCTGCATTCAAACACTAAATAATATAAATAAGTTTGTATGAAAACAAAGTTGTGTATACACACATACATATTTCAATCATTATTTTTTGTTTTTGTAGCATAGTTAAGTGAAATGTAGTGGACTAGTGGGACGCAACATGTGAACTATAAAAGTGTAGTTGGGCGCAACAAGTGAACTGTAAAAGTATAGTGGGCGCAACATGTGAACTATAAAAGTGTAGGTGGGCGCAACAAGTGAACTGTAAAAGTATAGTGGGGCGCAACATGTGAACAGTAAAAGTGTAGTGGGGCGCAATATGTGAATTGTAAAATTGAAGTGAAGTGGGCGCAACATATAAACTGTAAAAGTGTAGTGGGGCGCAACATGTGAACTATAAAAGTGTAGTTGGGCGCAACAAGTGAACTGTAAAAGTATAGTGGGCGCAACATGTGAACTATAAAAGTGTAGGTGGGCGCAACAAGTGAACTGTAAAAGTATAGTGGGGCGCAACATGTGAACTGTAAAAGTGTAGTGGGGCGCAATATGTGAATTGTAAAATTGAAGTGAAGTGGGCGCAACATATAAACTGTAAAAGTGTAGTGGGGCGCAACATGTGAAATGTAAGAGTGTAGTGGGGCGCAACATGTGAACTGTAAAAGTGTAGTGGAGCGCAACATGTGAACTGTAAAAGTGTAGTGGGGCGCAAAATGTGAATTGTAAAATTGAAGTGAAGTGGGCGCAACATGTGAACTGTAAAAGTGTAGTGGGGCGCAACATGTGAACTGTAAGAGTCTAGTGGGGCGCTACATGTAAACTGAAATAGAGAGCAGTAGGGTCAATTTAAAAATTGAGATCTCAAAATTCTTTTGTGAAACTATCAAGGGAAACTGATCTTTTTACTGTTCCTTACCAATATATCTACCCTTGTATAATGTATATTCTCAAATATTTGCATTTATTTGCTAAAAAATACAAGGAAAAAGGATAAAATTGTAACTACTAAAGGTATTTAATAGCACTTTTGCAATACAAATATATATTTTTTCAATAAAATACCTAAACGTGTAGTTAATTTACCTGCAAATAAATTTAAAATATATGTCAAAAATATTATAATGAAAAAAAGCTTTTAAAAAAAAACGAACATACATTAATGATAAAAATGCATGGATTAATGAGAACTTAATTAATTGGGGGCATAAGTAATATTCTCTAATTAAAACATTGCATAATATGTTATTACTTTTTTAATATGAAGTTGAAAAAATTAAAAAAAAAACTAATGAGCTCTTCTTGGTAGTGAAATGTCTATTTTTAAAATTCTACTCGAATAAAAAATACTTTGAGTCTGAGATTTTGTGAAGCGTCAAATAAATTAAGATATTTAAGAGTACTCGTAGGATTGTTATTATTATATTCTTGCACAATAATATATTCACTTAAAAATATTTCAAAACTTAATATAAGAAATGCGAAAGTGAGTTTGTTTACTTGTCCACAACGGAACTTCCAATTGAAAGAGAAAGATGCAGCAACAACCGAATTCCGCTTGGATGAACTAAAACTACAGGTACAGCTTACTATGGTAGGATATACATAGATGTATGCATATGTGTCTTTATATACGATACATATATAAAGACACCTATGCATAGATACACATTTAAAAATACTTATAACATAAACATATATATATCAAGAATTAATAGTATTTTGAGGGCTTTTAATTTTAATACTTATACAGTACATACATACACAAGTACGAAACGGTCCACAGTGTGCTGTAGTGCAGCGAAGACATACACAAGTACAAAACGGACCACAGTGAGCTGTGATGGTATAGTATGTTATATATCTGTGAAATGTAATTCTATGAATAAATCAGTAGCATGACAAGTCTTGAGTTTTACTGACGCGTCCCTCGCCCGACATCAGATGGCGACCGCGCAATTTGGAACCGAGCTTCGCGTCGGGGGGCCGTGCGCGAGCCCGCTCCCCGCTCCCCGGCCGCGCGTAAGCGCCTAACCTATTTCAGTAAACAATAATTTATCCATAAATACGACTGTGCTCATCGTAGTTATCGTTTTCATCGGACTCATCGTTATGTACTTCATGATTCGACATATGAGAGATTGCTACAAAAAATCTTTGGAACAAACAATAAATAGAGCACTTTTGCAACGAATTGGGGACAGACTATCTTTCCGAAGAAGGAAATCAGGTCAACCAGAACAAGCATCTGTTTGAGCCTACAACTCAGGCCAAGCAGCCAATCCGCATCAACCCGCGGCCCACACCTAGCGTAAAGGCGAGCCCACGAGATGTGCCGGCCCGCCACCCAGCATCAGCTAGCTTCACACACATACGCGCGCCTTGGTCCGCCCGCGCAGCGTAACGAGGTTTACAAGTGATAGTGGTAAATGAGAACTTTATTTTATTATGCTTTTATCATGTGTTTTTATATTTAACTTAATAATTACGTTATGTTGTTTAGATAAGATATAGATTTATGGGAAAAAAATATTTGATGTAATCGCAGACTTAAATAGTATCCATATCCAAATAAACCTTAGGAAGTTAGGACCAACACGAAGAAGCCAAAAAGATGAGATAGTAAATATAAAATAAAAAATAAAAAAAAGTATGTATGGATACATATTGTTACTCATAAATGAGTTAGGTAATGTAGATTACGAGTTAGTGGAAAAGGTTGCAGAAATAAAAATGTCGAAATTTGACCTGAAAACAGCGTCAACTCATACAACCTACTTCGAATTCGGTGTATTCCTACTGTAGCCCAGTCCTTGAATTTCATTTTATTATTTGGCCTAAAAGTTTTTACTTTAAACACTTGCTCGAACTCATTACTTAAGAAATCAAAAAAATATTATAAAGATTATTAGCATTATCATGCATGAAATGTAAAAATGAAATTTTCTTTTCAATATTACCTTTAAAATTGTTTAATCGAGCAGTGGTCACAGGTCTACAAGTTACTAGTTGAGATTTTTTTTATAGTTGTGTAGAATTTTTATTATTTGACCACAGTGATCGGACGGCAAATTGTTAATAATAGATTTATCTTTTACTTCAACGTTACAGAAAATATTATCTAAACATGTAGCTGAAGTCGATGTAATTCTAGTTGGTTCCAGAAACAAATAATTTAAGTCAAAACTTGTAAATAAGTTAATAAATATATCTCTTGTTTGGGAACTCTCTAAAAGATCAATATTAAAGTCACTACAAACAATAACTGACTTTTTAGAATGACAAATTTTTTTTAGAACTTGTTCCATTACAGGCTCAAAAGAATTATAATGGAGGAGGAGGAGACTATAATTAAATCTAAAAGGGAGGGTGTACAATTAGGAAATAAATGTGTAGCTTTAAGGGGTAATATTTGTAGGTTGTATCCCTCTACAATACTGTTGAGCAGATGAGAACTAACTTTTTTAACAAACAAGTGTTAAAGTCACCCATAACAATTGTGTGGTCGTAGAGGGGTGTTAAATTTTCTAAAAGGCTTTCAAAAGAAGAAAGTAAAGGAGGAAAGAAAAGTAATTAATATGTAAATTGGGACTATAGAAAACTCCAAGAAGAATTTTGCAGCTTGCAAGTTTTACCTCAATAAAAATATGTTCAGAGGTATTAGAGGAAATTTGATCAGAAATGTTAATAAAAGAGAAGGAAAAGTTAGACCTAAGATATATAGCCACACCACCACCTCTATCTTTACGGTCGTTTCGAACTAACTGAAAGCCTGGCAATGAAAAAGATGTAGAAGGTAAGCAAGGTTTTAACCAAGACTCCGAAACAAGGACGGCGTGAATGTTTTTGTTATCAAAAGATGCTAGCATATCGGAGTAATGAGCTGGAATACTCTGTGCATTTATATTTACGATATTGAAATGTTTCAGTGAGTCTGAAACAGTGGAAGTAAAAGTAGCGCTGAGAGAAGGAGAAGCATTAAAAGAACTGTCGTCACTGTGCAATCCATCTGAAGAACAAGGGAAAGAATTATTACTGTCGCTGTCACTATTCATATATTATAATAAAATATTTATTTATATATATGTATAATATAATATTAAGACTATTTATATGTTTGATATAAAATAAATTTATTAATATATTAAAATAATTTGATACAAATTACATACAATCGAAAACATAAACAACAAAAAAAAAGTGTTACTGAAACAAAAAAAAAAGAATTATTTAGGTATGTTACACGGAAAATAACAGCTACATTCTGGTAAAATAAATACAATACTTAATATCATTATCATTTAAAACATGAAACATTAAAAAAAAAAACAACAAATTAAAGTTGTCCTAATATGCTTTTACCAGAGCCATACAAATTAAAGTACCTAAAACGTAGTTTCTAGAGCCGTAAAATTCTTAAAAAAAAAGAAAAAGGAAGTTTTTGAAGGTTAAGTGATAAACGGTGACAAATAAAATAACGAAATGTGATTATACTTAACTCAAGTGGTTAAAGGAGAAAATTGAAGGTAGAAAAAAAAATTGTTCCAAGATAACCGGAGAGGGCAAGACTGCATAACGGCTTTCAATCGTTCGTAAAAATTTGAACTTGAATGTCACCTATTTCTTCGCTGCTGTTCTCTTGGGTCGGCCAGTTTTAGCTTCTATAGAGAAATTTTCAGTACCACTGTCAATAGAAGAAACTGCCACGGCATTTGCAGTCGTGTTTGGGGCAGCATTAAGCTCACTACGGCTAACAATCATATGCCTTTGCCATCAATGCCAATTGCAATTATCGCTCCTCCTTGCGTCCAGCACTTGGAGATTCCAAATTTTTGCCGTGCTGCCATGAATAACTCGTGCCTAGACTTCGTGAGGAATTAAGAAAGCGTGATTCCAGAATTTTTAAGCCCAGTTTTGGCAGACCACACTTTATCTCTAAGGGTCACATCAGAAAACTTAAGAACTATTGATCTGGATTTGTCTTTCAATAGATGTCCTAATCGATAACTGTGACGTATTTGCTCTGAAGAAAAACTTGAGATTTTTAATCTTTCTGTCACAATTTTAAAAATAGTGTCCTTGTTATCAGTTCCTTCCTTGTATTCAGTCTTGCTTTCTGGGACTCCATGAACTAAAATCATTTTGCGTCGACTGCACATCTCAAGACAATCATGCTCTTTTGTCAAATGCTCCACTTGTGATTGAAGACATTTTAGAGACAACAAAACAAAGGAAGGAAGCTGGCAAAGTCCGCTGCGAGGCTTGAGGAATGTCCAGTTTTGTCTCTCTCACCTATTTCACTTTAGAATTCAGCCATTCTTTTGTTGAATACCTCAGTCATCTCAGACATTGACTGTTTTAAGGACTCCATTTTGTGCAGTGATAACAAAGTAGAACAGTTTCAATCTTGTCAAATTGTATATGAACTAGGATAATGATAGCTGGTAAGTAGTGCACTTTAATCTTGCATATTATGTAAAAATAATTGCTATTAAACAATTACTGCAATAATATTTTTAATTTTAAAATAGAACACAGTTTTCACAGCACACCTACCCACATTTTATTTTGTTGGTTTTGATAAAATTTTAAATTTCTGTATTAAATTCAAATTTTTTTTTTCTGCAAAGATGTGATTGTATAGTATGTTATATATATATGTGAAATGTAATTCTATGAATAAATCAGTAGCATGACAAGTCTTGAGTTTCACTGACGCTTCCCTCATCAGAGAGCTTTAGTGCAGCGTGAATAGACACAATGAAGAAACAAGCCACAGTGTGCTGTACTACAGCGTAGACATACACAAGTACGAAACGAGCCACAGTGCGCTGTAGTGCAGCGTAGACATACACAAGTATGAAACGAGCTACAGTGTGCTGTAGTGTTTTTTTTCTTTTTTATACCTCTAAGGTGGCAAACTAGCTTACGGTCCACATGATGGTAAGGGATCACCGTACTCTATTGACGCTTGTTAAACCGGGGCATCACGCGTTGCCGACCCTTTAAAAATCTAATAACTTCTTTTTTGAAGAACCCCATACTGTAGTCCTTAGAGAAAACCTTGGCAGGAAGCTCATTCCACAACCCAAGCGTCCGCAGGAGGAAGGTTCTCTGCAACCACACTGTACGCGACCATTTCGGTTCTAAAATGTTAGAATGAATTCCCTGCCAACGGTGAGCGGTGCGATGGTAGAAAGTAGCCGCGAGCATTATTTCGAACAATTCCTCAGAACACATCCCATTGTTCAAGCGGTAGAACACAAATAGAGAGGCAAAGTCTGTCCTCAGACTTAAGGGCTCGATACGAATGTGTGCATGAGCGCAAGTGAGTTTGGGATCGTCGACAATTCTCACAGCCCGTCATTGAATCGAGTGAAAAGGGCCAAGCTGGTATCCGGATGCACCTGCCCAGAGATGGCAGTAGGGTCTATATGGGTCCGAACTTACCCTAAACTCAACGAATCATACGCAGTAACTTGCTTCAAGAAAATCATTTTAATAGTTCTTAATACAGTTTTTATCTAAAAATTATATTAATTTTGTGTGGACATTCATGAGTGACAGTTCTTACAATAATAAATCATTAGTAATTATTAATAAACAGTGTAAAGTTAAAAATTAATTCTGTAAGCAAATATAAAATTGTGTCAGCGATAGTGCTCGTTAGAAACGCGTAAGCTTTTGGTCTCGGACAAATGCATAACACGGTGTGCTTACAGTGTACGGTTGGTTTGTAGTAACTGCTTACTCATATAAAAGTACCTAGATGATAGACTTTTTGCTAATGTGCTAAAACGTGAAATATGTCGACGAAAAACCAATCGCTTGTGCCGCGTGTCTTGTCCTCTATTTCTATGTATTTGCTCGCGCTGTAATGAGAGATATGTAACGACACTTGTCGCTATCTTCTTGTAGTAGGTTTGTTCGAAATTATACTCAACTATCCAGATACTATTTTAATATATTTTGTATAAATAATTACAATAATATATGTGTCTCATAACGTTACAGGAGTATAGTTACGGAATACTGGAAACTTAATGTATTTAGAGTTTTGGAGGTCAGGGTGTACAAACACCTTTCTATACTCTTTATGTATAGTGGACGGTCTCTTGAAATTTTTTTTTAGTATTCCCCAATTTTTAACGTACTGGTGTGGCTCATAATCACACCTCGGGTTTCATATTGTAAAAATCCCCGGGTAACCTTAACGAGGTACCGTACGTTAATTCTGCTGCGCTGCCACCTGTGTCGCTTCTCGGCGTTGCTCGTAAGCCTAACAATACTGTAGGTAATTCATATATACAGTTGCTACTTTCCAATTTGGCCATTAATGCTGCTTTTAGGGTTCTGTGGGGTCGATCGTTAATCCCGTTTGCTTTTGGGTTCAAGGCTGTACACCTGTTTTTTTTTCTACCCCTAAGAACTTCATCAGTTGTGCGAATAGTCCGCTTTCGAACTGTCTTCCTTGATTTGTCGTAATACGCAAGTGTGTGCCAAATCGTACTATCCAATTTTCGTAAAAGTTTTTGGCTACTGTGCAGGCCTTGTGAGTAGGTATTTGTACTAACCTTAGAAGTGGGTAGTGGGCCTACTATGTCAGTATGTATTTGTTCCCATCTATCACATGGTGGAAACTTTCCTAGCGGCGATTTATTATGCCTATATATTTTGCTTTTTTGGCACGGAATACAGGTTTTGGTCCATTTCCCTATGTCTGTATTCATGCATGGCCAAAAGTATCTATTACTGACTAGCTTGCGTGTAGCTCTTATACTTGGATGCCTTTTATTGTGTATACTTTGGAATGCTTTTTTTCTAAATTCCTGTGGTAGGTATGGTCTGGCAACTGAAGTTGATGTTTCGTACATTACCGGTATATCTGTACATGATATTACGAGTTTTTTAATTTTACCACTTTATTTTGTGAAGTGAGTTACTCGTGTAGCTCCTTATCATCTTTCTGTGTCTTAGCGAGCTTTTCACAGTATATTGTCGCAGGACATTTACCAGGGAAAGACCGTCACCGCCCAGAACATTACCGGCCGATGACATTGCTGTCTATCCTAGCCAAGCTGTTTGAGCGCTTGCTAATACACAGGATATCTCCCCATATCCAGCTTAGGCCTGAACAGTTCGGCTTTAGGGATAGTCACAGCCCCACTCTGCAGCTTGCACATGGCCTTCGAGCTAAGCAAAGGCAGGTGCACGGTCGGTGTATTTCTCGATATGGAGAAGGCCTTCGACTGAGTTTGGCACGAAGGACTGCTGTACAAGCTGCTGGACACGGATCTCCCGCATATATTCGGTCAAGTAATAGCTTCGATTCTGGACAAACGGAGCTTCTATGTCTCGGTCGAGAACAAAAACTCAGCAAACAAATCCATTAGAGCAGGGGTACCACAAGGCAGCTGCCTATCGCCACTGCTGTACGCGCTCTTCACTAACGACATCCCTACTCTCAGTGATTCCGGTTTAGCCGTAGGTGTTGAAGTCGTCCACCTAGCGCTTTACGCGGACGACAGTGCCTACATGTCCTCCTCCCGCAAAGCAAAATTAGCAGCCAAGAAAATGCATCGCCTATTGGACACTTTGCCCGGCTGGCTCGACAAGTGGAGAATAGCCGTAAATGCCAGCAAAACAACTGCAATTTTGACCGGCCAACAAAGATTCTTCCCACCGAAACTTGTGTTTCGAGGCCAAGTCATTGAGTGGCAACCCAGCGTAAAGTACCTTGGCTCGACCATGTGTCAGCACGCGCGGCCGCAGCACGGGCGGCGCTTAGACCGGTACTTGCCTCTGATTTGCCACTTAGAACGAAAATCCGCCTGTACAAATTGTATACACGGTCTAGAATGACCTACGCAGCTGCTTGGTACGGACTTCTGTCTTCTACCAGCAAACATAAGCTCCAGGTTGTCCAAAATAAGTCGCTGAGAATAATAACCGGCGCCGGCCGCTACGTCCGTAACTCCACCATCGCTAAAGACACCAAAACCGAATCACTCGCAGAGTTTATATCTGGTTTGTCTAAACGCCTTTTTGACCGTGCTGATAAAAGCCCCCACCCCCATCTCAGGGGCATAGCCCCGTTACACGCCTCTCCGCCAGAAAAACAACCGCTCCCCCAAAACTCATCCCTGTGGGTGAATAATTTTATTTATTCACCCTCCTACCAACTCACCTACTCCCTACTTAAAAATTCACTCCATTTAAACTTTCTTCATCTCTTTTTAATTTTGTTTTTATTTCGCTTTTATTTTTATTTCGTTTTGGTTTCGTTTTATTTTTATTTTATTTCGTTTTTGTTGCGCTTTATCTCGTTTTATTTTGCTTTTATTTCGTTTCTGTTGTGTCTGGTTTGTTTTGTTTTATTTCGTTTTGCTTTGTTTTACTTTCATTTTACTTTTATTTCTATTCTTCAGATCGCCTCAGGCGATATTATGCACTGACCGCACGGGGGCCTGAAAAGGAGGCTTCCTTAAAAAATCTCACCGGGGGTGGTCAGCACCCCTGAGCTTCTGCCCGGATCAAGGTGAGATGTTAATTTCCCCTACCCCGACACCCACACCTCAACACCCATATGGGTGAAAGAGAAGATACCCCAACGATCGCATTACATGTTATTGTTTCTATCCTTGCGACTTGAGAGCTATCCTTCTGGGAGTCGTGCTTTCTGGTCGCTTGCCAAAGCTGCCGAAGGGAACTTCTGCCAGTCGTCGTTACTACCACTGCGAAAGACCGATGGTGACTTGGCCCATAGTGCTAAAGAGAAAGCCGATCTACTGGGCAGTCTCTTTGTCTCGAACTCGAATATGAACGATGAAGGCGCTGTACCACCTACTATACCGTGGTGCGGTAAGACCATGCCGGAAATCTCCATAACGCAGCGGGAGGTCAGGCGGGCGTTACTTTCTCTAGACGTTCATAAGTCGAGTGGGCCAGACGGTATACCAGCAGTGGTGCTTAAGCAGTGTGCTCCTGAGTTATGTCCTGTACTCACGCGCCTCTTTGCGCTTTCCTACCACACTAGGCAATTTCCGTCTTCATGGAAGACTGCGAATTTGCACCCGGTGCCCAAAAAGGGCGATAGATCAGATCCATCGAATTACAGGCGTATCGCTATTACCTCTCTCCTCTCTAAGGTGATGGAGCGTGTGATCAACACACAGCTTCTAAGATACCTAGAAGTACACGATCTGGTCAGTGACCGTCAATATGGCTTTCGCCACGGTCGCTCGACTGGTGACCTTCTAGTGTATCTCACACACCGATGGGCACTAGCCATTGAGAGTCAGGGGGAGGCATTGGCATGTAGCCTGGACATAGCGAAGGCGTTCGATCGGGTCTGGCACCGCGGTCTTCTATCGAAGTTGCCATCTTACGGAGTGCCCGAGGGTTTGTGCAAATGGGTGGCTAGCTTTTTGTCCGGTAGACGCATACGAGCCGTAGTTGACGGTAGTTGCTCTGATAGCATGGACATTAATGCTGGTGTCCCGCAAGGCTCTGTGCTGTCTCCTACGCTGTTTCTACTGCATATCAATGACATGTTGGACATGAACAACATACATTGCTATGCCGATGACAGTACTGGAGACGCTTTTAACACGGGTCGTGCAAACATCCCTCGTTCCGTTGTGGAGGAAAACCGCGGAGAACTTGTGTCTCAAATCGAGACCACACTGTCCCAGGTCTCTGACTGGGGGTAAACTTGGTCCGATTCAACCCTACAAAGACACAAGTGTGCGCGTTCACCGCTAAGAAAACTCCATTCACTGTAGTCCCAAAATTCCAGAACACTCCCCTCTCCATCTCCAAGAGCATTGGGATCCTTGGTGTCGACATCTCCAGCAATGTTCAGTTCCGAGATCATTTATCAGATAAGGTGAAGCTGGCGTCCAAAAAACTTGGTGTACTCAACAGAGCGAAGCAGTACTTCACGTCCGGGCAAAGGTTGTTACTTTACAAGTCGCAAGTTCGGCCCCATATGGAGTACTGCTGCCATCTCTGGGCAGGTGCACCCGGATACCAGCTTGGCCCTTTTGACTCGGTTCAACGACAGGCTGTGAGAATTGTCGACGATTCCAAACTCACTTGCGGTATCGAGCCCTTAAGTCTGAGGAGAGACTTTGCCTCACTGTGTGTGTTCTACCGCTTGTACAATGGGTTGTGTTTTGAGGAATTGTTCGAAATGATGCCTACGGCTACTTTCTACCATCGCACCGCTCGCCATCGGCAGGGAATCCATTCTCACAATTTAGAACCTAAATGGTTGCGTACAGTGCGGTTTCAGAGAAACTTCCTCCCGCGAACGCTTAAGTTGTGGAATGAGCTCCCTGCCAAGGTATTCTGCAAGGACTACAGTATGGAGTTCTTCAAGAAAGAAGTTATTAGATTTCTGAAGGGTCGGCAACGCGCAAGTGTTGCAAGCGTCCATAGGCTACGGTGACCGCTTACCATCAGGCGGGCCGTAAGCTTGTTTGCCACCTTAGTGGTATTAAAAAAAAAAAAAAAAAATCCTGCTCAAGCGATCAGCTGGTAAATTTAATTCTGCCTTTACGTACTGTATGTCAGTCGTAAGTTCGCCTAAATACATAAGTTGTCTAATTCGCCTAAGAGTTTCTTTTTGGGTATTTTTCTTTGCTGATGCATTAATCAATGGCTTATGGTCAGTGTAGACAGTGAATTCAGGACCTTCTATCATGATCCGAAAGTGCTGTATTGCTAAGTAGATCGCTAACAGCTCTCTGTCATAGGTAATGTTTATTTTTTTTGCCACGTTTAACTTTTTTGAAAAATATCCCAGTGGCTGCCATTTTCCTGCTTTTAGCTTTTATAATACCGTCATTTGACGCATCTGTCATGAGTGAAATTGGGTCAGCTGACGGGTATGTTAATAATGCTGCGTCACATAGTCCTTGTTTGCATTTTTCAAAGGCTTTTTCTGCCTCTTCAGTCCATTTTATTGCGGTTTTATTTTTTTTCTTCCTGCTGTGTAAAAACTTATCCAATTCAGCTTGTTTTTGTGCGGCATATGAAATGTGCGATCGATAGAAATTTAACATATCTTAAAATCTTCTTAGTTGATCGGTTTAGGTTTTGGGAAGTCTTTTACAGCCTGGATTTTATGTTCCAGTGGCATCATACCTGCCGGTGTGACTTGGTATCCCAAAAATTCTATACTCTTCTGCCCAAAGCTGCACTATGATAAGTTTATTGTCATACCGCATTCCTGGAATCTTTCAAAAATTGCTTAGGAGTATAGTTACGGAATACTGGAATACATTAAGATTCCAGAATTCCGTTACTATACTCCTGTAACGTTATAAGATATATATATTATTTATAAAAAATATATTAAAATAGTATCTGGACAGTTGAGTATAATTTCGTACAAACCTACTACAAGAAGATAACGCGACAACCCACGATCTTTCATTTCGCCTGCGTCAGATCGACCAACAATCACGGGCTTGCAATTTAGAATTAAACTATGTTCCAGAGTACAAAACAGAAAATACTGTCAACATAGTCCAGCAGCTTGCTAAATGCACCAAATATCCGCTTGGTGAAACCAGCATTCAGCATTGTTCGAGATTTGCTAAACAGAACCCCTCAAATCCTAGACCCAGATTTATTGTGGTCCAGCTGGGCAGCGACGAACACAGAGACGAATTTCTGGCCGCGTGTATTAAATTCAACAAAGAAAATCCTAAAGAAAAGTTAAATTCTAGTCATTTGGGTATTGGTGGTGATAAGGTTTCTACAATATTCGTGTGTGAGAGTCTAACGCCAGGAAATAAATCTCTTTACGCTGCAGCTAGGCTAAAAGCTAAAGAATATTACAGGTTTGTTTGGGTTCGCCAAGGCAGATTTTTTATGCGTAAAACAGCAGATTCCAAATTTGTGTTTGTTCGGGATATAAATACTTTTAGTGACCTTTGTTAGATTTCAGATATATATATTTTTTTTCCTTTATTTTTTTTCACCTTTTCTTTGGTTTTCTGTAGTCCATGATTATAAATAACTTAAACATTTACTATCGAAACGTTCGCGGACTCCGTACCAAAACTGTAGATTTATTTAATAATGTACTGTGCAGTTTTGATATTTTAATTTTTACCGAAACTAGGTTGCGGGGAGACATCTATGACAATGAGATTGTTGACAGTCGCTATAATCTCTGATAGAGAAACATTAGGTTTTAGCGGTGGTTGTGTGTTGATTGCGGTAAGTAAACATTTGAATTCAAAAAAGATACAGAAAATAGAATCCACAGGCGAAAACCTCTGGGTTAGTGTAGACGTTTCAGATACTTCGAGTTCAATTAGAGAGTTAATCGTCTGTGCCGTCTATATTCCACTATCAGTACAAAAACACATATTGGATGACTTCTTCGACAAAGCGAGTCACTGCATTGACACTTATAATAAAACAAATTTTCTCATTGTCGGTGATTTTAATTTAGGTAACATAAGCTGGACCAACATTTCAAAACTCCTTGCGTCAATTTAACAATATTAGCAAGAAAAAAATAGGATTCTTGACCTGGTACTCATTAGTGTAGAGGTATCTTATTTAGGCGTAGATGCAGATCACTTAACAGTTGTTGATGCAAACCACCCTCTTTAAATTTTTGCATTACGCTGTCGTCGGAAAAATCAGGCCTAAGAAAAAATGAGCAAGTCGGGCCTCGTTTCCATAAAGCGGACTATGTATTAATACAAAAACATCTCAAAAGCGTTGACTGGTAGCTGAAGTTTAAAGATGTTGATAGCATGTTCGACAAATTTTGTGAAGAAATAAATACTGTTGTAAGTAGATTCGTTCCATCCTCGAAAAATGGGAAAGGTAGGTTTCCAATTTGGTATAGTAATAATCTGATTCGTTTATTAAAGGAAAAAAAAATATAGATGTAAATTTAAAAAGTTTAAAAATTCGCTTGATCAGTTATCTTTTGAGTGTTTAAGAAAACGATGTCATGTACTTTAACAAAATTGCTATAAAAAATACACCTCTGATCTGAAAACGAATTTTAAAGCGTACCCCAGACTCTTTTGGTCCGGCGGAAATGAATCGCGGTGATGTAAAGACTGACGATGGTGGAGGTATTTGTAATCTCTTTATGATGAGGCAACCGAGATAATGGATTCTACATCTGGCTGGTTTTGATGGCATACTTTCAATATTTGTTGTCAAATGTGCAGTTGAACTCGCTTATCCATTAGCTGTCATATTAAATACATCATTAGTATCTGATTTATTTCCATCATTGTGGAAAAGAGCATTAGTTGTGCCTCTGTTTAACGTGGGTTCGAATTTTTCGATTTTGCTCACTGAATTTGGACAGCAAAACTATTCTTTTCGTGCTGGTGAGATGAAAAGGAAAATTATTACATTTTTAAGTTACTTACTGTTCTAAGACTGCCGTGGTTGGATTTAATTGAGGCACCATTTACCGTCTATTTCTTGTATATTTAATTATTGATCCTTGTAAATCGTGTCTTGTTAGCAATCCAAACAATAAATAAATAAACTTGCGACTTGTAAAGCAGCAACCTCTACCCCGACGTGAAGTACTTCCTCTTACTGTTGAATATACCGTACACTGTAGTGTAGCGCAGACATACATACACAAGTACGAAACGAGCCACAGTGTACTGTAATGCAGCGTAGACATACACAAGTACGAAATGAGCCACAGTGTGCTGTAGTTTAGCGTAGACATATGTACGGTCAGTTGCAGAACTGCATATAGAGTTTCAAAACAAAACAGAATGGCAGCGAGGCGTAGTCACTCACATACTTAAAGAAATAAAGTAATATGTCTTGTAGAACCTGAGTAATATTAGTTTCATTTAATATTGTATATAATAATTTCACTAAGATAATTATCGTATCCGTAGCCTAGTGGATAGACGTGTCAGATCTTAATACGTGTACTCAGTGGTTGTGGATTCGAATCTCACCTTATGCCTTTCTTTTTTTGTGTTTTTGTTACATTTTACGAATTATGAATATTTTGTTTCGTTAAACAGCTTAGACCAATTTTCTAATAGCTATTAAGTTAGATGCAGATACTACGTAGGTAGACATGTAATGTTTCTCGTTCGTTGCCGTTTCTGGGGGTATATGCTGACAAGGTTGTTTGGTGTTTCCATTTAGCTATTAAGTTAGATGCGGTAATTACTTAGGTAGCCATTTTTTTTTTTGTTGTGGATGAGTTACTGTAGGTGCTTGTGTTGATAAGGTTGTTTTGTGTTTTTATTAAATTTCATTGCTAAAAACACTGTGCAGGCCAATATTAATACCGTACCGTGTCTCGGTATGTGAGAATCGCCTGGAAAACCTGGAGAAGCGTATTGAAGCATTAGAAAAAAATATAAAAGACTCATCTGAAGACGAGTGCAATGCCCAAACTTCAGAGTTGGTAGCCACCGTATCAAAACTTCAAGCCGAGCTTAATGACCGCGACCAAAAGCTTTTGCAAAATGACATCGATTTAGCAAATCTGCCAGAAGAAAAGGGGGAAAATTCGGTACATCTTGTTACTCTAGTTGCGCCAAAGCTTGGAGTTGTCGTAGAAGAGCGGGATTTCGTTTGCGCGGTACGTATGGGCCCACAAAAGATGGGAGATGAAGGTGGTGGGGACGACTCCACGGGACGTACACGCCCCCGCCCCCTAGTAGTGCGGCTCAGTCGCCGCACCCTTCGCGATGAGCTTTTACGCAGCGCTCGCGTGCGGCGTGGTGCGACCACTGTAGAGATGGGTCTTAAACAGGAGGCAAGACGGTTCTATGTTAATAAACAGCTGACAAGACATAATAGGCAATTATTTTATTAGGCTAGAGAAGAGGGACGACAAGTCAGTTGGAAATACGTCTGGACTAGGGATGGTAGAATATTTGCGCGATAAGATAATGGCAAGCAGGCACACAAAATTTGTTTAGATTCCGACCTAGGTCTTTTTTTTAGGGCTGTTGTCGTTTGATCACAGAGTAATTAAAGTACTACAGTTAGAAATTTATATACTCTATTTACGATTCAATGTTGATCTTATTTTGAGCTTAAAAGTAATAGTAATCATAACATGAATATTCATTGTATATGCTCAGATCCCAACACTCTAAACAATCACTTTTTGAATATACCAGGAAGAGTACATGCAGACATTTCAACTCTGTCATTCTATGAATTTTACAGGTTTGGTTCTAAAACATTCCAACTAAGCCCAGTAGGCACAGAGGTAGTTGCAAATTTTGTTAAGGGGTTGCATTCTAATGCTGAAGGAAATGATCATATATCGTTACAGATGTTGATCATGACTCTCCCTGAAACCTTAGACATTATTACTGCTATAGTAAATAAGTCATTAAAAAGCTCTGCTTACCCTGATTTGTGGAAGGTGGCAGTAGTAAAACCTATTCCTAAAAAGCCCAATCCAATGAGCGAAAAAGACCTACGGTCAATAAATATTTTGTCCTGTGCTTCCAAGGTTCTGGAAAAAGTAGTTAGTATGCAACTTTCAGGTTACTTAGAGCAAAATGATATACTTCCGAAGGCCCAGACAGGTTTTCGGAAAGGATTTAGCACAGCAACTGCTCTAACTGATGTTATTGACAATATATTGCATTCACAGGATAATAGCATGGGCTCAATATTAGCGCTGCTAGATTTTTCTCGAGCATTTGACTCAATAAATATTCCACTTCTATTGTCCAAACTGTCATATTACGGTCTTATTCCTTCTACAGTGGCATGGTTTAGTAGCTATCTTGAAAACAGATATCAATATGTAGAAATTTCTGGGGATGATGGTATAAAGAAGGTCTCATCAGCACAGCATGTAGAAAGAGGAGTACCACAGGGCTCCATTTTAGGGCCTCTTCTGTTTGTTCTGTATATTGCAGACATCACCTCATGCATACACAACTGTAACTACCATCTTGACGCTGATGACCTTCAGATTTATATGTCAACGCAGCCACAAAACACTCTTGAATCTGTAAAATTAATAAATGAGGATCTTAATAGGATAGCATTATGGTCAGACAAAAATTGTTTAGTGCTAAATCCAACAAAATCTACTTGTATGATCCTAGGTTCAAAAAAACAAGTAAATATGATTTCTCAACACCAGTCAAACATCAATATTGCTGGTAAACAAATTCAGTGTGTTTCTAAAAGTAGAAACCTCGGGCTTATACTTGATAGCAACCTGAAATTTGAGTCTCATGTTTTAGATGCAGTACAAAATTGTTTCTACCGCCTAAGATTACTGTACAGAATGAGGCCTTACCTTAGCGTCGATTTAAGAATTCAGCTATGTGAGTCTCTTGTTTTGTCTAAATTAAATTATGCTGACACAGTGTATGGGCCACGTCTTCTAGCACGCTCCAAACATCTCATACAAAGAGTGCAAAATTCATGTGCCCGTTTCTGTTTTCCCATTCCACCAAGGAGCCATGTGACTCCTTATCTTTATAACCATAAGTTGCTTTAAATGGAAGCTTGTCTGGTGTTATCAAAACACAAAAGCCAAGCTATTTGTATGAAAAATTATCGTGGGCGGGTAATAATGTGTAATTATAAGGAGATATTATGATTAATATATTGTATACTGAAATGGTTAATTTTAGTTTATAACTTTTTCGGTTTTTTTTCTCTTATTTCTTTCTTTTTGTCTTAGGTTAAGGAGGGCGAAGAATAATACTTATGTAGCTGTTTTATGTAGATTATTTATTTTGTATTTAAAATAAGTAAGTGCAGTTAGTTAACTGTAATTATTAATAATTAAGCATCTTTTTATTTGCTATTGTCAAACGAGTCGCAAACGAAAGGTTCTCACTGAAAATCAGTGTTGTGACCATTTGGTCACAGCGTAATGCTGAGTGAGAAACCTATTTGGCGCACAACTCAAATTAACTTAATAGTGTTAACATTTCGTTTTTTATGTTCCTGTTATTTATAGGTTGTGTTGTCCAAATAAAATGTTTTTCTTTCTTTCCTTCTATATCATAATTTTTTAAAACCACACTTTTTTTTGTAAGAAAATTTCTAAAAAGCGTTGGGTCTCGCACAACCAAGAGGAGGGGAGTTTGTCAACTCGACCTCGAAGTGGACGCTCGCGGCACATTGATGCAACTCAAAGAAGATTCATGGTGGAACAATACGAGAACAATGATTTCATACCGACTGCTGTGTTTGGACACATGTTTCATACATCTTCACACACAGTTCGTCGAGCTCTGCATATTGAAGGATTGCATTATAGAAAGCCAGCTAAAAAACCATATTTAACTAATACCCATAAACAAAATAGATTGTTGTTTGCAAGGTAGTATTTAGATTTTGACGATAGATGCTCCCAGCACACATTATTCACCGATGAGAAGTCCCAAATATGGAATCTGGACGGATATCACTAAATATGTGGGGGTGAATGACTGCGGCTGGTCCTGGTGAATTAATCTCGATAGCAGGGCGCGCTAGAGCTTCACATTATGTGGAAGGGTTAGACGAGATCATGTTGCCAACAGCGCGGTGTGTTTATCCATTAGCTGATATGCCACAAATACAGTTTATGCATGATAACTGTCCTGTGAATCGAGCGCATATAGTGCAGGATTGGTTTACTCAACACCCGGAAATTAATGTTATTCCTTGGCCTGCAAAATCACCAGATTTAAATCCCATAGAAAACCTATGGGGTTTGATGGTGCAAAGATGGGACATGCGAAATGAAAGAACCACAGAGTCATTAGAGGCTCACTGTTTAGAAATTTGGAATAATATAAGAGGAACAGATATCTGTTCTAATATAGTCGGATCTATGCGGCGGCGCTTGCTTGCTGTGATTGAAAATAATGGAGGTTATATTAAAAACTAAAAAATCGTCCAAGTGCGAGTCGGACTCGCGCGCGAAGGGTTTCGTACCATTATCTATAAAAACGGCAAAAAAATCACGTTTGTTGTATCGGAGCCCCCCCTTAATTTTTTGTTTTATTTTAATTTAATTATTTATTTTTAAAGTAACTATATAACTAAATATTTTGCAAATATTTTAGGCGTCTATCTGTTGCCGTTATCAATATCGAGCAAAATCGAGCAAAAAAAATCACGTTTTTTGTATGGTAGCTCCCTTAAATATTTATTTTATTCTATTTTTTAGTATTTTTTAAAATATATCTTCTGTGAAAATTTGAACTGTCTAACTATCACGGTTCATGAGATACAGACGGAGCTTTAGTAATAGGGTTCCGCTAATTATCCTTTGAGTACGGAACCCTAAAAATAAAGTACTATTTTTCTTACAGATATTATTTTACATTTCAATATATTTAAGACATAACAAATTTATTTTACTTTGTTGTTTTTCAACCAAATGAATGGTGTCTTGTATTTTTTTTATTTTTATGGTTAAGTTTCAATTTTCTTTTCATTATGAAAACGAATACTTAAGCTATAACCATAGGAAATATATATATAGAAAGAGAGAGACATTTATCAAAAACATTATTTATGATTTATAAAATTTTAATAAAAACCATTTTTATTTGATTGCATGTGTTTTAATTCTTGCAAACAAAACAAAAAGTTCTCATATCAAATGGTCCTTTTCAGAGAGAACTAGATGTCAGAACTAGATGTCAGAACATAAAAAAAAAGTTATTCCTCAAAACGGAACAAAAATACTTACTACGGAAATAGGGTGATTTGAACCATAGGCTCGCTGGATTAAGTCGCAGCGCCTACCTACACTACCTCTACACCACCGGGCAGATATCATTTAATGCGAAATAAACAATACGTATGTAGAACAACACTGCAGTTTACACCTAATTAATTTGTTAGGTTAAGAAACCAAATTATAGAAGAACGGTTTAAATACTTTACCAAATGGTCCTTTACAGAGAGAACTAGATGTCAGAACTAGATGTCAGAACATAAAAAAAAAGTTATTCCTCAAAACGGAACAAAAATACTTACTACGGAAATAGGGTGATTTGAACCATAGGCTCGCTGGATTAAGTCGCAGCGCCTACCTACACTACCACTACACCACCGGGCAGATATCATTAAATGCGAAATAAACAATACGTATGTAGAACAACACTGCAGTTTACACCTAATTAATTTGTTAGGTTAAGAAACCAAATTATAGAAGAACGGTTTAAATAAACTGGATAGTATAAAGAAAACTAAACCTAATGTTGTCGATTTAAGGTTAATATTATTGACAGTTCTGATAATGTTAATGTGTGAGTGTGATATTCACAGAATGGCTTCACGCAATTTTAACCTTTACACTATGCATGCACTTTAGCAAATGACTGTACATACACAAGTACGAAAAGAGCCACAGTGTGCTGTAGTGCAGCGTAGACATTTGTACATACATAAGTACGAAACGAGCGATTATAATCACGCTGTCTGTTTATTTCTTAAACAGCGTCTGGGTAGCATTACGAGTGAAACGTTGCCTTACTTCCTGGGTCTGCCTCTGGTGGGCGGGGCGCCGAACTTCCCGCGGAACTACTCACGCGCGGACTTGAGCGTTGCGGAGGCTGCAGTCGCGCTGCTGGCCTCCCTTGCGAAGACCGGCATCCCCGCGCCCCCTGCCGCCCCGCCTTGGCCGCGCTATGAGCTCAACACCCAGCAGTACCTGACCATAGGTCACTACCCTTACATTTATTGTTCACATGGGCGATTTTATATTTCATACAACCTGTTTCAACTCTAGGTCTGTCCATATTATATAAAACATAGAACTCACTCTTGTTCTATTCATATGTTATAAAACAGAGAACTCACTCTAGAACTATTTACATTTTATATAAAAACATAGAAATCACTATAGTTCTATACATATTTTATAAAACAGACAACTCACGCTAGTACTATTTATATTTTATATAAAAACAGAGAACTCACTTTAGTTCTATTCATCTATACTTATATATAAAGCTGAAGAGTTTGTTTGTTTGAACGCGCTTATCTCAGGAACTACTGGCCAGATTATAAAACAGATAACTTACTCTAGTTTTAGCCATATTTTATGAAACAGAGAACTCGCTCTAGTACTATTCATATTTTATAAAACAGAGAACTCACTCTAGTACTATTTATATTTTATATATTAACAGAGAACTCACTCTAGTTCTACTCATATTTTATAAAACAGAGAACTCACTCTAGTACTATTCTTATTTTATAAAACAGAGAACTCACTCTAGTACTATTTATATTTTATATGAAAACATAGAAATAACTCTTGTTCTATTCATAGTTTATAAAACAGAGAACTCACTCTAGTACTATTTATATTTTATATAAAAACAAAGAACTCAGTCTAGTTCTATTAATTTTTTATAAAACAGAGAACTCTCTCTAGTTCTATTTATATTTTATAAAACAGAGAACTCACTCCAGTTCAATTCATATTTTATACTTATAGATGTAATTAACGATTTTGGTGTATACATAAGTTAAAATTATGTTTTATAGTGAATAAATTGGGAAAAATTCTTTTGATATTGTATTAGGTACAAAAGTGAGAGTGAAGAGCCACTACCGTGGGCACAAGATGGCGCTATGGCTGCACCTGATCCCGCAGCTGCACCGGCCCGGCGCCGCGCCCAGCCACCATCGGTTCCGCGCCGTGCGTCCCAACATGTTCGCCGGTCAGTACACAACAATACGTTGTTCCGAGGATGCACTATAACAAATGTAGTACCCAGTTTGCGGTACGGACTACTCACATTACGTATTTAATATGTTTCAATCGTGACCGTAGATAGTACCATTTTGTCCAGAAACGTTTAGTTACTAAGACTCGAACAAAGTACAGTCCAGCGGACATTAAGGCCCGGATTAATAGTCTCAGACAAAGTAACATTCGAAGACTGATGCTTAGTAAGCGTTATGTAATTAAATGCAACAACGAACGTAACTGAGACCCGTTATAATAGTCGTTGCTTAGACAAACAATTACTTATTGCTAATACATAGGTTTAGCTTGAATAATGTAATAATAAACACTGCTTAGATACACACAAGTTGCTAAGCATGCTCTAATTCTTAGCTAAGCCTGAGTAACGCATTTCCTTTACTCAGGACAGTCTAAGCGCGTTATGTGTTAATAATAATAAAACATGGATTCCAATGCTCAAATAGGTGGGCGACTTGCAAGCTATCCTTCTGGGAGTCGTGCTTTCTGGTCGCTTGCTAAAGCTGCCGAAGGGAACTTTTGCCAGTCGTCGTTACCACCACTGCGAGAGACCGATGGTGACTTGGCCCATAGTGCTAAAGAGAAAGCCGATCTACTGGGCAGTCTCTTTGCCTCGAACTCGAATATGAACGATGAAGGCGCTGTACCACCTACTATACCGTGGTGCGGTAAGACCATGCCGGAAATCTCCATAACGCAGCGGGAGGTCAGGCGGGCGTTGCTTTCTCTAGACGTTCATAAGTCGAGTGGGCCAGACGGTATACCAGCAGTGGTGCTTAAGCAGTGTGCTCCTGCGTTATGTCCTGTACTCACGCGCCTCTTCGCGCTTTCCTACCACACTAGGCAATTTCCGTCTTCATGGAAGACTGCAAATGTGCACCCGGTGTCCAAAAAGGGCGATAGATCAGATCCATCGAATTACAGGCCTGTCGCTATCACCTCTCTCCTCTCTAAGGTGATGGAGCGTGTGATCAACACACAGCTTTTAAGATACCTAGAAGTACACGATCCGGTCTGTGACCGTCAATATGGCTTTCACCACGTTCGCTCGACTGGTGACTTTCTAGTGTATCTCACACACCGTTGGGCACTAGCCATTGAGAGTCAGGGGGAGGCATTGGCATGTAGCCTGGACGTAGCGAAGGCGTTCGATCGGGTCTGGCACCGAGGTCTTCTATCGAAGTTGCCATCTTACGCAGTGCCCGAGGGTTTGTGCAAATGGGTGGCTAGCTTTTTGTCCAGCAGACGCATACGAACCGTAGTTGACGGTAGTTGCTCTAGTAGCATGGACATTAATGCTGGTGTCCCGCAAGGCTCTGTGCTATCTCCCACGCTGTTTCTACTGCATATCAATGACATGTTGGACATCAACAACATACATTGCTATGCAGATGACAGTACTGGAGACGCTTTTTACATGGGTCGTGCAAACATCCCTCGTTCCGTTGTGGAGGAAAACCGCGGAGAATTTGTGTCTCAAATCGAGACCACACTGTCCCAGGTCTCTAACTGGGGACGGGTAAACTTGGTCCGATTCAACCCTACAAAGACACAAGTGTGCGCGTTCACCGCTAAGAAAACTCCATTCACTGTAGTCCCACAATTCCAGAACACTCCCCTTTCCATCTCCAAGAGCATTGGGATACTTGGTGTCGACATCTCCAGCGATGTTCAGTTCCGAGATCATTTACAATATAAGGTGAAGCTGGGGTCCAAAAAACTTGGTGTACTCAACAGAGCGAAGCAGTACTTCACGTCGGGGCAAAGGTTGTTACTTTACAAGTCGCAAGTTCGGCCCCATATGTAGTACTGCTGCCATCTCTGGGCAGGCACACCCGGATACCAGCTTGGCCCTTTTGACTCGGTTCAACGATGGGCTGACAGAATTGTCGACGATTCCAAACTTACTTACGGTATCAAGCCCTTAAGTCTGAGGAGAGACTTTGCCTCACTGTGTGTGTTCTACCGCTTGTACAATGGGTTGTGTTCTGAGGAATTGTTCGAAATAATGCCCACGGCTACTTTCTACTATCGCACCGCTCGCCATCGGCAGGAAATTCATTCCCACACTTTAGAACCTAAATGGTCGCGTACAGTGCGGTTTCAGAGAAACTTCCTCCCGCGAACGCTTAAGTTGTGGAATGAGCTCCCTGCCAAGGTTTTCTGCAAGGACTACAGTATGGAGTTCCTTAAGAAAGAAGTTATTAGATTTCTGAAGGGTCGGCAACGCGCAGGTGATGCCCCTGGTGTTGCAAGTTGCCCCTTGTTTGCCACCTTAGTCGTATAAAAAAAAAAAAAAAAAAAATTCCTAGCTGCTTACTTCGACTTCTGTAAGGGTATGTAAGTGTTAATGGTCACGTAGATATTTAGAAACTAAATAAGGAAATAAAATAATAAGCAAATTCCAGTTCCATTTTGTTATAGCTAAATTAGGGAAAGGAGTTATACAACAGGTAACAGATATCCTCATCAGCCACCTGAAAACAATACGAAGTCCTAAAAAATAGAGTATTGTCAATATACGAGGAGTAGGAAACTAGAAAAATCAAAAAACTTATGAATGACATGAAACTAGGACACCAGAAACTACCGCAACTGTTGCTGCGCATGAAAGACCTTGCTGGTAGCAAAATACGTGAAGTAAAGCTGACAATTCTGTACTAAGAACGACTACCCACAGCCGTACGTGCGGTTATAGCGTCAACAGAGACAAAGAATCTTGACAAAATGGCGGAAATAGCGGCTAAAGTACGGGAACGTGCGAAACCCATAAAAATAGTTCCAATATCAAAAAAGAAGACTATTAGCAACACTCATGCGTCAGAATTAGCCTTAATTCTAGCAGAAATCACCAAGCCGAACTTGAGAATATCCAAAATAGAACATAGAAGAAGACTGATGTTTCGTGAGCAACGCAGATATCATCAAAATTCTCGATCATGATATAGAGGAAGATCAGCGTCAAGATCCAAGAACGGCATATGTTTCTATCACAAAAGATACGGCAAGAAATCGTTCAAGTGCCAGCAGCCATGCAGCTGGAAAGCGGAACCAAAGCAAGAGCATGAAAAAAACTAGGACAAGTGCACTCGACGGCTCGCAACTGTATTACGATAAGCAACAACCGTATGAGGCGGTTAGGAGATAGGGACAATGGTCTGAGATTTTTGATCGACACCGGAGCCAATATATCGGTTATCCCAGCAGATAAATTGGTGAGTAAATCCCAGCAGATAAAGTAGGCCATACGAACACGGAAAAATTTATGCAGCGAACGGTACCGAAATTCGTACATACGGTACAAAACCTTTAATACTTAATTTTAACAAGATAACAATGCCGGGTAGATATCCGATACCGCGTTAACAGGATTTCACATACATTTTTTCGCGTTTAGATCTTAATAGAGCGAACCATATTATAGCAATAGCACCGGAGTACATAAAAAAACCGCAATAAGCACAACCTTTGGCTTGTTAAAAAGACTATCTTATACATAAAAACGCATAGGAATAACTAAAATGTTGCTATAATAGTACTTGTATTTGGAAATATACCAATCGTTACACACATTGTAACTAGTACAATCGAAGTTTTATTGGAGTTGCTTGAGTGTGTCATGCTCTCTCAAAGTGTCCCTGCGGTGGTGGCATGTGCGTCGGGTCGTTACGTTTCCTAAAACATGGTTGAGCGAAGCGATGGCTGATTCATGTGTCATACTCGTGAACGGGTGCCGCCTGTGGAGACTGGTCTGCTCTTGCAAACTTTTTTGTATCCCTGTATTTAGTCTTACTTTTTTGTTTTGTTTATCAATACTGTAAGACATTGATTATTTCTAAGTCATGAATAGGTGCATAAACTGTATTTTTTATAGTTTGCAATTAGATACTTTTTATGTTGTGCTTCTGCATTTTGTGTTTTTTGTGTTTGTAATGGAAAGTGTCCTTCTATGACAGGAAGGGGATTTTCCAATATTGTAAGTGGACGCTGTTAGAGAAAGGGAGTAAAGAAATGCCCTTGCTGAGTTTCTTGCTGTTTCTTCTCAGTACAAGGTCTCCCGCCCTATAGACTTACGAACCGATGGCGTAGTGACATTCATAAGTGCTCAATTATTGTAGCCTAAATTGAATAAATGATTTTGATTTTTTGATGTTATTTCAATTTCCAAACTAGGTTACGGTTTCCGCAATGGGGCTCAGACGTTCCAAAGATTCATGAACCACACGGTATTGCAAGGGTTAGGAGAACAACAGGCTAACAAATATAAACAGTCTAACACAGAAAAAGACGAAAGCTACGACGGCGACTACTATTTCTGTGACTTAGACGACGTAACAATAGCTAGTAGCAGCAATGCGGAACATAGAGAACATTTAGAAACAATTTTTGAAAGATTCCAGAAAAAGGTATGAAATGTTCGGGATACCATGTCACACCGGCAGGTATTAAGCTACTGGAACATAAAATTCAGGTTGTAAAAGACTTCCCAAAACCTTAAACGATCGATCAACTAAGAAGATTTTTAGGTATGTTAAATTTCTATCGATCGCACATCCCATATGCCGCACAAAAACAAGCTGAATTGGATAAGTTTTTACGTAACAGGTAGAAAAAAGATAAAACCGCAATAAAATGGACTATAGAGGCAGACAAAGCCTTTGAAAAATGCAAGCAAGGACTATTTGACACAGCTTTATTAACCTACCCGTCAGCAGAGCCAATTTCACTCATGACAGATGCGTCAAATGAGTGCGTAGGAGCCGTATTACAAAAGCTAAAAGCAGAAAAATGGCAGCTACTGGGATCAAAAATATTTGAAACGTGGCACAAAAAGAATACATTACGTAAGACAGAGAGCTGTTAGCGATCTCCTTAGCAATACAGCACTTTAGGTACATGACAGAAGGTCGAGAATTCACTGTCTTGTCTGTCATAAGCCATTGATTTATGGATTAGTAAAGAAAAATACCGAAAAAAAACTTCTAGGCGAATAAGGCAACTTATGTATATAGACGAATTTACGACTGACATACAGTACGTAAAGGCAATATTAAATTTACCAGCGGATCAGGTCTCACGAACCACCGCTGGTGGTGCTGCTCTCTATGTGACAATACAGTGTGTGTCATTTGCATCAATTCAATTTGCAACGACGCAACGTGCTACGTCGCGTCGCCGAAATTTTAAATTCATAAAACCGCATAAAACACTATATATTATCGCATTTTGCTTTACCTAAGATAATGGCCGCACGATTATAGATTATATAAGTCGGTAGGTATTTCGTATGTTTTAATAGCTGGTTTGTACGTGAGCTATTGTAGCAATTTAAGTTAGATATTGTAGGTATATAGGATAGCGATAACGTATAAGCGTTCGGTTGGAACAGTTAGGGTTCCGCGCGCCTTTGTTATCTGTTTATACTGTTATCAATTATTTGTTTTTGATTTGAATTAGGATTTGGTTATTATTATACCTACCTATTGGCCTCGTTAGACGAGGAACCACGTGGCCTTGTCTAGCATCTCCCGTTGGACGTCGCCAGCTATAAGGTGGCGCAAGAGTTACTGGATAGGCGATATCAGAATGTTCGGCAATTGGCAGACGCGCACGTCTCCGCCATTCTGGGGCTGCCACGAATCAGGACGTTAGGGACCTACGGATTGGGTTCCTTAAGAGCCTACTAGTCGCCTACAACGCCCTGAAGGCTTTGGGCTTGCCAGTGGAGAGTGGTCTTTCCTGCTCCTCCACATAGTGTAAGGAAGTAGTTGCTGGTGGACGTGAGGTTTGAGTGCTCCCACGGCGGAGACTCCGATACCCCCTCCCCAAATTTGTAATTTTGGTGGGTTTTTTGGAGGAGAAGCATCGCCGGTTAGATAATCTCGCTCTCTCCGAGCCCTCCACCTCGTGCGGTAGGACTAGGCCACCACCAGTGCAGTTGCCTAGGCAGCCGCCTTGACCTCGAGGAGGTGGGCAGGTTTGTGCTGCTGTACAGGATGTTGGACCGCCCCCTTCACGGTTTTGCTGTAAGACGCACAGGTTTGCGTTGTTTCACCTAGGGGTTATCGGATAAACACCCGTGCGATTTTGACTCTTGTTTACCGGGGTGTATAGTGACGGAATGGTTAGTCAAGCAAGTAAAGTTAAGACTCAATCCGAGGGCTGACCTTGTGCGAGGAATTGGTGGAACTTCGGCATCTGGTTTGTTAGGACAAGTTTCAGTTGCTGTCTCCCTTACTTATTTCCCCTCGTCTGAGTATTTTTGTATCGGCCATTGTGTTGAAAAATATATTAGGTAATCATCCTCAGGTCAGCTTACCTCCAGGTATTGTGTAACTGACTTCGGGATTGCCCCTTACTGATCCTAGCTTCCATGTTCTGGGGCCTATAGATCTGTTCTTAGGTGCTGATGTCCTGGGCATGTTGACCTTGGCATTGGGCATGTTAAAATTGCATTAGCCAGGTAGACTGGTCGTAAAACGTAAAACTGGAGAAACGTATGACCCGAAGTTCGGAATTAAGGCAGAAATATGTTGCATTTATGCGTGAATATTTTGAGCTGGGACACATGTCCGTATTTAGGTTCGATTGGCGGAATCACTGACGGGCTGTTTGAGCCAGGGAATTGGCCACAAAAGACATTGGATGTGGCTGATCCTCTGCCTGGTTTGCGCACCTTGAGTGTCGAGGCGCAGGCTTTGCGGGATGCAGAATCTTTTAGAGAATTCTTGCTGTTTAAATTTAGCTCTCTTGACAAGCTTCTGGGCGTAACAGGTTGGATCAATCATTTCATCCACAATTGTCGAAACAAATCAGCGAAATTGTCTAATCCGATTCTGTTAATTGAAAAGCGTTGCCAAGCATTAATATTTTGGGTTCGTACTGTTCAGTCTGAGCATTTTGAGTCTTTGTTCTCCACCTTAAGTAACGGTAGGTACAAATTGAAGGGGTACTTGCTCGCCTGAACCCCTTTATTGACGATCACGGTTTGATACGTGTGGCTGGCTGACTTCGTAATGCACAACTCCTTTATGGAGCTCGTCACTCATTATTACTTCCGAATCATAGTTCGTTAACATAGCTTGTCATTCAGGATAGGCACCTGAAAAACTCACATGCTGACTTAGGTGTAATGATGACTTTACTATAACGAGAATTTTGGATTTTATCAGCTCGGAGGGTCTTTCGTAGAGTGATATTCAAGTGTATTCCCTGCTATCGACTGAAGGCTAATCTGGTTCAGCCCCAAATAGGAGCCCTGCCCCCTGATCGTGTTCAGACTTTTAGTCCCTGCTCGGCAGTTAATACAGATTTCGCGGGACCGTTCTTAGTTAAAACCTCTACGTTCCGTAAGGCGAAATCTGTGTAGGCCTACGTCTGTGTTTTCGTTGGTTTGTCGACCAAGGCCGTCCACTTGGAGGTCGTTTCTGCCTTGTCAACGGAAGCGTTTATGGCCTGTTTATCTTGATTTGTCAGTCGTCGAGGGTTGACGAATTTAATTCGCTCCAACTGCGGAACTAACTATAAAGGAACTACTCGTCAGATGACGGAAATTTGTGAGTTTCTCAAGACAAATGACATCCAAATTGGACATGGCTTGTCTAGGCAAGGAATGAAATGGAAATTTGACCCTCCTGCCTCCCCTTGGTGGGGTGGTATCTTTGAAGCAGTGGTCAAGGTGGCAAAAATACACTTGCATCGGGTCAGGTGAGACGGTGCTGACCTTTGAGGAGTTGGCTACCATGTTTTGTAGAATTGCAGCGGTACTCAATTGACGGCTTCTTTGTCCAATCTCATCGGACCCAAATGACCTGGAGGCTCTTACGCCGAGCCATTTTCTGATTGGTGGTCCACTTAACTCACTACCAGAGTATCCATAAAGCGAAACCGCCGTGAGCAGATTGAATCGTTTTGCTACTGTACAGCAGATTATTTTTATTTTGGAAACGATTCTCACTAGTGTGTCTTCATCTACTGCAAAAATGCGTCCGGTGGTCTGATAAAACGGAACCTCCTGAGATCGGAGACCTCGTCTTAGTGAAGGAGGCCAATATGCCGCCCATCCATTGAAAAAGGGGTCGTATATTGCAATTTTCATGGAAGGATGGAGTCGAGTTGCTGAGGTGTTGGTTGGTGACTCCGTTCTGAGGCGAGCTGTGGTGACTTCTTCCCGTCTCCAAGTTGTTTAGCACTCTTCCGTTTGTGGAGGATCTGGCTGGGCCGGGGGATTGTTCGTCACAGATAAGCGGTGACGTCATTGACCTTATCTGGGTTCGAATCACCGCGCGACCAGCCCGTGTCCGGATCGCAATTTAGTTCTGAAAAGTCGCGGCCGTCGTTAGTCGCGTCACGTGGACAAGATTGTAAGGTGGAGCCTGCATTTGCGTCCCGCGTAATTTTAGTTTCGATTTAGTAAGGCAACGGGCCTCTCTATCATATTTATGAACATTAAATGTTGGCTAGATGTAATCCACAGGGTTGTGTATTTTTGGTTGCGTTTGTGAGTGGTGTGCCACCAACCTGGATTGTTGCCCCCTTGCAGCTGTGGACAACGGAGATCTCGACTATAGGGGACGTGACAAACAGTACAAAAATATATACCTCGTCCCTTTGTTGTATGATACCCTAACGTAGATTCCCTCTTACAAGCTAGGCCCCTACTGACGATAGGACAGACCGACGGTCACTCCCAGGCTTCGTGGCCAACTCCTGTTTTCCAATTTTATCTACAACTGATATACTGATATATATTAATAAAAACAATCGAAAAAAATGTTTTTGGCACATTGCTTGGTTCTCGCCACTTAAAAAAATCTTCTAGCTTTTTTTCATATAAATACTAGAATTTTACGGGAAGCTAAATTATATAATAATTTTATTTTATATAACATTCTTTGTGTGTGTGGGAGCGAAAAGCACCTCGGCACTCTTTGATACCTCGTATTCGACGTGAACGAGTGGACTGAACGTCCGTGCGTTCTGTTATATATATTTATAGTATACATTATTGCCTAAGCGGCTTGCCCCTCTGGCAAACCTCATCATCAGCATATCTTGCAGTCCCATGTCACCATGGACGCATCAGTCAGTTTATCACGCGTCTCTACCCTGTCGACACCTGCCAGATACCATTTTTATTTGTATTTAATAATTCTATTTTTTTTATTAAACTCACTTTTATTTTATTCTTTGACTTTTGTTTAAATTCCTTTTTTTAAAAACTCATCAAGAAAATACTTTATAACAAATGGTGGCAGCGTTAAGGGATAATCAAAAATATCCCCGGTTCGTCTCCGAAGTTTTATAGTGCTTAGAACTCTAAAAGTGGTATACCAAGTAAAACTATATTTACGTAAAGCAAGTGTCGTAAAAACTTAAGTGTTGAACTCACCCTTCCAAGTGTCGTCATCATCGTCTCGTTCCTGAACAATAAAATAAAAATCTTCGTCATCGCCGTCTCGTTCCTGAAAAAAAAGAAATAATAATTCGACATTACTTACCTTGTTCCTGCACACTGTTGTGACGTCACCGTAGTCGCCACATCACCGTCGTCACCACGCCGCCGAGAGCCGCCGTCCCTACAAAGAAAAAATCGTAACACCAACCCCAGACTGACTTCAATTATTTCAAGATCCAGGAGTACATCCGACTCACATCACCGGAAGTAGTATGTTGATCCTGTACTATTTCTCCATATTCCTGTAAGTGACTTTCCTATAACTATTGTGTGTAAAGTGTTTTTGTGTGAGAAGATCCTATTCAAGAACATTTCAAAATATTTCATAGTCATAATTAATTCATCATTAATATTCAAGCCAAAGTTCCTAGAAATAAGCAGACGATAAATGTGTTATTATTAAGTTCGCTTTGTTATTACAACTAGAAGATAAGGTAGCACCGTCGCGACCATATTCTATCTCAACTCGCTTATATCTCGTCACGCACATAATAACACCTGGCTGCCTGTTACACCGTATCGTAATTTGAATCGAACACTTTTTACTTCATCTTATTTTCTGTTCGTTTAAAATTTTACAATGACTTCAAAAGATGAAATTAAAACGCGATCAATGACCGAAAGCAGCGAAAAAGCAGATATAAACATTTTACTTAAATTTATCAAACCTTTTGACGGATCTCGTGATAAAATAAACTCATTTATCTCAAATTGTAACAATGCTCTTTCCCTAGCTTCAGATTCACAAAAAGACTTACTTTTTAAAATATATATTAAGCCAATTAAATGGGAAGGCAGAAACAGCTTGCGCAATAAAAGAGTTTGACTCATGGGAACAGCTTGGTAATTTCTTAATAGCGCAGTTTGGCGAAAGAAAACACTATGCTCACCTTCTTTCCGACTTACAAGAATGTCGTCAGTCACTTAACGAGCCAGTTAGTCAGTTCGGACTCCGAATAGAAATACATCTGTCAAAATTACTTACCGAAATCACACTGTCAAATAAGAAGAAAACAGAATTGGCTGGCCGGACTGCCGCAATGGAAGAGCTCGCTCTTCACACCTTTTTATTAGGACTGCTACCTAGAATTTCAAACCTTGTACGAGTCAAAAGTCCATCCACCCTTAATGAGGCTATAAACCTAGCCACATCAGAAGAAAAGATTCTATTACTGCAACAACAACGTAGTTTTCCACCAACAGGTGCAAATTCAGTCTCGCCGCGTCCATACCGAAGGACAGAACCCTTTCGACCTACAGTACACAACGTCGATTCGAGGCCTCAAGTGTCCAGTAGACCACCTCAGTCAATTCTGTTTTCCCGATATTGCAAAGCTCTAGGTCACACTATTGACGTTTGCAAAAAACGTGAATACAACAATAGAAATCGGATGCTACAACCACCCACACAATTTCATCCAAGGCCTAATCCACGACCTTTTCCAAATCAGAACTTTGCAAGACCTCAACAAACTAGAGTACATTTTGTAGAAGACAATAACGCTTACTACCCATCAGAATATGACAACAATCAACCCCTATACACCAACGAAACAACCCACTCTCAAGACCATTTAAACGCCTAATGGGCTGACGGAGGTGTCTCGTGAGACCCAAAACACTTAACTTAACTATCCCAAACGGTAATAAGGACACCCACTCTGTTTCCAATGATCACACGGGTAACCAGCCCCAAACAAGCATCCAATCCACTGTTTCCAATGATCACACGGGTAACCAGCCCCAAACAAGCATCCAATCCACTGTTTCCAAGGGTCACACGGGTAACCAGCCCCAAGCAAGCATCCAATCTACTGTCTTGAAGGACGACACGGGTAACCAACCCCAAATAAGCGACCAGTCCACTGTTTCCAAAGGTTTTCAATTTTCCCAAATTACCTATCAGAATAAAAAAAAATCACTTACCTGATTATCACCCTGTAGTACCTGTAACAAATACTGTATCCGATCCAACTCCTATAAATGAAACTATTTACGAAATCTCTTGTGACCCGACTAAACTATTCTTACCTTACGTAAATGTTCAAACCCCTGTATCAGATAAACCGTTATTCTTCCTTGTAGACACAGGATCCTCGATCTGCCTTATCAAAAAATCTTCCATCCAATCCTACAACGGCATAACACTAACTGACCGTAAACTAAAACTAAAGGGCATAAACAACGATAAAGAAACTACATCCACTCTAGGTGACTTCGAAATGAAAATACTGTTTTCTAAAGAATCCCTTCTATTTACATTCCATGTTGTTGATGACATAAACCTATCCTATGACGGAATTATAGGACACAACCTACTTACCCACTTCCAATGTAACATAGACTACAATAGAAATATACTTAACATTGACAAAAACAAATTAAATCTCCTGTTTTCCAAACCTACTTACAATATTCCTCCTCGTACAGAACTCATGATTGAATGTTCCATCAAAAATTTTAAACTAAAAGAAGGTGTTATAATCGACCAACATATCTCCGATTCATTACTTATTGCAAACTGTATAGTGAAAGTCAAAGACAACAACAGAGTAAACATAACTGTTGCCAATGTATCCGAAAACCCAATACCACTGTCTTCAGATCTTCAACTCACACTTCACCCTCTCGATCACGAATCCCAATGCTTAACTAAATCCAGTCAAAAAAGCATTGACAGAACACAACAAGTTCTAAGTCTCCTTCGTGTTTCGCACCTGAATAGCGAAGATCTTGAAGCACTCTATGATGTGTGTTCACGATACTCGGATATCTTCCACCTCCCAAATGATCAATTAACTTCTACAGATGCCATTCAACATGAAATAAGAACGTCCTCCTCCCAGCCTATCAATGTCAAGTCCTATAGATTCCCCGAAGTCCATAAACAAGAAGTGCAAACTCAAATCCAAAAAATGCTTGATCAAAATATAATTGAACCTTCTATGTCCCCTTGGTCTTCTCCGATTTGGATCGTGCCTAAAAAGATAGACGCATCTGGTCAAAAGAAATGGCGCATTGTTATTGATTACAGGAGGTTGAATGACATAACCATTGGAGAATCCTACCCTATTCCTAACATTACAGAGATCTTGGACCAGTTGGGAAATTCGAAGTACTTCTCCACTTTAGATTTAGCGTCCGGATTCCATCAGATAAGAATGAAGCCAGAAGATTCAGCTAAGACAGGGTTTAGTGTGCCTCAAGGTCACTTCAATTTCTGTAGAATGCCCTTCGGTTTGAAAAATGCGCCGTCTACATTCCAGAGGCTCATGAATAACGTCCTCACCGGTCTCCAAGGAGAGCGCTGCTTCGTATATTTAGATGATATCGTAACCTATTCGTTTGACCTATCATCTCACATTGAAAACCTCTCCCTCGTGTTCCAAAAGCTCAGGTCCTATAACCTGAAATTACAACCCGACAAATGCGAGTTTCTAAGAAAAGAAGTCGGATACCTTGGCCACGTAATTGCAGAACAAGGTGTCAAACCAGATCCTAATAAAATAACATCTGTCCAAAACTTCCCCATTCCCAGATGTCCGAAAGACATTAAATCCTTTTTGGGCTTAGTGTCATATTATCGCCGTTTCATACCCGAATTGTCCAAAATCTCTAAGCCACTCACGCTCCTACTCAAGAAAGATATTCCATTCCTCTGGCAGAACGAACAACAACTTGCTTTTGAACAACTGAAAGACAAACTCCTAACCGCACCTGTCCTCATCTATCCTGACTTTTCAAACCCCTTTATCCTTACCTGTGACGCTTCAAACTACGCAATTTCAGCCATCCTTTCTCAAGGTACAGTTGGCAAAGATCATCCTATAGCCTTTGCATCTCGTACATTAAATAAAAACGCAATCAATTACAGCACCACCGAAAAGGAACTACTGGCCATCGTCTTTGGCTGTACCCGTAGGCCCTACCTGTTCGGCAGGAAATTCTCAATTGTAACTGATCACCGACCTTTGAAATGGCTCTTTAACCATACTGATCCTAGCAGTAAACTGCAACGTTGGCGCTTAAAACTAGAAGAGTATGAGTATGAGATTATTTACCGCAAGGGTAAGCTTAATTCCGCTGCGGATGCTTTTTCTAGGTTCCCTATCCAAAACCCCGTTTCCATTAATCCCGTAGATATAGACGCTGGTCCTTCTAACGCAGATCAAAACTCCTATTCACTAACTACCAATGAAAATACATCACAAAATCTAAGCCCTCCTATACCTGAAATTCAACCATCCACTAGCCCGTCAAGCGTCCAGACCTCCGCACCCAAAATGGCGGACGCGCCCCCATACAAACAAAAACACCGGTACTTTATGCCTACAAATATATATACACCTACCTAAATTTGCTTTAATTTACTACTTATAATTATTGAAAAAATCCTTATTGTATAAGGATTAGTTTAATTGTAATATAAAATAACATACCCCTCAGCGTTTGAAGTAAAAAATATCTTAACAAAAATTTCACATTTTTTTATCAAAAATCACCATCTCACTTTTTTTGTAAACACTAACACATCATAAATAACATCCTTTTTACACGTTATTTTTATTTTAGTAACACCTTGATTACAGGGTCACACGTTTTGCATTATCACAAAATCAAAATATAAACTTTATTGTCTTTTATAGGTTATCAAAACAATTGAACCGAATTACAGACTAAAGCCGTCATCGCGGCGCGTTCGCAGAGTACAGTGCATACTGATAGCAAAAAAATCTAAATCCTATTCGTTTATTTTTTTTTTCGAAATGTGATTTTGTAAATTATAATTATATATTGAAGTATTGTAAATAAAAATACTGATGTGTAACTAATAAATACTATTTATAATAAATTATAAAATGAGTTTCAATGTATTTACAAATCTTGCGTGCCTACTAATTTTGATTGCATCATCAATTTATACTAATATTGTAAATGCGAAAGTGTTTACCTTTTCACGACTAAACCAATTTTGATAGAATTTGGCAATTGCACCTTTTAGCCGGTGTAAAGTGTTGTCAATTAGGCGGGCTGAGCCGGTGGGAAAGCTAGTAATATAATAAATGTGACGAATTGGATGGTGTTTCGGTTTGTCCTCATATAATTCAGTGCCATTAGTTCTGGAGTTTTCACCAGGGATAGTTTTTTTGATAGTTTTTATTCAACAGAGCATGAGTTTCGAAATGGCAAGATTTTTGGCACAAATATAGTTGAAGGTATATGAATTGATATAGGATACTTTTTTACCCGATCTAAAGTACCCACAGGAACGCGGGGCAGTTGATCGATTGTTACGTTTTCATGCTTTATAGACTGGAAATAGAAGACAATTTTGGGTGCTAAAAAAATTAGCTACTTGCAGTTATATATAGGTCCTAGGTCATAGGGTCACCAATGAATTAAACAAAAATAAGGTATACACGAAAATTTATTAAACTAGTAGGTACAATCTCGTGCCAAATCTTTGTCATACTATTATTGCTATTACTAAAGTGACATTGAAGGTGAAACTGAAAAATCACATATAATATTGATACATATCTGCATTACAATAGGGTATATTATTCTGTCTCTTGGTATTTTCTTTTACACGTAAAATCAAATCTGAGCTTGGAAAAAAACAAACAGATACCCTGTTAGAACGAATAAAAGTTGTTTTTAGGATTCCAATGGTTATTGAAATCCTAAAAACAACTTACATTTGTTCTAATAGGGTATATTACACATAAAATTAACTCTAAGCTTAGAAAAAACAAACACTATTTACAACACACAAAAAAATACAAAAACAAAACAAATAAATCAGATTAAATTCTAAAAAACAAAATAAAAATTATACATCTTAAACACAAAAAAAAAAACAAAAAAATTCACTTCTAATACACAAAAAAAAGGATTACATAAAAAATACAAAAAAAACACTTAAACTACAGGAACAGCCGCAGATGTCCCGCAAGGATTACTAGGCTGAGCCTGTGGTTCAGGAAGACTAGAAATCCCTGAAAGAACATCCATGTCTGCTCCTGGCGGCGATGGCGTTCTGCACACATGCGGTGCAGGCACAGCATGTCCCGGCGACGCTAAGTCACCTAACCATTTCCTTACGTGGTCCAAATTGAGAACGACCGCCGTAGCCCCCTCCTCTTCATCCAACCCCATCTCAGCAGCACGCTCCACCGGTGCTGCACTGCAAAGAGAAATATACCTATTATGCCTACCCTAAATGCACATATTTACTTTTACAGGTAAGTTGATTACGTTCTGCCTCATACAATTATCGTTGTCGCCCTATAACCTACGCAACTCGTCTAAAGTAATCCATAATAAATCACAAAAAAATAACCTTATTTACATACAAAAATGTTATATAATAATGATAATTTATAAAACACTCGCCGACTCGACAGACGTTGTCCTGCACGATACTTTGGATACCGACTGCAGCGCCATCTGCCGGGCTGATTTGTGAATCTAAACTATCCAGGGCGCCACCCAAACGCTTACGAAAATAAATTATTCAAATCGGTCCAGCCGTTTAGGAGGACTTCAGTGACATACACACATACAGTAGAATTATATATATATATATATAAAGATAATTGTACCTAAGAGACAAAAAAGTATTGTGGATCAATATAGCACTTACTGGATGGAGTGTTGAAGCGCCGTCTTCACCGGCAGGGTACGGCGTGTAGGGCGTATGCCACTGGGGGCCAGAAAGTCAGGCTCACCGAGGGTTTCCGGCGCAGGGAAGCCAATAGACCTTGAATAAAATTATACAATACCTGAGTATAATAATTTGAGTGCCTTTTTATTTTGGCTGGTTTATTTTTTATTTTTATTTATTTATTTGCCTGAATAAGGTACAGATTATTGTTGTACATGTTTCTCTTATACTACCCCATCAGGGTGTGCAAATTATACAATGGAATAGTTAATGGAATTCTAAAATGTCGGCAATGATAAAAATTCTTTAACATCTATCAACAGAATCAATGTAAATACAAGATAAAATATCAAGATAATAGATATCTAAGAATAAAAATTACTATAGCCACATGTCATATTACATTTTTTTTCAAAAATTACAATACCCACATGACATATTACAAATTTTTTCAATTTTTTTTTGCAGCAATTGATTGATTGATTTACTAATATACCTGCAGATATATATACACTAAACCAACTGAATACTTACACATTGGGCTTCCACTGCCTGGGCTCCTCGTCCTCTTCCCTCGGCGGCCGGACCGGCCCACTCGCCACCATTTCTAGCAGGAGTGATCGCCTGGCACCCGCACCCGCATCTCTCCTGCTAGATTGTCCCGGTCCCGGAGTGACCGATCTCGACCTAGACCTGGACCGGGACATCGCCGCACGGGCTCTTGATTGTCTAAAAAAACATCATTGGTTTTACGAATAATGATGACGGACAGACAAACAGACAGATAGACGGACGGACGGACGGGATTGTGGGTTATGACCCTTGTCCCCCGGCCGCCGTCTTGGAAATAGGGGTGAAAGACATGCAAGCAATTAGAACTTGTTAATTCAACAGTGTTTCTTGGCATAACGCTGGACTCCAAACTTCAATGGGGTCCTCATATTCATAACCTAGCCAAAATCTTAGCTCTGCTGTGTATACGATCTAGAAAATAAGACAATTGACTGATGTTGACACTGCAAAAATAGTATATTTTAGCTATTTCCATAGTTTAATGACATGGTATCTTATTGTGGGGTAGCGCTGCTGATGCAAATACAATATTTTTGTTACAAAAACGGGCAATTTGTGCTATTTATAAATTAGGATTTAAGATATCTCTGAGGGATAGGTTTAGGGAAGTAAATATTTTAATTTTAGTGTCGCAGTACATTTATGAAAATCTTTTATATGTATGTACATAAAAATATCAATAGTTTCAGCAAGAAAAGTGACAAAGTAAATACTAGAAGTAAAAATAAGCTGTTGGGGCATGATACACGTCTACACAAAATAAGTTACTCTTTTATGGGGCAATGTATACACTTTTACAACAAAGTTCCCAAAAATATTCAAACGCTTTCATATCAAACAACTACTTTTAGCATATTACAATATTTCAGACTATGTAAATGATAAAAATCCTTGGGACTGAAGATGCTCAAATACAGGTTGCATAGGTAAACCAATTTTCTCCCAGTTAACCTTTGTGCTATACCATCGGTAAAAGGTAAACGTTGTGAGTTCTGTTTGTTTGCCACAACTCCTCAAGGAATAGCTATCGTTATACGTTTTTAGTTACTCGCCCCCTTTTAGTTACTCCAAATATGTTTATATTACAAAATTTCATAAGTCTGGTCATTTTTTCCATTGCGCCCCCTTTTAGTTACTCTGACCAAAAACACTTTTTTCTCAATATCTCGGAAACTATGCGTCTTACAAAAAATTCGTAAGGACATAATTTGTAGCAAATTGTTTTGCCTACAAATATGTTTATATAACTTTTTGCCCTAAATTAAAAATTAAAGAAGTTATAAGCAAAAAGAGAAAAAAAAGTAAAAAAAAGTAGACATCTTACGTAGAAGTAAATCATTTTTATTGAGTTTTGTTGAGATTTGTTTTTGCTAACGGTACATTTGCCAAAAATTATAACTAAATAAACAAATTTTGAAATTTTACTAAATATTTAGTGTTTTGGACAAAACCACTTCTAAAAATAAATTCCGTGATAAATTTGTAATAAACTTATCTATTTCTCACAATGATTTGAACAACAAAATATATAAATTTACTCAAAAATGGCTAACAGACATTTACAAAATTATTGCGTCATAAAAGTTCTATCGTTTTTTCATTATCATATTTTACATTTCGGCTAAAACAACAGCGTGAATCACATTGTACAATTCATTGTGAGTATATTGATATATAATACATAATCCAAAAACTTACTTTCTGAAAGATTTCGACATATTTCCAATAGTATAAATTCAATTTACGGCACCACACAACACTTTTGAAACCAAAACAAAACAATGGCCGGCCAATTTGATTCGACCGAACACAATTTTTATTTTTATATTGGTTATCTGTAATATTTTGTCCACCTAAAAAATACTAGAACGTCGGACAGGCTATTGGCTTCACTTCCAATTAGCCTGCCTGACGAAAGTCGTTAGAATAAGTCAGAAAAAAATTGTGCAAAACTTCCCGCCGCAACACGAATGCTTAGAGACCACTGTGGGCTCTAGGGCGCGACCGGTACAACGCGCTTAGGTCCCACTGTGGGACCTTGGACGCGTGAGGGGCTAGTAACCAAGACTCTATGATTCCGAACCCTACACTCAGCCCATTCCTTTCCGAAGACGCGTTGGACGACTCCTATTCGAAATTCCTGAAATCAATCCCTCATACTAATTACACTACTAAAATTATCGAACACAATGACAGCCTAACAAAAAGCCATCACAAACTGTTTATTGTGCCTACTTCCCTAGATCTAGACGAGTCCATGCCCTATGTACAAGAAATCTTGTGCAATTCCCCAGAGTCCGAAAACTTCCTGCAATCTGAAAAGACGTTACATTCCTACAAGTCCCTCAAAATTAAAGACAAAACTTATCTCTTCTTGTTCACCAAAGTCCATCATTTTGTTGACTGCTCATACGCCGATATTTTCGCATCCCTGAAAAATGTAAGAAATGAACTTTTACTACTGTGGGAAGAGACTCCAACTGAACTCAGCATAACTGATTTTAAAACTCCCTTTGACAGACACTCTTATCCGAAACTCTATAGTATTATTTCTTACCTATTTAATAACACAGAAATCGAAATACACATCTATAAGAACAAAATATTCTACCCGACACTAACCGAAACCATGACCATATTAAAGGAAAACCATGACAGTCCTGTCGCCGGACATCTTGGTGCTAATAGAATGTTCGATAAAATACGTGAACAGTTTTATTGGAAGAACATGCGCAGTGACAGCGAGAATTATGTCAAAACGTGTCAATCATGTCAAACCAATAAGGCTTTAAGACAGATTAACCGATCCCCTATGCAGATCACCAGAACATCACTAGCACATTTGAGAGAGTTTCCTTGGATATTGTCGGTCCACTCCCTGAATCTGGTCCTGGCAAGTTAAGGTTTATCTTAACCCTTCAAGATGACCTGACTAAGTTCTCAACAGGGTACCCTCTCAGGAACACCACTGCCGAAGAAACAAGTGAGTGCCTTTTACACTTCATTTCCTTATTTGGCATACCCAAATATATTCTCACTGACCAAGGCACAAATTTCACAGCAGAATTATTTAAACAAACCTGCTCATTCCTTAAGATAAAACAACTTTGGTCCTCTCCATACCATCCCCAAACCCAAGGAGCTCTTGAAAGGAGTCATTCCACTTTGAAGGAGTATCTTAAATCTTACATCTGTGAATCACAAGATAACTGGCCCAGATACGTGTACACAGCTATGTTAGCTTATAACACAGCAGTTCATAGTACAACCAACTTCACTCCATACGAGTTACTCTTCGGCCATAAACCTTTTATCCCCAACTCCGTATACACTCCATTGGAAGATGCGACCTATTTAGACTACGTTAAGATGCTCCAACACAGACTCCAATACTCTCGCGGTAAAGCTAGAGAAAACATTCAAAGGTCCAAAGAATGTTTTAAGGCCTATTATGACTCTCATACACGACCTGTTAATTACAAAGTTGGTGACGACGTCTACCTTAGAAACCACCTCAGGTTGCGTAAATCCCTTTCACCAATCTGGAAAGGACCTTACAAGGTAATGAAGATAAACGGCAGAAATACTCTGATTCTCTTAATAAACTGCCGTCATGTAGAACACCACTACGACCAGGTAAAACTTGCACGCGGTGAATCTTAATATAATAAAATATTAATAAAAGTACCTAATAAATAAAGTTTTTGAATTTAAATTTTTACATTTTTATTATATATAATTATATATATATATTAGGTTAGCTTTATTATACATACCTTTTACATTTCATTACATGTTAGTTTTAAGAAGGTATTTTTATGTTTACCTTACTTTTATTTTTTTTACTTTAATTGCAGTGCCCAGTCCTTGGCACAGGAACAATATATTCAACCTGTTACAAAATATCCTGGTATATATTTCGACCCAGTTGGCTCACTGAAGGTAATTGACGGATATTTAAACGTAATTATACCTACGGACATTTCATTTATTAAACCGCACATAGAAAACATAAACGGTGTGATAGGCACCTCGCGGTACTTGTGCAAGCTAAGTGACGTATACAATGACTCCGAATGTCATAACATGTTCTTACCATTGTCAACACGATATAATGATATTATCCGAGATTTTGATTCCATCTCACATTTGCTCTCAAAACATTCGAAAAGATCTGCATGGTTTGGTGGAATTGGAACCGTTTTTAAGCACCTGTTTGGGACAATGGATCAAAATGACGCTATTAAGTACAGCACCGCTATACAGACTGTCGAAACCGACCAAAAATAATTATCAAAATTAATGAAAGAAAATATTTTAGTAACCACTTCTACAATTAACTCATTTAAAGAAATCATTAACAAAATCAGCGTCAACGAACAACGTCTGAATAGCGCTGTTGAAAACTTGTCATCAAAATTACAGAATGTGTCCATTTTAACTGATAATTTGTATGTAAAATCTAAACTGTTCGAGTTATTAAACATTTTAGAAAATAGTTTATTAACCTTGTCATTTAAATTAGAAGATGTACTGAATGCAGTAATGTTTAGCAAATCAAATATACTACACCCCTCCATAATCACCCCAAAAGACCTGTTTCTTGACCTTGTAGAAAACTACAGATTTTTGCCCAGCTCAAAAGAGTTACCAGTCTCATTAGAACTAGACAACATTAACATATTATTAAATATATCCGAAATATCCAGTTATTACATAAAAGACAGAATAGTCTTTGTACTAAAGTTGCCTCTTGTTACCCCGAAAGAATATCTAATCTACCATAACCTTCCTTTTCCCGCCGTAATCAGCCTTGAACACCTTGAGTCATATTCCACTATAGTCCCTTCTGTTAAATATATAGGTATAAGTAGAGATAAGTCATATTACTGTAAGATAGAAGATATAAAGATATGTAAAATACTATATAACCAATTTTTCATATGTGAAATATCAGATGTATACTCTAGTACCGCAGTTCCGATATGTGAAACGGAAATACTAACAAAGGCCTTGAATTCAGTTCCCGAAATTTGTAAAACTAAATTTATTCAAGGTCATCTTGAACTCTGGCAAAGCATTCAAAATAATAAATGGATCTATATCATGTCTCAAAAATCTAAATTATCTATTGATTGTCATAAGTCTGACCTATTTGGAACCTACATTGTGGGTGCCGGCACGCTAAGCCTGCCAAGCAGCTGTGTTGCTTATTGTGGAGAAATGAAACTGTCCCCGAAACATAGCATAAATTTAGAATTAAAACCTGTAAAACCAAACTTTGAAATAGTAAATAAGTTTCAGAATCTAAAGTTTAACCTGCCAAACTTAAAATTAAAAAATGTTAATTTTGACTCTGTTTTACTAAACCACGGTGAAATTAGTAACGATATTGTTAGAAAATTAGATAAAATTATTGAAAACCTCATATTGTAACCTACGGTAATTATTACTCATTCAGCACAATAGTTATTATTATAGTTATAACACTATATATAGTATACATCATTTGTAAATCTGGCATATGTCTTCGAGTTATTCGATTTTTATTTCCTCACAAGAGAGAAATAGAAATTGCTCAGGAACTCTCTGAAATTATAGAAACCACCCCTAATATTCCGGGACCCAGAATTAAAACCACTATTACATAAACTTCACCCTTAAGGTGGAAGTTCAGTCTCAACCGGGGGGCTGTTATATATATTTATAGTATACCCCTCTGGCAAACCTCATCATCAGCATATCTTGCAGTCCCATGTCACCATGGACGCATCAGTCAGTTCATCACGCGTCTCTACCCTGTCGACACCTGCCAGATACCATTTTTATTTGTATTTAATAATTCTATTTTTTTTTATTAAACTCGCTTTTATTTTATTCTTTGACTTTTGTTTAAATTCCTTTTTTTAAAAACTCATCAAGAAAAGACTTTATAACAGTTCGCCGACGAACCCGGGGACGTCAGCGTCGTGTGGGGGGGAGGAGGCTACTAGGGGAGGTCGTTAAGACTAGCCTCGCTATCTGGAGAGCGAGATCGTCGTCACGGGCCGTTAGTACGTGCCAAGGCCGCCTAACAATGGTTTTTCGACCGTGCCGTGGTCGGTCGGGGGTATGGTAGTTTGTGGATTGCACAATTAATCGGTTTGAGTGATTGGGTGTACGCTCGAAAAGGCTGACTGACAGGTATTTGAAGTATTGGGGAATCGTGGGAAGCTCGAAGTCCCTGTGTAGGTCCGCATTCTGAATAAACCAGGGGGCTCCGGAGTCCGCTCTGAGATTGTTTCTGCATGAAATTTTCGTACACTATGCACTATGCAAAAACATCCGCAGATCACTGCAATAGTGCTCAAAACGCGGTGAAGAAATGTTTTCTACGTGTTTTACCGATACGCAACTTTTTTAAAATCGGTTTATAAATCTGGGAGTTCCGACGTACAAACATTAAAAAAAAACGTTCAACCGAAAAGCGAAGCTCCTCTTTTTTTGAAGTCGGTTAAAAATCAGTAAACTCTGTTCTTAACCCGCGATATCTTTGTGTTAACACACGCAAAAAATAGGACGTGGACACGGGAACGTAACGATATCGATTTTTGTTTTTTTGGAAGTTAACATTAAAATGGGTCATTGGGGGTAAGGAATCTATAGGTTTACGATTTAAAACGGTTTATATGTGATGATGATAGATCTCATCCAGTTATGCATTTCGGATGACAGCTGTCAAACGAGAAAGGGCTTTATCTCTAAAACTATCGAGAATAAAAATTGCGGCGCTGTCTACTCTGCCGCGCGCGATGCATCACAGTTCTTACTCAACGAAAGTAATTCTTTGAGCCTTTACCTATTGAGGAGTGTGATTAAAGTTTGGATGTAGGTGATAGATATGTAGTTGCAACACCAAACTTTATCTCCCGATTTCGCTCCCTCCTCCCACTATAGCAAATTTAAACACATTTCTTCTTATGCACTATATCTGGACTGACGTGGTTTGGTACAAAACATGTCCCTAGTTGTAAACCACCATATTTGTTCTAGCAAGTGGTTGATGTAAGAGCAGGCACAAAAATTGTATACTCCCTTAGCCAGTTGTTGACGTACTATAAGAAGTAAGTCAGAATTGGACAGGGTATGCATTTTTTAGTATCAGAATCCGTTCTACTGAAAACCAAACAAATAAACTGCACAAAATTCAGTCTGTAGCCTGTTTGTATATAACATACAAAGTTTTAAAGTTAATATTAATTTGACAGATTGATATCAGTGTATGTGTGTTGTACACCAGGCGACGTGCTTCCCGACGCGCGCACGACGAGCTCGGAGCTGGAGGAGGGCGAAGAGGGCCCTGGCGACGCGGGGGGGGACCTGCCAGAGGGGGACTGCGAGACCCCTTCGGCGCCGGCCCCCTCTCCCCAACCTGCATTCCCTACAGCACTGCACACGCCCAAAGAGGACTCTCTAACTAACCTGGAAACACAGTACTACAGGTTCCATATTCTATTATTAATATTAAAATTGACCTAAGGTGGACGAGCAACTCAGAAATACACGACATATTTTTGTAAGTTTCCATCTATACGAAACCGGATTCTAACTATCTCTCTTTAAGAATCCATACATGCAAAATATCTATTTGCAACCAGAAATTTGTTGCATTTTTAAAGTGAAAACTTCTTAAGCGGCGTTGTGCACTTTCTTTGTGATGGGTAAAAAATGTTAAACTCGCGTCAGTACACGTGACCTGATCGAAAATTCGTAAGACGGAATTGCGTCACGACACGTGACCTTTATTTACATTAGGTTAGTTTTTATTTTTAGTATATGGCGATTATGAGTAGGACGATAACTACAAGTGAAGTATAAAAGTAGGTGGATATAAATATAAAATTAATCATATAGTTAAGCCCGTTAAGGTTTGATTTTACGTCAGCTGTAGGCTGTGGGCTGTTGGCGGTCACCGTATCACAGAAAATTAAACTATATAGCGCAAACGTAGGAAAATAGAGTAATTTTACAAATAACTATGTAATAATGATGAATCCTTGTAATTTCTGTACTAAAAGTAATGACATTCCATCAAATACATAAATGTGAAATGAGACCCAAGTTCAATATCACGAATATGCGTCGCTGACGACGTCGACCTACAAAAGAATTCAGATCTATTTCTATTTCTTTTTGACTTGGCTAGTTTTCACGTACATGCTATATTATATTTGTCTTATCAACTTATTTTCGTTAGGTCATACACAAGTGAGTGTACGTCCTGTTCGTACACTACTTATACTGTTACGTTGATGTAATAATACCTATGTAACTTTTCTAAAATTTGGTTTGTTGGTAAACTAGCCAAGTCAAATCTTGAGCCTGAATTTAAATCCCAAGTGAAAAAAATGCATTGTGTAAATAATTATCGGTTAAAATTTAAAAATTTATATTACCTATTAAGTAGAAAACATTGTAGTAGTACCAAGAAACAAGAAATTGTTATCTAAATTCATTTTATAATGTTGCATGTTCTTGTTACTAAAATAGTTAGGATTTTCTACGCAGAACTTGGCTCCAATATATAGATCTCAATTCTTTCGTAATATTGAACTTAGTTCACTAATTTCACATTCATGTTTTTGATGGGATAGAAAACTTACGTATCTCTCTATTAAAACTTTATTTTTTAACTTTCTGTGATACGTGTCTGTAGTGGTTATGTCTGGGTCATCTATGTGTACCGTTTACGTTTGACTCAAGATTCAATTTGGGGTATCAATACTACTACCAATTCATTTTTTGCAAAATGTTCTACAGCCTTTTGAAAAAAATATCATCTTTCATCCAAGAAAATTAGTAGATAGTCTTATAAATAGCAACATTTATAATATTCGACTTTTCACTAAATGTGTTTTCTATGTGGTGTGGGTGTAGTCTGTGCTTGTCTCCGTACAATGATTTTAATTGCGTTATTAACCTTGCAGATCTACAAACAGTACGCCAATGATTACGGTCAGTGTTTTTGTATAGCACTCCTCTACTTCAGGAGGAAATGTGTGGAAAATTGTCCTAAAAGAAAAGTTTAGACCATGGTTTAATATGTCAAATTATAATTTTACTAAACTTAAAGTTAATTGTTGTAAAGTAAAACGTTTTTAGTTTTTAATTGTTCTATAAAGCAATTATAATTCTGTCGAACACAACAATACATAAGAAAATTGAAGTCAATTATAATATATGTTATTTATGTGCAATTGTATTCACTTGTGTAATATACAACTTGTTAGTTGTATTCGTTTTGATTTCAGTACTGCAACAAGGTTGTTACTGCAACAAGATTGTTACTGCAACAAGGTTGTTACTGCAACAAGGTTATCAGCTTTTTATTTCAACTTTTATAGAATATTTGCAAAGTAGGTTAAGTTATTCAGTCAGGGCTGAGCTCTACCTAAATGTGCAGTTTTTCGCTCATTTTTAAAATCAATTTCACTATTCTATTGCAAATTTTAAACTGAAAAAATAAAATATCTTTGCACATTCTTTAACTAGAAAGTTACTGTATTAATTTTAAGATATTTGTTAAAACATCGCTTTAAAAAAATAACTGGCGACCCTTTCTATAGAAGATATATTCAGGTTTGTAGGGATTAGAGGCGATGGCTGTCGTAGTTATTAACAATAAAATTAATAAAAACTTCGAAAATATGTGCAATGTCTGTATTAAGTGACACAAAAAGAAAAACAAGAAAGAATGACAGATAAAACTAAAAAGTATTACTTCACAAGTGTGAACACTTTCGTTTTTTTGCTATCCCTAACTCCTTTTTAATTAGTAACGGAAACGTATACAAGGAATGTCAAGTAACCACAAAGCTTAAAACTTACTGTAATAGATTTTTTATAACTTATGTAATATAATTATTGTAATTAATTAATTTCTACTTTTTTGCGCTAAGCTCTCCGCCAATTTGCAAGAAATATTTACCAAAAAATTATTAACTTTATTTCAGATTTACATCGTCAATTTCAGCAAAACTCCCATAAAGCTTATGCGCATTGGGTGCATTCTTAATCCCTATCCTACAGAATAAGAAATAATATCTACTTGTACAGAAAAATCAGTAAAAAACAAACTTCAAAGCTTCAATCCGCGGCACGTATACCTACATTTAGTAGCTTATAGATTTGACTCTGATCGGGCGACCACGCTCATGAACCAACATGAACCGTGTCGCTCACAAAATTACATGGCCGGAGAGCGCTTGTTATCTGGTTGATGTAATCACGTGCCTAGCTCGTGTTCAATTTATTACTAAGTTTTGGCATACCTTTAAAAAAATACTAATTTTCCCCATGGCTCCCTCTGCGTACTATGAAAAGGTAATACCTATTTCTAATTTTGTGCTTTAATTTTATTTTATTCCGACTTCAAAAAAGGAGGTTATCAGTTCGACCTGTATGTATGGAATATTGACAGAATTGCACAGTTTCAGAACATATATTAGTCTTTCCAGCTTCTAAACATTTGTGTGCCAAATGTCATAAGTGTATGTATATTTATTAGCGCATATCTCAAAAACTATTAGTCGGATTGCAAAATAGTGAAAGTTTCATCAAATTCAGTTCAATAGTTTTTGAGAGATTTTAGAGAGTTAAGTGTGTATCAGTCACTACTCACTAAGAAATCGTGTCGTTGGCTTATTAATATCTATATTAATTTCGGAGAAAAAGAAAGTTACAATTGTTGTTAATATAATATCTTAAAAATTATAATACAATTTTTTTTTAATAGTAACCTATACATTTCTCTCTAAGAGTTTAAAGGTTTATATAATATATATATATAATGCTGAAATATAGTTTTTAGTTTTTGATAATATTTAAAACAAATGGAAGTTTTATCAAGGAAACGTGCATCTAAGATTCAAAAACAAATAGAATATGAAAAAAAAAATCATAACTATTTTAAGGATTACTTATTATTGAGAATTACTTAGTTTTAAAAATTCACAAATTGAGTGATGACTAATAAAACTAATTAATAAATAGACTTAAAAAGAAAAATGATTTATCTTATGCTAATATTTTACTCAGTTCAAACTTAAAGGCATTTTTATTAACATGTAAAAAGTCAAGCATACTAAAATTTACATTAAATTCACTACACATTATGAATATAGGAGCTTTGCATTAGATAAACTAAACGCCTGCAGTGATCAAGGACCGAGCTTCGGGACTCGAAAGACAATCTAAGAAAGGAGCTCTGGGCAATTGGTATCAGATAAACAAATATTTCTTAACATTAACACATTATTCCCAGCAGTGTGCAAGGATTAAATGAATCTTGGGATTTTGGATTAAAATCTGATAGAAATTTCTTTTTGATTTTGCTAAAGGGACGTGTGCGTCTAGTATAGTGTATGGATTTTTGTAAAAGAGGGCGGTGGCATCTTGGGTATTAAGTGTCTTAAAATTCTTTGACCAGTCAATTTTATTAAGATCTCTGATAATGTTGTCAAAATAAGCTTTATAAAAATTATACAAAGGTAAGACTTTGTTCAGAATAGTGTCTGTTTTGAGTAAAAATTTAAAATCACATTTAATTGGAGGGTGTTGAGGATCTACATTTATTAGAGGATGAGTGCACCATGAGACAGAATTCCTAGGTTTTCCAAACTAGGTTCAGTAAGCGACCATTAATATTTTTAGTATCATTGTATTGTTTAAGATTGAGGATAGATATTATATTGGTCAAGGTGGTTATGGAATATTTATATTTGCTTTTAAATCAGGGTTGTATACATAACAATTCTATGAAAAGTTGATTGTAGTAATCTGTAAGAATAACGCTATCGTTTGGAAATTTGATAACTATGTCATACAGTTTGTTAAAATGCGCTTCATAGGAGGTATGTAGCACGTAGCAAGGATGACTGTAAGCCCTGTCGTGGATAAATACAATATAATCTCTTCCATAAAAGGGTTTTCCCAGTCATTTAACCCGATAGATGATACATTTTTCTTTATTGCAATTAGTACCCTGCCACCATCTTTCTTGGCAGATGTCGATACCGAACGATTTGTGTAAACTATGTACCTGTCATCAACAATTTCGTTTTCACATAGTCCATCTCTTAGCCATGTCTCAGTCAGCATACTAATGTCGTTATCACAGTAAATAATATTCAGACGCAGGTCAAAGAGCTTATTTCGAATACTACGATAAATAATAATATAAATAAAATATGATCCAGACATAGTAGCAAGGCACATTGATAATAGCATAACATTTTGTTAGGTAAAATATAGTACTTAGTAGTCAAAGCATTTGACACAAATCACTCTCGTAATTAATTTTAGATATGTCTGTTTTACGAACAAATTAACAGGAGTTTTTAAACCACACATATTTATACGCTTTTCACTTACAGCCTTTCGTGTCTTACTTTATAATATTTTATTAGACAAATTCAAATGTTCATTGACATGAGATTCCGGCGTATCTTAGCTGCGTGCAGTCAGCTCGTCGTGGTCGCCATCGTCGTCGTCTCGTCTCGCAAGCACCGTGTCGTGTCGTGTCTTGTCGTGAGCTGTAGCACGATGTTCATGGGCCGATCCGCCTGCGAGGCGGGCACGGCGCACGATGGCCGCAAGCCGGTGCACCGCGCGTATGTTATTTGTTGGTATGTGTATTTTTATAGGTTTTCTAATGTTTTGGATTATGTGGGTCAATTTGTCATTCTTCTTCGTTTTGAATTTTTCGATTACAATTTGTCAACTGACTGGTCAATATCAATTAGTTTCTTCTGTTTGTCGGGTAATTGGCTACGCAATTCACTGTTGTCGTTTTGTAGTTTAACTGTAGATTCATCATGTTGGTTTACTAAGGCTCTAACGCACTGAGTCGATCCGTTCAGGCAGAAAAATTCATATACATAATACCAAGACACTAAAAAGGATAAATATTCTGACAACCAATTGTCGAGCATTAAATCGAAGAAGATATTATATATTTCCTTTACTGTCTTGTTAAAAGCTAGGCAGTGTGTCATTTTGATTGATGGATAAATAATTAAAAGGAAACTTAAAAAAAATTAATATCTTTATCACTGTGAGACTCGGACCCTGGATCTTAGGCCCGCCGTTTTCTATGTACAGCGCCTAGGGTAATCCACAATTGTTTGATGTGTTTCGTACAACGTATCACATGAAAGTAATCATGCTCTAATGAGCGAGCATGAGTCACGCACCTCACAATACAAGACATTAATCACGTTTGATGCCGTGTGGTTCCGGCAGAAGAGAATTGGATCACTCCCTATCTTCATGGGATGTCGTAAAAGGCGACTTAGAGGTAAAAGGGGTCTTATTTCTCGACCCCAAACACAGACTGATGTTGGACAGCAGCAACATCCGGTAGTACTCTGAATTAACTGCGGTCACCAACCCGTCTGCCCAAAGTGGTGACTATGGGCAAAACCCAATATGGTGAGAGCAGGAAAAAAACGGCCCTCAGTTCCAACGGCAACCACACTGTTCCCTGCTACGATAGCGGCCGGTATAACGGTGGAGTAGAGGGTGCTCGGAATCTTCGGGTTACAACCAACGGCTACCAAAAACGACGATTACATTTGGCAACGTACGATGAGGTTGGATCATCACCTCGTAGAACTCGAAAAAGAATTAATTAACATAAAATGGCATGTACTGGGTTTATCCGAAGTCCGTAGACAGGGCGAGGACACGCTGACCCTGATGTCAGGAAACTTATTTTACTTTCGAGAAGGTGATGATTCTCCTAAGGTGTTGGTTTTCTGTTGAACAAATCGCTCATAAGCAAAGTCTTGGAAATCAGTAGTGTTTTGACTCTGGTAGTATACTTTGTCCTAAAGCTCACCAACAGATACTCTCTGAGGGTGGTACAGGTGTTTGCGCCAACTTCGTCTCACTCTAATGAAGAAGCCGAAGCCACATATGAAGATATCACCAAGGCCCTTCATAATACCACCAAGGCTAACTAGAGCCTTGTGATTGGAGATTTTAACGCCAAAGTGGGAGTACAAGAATGCGACGAATCTAGAATCTGCCCTTATGGCTTGGGTCAGTGAAATCACTGGGGATAAATGCTGTTAAACTTTCTCGAAATGGAAGGGCTCTTTTTAATAAACTCGTTCTACAAGAAGAGTTCCCATAGAAGGTGGACCTGGCGAAGTTTCGACGCTGTGACTAGGAATGAGATAGATTTTACTATGGCAGATAGATGGAACATATTTAGAGATGTCTCAGTGTGTAACGCCCCCCTCCCCCCCTTTTTATGAATAATAATATAATGATGTTCTAAGAAACTTGCAACCTCCACACATTCAAACGCGAGAGAAAATAAATCTAATATGTAATAATGATGTAGATAATTATCCTATTTGGCTAAGCGTGATCGTCAAAAGTGGTAGGACCCTAAAACCGTTATGTTAAATAAGTAGTAACCCAGTTGTTTTAGAGGTACGTCAGAGTAATATAGCAAACAATAGTATACAAATAAGCGTAAAAGAAAATAATCAAGAAATAAATATAGCTAAATCTACGATCATAAATAATGTCCACTTTGAATTTTTCACCATTTCTAAAGTCAGTACAAAACCACCTAACTAAAGCAAATACTCGAATATCAGAACTAAAGGGACACAAGTACTTATGAGTTATGTGATTTGCTACTTCCACATTTGAAAGTAAAATCTATACGACTGCTAAATCCATTCGTTTTGTAGTGTGGGAACCAGGTAGCTAAGCGTTTTGGACTTGCGACCTGAAAGTAGGTTTAAGGGGCGCCCCCTTACGATGATCATCAGCGCTCACCTACACTAGTAAACTAACCAACCAAACTAGTAAAACCCTACTAACGTCACCAAGGATGGACATGGATTACACATAGTAATTACTGTATCTCCCGGTAGACCTAGTTCTTTAGTGGGCTATATAATTATTATGGCTGGTACAATCTTTGTTCCCACTTCTACTTTTATAGAATATTTATCTTTACCTAGCTGAAAATGTCCTAGAAACAAGGGCCGTCAATATATTCCTTCCTACTGAGGTGGTTCAGATTTCTTTCTACCATAAATTTCTAACCGGCAAAAGCGAGCCTGTCATTTGGATGTTTAAACAGTAATTTAGATATTTTTATAACACAACCTAAAGAATTTCACAAGGAACACACAATATTTTCACTGCAGCTTCTAATATAAAAGTATTAACTTTTTTTAACTAACCAGTAATGGTGGCACGATCCAGCTGTAGTTTAGCCCCACGTTGTTCCTAGCTTCTAGTGACCTACAACTGTAGACTATGGACTATTGGTCGGGCAGCGTTTCGACAATTTAAACGACGGCAATTGAATGTTCTATATGTATAGGACCACGCACTTTTATCACCACTAACCCCTCCCTAGCAACTTTCTCACCCCACATTTCAAACCCTCCAATCCTATTTTTTTTATTCTGGACGGATGTCCGGCCTTAATTAATTTTAACAAAGAAAAAAGAATATCTTTTAAGTATAATGGTTGTTAAACGACTCACTTAGGAAAGTTTCGCGGGTGTTTTCAATATTATAAAAGTAACTTAAACTTACGCGGCTATACTCAACATTATAGAATGCCCAATAACAGTAGCATTACTATTTAACTAAGGCAATAAAATTAATAAGAAAAAAAAACCGCGGATAACAAAACAACTCCTATCTAGTGGGTCTCCGATTTATTTTACGTTTAATTTCCTGAATAAAATTTTATTCGAGTAAAAGTTATGAAACTACCTTAAAGAGCATATGAAACGTGCTTTTTATTTCTATATCACTTAACCACCAATCAGGTCGGCTTAAAACGTCCTCCAATGAACTTGGCTTCCAAACAAACATCCAATCACAGTAAGTTTTAAAGCATCCATACTCGCGCCACTGGTTCAAAACTTACGCAACCTCATTTTTTCCAAGGTCCGAATCCATAAATCGGGAGTTAGATTACTACCTACATTGAACAATTGATCTTGTGTTGATGTTTATGATTCGTAAGTTTATAATGTAATATTTTACATTTGAGTTATCGGTATTCAATTTTTTGTTAGCTTCAAACTTTTCATAAAATAAATCATAATTTCTCAGCTAATGTATAAAATTACTGAACTTATTTAAAGATGCATTTTGCTTTAGGTAGTAAGTTTATTGAGAATTGTTTACTAATGTAAATCTTCGCGCTAAAACTTGAATAAAAACATTGCATTACAAAATGTTAAGGGAAAAATATTGGTATCGTCACAAGTGATCAATAGTTTCAATAACGGGAGTGATCACAGACTTGTTATAGCCCTCTAAATATCAATTACAAGGCCGAAATAAATCGTCTGATAAAGTCTACCCTTAGACCTTTACAGTCCCAAGCTACTGTAAGATTCGACAAGTTTCATCTGAAACTTTAAAAAATAAGATTCGATTCGCTGGAAACCACAGGCGACGTTGACATAATGACAAACAACTTGATGAAGATGGTAAAAGAAATGGGACGCAAATTTTACCCACCGCAGAACAAAACTAGAGAGTCCAAACTTTTGCCTGAGACTCTGGAACTTATGTAAAAAAGACGAGAGACACTATCTACCCAAAGGTCTACGTCAGATGCAAGATCTCTAAGCGGGCTGATACGTTACAGTCCCAAGCTACTGTAGCATTCGACAAGTTTCATCTGAAACTTTAAAAAATAAGATTCGATTCGCTGGAAACCACAGGCGACGTTGACATAATGACAAACAACTTGATGAAGACGGTAAAAGAAATGGGACGCAAATTTTACCCACCGCAGAACAAAACTAGAGAGTCCAAACTTTTGCCTGAGACTCTGGAACTTATGTAAAAAAGACGAGAGACACTATCTACCCAAAGGTCTACGTCAGATGCAAGATCTCTAAACGGGCTGATACGTAAGATGACTAGACGTGACCTTCCACGCTCCAGCCCACGTAGCATTGAGCTTGCGATTGAGCAGAATAAAGGGTCGAAAGTTTTTACGCGTCAGCTTGCAAAGAGGTATCTGACGAAACTAAAAACTGCAGATGGCAGAATAGTTACCTCCAAACCAGAGATCTCAGCAGAATCCGAATTGTTTTATGGACAACTCTACATGTCACATGCGGCTAGGCCCACGCCTTCATAACCGATGATCCAAGAGTCAAGCTAACGCACCACTTCACCGAGGATATCCCGGACGTTGACCAAAGTGAGATAAGGGCGGCTCTGGAACAGCTTAGAAACAACAAAGCTCCGGGCGATGACGGCATTACAACTGAGCTTCTAAAAGTCTGCGGCACTCCAGTCCTCAAAGAGTTAGCAAAGTTTTTTAATGTTGTCATGCATAACGGAACTACACCGGAGGCGTGGCGCGGAAGTGTGGTGGTATTATTTTCGAGTTTCAGCCACCAGAACAGGCAGGGTTTCGGAAAGGCTTCAGTACCGTAGATCACATTGATACTGTACGGCAGATTATACAAAACCCCAAGAGTATAATAAGCCGCTGTGTATGGCGTTTGTGGACCATGTGCTAGATTCTCTGCAGCGATGTCTTTACAACGCTGCTACGATGAACGTCCAGTTCCAGGACCATAGGACAAGTGCCATCCCGCTGCGTAGAGGTGTAAGACAGGGGGACGTCATATCCCCGAAGATGTCTTCAACACCTTAGACTGGGCTGGGCGGGGCATAAACATAAACGGCGAATTCATAGCACACGTAATGTTTTCCGACGACATCGTTTTTATGGCAGAGTCATTCGAATAACTGAGCGAAATGTTGCGCTCCCTTGATGAATCCTCTTGACGAGTGGGCCTTGGCATGAATTTGGATAAGATAAAAGTTATGTTCAACCAACACGTCGTGCCAGTGCCAGTAAACGTTGCGGGTACCTTACTCGAAGTTGAACAGGATTATGTATACCTTGGACAGAAAATCCAACTAGGCCGGAACAATTTTGTGAAGGAAGCAGATAGGAGGATCCAGGTGGGCAGCATTTGATAAACTTCGTCAAATCTTCACATCGCATATACCGCAAAGTTTGAAGACGAAAGTCTTTGACCAGTGCGCCCTACCAGTCATGACACTTTTAGCACGGCTGGTCCACAAGTTCAAAGTCGCTCGGCGCGCAATGGAGCGAGCTATGCTCGGAGTGTCTCTAGGGGATCGAATCCGAAATGAGGACATCCGGAAGAGAACCAAATTTACCAACATAGCTCGCAGAATCAGCACACTGAAGTGGCTGTGGGCTGGCCACGTCTGTCGGAGGACCGATGGTCAATGGAGCAGACATGTCCTAGACTGGAGACCGCGTATGGGAAGGCGAAGCGTGGGATGCCCTCCAGCCCGGTGGACCGACGACCTTAAATAGGTGGCTGGTGGTGACTGGATGTGGAAGGCAGAGGACCGGGAGACATGGCGCAGTGGACCTATATAAGCAGATATGATGAATTACCTTTAACTTTTCTTTCTAGCACCAGCACTGATGGAAAAATTGTTAATATTTAGAATTTGTTCTAAGTAATCCTACTGTTCGGTAAAGATAAACGGTAACATCATGCTCTTTTTTTCAAACGGCTGACCGTGCGCCGGCTCGCGTCCGGTGTGTATTTAGTTCTGGAAAAGTCGCGGACGACTACGGACACACCCGCGTATTGCATTTGTAACGACTACTAATAGGTTTGTACGAAATACACTAGACTGTCTAGATACTATTTGAATATATTTTGTATAAATAATTATGTATCTTATTGCCATTCAGGAGTATAGTTACGGAATACTGGAAACTTAATATATTAATAATTAAACTGTTGCTTAAATAAATAGATATTAGAACGTGTACTACGTGGTTATATTTGTTTAATTAGCAAATTACAAGGCTGCAGTTAAACCTAGTAAATTTGCTCATTATTTTATTTCCTTATTTAGTTTCTAAATATCCACGTGACAATTAACACTTACAAATACTCTCCTCCTTTTTTTTTTGTTAAATTATATAATAATAATTTTTTTTAAATTTATATATTTTAAAAATACTTATGCCAATAATAATTATACTTAAACAACATATGTGAGATGTGGGTAGGTGTGCCACTGTGAACAACTATGTTCTATTTTAAAATTAAAAATATTATTGCAGTAATTGTTTAATAGCAATTATTTTTTACATAATATGCAAGATTAAAGTGCACTACTTAACAGCTATCATTATCCTAATTCATATCTACTTTACACAAATTACAATTTGACAAGATTGAAACTGTTCTACTTTGTTATTACTACACAAAATGGAGTCCTTAAAACAGTCAATGTCTGAGATGACTGAGGTATTCAACAAAAGAATGGCTGAATTCCAAAGTGAAATAGGTGAGAGAGACAAAACTGGACATTCCTCAAGCCTCGCAGCAGATGTTCGCCAGCTTAAAATTGTTTGTTTTGTTGTCTCTAAGATGTCTTCAATCACAAGTGGAGCATTTGACGAAAGAGCATGATCGTCTTGAGATGCGCAGTCGACGCAAAATGCTTTTAGTTCATGGAGTCCCAGAAAGCAAGACTGAAGATATCAAGGACACTATTTGTAAAATTGTGATAGAAAGATTAAAAATCTCAAGTTTTTCTTCAGAGCAAATACGTCACAGTTATCGATTAGGTCATCTATTGAAAGACAAATCCAGATCAATAGTTCTTAAGTTTTCTGATGTGACCCTTAGAGATAAAGTGTGGTCTGCCAAAACTGGGCTTAAAAATTCTGGAATCACGCTATCTGAATTCCTCACAAAGACTAGGCACGAGTTATGGCAGCACGGTAAAAATTTGGAATCTCTAAATGCTGGACGCAAGGAGGATCGATAAAATTGCAATTGGCATTGATGGCAAAAGGCTTAAGATTGTTAGCCGTAGTGAGCTTAATGCTGCCCCAAACACGACTGCAAATGCCATGGCAGTTCCTTCTATTGACAGTGGTACTGAAAATTCCTCTAAAGAAGCTAAAACTGGCCGACCCAAGAGAACAGCAATTGAAAAAGAAATGCTTACGAGCAATTGAAAGCCGTTATGCATTCTCCGGTTATCTTGGAACTATTTTTTCTACCTTCATTTTTTCTTTTAACCACTTAAGTTAAGTATAATCACATTTCGTTATTTTGTTTATCACCGTTTATCACTTAACCTTTAAAATATTTTTATTTAGTTTTTTCACGAATTTTACGGCTCTGGAAACTGCGTTTTAGGATATTTTAATTTGTACGGCTCTGGTAAAAAAAGCATTTTAGGACAACTTTAATTTGTTGTTGTTTTTTTTATGTTTAATGTTTTAAATGATAATGATATTAACTTTTCTATTTATTTTACCAGAATGTAGCTGTAATTTCCGTGTAACATGTACCTAAATAATTCTTTTTTTTGTTGTTTATGTTTTCGATTGTATGTAATTTGTATTTTTCTAAACCAGACTGCTGCACATATACTTATATATTTCTATTTTATTTTATATCAAACATACAAATAGTCTTAATATTATTTTATACGTATATATAAATAAATATTTTATTGTATTTTATGAATAGTGACAGCGACAGTGATAATTCTTTCCCTTGTTCTTCAGATGGATTGAACAGTGACGACAGTTCTTTTAATGCTTCTCCTTCTCTCAGCGCTACTTTAACTTCCACTTTTTCAGACTCACTGAAACATTTCAATATCGTACATATAAATGCCCAGAGTATTTCAGCTCATTACTCCGACATGCTAGCATCTTTTGATAACAAACACATTCACGCCGTCCTTGTTTTGGAGTCTTGGTTAAAACCTTGCTTACCTTCTACATCTTTTTCATTGCCAGTTTTCAGTTAGTTAGAAACGACCGTAAAAATAGGGGTGGTGGTGGTGTGGCAATATATCTTAGGTCTAACTTTTTCTTTTCTATTATTAACATTTCTGATCAAATTTCCTCTAATACCTCTGAACATATTTTTATTGAGGTAAAACATGTAAGCTGCAAAATTCTTCTTGGAGTTTTCTATAGTCCCAATTTACATATTAATTACTTTTCTTTCCTCCTTCACTTTCTTCTTTTGAAAGCCTTTTACAAAATCTAACACCCCTCTACGACCACACAATTGTTATGGGTGACTTTAACACGTGTTTGTTAAAAAAGATAGACGTTCTCATCTGCTCAACAGTATTGTAGAGGGATGCAACCTACAAATATTACCCCTGAAAGCTACACATTTCTTTCCTAATTGTACACCCTCCCTTTTAGATTTAATTATAGTTTCCTCCCCAACACATGTGTACAAACATGGTCAGTGCGCTGCTGATGCCTTTTCTTACCACGATTTGATTTATCTATCCTACAAATTACGTCCTCCTAAAGCTAAGTCAAGAATACTTCAGCAACGCAATTTTAGTGGAATGAATGTGAACCGACTGTGCGATGACGCTAGTAAGTTAAATTGAGACGCTGTTATCAAAGCATCTTTAGTTGATGAGAAAAATTTATTATTTAACAAAGTCATAACTGACCTTTATGACACCCATGCCCCAATTCGAATGATTAAAAAAAACATCTACCGCACAGTGGCTTACCGATGAAATTAAACAGATGATGGTTAAAAGAAATCGTGCTAAAGTTAAATTTAAAACCAACTCTTGTGAAAGCAACCTTGCTAAGTATAAACTCCTGAGAAATCGCTGCAATAGAATGTGTATAGATGCACAACGACGCTATATCCATAAATCCGTTGAAAACGGTGATTCAGCAAAAATCTGGAAATTTCTTAAGTCATTAGGAGTTGGTAAGACTAATCGTATTCCCCTTTCACATGATATTGATGTCAATCTTCTTAATCAACACTTTTCTACCAATGTTGCTATTGAAGGCAACAAAAAAATAAATACGCTAAACTCACTTTCCTTAAAACCAACTCCTGACTTTCCTCCGTTTTTTCTAAGTCGATTTTCTGATGTTAAGAAGAGCAGTATCGCTATATCTTATAACGCTGTGGGGAGTGACTGCATTAACCGTAACATGATCCTTCCTTTGACGTTATTATTCCTATCATCACAAATATCCTTAATCACTCTTTTGCCTCTGGCGAATTTCCAGGTTCCTGGAAAGATTGATTAATTATTCCCCTGCCGAAAAAAGCAAATCCTGTCTGTTATTCCGATTATCGTCCCATATCCATCTTACCATTCCTTTCTAAAGTTTTTGAACGTCTTGTTCTTGAACAGCTGTCCCATTTCCTCACTAAAAATAACTTACTAAATCCCCTTCAATCTGGTTTTCGTCCTGGACATAGTACGGTTACTGCACTTGTCAAAATCTCTAATGACATTCGTCTCGGTATAGAAAACAGAAAAGTCACAGTGCTAACACTATTAGATTTTAGCAACGCCTTTAACACTGTTGACGTTGATATACTTCTCTCACTTTTAAGTTATCTTAACATATCTCCAACAGCGAACGACTGGTTTCATAGTTACTTACGTGGGTGCCGGCAGCGGATCAAGGTAGATGATTTCTTCTCTACATGGTGCTACACCAATGCTGGTGTCCCGCAAGGTGGCGTGTTGTCTCCATTTCTTTTTGCTAATTTCATTAATAATATAACATCTAATTTATCTTCTCTCTACCATCTATATGCAGACGATCTTCAAATATATACTCAGGCTCCGGTTAGTGAACTAAGAATTGCAGTTGCGATTATAAATAACGATCTTGCTCGCATTATGGATTGGAGAACCTCTTACGGCCTAAACGTAAATCCAAATAAAACGCAACTTATCATTGTGGGTAGTTCAAGAATGATATCTAAGATTAATTTACAAAATCTTCCTAAAGTGAGTATTAATGGAACAGTCGTTCCATATAGCGAGGCTGTAAAAAACTTGGGCATTATCATAGACCAGACATTTTCGTGGGAACCACAATTAAAAGAAGTAAGCAGAAAAATATTTGCTACAGCTAAATCTATTAGCAGATTGCGTAACTTCTTAACCATTGCCACTAAAATTGCACTGGCTAAATCACTTCTGCTTCCTGTCCTTGATTATGCGGATGCTAGCTATCTTGACCTTACTGAGGAGCAATTAAATAAGCTTGAGCGACTCCAGAACCAATGTATTAGATACATATTTGGTTTACGTAAATATTATCATATATCCGAATTTCGATTAAAACTCAAGTGGCTCCCAATTCGCCTTCGCCGGAATATTCATTTTCTGTTTCTTCTCTACAACGTACTGTTCAATCCGTCTACTCCGTAATAATTGAAAGAACGTTTCAATTTTATAGGGTCTTTAGCTTATCGCGCCACTACAAACATGATACTGAAAACCCCAACACATTATTCGCAAGCATATAATGACTCGTTCACTGTCACAGCCATTAGGCTATGGAATAGTTTACCTTTTAATGTCAAAAAGCACAAACCTTAAGAATATTTAAAAATCTCGTAATCACACATTACTCACACTGTTTATTTATCTATATTATTTGTGTATTTATATTAGTTTATTTTATGTTATGTATTTGATATATATATATATTTATTTTGTTTAGATGTTTGTACGTATTAGTATTATTTATATTATTCATATTTATATAAATTTAGCCATTGCTATAAATGTATATATTATTTTACTGTTGATTTCTTTTTTTTTCTTTTTCTTATATTGTTAAGTTTCAGTTAGCACATTCTACTCAATACTTTTATAAAGTCTCCTCTACCCAAAGGTTGTCAAGAAGAGATCGTTCATTAGCGATAAGACCGCCAATTTTTTGTTTTAATTGTTTTGTATTCTATATGCGCAATAAAGTATATTATATATATATATATATATCAATACATAAAGTTTTCTTTCTTCGTTTCTTCTAATAAAATATGATTTTGGTTCTTTGGCACAGGGTACCATGAGGAGCCCTGCCTAGGCGCTCTGATGGTGGAGACAAGTTGATGGTCGAATTAATTAAAATACATGTTGTTCAGTCGATGATCGTATATTGATTGAACTATATTATTACAAAAGTTACTAATTCTATGTTACTGACTACGCATAACGTGATTCGGGTTACTCGTGCGACCTAATTAGACCGTATACGCAAGAAAGTGCATTTCGCAATGCCTATATGTTGCAATGATCATCGTGACTATCATGGCCTACACTACCGATCGTTATCCATTGAGACTACGTACCGTACGATACGTAATAAAAACCATGTTTACTATCATCACCACAACTCAACTGACTACTGCCACAAAATTACCTACCCGTCAATAAAAACGATTCTTACAGATATCACAGAACCGTTTCGATCACTTGATTTGTTTTCTTTTTGCAGTTGTGTTTACTTATTTATACTAGTACTAAATAGAAACAATAGAAGTTGATTAGAAGTAACTCACCCGATACAAGACAATAGGTAGTTACCCTTGGCCCTAGCCTAAACACCATCACCTCATAATTATACGTAGTCAGTATTGCGGGAACTGCACCTGTAAGATAAGCATGCGACGATGGTGGGCGGCGAGCGCCCGCGGGCGTCTCTTATGTGACGATAAGTTAGAATAAGTTTGGCTTCTGTGTTGAGCACACGTTTTTATTATATTCATTTAAAATTAAAAAAATGTCTTTTTAAAAAGTTCTTTCCGCTCCGTCGCATCGCAATTTGACTGGCGCAGCCGTTAGGATATCTGCAATATATCCGCTGCGAATTCTCGCTTTTCAGGACTAAAAATCAGTCCAAGCGTGAAGTTTTCAGTGGTAACGGGGATCCGCGAACCAAACAAAATAAGTCTTCAGCGTCGTGAAAGTACGTAATTGCCGTGCATGCAATCAAGAAAGGATAACAAGGAGTCAGAAGGATATGGGCGGCTTGTGAGTACACTTCTCACTATTTCCTTTACCTCCCAATCTATTCCTACTTATTCTCAAATTGATTGTGTTATATATTAGGACAGAAAATTGCCTTAGTAACGCTTAAAATCATTAAAATATTATACCTAGTAACTTTAAATTAGATTAGTATATAAAATTGTTCTTATATTTTTCTGTGTACTTTATACAAAAATTATATTGGCAAATTAAATAACCATATTAAAAAATAATAAAACGGGATTAAACGCGTCATTTGGCAAAATACTAATTTTTATTTGGTGTACAGCCCAATTGTAACCCTAATCAAAATTTAAATTTAAACCCACAACCAAGTTTTAAATTAGGAACCCTTTGTAACTACCAAATGCCTAAACTCGGCATACAACACAAAAGTGGCTTTAGACCCTCGTATCCACGGCCTACTGGCTTTAGGCGTACAAATTTGGAACCCCAAACCAAGGTCAATTTAAATTTGGTATTCCAAATCAGCATCCTAATTAATTAACCTGGCCAATTCAAATTTGGTATCAACCCCCAACAACATCAAAATAGAACTCCCCAATTCGACAATGACGTCACCATGCGCACTACACTTCCGCATAGACAAAACCAAGCACAACTATTTTATAGTAATTAACTAGAAACTTACCCGAACTTCCGAATATTATGATTCTGAAAATTACTACAATTACGATCCTTATAGTCAGGAGCCATATCATACCAAAACAATGAACCTAAAAATTTTTTTTTAACAGCCTCAGAGATAGACCCCCAAAAATAGTAAATATAAATTGCAACAACTTCTCAAAATTACTCCACATTGTTTTACCAGAAATAAAATCAAGATTTATTATCGAAACGGGCAGTACTAGGTCCTTTAGAAGTCCAGAAAAAGCAGATAAATACTTTTCCGAATTTAAATACCACGAACCATTCGAGGTAATAAGCACCCATGCCCTTAGTTCCCATAGTGAAGCTATCTTTATTCCATTTCTATGAACCTTTAAAAGTATACTGGAACACAAGTTTTATGTGTTAATAGGCTCAGACCTCCTAAAGGAACTCAATGCGACAATTGACATGAAAAACCAAGTTTATAGCCCAAATATAGATATTGTTCTAGAACCCCGATCAGAGACTCGCGTAAGCTTACCAGTAAACTTGACAAGTGGCAAAGCTTTATAAGAGTACAAAAACTTTGGTCAAGGTGTCCGTATGCCCTCCGCACTCGTAAACTGTACTCATGGACTTGCGAAATCTGTCATTCGAAACTCATCTGATGACAAACTCGCTCTTAGAATAACTAAACCTTTTAGTGTCACTAAGTACTATTGAAATAAACAGGCTGGTCGTAGGACTGAAGAAAAGACATTGTTCTTATAACTTGTATAATCACTGTTGTCGTATAGAGATTAAGTCTAGAGTGAATACAGAATGAGCTCTGTACAATGTAGCTTCTCTTATATACTAATTATTACTACATTAACTTAACTATACGTATTGGTACGTGAGGGATAAGGGATGCTGGCTAACCACGTTCTATGCGTAATCGCGTTGGCAATCGAGATGTAGCGATAAACTATGGACAGATAATGAGTTATCTATCGCTACGTCACACTATAACAAACCTTGTGAAGTGAATAGAACCAATGACTTAAACGATATGAAAGTCGAAGAAATACTGACAGACAACTTAACTAGACTTAGACTGGATCACATGAATGACGAAGAACGCAATGCAATTTACAACCTTTGCTTAGAATATAAAGATATATTTTACAGCGACAAATTACCACTGACTTTTACAAACGCCGTGAAACATAAAATGAGAACAGAAAATGAAGATCCAATATACGTAAAACCGTATAGACAACCCCAAGTTATCAATGACGACATAGATAGACAAGTAGACAAACTTTTAGATAATAACATTATCCAATAATCACACTCACCCTGGAGTGCACCTATTCATCTGGTGCCTAAGAAACCTGACGTATCAGGCGAAAAAAGGTAAAGGATTGGTATTGACTACAGACGTTTAAATGACATAACGATCGACGATAAATACTTTTTAAGATTTGTTTACATACCTTCGATTGAAATTATGGTTGTCCAGAGTACCTAAGCCTTCAGGTACGACGTGGATTTGGAAGATGCCACAAAGATTACGTTTATAGATTGAAAGAATAACACCTTCTACATCCACTATAACACCAACCCTCCTCATGGATTTCGTAATTGTTTTCTTTGTAGGTACTAGGTAAAGAAATAGTAAAACAAGACGACGAATCAATGTGCCTTTTTATTTTACGGCATCGTTTCAGGAAATTACTTTTTGAATTTCTAAATAACTTAATTTTAAAGATTACAATTTCAATGTAAACTGCTTTGCAGTGTTACATATCAAAAATTTCATAATACCCCAAAATGTAAAATATAAAATTTATTGTTTCTATAGACTATCTACAATATTAATATGTAATATTGTTTGTTTATGACAGTCATTTAAAAAAGGACATTACATATCAAGTTTCTCAAAATATATCAAGTTCTTTTAGTTTTATTAATAAAAAACTATGTGTAGAACGATCATAACAGTTTATAAATTCCAACATTAAAGGGCAAAATCAAAAAGAAGCAACGCTGACAACATTTTTAGTTAATACCGCTACTGCCTAATAGATGGTGCTAGATGTACAGATATATAACGTAACAGTAGAGATGGGAAATACGATTTTGTGTACGACAGAAAGAGGTAGTAGTCATTAAAATATTGTCAATTTTTAAACAAAGCTGATCGCTGAGCGTTTTCGTAGCCGTCAGTACGCGATTTCCGTACATAATTCGATGTCTAGAACAATACTGCGAACTGCTTGCGCGGGCACCACGCGTTAGCAATTTTTTGCTAACTCATTGTTAATAAGGCAGCGGGTTCTGTACCAAAGCCAGACATCACGAATTTTAACGTACGCCTTTCGGTTTGAAAACAGCACCAGCTACATTGCAGCGAACAATGGACAGCATCCTATGTGGTTTACAAGGCCTCCATTGCCTGGTTTACCTCGATGATATAATTGTGTACTCTTTCAGTTTATAAGAACACATTAAAAAACTTCGTAAGATCTTTGACAGACTTAAAGGTTCATCTTGACAAGTCCGAGTTCTTAAGAAAATAATTCCTTTATTTAGGATATTCAATTACTAAAGACGGACTGAAACCAAACAATGACAAAATCGACACAGTAATGAACTTTCCACTACCGAAAACCCAAACTGAGATAAGAAGTTTTCTTGGACTCGTTGGTCACTACCGAAAATTCATCAAGGACTTTGCACAAAATACGAGACCACTGACTAAATGTTTGAAGACAAACGCTAATGTTCTTGCTGACAAAGACTTCATAACTGCTTTTGAACGTTGTAAAGAAATGTTAACCAACGCGCCCCTTTTGAATTACCCCGACTTCACGAAACCATTCGTACTGACAACCGACGCTTCTAATTTTGCTATAGGAGCAGTTTTATCTCAAGGCCCTATATGGGAACATAGGCGACAATTTAAGGCCGAAGTTATTTATACGTTATTCAAAAAGTAAGCAATCGAAATATTCAAATGTACTCGCAGAGTCATTTATGTAGAAGAGCAACTCGATATCATTCTGAAATACCACATTGGCAAAACATGTCACCGCGGTATTAAAGAGACAATAGCACATTTATGGCGTACTTACCTTTGGCACAATTTAGAAGAAACCGTATCTATAGTAATAAATTATTGTGACAAATGCAAAAAAATGAAATAGGACCGAAGACCATTAAAACCGACTTTGCAGTTGACACTAACCCAATCCAAGCCTTTCCAAGAACTTTTCATAGATTTGTTTACCATAGAAGGTAAATACTACCTAACAGTTAAAGATGCGTTTAGTAAGCTGGGTCAAGCCATTGAAATATCCAATAGATCCACCCTCGAAGTAGTTAGAGGTGTAGTAAAGTACTTTTCTTTTTATGGGAAACCATGTAAAATTAGCTGTGACTTTTTTTATACCACTAAGGTGGCAAACAAGCACTCGGTCCGCCTGATGGTACGCGGTCGCCGTGGCTTATGGACGATTGTAGCACCAGGGGTATCACTCGCGCGTTGCCGACCCTTCAAAAATCCAATAACTTCTTTCTTGAAGAACCCCAGACTATAGTCCTTAGAGAAAACCTTGGCAGGGAGCTCATTCCACAACCCAAGCGTTCGCGGGAGGAAGTTTATCTGAAACCGCACTGTATGCGACGATTTCGGTTCTAGAGTGTGAGAATGAATTCCCTGTCGATGGCGAACGGTGTAGAAAGTAGCCGTGAGCATCATTTCGAACAATTCCTCAGAACACATCCTATTGTACAAGCCGTAGAAAACACACAGGAAGGCAAAGTCTCTGACTTAAGGGTTCGATACGGCAAGTGAGTTTGGGATCGTTGACAATTCTCACAGCCCGTCGTTGAACCGAGTCACCAAGCTGGTATCCGGGTGCACTCGCCCAGAGATGGCAGCAGTACTCCATATGGGGCTGAACTTGCGACTTGTAAAGCAGCAACCTCTGCCCCGACGTGAAGTACTGCCTCGCTCTTTTGAGTACACCTAGTTTTTTGGACGCCAGCTTCACCTTGTTTTGCAAATGATCTCGGAACTGGACATCGCTGGAAATATCAACACCAAGGATCCCAATGCTCTTGGAGATGCAGAGGGGAGTGTTCTGGAACTGTGGGACTACAGTGAATGGGGTTTTCTTAGCGGTGAACGCGCATACTTGTGCTTTTCAGTTTCAGGGTCAGAGTTTAATAACGCTTTGATGGAAGAACATTTATCGTTTCACAAAATAGAATTGCACATTGGCACCCCAAACAACCCTAACTCAATGGGTCTTAAAGAACGGTTCCACTCAACCCCAATTATGATATACAAGCTGACAAAATACGAGCAAAAGCCTACTGACGCATGTTTAGTAATGACGTATGCTAGCATGGCTTACAACCTAAGCATTCATTCCGTTACTGGATTCACTCCATTCGAAATAGTGTATGGTCCAACCGATGCAAATAACCCATTCGACAATAATCTAGGTAAAGAATATATGCAAGTCTTGATCAAAGATCACGCAAGAAGAACCAAATTCCTCTATAAGCATTTGACTGATAAAATGATCGAGATACAACAGACTATTAGGCACAAAAGATGAGGAGAGACTGACATTAACGTAAAAACTGATGACGTAGTTTACGTAAAAGGTACTAACGTAAGACGTAGTAACGACAAGCCCCGCTATCAAAAGGCCATTGTAACAGGTGACATAGTGAGAAAAATTGTACACGTAAAAACTAAAAACCGAGACACTAGCATACCTACTAAGGATATAAAACACCCTTCACAGGCACATCCTGCTCGTGATGCAGACTGTAACATTAGTGATCCGGCTCCAGGCCCTTCAAATGTAACAATTTGAAGGCAACACAGGCATTCTACCGCTCAAAGAAGGAACTGCCGTTATAAGCTATGACAAATGGGAAGTTGTAAAGATTTTAGATCTTAACTCGATTTTAGACAACTTAAAACTTAATATGAACAGATACTATGACCTTAACACTATTATTCAGGCTACCCTTAACTCTAAGTTTAAAGACAGGTTTGAAAACTTTGAAATACAAGTCGATTACACCAAAAACTTAACTACTAATAAGCTTAGACAGCTAGCCCCGTCGTTTAGGGTAAAAAGAGGCATCTTAAATCCTTTAGGATCCCTAGTCAAGATTATCACCGGCAACTTAGATCACGAGGATGCCTTAAAATATGATCAGTTAATAAAAGATATAGAAACCCGTCAAACGTCAACTAATAAGAAAATTACAGTCATATCTGAAATGGTGGGAGGATTCCTCAATGTAACTAAGTCTATAGATAACAATATCATTCAACTAGGTAAAAATGTGCAAGAAATTCAGAACAACGTTGCAGAGATTCGATATAAATAACAAACAAACCTTATTACCAACCATATAATTAATACGTATTATTTATTACAACATAACTTTCAAAGCATATATAACAAGTTGAATAAAATTGAAACTGCTGTCGTCTTTAGTAAGTTAGGAACATTACATCAATCTATAATAGATACCGATAATTTACTCATATTGAAAAGACTGAAAAACTTATATACCCTGTAAATAAGATAAACCTTTTTAAAATAGAACATACTATAATTGTAAAAGCGTTTTTCATAGACAATCAGATTACGTTTTTAATGGAAATACCACTAATTAAGAAAGAAACTTACATCAATTATAAAATGTATCCTCTGCCTATCTCCCATAATAAGCAGACTTATCATCTTTTCTAAATACCCTTAACTATTAGTGAGAGGATTGGTGTCCAAGTCACTCATTTAACCATGCCAGGAGACAGATGTTTCCTCTGTTTTGAAGAAGATGTATCACAATATATACTCAAGACAACTGCGTGGAGAGTCTCATAAAATACTCAGAAAACATTACTTCCTGCGACATTATACCGATCGTGGTAGAGAATGTGAGACTCCAATTCATTCAATTCACCAACCGCTGGATACTTTATGTTAAAGACGGAACCCTATTATGTAAAACCTGCATCAATAAAGTATTCCAACAATACTTACGTGGAACTTATATCCTGACTCTGGATGATGTATGTGAACTAATGATACAAAATATCTCTCTAAGGATGCATCGAATTAATACCGATACCGTGAATTACACAAAAGTACCAACAGTCAATCTCCCGAATATCAAGCCTACAGTAAAGAAAACAAGAAAACCAGTAATCTTAGAAGGAATCGATATGAGTCATCTTCAGCTTCCCTCATATATACTCAAGGAAAGTGTTAGTGAAAGTGACAGTAGTAGCGGAATCAAGTATAAAAGTGTAAGCGTCTGGACAAAAGCCCTCTATGTTATATTAGCTTTAGGTTTATCAATTATATTAGGATGTAAGTATAATTAAATAAGAGTATATTTTAATTCTAAGGGTCGAAACCCTCTGACGACTCCTTCTTCGGATGCTTTCGAGCTTAAAGGGGGAGAAGTTACATCCCCTCGCCCTAGCTTAAACACCATCACCGTCCGCTCGTAATAATACGCAGTCAGCATTGCGGGAACTGCACCCGCAAGATAAGCATGGCGACGATGGTGGCGGCGAGCGCCCGCGGGCGTCTCTTATGTGACGATAAGTTAGAATAAGTTTGGCTCCTGTATTGAGCACACGTTTTTATTGTATTCATTTAAAATTTAAAACATGTATTTTTAAATAGTCCTTTCCGCTACGTCGCGATTTGACTAGTTTTATAATTATTATTTTTATTTATAACCAAACAGTGTTTACACTGTATTAATGTTTGTTTTATGCTTAAGTTGAAGTATAAAATGTATGTCCCATTTTTTATTATGTCCGTTTCTATTGCTTGCCAATTTTGAAGTATCATATTTGTTTAAGATAACCTGGTATTTTTCTCTACTAAGCAAATGTATAAATTCTTTGAGAAAAATAAAGTTCAAACACCCAAAAAAAAAACCTGTATTCGCGGTATCGGATATCTATCCGGCTTTGTGATCTTGTTGAGCGCGCTATAGTCACCGCAAGGTCGCAATTTTCCGTCCTTTTTTACTACTACATGTAATGGACTGGCCCATTCCTCTTTGGATGGCCTACAAATTCCCATTTCTTGCATTATTTGAAATTCCTTTTTTACAGCTTTATAGTTTTCCGGTGGCAGTGGTCTGGCTTTCGCACAAACGGGTGCTTTGTCGGTTACTATTTGATGTACTAGCGAATGACGCGAATGGTCCTTAAAGCACACGGGCTTTGTTATATCAGGGAAACGACTAAGTAATAATAGTAGGGATGGTCATCGGATACCGTGCTTATTGAAGAAGCATTTCATTGTAAAATATTAGCTGCTACCTGTAACCTAGTTTCTTGGTCAATGAGCCGGCGATTTGCTAAGTCGACTAATAAGTTGTAATGTGTTATAAAATCCGCGCCTATGATCGGTTGACTATCGTCAGCAATAACGAACGTCTACCAAAACGCGCGTCATAAGTTTAAATTTAGTATTAAAGATTGTGTTCGTATAGCCTACTTTTTTTACTTACCAATTTATCTGCTGGGGTTACCCATATATATTGGCTCCGGTGTCGATCAAAAATCTCAGTCCATTGTCCCTATCCTGTATCATGAGGCGGTTGTTGCTTATCGTAGTACAGTTGTCCGCCGTCTACTGCACCTGTCCTAGTTTTCCTCTTACTCTTGCTTTGGTTCCGCTTTCGCACTTGTACAATTTCTTGCCGTATCTTCTGTGTTAGAAACATATGCCGTTCTTGGATCTTGACGCTGATCTTCCTCTATATCTTGATCAAGAATTTTGATGATATCTGCGTTGCCCACGAAACATCACACAAGAAGACCGCTTCTTCTATGTTCTATTTCGGATATCCTCAAGTTCAGCTTGGCGACTTCTGCTAGAATTAAAGCTAATTCTGACGCCTGTGTTGTCTCTTTTCTTGATATTTGAGCTATTTGTATGCGTTTCGCACATTCCCATACTTTATCCGCTATATTCGCCATTTTGACAAGATTCTTTGTCTCTGTTGACGCTATTACCGCTCGCACGGTTGTGGGAAGTCGTCTTTTTCACAGAATTATCAACATTTCTTCACTAATTTTGCTACCAGCAAGGTCTCTCATGCGCAGCAACAGTTGCGACGGTTTCTGGTCTCCTAGTTCCATGTCATTCATAAGTGTATTTTTTCTAGTTTCCGACTCCTCGTATATTAATTGACAGTGCTGCTTCTGCTCTGATGAACTATATTCTGGGTTGGTCTGTCTAGAACTCTGGTATTCTTGCTGTCAAGGATATTGTTGCCAGGTCATCCTCATTGCCGCTGCTTTTTGTTGCTAACCTTACTGGAATTTGTACTGCTATCTATTTGCTTGACTCCTTGTTAGGATTGTATAGGTTGCTTCTTGCTCCTTGTCGGGCTCTTGAAGGTTGCGCCTTGTTCCTTGTCGGGTCACCAATGTAACGACACTTATCGTTATTTTCTATTAATAGGTTTGTACGACATATACTCGACTGTCTAGATACTATTTGAATATATTTGTATAAATAACTTACAATAATATATGTATCTTATAACGTTACAGGAGTATAGTTACGTAATACTGGAAACTTAATGTATAACTAATTAATAATAATATATATATTAGAACTTGTACTACGTGTTTATATTTGTTTATGTAGCAAATAACAAGGTTGCAGTTAAACCTTGTAAATTTGCTTATTATTTTATTTCCTTATTTAGTTTCTAAATATCTACGTGACAATTTAACACTTACACATTCTTAGTGGTGTTTGGCTTGATTTTGAATATCACGGAGTACATATCTGCGGACTCCATTGATCTATCCGTCTACGGGGACAATAGCAGTAGTGAAGTGTTAGTGGCCAGTGCACAGTGGCAAACTTCTCAGACAGCACCTTCCCAGCTTCAGCAACGCGCCGGTTTTGACCGGTTTGTCAAGGATTTCAGCAATAGCGGCTGGCGGCGACGTCGCAACGGCGGCTAGCGGCGACCTCAGAATTCAAAAAAAAAACAAAATTCAAAATCTTTTTATTCAAATGAGTTACTAAGAACACTTTTGAATCGTCAAGTGAATTAACTGCAACTAGCTTTACAAACTAATCACAATACTGTTTTATTGCGTGCGTCCAATAGGTAATCTTTGTAAACTCACAAACAAAACATAATATTATAAAGAGTCAAGTAATAAATACATGTTTTGTATTGAAACACTTAAAAAACAAGATTTACAATGTAAATAGTTTGATTAAAAAAATTACAATCAAAATTCAGGTAATATTTCAATTGCCTATTGTTTTTCAGACTGATTGGGGGGGCACCATGTAATACGTTAAAAGTCCGTAATTATTCCGAGATGGGATTTAAAGGAACTCCCGAGAAAAATATATTCACATAACATATAATATTATACAGCAGACGTACATATACATATAAATACACACATACATATTTACATTTTACAAACATGTAATTAAATAAATTACCATCACTTTGGAAACTAGCCTAAGGGGAGAAGAAGTGACAAGAAACTCCCGGATGTACACCTGTTACTAATCAGCCATGCAGGAACCAAGCCATCAAGTACAAGTGATTTAGGAATTAATCTAGATAATAAGCTTACCTTTAATAACCACATAGGTAATAAAGCTTTTAGGGCTTTTGTTATGCGCCAAACTACACGTTTCAATGACAGTGAACCTACGTCGTAGAAATAGCCGGTAGTAGTAGAGCGCCGGTCCCGAGAAGTAGTGCGCGAGCCTATCCATGGTCACACCGAGATATTCGGTCTTATTTTGCCAGGGTCTTATTTGTAGTTTCGGTCTTATTTGTAGTTATTTCACTATAACTAGTTTTTAAAATTAAAATGTTGATAGAAATGCCAACTAAAATCAGATCATGTTATGCATACTTTTGTATTAATCCTAATTCAAACAAATCATATCGTATTCAAGACTGTTTCAATACCTGTAGATAATTAATCAAATCAGACATCCCATTTAAAAGATATTATATATAAAAGACAACCGACATTGAACATTTTCAAGGTAAAAAACTTTAAGATAAAAAATTGGTTAATGGATAACAAAATAAATTGTAATTTGATAAAAAAACCGCTTATATCATGCATAAAGATACATTTACTCTAAGTTTATCTCAAATGCTTAAAAAATAAAAGTCCACCCGTGCGAAGCCGGGACGGGCCGCTAATTTCTGAATAAAAGGGAAGGTACAGATTTTGCTCGTTTTTTGAGGAAATAAGCGTGACGTTATGTATGTATGTCCGATGTAACTATAGCCTCTTATACGTTTTAAGTTTTTAACACAATGAATGTGTGTCTTTGTCGGTGACAGCTATACGGTGGCGTTGGGTGTGACGGTCGGCGCGGGATGCTTTCTGCTCGCGCTCAACGTGCTGGTCTTCGCGGGGATCTACCTGCAGCGTGCGAGACGCGCACGCGCACGGCCGTATACGAGACGGAAGCGAGCACAAGGTGGAAGACTAACAAAGAAACAATTATACATACATATTTAGTTCAATATTATTTATTATAATGATGACTAGACTAGACATTTAATTAATGTATATAATAATGTTCTTTACGTTGAAATAATAAATACAATTGATTAATTTAGAATACTAAATAACTCATAATGAATATTCGTCATTGAAAAATTTAGCTGAAGCGGGCCAGCCGGATGGCTCGCAGTATTTGTTGTAGAACCGCCCTGTGAAACACGAACTGAGCCAACTTGACCTGCGGCGAAAATCCCCTATGCCCAGGTGCGAGTCAAAAAAAATATTTGCCGCGAGGCAGGCTATTGAAACAGCGGTTGCCGGAAAGCGTAGACGCTGCTTATATAATAAAGTTTTAATCTCATACCTCCCGGTGCGACTGGCGGCCCTGTACGCGAGTTTGTCTGCCCGTGCCGGTCGGTTTTCGATCCGACAAAGTTGGAAGCCGGAAAACAATTGAAGTTTTCGAGTGGTGGACAAGAACTAAAGAAAAATCATTGAAATCGGATAGCACTTGTTTTTTGAGTCTTGTGTGATGTGAAACACAATATACAAAAAATGCCACCTGTCTCCTATCAAATTTCATCCATCTGTGGCCACCCCTACAAACGCGAAATTAGAATAAACGCAATAAAATATTTTCGGACGTGTACAAACGAATTTTGCGAAATTTCATGAGCGGTCAGTGATAAAACGGGTGACCGCTGGCCGCCCGCAGGTTGAACGGGTAATCGAACCCAGGGATTACTTAATATACTGAACGAGTACCTTTACTACTAGTTGAGCAAATCTGCTTATGCACTTTATAAGCAATCAAAAGAGGTAAATATTGATAACTGCATATTACGGATTTGTTGAATGAACCTTAGGCATGATTATATTCCAGGGATACCAATAGGAAGACGCATTATATTCATGGGTTAAATACACCATGTTTTTTGTCAATCATTTTTCAGGAAATTCAAAATACTACAACCTGTCATCCTTATACATACAAAAAATAAGTGTTTTCTTTAAAACAAACCCAGATTTTTTGCGAAAAAGTTCTGTGGAACGTAAACTGCCAATTAGAGATCAACATAAAAAACTTCTGTGCAGTATAATAAAAGATAGCCTTAATATGCAAAAGTGTACTTACAATAAACTAATGAACAATATAAAAGACTTAAATATATTTTTTATGAGAGAGGTAGGGCACAGCGAGTACTCGCTCTAATAAGCCGCCCGAACAACAAAGGCAGGTCAAAGCGAGTACTCGCTCAAATTAGCAGCCTGAACTAGGAAATTACTCCACTTTACAGAAAACCGAGGACACAATAACGCTAACATTGAGTAGTGTTGAGTTCCTGGCGGTGAGTAAGGTTGCCGGAGCATTTGAGGATTCGCTGCGCGAACAGCGGAAGATCGGCGGTGCTCTTCGCAGTCATTGCTCGGCGTAAAAGCGGCGGTCATGGAGCCCTGATGAAAAGGCTGACCGCTGGCCGCCCGCAGGTTGAACGGCTTCCCAACCCAGGGATTACTTAATCTCCGTCCTGGGAGACTGAACCGCCAACCTGTTTAAAGTCTCTGAAGTAGTGTTCGTGCCGGAGAAGAGGACCGGAGTGAACCCGGCTACTACAGCAGAGGGAGATCAGGGGCCCTCCGCCCGCCGTGCCAGCAACCGTATTATCTGTGCCGAGCTTCAGCAGTTCTAGTACTGCACTTTTTGCCCTCAAAGCTTTCTGTGTAGTGAATCCTTATATTTAGTCATAGTAACTTTTTTTAAAAAAATGGCAAGAAGTAAACAGAAAAGATTTTTTTCCGCGGCCGCTCCATCCACATTTAATGTGGACTTCTGCAATATCAGGGGTATTCAAACCAATTTTAACGCAGTTCATCACCACCTAGAGGCTGCACAACCAACCATTCTTTTTCTAACGGTGACGCAAATATCCTGCGCGGCCGATACATCATACCTACACTATCCCGACTACAAACTCGAACACAATTTTGTGAGTTATGCCGGTGTGTGTATGTTCGTCCCGGAGGATATTTGCCTTGAAGACAGGGACCTGTCGATATTATGGGTGCGCGTAGATCACAGCGGCCACATTCGTATCTATTCGTGCCTTTACAGATCTCATAGCGGTGACACGGACGTAGCTTGACTTTTACGCACCTGAGTTTGACGAATGACAAAGTTCTAGAGCAATATCCCACAGCAGAAATAGTTAGATTTTAACGCCCACCAGTGAGTGGCTCAGTTCTACGCAGGGATATCTGCTCATAAATTTGCTCTGACCTATGGATTCTCTCAGCAGGTACTTTCTCTAACAAAAATACCAGCTATAGAGGACCATAGGTGCTCCTTACTGACTACATGACCGAATGCATATTCCGTCTCAGTGGATGCGCGACTTGGATCCTCGGACCACAGTCTCGTTAGGACTCAAGTGTCATGCACACAACCCGATCTATCTGGGCAACTGATACGCATCGTGTGTGGTATTATAAGTCGGCAGACTGGGATGGATTGCGTGAATTATATGCATCGTACCCGTGTAGGCAGCTCTGCTTTAGCTCAGAAGATCCTGACATCTGCGCAGTCGCAGTCACTGAGACAATCCTCGCTGGTATGAAATGTTTTATTCCTAACCATCATCAAAACAATCACAGGCATCTTCTGTGAACATTTCAACTGTCTAACTATCACGGTTCATGAGATACAGCCTGGTGACAGACGGACGGACGGACGGACAGCGAAGTCTTAGTAATAGGGTTCCGCTAATTACCCTTTTGGTACGGAACCCTAAAAACTGCCGTGGTTTAATTGGTCTTGCAGAGAACAAAAATTCTTAAGCAAACTGTGTTTGAGGCTTGGACAACGGCTCATAATAATAACTATCCAAATATTTCTGAGTTAAAACCAAAATTAAATGCTGCCTCGAGGTACAGTAAGAAGGCAACTGCCAGAGCCAAATTCCAATTCATTGGCAAAATAGGTGGGTGACTTGCAAGCTATCACTCTGAGAGTTGTGCTTTCTGGTGACTTGCTAAAGCTGCTGAAGGGAACTTTTGCTAGTCGTCGTTACCACCAATGCTAAAGACCGACTTAGACCTTAGTGCAAAAGATAACCGATCTACTGGGCAGTCTCTTTGCCTTAAACTCAAATACGAACGACGAAGGCGCTGTACCATGTTTTTATTACATTATTATTATACCGTGGTGCGGTGAGGTCATGCCGTATATCTCTATAACACAGTAGGAGATCCGGCGTGCGTTGCTTTCTCCAGACGTTCAAGAGTCGAGTGGGCCAGACGGTGTACCAGCAGCGATGCTTAAGAAGTGTGCTCCTTAGTTATGTCCTATTCTCACGCGCCTTTTCGTGCTTTCCTACTACACTTGGCTATTTCCGTCTTCATGGAAGACTGCGAATGCGCACCCGGTGCCCAAACAGGGCGATAGATCAGATCCATCGAATTACAGGCCTATCGCTATTATTATTATTACCTCTCTCCTCTCCAAGGTGATGGAGCGAGTGACCAACACACAGCTTTCGAGATACCTAGAAAAACACGACCTGATCAGCGACCGTCAATATGGCTTTCGCCACGGTCGCTCAACTGGTGACCTTCTAGTGTATCTCACACACCGATTGAGAGTCAGGGGTCGGCATTGGCATGTAACCTGGACATAGCAAAAGCGTTCGATCGGGTCTGGCACCAGGGTCTTCTATCGAAACTGCCATCTTGCGGAGTGCCCGAGGGTGGAAATGGGTGGCTAGCTTTTGTCCGGCAGACGCATACGAACCGTAGTTGACGGTTGCTGCTCTGATAGCATGGACATTAATGCTGGTGCTCCGCAAGGCTCTGTGCTGTCTCCTACGCTGTTTCTACTGCATATCAATGACATATTGTTCATCAACAATATACATTGCTATACAGATGACATTACTGGAGATGCTTATTACACGGGTCGTGCCAACATCCCTCGTTCCGTTGTAGAGGAAAATTGCGGAGAACTTGTGTCTCAAATCGAGACCGCACTGTCCAAGGTCTCTGACTGGGGACGGGAAAACTTGGTCCGATTGGTTCATTGGGCAAGAGCATTGCGATGCTTAGTGTTGACATCTCCAGCGATGTTTAGTTCCGAGATCATTTGCAAGACAAGGTGAAGCAAGCGTCCAAAAAACCTGGTCTACTCAACAGAGCGAAGCAGTTCTTCGCTCTGTTGAGTAGACCAAGCAAGGGTTGCTGCTTTACAAGTCGCAAGTTCGGCCCCATGGAGTACCGCTGCCATCTCTGGGCGGGTGCTTGGCCCATTTGACTCGTTTCAACGACGAGCTGTGAGCGTTCATAGGCTAAAGTGAACGCTTACTATCAGGCGAAACTTGTTTGCCTCCTTAGTGGTATTAAAAAAAATTAAAAACTACTGAAATTATTATTGATAACAAAGGAATCGAACGAAATCAACGAATATCTAAACGATAAGCTGATATTGTAATTTTTTTTCATTTCATTTGCATGTCATTTATTGAACGATGTGTTTCTAGGTATATTAATTTGTATTTCGTATAATGTTTGTTAAAAAATTAATGCATTTATTAGCTTTTAAGGTATATAGACATGACAATTTAGTTAGGTATTTTGAGGATAAGATAAAAGTCTGAAGTAAGTTTTAAAAGAATGATATGATTTGTATACAACTTTATAAACTATTACCGTTTTGGAATTATGGTGGCGTTCTAGAAAGAAGATACGGTGAAAGAAACTCTCCAGCCAACCTTCTTTTAGATTTTTAATAGAATAGCAAAAGTTTATACGAGACATGAAGTATATGCTTATTAAATCTACGTTTTAAGTAAAATCGTAAATAAAAGTTTTGAGACTTCTCAGATTTGCAAGCTATTTATAATATAAACTTTAATAACTGCAAGAATACATATATTACTACTTAAAGTACCTTAATACTTTAATGACTGTTTCAGCCAAATGCCACAAAGTGCTAAACTCTTAGCTATGTATTACTAACGTTATATTAATTTAACATTTATTCTATTACAATTTATACATAATTAAAAACAACAAAAAATATAATCTCCTACATATTTGTACGTTATTCTTTTTTTAATACTAAATTCATATTTAGTTTTGGCAGCGCAATGACGGTTCCGCACATATACTGAACAACTATTTTTAGTAAAGTTGCGAAAACATGAAGCAATTTAATAAAATAATAAAAACACAATAAACTCGACTAACTAATCATTTATTTCTTATAAAAGTTATAATTAACATATACATTGAAATTGGTACAGTTTTTTAAAATAACTGGGGTAGTTTTAGGTTGCATATTTACTGTTTGAGACAAACTATTATTAATTTCGTATGATTGTTCATGTATATTTGTCAAAGGTGTTATACAATGGCGTTTGCTAGTTGATGGAATTGGATCTGATGAATTATCATTATCAACGAAGGTAGATGGACGAACGTTCTCTTCAGTATTGTCATGTGAAGGAGACGGACTGGACTTTAAATGAATGGATTGTGTGATTTTTTTCCCAATTTCTAGTTTGTTGTTTAATGAATCAGCAATATAGCCTTCTGCAACTTTGTCTGACTTCCAACCTCCTAGTCGCTTTAAGGACGTCAAATTGGCTCCTGAATCTGCCAATAATGTAGCAGAGGTCCTCCTGAAGCTGTGTCCAGTATAATACTGAGCATCCAGCAAACCAAGAAACGTAGCTATTTCTTTTGGCATATTACCAAATTTGTTTATCCCGATTGCTTTAGCTGTATACTTCTCTTTTTGATAATTTTGGAAAAAACGGTCGGTTTTTGCTTTTTGGGACCGCTGGATTCATATATTTTTGCACTATTCTAAGAAAATCTCCTTCAACCATAAAGCTTCTCGGTATCTTATTTTTTGTATTCGGAATCTTGATTAGTAGCATTATACCATGGGCTTCAATACCTTTTAAAGTAATATTGGCTAACTCCTTTCTGCGGCAAGCTCCAACAACGCCAAAAATCAGCGCAACCTACAAAAAAAGGGATTTGATTAATAATTTTTTAAATAATATATTGACTGTATTTTACGATTTCGTAAACTGAATACTAAAGAAAAATATAAGTATTTGTGCAATTATACTGAGTTCCGGTGGTGTTAATTCAAATAAAATATCGTCGAAATTACTCATTTTGTGCAACAACCAACTAAACTCACAAAGAAAATTTTTAGAAAATGGCGCCAACCGTAAAAAATATAAGCAGAGATTTCTTTTGTTTTCTTCACCCATTCTGGGCAGGCAAAGGGAACTATGCTCATACAGCCAAGTCTTCAGTAGAATTTTTTATTGATATTAAATAAAAAAGAAATGTAATGAGATGAAATGAAATAAAACTTAATCTAACTCATTGAATCAAATCATTAAATCTGATATTGACACAGATAAGTAGCTTCTTTTTAATAATATTTGAAAGAATCATAAAAACTTCTATGAATTTTTTTTGGTAAAAACTTCGTGGTTGGTTTTTTTCTTTGTAATAGACATTAATTTGACAGTAGGGAAAGAGAACGCACGAGTTCGGAAAAGGTAAAGAAAAAGCTCGAGTATGTAATAGCCCACATCCCGAATGCTATACGTCTCTGCAATACGCCACTTTTTGAGCAAATGTATTAAAAAATAATTATTCAAAGCACAATAAAGTCCATCACGCGCTGAGTCTAATAAGATTTTTTTTTTGTAATTGCAAAATATTTGTACGCCTTAATATGCAAAACATAGTGCTCTAAAGAATATATATCACAACATTTTTTTTTATACCACAAGGGTGGCAAACAAGCTTGTGCTCCGCCTGATAGTTAGCGGTCACGGCAGCCTATGGACGCTTGCAACAACTGGGGCATCACTCGCGAGTTGCCGACCATTCGAAAATCTAATAACTTCTTCCTTGAAGAACTTCATACCCTTAGAGAAATATATATAATAATATAAATAGTCCTTAGAGAAAACCTTAGCAGGGAGCTCATTCCACAATTTCTCTGAAACCGCACTGAACGTGATCATTTGGGTTCTAAGGTGTTTGAATCTGAATCCACTGTTACCTATATTTGACAAGTAAATGTTTCTTTTCATGTAGTATTGTTACTACGCATCTTATTGTATTGGTACTACTCATCTTATTGTCAAATCTCGAGCAAGCTATGAATAGACAGATTTTTATTAATTATTTTAATTTCTGTTAGGTAGCTGCAACAGCCACGTCGTCGGAACAGCGACAGCGACAGCGACATCAGACGAAGAACTGATAACAGTAGCGTCGCCAACAAGTAGTACCCTTCAGGTAATATTACATTGATATCAAATAAAATCAATCTTTTATTCAATACAAGCTTCTGCCAGCGGCTTCGCCCGCCTTAAATTTCGTTATCGGCGTCGGTTCTTACGGCAACTCCTCAATTATAAAAAAAACAAACTATCAAATCTTTCTTTTTTAATGGTATAATACATTCGTGTCTGTAAAACCATGGAAATACACATACAAAATTTCAACCCAATCGGTCAAGCCGTTTAGAAGTTGACACACCGACAGCAGCGCCACCTACCTACTACAACAGTGAAACACGTCAATCTAGAGCCTAAGGGCAAATACCATTTTTATGACGTTAGCTTTAAAAATAACAGATTCCTATACAAAATTTCAACCCCCATTATACTCCCTTAGGGTCCGTATTTTGCAAAATCCTGTCTTAATGTTAACCTACCGGGACCACTTGTATTTTTAAGTCATCCAGGAAACCATCGAAATACCCAATTTCAACCCAATCACTTCAGTTATGTGCAAAAGATAAGTACAGAAGGATAACTCTTGCTTCCGTTGTCCTATTACCCGCTTTCTCGTAGGAATGAAGCATTATCCCGCGGTAAAAAGTAGCATATATTCATCAGGGATAATGTCGGCTTCTAATGGTAATACGTATTTGTTATACAAGTGAGTAAAAGCGTTTTTTGGTAGAAGTGCCGACTTTAAATACTGAGAATAGCGAGGGATTTAAAGCCACGAGACCGAAAAAATTTGCTCACGCGTCCAACATACAACTTTTCGCCTCTACCAGCGAGACAAATATTTTCACGTGACTTTTAAATTCGGCATTGGAGACTTTTTGTCTTAATTCGTCTGGTGTCGGAGAAAAATCTTCGTAGCTTGTATAGCTCATTCTTCAAACAAAACAGAACTATTAATTAAATAAACATTCTATTTTACTTTGTTTTTTTTAAATTGAGGTTGCGTTCGGAATTGTACCTACTACAACCTCTGTCATTGCTATCAAAACAACGTATGATATTTTTTAAGTTAGCTGTATAAACTTTTAATTATACTAATAATTTATAAAAACTCACTTAAAAAACGAAAAAATGCTATTATTCTTAATTAAAATGAACATGATTAAGTATTTGTCCCAAAATTTGTTTCTGACCAGTCATTGTATGGTTTTTTTTTCATCATCGGGTTGATTTCAAAAGTCAATGTTCGAACAGTGAATTACTTTGCCTCACTAGTGAGCAAAATTCGATTTTGCTCACTGACTTTGGACAGCAAAACTATCCTTTTAGTGCTGGTAAGGTGAAAAGGAACTTTTCAAATCGGTTCAGTAGTTTCGGAGCCTATTCAATACCAACAAACAAACAATCAAATCTTTCCTCTTTATAATATTAGTATAGATGACCAAAAGAATACGAACATATCTTAAAGTAAAAACAATATTTTTTAACAGATACATAAACCGACTTCAAATCCACTAAAAAGTTAAATGACGGTTTTTGGCTAGCAATTCTTTCAAAAAAGATGGATTTTGCTGAAATTTTGACAGTAATAGGGAATAACCCAAGAAGCAAAATCTACCCTATGCCAAGGTGGGCTTTTTCGCGGGGGGTGAATAAAACCCCAACTAGGGGTGGCAATTAAAAAAAAACTCCAGCAATCGATAGAAAGATGGATTTCAAGCTAAAAATGTTCTATAAAAGTTTTTCGAAAAAGCAATACTTTTTGAGATATTCGTGATCGAAAATGTTTTTTGATGACTTTTCACATATAACTCATAAACTATTGATTTGATCAAAAAATATGTAATTATCAAAATGGTAGGTTATGAAAAATAAAAGAATTTCATTTTTATTTTTTAATGTAGACCCAATACAAACAATTTATAACGACAAATTTACAGATTTCAACATTGAATTACGAAAAAACGATACGTTTTACGATGAAAATGCTCAGAATCTTTATTAAACTACATTAAAAAAACCTTTAAAATGCGTTTTTTAAAGTTATCTTGCATAAAAACTAACGGAGCTATCACGAAATAAAGTTGGTTTTATTTTTTTTACGAGAAAAATCAACAATGAAACGCATCTCATTATTACCCTAATTGGATTTAAATGTTACAAATGTACAAATGACTTTATCTTAACATTATAAATGTTACAAATGTACAAATGACTTTATCTTAACATTATAAATGTTACAAATGTTCAAATGACTTTATTTTAACATTATAAATATGATCCAAAAGTTTGACCGATTTAAATTTAAAATGCTTATTTTTGAAAAAACTTATTATCCAAATGAACTAAGTATTTTTGAAATATTCAAAAAAATTGACTTTTTTCAAAGTAACTCCGAAAATAAACCACATACGTAAAAATTGCTAGAGTATAAAAAGTTAGCATTTTCATTCAAGAATATTTTATTTTTTTACTGTAGCTTAAAAATTCTTCGAGGTATGGCTTGTAAAACTTAGCATTGATACGAAATCAGTACCGCCCTTGAGCCCTTTCACCGTTTACCTTCATAAAATTAACGGTTTGAGAAATATAAAACTTACATGAGCTTATAGGCGATAGAATTCCCTACAAAATCCTTTTTTTTTTTTTTCTAGAGGAAAAAATGCATCCGAGAAAACTTAAAAAAAACCAAACGCATTTTGGAACAGATAAATGCCTATACTATACATGTATATTAAGACTGGGGTATACGCCAACGACCTTGCTCGTTTGAGCGAAGCTAGTAAAAATGCACCCGCGCGACCCATCAACCTATTTACGCAGTCGAACTTAGACTCGTCGCGCCGGCGCGCAGTAAGATATTTCAAACGCAGCGTATAAGAATAGAGCCCGCATACGTTGCAAAAATTTAGGACAAGTAAAAGTAAATGTTAAATTATGATTCAAATTAGGCAGTGTGATTTAAAGTTATTTAAGAATCCGTACTATTATTATAAATAAAAAAGTGTGTCTGTACGTTCGTTGGTTTTCTCTTTCATCTAGGCTAGAGAGCTAGAAAACGACAAGATTTTTTTGCACAGATTTTTTTTTATCCTGACTGAAACAAACATGCAGGAGCATTTTTTTTTGCATTCTTACAGTACTGCCCAAAAAAGAAGTGTAATGTTTTAAGTGTTCATGTAGGTATGTATGTACGTATGTTTGTTTTTTTCTTTATACCACCAAGGTGGCAAACAAGCTTACGGTCCACCTGATGTTAAGCGGTCACCGTAGCCTATGAACGTTCGCAATACCAATCTAATCACACCTTTCTTGAAGAACCCCATGCTGTAGTCCCTGGAGGAAACCTCGGCAGGGAGTTCATTCCATAACCTTAACACACTATGTATTAAGTCGACGGCAACTGATCTAAAATTTAAAGAAAGTAGACAATACATTGTTATCATCATACATTTCAATTCATTTCAACTGTCTAGCTATCACGGTTCATGAGATACAGCCTGGTGACAGACGGATGGACGGACAGCGAAGTCTTAGTAATAGGGTCCCGTTTTTACCCTTATATATATAGAATTTAAAATAAAAACAATAAAATATCTTTTGGCTTTAAAAAAATTAAATCAATTTATTGTTTCATAGTAATGCAATTACCCATGTGCATTGCAAATAACTTTTTTTTGAAAGTTGGGTGCAACAGTATTTTTTTTATTAATTTGTGACTAGGGCATGAATATCGGAATCTCGGATTGTCGTAACTCCGGAATCTCAGGAGGCTTTGTCCGATATTATAGTTCCGATACTAGATGGTCTAATATCGGAATTAGTAAATTTTTCTAACTGGGATTAAATAAAGCGTAAATGTCGCTAGCCCACGCTTCTTTGTACGTGAAATGTAATTTTATCTCATTAACCCTTAACTAGCAGTTAAAGAGCTACCATACATAATTCATTCATCCATTGCGTTTGGTTCATTCACACAAACATGAATATAACTAAAAGAGTTAGTGATTTGGAAGAGGTCAAATAGGCTATACAAAATTGATAGCAGGAGTTCACAGCATCAAAATATCTTCTAGTATCGTGCTTTAGTAAACTACACATTTCCCAATAAATTTGGAAGGAAATAGAAAAATGTTACCATTTTGATATTTTGGGATTTCTTATAAACCTATTTACGAAATGTAAAATTAAAATTTTAAAAACCTCCCGACACAAAAATAAACTCTAAAAAATAACAAATAATATTTTAAACCTATTATAATTATTATCGTCACATATAATATGTAAGTTCAAATATTTTTATTTTTTAAGCGTCATCGCGTCGGGGGACCGTGAAGTTTATAAAGTATTTTTCCAACAACAGTTCATTAATTATTACGAATTAGTGCGACATGCAGCGCGGGGGCGACCCGAACAGGCAGACATGCGAGTCGATTTTGCGAATTTGTCGGAGTAAATTCTTTTGTTGCAATCTGCGACTACTCCTGTTTTTCTCACATAGCGGTCCCCGACGCGACGCGACGCGACGTGACGACGCTTAGGAAATAAAAATATTTGAACTTACATATTATATGTGATGATAATAATTATAATAGATTTAAAATATTATTTGTTATTTTTTAGTTTATTTTTGTATCGGGGGGTTTTTAAAATACGACTGAACAAATTTTCATGAAACATAAACACAACTAAGAACACTCGGAATAAAATTATCTATGACACAAAAAAAAACGAAAATCGGTTTATCCGTTCGGGAGCTACAATACCACAGACAGATACACAGACAGACACGTTAAACCTATAACACCTCTCTTCACCTTAGAAAACTATGAGTCTATCGAATACAGTAATACACATATCTTTCATCATAATTGGCTCTCAATGTAGAAAGTGAGTGTGTTTTCTTATCTATGTGCGTGTATTTTTATGGCAGGATTTAAAGTTAACTTTAACACAAAATTGCTGAATATTTTTAACAATGAGCAGGATTCAAAGTTACCTTTAAGATAAAATGACTCAAGATTTTTAAGAAAACACTATTAAGAAAAAAGCATGCTTTCTAAAAATTGTTATTTTGTTTTTCATCACACTCACTTGTGTACAGTGTTATGACATGCAGACAAATTTATGACATGCAGACAAAGTTATGACATGCAGACAAAGTTATGACATGCAGACAAAGTTATGACATGCAGACAAAGTTATGACATGCAGACAAAGTTATGACATGCAGATAAAGTTATGACATGCAGACAAAGCAGATGTTAAGCCCTTAATTACTTCCATAGGTTGTTTCATTGTAAATTTTACATTCAAGGCAAAACGGGCATTCATAGAACCCACGGGCGATAATGACATATAAAATCTATCCTGTGCGCACCGCGCGCGCTCTACGAACTTTATCTACCAAGTATGTTATTAAGCGTCGGTAGTTCAAGATATGAACTACGTGCCAAGCGTTAACAAACAAGTTTTAACTTTTTAATTCATAAATTCTTTAAAATTGTTTTTTATTCTTATGTTTCCGTCATTTTAATTCTGTTTTTTTTATTTATTTATTCGTAATTGTGATGAAAAACATTCTGTGTATCACGGGCAACCGAGAAATTACAAACTCGAGTTATTTAAGCCTGCCCTCAGCCTTAGCCTTCTAAATAGTCGGTAGTTTTCTTTTCCTTATCATCTTTACTTTTACTCGATCCATTTGTTTCGAATTGTTGATTATTTTATTAAGGTTGATTTTGAGTTTTTTAAATTTAAGAGCAGAGAAAGAGATCCTACGAACACACTTACAAAAAAATGTATATTAGTAGTTTTATTCTCTTGTAAGTCGAGTGTAGACGTAGCGTTGAACATGGAGCAAAATAAGTGTGCCAGGATCGAAACAGGTAAAAGTTGTTTAGGAAACCCTCTTAGTAAACAGGCGTGATGTTATGTTATGTGTGTATTATGTAGTTCGTGATTCCTTTCTTGCTTTATTTTACTTAAGTTAATTTTGAGTTTTTTTATTGATTTCTAGAGTGGTATAATGAGAAATTTGATAGTTCATGTTATTATACATATAGGTCGTTAACTAAGTAAATTTATGCTTATATCTTTTATTAAAATGCTTTCAGTTTAATATTGTTTTGACTGTTTCATCATCATCATCATGAATTGATCAAAATTGATAACGATTATTTAAACGGTAATTCTCGACCGAGCAAACTTTGCTTCATCAAAGTGATCTTTGATGTATAACTTTACCAAGCAAAGTGTAACTTACCTATTTGGTCGGTTATTAACATTTCTATGATCATTATAAACTACAACACACTACTAGAGGCATAAGGACGTCTGTTTGTTTTTTATATTGATTTGTTTGTTATATATTTTATTCTGTTTTTAGTATAAATTGTTATAGCGGCAACAGAAATACATCATCTGTCAAAATTTCAACTGTGTAGCTATAACGGTTCATGAGAACAGCCTGGTGACAAACAGACAGACCGACAGCGGAGTCTTAGTAATAGGGTCCCGTTTTTACCCTTTGGGTACGGAACCCTAAAAAGTACAACAACATAAACATATATTTTCGGGGCAACTATTTGGAATAAAAAGGGTTTTTATATCTTATGAAATCCTTTCAGTTATCCCTGAGACTCAGTGAAAAATCAGTTCACCTCATTGCTTCGTTGCAACGTAAAGGAATAAATAGTTCTTTTCTTTCTTACGACTTGATATTATTATTTTTTATTTTTAAATCAAAACTTGGTCAAATTAAAACATTTATCAACAATTGATATAGCCTAATGTGAAATAATTTTTACAATCGATGCAATAGGTGGCAGAGCAGAGTCATCCGTAGCCCGCAGTACGTGGACCCATACGCGCCAACAAACAAATTTTACCTCTTTATAATATTTTACTAGATTAAATATGTAGGTATAATTAAAATTTACTAAACATTTTACAAAATGCATGTAGGTACCTATCTTAATTTGGTTGGATGTTAGATGGTAGGTATTATCAAAATTATCTGTACTACCAGTGACAATATCAATAGGTACTGACATTCTATATACTTATATATAATAGGCGAGTTTTTGTACCTTTATTTTTGTTCTTGAGTTTTGCACTTTGTTTCAAAAAAAAAAGAATAGGTAGTAAAAGTTTCTGAGGTTCTATTTTGATAAAAACATAAAACTTGTTAAAAAAAGATGTATGATGACAAATTTCTAATATAATTTTCACTTACGTCAGCGTCGACAAAATTCCGCGGACTTTGTTTCTTTATCAAGTAGATTTCATTGTTACCAAGGTAGGTATCTATCTACCTCAGTTAACTGATTGAGTCTCCACCGCCGCTTTATCTGTCGGCTGTAAATCCGTACCTATACCTACATTTATTGTAAAAATGCGAAAATACAAATCAATAAATAGGTACTAGGCCATTATGTTTTTAGTCTTCTTTTTTCGTCTTCTGTTACATATTTTTCGTTAAAAAAAAATTCTTGTTTGTTACCCATTGTTATTACTATACTAAACTTTATAAAAATGACTAAATTCGTGTCCAATTAATGTTTGTAATAAACACTATACACAAATAATAATATATGTATAACTAGTAGATACGAGCAAGTACGTAAAATAAATTAAAAGTTAATTTTAGACGTCCTAAAAAACTAAGTGTCCTCTCACAGTAAGCCGCAGTTGCACCAATTACCTAAAAGCTTAAAAAAAACGAGTTGCACTCCGGGAGTGCCGGCAGAAGTGAAAACCTGTACACACGATTCGCGCTTAACACTCAAATATGTCACAAGACATGTCTTTGACATTGTCAAGAAATAATAATGTTTGTTTATTTACTTTTTTGACGTAGTATATTTGACATCGCAATCTGTCATAGAATTAAAATTCCATATCCAACCTCCCTGTACTACTCATAATCGCGAATACTAAAAATAAAAATTATAATAGGCGTGGCATTACGGTTTCCGTCTTACGAATTTCCACGATTAGGACACGTGACCTGACGCGAATTTATCATTTTTTACCCATACCAAAAAAAGTGCACAACGCCGCTAAAGAAGTTTTCACTTCAAAAAAACACTGTTTTGCGATTTTTTTTCTTAAATTATGATGTCCTTTTTCAAAATACTGTTCGATTGTATGTTTAGATTATGTTTTTCCCTAGCCTATGTTTTTTTTTCAGCTCTGTAATTAGTGCCACTTCTTTAATCTAGAATAAGTAAAATAGACCTTTTTTGAGAATTCCGCGTAGATCGTCGTCTTAGTAGAAGGGGCCTTATAGCCCAAAGGATATAACAATGTAATTTTTTGGTGAGATATTATTTAAGGGATGAAAATTTGGAAAAAACATGTTCTGAGATAATAAACTCAAAAAATTAATAATTTGTTAATAGGGGTGGTTTTTAGGGGATGAAAACTAATTATAACAATTCCCTTAATAATTAATTAATTTATCAAAATAAGAAATAAAATATATAGAAAAATGTTTTTTTTTTTTAATTTTATGTCAAAGAGGGTGTTTTAAAAGGGCGTAAGGAATAAAATAGGGGTCGCAAAATCACAAATAGTTTTTAAAACTATATAACTATCATTAATGAAAAGCTTTATACGTTTTTTCATTCCTTTACCTTCTATTGCATACAAAGCCTTTTTTGGCTGCTAAACTTTAGTAAATTTTTCTCTACCCTAATTTTAAACAAAATTTATAATTTTTTTATAGTAATATTAGGAAGTTCAAACTGAATCAAAACGCAATTTTTATTTTGTATGGCTAACGTCGTATGTCATTATAATCTCACTTTTCTCCGGTGCGTACGCAAAGTCGTTCATAGTAAAAATTTTTGCAGCTTTGTGAGTGGTAATTATATAGAAAGAGTAAGAAAAATTATTTTTAAAAATGTAAATAATGTTCTACAAAGCCTCTGTTTTGACCCCTATCACAATTTATTCAAAATATTTGTTTCTTATACTTCATTTTCTACGGGAGCCATTTTTGGCAGAGCACCACGACCTATTTTTTTAGGTCCTTTTCTGTAGGTATATTAGCGTTAGGTACTCTGCTCATCCTAACGGTTCCTAATGGCAGCAATCCATTCTTATACAGGTAAACTTGCAATTTTATGTTATTGAACTAGGTATCGAAAACTATTTGAGGTTTACATTACGAGGCACAGTAGATGTGAGTCGTGTAACAACGTTTGAGCTAACACCAAGATCTGGTGCATCACTTGGAAAACGTTGCTTAGATCACCAGCAAAAATATCGAAATCATAAATGACCCATAAACACCACTCAACACTTGATTTTTGTACCCCCTCTTATGAGGATTAGCTGGAAAAAAAGTACTCTGAATGCACGGGAAGCCATTTTAGGCGTACTTAGCTTACTTCATCGTAACTGCATATCAACAATCCCGGTACACCTACCTCGTCAAGAGGAGATATTCCTCGTCAACCAGAACGGGCACTCCTACCAGTAAAATTAATCCTTCTCACCTCGGAAAAGCGCACGGAAAACCCCAGAAAGAGTTCAAGACCTACCTCTAGTTCTATTCAGTAAGCTTAGACAAAATTGAACATTTAGCGATTCACCAAAGGAATCGTCAATTATGCCAGAATTATTGTTCTTGGCGTTCTTATATAAAATGTGAGTAATGTGATGTTTTTTTTTGCTTAAATAAGAAAAGAAACTGTTTAAGAGAATTTCACCTTGTATGAGTTTTGGTATTCGTTGTGCATTAGAAGCCAAAAATGGCAGACTCAACCACAGACGTTATTGCATGGGAAGCCAATTTTGGCTTTTTTTTTTTCCAAAATAAGAAACTTATTTTTCATTTTACTTTATATTTTGTTTTGTAAGCCTTATTAAAACAAAATAAAACATAAAAATATTTTTTTTCTTTTTAATTTAATAATTCATGCAATAGAGGGTTAAATGCCTAAATTTGTGAATTTATCAATTTTTGTCAATTAGGGGTAGTATTGACCCCTTAAAGTCAAAAGCACACATCGGCATAGGGTAAATTTTGAAGTGGATGGTAAGTAGAGCTTACAAGGCCGGACAAAAATGATGCCCTACTCCATAGGTATAAACAGCTTGATGACAGGATGAACGCCATTCGAGATATATGAGATATGAGTAAGCCATTGTGGCAAGGAAGAGGATGTGGCTAAGCTTATGTACCACAGATTTGGACCAGGCTGAGGACCTTTGTGACCAAATAGTTATTAGGTTTGCACAGATTTGTCACGCTGAGTCTAAGACCGTTGCTCCTAAGGACGAATTCGAAAACTTTGTGGTGGCCACTCAGGGGGTTCTTCTTTGCCAAATTTGGACCTGCTAAAAATTTAAAGCGATTTAGCAGAGTGGCAGTCGTTCATAAACAGGTTCAATAGCTTTATTGACAATCGGTCAAATCTAACCGTTTCGCAAAAGTTTTCATATTTGCTGGGATCAACCGCCGGAAGGCCATATGACATGATTAGGCATTTGTCTCAGGATGATGCCGGTTATAGATTTCCCGGGATTTATTGTTTAGACGGTATGGCAATATTAGGCAAATTGCTCATACTTTTGTTAGCGCGTTATTGCAGTTGCCTACCATTTTAGAGGTTGCAAACCTGAGGCGAGAGCTGTTTACCCTATGGTAGTTGCAGTTAATGGACTAAAGGGATAAGGGCTTCAGGTAGATAAGGATTTTCTACTTGTCTATTTGGCCCTCTACCGTCTCACACTAGAACTAAGGAACCAGTTTGAGTTTATTTGTGGCGGTGAATCAGCCACTATTCTTCCTACCGTCTCCGATATGGATAAATTTCTTAAAGATGTGTGTCGGAGCTGCTCTTCTTCAGCCACGCAGAGCTTCACAAGCACCACGCCAACTGCCCCAAAGGGCCCCTGCACCCCAACCTCCCAATTTCGAGGGTTATTGGGACAGCGGCCAGACAAACACCACCACAGCCAAGCGGTCGTAAGCCGAACCACTTTTTGGCTTCGTGCCCTGCATTTTCAAAGTCATGGCTGTCGAGATCTTTTTCTCAAGGGAAAATCAAATGAAAGATTTTCGTAAGTCCGTAATAATTTTTTTCTGTTACCACTTTTTTACAATTTTATAAAACTATTTTCTATATTTCCGTTCCAAATTATAACTTTCGAATTACCATGAAGTACCGAATTTTTGTTTTTTCTGTCGTCGGTACCAAAATATTATTACCAATTTCCCGTCTATCGCTGTCATATATTTTCCTCGTGAAAATACGGTTGTATCGTTATCAAATTATTCAATTACACAATAAATAATGATGAATAATGTAACAGGAAACTGTAAAAGCCGACCCGTAATACGTTGTAATTTCTTCCACGTATGTTTCAAACAAGTTGTTCAAAATACAGTTATAACAAGACTTGTTACCTGCGTCTAGGGTTTGTGGCTTAACCTAAAACCTTCTAATAAAATTCAATGTCGGTACTCTTTGATAGTATCAGCTTCCTTTGAAATTAATTTCTTTTCTTCTTGTGATTTTTGATATTCTCAAATCACGGCATTTAAATATGCACACAATTAACATCATTCTTTTTCAGAATTTTAATTGTTTTCGCGTCTTCGAAAAAAACTCTTGACATATTTTTATCTTTTTCTATCTCAATCTTTCAAATCTCAAATTTAAGAGTAAAAAGTAAGTATGTCAACATGAATAAGTTTGGCATTTCTTGCGTGGATATAGAAATAACATAAATTATGGAATTAATCACGCAAAAGGAGAACTAAAGCTATTTACATATAAAAAATATATAACTAAACAAATCACTTGCTACAAAGTACCGCTGTATGGAGTGTTTAGAGTCGGGGCATATGATACCTGATTGTGGTGCACCTGAATGTGCCGATTGTGGGGATCATCACCACCGGTTATTGTGCAGATAAACATAGGCTGGTTTGCAACCCCTGAGTTTATCCAGGGATTACCGGCTCAAAGTAGAAGGATTAGAACTGGGGCCCCTTCGCGGGTTAGGGACAGTGGGTCTCCCCCCTCTTCTCCACCTCACTTTCCCTCCCTCTTCACGTTGCTCACCCTCTCGTGCACGGCCTGCTTTTGGGTAGAGCTCGCCCTCGAATACGAGCACCTTTGACCTCACCTAAGTGGGCTACGAATGACGGGGGCCCTTCACCCTCCTGTTCTCTCCTAGTATGCGAAAAGTATGTTTTGCGTCCCGACCTTAAGAGTCCTCATCATTTTGGGCAGGAAGCGAACACAGGATACAGGAGGTATTCGTCACCTATTGCAAAGTGCCTGAGGTTGGGCTATTATCCGCCTCAATTTAATAGGTCCAGACACTATCGGCCCCTTCCTTCGGCGCTAACGAAGCGTCCACCGTATGTACCACGGTTGGATCTTCCACCGCCACAATTAGGTTCACCGCCTGCTAGTCCACCACAGCAATGACTAGATGTAGCGAGTACATGTTTCTCCTTTGGTACCAAATTAGCACCACTAACAGTTGTGCACCCCACTGCACGGGTTCGAGCCTTCTCGTCTTGTGTCGTCTTTGTGGTGGTACAAGCATTACTCGATTCGGGTTCTCAGGTTGCTTATTATAGACCTCTTTGGTAAGGAAGCTGAAGTGACCATCGTCTCCGGATGCTGATTCTATTCGAGGCATTGATGGCCTTAAAATCTCGAGGCTTAAAGGTCAGGTTTCCATTGTTGTTTCTCCTCTTCATAATTCTCTCATTCGTTGGACTATTTCAGCCATGGTGATGGATGACGTCTTGGGTTATCATCCCCAAACTTTGCTTACGCCGGAAATTACTAAGTTGACAACGGGTCTGGCGTTGGCTGATCTTGATTATCATCTTCCTAGTTCGGTGGATCTACTCCTCGGTGCCGATTTTCTGGGTTGCAACTTAGGACCGGCTAAGCTTCTTCAGACCGGTGGGTTGGTGGCATTTTCCACAGGTTTGCTCATGCCATTGTGATGTAATGCAATTATATATAGAATGCTTTGACTAATAAACAGTCAGTCACAAGTCAACTGTTGTCTTATTTAGACCTCCCGACGTCTCTTATGACGTCACATGGTGACCGTGACAGTTGCTAACTGTGCAACACGATTAGCCAGGACAAAGCGAACGTTCGCGCCGTCAGGTCGCCTGCGGGCGGGCCTCGTGCCGACTAAATGAAATCGCGACTCAAAAGATTCCACGAACTTTGTGCTCATTGTGAACTATTTAAAAAAAGCATTACGTGTGAACCCCAATATGAGTTAGTGCAAATTTAATGTAAAGAAAATATATTAAATAATTTGAGAAGAAATTACTTTAAAATATGAAGAGTTAGAAGAATTTAATTACAGAATAACGAAGATTAAGAAGAAATTGCAATTTTTAATATGATAATTAAAAAAAAATTTTCTTTTATCAAAATGGGAGAAAAAGGCGGCTAATCAAGAAACTAATAATTTGATACAAGTAAACAATAACATTAATACGAGTTGACAATTGTGATTACCGTTTTAGCATTGTTAATAATAATATTATGTTACTTCGTGGGAAAACATAATGCAAGCATGTTATAAAAAGTCGGTAAACAGACATGTAAATCGTGCATTTATTGAACGTCTTCATCAAAGGCTTTCCTTCAGAAGAGGCCAGCCAGTGCCTGAAGCTAGACAAGAAACATCAGTGGTGTGAGAAGTTTCCAGGAGCCGGGAGACGTTCGAGTCCGGGACGATTTGCAAAGTTGCTGGGAGTATTCCAGTCAATAATGAAAATAGTGATTTCAAAAGACTATATTGCGTAACTCCGTAATCGCGTAATTCCGTAACCGCGTAAAGCTAGTCAACGGGGCCAGCTTCGCTCAACGTGCACCGCGCCCCTAGCAAGAGCGATGACCGCAACGGCCCACCAGCGCATAAGCACCTACCTGTGCGCGACTCTACCTTCAAAACCTTTAAAAAGGAAAGGTTAAATTGTAAGGTATAGTTTTAAATATGTTTGTGTCAATTTTGAATATGTGGACATTTATTTTTCAATTTTACTATTTTAGTTTTGTACCTATAACTAAATATTTTATTTAATTTAATTTTTCTGTTTGTTTATTAACCTTAATAAGAAGTAATATGAATATTATTTGAGTAACTTAGTGAATGGAGCAAAAGCTTCTTGATGCTGAAGATGAGCTAAATGAGCTTATATGAGTATATACTTTGTTTAGAAGATGAAATAAAAAAAAACTTAGATTTTATATTATTAGAAAAAGTTAAGGTTTGCTATAATAGAATTTTATGTCCTCGTCGTCTGAGAATTCGTCAGATAGAAGGTTGGTCGAATAATAATAACTATAAAATGGAAAGGTTTAATTTAAAAACAGCGTCATCGCTAATCCCAATTTTAGATGGGAAACAAGACACGGTATTTAAATTAATAGACTCGTATGAGTTATATTTATCGTGCATCGAAAAGTCAGACGAAAAAATATTAATAAAATTTATTCTAAAAACGAGATTGATCGGTTCTACTAAATTAAAATCGCAGGATAGTTACGAATCTCTCAATGATTTAATAGGGGACGTTAGGAAATATTTATTAACAAAGAAATCGGCAACTTCTCTACAAGCGCAACTTAATAATGCGTACCAAAAGAACTAAAGCGTAGCCCAATATGGCACGTATCTTGAAACTCTATTTGTCGAATTAACTATTGCCCAATCGGACGGTATTAAAGAAATATATAAAAAATTTCATTATTAGTAATTTTATTTGGTTTTTTTTGGAAAAAAATTAGAAAATTGTAAATTTTAAATTTTTTTTCGGGAACCCCCGAAATGTGATGTAATACAATTATATATAGAATGCTTTGACTGGTAAATTCTTCACTCGCCTCCCCTTCTTGCCGAACCAACCTGGCCTCGGCCACTCCAAGATGCAAGCCGAAAACGGTTTTCTTTCCATTGAGACAACCATCCAGCGACGTCTACGTCGGCGATATCTACGGAGGCCTCTGCGATTGAGGAGGCATTGATTCTCCACAATGATCCAATTGGAATCTTCCATGCCGGTCGATATGAGCTTCGGAAATGCTCAGTCACATGGTCTCGATCTTGGGCCAATTTGTACCCATTTACCACAGCTACGCTTAGACTGACAGCCAGAAAGTGCTCGCCTGGCTTAAAGCTGTCCATTCATTAGAAACCTTTGTGGCGAATAGGGTTTCCATAATTTTGGAGTCTCCCGCTGCCATTTAGTGGAATGACGTCCTAAGGGAATTGAGTGCCACTGAGTGCCAGTGCCGACATTGCTTCCCGTAACGGAAGAACAGTACAATTGAATCTAGTACCTGAATTAATTCAGTCAGTAATGTTTCATAGTTCATTGATACTTGTCGCTTCGCTTGACGCTTATTAGTGGTTATCTGTCACTCAAGTTACTGCATTTGTTAATTATATGTAGTGTTTAATGTATGTGCACGGTGATATGTATTTTAACTGTAAATATATATAAAAATATTTATGTGTGCTTAAATAAATTAATAAATAATGTCATAGTTGATTGATAAGTCCTTTGGTGGCGGTACCTAGTACGTTTGGGGCTTTTTTTAAAGATTTTTACTTTTTATGTATTAGGTTAAGATATTTAAAATAGCACCAGATAGGCCTAAACGAAGCAACATTTGGCTCAGAGAATACTAATGAGAAAAAACGTTACTACTAAGTTAAATTTAGGGAACTGCGAAAATTATGGCAAATTAATTTTGTATGGTTAAATTATTTACCCTTAACAAGGTTTTCGAACTAAAGGGTTCTATACGCACACGTATATCGAATCGAATCCACATTTTTATACACTTTTACCTTTTACCGAGATTAATATTAAATACTCCTGAGACACATAGACAGACACCGAAGTTATACCAATGTTCGTTTTTACAAAATACTAAAAAAAATACAAAATTTAAAAAAGTAACTTACCTCAATTCATCCACATATAGATTGGTTCGTCTCCCAGATGAACCCGAAGTCTGATCTTCTTCTTACAAGAAAGAAGGCATAAATGTGATAGCCATCTAACTAGGACCAGCTCCCCCGCTAGGACCAGCTCCCCCGCTAGGACCAGCTCCCCCGCTAGGACCAGCTTCTCCACTAGGACGAGCAATAGAACCAGCCGCTGGGGCAGGAGACAAGGATGCGAGCTCAAGTGGCTCATTAGAGTCCAACACTTGCACTCGCGAAACATTAGGCACAAGCGGCTCACTCGAGTCTATCACTTGCACACTACACGTAGGCACCGTAACAAGCGGCTCATTTGAGTCCAACACTTGCACTACACTCAACTCTTCAGGCGATGCTGCAGAACTCGACGCCATGGTAGTCACACAATTTGTTTTCGACAGGAGTACGTAAAAATCGATCTCAACTGCGCGAAGTACAAACGATGACTGACTCAGTGTTGTAAAAGAGAAAATTTTTAAATCGGGAGATTTGCCAGATAAAAATCGGGAGAAATCGGGAGATTTACTACTTATCTATTACTTTTTATCTTCATACTACCTCTTACGTGTTAGTTTAAAAACATTTTACCGTCAATATTAAAAATAAACTTACATAATATAGTGTACTTTTTGAGAATCTATTTATTATATTTCAATTCAAATTGATTTAATAATTAATCTTTTCGGGAAGATCGCCATAACTATAGGTGCGTTTTGTTCACTGCTTCAATGCGTTTAATGTCATAATCCTGCCAAATTAAAAAGGCATAAATTCTGTACAACACAGTACAAATCTTGGTTCATTCGCTTTGGGAGGATTACCACATTATGTACATTATGTCGGTCAACAAAACGCCACTTATATGTGTTCTGTGGCCATAACTATTCTACGATATGAATGAACTCTAAGGTTTCAATACAATCTACTTTAGCATGCTGCAAGGTTAAAAGATCATGCAAGAAATTTCGGGAATTCCCCGTACATGGATTTTTTATGACCCCCTGGTCATACGGCTTAGACTTCTTCTTCTAAAAAAAGAATTGAATCGAACAAAATGTATGAACATAAAGTTTATGACGTCACTTATTATATGCTATTCTATGCTATGGATACCATCGCCAAGCCACTGTAGAATGCCGAAATTAAAGTTAAAACCAAAAAATTAGAAGCAAAATACCTACGTACGATGCTGTCGCGTTCGCTAATCGAGTCTTGTAATAGGATTATACAGACTGATATGAAAATTGACATGTTTTAGCTCATCCGTACTACAAAGTGCACTAGAACGGAGCGATCAGTTTAGTGACTGAATAAGAACAAGACTATTGTTCAGAGTCGTTGTTGAGCTGCGCTGGTTGGTTGGTTCAGCTCTCTTGGTCGGAGGGATTGGCTAGATTTACCGATTTGTCAACAACGCCCGTCGACCTCCGACTCGGGATTCTGAACTGGTCTTATCGCTGTCAGAACGTAAACAAGCGCTCCATATTTTAGTGCCCAATGTACGGCATCATGGGGCTTTAATAGGGGATTTTTTAGCTTTTTTAGCCATACTTCACCCATTTCTCGACGATCGCCGACTCATTCATGTAGGTGGCCGATAACGTCATGCAAACTTACCTTACGGATTTTGGTATACTCTACTTAAGCCTAAGGATAGATAGGTTGTCAGGTGACCTTACTGTTTAATTCAATTTATTCAGGACCGCCATGTGAGAAATTCTCATGCGGGACGCAGCAGTCTTCTTCCCTTACTCAAACGAGAGTTTTTAATTGTCTTGACTCGAAGGGTTATTACGAGTCTACTAACTAGTCTTCGAGTCTAGTTACTCTTTAAGTGCCGCAGCCATAAATGGGCGATTTGTCTCCTAATCGAGTAAACCCCGCTCGCGTATTTTCTACTGATGGAACTGATTTTGCAGGTCCCTTTAACATTAAGACCTCTACCTTGCGCAACGCCAATGTGGTCTAGGCATACTTGTACTTATTTGTATGTCTTGTTACGAAGGCTGTCCACAATGAGGTAGTCTCCTCTCTTTCCACTGAGGCTTTCATTGCCTGTCTTTCTCGCTTCTTTAGACCTTGTGGATTGCCAAATATCTTCCTTCTGATTGCGGCACCAACTAAAAAGGTGCTGATCTGTATCTTAGAGAAGTCCACAAGTTCCTTATTGCAAATTAGGAGGGTATGGGACATCACCTTTCCCACAAGAGAAGTGGATTTTCGATCCCCCCGCATATCCTTCTTGGGGCGAAATTTCCGAAGCGGTGGTGGCGGTAGCAAAGGCTCATGTTCGCCGCGTTGTCGGTAAGACCGCTTTCACCTTCGAGGAACTATCTACAGTATTCTGTTAAATTGAGCCAAGGCTAAACTTGAGGCCCCTCTGTCCGATTTTTTCAGACCCAAATGATTTGGAGGTGTGATCCCTGGTCATTTTTTAGTGGGTGGCCCCTTGACGGCCTTACTCGAGTATCCCTTATTAGATACTCCACTCAACCACTTTGCATGGTTTAAACTGCTGCAGCAGATGTCTCAGCGCTTTCAGAAAAGGTTTTCTTTAGTTCATCTCTTGCATCAGCGAGTGCGTTGGTCGGATAAGTCTGAACCCCCAAAAGTGGGTGATCTTGTCTCGGTCAAGGAGATGAATTTGTCGCCTCTTCTCTGGAGGCGTGGTCGTATCGTTTGACTCTTCTTTGGCTTGGATGGCGTTCCTCGCGTTGCTGAAGTTCTAGTAGACGACTTAATTCTTACGAGAGCTGTTGGCACTACGTCACGATTGCCGATTTTTTAGGGTATACAGTGTTTCAGTCAGACCCGATCTGTCTTGGGTTTTTTTCTTCAGTATTTATTTCTCACTTATTGAAAGGAAGTCAAGCGCGTATAATAACCACAGTTAACTATAGATAGGGGTATTCAAGGGTGCGATCTTTTAGTGTATTGATGTAGTGATGGGCCACGTTACGGAAAATCGGAATTCCTTCTGGGGTGTACATAATGTTTTATCAATGATGACAGGTACAATTATAACCCTAAATTGGAGGAATAAGCTAACTTACCTCAATAGTTGTTATTGTACTTAAATAGACCAAGTCTACCTGTCCTTTAGGTCCGTTTTTATTTAAGTATTGTTGTGATTTATATTTGTATGTTCATGTTGTTTGTAATGGAAAGTGTTCTTCTATGATAGGGAGGGATTTTCCAATATTTTAATTGGACGCTGTAAGAGAAAGGGAGAAAAGAAATACCCTTGCTTAGTTTCTTGCCGGTTCTTCTCACTTCAAGGTCTCCCGCCCTGTAGACTTATGAACCGATAGCGTAGTAACATTCATAAGTGCCCAATTTTTGTAGCCTAAATTAAATAAATGATATTGATTCTATTGATTGAAGGCCAACCTGTCGGCAAAATCTGCTGAGGTATCTGAGCATCGTGCCTAGGTCTTCCAGCAATTCTGCCATGACCACTATATCGGCGGCAAATCGAAGGTGAGTGACTTACTCGCAATTAATGTTGACGCCATATCCTTCCCACTCCAGAAGCTTAAACACATCTTCCAACGCAGTGAAGAACAGTTTCGGAGAAATGACGTCTCCCTGTCTCACAACTTTCTGCAGATGGATTGGTTTCGTATTCTGGTCATGTAGTCAGACAATCATTGTGGCTCTGTTCTACAAACACTTCAGTAGTTCGATGTACTGATAGTCTATGTGGCACCGCTGGAGAGACTACGCAAAAAGGTTGATTATCCTCCTCTCTCCTCTGTATAATCTGGCGCAGCGTATGTATATGGTCTATGGTACTAAAGCCTTTTCGGAAACCGCCTTGTTCAGAAAGCTGGAATTCGTCAAACCTGCGTTCGACACGATTCGTTATCACCCTGGAAAACAGCTTATAGATATGGCTCAGGAGCGAAATATGTCTTCAATTCTTAAAAAAGGCGAGGTCTCCGTGAGGTATTACCGCGCTTCTGTTCCAAGCTTCTGGCCTAGTGCCATAGAGGATAACAGAATAAAAGAGCCTCTGAAGGACTACAAAACATCAGTGCTCCACCCGCTTTCAGAAGCTCTGATGTAATTCCGTCATCGCCCGCCGCCTAATTGTTCTTTAGCTGTTTCAAGGCTATTCTAATCTCATACAAGCTGAGGTCTGGGATATCTTCGGTATAGTATGATAAAATGTTAAAACTTTTTTTTAATAATTTAAACAACAAACATCCAAAAATTAAATTTAAAAATTAATCAAAAAGAAACTTTATTCTAGGGCAACAGCGCCCTCAAATTGAGAAAATCATTAAAAAATACAAAGGTAGTTTAACTTATAATGGACAAATGTCTGAAAAAATAACTAAAACATTGCGGCGTAATGCCATGTACGTCACCTACCATATTAATATTACATTAAAAAGGACATTGTGCAATTACAAAGAACGCACAGAACATTCAAAAAATTCTGGTATATACAAGCTTACTTGCGGCAACTGCGATCCAGTTTATACAGGCCAGACGGGTCGCAGTTTTGATACAAGATACAAAGAACACATTTCAACGTACAATTTTCAAAAATCGATCAAACTTTGCGATACATCTTTTATATTCAGGACATTCTGAAAGCGATTTTGGAGTTAGAGCTGAAAATGTTCGGGGTTTTGTATGATGACATTCGTTGGACGGAGCGTAGACCTTATGAAACAACTTATTTCAAATTTGAGGCTAAGATTCAGAGTGCCTTTTACCATGCGGTGATATCTGCCAGTTTACCCTCTATAGGTCACAGAGTCATCGCGGAATATTCGCCTGTCAGAAGTCAGAGTAAAGTCAATTTCGTTTTTGGTCAAACCGTGAGGGTTTATCTACGTCAATTTTTTATGAGGTGGCTTTCTGAAGAAAGAATGCATCATAAAAAGTCCTTTTTTCGCTATAAAGTCAACCAATCGCTGGACTTAACGGTTTCGTTGCCCTACTCCGTATTTTCCCATTTTCAGCTTATCGCAATTTACAGTGCCAAGTTTTGAGTTAAAGTCCCCCATGACGACTGTGAGGCGTATTGGGGACACTTGGGGAGGTATGTATGGCTTTGTCAATATCTTCATACATAATCAATACAATCTTATCATCTGGGTGTGCCGAAGTCGATGCGTAAACCTTTATCACCTTTAGAGAATATCTCTTGGTGATTTTGAGTACAAGTTACCCTTGTGGACACACTCTCGATGGTCGTAATGTTGTTGATGAGGGCTTGTTCACCCTTCCAGAGGTAGAACAAGTTGCCGTGCTGTCTGCGGACTTCAGATAGCCTTATTATATCCCAGCGCAGCTTGTCTACTTCTTCTTCTAGCTCAACAATCTTTTCGTCATTCCTCAAAGTGCGTGTATTGAACGTAGCCAGGGCCATTCGCCCACCCGATTAGAATTCAGCTCTGGCAGTTATTTTTTTCTGAACCTCGAGGCAGCATTCAATTTCGTCTATATCTTCCACTTATGGTATCTTTGTATTTTGATAAAAAAGTTATTATCATAATAATAATAATAGAAGATTTAGTCATATGTTAGTCCATTTTAAAAACGTGTTTGTGTTACACATTGGTGCATGTCCACAGCGCAGCAGCGAGGCAGAGTTGAAGGAACGTGTGGGGGGCGGCACGGCGGGAGGAAGCGTGGCGCCGACCAAGAAGCGCGTGCAGATACTCGTGCAGGAGATATCAGTTTAAAAGAGCAGACGACGACCACACGATGCTACCCTTGTCACATTTGAAATGAGTAGGTTTTGTTTCTGGTTTTTTAAGTTAAAAATATAATCTTATTAAAGTATTCTGAGACAGTAAAATTTATTTTAACCCATTTTTATCGCCATGTAATTTATACTGTTCTGTTTTAGCAGTAAATAGCTACGTTACATATCGTACATTTAAAATTTTAGACTTTTTCTTTGTTTTTGTAGAATAAAAACCTGTAACTTAGTCAATTTCTTATTTTTAAAGGCACTGGCACTGGTCAGGCAATTAAGAAATAAGCGCATCATCCTTCATTGCGTTACAACTGACCGCATTTTATTTGTTATGTCAAACGAATGACAGCGTCATCCGTCTTTTCCGTGCAACCGGTTTTTTTTTTGTAACTAAAAGACGTATATGTACGTATAATTGTAACTAGAAGACGTATATGTACGTATAATTGTAACTAGAAGACGTATACTTACGAATTATTGTGAGTCTTTTCAACCCATGTACACATATTTTTCATAATATAAATGCATAGAGCAACGCGACATCCTGACGCGGCCAGGATGGAGTCGTGTTGCTCTATCTATACATATAAAATGCTTTGTCCTGAATGACTTCAGGATCAACGCACAGCCTAAACCGCTGATCGTAGAGACTTAAAACTTGGAGGGTGTGTTCTGAGTATGACGAAGTACCTAGTCACGCAATAAGGGTAAACCAATTGTAATGAAATTTTGATAAGTTGTTACACACGCCGGTGAATGTTTCTGGGAAAGAAAAAAGGGGTCAAGTGCGAGTCGGACTCGCCAATAATAGTCAACCGATTGTAATGAAGTTTAGTAATTTGTTATTGACACCCCGGGGAAGAATTCTGAGAAAGAAAAAAGGGCCAAGTGCGAGTCGGACAGGGTCAAGTGGGAGTTGGACTTGTGCTTGTGATTTTAATTGTGTAATGTTATGCACACACCAAGGAAGGTTTCTCAATTAGTACAACCTTTTCGCAATAGGTTGGTGCATCAGTTGTTTAAAAAAAAGAAACAACGTTCGCCGAGTCAGCTAGTGTTTGTATAAATGTCATATAAAATACGTTTAGTATAATCCTTCTTCGTTAACCCCTCGACCAATTGAGACTGTGCGAGCTCTAGTAGATATCGTGTTCTAGGTTCTTAGTTATGGTTACCATTAAAAATAGTAGGTATTGTTTTTATAAAAGGTACTACAATACGGTATGAAAGTTTTGAAAATTATTTGTTTGTTTATCCAATTCATTTGTTCCATTTTGTTTGATTATTAACATTGGACAATCAATTATGATGAACTATGTAACTTTCTTGTAAATATTTTAGTTATGTAACTGTACCTATTTGTATCCGTACCTAAGTATAACATTGTTTTAATCATTGTATATATTTCAAAGCTGATAAACAACAAGACATATGTAAACTGAACAAAGAAATTAAAACCCGTTTCGTTAGTTTTTTTTATCTTTCGTATCCCCAATAAACTGCACGAAACACAAAAGTACTTCTGAGGTGCTCTGTCGAAGCTTACGTAAAGGACAATGTAAAGAAACTTTATAAAAATACTACGCATGTGCTCTATCGATACTTACATAAAGGTCATTGTCGAGAAACTTTATGCAAAATACTTTATGCAAAATACTACTGAGGTACTCTGACGAAAATAAAGGTCAATGTCAAAAAACTTTATTAAAATACTACTGTGGTGCTCTGCCGAACCTTACATAAAAGTCATTGTCAAGAAATTTTATGAAAATACTACTGTGGTGCCTCGCCGAAAACTACGTAAAGGTCAATGTCAAAAAACTTTATTAAAATACTACTGTGGTGCTCTGCCGAACCTTACATAAAAGTCATTGTCAAGAAATTTTATGAAAATACTACTGTGGTGCCTCGCCGAAAACTACGTAAAGGTCAATGTCAAAAAACTTTATTAAAATACTACTGTGGTGCTCTGCCGAACCTTACATAAAAGTCATTGTCAAGAAATTTTATGAAAATACTACTGTGGTGCCTCGCCGAAAACTACGTAAAGGTCAATGTCAAAAAACTTTATTAAAATACTACTGTGGTGCTCTGCCGAACCTTACATAAAAGTCATTGTCAAGAAATTTTATGAAAATACTACTGTGGTGCCTCGCCGAAAACAATACTAACAAGAAATTTTATTTTACCGTCTCAGAACCGAGATCACTAGTTTTCTGGTCAGAGTGGCAAGGCTATGTCATCACTCCTGTTGTTTCACAAGGCAGCATTGTTTTACCTTAAGTGAAATCTCCAAAAGGAAGAAATCCATATTTGGAAACAAAAAAATTATTAATAATCGGCAGAGGAACCTTTTTACTTGCTTTTATTTAACTCACAATACTTCCTTTTACGTTTTTTTTCCTTCCATCTTGTGTTGTAACTTGCAAGCTTAATTAAACATACTTCCTGTTATCACCCTTCGATGAAATTTTGCATACTTACTAAGCTCGGGTGACAATAAAATATTCCACAGCTACTTTGACCAACAACCCCCTCCCAGAGTTTTACCAGGGGTACAACCTAGAGGTGGAGGTCAAAAATTTAAAAATCTTCAAAATGGGTATCCGTGGGTTTTGAGGGTCGCAGATCACGAATTTGATGTTCATTTTGATGTTATCACCTCTTGCCATATGCAGGTACAATTTTCGGTTAAATTGAATTTTTTATATGATTCTAATGTTTTAAGAAAAGCAAGTTTTTGAAAAATTCATTTAATTTTTTTTTATTTTATGTTGCTTCTGATGTGAGCTCCTACGGTGTATAGATATCACAATTTAGGAAGTGATTTTGAGGGTCTTATCCTCACTCTAGATCATTTATACTCAATATAAATCTGTATAAGTCTAGAGTAAGTTATAAAAATGAATAATATGAAATGTCTATAAACTATTACTATTCTACTCTAGCTAGCGATCTTTTAGATATTTAATTCGAATAACAAAACTCTTTTGCGGCGGGGGTTAAAAATACTGATTTAAACTATTTCGAACACAACATATCTGCTATTATTTTTCAAGAGTGTACTAGTGTGCTGGATATTCTGGCTGCAGCATCATACCAAGAATTCCATAATCTTGCATAGTTATATAGCTACACATGTTTGAAAGTAAACCCATTATGCGTCTAAGTTCCTTACCGCAGCAAACAAAAAACCTTGAAACGGCTTAACCGATTTTGATAAAACGCCCTCTATGTCTAGTCTAGTCTAAGAACCAACGCTAGGAAACCTGCTTTTAAATACATCAAACCGCATCTAAATCGGTTCACACGTTAAAGAACTACGGTGCCACAAACATATGTACAGACAGACACACATACACACAGCGGTCAAACTATAACACCCCTCTTTTTGCATCGGAGGGTAAAAACAATCAGGAAGACGGTTTGTCTCTTTTGAATTTAGGGTGACGATTCCTAATTTTACCAGGAAGCACCGAATTACGCTAAATAAATTTTCTACCTTGAACATTCTAGTGCATTTGATATGTACTAAGTACCATATAAGATAGCTGGAAAGACATCGCTGAAGTGATCGAAGCCCGGCCGGGACTCGACCGAATCAAAGGCTATTACATACTTTATAAACGTTTATTTTTCACCTCAAACTGTATTCTTCAGACAGGGATGTCTTCCGGCTAATCTAGCGCAGCGTGTGAACGTGGGTTATGGTACTATAGACTTTTTTGAAAGATACACTAAGACAACCTTTTTAGAGAATATATTTTGTAATTACTCGAAAACAACGTGACTCAATTTTTCTGTAACTCTTTAAAATTATATTATAGTCCGAGATCCCAGAGCGATCTGACATAACTTATTTTCATATAGATGAAACCTTAGGTTCTCAGTAGCGTCTCCTGTTCTTTAAACACCTCCGTGCTGGTGGAGGTCACCTTGTGACACCTGGGCATGTACCAGGTAAGAAAGGTAACTAAAAATAAGAGTTACTTAACTTAAATTTATGCCATCAAAAACAAAACTTGTAAAAAAAATAAGTCTCGCAACTCAGTTCTTCTACCGTAAAAAGTTGTGAGATCCGTGTAATACCAAGTCGGTTGATTTATTCAGTCCCTACGTAAACGTAAAGCACCTTCTGTTAAGATTACGTCAAATCAAAAACAAAACTTGTATAAAAACTCAAGTCTCGCAACTTTACGTAGGGACTGAATAAATCAACCGACTTGGTATTACACGGATCTCACAACTTTTTACGGTAGAAGAACTGAGTTGCGAGACTTGTTTTTATTACAAGTTTCGTTTTTGATGGCATCTCATTTCTTTTTGTAGATAGACCACCTTTTTTACCTTTCCAGTACCCTCTACTTCTTAAATTCAATTCAATTTCTTTATTTCAGTCAACTTAGTCCATATTAATGTTAGTAATACAAAAACTTAAAAAGATGTTAGTAGTTAGTCCAGATAAATAGCAAAAAACTTAAAATAATAATAAAAATATAAAAATAAAAATTAGATATTATTTAAAAATTTAAAAAATAAACATATTTAAAATTTTAGTTCGAATTGTAAATTGTAAACAATTGGATATTTATTTTAAAATATAAATGAATAATCAGAAATTACAATGCCAAAAATAAAAAAATCAAAAATTAAAAATAAAATTTATCTATAATATGTGGAGCTGGGCTGCCTTCCACAATATCGGACAATATATTTTGTCAGCTATCACTCTCAGTATATTGTTTGTGCTGCCCCGGACACGGCTTAGCATTGACGCGGCTTGTTTTCTTAAGATGGCATGGAAACCATCAGTGTGCGATTTCGCAAACATGTCTGATGCACTGCAGTGCCGCGGCAGCCCCAACAACATCCTGAACGAGTTATTATACTGAACGCGTAAGCCGTTGATTGTTTTTTGCGTATAGTTGACCCACAGACTACACGTATAAAAAGACTGGCAAAAGGACTTAAAAAGTAAAACTTTTACTGCCTCTGTGCAACACGCGAATCTGCGGGCCAGCATGTTGCTTCTAACAGCCAACGCCCGTCGCTCTCTTTCTATATCCTCATCGTCTGTAAGGCTGTCCGAAACCCAGTGGACCAAGTACTTGAAACGAAAAACTCTGTTCAAAGCGACTCCGTCTTAGTAGACATGTGGAACAGTTGAGAGTTTTTGACCACGCGCTTGGAATACTAGTAGTTCGCTTTTCATCACATTATACCTGAGCCCATGGGCCCCAATGTCTAGCTCACACCTCTTGAGGAGCTTTCTTATCGAAATTATCGAGGGACCCAATAGCACCATATCGTCAGCGTAACTAATGTTATTTATAAAATTACCATCTATATAGAGCAGCCAACATCGTTGTTGCTGAGTTCCTCGATAAGCCCATTGATGTAAAAGTTAAAAAGCCGTGGCGAGGTGAGTCCTCCTTGCCTCACTCCACAACTCATCACATGCGAATCTGACATGGCTCCCGCCCAACTTACAACGTTAATTTGGTTGCAGTACCAATAATCAAATATGCTAATAATTTCATCAGGCATGCTTATTTCGACCTTCATTTTATGCCAGAGCTGTTTATAAGACACCATATCAAAAGCTTTTGACAGGTGCAGAAAACAGGCGTAGACTGGGGTTTTTCTGTCTGTATAGTACCGGACAGTATGCTTGAGACACAGTACTGCAATTTCTGTAGAGAGCCCCGGCCTAAAGCCAAATTGAGCATAGTTAAGCTTCACATGTTTGCTAAGTATACGGTCAAGCAAGCCGTCCAGTACCAAGCCACAGTCGTTGCTAGTGAGACGGGCCTATAATTGCTTTTATCCGATTGATCACCTGTTTTATTTTTGATTATTGGTACAACCACCTTTTCATACATTCAGCTGGCAGGTATGAATGCCTCACCGACATTGTATAGAACATAGCTAGTATCCTAGGCAAGTGGTCACCCGCATGTTGTAAATGTTCTATACTGATGCCATCCTGTCCAGGGGATTTTCATTTTGTCATGTTTTTAATAACAGAAGATACCTCTTCTGTAGAAAATTTGGTAAATATTTACTTCCCTGCAACACGACATTTTAACCTGAAAAAAATCTTATTCGATAGAGTAGCACTCCCTAATATAGAAATAATATATGAAAGTCGGTGCCAAATAATACTTTTCGATAAAAAAAATATTTACTACCAGATTTTTTGTTTTCCCACCAAATGGTCGAAATAACATATAAAATTCACTTGCTCGGCATTATAGCAGTTCAGATTTGTTGTACCTGTCCAAATCATCCTTTACACACTGATAAAATTAAAGATTAGGCTGAAAAAAACACAATTTACACTTAAAAACCATGTAATTACACTTTTTAAAATATTGTAAACGGATTAATAAAAAGGAAACACGAACCCTTTTTTTAATTGCAATGTTACCAGCCTCAAAAAAAAAACTCCCAAATAATCGATAAGACAATCAGATTACATTACGTACTACATAAAATAGAAAATAACATAAATACAACTTATGTTTTATTATACAGAGTCTTGTTATGTTAACTGCCATAGACTGAAATAGAGCTTATGGTAAAACATGGAAGTAAGTGTGCAAAGCCGAGTGAAGCGTGCCATGGCTACGGACGGCGAGTGACAGAACAAACTTGTACTTATTTAATGTAGTCAGGGCGTCCCACTTGTAAACTTGAAAACTGTAATTATTTAATGTAGTCGGGGCGTCCCACTTGTAAACTTGAAAACTGGCGCGTAAAACGAAGCGGAGCACATGAAAGTTAGCGCGCGAAGCAGAGCGGAGCGTGCCGCGGTAGCGGCCGGCGAGCGCCAGAAAGAACTTGTACTTATTTTATGTAGTCAGGGCGTTCCACTTGTAAACTTGAAAACTGGCGCGTAAAACGAAACGGAGCACATTAAAATTAGTGTTTTTTATGACTTTATTTACGAACGGTTATGAACTTTGACAGGTTTTGGACGTATTTATGCCTTATGGTTTTATGTACATCTATAAAAATGCTGAAGTTGTAAATCCAAATTTTAAATTAGTATTTTATATTAACTATTTATTACTTCAGAAAGGGAAAAATATCAATGCTCTCTCCTTCTTATTTCACATCCCTAAAATTGTGCGGTCGCGCATTGAAATAGGTAACCACAACAATATTCGGAACTCAATCTAGCGTCAGTATTTGGGAGTACTTTTTTTAGGTTGGCAATATTTTCATAAAAAAAAAAGAGTTGCACTCCGGGAGTGCCGGCAGAAGTGAAAACCTTTACACACGATTCGCGCTTAACACTCAAATATGTCACAAGACATGTCTTTGACATTGTCAAGAAATAATAATGTTTGTTTATTTACTTTTTTGACGTAGTATATTTGACATCGCAATCTGTCATAGAATTAAAATTCCATATCCAACCTCCCTGTACTACTCATAATCGCGAATACTAAAAGTAAAAATTATAATAGGCGTGGCATTGCGGTTTCCGTCTTACGAATTTCCACGATTAGGACACGTGACCTGACGCGAGTTTATCATTTTTTACCCATACCAAAAAAAGTGCACAACGCCGCTAAAGAAGTTTTCACTTCAATAAAAAAATAAAAATTATAATAGGCGTGGCATTACGGTTTCCGTCTTACGAATTTCTACGATTAGGACACGTGACCTGACGCGAGTTTATCATTTTTTACCCATACCAAAAAAAGTGCACAACGCCGCTAAAGCAGTTTTCACTTCTAAAAAATTGTTGTTTCCTGTTATTCATTTGTCTGAATTGGTCTAAATCTTTTGTTTACGTCCTGTAATGGTGTATTTGTATGGTGTAAAATATAACGTTAAAAAATTTTTTTAAGGTTAAATTAACGTTTTGCACCAATTTCTGAATATCATCTGTGTATAAAGGGATTTTTCCCTGTCCATTACAATTTTTTTCATGTAAGATTGTTGTGTTGCAGAGAAGTAAAAAATTACCGAAAATTATGTGGGGAACTGGAACTGGGACTGACATCTTTTATTCTCATCTATAGGCTGCGTGCATCAACCGAGGGTTCTAATTGAAAATGCCTCTTAAACATGTTTGCAACGTCACACGGCTTAGTCTCGTTGTCAACCCTAATAGGAACAGCAGGTTTAGATTTTAATTCTCTTGTTCTTTTCCAAAAATTCTTAAAATCTTTTTTTGAATGATGTGATGCGAGAATATCCATTTTTATCTGTTTAGAATTATCCTGACACCACTTTAATTTTAATTTAAATTTTTTTCTTGCAATTGCCATGATTTCGTATATACGTCCTTTAGACGGCTTACGACGTAGCTGCCATATTTTAAAATTCTGCCGCGCGTCTTTTTGAGCAGTGCTTACATGTTTATTCCACCATACTACACAACGCTGTCGTGACTTGGATTTATTGATGCCCGAACTGGTAATAGCAGCTTCACACACAACATCAATAATATTCTTATACATAGAGTCTAATACTAATCTATGGTCCATGTTTTGGCACATATTGTCATAACATACCGATAACTCTGATGGAAAGTCAAATATTTTAAGCTTATCATTACAAATTGTATGATAGTACTCAATTTGTTGGTAATCTCTGTCGTTCCATACTATTTTAACACGATTAACACGCGTACTATCCTGTAAAATAACCTGAGGCTTTATTGTCTAAAAGTTACATTTTATTTCGAGTGGATAATGATCCGACCAGTTACAGTCATAATGTACCGCCACATGTACAGCCACATGAACAACCGATTCCCAGGAGGCCTCAGTAACTAAGCAATGGTCTAGCCAGCTTGTACTTCGTGTGCCTCGCTCAGAAATGTAAAGGTTCCAGATGACCGGCCTAACTTTTCGATATCTGCACAGATCCAGTTTCGATCGTGACAGAATTTTAATAGTTCTTTACCGAATGATTGACTAGGGCTAGCATTAAACTCACCTAGAACAAAAACAGACGCAGTATTAATGTTTTCAATAATAGCACTAATCTCACTTAGGCAGTCTGTAAATTCTATTAAGTTCTCAGCAGAGTCAACTGGCATGTACACAGAGAAAATTAGAAAACAGCGGTTGCATACAACTGCTTGAATAGCCGCAAGACGCACACTGTTACACGGTATAGTTGTAACCGTATCGATTCCTCGTATTAAGTCTGCAGACGTGTCAATTGCCAATTTACCAGTAAATCCAAAGTCTTGGTCAATGGTACTGAGGAGAGGCAAGTAATGTGGAAAGAGCCACGTTTCCTGTAAGGCTATAATATCTGCTCCCCGACATAAATTCTTCACGTGGTCCAGAGAGCGGGTGAGTGACTTGCAGTTGAAGCTAATAAAACTGTTAAGAGGTGGATTTATCGTTTGGTTGTAGTCCATTTTGAGGTTTTTTTGTTGTTTTTTCTGTCTCTGAAGTCTATGAAGCGGCGAAAAGATATATGTACCTTCAGATCATATATGATCAGTCATAAACAACTGCAGCTTATGCCTAGGTACAAATATTTTGTAGGCATCGTACTCTTTTTGTTGTTTCATGACAATTTTCTCCAGTGTAACACAAGTTTGACTTCTCTCTTTAATGTATTCAGCTATGTCTGCAGGGGAGGCCCTTTTGTCAACATTGTTTATAAATAAAGAGAGTTTTATATCTGCCGCTTTGAACTTACATTCTGGTCTATTTATTGATATGCCGTTTTGGCCATTAAACCTGTTTCTATACCGTTTTTTCTGATCCTTAATCCATTCATCCGATTTCTCAGGATTTTTCCAATCTCCGTCCGTTTGCGCCACTTCTACAAATGAACGGTTTTCTAAACAGCTGATTTCATGTCACGTCAATGACTTATTATTACTAAATACCAACAAGTTTTTTTTTAAAGCCTCTCTCTCTGTCTTATGAGCTTTTCTTATCTCTCTCTTCTTCTTCTTATCTTTTTCTTATTTTTGTAGGTAGTCTACCTCTTTTTCTTTTCCGGTACTACTTCTTGAGCTACAGCTACAGCCCACATATCTCAAAGCCCACTCTCTGTCTCTATGGGTTTTTCTCGGAGGCTTTGATGTTACAATTTTTGACAAGTCTGGACGGTAAATGCTTCTCAGTCTATTGTATTCACAAATTGAGGATTCCTGCGCTTTAATACTTCCAAAGTCGACATTAATTAGATGTAACCCGCCCAGACTTGTAACTCTCGAAAGTGCCACGTAAGCTTGACCGGATGTGAATACTGAATGATCCTTTCAAAAGGCCGTTTTCGTAAACCTCGAAAGAATACAAATATAAAGTGGTGGCCGCCATAAGTTCAGTCGCGGAACCATAGGTAGTTATTTTTACCATTGCCGTCTGGTACAAATCAGCGTTAATGTAGGGGTCTCTGTGCTCGTCACATGTATACAGTTGTAACTCAACTCAATGCGCTACCACATACTCGACTATAGCAAGTCTATTCTCATACGATGACTCAATATTCCCATACATGGAGAACGACAAAGAATGAAATAAACACGCACCATCGCCAGGTATAGGAACAACCCAGTGTGGGCAAGGATGGCCATTCACATACGAGTATTTCCGAATCCATTGCGACTACTAGTACTGGTACGCAAGTGTTTTTTTGTGCAGGAATACATAAAGTACATACTTAAAACGTATTAATACATTTTAAAATTATCCAAACAACGTTTGAATTGTTGGCAAAAATTATTGGTAAAACAATAAGAAAGCCTTGCAATCGTCAAAGTAATAATAGTTGGCAAACAAAATCATAAAAGAAAATCGCAAATTTAAGGTACAATTACAATGTATTAATATACTTTAAAATTATCTAAACAACGTCCAAATCGTTAGCAAATAATATCAGTAATCAATTAATAAGCCTTTCAGTCGTCAAACTAATATAGCAATCGAAATAACGAACGAAAATCGCAAACTGATAGGTAAGCTTTCTAGGCACATCCGAACAGCATGAGAGTGTTTACTGTAAAAATCAAGGAAAAACTAAAATATTTTGCAATTTCAGTCCAGATAGTTTGTATTTATATGATATCATATGGAATTACAAAGTTATTGATGCAGTTGGTGTATCTAGAAAACTGGACTGAAATTTCAAAATATTTTAGTTTTTCCTTGATTTATACACTAAACACTAATTGTATTCAAAATTTGAAGCTTCTATGTCTACTAGAAGTGCCTTAGAGTTTTGATGATCGGTCAGTCAGTCAGTGAGTGACAGAATTAAGAACTTTGACCTTTTATGTCACAAACTTAGTGTGTACTTATTTTATTTGAAAATTAATTTATTATTTTGCATATATTTAAAAAAGGCCCTAATGTTTGGTACAAAGATGCCCTATTATATTTTTGATAATAAACTTACCTATCTTATTTGTATTACTGCAATTACTCCAGCAGCTGTGTGCTTGTGGTGGCGCTCATACCTACATAACTTTATATTAACATACATAATATTTCTTGTTTACGACAGTGCATATACACTTATAATAATGATAAGACTCGCTTAAGATAGCTCATAATAATTGTAACATATCTATTTATTATCAGAACTGTAGAGGGATCCGCACTAAGCTCCAGTCCTTATACATGAATATTTTGTCATCATCGTACGACGTAATTATTTTGACGGAAACCTGGCTCACTGCACAAATAACAGACACCGAATTTATTGACAATAGATATGTCATATTTAGATGTGATCGTAACCGTTCCCTTACTAATAAACAAGACGGAGGAGGTGTCCTCATTGCTGTTAAGCGCGAACTAAAACCGGTTAATGTGTTAGTGCCCGCTTCTGCGTTCGGCGACTGCAAACACGTCACGGTCGCGCTGCCGGCTGCTACTCACAGTAAACATCACTTATTTAGTGCGGCTTACATACACCCCGGCACTACAGATGATACCTACTCAACGCATTTTAACAACCTATGCGAAAAGGTGACGCATGGTAGTGTAGAATCGTTTTACGTTATAGGTGATTACAATATGCCGCATATCCAATGGATAAGTGGTGAAACAAATAAAATATGTGGTATGTTCGGTACTTCGACGCATTCTACGTATACCTACATTTCGGATTTTATGTCTTTAACAAATTCTTTTCAATTTAACTATTTAAAAAATAAAAATGGTTGCGTTCTTGCCCTATGTATCTCTAAACAAGACTGTAATATACTTCCTTGTGACAGGCTTATACCACCTGATGGACATCATCCAACCTTTCTTATCAACCTCAAACTGAACTTTCACATAAAACCCATGAAATATTTTCCTCTGACTAAATTTAAGTATACTACCGCTAATTACGACATAGTAAATTATGAATTGGAGAAAACCGACTGGACTGGAATCCTGAGCGATTTAAATGCCGAGGAAGCTGTCCAAATATTTTATAAAACTATTTACAAGATAATAAGAGAACATATTCCAACTACACGTAGTAAGCCAAGTCAGTTTCCCAGCTGGTTTTCTCCAGCACTTATTCACATATTTAAAAACAAAGAAAGAGCATGGAAAAAATGGAAGATGTATAATAATATCTGTGATTACGAGACATTTTCTATTTATCGCGCAAGATTCAAGGCTGAGTGTAACAAATGCTATTGTTATCATATTAATTTAGTTGAGGAGAGCATACCAATGAACGTTAAATATTTTTGGACCTTCATAGCTAACCGCAAAAATGTCTCATCCCTACCCGAGACAATGTATTACCAAAATACATCATCTACTGACCCACCACAGACCAGTAATTTGTTTTCATCTTTTTTTCACTCTGTTTATGAACTATCAACTTTAGATACGAAGAGTTGGAAACCAAGTGTCCCTTTCAATGACAACTCGGTTCTGATTTCTGACATACAAATATACATCAATACAATTATTAATGAACTTAAGAAATTAGATACATCTAAGGGCCCAGGCCCCGATGGCCTACCCGTAATATTTTTAAAATCGACTGCTAACACCATCTCAATTCCGCTCTATATCCTATACAATAAATGTCTAAAAGAAGGCGTGTTTCCAGATGTCTGGAAGCATGCATTTATTACTAGGGTACATAAAAGCGGCGACAAATGCAATGTCGAAAATTACCGACCAATATCCATACTCTCTGTATTAGCAAAATTATTTGAAAGGTTAGTGCATGACATAATTTATCCAAGCCTGCATAATATAATAATACCTGAACAACATGGCTTTGTTAGGCGTCGGTCCACTACGACAAATCTTCTGATTTTCAGTAATTATTTATTTGAAAATATGGACCGTCGTACGCAGATAGACAGCATTTACACAGATTTCCAAAAATGTTTTGACAAAGTTGACCACGAACTGTTATTATATAAAATCGCCTTCAATGGAATTCGCGGCAACTTGCTAAGGTGGTTTTCGTCCTATATATCTAACAGATCTCAAACAGTTGTAATCAATGGCTTCAAATCGAACACTGTTAATGTATCTTCTGGCGTCCCACAAGGCTCAATACTGGGTCCCTTGTTGTTTGTTTTATTCATCAATGACATAAAAGAATGTTTTATTAATTCGCATTTTCTTATGTACGCTGATGACTTAAAATGTTTTAGACCCATTAAAGAAATAAATGACGTCATACTACTCCAACAAGACTTAAATAGATTTTTAAAATATTGCCTTGAAAATAAGCTTCAACTTAATACATGTAAATGTTTTTCTATAACTTTTACCAAAAATAAAAGCATTATTCATAATAAATATAACATAGGAAACAGTGATTTGAAGTCTGTTGACGTTATTAGGGATCTGGGATTATTATTAGATTCAAAATTGCATTTAGACCAACATGTAAGCTCCATTAAAGATAAAGCACTTAGAATGTACGGTTTTGTCATGAGGTCTTCGCGAGAATTCAAGCGTCCCTCTACATTATTATTCCTTTATAAGTCTTTAATAAGATGTCAATTAGAATATGCTATACCAATTTGGAATCCTATATATCAAAAATACTTAGATGCACTTGAAATTATACAAAAGAAATTTTTAAGAAATATTAACTATAAATATTATGGTAAACGCCAATCATATGCACAACTGCTGGATAAGTACAAGCTGCTTAGTTTAGAAAGTAGGCGCATCCTTCTTAGCGCCATGGTATTACATGGTATCTGTAATAACAAGTTTGACTGCACTGGGCTGACTAATAATTTGTGCTACGTAGTACCGCGTACCGTGCAGCGGTCACACCGCGCCATGTCGCACCAACGCCGGCGTACGCGCGCCCCTTCGACGCCTCGCAAACATATTTAATGAAGTCTTTCCTGACTTAGACATCTTTACTGCTTCAGTTAACAAGTTCAAAAGACTAGTTGCTGATGTTATAAATACCTATCATTCTTGATTTGCGATATATATACAATATAAAAAAATGTATTTCGTTCTTCTACGTACTTAATTTAAATTAGTATTATTGATAATTGTATCGAGTAACACATTGAAACAAATCTGTGGATAACGTTGTGGGTTTCATAATGATTAATCTGTTATATTTTTGATACTAGTTATTAAGAATGATTGTGAATACTGTTTGTTGTCCCCAATAAAGAAAATAAAATAAAATAAATAGTTATAATTCTTAAACTACTGATTAAAATTGAATGAAATTTGAAATATACCGTGTCGTTACAATGCTTGTTTGGTAACTAGAAAAACAGGCTTATAGTTAAATCCATAACGAAGTTATAGAGGGTCTAAAATGGCCTGAATTGCTTTGACAAAAGGATGGTACGGCCGTGCTGCTTTTTTGCTCGACTTGGCGAGGGCACTATCGTGCCCCCAGATATGGCTGATTTTTATATATGATTTGAAGAATATTATTCTTAAATAGTATCATAAGTGTCAGACACTTTCCATGGGCCAAACTTTTGTTAGACGCCTTAAAGCTCCACAAGAAATAAACGAACTTTACTTGTTTTTACATGTCTGATTTTTAAATATGTTAGGAAAGGTAACTATTACAAATTTTATTTATTTAGTCAAACAAATTGTAGTGACCAAACATCCTCTAAACACAAAAAATATTCAGCCGAGAGAATAAGAGTAATAACACTAAGAGAGGGTAAGAGTAAGAGTAAGAGTCAAATATTTAAATATTTATAAAGTACTTATGCTTTCAATACAACATTTTTTAATCTCTTTTTAAATAAGACGAACTTCAATATTAAAATAATCATTAATTAACCTTTAAGTAAATTAATTTACTGCATATATTCGGGAAAATAAATTTATTCGGCGCAATTTTGTTTTATTAAGAATTATTTTCAGTATAGTAAGATCAAGGTATCATTTCGAACAATTAAAACAAAAATCATTTTATAAAAAAAAAAATATTGAACTATGATACGTTTTTTAGGTTGCTTTTGATTTGCATTGTTCCATGTGCTAGCAATGTAATTAGCTCGGAAGAATTGTTGAAATAACTAAGATTTGCATGGTGGTAAACTGCTAGAATCAAATTTTTTAATTTTTTTTTGGATTGAATTCCTCGTTAATATTACGCTGTAATTATTTAAAAGCAGCTGAAGCCGGGCAGCATCAACGTCAAGTATGCCAGGAACACTATACATTTCGAAGATATTTTTTTGTATTTTACTGTAAATATCTTCTCGTATATGCTCACCGGTAAACGACTCTGGATCTCGAAATTGTATAAAAGCTAGCTGATATTCATGTTTCTTCATTAATATATTAAATAGTCTTTGTTTTCCTTTCTTAAAAATGCGGGATAAAAGTCACATCCAATCAATGCATGAAATCCTGGCAAACTTCCACACAAAGATGGTCCCAAGTGCTCGTAAACTTTTGTTAAATTAAAGTATCTTAAGCTATTTCCGGTGCCTGCTTATAACGATACATTCGAATCATCATCATACATGTCCTAACATAATTATCACAATATCAGTATCAGAACATCTTATAACAAAATTTGCTGGAGCGTGTATGATTTCTTTCTCGAAGGCCTAACGGCGGGTCCTAACGGCGGGTCCTAACGGCGGGTCCTAACGGCGGGTCCTAACGTCGGGTCCGTAAGCTTCCACAGGAAAAGGAAGACGTGTTATAATTAGCCACTTCGGAAGCGAGGAAGGCTTTTTAGATGGGCTTTTTTTTAGTATCTAAAAAACAAACAAATGATCATTCATTCATTCTCATCCAATCATTTTTGTGTTTAGGGCATGTATGTATGTATGGTCACTTCAATTTGTCTGACTTATAAAATATAACCTTGTAATAGTTACCTTAATAACATATTTAAAAATTACTCATGTTAAAATAAGTAAAGTTCAATAATTTTTTGTGGAGCTTCAAAGCGTCTGACAAAAGTTTTGGCCCAGGAAAAGTGTCTGACACTTATAATACTATTTTAGAATAATAGTCTACAAAACATATATAAAGATCAGCTTTATAAATTTAAATTAATTACCTCTTATTTTTAGTTACCTTTCTTACCTGGTACCTGCCCAAGTGTCACAAGGCGAGCACCACCAGCACGCAGGTATTCAAGGAACATGAGACGCTACTGAGAAGCTAAGGTTTCATCTATGTGAAAATAAGTTATGTCAGATCGCTCTGGGATCTTACTCTATTACTTTTCTTGAAGAAGGGAACCACTTTGCTCCTTGGTCCTGTGTTTGGTAGGTTGTCGATGACCAATGATAGTGTATGTATTAAAAGTGATAGATATCGTACTAGCACGATAAAACTGAGGCAACGAAATTACGTCAGTAGACTACTTCCTTTTTTTACCTTTATCTACCTTATTTTTTTTTTTTATTTTTATATGAAAAGATTTTTTGAAACCTTAAATTTTACGCAATAACGCAAATTACGTTATCATATGATTACAACTCACAGAGTTAGAGAAGATTTAAGTTCGCTTTTTTAGTGCGTGATCAAAAACGCTAGCTCTTACGTGGCGCTAGCATCTAAGTAAAATGATGTCACAGCGCTTGAGACCGCGCGAACCCAGCGTAGTTACACTGCAAACTGCTAAAGGTACGCGCACTGATCTACAGCACGAGAGTTGAAAAGTCTCTCTCTAAGCGGAAATCATATCATAAATATAAATTTTGTGTTGTTCCAAAATGCAAGTCAACAACTATCTATCTACAACGGAAAAAATATAATGGTGCCTAAAGACGAAATTTTAGGAAAAATGGGTAAGAGTCATGTGAAGGGATGAGCTCTCTACAAAAACAAGTGTTTATTAAGATTTTACTTTACTTCGATTTTCTACGCAACACCTTCATTTTGTATCGGGTTAATCATCAAAAATTAGTTACCCGGTCTCCTGGGGTACAAAATCGGATTATACTACACAAAAGTGTACCTACTGATAATGATTTAAATGTGATTGATTACACCTTTTTGTTACCTTCTTGCTTTGGGCTCAGTTAAAATACCTACTGTGGGTAGTTAAGTGCGCGGAAAAAGTCGGCAAACAAATACCTACATACACATTCACTCAAAATGTTTTAATTTCCTTTAATTATTAAAATTTACATATGAGAAAATAACATGGACTGGAACATACACCTCCAAACGTTACATAGGTACCTAAAATTCAGGTATTTATATGAACAAAAAAGCTAGAAGATTTTTGCAAGTGACGAGAATCTAGCAACGTGCCAAAAACATTTTTTTTTTTATTAATATACTGATTTATTTAATGTGTTTTATTTTATCATTTGTAGATAAAATCTTGTACGCTACTGCAAAAAATTTTTTTTACTTGCGCCATGTAAAAAAATCTTTATTTCGTAACAGTAGCATAAATAGTTATATTACAAAACTAGCTTCTGCCAGCGGCTTCGCCCGCCCTTAATTTCGTTATCGGCGTTACTACGGCTGCTTTTCAATTGTAGAAAAAAAACAAACAATCAAATCTTTTCTCTTTAATGGCATAATTCATTCGTGTCTGTGCAACCATGGAAATACACATACAAAATTGCAACCCAATCGGTCAAGCCGTTTAGTAGTTGACATACCGACAGCAGCGCCACCTACCGGGTCCAATATTATTTTTAAATCATCCAGGAAACCATCGAAATACCTATATAAAATTTCAACCCAATCGGATCAGCCGCTTGGAAGTTATGTGAAAAAGATAAGTACGGAAGGATAATTCTTACTTCCGTTGTCCTATTACCCGCTTTCTCGTAGGAATGAAGCATTTTCCCGCGGTAAAAAGTACCCTATGTTCAACAGGGATAATGTCGGCTTCTAATGGTAAAATAATTTTTAAATCGGTCCAGTAGTTCCGGAGCATATTCAATACAAACAAACAAACAAACAATGAAATCTTTCCTCTTTATAATATTAATATCGATAAATATTCTTTACTTATTACGTTAAACACTTAAAACTTACGCTATTGGGTTAATACATTAATGGAAATGGAAATAATGTATTTAATGCACACTGCGAACCAAAACTTGCTTACATGCGCAGCGGGTCTTAGGCGCTGTGACGATAGCTGAGGGACATACGGTCATCCTTTTCGCCCGTTTTGCTGTCAGATTGTTGATGGTCTACTTACTTCACTTTCACTTTCACTTACAATTTAAATATTCAATACTTTCAGATGCAATACCGTTCAATTACTCATTATCATTGTATTCCTCGCTTGGTGACGACAATGGCACGCATGCCATATTGGTTAAGACGCAGACGACGATTTCTAAAAAAAATCGGCCAAGTCCGAGTCGAATTCGCGCACGAGGGGTTCCGTACAATTATCTACAAAAACGAGCAAAAAAATCCCCCCCCCCCCCTTAAAAAAAATATTTTCTGTTTTTAGTATTTGTTGTTATAGCGGCAATAGAAATACATCTGTGAAAATTTCAACTGTCTAACTATAACGGTTCATGAGATACAGCCTGGTGACAGACGGACGGACGGACGGACAGCGAAGCCTTAGTAATAGGGTTCCTAATTACCTTTCAGGTACGGAACCCTAAAAAAGGTCTATCTTACTTATTGTAGATTGAAGAAGTGGCACTAATTATGAGCTGAGAAAAATACAGAAGTTAGGGAAAGTCACAATCTAAAGGAGAACGAAAAAATTAAACAGAATAAAAAAAAAAAACTCAAGAAAAAATCGTGATAAAGGCTTTAAAATAAATTAACTCGTCGTAGATTTCGATACTTTGTAAGGGTATCATATTCATTTATTAAAACACTAGAAAGATATTTTTACATATCAAAGGAAAAACTTGAACCTAGATATATTTTTTTATAAAATAAAAACCTGAATACACGTTAAATTATTTCATGCATTATAAAAGTAATACAGGCGGGATTTGCATGCAAAGTTGAACCTTATGTGAGCGAGCGAGAATTGACTCTAGCTTGCTTATGTGCTTCAGACTACGCGTACGGGCTGCGCTCGTAGTAAGAAGTCGTCCCGGACGCTCAATTATTTCTATTACTGCAGTGACGCCTGTGTTTTGCGCTTTGTAAATTTGTACTGAACTTGGAACAAAGTATTTTTTTTAAATCTATATTTAGTGCAACAACTGTGCCTTACCGTGACAGGTTACTTTTAGTTTTTTAGGACGTATAGAATTTATAATTTTAATTGTATAACTTGTATAAGGGGACACTATTGTTTCTGAGATTATTTTACGCGCTCGTATCTTCTAATTATTTGGACTCTGATCAATATTTGTGTAGGTATAGTGCTTATTAAAAACATTGATAGGTAGGTAGAATTTAGTTGTAACTTTAGTTATTTTTTTACATTGAAAGTGACTTGTAGTCAAATAATTGTTAACATCGAGATTAGCTTTTTTTTTGAATAAATATATATAAAAACAGAGTTTTTGAAATATTTTGCCAATTCATTTAGGGGTCATTAGTTATACATATCATAAAATGTAGATTATCATATATAGATATATAGATACACCTACATCGGTATGTTGAGTTTTTTTTAAAAAAATGCCATTATTTAAAAATCTATAAACCACCGCTAGGGACTTAAACCTAAGGTACTAAAATAAATCGTTATCTCTTAATTTATGTAGGTATGTGTGTATGTATGTGAGAGAGATAATGAGAGAGTTTTATATGCGAAAGCCTGCAAGTGTTTTGTATAATTTAGATGGTAATAAGATAAATTCGGTTATCAGCGTGGGATTACTACGGCAACTCTTTGATTAGTGAGAAAGTTCGCTATATCTGTGGGAACTGCAACATCTACTTAAAAAAGAAACAAAAACTTATTCCCAATTAAGAGAATTGGGATAAAAAGTGTCACATATCATCTTTATGCTTTCAACTATACCTGTGCCAAAAATCTCGCTATTTGGTTGCTCCGGTACAAATAATGCGGAAAAATGTTTCTGTAGGAACTTTTAATCGGGATAAAAGTAGCCCATAAACTATCTTTGTGCAAGAAATCTCGTCGATTCCTAGGTCCCATGCTGAGTTATGGAAGGGCTAACCAATCGCAAACGTACACACATATGCGTTTATAATAATAGTATGGATTCTTTAAATCATTCTACTTTTTTCCAACCCTGTTTATTACTTATCAATTTGTATCATAAGTTGACATTTAATTTAACTTGTCCTAAGTTATTGTGACGTGTGCGGGCCCTAATCTCTTCTACGTTTAAAAAATATCGCTCGGCCGCGACTTAGCGAGTCTAAGCTTGACTACGTTAATAGGTTATTGGGACGCGCAGGGTGTATTTACCCCAGTCTTTTCCGGACGTTTCGGCTTGGTTACGCTACCGTTGGTCGCAGGTAGGCTAGTGGTGTGCGCCGACGCCAGCTGCGAGTTAAGTGCTTGTTCAACCTCAATTCGTGTTTGCACGTATACTAAAGGGATACTTTGGTTCGTTTTGACGACAAAACGGGAGAGGTGTACTTCCAGATCACCGGATTCCACACGGGCGTTCATGCTTATGAAGTATGTTCGTATGTGTATATGTATACATGCGATAGATATTGCGTGATGGTTGCTACAACATTTTGTCCTTGTATCTTCTCTAAATCTGTTTCTAACGTTAACTTCTTGATATGATGACACATAGACATTATTTGCTTATAAAATTAGATGAGTTTTTAATAATAATTATGAAAACCTACCTAAATGTCATCCATTTTTGAAATGAATAGTTTCTCAAATGAACAACGCAGCGGGTTGACTGACTGACTCATCTGACCGTAAATAATTATGTTTTAGCGACCCTTCTGAGATTACAATCCCTCAGGAATATTACCGTCACGGATCTTCAATCAGTAAACCAAACTTTCTAACATAGAAGTAGCGGGACGGGAAACTAATTTAAATGTAACTGAAGAAGGACGGGCGTTCTAGCCTAGGAACCAATAACAACATGAGATATATCATTGTAAAGTATTTATTTATTTATTATTATGGCGGGAAGTACCAATTCACTGTGTGGGTAAAGTTATGGCACTGTAAATCAGACTTGAACGATTGTTTTTTTTCAGAATTTTATCATATAAAAACTTTTAAAAGCATTACGTCATTTTATGTAGGTACTACAACTCAGGCAGTCTGTGCCGACAAAAATATCAAAATGGTTGGCCACGGATAAAATGTATAATTATAACCGTAACTTGTCCGTATAGTGTTTTTTTTTTCTTTTTGCGATAGCATGTTAAAACGTGTCCGATGAGACCGCTAATACGAGCGAGTGGCAGGAAGTGTTTGCGGGAGAGAGGGGTGGTGTAACAAGACGCGCGCTTAAGTTCGTTAGCACTTATTTAGATTTTAGTGTAGAGAGTAGGTACGTTTTAGTACTACCATTTTTATTCGTCATCATTTGCTCGAACGAGCAGCCTGCACTGGGGAAGTACCTCCGCCTTACAGAAAAACCGCGGCCATAATATCGCTAACATTGAGTAGTGTGTTTCTGGTGATGAGTAAGGTTGCTAGTGGAGGCCCGGCAGTGCTCGGTGCTGTTATTTCTCGTCGTAGACACGGCAAACTGGTATTAGGTCATCACGGCTGACCGCTGGTTGCCGGCGGGTTCGACGGGTTCCCTAACCCAGGGATTACTTAATCTCCGGCCTCTGAGGCTGAACCGCCAACCAGTGTAAAGTCTCTGAAGTAGTAGTCGTGCCGGAGAAGGTGACTGGGGTCGACCTGGCTACAACAACAGAGGGGGATCAGGGGCCTTTTCATCCGCCGTGTCAGCATCCGTATTTGGCAGTTACTGTACCGCACCTTTTGTCCTCTAAGCTGTCTGTGCAGTGAATTCCATATTTAGTCTTAGTAACTTTTTTAAAAAAAAATATGGCAAGAAATAAAAGGAAGTCTTTTAGCGGCTAATCCATCCACACCTAATGTGAATTTTTGCAACATCAGGGGTGTTCATGGCAATCTTAATGCAGTCCACCACAATCTGGAAACTGCGCAGCCGACTATTCTTTTTCAAATGGAGACGCCCGGCCGCCCGGATACAAACTCAAGCACAATTTTGTGAGTCGTGCAGGTGATGTTTGTTCGTTGGGGGGATATCTGCTGTCGCCGCATTCATAGTCTTGAAGACAGGGACTTCTCGATATTATGGGTGCGCGTAGACAACAGCGGCCGCACTCGTATCTATGCGTGCCTTTACAGGTCTCACAGCGGTGACACGGACGGAGCTTGACTATTGACGCACCTAAGTTTGACGACTGACAAAGTTCTACAGCAATATCCTACAGCAAAACTAGTTATTTTGGTAGAATTTAACGCCCATCATTGTGAGTGGCTCTGTTCTCAAACCAATAACTATGCAGGAATATCTGCTCATAAATTTGCTCTTTTTTTTTTTTTTTTTTTTAATACCACTAAGGTGGCAAACAAGCTTACGGCCCGCCTGATGGTAAGCGGTCACCGTAGCCTATGGACGCTTGCAACACTTGCGCGTTTCCGACCCTTCAGAAATCTAATAACTTCTTTCTTGAAGAACTCCATACTGTAGTCCTTGCAGAATTCCTTGGCAGGGAGCTCATTCCACAACTTAAGCGTTCGCGGGAGGAAGTTTCTCTGAAACCGCACTGTACGCGACCATTTAGGTTCTAAATTGTGAGAATGGATTCCCTGCCGATGGCGAGCGGTGCGATGGTAGAAAGTAGCCGTAGGCATCATTTCGAACAATTCCTCAGAACACAACCCATTGTACAAGCGGTAGAACACACACAGTGAGGCAAAGTCTCTCCTCAGACTTAAGGGCTCGATACCGCAAGTGAGTTTGGAATCGTCGACAATTCTCACAGCCCGTCGTTGAACCGAGTCAAAAGGGCCAAGCTGGTATCCGGGTGCACCTGCCCAGAGATGGCAGCAGTACTCCATATGGGGCCGAACTTGCGACTTGTAAAGTAACAACCTTTGCCCGGACGTGAAGTACTGCTTCGCTCTGTTGAGTACACCAAGTTTTTTGGACGCCAGCTTCACCTTATCTTGTAAATGATCTCGGAACTGAACATCGCTGGAGATGTCGACACCAAGGATCCCAATGCTCTTGGAGATGGAGAGGGGAGTGTTCTGGAATTGTGGGACTACAGTGAATGGAGTTTTCTTAGCGGTGAACGCGCACACTTGTGTCTTTGTAGGGTTGAATCGGACCAAGTTTACCCCCAGTCAGAGACCTGGGACAGTGTGGTCTCGATTTGAGACACGAGTTCTCCGCGGTTTTCCTCCACAACGGAACGAGGGATGTTTGCACGACCCGTGTAAAAAGTGTCTCCAGTACTGTCATCTACATAGCAATGTATGTTGTTGATGTCCAACATGTCATTGATATGCAGTAGAAACAGCGTAGGAGACAGCACAGAGCCTTGCGGGACACCAGCATTAATGTCCATGCTATCAGAGCAACTACCGTCAACTACGGTTCGTATGCGTCTGCCGGACAAAAAGCTAGCCACCCATTTGCACAAACCCTCGGGCACTCCGTAAGATGGCAACTTCGATAGAAGACCGCGGTGCCAGACCCGATCGAACGCCTTCGCTATGTCCAGGCTACATGCCAATGCCTCCCCCTGACTCTCAATGGCTAGTGCCCATCGGTGTGTGAGATACACTAGAAGGTCACCAGTCGAGCGACCGTGGCGAAAGCCATATTGACGGTCACTGACCAGATCGTGTACTTCTAGGTATCTTAGAAGCTGTGTGTTGATCACACGCTCCATCACCTTAGAGAGGAGAGAGGTAATAGCGATAGGCCTGTAATTCGATGGATCTGATCTATCGCCCTTTTTGGGCACCGGGTGCACATTCGCAGTCTTCCATGAAGACGGAAATTGCCTAGTGTGGTAGGAAAGCGCGAAGAGGCGCGTGAGTACAGGACATAACTCAGGAGCACACTGCTTAAGCACCACTGCTGGTATACCGTCTGGCCCACTCGACTTATGAACGTCTAGAGAGAGCAACGCCCGCCAGACCTCCCGCTGCGTTATGGAGATTTCCGGCATGGTCTTACCGCACCACGGTATAGTAGGTGGTACAGCACCTTCATCGTTCATATTCGAGTTCGAGGCAAAGAGACTGCCCAGTAGATCGGCTTTCTCTTTAGCACTATGGGCCAAGTCACCATCGGTCTTTCGCAGTGGTGGTAACGATGACTGGCAGAAGTTCCCTTCGGCAGCTTTGGCAAGCGACCAGAAAGCACGACTCCCAGAAGGATAGCTCGCAAGTCGCCCACCTATTTTGCCGATGAATTGGAATTTTGCTCTGGCAGTTGCTTTCTTACTGAACCTCGAGGCAGCATTTAATTTGCGTTTTAACTCAGAAATATTCGGATCCTTATTATTACGAGCCGTGGTCCAAGCCTCATACGCAGTTTGCTTAAGAATTTTAGCTTCTCTGCAAGACCTATTAAACCACGGTCGTTTTTTGACGCCGGCAGCTACTCGCAGGTTAGGAATGAAACATTCCATACCAGCAAGGATTGTCTCAGTGACTGCGGCTGCGCAGACGTCAGGATCTTCTGAGTTAAAGCAGATCTGCCTCCACGGGTACGATGCGTAAAATTCTCGCAATCCATCCCAGTCTGCCGACTTATAGTGCCACACACGACGCCAATTAGTTGGCCCAGAAGGATCGGGTTGTGTGCATGACACTTGAGTCCGGACGAGACAGTGGTCCGAGGAGCCAAGAGGCGCATCCACTGAGACGGAGTATCCGTCCGGACGAGTAGTCAGCAGAAGGTCCAGTAAGGAGCTCGTATGTTCCTCTATATCTGGTATTCTCGTTGGAGAAAGTACCAGCTGAGAGAATCCATAGGTCAGAGCAAATTCGTGAGCAGATATCCCAGCATAGTTATTGGTTCGAGAACTGAGCCACTCGCGATGGTGGGCGTTAAAGTCTCCCAAAATAACTAGTTCTGCTGTGGGATATTGCTCTAGAACTTTGTCAGTCGTCAAACTCAGGTGCGTGAAGAGTCGAGTTACGTCCGTGTCACCGCTATGAGACCTGTATAGGCACGCATAGATACGAGTGTGGCCGCCGTAATCTACGCGCACCCACAATATCGACAGGTCCCTGTCTTCAAGGTTATGAAGGCGGCGACAGCAGATATCCTTCCGGACGAACATACATACACCGGCACGACTCATGAAATTGTGTTCGAGTTTGTAGCCGGGATAGTGAAGGTATGATGTGACGGCCGGGCAGGATATCTGCGTCTCCGTTAGAAAAAGAATGGTCGGCTGCGCAGTTTCGAGATGGTGGTGGACTGCGTTAAGATTGGCGTGAATACCCCTGATGTTGCAAAAATCCACATTATATGTGGATGGAGTAGCCGCTGTGCAAACTCTTTTCTTTTTTTTTCTTATGGCCATAATATATAAAAGAAGTTACTAAGACTAAGGGATGAGGATTCACTGCACAGACAGCATAGAGGACAAAAGGTGCGGTTCTAAGACTGCCGAAGCTCGCCACAGATGATACGGTTGCTGGCACGGCGGGCGGAAGGGCCCCTGATCCCCCTCTGTTGTAGTAACCGGGTCCACTCCGGTCTCCTTCTCCGGCACGACTACCACTTCAGATACTTTACACAGGCTGGCGAATCAGCCTCCCAGGGCGGAGATTAAGTGATCCCTGGGTTCGGGATCCCGTTCAACCTGCGGGCGGCCAGCGGTCAGCCGTTTCATCAGGTCTCCCTGACCGCCGAACCAGCACGCCGCGTCTACGCCGAGCATGACAGCAACAAGCACCGCCGGTCCTCCTCTGTCCGCGCAGCGAATCCTCAAAGAGCTCTGGCAACCTTACTCACCGCCAGGAACACAACACTACTCAATGTTAGTGTTATTATGGCCGCGGTTTTCTGTAAGGTGGAGGTACTTCCCCAGTTCGGGCCGCTCATTCGAGCAAGTACTCGCTGTGCCCTGCTTTAGTTGTTCGGGTGGCTTATTCGAGCGAGTACTTGCAGTGCCCTACCTCTCTTAAAATATGATATATATGCTCCTGCCCTGGCTCTGATATATAGTTTCTCTCATCTTCTCCAACGAGAATACCAGATAAAGGGAACCATACCAGCTCTTTAATTGAAATTCTGCTGACTACACGACCGGACGGGTATTCTGTCTCAGTGGATGTTCCTATTGGCTCCTCGGACAAGTGTCTCGTTTGAACTTCAGTGAGATGCTCAACACGATCCAATTCGGCCAACTAATTGGCGCCATGTGTGGCATTATTTGCGTGAATTTTATGCATCGTACCCGTAGAGGCAGCTCTGCTTTAACTCACACCCTGACGTCTGCGCAGCCGCAGCCACTCCTTGCTGACATGGAATGTTTTATTCCTAACCCGTGAGTAGCTACCGGTGTCAAAAAACAACCGTGGTTTAATAGATCTTACAGTGAAGCTAAAATTCTCAAGCAACATCCGGATATTTCTGAGATAAAACGCAAATTACATGCTGCCTTGAGGTTAAGTAAGAAAGCAACTGCCAGAGCAAAATTCCAATTAATCGGTAAAATGCGTGGATGACTTCTGGGAGTCGTGCTTTCTGGTCGCTTGCTAAAGCTGCCTAAGGGAACTTTTGCCAGTCGTCATTACCATTACTACATAAAAACCGATGTTGATTTGGTCCATAGTGCTAAAGAGAAAGCAGATCTACTGGGCAGTCTCTTTGCCTGAAATTCGAATATGAACTATCAAGACGCTGTACTACCTATTATACCGGTGGGGGGTTAGACCATACTGAAAATCTCCATAACACCGGAGGACCGGCGGGCGTTGCTTTCTCTAGACGTTCATAAATTGAGTGGGCCAGACGGTATACCAAGAATGGTGCTTAAACTGTGTGCTCCTGAGTTTCCTGTACTCACGCGCCTCTTCGCACTTTCATACAACACCAGACAATTTCTGTCTCCATGAAAGACTGTTAATGTGCCCAAAAAGGGCAATGGATCAGATCCATCGAGTTACAGGCCTATCGCTATTACCTCTCTCCTCGTCAAGGTGATGGAGCGTGTGATCAACACGAACACAACCTAACCACGAAAAACACGAGCTGGTCAGCAAACTGTAGCCTGTAGTAGACTGTAGTCACATAAGTTTACAAATATATCACTTAATAATTAACAAAATATTATTGTAAGTATGTAGTTTATGAACTTGATATGATTGTCAAATTTAGTGCCTAGTAAGTTATTTGGAAGGAAATAAAAATATTTGCTAAAGTTTATATTATATCATTCTAGAAAAAATAAGAAATTGGCGATAAAAACAAGTCGATCCAATTTACTTTTTGAACTTTTTACGTTTTGAATGATTATTATAATATTTATTTGTCTGAATAAAGTGCAGTTTATCTAAGTTCATTTTTTTGTGTTGCTATTAGTCTACCAATCGGGGTGTGAAAATGTTAATAATTAAGCTAATATAGGTACATGCAGTTTCAATTGCTTATTTTACAATTTACGAACTTTTCTTGTCATGCCGATTTGTAATCATAATTATCACTCTTCATAATTTTGTTCTTCATAATTACTAATGTTACTATCGTTACTCATAATAATCATAATTTAAAAAATGTTTACTCATAATGGCATTACTGAAATATATTGTTTACTAATAATGTTTTTTTCAAGAAAATTATAATTTCTTTATTTGTTTTACATTACTAACGTAAATCGAAATGTTATGAAGTAGATATCTCATATTTGAGGGTAGGTATGCAAATCAACGAGGTCCTCCGCTAGCGTCACAGTTTGCTTTTATGTACTGTTCCTACATGCGTTTATGTGTACAGATCATGCAGGAAGAAATATATGTAAGTTCTTTTAAAACAAGCCGTGGAGCTGAAATTGTGGCTTTTATATGTAAAAAAATAGACTTACGAAGAGTAAACAGTACTGGGTTTCAGCAATAAAACATATAATTGCAGATCAAAAATTGTATTTGATGAAGGTCAGTTCTGTGAGGGTAGTAGTTTAAACCTAACCTACATTCTGGTAGCAGTTTGGTTCTGTGAGGGTCGCAGTTCTAACCTAACTTATTTCCTGGTAGCAGTTCGGTTCTGTGGTGTCACAGAAGGGGACATAAATGTGAACACACGACTTTCTGGAGATAATTCAAATATTTAATGAAGGAAATTAAATTTAAATTTTATATAAAAATAATAATATGCTTATTATGTAAAAAAAAGGTTTGTAATTAATTAAATTAAAATAAATAAAAAAAGAGATAATCACAAAAAAAAAGAAAATATCGGTAGGTTTGGTCAATTCCACTGTTTCTGGTAAAGAGTAAAGTACGTCTTACCTTGAGTCCAGATTCGGGGCGAAGTGATGCGTGTGTTCTGTGACTTCCCTCTGGACTCTCGTTCTTGAAGGAAAACTCGTTGTCGGTACCAGAAACGGGATGCTCCAGGTGTAGATGTTGAAGTCCACGATCAGCGCGAATGCGTGGCGTAGGTGTCGGATGTAAAGGCGAAGATCAGATTTTTGAATATTTATTAAACGTAATCGAGGAACGAAGAATCCTGGCGAAGAACCCTGACGAAGAACCCTGACGAAGAATCCTGGCGAAGAACCCTGACGAAGAACCCTGAAACAAAGGTCGGTATCAGATTCCCGTAGGAAACTAATCTCGACCTTTGCCACTATCTGCTTTCCTTCTATTGCCCTGCCTAAAACACTGGCCCTGTCCTCCAGGAAAAGCAGAAAGCGAGCAAAGGTTGGAAAAATGGGAAAGCTAAAAATAAAATAAATTTGCACAAAAAATTTAAAAAAAAATTATAAGCACCAAAAAGGCGGAGTGTGTGTGTGTATGGTACTTACCCAGATTTGGGGTTCAAGAAGTTCTAAAATTAAATATTTTGGAACGACGTGCTCGCTTCCAACTACTTTTTCATGTGCGTCGAATCAGAGGGCGCAACTGGTTTTATTAGATCGGTGACGCCTTGTAGAAAAAAATATGTAACTGGTGTGAGTGCCGAAGAAAAGTCGAGGTTAAACGATTTGCGGCGCCCGTTACCATATAAGGTAGTAATGGAGTTAAAAAGGAATGAAATTAATGTTTGTAAATGTTGGATAGTAGGTATTGTCGAGTTTGTGAGTGTGAATATATTAATTACATGAATACTTTATAACAAATAATTAATAAATAAATACTACAAATACGCACGGATATGAGAATTATTCTCATATACGTGACACTCCCCTCACCAAGTGAACGGTTTTCGCTAGGTAAGAGTGAAAAACCACCCCAAAACAAAAAAATTCGCCCGCACAAAAAAAAAAACTAACATACTTCCACATGCATAAATTCATACATCTCAAACAGAACTGACTAACATAACCTTACCTTAGGCTACAATATATTATCCTATGTTATAAGAAGAAATTATATTTTATGTTGTTATAAATAAATTTCAGCTCTGACCATTGAACTTGGCACCCATTTAGATCTTCTTTTGTCGTTGAAGTCAACATCCAAGGCATATATCATAATATTGAACTTGGCTCTCATTTCACATTTATGTTTTTGATGGGATTTCATTACTTTTTGTACATAAATTATTAGTAGGTACTTATTTATAACAAAATTAATACCAAATGGTTTTTGTTAAACTACTGTATTTTCCTACGTTTACGACATACATACTCTACTATAGTCTCACGCAACCCAATTGTTTGCTGTATATTACTATACTCAACCAAAGAATATGCAATCGAATTGAATAGGCAGCTTTCATCGGGAGGCATTGCAATAATTCAGTGTAAGGTAAGAGTACCCACCCGTAATTCTGTTGTACGACTCATTGTACAAAATACGTAAAAAAAAGATAATTATTTAAGTCGATTACGGAACAAATTACCTGTTATCTATTGAATTCTCAAGAAAAACAATTTGTTACCAATAAGTTCTCATTCTCAAACTCATTCAGAGTTAAGTATACATACCTACTTATAACTCTTATAAATATACTAAAATTATTATTCATTTTTAATTTAAACTATTGCCTATACCATACGTACTTACTAAAAGAATTGTAATAATAATATATAAGTATTTTTTAAGAAAACCTATGAATTTTGTAGCTTAAATCGCAACTTATAGGTCAGATATCTAGAGACACTCCGACGTCGCACCGCGCGCCGTGTACTGAAATGCCTATTATTTAATTATTTATAAGTGATGATCTTACACTATTGAGGTGCGCTAAATATTGAAACAATAATTAATACTAAATTCCATTTAATAACGTAATAAATACGAAAGTCGACTATACTCTTAGTTAAAAGTACTAAACCGGAAATATTTGGATTAAAAATAAACTAAGGGTGGTATTCAACTCGTTATATATTCACGTGAAAACCTTATAATCCACATAAAGACCGGCTGTCATAAGTTTTGATTACTGATTCTTACATTACCGTTTTTATAAGTTCAGTGTTCCTAAAAGAATCAAACCTTCAAGCGGTCGCGCGGCGTCGAATCCACCGCGGTAACCCTATTTTCGGTTATAAATTCGTATATTATCTTTACTCATGTTTGCCAATATTAGTAGCCATAGGTTCATTGTGAACTCAAAACAATAGATTCTTCCTTTCTGTGCGCGTTGCTTAATCTAAATTATATCTGCAAAGTAAACGCGCGCCTGACGTCGTTGAAGATTCGCTTCGTAAAAGTGCTTTAATATAAATTTGTGTAGGTGTTCTGCCATTTTTTCTTTTATTCTATCTAAAGGGAATGTGTTTAAGTACATTGTTATTCAAATAATTTAATAATTTGTCTTTTTAATTCTTAAAAACCTTGATGGTCATTAAGATTACGCGCGACCGCTGCCGTTACAAATGACCGCGCGCCCGCTTAAAGTTTAAGTGAAAAATTATAATAAAATTATTAAAAATTTCTAGTTTCTGATTTATTCCTTTGCATTTACCTAATTACCTATCTGCATGCCAGATTTAAACTTTCTAGGTCATCTGGAACTGGGTTACAGTTTTGATCTATAGGTCAGTCAGTGATAAAAATGACGATTTCTGAACGTTAATATCTAAATAACTATTTAAGATGTGCTTATGAAATTTAGAGCACATATGTATCTCGCAAGTCTCAATATATGAGCCAAATTTGACATGTTTACATAAAATAGTTTTTGAGTTATGAGTGGGTCAAAAGTGGCTTCAAATGTTTCGTGTAATATTACACACGGTGCTGCTCGCCAGTTCTGTTACTTGAACTTGGCTTGACACACTACCATGTGTCGAGATAACGGGATAAGGCTTATTTTGGCTGTTTCCGTAACCGCACACACAAAATAAAAGAGAAAAAAAAAACGAGTTGCACTCTGGGAGTGCCGGCAGAAGTGAAAACCTTTACACACGATTCGCGCTTAACACTCAAATATGTCACAAGACATGTCTTTGACATTGTCAAGAAATAATAATGTTTGTTTATTTACTTTTTTGACGTAGTATATTTGACATCGCAATCTGTCATAGAATTAAAATTCCATATCCAACCTCCCTGTACTACTCATAATCGCGAATACTAAAAATAAAAATTATAATAGGCGTGGCATTACGGTTTCCGTCTTACGAATTTCCACGATTAGGACACGTGACCTGACGCGAGTTTATCATTTTTTACCCATACCAAAAAAAAGTGCACAACGCCGCTAAAGAAGTTTTCACTTCAAAAAATTTAGATAACTAACTAAACTAACTAACTAAACTAGTTATAAAAAAAATTCGACACTTTATAATTATAAGGAACGTAAGGATGGAAAAGAGTGGTTGTACGGGATTTAATTACTACTTACAAAAAAACTTATTCCTAAATTTCTAATTTGCTTAGTGAGTCTTATACTTATTCCTATAAGTATACTATAACTAAAGTTCTAATATTAAGGATTATTTTTTATTAGTGATTAATTTAATTTAAAATCCTTGACATGCCAGGCTCCTAAGTCTTTGCCAGACATGTCCTCAAGAATATAAACCGGAGGAGAGCGTTTTTCTTTTATTCGGCAAGAAACGAACTTCGGCGCTAATTTTTTAGTAAAGAACGCACATCCTTGTCGCTTTGTTGATAACATCTTTTCCATATCACTTACCTGAAATTCAACGTGTAATTTGAATTCTACGCAAGTTGTAACGCTCGGTATTTTTCTGGTGGCTCGACCAGAGTGAAAACTGCACCTTATTAAAGATAAAAGCTAACTTTCCTTAATTATCCGCATACGAGTATCGAGGAGCAAAGATGAGTTCGTTAGGTTTTTCGTTATTAACGTAATGTGAACCACAAGTAACCAGCTCTCGGCCACGTACTAATTTTGGGTAAATTAATGTCCGAAGTCATGTGGTCATCATTTATTAAGGTTGAACTTGCTGTGACAATTGTTTTATTGTTATGTTTCACTGTATTTACCTGAGGTGTATATATTTTGGTGCGAAAAACACGTTAGGTACTTTGTAACTAGAAAGAAGTGTTTGTAATTCTTTACTAATGAATTGGGTTCCGTTGTCCATAATGACAGTTTGTGGAACACCGTGAACCAAAGTAACACCATCTTCTAAATGTTTACAAACAGCGCTGGCTGTAGTCTGACGTAAGGGAAATATTAAACAATATTTAGAAAAGCAACAAGTTACAACTAACATGTGACAGTTTTGTTTCCTACTGCGAGGTAAGGGTCTACTAAGTCTACTGAAATTATCTGGAATGGCCTGGAACAATTTCTGGGTCGGCCCAATTTACCGATAGTGCCATGAGTAAGGTGTTTATGAGCTAAACATGTTTTGCACTCTGAAACGAAAGACACAACATACCTGTATAGCTTAGGCCAATAATATTTTAATGAGGTACGGCGATAAGTTTTAAAAATACCGAAATGAACCGATGTGGGGGTGGTTTTGTGATAAAATATTAATTCTGTATTCCGTAGGTATGACTTCTTTCAACTGAAATTCCGAGGATAAAATATTTTTGAACTTTATATGCCTGAATAATTTATTATTTTCTACTTTTTCTATTTCTATTTCTTTAAAAATTATATTTTTTTTCTCTTTTATTTTGTGATAACACTACACTACGCTGCGGTTACCCGTTATCTCGACACGCGGTAGCGTGTCAAGCCAAGTTCAAGTAACAGAACTGGCGAGCAGCACCGTGTGTAATATTATACACGAACCATTTGGAGCCACTTTTGACCCACTCATAACTCAAAAACTATTTCATGTAAACGTGTCAAATTTGGCTCATATATTGAAACTTGCGAGATACATATGTGCTCTAAATTTCATAAGCACATCTTAAATGGTTATTTAGATATTAACGTTCAAAAATCGTCATTTTTATCACTAACTGACCTATAGATCAAAACTGTAACCCAGTTCCAGATGACCTAGAAAGTTTAAATCTGGCATGCAGATAGGTAATTAGGTAAATGCAAAGGAATAATGAAACTAAGGGAGGATTGGAGATATCTGAGACGATAGGGGTAAGCACTGAGACGTCTACGGCACGGGAGAGACTATCTGGGATTATATTTTCTATTTCCTTTCGGTGTTTTATTATAATAAAATTGAAAGTAGGGTTGGGTAAAGAAAGAAACCACTTTAAAACTGAATGGTCTGTATAAATTACAAAAGTTTTCCGTTGTCAAGGTAACAGCGCCAATGCTCAAAGGCCGTGATTACCGCTAGTGCCTCGCGTTCGGTAACGCTGTAGTTTTTCTCGGCGGGTCTGAGTGCCTTGCTCATATAGGCAATGGGATGACTCACCCCGTCTATAGTTTGTGACAGCATGGCTCCTAAACCAAAATTGCTGGCATCAGTATGTACCTCAAATGGGTGATCAAAATCAGGACAGGACAAAACGGGAGTGTTTGTTAATGCATTTTTTAAAGTTTCAAAAGATTTATTCGCTTGTGGATTCCACTTTTTTTTTTTTTTTTTTTTAATACCACTAAGGTGGCAAACAAGCTTACGGCCCGCCTGATGGTAAGCGGTCACCGTAGCCTATGGACGCTTGCAACACCAGGGGTATCACTTGCGCGTTGCCGACCCTTCAGAAATCTAATAACTTCTTTCTTGAAGAACTCCATACTGTAGTCCTTGCAGAAAACCTTGGCAGGGAGCTCATTCCACAACTTAAGCGTTCGCGGGAGGAAGTTTCTCTGAAACCGCACTGTACGCGACCATTTAGGTTCTAAAGTGTGAGAATGAATTCCCTGCCGATGGCGAGCGGTGCGATGGTAGAAAGTAGCCGTGGGCATCATTTCGAACAATTCCTCAGAACACAACCCATTGTACAAGCGGTAGAACACACACAGTGAGGCAAAGTCTCTCCTCAGACTTAAGGGCTCGATACCGCAAGTGAGTTTGGGATCGTCGACAATTCTCACAGCCCGTCGTTGAACCGAGTCAAAAGGGTCAAGCTGGTATCCGGGTGCACCTGCCCAGAGATGGCAGCAGTACTCCATATGGGGCCGAACTTGCGACTTGTAAAGTAACAACCTTTGCCCCGACGTGAAGCACTGCTTCGCTCTGTTGAGTACACCAAGTTTTTTGGACGCCAGCTTTACCTTATCTTGTAAATGATCTCGGAACTGAACATCGCTGGAGATGTCGACACCAAGGATCCCAATGCTCTTGGAGATGGAGAGGGGAGTGTTCTGGAATTGTGGGACCACAGTGAATGGAGTTTTCTTAGCGGTGAACGCGCACACTTGTGTCTTTGTAGGGTTGAATCGGACCAAGTTTACCCGTCCCCAGTCAGAGACCTGGGACAGTGTGGTCTCGATTTGAGACACAAGTTCTCCGTGGTTTTCCTCCACAACGGAACGAGGGATGTTTGCACGACCCGTGTAAAAAGCGTCTCCAGTACTGTCATCTGCATAGCAATGTATGTTGTTGATGTCCAACATGTCATTGATATGCAGTAGAAACAGCGTAGGAGACAGCACAGAGCCTTGCGGGACACCAGCATTAATGTCCATGCTATCAGAGCAACTACCGTCAACTACAGTTCGTATGCGTCTGCCGGACAAAAAGCTAGCCACCCATTTGCACAAACCCTCGGGCACTCCGTAAGATGGCAACTTCGATAGAAGACCGCGGTGCCAGACCCGATCGAACGCCTTCGCTATGTCCAGGCTACATGCCAATGCCTCCCCCTGACTCTCAATGGCTAGTGCCCATCGGTGTGTGAGATACACTAGAAGGTCACCAGTCGAGCGACCGTGGCGAAAGCCATATTGACGGTCACTGACCAGATCGTGTACTTCTAGGTATCTTAGAAGCTGTGTGTTGATCACACGCTCCATCACCTTAGAGAGGAGAGAGGTAATAGCGATAGGCCTGTAATTCGATGGATCTGATCTATCGCCCTTTTTGGGCACCGGGTGCACATTCGCAGTCTTCCATGTAGACGGAAATTGCCTAGTGTGGTAGGAAAGCGCGAAGAGGCGCGTGAGTACAGGACATAACTCAGGAGCACACTGCTTAAGCACCACTGCTGGTATACCGTCTGGCCCACTCGACTTATGAACGTCTAGAGAAAGCAACGCCCGCCTGACCTCCCTTTTTGATAGAGGTAAGTTTAGTTAAAGGTCCCGCTATAGAGCTGAAATTAGTTATGAAACGTCTGTACCAAGGCGCGGTACCTAAATATCGTTTTAGTTCCTTCCTATTAGACGGAGAAGGAAATTTCATAATAGCTTCGACTTTTTCAGGATTAGTACGTAAGCCATTTTGATCGACCACATAGCCTAAATATTTAAGTGAGCTCCTAAAAAACTTTGACTTGGCCAAATTTATAGTTAAATTTGCGTTTTTAAATTTTTTATAAACTCTTTGCAAAAGTTCGACATGAGAGGAGAAACTATTATGACGTCATCGATGTAACAGAAGACCCTATTTTCAAATTCGGGGTCAAAAAGAAGGTCAACAAGACGCTGTTGAGTAGCTGGTGCGTTTACCAAGCCGAATGCGGTGACTTTCTATCTTAGACTGCCAATTCCGGGGATAAAGAAACAATTTTTATCTTTTTCAGCATCTGAAGCGATAGGTATTTGCCAAAATGATTTTGCGAGGTCTGTACTCGATAGGTATTTACAGTCTTTAAGGTTGTCTAAGATCTCTGAAATGTTAGGTAAACTATACGCGTCCTTACGGATAACGGAGTTTAATTTTCGGCTATGTAAACAGAAACGAGACTGTCCGTCCTTTTTGTCCACGATAAGAACAGGAGAAGACCAAGGGCTTTCACAAGGCTCTATTACGTCTAATTCCAACATTTCTTTAACTTGTTCTGTGATAATCCGCTGTTTTTCCGGAGAAATTCTATAATACCGTTGCTTAATGGGTGGCGTATTACCAGTATCTATGCTATATGAAATTAAATGTGTCTTACCTAAGTCTCTCTTTTCGAAGGAGATGTCCTTAAACTGTTCTAATAAACTGTCCACTATTTAACGTTGAGAGTTGTCTAGATTATCGTAGGATTGGACGCCTTGAATTGTTTTGGAATCTAATTCAAAAACTTGCGGGGTAGGAACTAAAAAACAATTTGCGTCATTAGTATTATTCGGTAACAAATTGAAGTGTTTTATGAAGTCGATACCAAATATTAACGGTGACCGTATGAATTTTTAACAATATATAATTGTCGTTAAAATTAATAGGTAAGTTCATGAAACCTATAGAATACACTCTGTCACCATTTGCCGCAGTGACTAAAATTTTCTCCGAGGAGTTTATAAAAAAAAATCTTTTAATAATAATTGATGACAATTATTTCCTAAAATGCTAACTGTGGAGCCTGAATCTAATAGTCCCCTTAGAGGTAAGGAGCTATCAGACGAGAGACATAAATTCAAGTGCGGTCTATGATCGATCCGCTTTTCTTGTAAAACAGTGGCATTAGGACGAGAAATATAATTACTTAAAAATCTATTAATAAAAAACAACCATTCCTTCCATTTCTTATTATTGAATTTTTGCGGGCTGTCGACACCCTTAAAAACTAGTATTTGTTTTTTTTTTTAAGATTAGGCATAAACATAGACATAGACATACATTTATTTGACATCAAACACTCACAGTGCAGAAAAAGATACAAAAAACACAATGAAAGTATTTAAAACTACAAGCAAAATAAATAAAGGCATTTCTATAAAATAAAAACGTTTCTACAAAACAAACAATCAAAATAAAATAGAATTTGTGAGTGCCAAAAAGTGGACATCGACTCAGCAATGCTGCAACACGGTTTGTTGCAGCGCTGATTTTCGCGCGATGCCCAAAGGAAGGTGCGTCCGTAAATACACAAAAAGTATACATACATATCATATCATATATATGATGAATGAAGAAAATAAATAAATAGATAAAAAATAACAAGATATAGCTATATTCATACACTGACTAATACTTAGCCCGAACAGCTAGATTCGGTCACTGCAAACGAAATTCGTTTTTTTGCAGTTGCAAATAGTAACTTTCTACTTTAGATTTGAATGTTATAAATATATTCAAATTGCGAATAGGTGGGGGAACGTTGTTACAGCACTTAGTGGCTGCATATCTAAAACTGCCTCGAAAAGCGGTCGTGCGATTGTGTGGGATTTTTAATACGCTGTCTAATGTTCGCAGATTCCGCACGCTTTCCTCTCTTGTCCAGTTAAATTTATCATATAAATATTCAGGTATTCCGGACTTTATCACCCCAAACATAAGTGTTGCTAGATGTAGCTCTCTACGTTGAGTCATGTTAAGTAGATCTGCATGATTTAGAAAAGGGCTGACGTGACTACGTGCTGGAATGTGGAAAATGAACCGGCAACAAGCGTTTTGTAATCTTTGGACTACTCGAGATGTTTTTGCCAGTAGCCTAGGACCGTACACGACATCTGCATAACCTCACTTGCTAAGAATGAGTGAGTCACATAGTCTTATGCGGAGTTTTTCGTTGAGAAAATCACGCACTCGGTATAATACCTTTAATCTATAAAAGCAGTTTCCAGCGATCTCGAGAACGTGACCTTTAAAGCGTAATGCGTCATCCAACTGCACTCCAATATTTCGAGCCCCCGAAACACGTTCAATTTGTTCACCGTAAATACTTACAACTGGACTTTTTCTAAGTATACTGTCTATCTGCAGCTTGGACCCTATTACCATGTACTTAGTCTTAGTTGGATTAAGCACCAGAGCATTTACCTCCGACCACAACGCTATTCTATGCAGATCTACATAAACTTTAGCCATGGCAGCGTCACTTTAATTTGGGTTAAAAGACAAATACAACTGTATGTCGTCCGCATACAAGTGATATCTACAGCGTAAGGGTGTGGGTTTGAGAACTGTCGGCTGCCGTCAGGTTTGTTTACGCCAACGATTTGTGTACGATTGTTTAGATCACTTGAAAACCATTTTATCGTATTGTGTTCAAAACCATAATAGTTGAGTTTGGACAGCAAAAGAGGAACACTGATGCAGTTGAAAGCACGAGAAAAATCAAGTAGTACCATCATTGTTCCACTTCCTGCGTCCTGTGATGCCAGGATGTTATCCACAACATCGATTAAAGCCGTAGCAGTGCTGCGAGATTTGCTAAAACCTGATTGAAAAACTGGTAGTATGTTGTTACTTTCCAAATAAGGTGTTATTTGCAGACAGCTTGTTCTAGAATCTTAGAAAGACAACACGGAGTGCTTATATGGCGCAGATCCTTAAAATCTGATACGTCTCTGCTTTTAGGCAAAGGAGTCACCAGGGCTACCTTCCAGGCGTCAGGAAAAGTGGTCGTCAGTATGGACATGTTAACAATAGCCGTGATAATTTCTAATGTATATGGAAGTGTGAGTATTAACATATCTAGGGAGAGTCTATCATTACCAAGAGCATTAGATTTTAAGGTGTGTATTATTTTCACTACCGTATTTTTATCGACAAGCTTCAACATAAATGATGAATTTCTATACCAATAAAATTCAAAAAAGTCATAGCAGATAAAGATGTGGCGCTATTTCCAGGAACTGTACAAAAATATGAATTAATTTTATCAGGATCATTTAAATGATTCGGTAAATCAATGTCACGCGATTTGCCCGATATGTTTATAGTGTTTTTGAGATTTTTCCACAGCGTTCGAGGGTTGTTTATGTCGCAATTGATGTACTGAGTAAAATATGCACGTTTTTCATTATTTATTGCAAGGTGGACACATTTCTTGAGCTCTTTATAATAGTTTTTATGTTTTATGAGGCCAGTAGCACGGTTACGTTTATAAGCCTTATTTCTTAAAAGCATCATCCGTCGCACTGTGTAAGTAATACAAGGGTAAGATTTTTCTTTGACTTTTACGCTTTTTACCGGAGCAAAAAAATCAAAGAGAGTAAGTAGAATATAATTAAACCGAGATATCATGTGGTTCACGTCAGACATACAAATGATAGATTCCCAGTCGATCGCACTTAATTCCCTATTAAAATTAAAAAAATCAATATCTTTTAGCGAGCGGAAGTCAAGAGAGCATGACTGCTTAAGCTAGGTATAAAATCTACAAGTGTGTTAAGTACAAGGAAGTCGCTACAAATTAAATCTATTTGGGTTTCGCTATGCCCGGTAAAATTGGTGGGTCGGTTTACATATTGAGTCATATTTAAATAATGAATAAAATCATAAAATTTAGTGGTGTTTCAATCTGAAATCAATAAATTTATATTAAAATCATCTAACAGTATTACGTTATCGATATCATGAAAGGACATAATCGTGTCAGTCAAAGTATCAAAGAAAGTATCGACATCGAGCCACGGCGGTCGATATGCGGTGCCCACGTTAAGTTTTATGCCATTTAAAGTCAACCTAAGCCACATTTGTTCAACAAACGGCGAGGCGAGGACTGGGTGCTTGTACACTGTGGCCGCGATCCCGCGCCGCACGTAAAAACCAACCCCACCGCCGCGCGCACGCACGCTGGCCGGGCGGGGAACGTGCAGTAACTGGTAATTGGGAACTGTGGGAGCGCGACAGTCAGGACCCTCGCGCAGCCAGGTTTCGTTTATGGCCATTATGTCAACATTGTAGTTTTCCATTGCCAAAACAAATTCCTCGTGTTTAGTACCTAGTGAACAGGGGTTAAGAAGACCAAATTTAATGTTAGCTTTCTTAGGAGCCATAGGTAACAGTAAATAAACAATAAATACTCGTGAGGCTGTGTAGCATAGATAAAATTTGATATATTTCTACATTAAAACTCGGCATGTCATGTATGATAGGAACACAATATAGCATAAAAAATTAATAGATATTTTAAAAAAACGAGTTACGCTTACAACTACATAAAATATTATTATATAGGTAGGTATACTACAAAAGCGACAAGAAATAAAATAAAAAAATAGAAATATCATAAAAGAACTATCATAAAAGTAAAAAGATATGTTTTTTAAGATAAACCGACAAATGCGTTAGTAAAGCGACGCGACTACTATGCCCTAATTTTGTTGGCATCGTAACACTCACGCTAGCGTTAATATTAAGCAGTAAAAAGCATAAAAACAATATAGCAAACTAGTATTTTAGACAAAGACATGAATAGCGATACAAGCAAACCATTTAGAACAAATACTAGCAAGTAGCGAACATTATAATGCAATTTTCTCCGTTTTATATACAAAGCGATTATAACGAAGTATTGATTAGCTAGCAAACTACTGTTTCGCCAAAAACCTTAAAGTCAGCGTCGCATCGTACTCGGTGAGCCTTGGTGTCCTGCTGGCGTCGCGCGTATATCCGCCCGTCGCGCGTATATCCGGCCGTCGCGCATATCCGGCCATCGCGCGTATATCCGGCCGTCGCGCGTCCACACGTACTTCCAGCCGAGCCGTCTGGCTTCCTCGCGAGCCAGCCGCACGACAATGGGCCGCGGCTGCGGCAAGTTTTCCCCCTCGATGTAATTGCGCGGTGGGCCCGATCGCTCCGCAATTATGATGGGACATCAATCTCATCAATCTTCTGGTCCAGCTTCCCAGCCACCAGGGTAACAACAAGATTTTCACCCTTTACATCGGGAATACAGATTATATCGACGTCGGTGAGTAGATGATCTTGATCACGTACGTTTATCTCAACTTTGAGGCGATCTATTGTGTCCATAAGTTCATTCTTGTCTTTCTTCGTACCACATTTAAAACAAATAATGCCTATTTGTTGGCTAGTGCAGTTAATTAAAGAATGTCCGTTGACTCGGGAGCGAACAAAATATGAATGGCTATTTTTGCTAGTAATAGCACTTATTTTATCTATGTGACCACCTGAGTATTGTTGTTTAATGTTATTATTTGTTGAGTTAAATCTATACTTGTAAGGGAAATAATTTTTTTTAATAGTACTATTGGTGGATTTACAAAAGCTAGGTGTGTGTTTATATGCTAATTCAGGAGTGGGATTGTCTGCGGAGGACCGAAGGGGTTTCTTAAAACGAGATAGTCTGGCTTGAACGGACTCGTAATTACGGCAAGCCGATCTGAGCGATTCTATCGTTTTATTTCTGAGGTGCAGGCTAAAACGTTAGCATACATTGGTCTGATATTATGTAAAATAATTTCTAATTTATTTTTTTCGGAAAGTGCATAAGATAGTCTGGAAAATATACCGTGCATGATTGCTAAGTAAATACTGATGGATTCACTTTCGCTCTGTGTGCGAGCCCTAACTTCCCCTAATAACCGGTAATCGTAATCGTCAGCTTCGAAATCACTTGAAAGTAACTGGATTAAATCAGACCACGACGATACGCACTCTCTAACACTACGGAACCAATGCAAGGCGTTGTCAGTAAAAATATCCGTGCCATAGGAAAGCATTTTTACTGGACTTATGTTCCTAGATTGCATAAATTCGTCCACCCGTTGTGCGAACGCGCGAGGACAGGATTTCCCGTCATACTTAATTTTGTGTACATCGCAGGCTGTGCCCCTGTCACATGAGACCGAAAGGACTGTCTGTGAGGCGGACGGAGGGTTTGGACTCGGTTTTGTACTATCCGAAGTAGTGACGGAGTCGGGTTTTAGTTTAAGTAAAAGTGTTGAACAATAATTATTAAATGTATGGTTTAACTCGTTAAACAACTTTCAATGTTCGCTAGAAGTAGGTGAGATACGGGACAATCTATAATATATATGATGTAGTAGGCTTTCTGTACGAAGTAATAGACTTTTATTAAGATTTTTCTCCAAAGAGCTTACATTGTACTTCTTAAGGCTACTTTGAACTCCTTTTAAATAACACAAAAAAACACTCGTAAAAGGAAACCGATTTTACGTAAACTAAAAAAAAATAAGGTAAATCACTTAGACTGATCGAGGCAAATGAAACTTGGTCACAAGAATTTAATTTAGTTTGCACTACCTACTATTCAGTTTTTGATAAAAAAAAATCACTGGTTTGTACGAGACACACAACACACAATAATAATGATAATTGTAATGTTGTAACTAAGGTAGATTGTGCTAGTTATTGATATATTTTTGTAAAAAGGGAATCAGGGGAAATGTAATTTTAAAAAATAATTATAAATTTAATTTTGGATAAAATATAGATACTGAGGACATTGTGTGGGGAATTTGGTAATGGGGGAAAAACGGGGAGGGAAGAGATCACTCGGAGGGGAAATGGAATGAGTAATCTGTCATGTAAAGAAAGTGAGCAAAGGTTGAGAAAAATGGGGAAGCTGAAAATAAAATAAATTTGCACAAAAAAAATGATAAGCAGCAAAAAAAAATATGTAACTGGTGTGAGTGCCGAAGAAAAGTCGAGGTTAAACGATTTGCGGCGCTCGTTGCCATATAAGGTAGTGATGGAGTTAAAAAGAAATGAAATTAATGTTTGTGTGAGTGGATGACGTAATATGACGTGTAAACTAAAAGTGTGGCAATAGCTAATTGCTATGCTTAAAATAAGGGTAAATGTTGGATATTAGCTAAGTAGGTATTGTGAGTATGAATATATTAATTACATAAATACTTTATAAAAAATAATAAATAAATATTTTTAATAAATAATTATTCTCATATACGAGTACGTGACAGTGGGGGTCGCAGTTCTAACCTAACCTAATCTTCTTTCTGGTAGCAGATTGGTTCTGTGAGGGTCGCAGTTCCAACCTAACCTACTGCTGGTAGCAGTTCAGTTCTGTGAGGATCGTAGTTCTAACCTTACATATTTTCTGGAACTCTAAAGAACTCAGCAAATACTTTAGCGCACTGGTTCTGTGGTATAGCGCGTACCATTCTTAAATATTTTTTTTTACCTCCCTTATTTGTGAAGCACTTCGAAGCTATAAAACCCCAGAATGCGCTCGGGTCGCGTTGTATATCCTGTTCCATTTGATTTTTATACAAATTGATATCGTTTTCTATATCTAATTTAACCAAAGCTCTGTGACGAGAAAAACTATCGTAATAAACTTGACTACGAGTTTTTTTGTACAAACGATGATATGACGCCTTAATTTTAATGTTGCGCTTTGTATTAGAAGAGTAATACTCAAGATAATTGAATCGAGATGGTAACTCCGAGCGCTTTTTCTCGGAACCCAATTGTCTATACATTCGTTAAGTGACTTATAAAAATTATTCGCGGCTAAATTAGGATCTGATGTATTATGAACCGAACTATACAACCTATTTGTTGATATAGATTCGAAAAATAAGCTTTTTTAAAGTTCCAGTCCATTTTTATATCACTATTTTCCTCACTTACAAAATCAAAATAATCGTACTCACAACTTATTCCAATAATTAAAGGCGGATGATATCCATCGGGACTCGACAGGTGCAGGTACCAAACACTCAGTCGCCCGGTGCACTGATGCTCGACAGGTGTAGGTACCAAACACTCAGTCGCCCGGTGCACTGATACTGAGTCAAGCCATCTACTAACGAGGATTAAATTTTATTTTTCATTATATTGGTTTCAGATTTATTTTATCTATCTCATTTCACTAAAAGATAACATATATTCGAACTTTAGCTTTACATTATTACTACTTGAATTAAGATCAAAATACCACACACTAGCACATTTTTTATTTAGAGCATACCGTCTCAATTTGTCTAAACACTTCTGAGTTTTAAGTGAGGTAGGGCACTGCTAGTACTCGCTCGAATAAGCCACCCGAACAATCAAAGCGGGGCATAACAAGTACTTTCTCGAATGAGCGGCCCGAACTGGGGAAGTATTCCACCTTACAGAAAACCGCGACCATATTGACCGTAGTGTTGTGTTCCTGGCGGTAAGTAAGGTTGCCAGAGCTCTTTGAGGATTCGCTGCGCGGACAGCGGAGGACCGGCGGTGCTCGTTGCTGTCATTGCTCGGCGTAGACACGGCGTGCTGGTACGGCGGTGAGGGAGGCCTGATGAAACGGCTAACCGCTGGCCGCCCGCAGTTTGAACGGGTTCCCGAACCCAGGGATCACTTAATCTCCGCCCTGGGAGGCTGATTCGCCAACCTGTGTAAAGTCTCTGAAGTGGTAGTCGTGCCGGAGTAGGAGACCGGAGTGGACCCGGTTCCTACAAAGAGGAGGATCAGGGGCCCGTCCACCCGCCGTGCCAGCAACCGTATCATCTGTGTCGAGCTTCGGCAGTCTTAGTACCGCACCTTTTGTCTTCTAAGCTGTCTGTGCAGTGTATCCTCATCCTTGGTCTAAATAACTTTTTTCGTGTATAATGGCCAGAAAAAAAAAAGAGTTTTTACAGCGGCTACTCCATCCACAGATAATATGGATTTTTGCAACATAAGGGGTAATCACGCAAATCAATCTTAACGCAGTCCACCACCATCTCGAGACAGCGCAGCCGACCATTCTTTTTCTAACGGCGACGCATATCCTGCCCGGCACATCATACCTTCATTATCCCGGCTACAAACTCGAGAAAATTTTTCACGTCGGGGAAGGTTTCTGAATTAGTACAACCCTTTCACAATAGGTTGATCCGCACCAACGCAAAAAAAGAAATAACGTTCGCCGGGTCAGCTAGTTCTAAAATAATAGTCTACATAGTTGAAATGCATTTTTGAATAAATTATGTTTAGTTTGCGTGGCTGTTGTGATATAAATATTAAAAAACCTACTGACGACTCTCACGAGTCCGTCCGGAGTTTGGTTAAAATAAGCATTTTTTTTTTACTGTTAACGGGTCTTGATAGGTATCAAATTATCATATTTAAAAAAAAATTACATTTTATTTTAAAAATTTTACGTTACTTAGCCAAAAAATTTGGGCCTTACAGCTCCGTGACTTAGTGGGTAATGAATGACCCTACTGCTGAATCGAGGCGTGGGTTCAAATCCCGCACAAGACAAACATTTATTATTTTGTGTTTGTTTTGAGACTGGGTGTTTTCTATGCAAGGACCTTTTTAAAAAGACTCTTTTGCAAAATAATGACTATCAATATCAGCTGCCTTACCCCAAAGCAAAATGCCTTTACCAGCTTCAAATTTTATTTTGTCATGAGAGGAATAGTCTGAAACATTTTATTTTTGAAAACCTTTTGAATATTACAAGCATTATATCCAATTAAAACAAGTGATCCAAGATACGTTTTCATAAGTTTCAGTATCTCATTGCTAAGATATAAACTTGTGTTCTGTTGTCTTCTGTTAATAAACTCTCCACGGAGTATAGTTCAGGATTCGAAATTTACTGTAAAATTAACTACTCCTTCATTATTTACTTTGATTCCAGCCGTCTCACTGAAGATATAAGTAATTCGTTGTTGTTAATCTCTCATTCTCCTCTTTTTTCGGTAACTTAATGGATAGTTCTAAATCATTAAAGAAGACTAACCAGCGAAGTCATCCAGAACGCGAAACAGCTATTAAGATTTTTTAGTGATTGGTCATTGCTTTCTTGTCAAGCAGTGTTTATAGTTGATTTGCAGATGGCTGTATTTGGCTTAGGGTATCTGGATTTGGAATTACATCTCAGATTGAAGCTGTCACGGTTGAGGTAGAAGTTGAAGGTTCAGTTTTTTCTTTGGTAATTACTTAATACTTATCGCATTTAAGTAAATGTGTGCACATTTGTGATCACTGTGCAGTCCTATAGCACCTATAAAACTTTTATGATGTAACGTGAAATTGAGCTAAATCTATTCTGTAAGTGATGGCGTAACGTCACGTATCGTAACTTACGACTAGTTGATGTTGCCGTTACCTTTGCCGTTACGGCTAAGTACCATTGCTTATCGTTACTGAGCGGCTTGAAGATTTCTATCAAAGACCAGAACGCTAACCATAATGTCCAAAAAATATAATAATCGCACTTATTACATTTAAATTTTGAAGCAAATTACCTATGATAGTTGTGAATCGCACTATAAATATTACGAATGGTAGTTTTAAGACGTTATTGGAGGTAGAGGTGGGTAATTTACTATAATTTAAAGCGTCGTAAATCTGCTTAAATTACTTTCTTGAAGTCCTTTGTGGTCGCGCATTGTGCGGAGCCTAGCGAGAGACAGGTTTATATCTGTTCGGGTTTCGGGAGCGCCGAGCGGTACAGTGCTTTGTACTACTTCCAACAATAATAAATGTTTGCCCTAGTTCTTTCTGCAAAATAAACAACTATTCTGTACCGACCGAGCTGTCGACGATACTGTAAAATAAAGAACTGTATGTACCATTGCGTACTCCAATAATGTTTATTGACAATATTTGAGGGCAAACTTAAGGTACAGGGGCGTCTTCACACAAATAACAATGTGTTTGCGATTTTAGTATAAAGTGGGTCCGTGGGTCCTGTCCCCTTGAGTACAACAGAAAAGTATAGTCTGTAAGACTATTTACGACATCTTGGCACTCACCCCCACACTTTACTTCGTCACTGTACTTCACTACTTTGTAGACGCCCTGTACTAGAGTATCGGTTCTGGATTAAGATAATGTAATCAAAATGTGAGAGTGAATCAATCACTATTATAAAAATTGCAATAATTTGATTTTGTAAAAGTTTGTTTAATAATAGCTTTCAAGATCTAATACAGTGAGTCAGTAAGCTTTATGAAATTGTACGTTCCTTCCGTGTTGGTGAAACTAAGAAGTGATTCTCTCTTCAATGGTTTCCTTTACAAGCTTACTCGAGGAAGCACTGACACTGAGACGGTGTAGGATGTGTCGCTGGTTGAAGCGTGCTATTTCTCGCCTTATCTAATTAATAATGATTGAGTGTTGCGCAATAGCAAGCTGAAGTGGCAATGGACAGGCCACATCGCTTATCGAACCGATAACCGATGGGGAAGAAAGGTCCTCGAGTGGCGACCACGGATCAGAAGACGCAGCGTGGACGGCCTCCTACCAGGTGGACAGACGATCTGGTCAGAGCCGCAGGAAGCGGATGGGCGCGGGCGGCTCAGGACCTGCCGTTGTGGAGGCCTACGTTTAGCAGTGGACGTCTTTCGGCTGAAACCAACAAACGAGTGTTGCGCGGCGCGCTACCGAGTAGCGTCTACGTCACCTATTACGCCTCATCAAAGCGCGTGGCGGCAACTTTGAGGAGGCGGTGTAAAAAGTTATTTTTATATACAGTTGTTTCGATGCTTTCGTGCGTTAAGGTTATTTATAGTTTCTCGTCAAAATAATTTGCTATAAACTATAAGATAAAAAAAAGAAACACATACACAAAAAATTAATAAAAAAAAACTTATTCTGAAATTAAAAAACATCAAGATTAAACTTAATAAATAAACTTAAATTTATTCTTGCATGACTAAGTAGTATCCACTTACTGAGACTCGATGTGGTTGTTACCTCCTTCTAAAGAACTGCAGTCTTCCTTCAGCAGGGACCTCGGATACTGTCAGGAATAGACAACTCTCGAAATCCTGAATGACACTGTAGCTCTCACACTATTTTATGTCTTTGGTCACTATCACTTTCAAAGTCCATAAAAGTGAATTATAACACTCGCGACGCGTTAAAAAAATAATTAAAGGTACCTGTATAGTTTAGGGAAAGAATTGTTATATTTAACATATATAAATATTTTTTAAATTAAGGATATTTAACATAATACGAAGTCAACACGTCGAAACAGGAACCGGCGAACGCCAAAACCATCTTGTGCTCCTCTGATTTTAGACATAAAATAAGATCTAAGCAATTCATATACCAAAGATATATCTAGTTATAACTAGATATAGAAGTTTTTACCCTAACCGAACTTGTTTGGTCACACCAGCACTCCATATTACCAAACCCTTTCGGAAGTCAGAAGACAAGACTTCCCCATCAGAACCAGCTAGCAGCACTAAAAAAATCTAGACAACCAAACCATCCCTCCATACTGGAAATAAGTCTAAGCGTCCAAATCTCTCATTTACTTTTCCTTAGGCACATACTAGTCTCAAATCAACTTTCTTACAACCAATCAATCCTGCATGAATCTTAGTTTTAAGATTTATTTTAGGTAATCTATAATTTTTGGTTGTAGATTAAGTGTGTTCTAGAAATTAGGTTGCCTCGATATAATTAGACCTCCTCGTTTAAGTAGTCGACGATAAATAAACTACAGGTCCAAAATACCAAGAACCATTTCCAGAGGGTATCCTCAATGTTTGATATGTGTTTATCTAGACTTAGTCCAGATATAGTATGCCGTGAATCTGTAGCGAAGGACCGTTAGCGAAGATCTGGTCTAGATCTCCCTTCCGACTCAAACTCCATTGAACACACAGATTTTGGCGTGTGATTAGTATTGTGAAGTGTAGTTTTATGTAATAAAATTAAAAAAATTAAGTTTAATGTAATTTTCAGTGACAATTATAAATTTCACTCAGATCAGAATTCTACTGTCATAGAGATAGTTGATGAAGACAAGGTTTAAAAAAATAGGCTGAGCTGTAAATTTAATTGTTTCTGTAACAACTCAGTCAAACTTGCTAAAAGTATTATTTAGCTTATTAAAATCTAGTTCATTTTTGTAGGCTTTCAGTTACGTTAATTTTGATTTTGACAAAACTCAAACATTTCACAAAATTCACACACTCTCCTTAACATAAAAGAAAATCGAGAAATATTGCCCTATCACCTTTGTTCTACAAAGTTTTCCCATAAAAATAAAACCCGGCTGAAAAAATAATAGCCAGACTTAGAAAGTCTGGGTTACCTAGTTCTCCTAACAATCTATAAGACAACAAAATTAAAGAAAAACAGCTAAATTCTTTCTTGTCTGAAGAATCAAGTAAGTGTTTATTGGGCATTCTGGCTCATTTTGGAATTGATTACGTGCATCTGCGCTGCGGAAAGTGAGCCAGAATGCCCAATAAACATTTTGGAATTGATTATGTGCATCTGCTCTGCAGAAAGTGAGCCAGAATGCCCAATAAACATTTTGAAATTGATTACGTAAAGTTTTCAATTTGGGTGAATGTAAATAGATTAACGTATTTCATACCGACCAACCTTCTTCTAGCTCTATGAACAAGGTATTTTGGAGAGCATCATTCCGTTTTACGAGAGAAGAAGACATAAACTTACAAATATATACAAACCGTTCTGTTCTGTTCTAGTAGAAAAATGTTTTACCCTATTACAACTCGGGCAAATAATATTTCATTAATCAATTATAAAAATCTTACCTTTCTTTTATCTTTCGGTAGTCTTGTCAATGTCTCTCAAATTAATATAAATATGGAGTCATAGCGATTAGAGATTTCATTGTATAATTAACTTCTTTCACCAAGACATCATGAAATTTGTAAAGCAGCCACTAAAGCTACATTTAGAAAAAATATGTTCTGAATCTGATCTAGGCATATCACGTCATGGTAAACTATTACCTAATTCGATTCGATGTTTGATTTGCGGACCATCTAACTGTGAAAAAACCAACCTAATAGTTGGACTTCTTTTGCATGAAAATGGTTTATGCTATAAAAATATATATTTATATTCCAAAACGCTTTACCAACCAAAAATTAATATTTTTTTGAAAAAGTGTTAAATGAGGTTCCAGAAGTACAATTAATGGAATATAACGATAATAGTGACGTTATAAGCCCTCATCGTGCAAAACCTGATTCAGTAATTATTTTCGACGATGTTGCTTGTGAAAATCAAAATAACATTCGTGATTATTTCTCAATGGGGCGACATAAGCGTATAGACTGCTTTTATTTGAATCAAACATATAGTAAAGTACCTAAACAATTAATTAGAGATAATGCAAATCTTATAATTTTGTTTAAACAAGATGACATTAATTTACGACATGTTTATGATGAACATGTCAGTACAGATATGAATTGGAATCAATTTCGTGATATGTGTTCGGAAATCTGGAAAACTTCGTATGATTTCATAGTAATCAATAAAGACTGTGAAAAAAATAAAGGTTGCTATAGAAAAAAGTTTGATACTTTTGTCATTCTTGATTAAAACTCTTATAAACGACAAAAACTCTGATATGTGTTTAGTGTTGTCTATAACATTGGTAAAGCTTATTGTGAAAAATGGATTCGCAAGTAAATATCAAAAAAGAGATAATTAAATCAGCTAGCGTTGTTAAGAAAAAAGTTAGGCAGTTGCGTAATATTCAAACTGAAAATGATAAAGTCCTTAAATCTGTGTTCAAACCTTTAACGGATCCACTACATAAAATGGTATCAAGAAATGCAACACAAAATATCAAACCTAATTACAATGAAGACGTAATCCCAGGGAAAAAAGCAAAATATATGAAAACTGAATTTGATTTTGATCTTCAGGGTGAAAGTGAATATGAAATAGATTCCGATGAACAGTGTGAAAAAGTTGATAAAACTCTTAAGAACTTTGATGATTATGAAGACGATATCTATGAAGATGATTCAGAAAGTATGAGCGATACAAATAATAAAGAAACCAACATTTCAAGTGACGCTTCATTCAAAACAATTGAATCTATTTCAAGTCCACAACATAATTGGTCACCACCTTCAGAAGGAACTGTAAAAGTATTGGAAGATATTCCATTTGGTGTTAGAAATGAACGTGGTAAACTGATGATAGGTAATTCTCGAATTGTCCAAACAGAAAATACAATTTTAGTTTCTGGAAAGCCTTACAAAAAAACTGAAGGTCTAATGGAATTATTATTTAAAAGAATACCAGATTTAAAAACAATCACTAATAGTGATTTAAACAGTTACAAACAGATTTTAACTATTACAAATGCACATAGGCGTGACTTCAACCCTATAAAACCAATAAAAAATAATAAAGGAAGCAAGTACTTAAATATTATCAAACCACTTTTCAAGTTATCTAAGCAATGTACAAGCACCGAAAGTCTTACTCAAGGGTCTGGGTTACCAATTTTAAAAAAATATAATAAAAATGTTGATTATATGTATTGGGATGACCCTAATGAGTTAGTTGAAAGACTAAAACTTTTAATATCTTCTCGTGATGCAGGAAACACTGGATTAGACAATGAAATAATATCTATCGTAGAGGAGTTGCAAGAAGCTGGTATTATTAACAAATAAAATATTAAAAGTAACGTATTACATGCATTCTTAACGATTTATTCAAATATAATACAGAGAACTTTATATTAACATTCAGTTGTAATCAAACCATTTAGGGATACATTTATTAAACAATGAACGTTGACAAGTTTGGTCATCACGTGCATAAAATATTGCGTTTGTCAGAAGTTTTCGATATTACTGACAAAGTATTTCTTAAGTCTATTAATGGAGATTTAGACTTAATATCAGCAAGTATAAAAGGACTCAAAACACCTCAGCTACCTGACGAAGCCGTCAATCAGCAGTATGTAGATAATGTACTAAAAGAATATTGTGGAAAACAATCTTTCCTGCTCGAAATAAATGCTATAAAAAGCCTGATTCAAACTTTATAAAATCAGTTGCTAGATATTAAATCAGAATTAAAAAAGGTTGGATCACAGAAAACCGCACCTAAACAATTATGAACAGAGAAGACATGGTTGGTGAACTTCACAAATTAGCTAGAAAACACTTCATTCGTAGGGCGGTAATATTAAAAGGGATTGATGATTTATGGCAAGCTGATTTAATTGACATGCAGAAAATGGAAAAAGTGAACAAAGGTTTTAAATATATTTTAGTTGTTATTGACTGCTTTTCAAAATTCGCGTGGGGAGTTCCTCTGAAAACGAAAACAAAACGTGACGTAGGAAACGCTTTTCAAAAAATTTTGGATTCTGGTCGAATTCCTATTAACCTTCAGACAGATATGGGAAAAGAATTTTACAATGAAGTGTTTAAGAAAATAATAACAACTTTTAATATAAATCACTATTCTACATATTCTGTGAAAAAGGCGTCAATTGTTGAAAGATTTATAAGAACACTGAAATCAAAATTATATAAATATTTTACTTTAGTTGGAAATAACAAATGGATCGGATCACCTTTGAACGATGCTTTGTCATCATATAATGATACCGTCCATCGAACCATAAAATTTAAACCAATAAATGTAACATGTGATAACCAAACCGTCGTTATGAATAACATAAAGAGGAATGAAACACCTCATTACTTAAGAAAATCAAAATTAAAAGTAGGTGACTGTGTTCGGATTAGCAAATATAAAGAAAATTTCAAAAAGGGGTATACACCTAACTGGTCTTCTGAACTATTTACCATAACAAAAGTTAATAATACTTACCCAGTAACTTATCACATTCATGATCAAAGAAATCAAATAATACTCGGATCCTTTTACGAACAAGAGTTGCAAAGAACTAAACATCCAAACATTTATTTAATTGAAAGAGTGATAAGAAAGAAAGGAAATAAATTATTTGTAAAATGGTTAGGACTCAATGAAAAGGAAAATAGTTGGATTAACGAAATGTCTATTGTATAGTGTTTACTTTTAACTCATAAATACTTTATAATTGTAAGATATTCAACCATGTATTCATTTTAAATTCAGTGATGAACGGTGGAGGACTTGTTAATAATATAGTAAACAATTTACCATTTGAACTTCATTTACCAGGATATAATTATTGTGGTCCTGGTACAAGACTACAAGAAAGATTGGCTCGAGGTGACAAAGGGATAAACGAATTAGACGAGGCTTGTAAGCGTCACGATATAGCATATTCCGAACATCGTAATTTAGAAGATCGTCATAAAGCTGACTTTGCGCTTCTGAATATGGCAAAACAAAGAATGAAGTCAAAAAATACTAGAACCGGAGAAAAATTAGCGTCTTGGCTCGTAAGCAAAGTTATGAAAACTAAATTAAAAAATGGTGCTGGAGTTAAATCTTTTAAGTCAGTCGTGTCTAAAATCCGTAATTATATGAAAAACCGCAAGCCAAAAGATAACAATACTGCTATAAAGATAGCCTACTTGACTGCAAAAAAATTATTTAAAAATAAAAATGTTTGCTTACCCCGTCTTATACCAATACCAAAAACTGGAGGGATTCTACCACTTATACCAATTTTTGCTGGCTTATCTGCATTAGGGTCTTTAGCTGGAGGAGCTGCAGGTATTGCTAAAGCAGTGAATAGCTATAAATCAGCAAAGCAAAACCTTGAAGAGTCACAGCGTCATAACAAAATGATGGAATCTATTGCGTTAGGAAAAGGTCTCTACATCAAACCTTATAAAGGTAACGGATTATGTTTAAAATCAGCAAAAAACTAACTAGAAGGCTACCTAGACGTGCTTTAACGAATGTAGATATTTTAAAGCACACTAATGATATACCGTATTTTCGAGGAGTATTCATGAAAGATGCTTTACCAAAAAAACCTAAAGATATTGAGTGTGCGATTGTCAATTTGGATAACTCTAAGAATCCTGGAACGCACTGGGTAGCCTATATAAAAATTTACAACTACTGTGAGTACTTCAATAGTTTTGGAAATCTAAGACCACCCCAAGAGTTACTGTCCTATTTAAATTTGCCTAATGTTTATTACAATTACAATGTATATCAGAACTTTAATACTGTTAATTGTGGTCACTTGTGTATAAAATATTTGAACAATTTTTGGCATTCAAAAGAATAAATTAAGATAATTCAATAAAATAAACCATTTTAATCATGTCTTTCACGCTGTCAATATCTGGATTCACATCAAGCTTAAATACTTGTTATTCTCCTGCTCTACAGTTAGACGGAGATTACGAATGTGGTCTTTTATACTTTTCTACTTTTAACTCTATTCCAAACGTTGAAAGTAAAAATAATAAATTTCATTATGGTGATAATGAAATGATTGAAATTCCTGAAGGATCTTATGAACTACAGGACATTTGTGACTATATAAAGAAAAACATTAGAAGCAGCACCTTTAGTTTAACTTGTAACAATAATACTTTACGTACTGTAATTTGTTGCTCTAAAGACATTCATTTTGAAAAAGAAAATTCTATTGGGAGTATTCTCGGATACAATAAAAAAACATTACAAAAGAATAAATTTCATGAATCACATATCCCAGTCAGTATTCTTTCTACCACAGTTGTCCGAGTTGAATGTGATATTGTCTGTGGATCCTTCATTAATGGAATTCCAAGCCACATAATCCATGAATTTGCACCTAATGTTCCGCCTGGATATAGAATTATTGAGGTACCAAAGAATATAATATATTTTCCGATTAATCAAAAGACTATCAGTAGTGTAAATATAAAAATTTTAGATTCACAGAACCAGTTAGTTAATTTTCGGGGAGAAGAGGTACTACTGTACCTACATCTGAAGAAAAAATGATAGACTTTCACCAAATTAATATAAATTCTTTTTCACGACCAAAGAAGCTCAGAAAGATACAGGTAATTCGCAAAAGAGCACCTGTGTCACTAACATCTACTAACTTAAAAAAAAAAATTAAGTGTTGAAAATAAAGACTTTTTAAAATTAATTGGATTACTAAAATGAGTGTATTAAACGTAGCGCAACCTATTGTATTTGATAATACTATAGAAAGCATGGAAATTCATTCGTATAAGCCATATATCACTACTTTTAATAAAAATGATGAAATAAGAATACCTATCAACCAACAAGACTTGTACGTATTGCCATCAGCGAGTACAATATACCTAGAAGGAATGGTCATCGTTAAAAAAGGAGATCTAAAAGATGTTGCAACTAGCGTTAATTTTACTAACAACCCCATTTTATTTCTGTTTCAAGATGTTCGCTATGAACTTAACGGAGTTGAAATAGACAGAATTAAAAATGCTGGTATAACAACAACTATAAAATCATTTTTGTCTATGAATGAAAATGAATCAAAAATTTCGAAAGCATGGGGTTGGGATATAGATGGAACAAAAAATACAAGATCAGGGAATTTTGCAGTATCTATACCACTGAACAAAATGCTTGGATTTGCTGAGGATTATAATAAAATAATAATGAATTGTAGACATGAGCTAATACTTTTACGCAACAATACTAATCTAAACGCAATAAAACTAAACACTGGAGAAGTAATAGATGATATCATACTTAAAAAAGTTGTTTGGCGTGTTCCACATGTAAAAGTTTCCGATCGAGAAAAACTAAATCTATTAAAATATCTAGAAAAAGATCGTTCAATCAACTTGTTATTCCGAAACTGGGACTTGTATGAATATCCCTTATTACCAAAAACAACAAAACATACGAGATATGCTGTTATTGCATTTCAGACAGACCGAAAAAATTAATCAGAAAAAGACATGTCACACTTCGATCACTGCAATATAAGAGAAGTTAAAGTATTTTTGAATTCAGTGTATTTTCCCTATGAGGGTCTTAATGTTCGATTTGATGAGGATAAATTTGCTTTATTATATGAACAATACACTAGATTCCAACAGTCTTACTACGGACGACATCCTGAACCCTTGCTAAGTTATAAAGAAGTAGAGATAAAGTACCGTTATACGTTATAGATTGCTCAAGACAGAACGATACACTTAAAACTGGCCCAGTTGATGTTCGTATCGAAATAGAGAGTGATAAAGATATACCAAATCTAACTTCTGCGTATTGTTTGTTATTAAACGATTGCATATTTGAATACAAACCCTTAAGCGGTATAGTGAAAAAAATATTACCGGACCTATTTTCGTAGACTTACAAGGCTTTAAGGATTCTCATAATAAATTTATTGTAAAAGAATTTGCCTTGGCTACCTCAGAATACACTCAAGTATTTCTAATAAAACGACCATATCCCTTTTCTTATTTGACTAAGGAAGAAAAAAGAAATGTATCTTGGTTAGAAAGTAATCGCGGTATTTATTGGAGTGACGGTTACATAGATTATCAAGAATTTAGAAAACTTATCAAACTAATTTTAAAACACCAATATTTGCTTTTGAAGGGTAGAGAAAAAATCCTATGAATTAATGAACTTTGTACAGAATGTAATGTTGAAGATATTGCAGAAAAGGGATGCCCTAATTTTCTTAATTTGTACAGCACCTATTCTAAAGGGCAAAAAAACAAATGTTTTAATCATAGAAAATATTGTGCTCTGGAAAATGTTATTTGTATTAAGAAATGGTGCAATGAAAATGTGGACGTTAAAAATAAAATACTTGAATTAGTTTAAAATATAATAGTTTAGTTTTTTCATTTGTGTACAAATGTATAATATAAGTATTAAGTATTAAAATATATTAACTAAGTATAAGTATTTTGCTTAACTAAGTTTAAGTATTTTTATTAAGAAAATTCAATAAATGTTATAACAATAAAACATTTTTTATTTAATTTCTATTCCTAAATAGACATTACATATCTTAATGTTTGTACATGACAAAATCGTTTATTTACAATACAAAAAAATAAGAGAAATAAGTTTTGAATGAAATCTCCACGGAGGAAACCTCTTCCTCTGCTACTGCTACTGATATTCTTTGCCTCAGGTATATCTGAAAGACAAGGAAAATAATTAGATTTTCTGTAAATTTTGAAAGTAAAAGCAAAAATAGGAAAGTTTATACATACCTCTGCTTATTAAATTTTCTCAGTTTGTTTTCCCAACTCTGTCGAAATAAGGAAAAGGGAATGCAGTACAGAATTCATCACTGGGTCATTTTCACTTTCTGCATGATAACTTGTTTTTACAATTGTTCTGCTTTCCACAACGTTTGGTAGTTCTGTTAATTGACTAATTTCGATTTTGACCACATACTTTAAAACTTTGCCTACTGAAAAAGCGATATAATTTGCCTTTTGGTAATTAGACATATTTTAAAATTATAATAAAGACGTGTTAACGAATCGACACCTTTTAATTATGTGATTTATTTTTCATATAATGCAACAATCTGTTTGCGTCATACAGGTTTCAAATAAAAACTTGTTGGTTCATGTATGTTAGATATCGTATGACCGGCTGCCTACACCGAAGACATCTTGAATATCGAAATGTATCTGAATCAGCATAAATTTTCTTTTCTAACGTTCGTAATAAAATAGTTAAAGTTTTTTTGTTTGTCTGTCTGTCACAAATGCTAATTATATCTACCAACATTCTTTATCTAAAGGTTTACACTAAAGTTGGACTTAGATTAATAAAACAACATTTTCAAATAGGTACATTTTATTGTTATTATAAAAAAATCACAAAATTATAAAAAACACAAAATCCAAAAAAAAATTAACAACAAGTCAAATAGTTATAAAAATATGAACTACCAAAAAGTAAAAGTTCTTGCACAGCTAAAACGTTAGATTTACTTTTATAAAAATGAAGTACCATTTCAATTTGACTGACAGTTAGGGTATTATAACAAGCTAAATTATTTTTTATATTATGTACAAAATGACTAACTATTACATAGTCATGCTTAAGTAAATAGTTTAATCTTAATTCTACACAATGACAAAATGTACTAAGAGCACCACAAATTAAAGAAATCACATTTTCAGGACAACGTTTTTCACAAAATAGAAGTTGGTATAGAATAGTCATGTTGTCTATACATTTCGAGTTGATTTCAATGTAAATTCTGTGCCATTCCTTAGTAGTAATAAATAAATCATAATTCTCGCTATTGACAAGAATATGAATTTGTGGTAAAAAATTATTGACTGCCCATAATCCTGTAGTTATATAAATATTATTTGAATATACATAATTATGTTTTGAAATAATAATATCGGTTAAATAACCTTCTGCCATCTTCGCAACAGTGATATTCAGAAAAATGAGCAATGTCCCCAAGCGAACGTTTTTATGTTGTCTTCCATTATTCGACGTTTTTCGTCATTGGAAGACAAAGCTACTTTGTTAACAGATCTTGTAAATATTTCATGTTTAAGAGACTTAAAAAAAACATTTTTTCTTCGTAGGATTTTGTCTTTTTTCTTCAAAGACTTATAATAGTCATGGAAATGAACACCATTTAAAACATATTTTTGAACACCTTTAGCCTTTTTTATTTCGCACGATTCCGTTCTAATACAATATAACTTAGATCGCAACCCAACAAACTCTACAATATTTTGACCTCCTAATTCATCTTTAAACAAACCTGGCACTTTTTTGTTGACGCGTTCAATTTGATATTTATTTGGCTCCGAGTAGTTACTTGTATCAAAATAGTGCTTTAAATTTAGCTTTAAATGCTTATAGAAGTCTTTTGTTTCTATTGAATATAAAAAACTATCAGTATCGGTATAACACATTTTTAAATTAGAGCCGTAAAAAGGTTTCATAATAGTATAGTGAAAATTATACATATGGCTTTTGGATAGTTCTAAGACTGTGAAACCTATGTATATAGGTTTATCAAGGACTACTTTTTCTGGTTTCAATTGAACAGCTACACAATTTTCGGTAAATGTAGTTGAACTATGAAAGTTAGGTCTAGATATTAACTGCTCTGCACAGTAATTTTTTTTTGTCTTGTTTTTATCATCACTCTATTGATTTACTATTTTAACGTCTAATCTATTCTCTGTGTTTTCCAAAGTTTTTCCAAATATGCTGTTATTCATTAGTTTGAAAAAGTCTTGTTCAAATACAGATTTAGCTTGTTGCCTTAGTTTAGTGTTTAGGTCAATATAGTCTTTTAGATAAGGGCTTTGTTTGAATTTTATTACTCGATGCACGGTAGTCAACTTAAGTCCCGCTTTAAAACACAGTTTCAAATGGACGTAATGAATAACGTAAAAAAATTTGTCGTATAAATTTGGAATCAATTTTGATGTTTTTGAACCGGGTGGAACACATTTTTGAGGACAGAACGGTAAATCATTGTGTGAATCATGAAGTTCTTCTGGATATTCGATATCTACTTCTAAAATGTACCCATATTCGTTTTCGTCTGGTATTTTGCAAACGTTTAATTCATCGATTTCTCGTCTATCTAATAGTCTAAAATCAGAATATGGTAAGTATGCGCACATAGCGTAACCATATAAATTGTTACAATCAATATAAATAAGGTACTTCTCAGGTTCAGCAGGGTTATAATTATTTAAATACTTATTGTTGGCTTTTGCGAACCGCGTAGAACATAAGCATACTCCTCCCCGTATTCCTTTTTGAAGCATTCGAATGATTTCTAGATCATTAATAAGTTCTAATTTAATTTTAGTTTTTAATAACATGCTGTCCCAGCTCAAAGCAGGAGCTGTCAAATAATAAGCAGCATCGACTTCGAAATTTAACCTACAAGTAGCTCGAAATTTTTGAAAAACATCGGCTAATAATAAAATATCCGTCAGTAGGTACAGATCTGTGTATTTCCCTAAATTTTGAATCTTAAACGTATTCCAAACCTTAAGGGCGTGATTATAGTCCTCTTTAGAGATATTTTGATTTGTTAGTGTACTAAAAAAATCTTCATAGGACGGTAAGTTAGTTTCGTCATACGATTTCCAGCTTTTCATATATTCATACGGATATACTCCTTTGCGTCTCAACAATTTAAACTTTGTTTTATTCGTAAAAAACTTAGACAAGTTGACCAAGTCTTTGGTAATTAAATTTTCCGCTAACTTTTGTAAACTAGCTCCTAAAAATTTAAATGAATCTACAAAACGGACTGGAACAAAGCTTCCTTCTTCGGTTGAAAAAAACTTTGTAAATGAAATGTAATTTTCTTTAGTTTTAGCTATAACTTTTATTTTGCCGCGAATATCTCCCAGCTCACGTATAAATAAATGTGCATCGTAGCCTGAAAGGTTGTGAAAAAACACTGGAATGAATTTTGGTAATTGGAAATGTATATTGCAGTAAGAATGTGCGGCACCCCTATATTTGCCTGTTAGGTGGTCATGATCTCTTACTTTATCATCAAATAACAATTGGGAGCAAATAGAACAGTCTCTGGCATTAGTGAAATCATTTGAATTATTTTCGGTAAATATCAATGGCACAGGATTTTTCAAAATTTTATATATCTTTAGAACGTCGCGTTGAAGATATTCTATAAATTTCTCAACACAGTTTGGACCCCGATATGACACATATTTATTTAAAGAAGTATCGTACGAGCATACAATGTAATAACCAAACGCGGCAGGAGCATGTTTGCAAGTCTGACGTAAAACCACCTTTGTTAAAAGTTTGATTTGTTTGGCATGGTTCTAAAAAACATTCGAAATCTGCATAAATGACAAAGGGTACGTCTTGCATACGCTCAAAATGCGTAAACTGTAAAATTGAGCCTTTATTAGGCAATTTGGTCGATACCCCTCCACATACATGCTCATCAAAATTAGTTTTACGATTAAAAAAAAGATGTTTAGTAGTTTGGGATCTAACCAATCGTTCCAAGTTTTTAATTAGACAGTAATGACTACGGGACTTATTTTGCAAGAATAGAAGATTGAAATGACGCTTTTTTCTATGTGTTGTTCTATACAATGGTCCAATTATTTTATTATTGGAATTCAAGCCGTAAACGTTGACACTAATTCTGTGATTATTTTTTTCAAATTTTTTAATGTCCAAGAATGTCGCCGGAAATGCCATATTTTTGGTGTTAAGTACATCTTCGAAGTGAAGATAAGTCGTAGTTCTGTCTGCGTTTGATTTAGATAGGAACAATGCTGCAATTATACTCCACAAAAAACAAAAATTATCGTTATTTTTTACATTAATACAAGCTTTTTTATTTTTTACATATTTTGGCAATTCAATAAAACTCGAAGCTCTTAAAGGTGAATACCGATTTAAATTAATTTCTAAATACAGGCTTTTTAAAAATGACCACCCACTGTCCTTCTCTTGGAATTCGCTAATTTTTTTGTTTATTTTTGACACAAGATCAGAATACAAGTGGTTAAAATTGTAATTTTGATGAATAATTACATTTTCTGTTGCAAAAGATTTAATTTCAATATAGTCATTTTTCGGTAAAATGAACTCTCCAAAAAATTCAAAATTTACTTTTAAATTAACATGTTGTGCTAATTTAACATCGATAAGCTGTCGTACAGCACGACGCAAAGGTATTCGAGATAAGAACGTGTGAGGTGTAAGCAGATACGAATTTGCTGAGCTGTTACTTGATGGCGACCTCGAGGCATTGCTAGTGGGGCAATGCACCCTGTAACTAGAAATACGGTTTCTAAATGCTGAACTAATTTTTTCTACACATTCATTGATCTCAATAGCGCTATTATTCTTATGAATATTACTACGAAGATGGGCAGAAAATATCCTACTCGAAACATCTTGTTCGCAAACAGTACAAAAAACTTTTTTACTCATATTTACATAGATCAGTAGTATGGCTCTTAGGAGTTGTCAGTGTGGTCATATATTTACAGTCGGAAAATCTAAATTTCTATAAACAAAAAAAACCAAATTTAAAAAAAGTATTCGTATTTTAAGCACATTAAGGAAGTTGTTAATAAAATGACTAATTTAGGTTATCTACTTTTTATCCCAGGAAAAAATTAGTAATTTATCTGGTATTATATGTAATAAAAATTATACTTCATATGTTACTAAAATTATTTGTATGATAAAAAGAACTAAGTACAGTATCTACCTATTTAGTTACTTTATTATTACTAATAAAAAAAGTTTAGGAGCTAGTTTACAAAAGTTTCATTCTTTTTTATTAGAGTAAAACTTGCCTTCTTGGACAAACTTTAGCTTTGCTTTTCTGAGAAAAATTCTTAGTTCCCCCAATTTGGATGACGACGCTTGAAAGCGTAACGCAACTTGGGCTTTCTCCAAACGCTCTTTCCACCCAGTAGCAGCAATAACGTCTTTGGTGTTGTAAACTCTCAGCTCGATGAAAGTATCGCCGTCGAGTTCCGCGGTCCGACGCAGCACACCATCCGCCACTCGCCGGGTCAGAGACGACGTAAGCCCCTGCTGAGCGGCAGCACGAGCAGACCGAGAAGCTTCAAGTTCGTCTTCACTGTCCGAAGACAGGAGTCTGTAGCTCGAGGACCGTTTTCGTGATGATTGCGGACAATGAGCGCTCAGCGATGTAGTCACAGTTCCTCGCGCCTTCCCTTCCACTTTCTTGCGCGGTTTTTTTACTTTTGCTCTGCCTTAACAGAACTTGCTTCGATCCTGTGTATCAAAAATATAAGAAGTCAATATTTATTTCCATAATGAAATTATGTACTGCACGTACAGTATTCTTAATACTACCAGTAATAAATAGGCCTCAGTATTCTTATTTAAAGTACTAATTTATGTTTAAAAATAAATATTAATGTTATAAAAACAATGGCTTTACTATCCCCTTTAATCATTAGGGTTTGGTATTTAATTTGAATACAGTGAACTTAATAAGTAATGAAACTATTAAAAGCATAAGACAAAATTAATCTCTTACAACACACCTTCAACAATCCGAATCTAGATACTTTGGACACTTGATATAAACACTTTTACTAATTACGTCTTTAATCCGAACATAATACAAAAAAAAAGTGTGCAGTCAACAAGGCAAGTAAGATAAGTTCGGATTAAATAGGTAGGAATAGTTGGTAGGAGTGTTTATATCAAGTGTCCCAAAGTATCTAGATTCGGATTATGGAGGGTGTGTTGTATGGGAGATATGACAAAACTAGAAATTCTGAGGTCAGCTTTTGGAGTTATAAAAAGATTTATGTCAATTACATTTTTCAACAAAAATAATTGAGTTTTCCATATTAAACTAACCTAGTCTCGCCGTCGTCTGAATCGGAAAAGGAAAAGCAGGTGGTTCCCTCTTTTCCAACCTTCCTCTTCTGTTTGAATTCAAACTCCGACCTGTAACAATATAGTAGTTAGAAAGATCTTGACTTCTCATTATATTTATAGGCGTATTTACCTAAAATTGATTCGCATTATTTAGAAAAGTAACAAGAACAGGGCCTTTATTCAATTACGAACAAATCATATGATTTCGAGATGATTTTGACCTACGCTGCCGCTTTACATCGTTAGTCTTTTCTTTCATGTTTCAGAACGTTAAGCCATAGAGTAATGTAGATCATAATCATCTCGAAACAATATGGATTTCACAGAGTTAAATGAAAGCCTGTTATAAAATTAACATTACAGATTTATGTACAGATAATACTAAGTTTAAAACTTTAATTTAATATAAATAATTAAACAAACACACAGATTACTTCAAAGTTAAAACTTACGAACATAATTTTTGATGCTTTGATCCTCAGCTTGAAAATTAGAAGTTCACCAATAGCAGCTTCACAGCTTGGTTGTTTAGCAGCACTTATTCACACCCAAGAGTGTTGGAAATTGTGTATATTTTTAACCGGAAAATAAGGCTTAAAAAGGGAAAAGTCAGAGATCTGCAACCTTTTATTACAGTTAACTATAATCAGAAGAAATTAAATCGTACACACTGGTACCCTACATAATCAGCTGACACCGAGCGAGAGCAAATTAGACTCCAAAAGAAAAGACCTTGGTTTTCTTAGTTCAAGAGTCAAGTAACATAAATTGTAGTTTAACCTACAATAAAGTACTATGAAGTTTAGGTTAACCAAACTTATATTATTATAAACAGGTATTTACGTTCATACTAAATAAAGATTATTCAAGTTTTATACGCTTACTGTTAAACGTGTTTAGTACAAATATATTGTTAAGTCATCTAAATTTATAATATACCAATTAGGTTTTCTACCCCTTAAATTGTTTCAAGTCAGCAAAACGGCATTCCCATAGAAAAGATTGAAGAATAAATATATTTAATTACTATTTTATTTTACATTAATAACAGAAATATGAAGTACAAAGAATATGCCGCTATTTGGTTTGGGGTTCAATGTTGAATATAAGAATGGTTCTACTCAGTGTCCGCGAATATAAATTACTTATATGTTATAATTAATTGTTTTGGCATACCTTATTTATGTTTGTAAGGAAATAAGATAAAGGTAAAACTAGTAAAATAAAAAGTCTTGTGCTTTAATGTTAAAACAAGTTACCTACTCGAATATATATTTTTCAATTACCTTAATTACTTATAGTTTTTTAATTTTTAAACCTCAAAAGGCTCGCTTAAAAGTTTATGTTTGTTTTCTTAATCATATTATTTTGCTCTAAGTATATAGTACCCAATAGAAATAACAAAACTAAACCATAAATAATTAAACAGGTACTTAAGGAACCCAGAGCAGATTATGCCGCTTAGATATCGTAACACAAAGAAAAGCCGCATTAATGTTTCTTTCCATAAGATTTGTAGAATAGGTAGCTACTTGGTTTTCGCTGCACAGCAGTCACGTTTTGTTGGATATGCAATAAAACTGGGGACTTACCACGAAAACTTTTATGAAATCGAGTGTTGATCAAAATTATTAGTGAAATTTTACATATATTCAGGCTTAAGGTTTCATTAGATTAAAAAAAAATTAAAACTTAAACAAACATTATGTACAAAAGCATAACTTTCATTTTAAAAAATCTTTCTGCATTCTTCATTTATATTTTTACAATTAAAGTTAATTATGGTTAAAGATATTTTAAGACTTGTCCTATTTGCTATAACCTTTTGTAAAAAACTAAACGTAAGTTTGATTTTAAAAACACTGTGTAACGAAAGTATCTTTCGTTATCGCTGACCGATTAAGATGTTTGATCGACAGTGTTAATGGTGAAGCGCCTGATTTATGGGAACAGTTTTCATTTCAAACAATTGTTCTAATATGTGCGTACGTCATTTTATTATATATAAAATTACATGTTTAGTAAAAAACATCTAAATCTGATTTAAGATATGTAGATAAAATTTTGGAGTTTAATTTGTTCTGTTTTAGAAGAAGCCTGTGTAATAATAGATCATATCGTTTACTGCGATAACGAAAGTTTTAACTTTAAAAATCATGTGCTTAGAGTTAGATAAGATTAGTGTGTTAAGTTTTCCTCCCGGTATCCTAAAACGGAACGATACAGCCTAAACACCTTGTGCATAGAGCTAGAAGAAGGTTGGCGATGTCAAGTACGTTATCCTTTCCTGATGCCTTGTTTTGAAAAATATGACGTAAACGCCTTGAGCATAGAGCTAGTAGAAGGTTCGTCTGTATCTGTGTCAAAACATATTTTCTCTCCTATATCCTAATACGGAACGATACGGCCTAAACACCTTGTGCATAGAGCTAGAAGAAGGTTGGTCATGTCAAGTACGTTATCCTTTCCTGTTGCCTTGTTTTGAAAAATATGGTCTAAACGCCTTGTGCATAGAGCTAGTAGAAGGTTTGTCTGTATCTGTGTCAAAACATATTTTCTCTCCTATATCCTAATACGGAACGATACGGCCTAAACGCCTTGTGCATAGAGCTAGAAGAAGGTTGGTCATGTCAAGTACGTTATCCTTTCCTGTTGCCTTGTTTTGAAAAATACGGCCTAAACACCTTGTGCATAGAGCTAGAAGAAGGTTGGTCTGTATCTAATCTATGTTAAAACTTTTCTCTTTCCTGTAAAATAGGAGTCCGATCTGCTCGGAGCACATGTTTTCCTTTGTCATTGCAGTAAACGATAAGATCTTACCTAGAACAAAATGGTTCAATTCCATTTAGTTGTTCTTCTATTTATCTTGTTGACATATATTTTCAAGAATTAAACTAATTACAAATGTTTATCTAAATGTCATAAATCCTAATTTAAACAAAATCTAGTGTAATAGTGTGCAAGTGGAAGTCATGAAAAATATTTATTGGTAAGTTTTTATTAGTAAATTAATCATTCGCTGTGGTTATTTTAAAAACTATTTTGTGTCGTTTACATCACCCAAATTGAAAACTTTACGTAACCAATTTCAAAATGTTTATTGGGCATTCTGGCTCACTTTCCGCAGCGCAGATGCACGTAATCAATTTCAAAATGTTTATTGGGCATTCTGGCTCACTTTCCGCAGCGCAGATGCACGTAATCAATTTCAAAATGTTTATTGGGCATTCTGGCTCACTTTCCGCAGCGTAGATGCACGTAATCAATTCCAAAATGTTGCTGGCGCATCTTCACTGCTCCAATTGAGCTAGAATGCCCAATAAACACCTACTGAATTAGACAAAGAAAGACGAAATCCTTGTGTTTCAGAAAATTATCCGGGAAAACGGGGATTTTAGAGCTCTTGTAAATCTAAATCTAAATAAAAAAAAAATTCTACCTCTGGAAAATAAATAAATAAATTAAACCCTTTTTCAATCTATGTAACTTACACAATTTGTTAAGTTTTCACTGTTTTAAAATAATAAAAAATTAAGACACTTTTCAAGCCTTAACGGACAGGCTGATTTCTCGAATCGCTCAACGTGCCAGCTCTGCGATAGCTCGACAATTTGCCGTATTATACTAGACGTCCAAACTCAACGATAGTCTGACAATCTCTGTTCTGAAGTTCTCTTCTTAATCTTCCACAAAACCTTTGGAGTCAATCCCCACTATAATGCTATGGAAAAATACTGAACATCATACAAGTAAATTCTTTGTTTCCGAGTTCAATATTAAATTCTGGCTGCGATCTTTGTTTATATAAAAGCCCGCCAGAAAATCATCTCGCCATGAAAACGTTAGCAAATGTAGTCCTTACAATCACAACATTACAATCCAACACATTTGAAACAGAAGACATATACGTGTGGTAATTCCAACGTTCCCAATTTTACAGCCAGTATAAATTGGTCTATCCGCTGTTATACGCCTCACCCCCTTCTCTCCCTTAACTCGTCTACAAACAAAGGAAATATTTTGAGAACAATAAGGCCTTGTTTTAAGCTGCCGCCTAGCTTAATACACCCCTGTACCCTTCTTTCCTCTGTTCCTCCAGATATAAACAATATTTACCACTGACATGGTCAACACCACCGCACAGAAAAACAACTCTATTTATATAAGGTTTGAATTTGTAGAAAAGACATAGCTATAACATGGTTAATTCATTACTATGTGTGCTAGCGTAGCGTATGGTTCACACCATTTTGTCATATCAGCGTTATGCAAGTGTGAAATAGAACAGGAACCAATCCCACGAGAGGGCACCAATCTTAATATAAACATAAGTTGTCAGGGCTATGGCTTACAGCGAGAGAGTGTGGAGTGCCGCCGCAGCATTCGCCAAGGTGGTTTTGCGGAGCAAGGAGGACGCGGAGCGCGAGCGGGAGAGGGATCCTGCTGCGAATCCAATGCGGCGACCATGAACTGGGCGCCGGCGGTTGGCGCAGACGCGCCACTTGCTACCCTAGCCGAGCCTCCGGACGGAGGGTTTCGGGGAAGCCTTACGTCCACCCATGAGAGGGATGGGGACAGAGGGGAAAGATGCCGAGCGATGTGTTCCCGGCACGGCATTTTCAAGGGGTGGAAGGGCGGCATCGCTTGTTAGTTGTAAGCAACCGAGCATGCAGCCAATAGAGCACAGGTAACGCTGCTAGTGGAGTCGCGGATGCACTCATGAGTTCCCGCGTTGCCGTCGTAAAGGCGCGAGAAGGAACACCGTTGGTTTAAGTCGATAAGAGTCCGACATAATATCAATAATCTTTAGTAGTCTAAACATAGGCTAATAGGCATGTAGCGTTTTTTTATATCTACATACATATTGCTACCAGCGTTACTAAAAATGAAGTCTAATGAGTAATTCTTATGAAGTTTTGAATTCGATAGCAAAATTTATTACAAAAATCGACTTACTAATGCCGGCATACTAGCACAACTAACTAACTATGAAATTGAACGAAAATCTTATACCAGCACAACTAACTATGAAACTGAACGAAAATCTTATACCGGCACAACTAACTATAAACTGAACGAAAATCTTATACCAGCACAACTAACTATAAAACTGAACGAAATCTTAATCCAGCACAACTAACTATGAAACTGAACGAAAATCTTCTACCAGCACAACTAACTATGAAACTGAACGAAAATCTTAATCCAGCACAACTAACTATGAAACTGAACGAAACTCTTATACCAGCACAACTAACTATGAAACTGAACGAAAATCTTATAACTAAGTCTGCTTGCGAATACAAAATTCTAATAGAAAGGGAGGCGCCATGCTATTGAATCTTATTCCCGTACTAAATAATTTAACATTTTTTGCGGGGTGCGGGTACATATATACATAATTACTAAAGAGAATGACTATTGATGAAATTATTTTGAATATTTCTCTGCGCTATCAGTGCATAGGACAGTAGCTGAGCACAGGGCTAAATTTTTCTGATAAGTTAGTGGCACTACTTCATTCATAAACAGCTAGAACTTGACCTTCGATCAAAGTTATCGATAAATTTAAAATTTTGTTAGCATTGAATATACAGGAAAAAAAATTTTTCTTGCTGCATTGGATTTTTTTGTTAAATGATACTAAAATGACTTTCATAACATCCCTTTTTCGTAAGGAGTTTCTGCAAAATAAAAACAAATACACTGTAAAAAACTAATAACATATATTCCTTTAATAGCCACAGTCATAAAGCTAAATAATAATTAACATTGTTTAATAATATTACTAACAAAGAAGAGGATGAAATTTTAGACGGAAATAATTTTCGTTTCAAAGTGAAATGAAACAGATTTGTGTCTTAAATGGTCGGAGAAAACTTAATGGAACGTTAAAATGGCCGCAATCAGTGAGCTTTATGAGATCTGTTTATGTTGTCTTTGTTGTGTAAATGTGTAGCTATGATAATTAAATACGAGGAGAATGTTAAAATAAATAAGAATATCCTTTTAAAAATAAAACTCTGCCTGTGCTTTGCGATCTTGTTCGAGTAGTTTATAGCGTAAGGCAATTTGGGAAGTATAGTTTAGATGTAGGTTATAGTTTTAAAGTGGATCTGCGCAGCCATTATTCATACTTTTTTGTTGTCAGAGCTCTCTTTGAGGATTCGCTGCGCGGACAGCGGAGGACCGGCGGTGCTTATCGCTGTCATTGCTCAGCGTAGACGCGGCCTGGTCGTACGGCGGTCAGGGACACATGATAAAACGGCTGACCGCTGGCCGCCCTCAGGTTGAACGGGTTACCGAACCCAGGGATCACTTGGTCTCCGCCCTGGGAGGCTGATCCGCCAACCTGTGTAAAGTCTCTGAAGTAGTAGTCGTGGTGGAGAAGGAGACCGGAGTGGACCAGGCTACTTCAACAGAGGGGGATCAGGGGCCCTTCCACCCGCCGTGCCAGCAACCGTATTATCTGTGCCGAGCTTTGGCAGTTCTAGTACCTCACTTTTTGTCTTCTAAGTTGTCAGTGCAGTGAATCCTCATATTTAGTCTAAGTAACTTATTTTTAAAAGAATGGCAAAAGGTACAAAAAGAACAGATAATTTTCAGCGGCAGATTCAGCCACATTTAATGTGGACTTTTGTAACGTTAGTGGTATTCACGCAAATCTTAATGCAGTCTACCTCCATCTGGAGTCTGCGCAGCCGACCATTCTTTTCCTAACGGAGACGCAGATATCCTGCCCGGCCGACACATCATACTTTCATTATCCCGGCTACAAACTCGAGCACAATTTTGTGAGTCGTGCCGGTGTATATGTTCGTCCAGGGGGATATCTGCTGTCGCCGCCTTCATAGCCTTAAAGACAGGGACCTTTCGATATTGTGGGTGCGCGTAGATTACGCCACACTCGTATCTAGGCGTGCCTATACAGGTCTCATAGCGGTGACACGGACGTAACTTGACTTTTCACGCACCTGAGTTTGACGACTGACAAAGTTCTAGAGCAATATCCCACAGCACAACTAGTTATTTTGGGATACTTTAACGCGCACCATCGTGAGTGGCTCAGTTCTCGAACCAATAACTTTGCAGGGATATCTCCTCATGTATTTGCTCTGACCTATGGATTCTCTCAGCTGGTACTTTCTCCAACGAGAATACCAGATATAGAGGACCATACAAGCTCCTAACTGGACCTTCTGCTGACTACACGTCCGGACGGATATTCCGTCTCAGTAGATGCGCCTTTAGGCTCCTCGGACCAATATCTTGTTCGGACTCAAGTGTCATGCACACAACTCAATCCACCTGGGTCAACTAATTGGCGTCGTGTGCGGCATTATAAGTTGGTAGACCGGGGATGATTGCGAGAATTTTATGCATCGTACACGTGGAGGCAGATCTGCTTTAGCTCAGACCTTCCTGACATCTGCGCAGACGCAGTTACTGAGATAATCCTCGTTGGTATGGAATGTTATATTCCTAGCCCGCGAGTAGCTGCCGGCGTAAAAAACGACCGTGGTTTAATTGGTCTTGCAGAAAATCTAAAATTCTTAAGCAAACTGCATATGAGGCTTTGACCACGGCTCGCTATAATAAGGATCCGAATATTTCTGAGGTCAAACGCAAATTAAATGCTGCCTCGAGGTTCATAAGAAAGCAATTGCCAGGTCAAAATTCCAATCCGTCGGCAAAATAGGTGGACGAATTGCGAGCTATCCTTCTGGGAGTCGTGCTTTCTGGTCGCTTGCCATCGAATTACAGGCCTATCGCTATTACCTCTCTCCACTCCAAGGTGAAGAACACGACCTGGTCAGTGACCGTCAATATGGCTTTCGCCACGGTCGCTCGACTGGTGACCTTCTAGTGTATCTCACACACTGATAGGCAGTAGCCATTGAGAGTTAGGGGCAGGCATTGACATGTAGCCTGGACATAGCGAAGGCGTTCGATCGGGTCTAGCTCCGGGGTCTTGTGCAAATGGGTGGCTAGCTTTTTGTCCGGCAGACGCATACGAACCGTAGTTGATGGTAGTTGCTCTGATAGCATGGACATTAATGCTGGTGTCCCGAAAGGCTCTGTGCAGTCTCCTGCGCTGTTTCTACTGCATATCAATGACATGTCGGACATCAACAACATACAAACATCCCTCGTTCCGTTGTGAAGAAAAACCGCTGAGAACTTGTGTCTCAAATTGAGACCACACTATCCAAGGTCTCTGACTGGGGACGACTAAACTGGGTCCGATTCAACCCTGCAAAGACACAAGTATGCGCGTTCACCGCTAAGAAAACCCCATTCACGGCAGTCCCATAATTCCAGAACACTCCCCTCTCCATCTCCAAGAGCATTGGGATCCTTGGTGTTGACATCTCCAGCGATGTTCAGTTCCAAGATCACTTGCATGACAAGGTGAAGCTGGCGTCCAAAAAACTAGATGTACTCAACAGAGCGAGGCAAAACTGCTCGTCGGGGCAGAGGTTGCTGCTTAAAAGTTGCAAGTTCGGCCCCATATGGAGCACTGCTGCTATATCTAATAAAGATAATAATGTCTGTGAATTAAAGGTATGGGCCCAATACTGGACATCCATCTATGACTTATGTAGTTGATAATTAATGACACATTACGATCAGGGGATGCACTATGGATAGTCATCCGCCGTTGGCTGCTTGGTGTTGGGGGGGGTTCTGGATGGGGGTGGGTGTGGCGCATAGTCGTGTACATGTATGTGTGTTTGCACATATTTTCTTAGATTTTGTGAATTCGGTTGGCCTGGTGCCTGCGTGATTGATAGTAACAGGTGTACACCCGGGAAGTTTCTTGTCACTTCTTCCCTTAGGCTTGTTTCCGAAATGATAGTAAGTTAAATGGTGTGCATTTGTTGCCGGACTGTCGTGTGGGAGCTGGGCTACTTCATGATATACAACGTCTGTGAGTATGTACATATGGGTATGTGTGCACGTTTGTGTGATGCACCCTCTCGCATTTGGAACCTCTCTGGCGCTGGGCGGCCGATGGTGGATTGCAGCGGGTTATTAATATTATATTTATTATATTATTATACTTGTGCCTATGTAAGTTTATACATATATGTATAATTTTACTAGTAGTATCAATTTTGATACACCGTGTTTTAATACAAATCAGTTTTAAGTTCAGAGTATGTCTGTTCGCCCTGTAATGTTAAATGTAAGCTTGTGTGTGTAAATCTCAAAATGAATCGGATTTATACTTTGTTCCTTTACTACACACATTGTAACTAATACAATCGAAGTTTTATTGAAGTTGCTTGAGTGTGTCATGCTCTCTCAAATTCTCTGCGGTGGTGGCATGTGCGTCGAGTCGTTACGTTCCCTAAAACATGGTTGAGCGAAGCCATGGCTGATTAATTCGTCATACTTGTGAACGGGTGCCGCTGTGGAGGCTGGTCTGCTCTTACAAACTTCTCTGTATTCTTAGTATTCGGTTGTCGGTGTAGGATTTCAGCGGCACCTCCTTAATTACTTAACGAATAATACTTGAAGTTTTCAAGTAGCTTATGTCCTTTTCCGGGACTCAAAACTATCTGCATGCCAAATTTCATCTTTGTCGGTACAGCGGTTTCACCGTGAAAAGGTAACAGACAGATTTACTTTCGCATTTATAATATTTATTATTGTATTATATTCATAGTATAGATAATTTTAAGTATATGTAAATATATGTATGTACATATGATTGTGCAAAAATATAATTATGATGGCGCTAATGCCACTTGTACTATTATATATCGGAATTCTCTTAAATATCTAAATTACTTCACTCGATTACCGATATTTGACATTCACATGTTGCGCCCCCTATGCTGCATAAAAACAAAAAAAATTGACATGTTTGACTTTGTTTTTGGTAGCTTACTTACTTATTTTTTATTACCTATTGTATTGGTACATATTGTATACTCTTTAGCTAATTATCAAAGTATTGTATTACTACTTTAGATGGAACTTCTTGCCAGCTCTTTTTGGCAGAAATAAACATTGTTTACATTGTATTGACATTGAAATGTGTTCTAAGAAACCTACTTGAATAAAGTTTGATTTGAGTTTGAGTTTGAGTTTCTGAGCGGGTGCACCCGGATACCAGCGTGACCCTTTTGACTCGGTTCAACGACGGGCTGTGAGAATTGTCGACGATCCCAAACTCACTTACTGTATCGAACCCTTAAGTCTGAGGAGAGACTTTGCCTCCCTGTGTGTGTTCTGGCGCTTGTTCTGAGGAATTGTTCGAAATGATGCCCACGGCTACTTTCTACCATTGTACCGCTCGCCATAGGCAGAAAATTTATTTTCACACTTTAGAACCGTCGTCGCGTACAGTGTGGTTTTAGAGAAACTTCCTCCCGCGAACGCTTAGGTTGTGGAATGAGCTCCCTGCCAAGGTTTTCTCTAAGGACTTCAGTATGGGGTTCTTCAAGAAAGAAGTTATTAAAAAGTTTTTCGAAGGGTCGGCAAGGCGCATGTGATACCCACATGACCACGGTGACCGGTTACCATCAGGCGGACCGTGTGCTTGTTTGCCACCTTAGTGGTATAAAAAAAAAACAATTAAAAAAAAAACCAAAATAGTACTATAGAATAAATTCAAAATCTTTTTTTCAAAATAAGTTCCTAAGAACACTTTTCAATCATCAACAAAAATAAACATGAATTAGCTTTATTTATTAGATTGCTAACAAGTTACACATTACAAGTTACACATTACAAGTTACACATTACAAGTTACACATTACAAGTTACACATTACAAGGAACAATAATTAAATATACAAGAAATACACGGTAAATTATGCATTGCTTGAAAACGTAATAATTTTTATTTACTAGAAACAAATAAAACTTATAATATACAAATGTGTTTAAAATTATTCTCCCAAATAAAAGTTACCCCAAATCAGAAACTATACATTAAAAAAAAACAATAAATTAACTGGAATTGGATAACAATAATTTTCTATAACAATTGTAACTTTAGCTAAAGACGTCTATTCTATATGTTTAGATTAAAAAAATTGAGTGGCAGCCAATCTGCTTAGTGGTGTGTTTACTCCTATATTAGTTTTTGCAAATGGAACATGGAAAAGTTGCAGTTTTCCCAGTCTGGGTATGCAAGATGGAGCAGGGAAACTAACGACAGAAAATAAACCCAGAACATCCAAGTCACCCTTAACTAGTTTATAGTGAAAAAGACTGTCACTAATTCGTCCTCAACAAGCCAAGGTTTGCATTTTGTAGTGGCACAATTGAGCCTCATATCTTGAGATTTTTTAGTCAGATGATCACTGAACGATAAATACCACAGGAAACGCTTTGGAACACTTGTAACGCTTACGTTAATACTTCAGAGTAAATACAATATTTCATAAAAATAAAACTTAATAAATTTAATTATAAACCCTTAATAATATTAAAACTTAAGCTAATTAGTTCTTAACACTTAAATCTAGTTTATATTTTCTATATCTAAACAATATAAAAATTTATGCTAAAAAACAAAAAAAAAATTAATAATACTCACTAACAAATAAATAATACACATTAAACATAGAATAAATATTTCAAAACTTATAAAGGACAAATAAATAAATTCTATTAGTAGATATCTAATCACCTAATCGTCATCGCCTGGCTACCTCTGAACCGGTTTGGCGAGTTTCGTGCTCGCGCCGATCGGTCTAGTTGCCTCGACCACACTCACACCTTACCAGCTATCGGCAAGATATGCGACTTACATTTTGTACTAAAGATAAGATTTTCTACCTTATACTAAATTTCTTCTAAAAGTAGTTCTAAATAATTACTAGTGAAAAACCCCAAAACTATAGGGTAAGTTGTTTAATTATATTATAAGTGTGATTAGCTATATTTTGTTAGTTGTAAATGTGACTAGCCTCGTGTTGTTTTGACATGGCATTGCCATGACCTCTAACCGTGCAAAGTGACACGACATACTTTAGAAAAGTGAGTTTAAACGTAGATTTGATTTTGAAACTATTATGTAATTAAAGTACCTAGTATAAAAAGTATTTAATTCATCTTTCATCATCACTTTCATTATTTGTTTTGCATTGCTATTAGCTAAATTAAGATTAATTTAAAACTTCTTGAAACTTCTTCTGTAGTCCTTCTGCTTGTTTGCCATAAACCTTGACTGCCTCATCTCGATCACTAATTAGAGCACAAAGTCTAGCTTCTGCAAGTAGACGCTTCATTCCTGCTTTTAGTCGAAAGGATCATCATGTTGCAGTCATGGTGAAAAACTGGACATTGGACTAAATGGCCAAAATACTGATTCCAGGGTTTTTTCAACTCTTCTAACAAATCCGGTGAATACAACCGCTGGTAATTCCGGTTGATGCCTGCAGTCTACCGGCAGGCGACTTCTGAGCTTACCTTGCTGCCGCCGCCTTGGTGAACTTCGACCCGCAGGAAAGCCTATCGTTCTACACTTGAGTAGACAATTCGCGATGCAATTTGAAGACCATTGTTAGTCAGAGTAAAGAACCCCGACCTTTCTAATTCTATATTATCATTATCTATATTAACTTTATAACTTTACTTTATTAATACAATTATTTAATTCTAAATTCATTTTTTTTATGATGTCACCCTAGCTCAACGTGACACACTTACGAATTTTTTTTTATGTATTGCATAGTAAGGGTTCCAAGCTATGTTACAGCACTCTAAATTGCTGAGAACCAAAGAATTAAATAGTACAATTTGAGTGTTTGGGATTTTAAAATCCTTACAGTTACGGAAAAGGAAATCTAACATTTGGAGCGACTTTTTGCTGATTTTGTCGATATGCAAGTTAAATTGTAGTTTAGTGTCCAAAGTAACTCGTAAAAACTAATTAAAATATCAACTATTTTATTGTCAGCATCCAATTGTTGTATGTTCTTTGTAAAACTACAAACAAAACAAAATATTATAGTCAACTAATAAATACATATTTTGTATTTTGTATCGCAACACTTCAAAAGAACAAGCTTTATAGTGTAAACAGTTAAGGGAAAAAAAATCAAAACTCAAGAAATGTTTTAATTGCCTATTGTTTTTCAGATTTGCATTCGGGACACACCATATGAAGTGTAAAAAGACCTCAATTCTGTGGCGGCATTTAAATATTAGTAGTTACTCTCGAGATAGAATATGTATATTTTTATATCTCTTTAAATCAGACATGCATATAATATATACACATGCATATATAGACACATATATACATACACATACATATATATAATTATATATACATACACGTATAAATACACAATAAGTACATTCATACGTACGTGTAAATAAATAAATAAACAGATGCACATATACATATCGACCGTAGCAATTAACATAGTCGTATGTGAAAAATCGCTACTTTAGGGTACAGTTGTTCAAAGTTTTAAATATGTATAAAGTTAACAAAAGTCAATGTACCTTAACCAAATTTGGTATGTCATATAAATATTAATTACCTGACATAGCTGTATATGTATTTTTTTTAAAAAAGTTGGAAATATGAGAAACTGCACATGCAACATTGTTAACCGATTAATTATGCAACTATTTTGTCGGAAATGGCAGATCCGACATTATTAACCGAACTACAACTTCTTCATTTGGTCGGTTGTGACACAACCCGCAGTATTCCCTGGACTTTGAAATCTCATTTATGTTGAATGTACCACATAATATGTTATTGCCCGTAAGATGTAAATATTTATAATGTATATACCACAAAAAATATCAGGTACTTCGGTTATACATGTTGAGTTACATACAACATTGAAATACTTAAATGAATAAATAGCAAAATATGAATGTTCCTTTCATAAGAAAGACCTATATGACTTTTTTTACTCTAGGTATAAAAAAAATTAATACCTACACTATTTCACTAGGAACCCATCTACCTTTAAATAAGAACCTATTTAAAATTAGATGGATAATTATTAAAGGTTTGTAGGCCGCAGTTGAAAGGTGCTACTTTGTTTTTGGTAATACCGATAAAAAGGAGCCTTGCCGCAGTTTAGTTCCCGTTCCCGTGGGAATTTCGGCTCAGTGGTAATGATGAATCAGTCATTCAGGACATGTTCTTTTATAGATATTGATATTGATACCAACAAAATACCTCTGTACATACTTCTATAGATACGCAAATTCCTGACATTTTATGCGTTTCCAGAAAGTAAGAAGTCGCTGTGTAATGTTATCAAATTAAAATCCTTTATTGGAAAACTAAATAACAATCCAAAAGTTTTATATTGCAAATACTAACTAACTTCGTTTATGAATCAACAAAACACTAAATGAGTTTCCTGCAACAAAACAACAAATTAAATGACAGTCTTAGTAAGTTGCATTTGAGATCAGTTTCATTTTTCATAAACTTATTTTTATTGTAATCTATTTACTATTTACTATAACTACAAACAATTAGACACAAGACAACTTTTATAAATTAGGCTACAGTAAATAGATTACAAAGAGCGTACCAACGATTATACTCTTAGCAGGAACTATCAAAATATAATATGGTAAAGACAATAGAGAATAAATCTCTCATTTATTCAAATAAGTAGAAACCTACTTAGGGTAATTTAAATTCACAACCTTTTATGGCACATGGCAAATTTTCTCTTAAAATACGTAATACCGTTGATAAAACACTTTTCTAGAATTACATTAAACCTAATCGGACCGTCTTCTGAATCACTTTCTTTACGAGTAAGATAAGAAGCGTTGGTGTCTGGTAGGTTTAAATAAAAATCATGGTAGTGCTCAGAGGAATGATTCCCCTTCTACATAAATGTCCTTGTATTTTTCTTTACTGATGGGCAAAGGTCCTTGATACGCCTGATTTAGTTCAAGATCATTTTCCAGCCTTTTCTTGTTACGGGTACCAGATCGCAACACAACGATTGTCTCTGGTTCTTCATCAAAATCGTACTCATACTCTATTCTGTCGTTCTGTCCTGCACTTACTTTCACCTCTCGTATGACATTCCACGACACCTTTTCATTTTTGGTATTCTTTGTCCAATTCTTGTTAACTAGCAAGGCTTTAAAATCAAAAATGTCTTCTTGTCTAATTGCTTACACGATGTAAGGATCACCTTCACATTTAGCCCAACGGACCAAGCAATACCATTCTTCTGACACCCAAATCGTTTTATGTTTGCTATACCGTTCTACTGTCGCGTACACACTGTCTCCCTCATTTTGTGTATGACCTTTTAATAAAAAACGATCACAGTTACTCCGAGCTTTTTTGCAACGAACATGAAGTGCGAAAACACGATCCGGTTCCTATTTTGGCCTGCGCAGTTATCAGACCAAAAACGAAATTTCTTAATGCCTCGTTCAGCATGGAATTTGATAAAGTTGAGTAGAAAACTAGATACTTCAATAAAGCCACGCCGAGCGATCGCTTCATGCCACATGTAGCACGTGCCTATTTTGAATACTAAATCAAAGACCGTAAAATTTAATGTAGTGAACTTGAACTTGTAGTAGAGTACGCTGATTTCTCCGTAAGGAGTTACTAAAACTTTTTGAAATTCAAAGGTAGCAGTGACCAAATCTTTGTTAACTTGAGCCTCTTGCTTGTCGGTTTTTTTTAAATCTCGTGCCCTTTTTTTGCGATGTTGGTGTAAATCAAACGCAGCTTTCTCTTCGTCTGTTCTAGTCGATTCGTTCTCAAACACGTGGCAGACATCACATTTATCTCTTTTGGGTCTGCGCAGTGCCAGGTTGAAGTTGGCATTAACTACTTCTCTATACTGCCCTTTCCTAGTTGCTTTTGAGGAATATTATGAAGCACCGAACCATTCGCAGTACAGTTTATACATCCGAGATATGCTCTCAACGCCTTCGAGGTTGAGCTTGCTTGAATTCTTACGAACGTAATGAGCCTCAACTACTGGAAAATATGTTACGTGATCGCAAATACTTTTGACCATGTCATCATTATAAACGCGTCTTTTATGTATATAACGACCTCTTTTGTCATTTTCTATCACTGTGTTCCCATCAAACTTCTTCCAGGCCGTGCTCACTACGCGTTCACTTAGCGCTATAGTGTTGAGAAACTTTGTCTTGCATACCTTCACGGGTTTTTTTTCTGCATCTGGCAAAAAGTACTGATAAGTGTTTTGTCTATCATGCTTAGTAACATCCGTTGTTTGGCGTCCCTTTAGACTCTTCTTTGTATTTTTAATAACAAATTCCCAGTGCTTTTTCTTCTCACCTAAGCCAAAGCCAAAAATATTTAAAGACTCGCTTTCGATCTTCGTGAGAAATTTTTTGGGTACACTTTAATCGGCACTTATCGGTACAAGGATCCTTTTATTCTTTACTGTTGACCACCTTTCCTTTTTTGTTCACGAATTCTTCGCCGTTGTTTTTCTTCAGTTTTCTTTGGACCACAAGTCACCTTTCTTTATGCGCAAGGCGCTTCTTTCCCTTATCAGTCTTAAAAGATTTTTTTCTGGAACTGGTTCTAGAAGATGGCGTATGAACATGACTTATAGAAGAGATGTCGGATGGTGTACCCATGTTTTCATAAACTTCGTGGGTGGGAAGCGCGTGATTCATAGAAGAGATCTTGAACGGTCTTCCTATATTTACACTCTCACCATCGTTAGGAAGCCAAGAAGTGGGACTCGGGGACGGCATCGGTGTTGTTACTTTGCAGTCAAATTTTCTGAAAGCTTCATCTTTATTGGTTTCCATAACTTTTGACGAGTTGCGAGTTGTTGTTAAGCTGTCAGGAGATGGAGCACTTTGAATTGAGCACTAAAAGCATTGACAATAATTGTATTTCGTTAAACGAGACGTAGGTTATGCATAAAACTACAGAAGTTGGAAATCTGAAAAGGGCTTTACCAGATTCACTATATCAGAAATGCCTCCCACGAAGCTCTTTGCACTGTCATCAAAAATGTCTCCAATCGGATCTCCAGTTGTACAAGCTGCTCTTCAAAGCCAGCAGGAAGAGGCGACGGTTCTCGACCTAAATGTTACTACGTATAAAAGCAAAGCAAGCAAACCAAACCAAGTGCAGTTAGAAAGATAACTTAGCGCTTATTTGAAAAAAAACTAACTGATTCCTTTTTTTATAGTTATATTTCACATAAAACAGAACAAAAAAACTTAAACAAACAACAATGTCAGTAGCACCATATTCAGTAGTAGCTTTTTATCATGAAGCGAACTATAATGTTGAATCTATTAACATCCGACACCAAGAGAGAGAAATGCACAATTTAAAAAGTCAGTAATGTCTTATCTGATAAAATACAATTAAACGCACAGCAATCAATAATGTAGGAAGTGGTACATCCTACGATACTATTTATCAAATGGACATGCAAAAAGGTCTGTAGTCCCATATCCGACAAAATAAAACTATCTCCGATCCAGCAATAATGTAGTATGTGACATATCCGACACAGTCAACAAAATAGAAAACCATAAACAGTGATGTATCTGGCATATACGACATTATTGTCCGTTCTGAGTAGTTTTCAACATTTCTTAAAAAAGTATGGTTTTAATGAGACGCTGATAATAAACAATAATTAATTATGTTTAAGCTAGGTATGATCAAATTATGACGTATTTTTTACTTACTTTTTCACTTTTTTCTTTGATGAGTTTCCACAATATAAGTGTCCGTTCAAAATTTGGATCGTTTTGTGGCGGAACTGATGGACTCAATAGGTCTAATATCCGCCTTGACCTCGGCATAACGGTAATATTTAATTTATAATAAAATTGGCTAAATTATTTACGTGTTGAAAAATAAAAACAACGAGTGCGCTACTCCCGCTAACATTAGCCGAAGTGGCAGATCCGCGCCGCGCGCTCGCGTATGTTCCCCTCTCGCGCCCCGCAGATAACGTTTCAATGTACTATGCGACAATATTAATCGTGCGCACTGTACACATACTACTTTTTTCACTTGGAAAAACAAAGATGGTTGATTTTAGGAATTTAATAGTTTGTGCGGGCATTTTATAAACTTATTCTAAGAGCTTTAATGAAATAAAATGAAAATCGCAAAAATGTAGATCCGACAATGTGAATTGCTACGGTCGATACTATTTCACTTCGATATACATACCATACATAATTATATAAAGATATACAAATACATATTAAAGAATTATTTAAATAAATAAATTAACTTCGATGGGTCCTATCTATTGCTAACCTCGATGGCCCGCTCGACACTGGCACGTGTCTGGGCGCATCACACAAACACATATTTAAACAGACATCGCACATCAGAAAGTGGCCCAGCTCCCAACACAACAGCCAGGCAACAAATGCACATAATTTTAAACTACAAAGTGAAGTAAAGTGAAGAAGTGACAAGAAACAAGATATACACCTGTTACCAATCAGCCATCCAGAAACCAATCCATCAGGCATAAAACTTCTATCTTAATATGCATACACGCACTAGTGCATCCACAGACCTAGGATTTTTACGCTACGCTAAAGACCATCACAGCGCGGAAAAGAGATATACTTATAACATGAACGCTGCTCAAGAAAGAAAGAGACAGATTATCATGTACGTATATATCGATTATTTTTTGAATAGAAGCCCGCTGGGTTTGTGACATTACGTGTTAACATAATTATCACGAGAATCAACATGGTCATCAGGTCATGACCGAGGGACCTTTTCAACCAAAAAAAAAGTTTTTTTTCGAGGGTTTTTTTTTGTGTACGAGAAAATAAGCCAACAAGTCACTTATAAGTAAAAATAAAAACTTTAACAAAATCAACAACGAAGTCGGCTTTTGATTTTGTTAAATATAAAAAGTAAATAAAGTGTAAACCGATACATGTCTTGAAGTGAAACAGCTCATATGTGCGAACGACGCCGGCGCGTCAGTATCTACCTACCTACACCTATACTAATGGACGCACTTAATTTTATTCACAAACGCAGCTTTGGGTCGCGGGTGGAACCCATCTCGTGAATTATACATTATCAGGCAATGTATTAATATATTCTATGTAGCGGCGCTTAGTGTGAGTTGGTTTATAAGGCTTCTAAGACTTATTTACAAAATGTTGTTTTAGTAAAATTGTTTCGGCCCCCTTTTTGTTAACTGGAACGCGCTCTACAAATGCTGCGTTTTTCTGGCAACACAGGTTGTCAGTTAGTTATTTTGCGAAAATATAACCTATTGAAAATGTTGTGATTTTTAAATTTATATATAAAATTATATAATTCCTACTGTTATGTCTTCTTATTAAGATATTCTTGGATGTGGATTATATGAACAGAAACAATAAATTGTAATCAACCAATTTCTTTGACTTTTGTTAGCGCGGGGTAAATAAAAGGGGTGAACTGTAGGTGTGGTTCAAAATTATTGTAAAAATTAAATGAGAAAAAATGCGTAAAAACGAAATTGTAGAAATTAAATAAAGATATAGATTTTAAAATGCAAAATGTTTTATTAATTTCTTCACATAGTACAAATTAAACCGGAAGTACAAAAAGGGAACCGGACAGCAGAAAACATAGACTAAAGAGAGTCAGTGTGACCACTGGTAACTAACAAGAAAATATGTTACTTCATTGTCTGTGTTTAACACCCCCTTTCCATGGGATAACATATATTTTCAATTTACCAACACTTAAGATACTAAATTATGAAATCACCTTATAAATAGTAGGTACAAATCACATCTCTACATTTAGTATACCACATTTATCTAAACATCTTGTAATCAGGGTTCTGATTAAGACCTTTGTAATAATATGTAAATAAATTTTATTATTTTACCATCTTTGAGTTAAACACCAATACTTATGGTCTTCGTTCTAGTCCGTTCGTCGCTATTTGTACCCTTATAGAACTTGCTGAATTTCCATCGCGCTGCGTCCTTTTGTCCAGCGACGACGTAGTTAACAATATCTGTACGGGTTCTCTACCATGGAGGAGGCACAGATTCTTCGATGAGCTAATCGGAATTCTCCAGGCTGGCGGATATATCCTATCTTCACACCTTAGAACCTAAGTAGTCACTTACAGTGCTGTTCTGTTACAAACATGCAACTAACAAATAGTTTTGAATTAGTTATAAATTGAAAGTGTTCATCCTAAAAAAACTAATTTTTGTAACCAGTGGCTAGTAACATATCCACATCTTTAACAGTTTATTTTGACAAGTAACGTTATCCTGTACGATAGACGATGAAATGTATCTATATTATACACTTCGTATGAAGTGTATCTTAATTATACACTTCTCATGAAGTTTATCTATAATATACACTTCTGATGAAGTGTATCTATAGTATACACTTCTGATGAAGTTTATCTATAATATACACTACCGATGAAGTGTATCTACAATATACAATTCTGATGAAGTGTATCTACAGTATACACTTCCGATGAAGTGTAACTATAATATACAATTCTGATGAAGTGTATGTATAGTATACACTTCTGATGAAATGTATCTATAGTATACTGCCCGCTGTTGATGTAAATACAATATTTTTGTTACAAAAACGGGCAATTCGTGCTATTTATAAACTTGGATCTAGGATATCTTTGAGGGATAAGTAAATATTTTAACTTTATCGTCGCAGTATATATATGAAAAGCTTTTATGTGTACATAAAAATATCAATAGTTGCAGCAAAAAAGTGACGTTCGTTCCATGGGAGTGAAGATGCTCAATTACAGGATGCATAGGTGAACCAAAATTCAAATGGATATAATATAAAATTGTACAGCTTAAAATTTTAATTAAAAAAATTGATTGTATTTGTAGTTTTTATGATTTTTTTTAAAAAGAGTAAATATCGAGTTTCTTGCCGGATTCTTCGCGGTAGAAATCAACGACATTGTGAACCGGAATTCAAAAAATAGTATTTCATAACTTTGACGATTCAAAAGTGTTTGTAAAATCCTAATTTGAATAAAAAAAAATTACTTTGACTTTTGACTAATAATATACATTTCCGATGAAGCGTATCTGTAGTATACACTTCTAATGAAGTGAACGTATAATATACACTTCTGATGAAGTGTACCTATAGTATACGTTTCTGATGAAGTATAAGATAGATAGATAAATTAGATATACACTTTATTGCACACCAAAAATGCATTATAAACGAATTAAAATTTAGAAATAAACTTATAAGTAGTATACAATCAGGCGGTCTTATCGCTTATAAGCGATCTCTACCAGACATTCTTTGGGTAGATAGAAAAAGAAAAATATACGGAAAAGGTAGGTGATGCATATTTAAATTAATACCTAGGTATAAACATTAAAATAGAAAAAAAATTATTATATATAATATTTTGAACTGTAGATAATAGTCAAGTAAATTAATACATATACATTAAATATAATATCATATTTATGTTAATATATTATACATATATTAACATATTTTTGCTAAGATACATACAGTAAATTTATTAAAAAGTTGCTGTATTATGTTTTAATTTGATTTCTGAAAATATTAATAAATTGAGTTTTTATGGATAAAGGCAATTTATTTCACAGTTTTGTTACATGTACCGTAAATGTATTTGCATAAAAATTTGTAACGTGGGTTGGTAATATAAGTAGAAGATGAGTAGAAGGCCGAAGATGTGAATGTGAATTGAATAAAATGCTGTACAGAAGACATAGAGTATGAATATTCCGGCGAATCGGAGGCCACTTGAGTTGTTATCGAAAATTGGAAACATGATCATATTTACGGAGTCCAAATATGAAACGTAGACACAACAAGTTTTGAAGACGCTCAAGTTTATTAAATTGGGCCTTCGAGATAAAATAGCAGGCATCAGCATAATCGCGAATAGGAAGAAGTAATTAATGCGCAAGTGCAATTTTGGTAGAGCTAGGAAGAAAATTACGCAAGCGTCATAACGAACCCACAGATGCGTATACTTTACGGCTTAATTCTTGCAGGTGTGTTGCCCAAGTAAAGGTACGATCAATAATTATCCCTAAATATTTTACACTTTCACTGATAGGAATGTGGTTACTGTTACCCTAACAGGAGGCAGCTGATTAAAATTTATTTAAGATATAATATCATGGTCTTAAAAAGGTTTATTTTAAGACCATGATATTTACTCCATTCATTTATAATATTTAAATCACTGTTAATATTATGAATAGGCTTATTGAGGTCAAAAAGTGAGGCCTGAGTATAGATTTGAAAATCGTCTGCATACAAGTGGTAGAGGAAAGAGATTCCGTGTGAAATATTATTAATGGAAACAGCAAAAAGAAGCGGAGACAAGACGCCACCTTGAGGTACGCCAGCAACAACTTTGATACGTTGCTGACATGACTGAAGTAACTGCGAAACCATTCAATTACCGCTGGAGATATATTAATAGAACGTAATTGAGCAAGTAAAATATCGAAGTCTATTGTGTTAAAAACGTTACTGAAATCCAGTAATGACGGAACAGTCAGTTCTTGGCGGTCCATGCCCATACAGATATCATCAGTTATCTTTGCAGGAGCAGTAGCCGTACTATGACCAGGTCGGAAGCCGGATTGAAAAGGATTAAGCAGGCAATTTTTTGTGAAAAAGTGGCTGTGCTGTTGATGGACAAGTCGTTCTAGGACTTTGGACAGGAAGGGCAAGATTGACATAGGACGATAATCAGAAAATAAGGCAGGATTGGCTTTTTTTGGAAATGGAATTACATGTGCTAGTTTCCACATATCAGGGAATTTTCCGGATGAGATAGATGCATTAAGGATATGAGTAATAATAGGGGAAATGTCAAGGATAGGAATGATCTTACTACGACTAATGCAGTCATTACCGATAGCACTTGATGCAATCGATAATATTGTTCTAATAATGATAATGATAATGATGTTCTTCTTAAAATCAAAGACGGAGAATTGACTGAAAGTTAAAGGAGAGTAAGCAGGAGTTGGGATCATTGAAAGATTAATAAGAGTTTGTCTTTTTTTATCAGCTTCAATGACAGCAGAAGCTGATAAATGTTGATTGAGGAGATTAATATCGAAGGTGCTAGAGGTTGCCTCTTGTCGAGCTTTCCCAACTTCTAATGATTTAAGAAAAATCTGACTGAGTCTTCGTTTTCCACTGATTATTGTGCATTGTGCATCTCTACACACCTTGTTGCAGCGATTTCTAGGCTCTATATATTTGCGGTAGTTTTCTTCTGTATAATGGGCTTTAAAGCTTGGCCTTGGCTCGACAGGCTAACCTGTAGAGATTTAATTTCGTTAGTAAGCCAGGACGCAGGAAGGTGTTTAATATTGATTGGTCGAATAGATGCGTGAATGTCAAAAAAAAATTATAAGCAAGGAATTAAATGTATGCACTTTTTCATCGACGTTTTGTGCATCTATAACTTACAGCTGACCAATCAATATATGCTGCATCTTTCTGTAAATTTTCCACAATCATACCACCAAAATTGCGTTGTAGAATAATTCTTGATTTGGCTTTGGGAGGGCGGACTATATATGATAGATATCATAAATCATGGTATGAAAATGCGTCAGCTGCGAATTGGCCATATTTGTGTATGTAATCGGAAGGAGTAACCATTACAAGGTCCAGAAAAGACGGAGCACAGTTTAGAAAAAAGTGTGTAGCTTTAAGAGGAAGGATTGTCATATTGCTAGAATTTATGATAGAACGTAATTGAAGAGAGCGACTGTCATTTTTTAGCAAACATGTGTTAAAATCGCCCATAATAATGGAGTGACAGTATACAGGTGCATAGGTTTCAAGCAATTTTTCAAATGCAGAATAATATATTTACTTGAAGGGAAGGACTATAGAAGACACCGAGAAGGATTTCGGTATGAGAAAGTACAACTTCGATTAAAATGTGCTCCGCGGCATTAGCAGGTGGAGGTTGAGTAGACATATTTAGCAAAGTAAATGGAATGTGGTAACGTAGGTAAATAGCCATTCCGCCACCAGTTCTGCCAGTACAGTCCTTCCGAATTAGATGGAAGCCTGGTAGGGAATACGATGTCGAGGGTACACAGGGCTTTAGCCAGATTTTAGAAACAAGGATTGCATGAATATTATTATTGTCAAATGGCGCCAGCATATCGGAATAGTGTGCCGAAATACTTTGGGTACTGATGTGAATAGCATTGAAATTTTTCACTGTATCTGAGTAATAAGAATCAAGGGATGAGTTGAGAGGAACTGAAGTGCTGTGCAAGCTTTTGTTCAATCCGTCAGATTATGAACATGATAAATATAAACCTTCGTCTATATCACTGTGATTTTGTATCATAACAAACTTAAATATATGTAGATAATAATTTTAAAAATTAAAAATATAAACTAAAATATAAAATAAAAATAATATATGACGTGTACCCGCTCTAGTTAGTTATAAAAAAGCTAATACTACGACACAAGAAAGCACAACAAATTGAAAAATCTTTAAAAAAAAACTATTTAAAAACAATGAAGTAAAAAAATATTCAACTCATATATCACACTACACAATAATATAAAACAAAAATGAAAAAGAAGAAATACTTTAATGTTGGAAAGTACATAGACAAAAAATAGCAGAACGATATTCAATTATTACAATACTCTTCTAATGAATCTACTTTTGCACATAAATAAATGGAAAATAAACTAATACAACTATGTAAACATCTTATTCTAAGTAAATTTATAGATTAACCAGAAAAAAATAGCAATTAATTAAATTTAAACGAAAAGAATTTAAAAATCGTTAAAAGGTTCATAACTATAACCCATCAAACAACACAAAAAAACAACGTAAACTGAATGCGTTCATTCAATTAAATTGTAGGTTTCTCCCTCGTAGGTTTGTCGTTCTTGTAAACTCCTGTTTACAAGATGAGTATAAAACCGTCTCTGTCATAATTACGTGTAATGCAATACTAATTAAGGGATAGAATTTTGAAAAGAAAGATACATTTTTGATTTGATGAAATCTTTTTCTAAGAAATTTAGTGATATATACCGACATATAACGGAAAACTGCAGGTTAAACATTAAAACACGTGTCAAGGAACTAACTAACTTGACATTGAAGCAAAAACAAAAATAATGATTTGCTTACGACTTTCTCGTACCTGGCTTTACTAACCGGTGTGAAGTTAGCGGCCTAAGTTAACGGCCGACTATAAACCGACCAAATTAAGATGTCAATATTTTTGAAAATTAAAATGAAATAAAATAGTATAAATAACAGTTTTAAGTAAAAAAACTATTTCACTAAGGAATTTTGGGTTCAAACTGAAAAAGATGCAATATGGATTTCAACAGAAAAAAGAACATTTAAAAAAAATTAAAATATTTAGACATATAAGTGTCGTAAAACGTTTGAAGAAAATCTGGTGACAGTTGTGACCTACACAAAATTAAAGCTGGTTAAATAGGCAAACTTATGACATCATTCAATTGCACCTTCTATGGGGATACCATATCGAAAAAACATTAGCGGCCTAAATTTTAAATAATTTCCCAGTACATTTTGTTGCTGTAAATAAATGTTAATTAATGAATTGTACAAATTTATATACGAGAAGATGAAGAAAGAGATCCTTAAATTTTTTAGATACTAATATGAATAAATTTTTCAATTTTTTACAGTTTCAAGATGGCCGCCATAGTGATGTTTTATGGAAGCCTTTTAGTCCTTCAGCAGGTCTCCGTGGGTGAAAATAATGTATGGGAGGTTTGATGGAAATGGTACCAAGAGTATGAAAAAACTGCCAGATCTTCCAAATGGATGAAATCAACATGGCCGCCATACAAAACATTTTTTGTAAACAAATTTTGTAAACGGCACCAAAGAGCAACTTTACATGGTGTAAAAAAATTTCAAGATTGCGGTCCATAATATTTGTTTACCAATCTGGGTGAAACTTTGCATTTGGGGGATTTAGAGGTCGCTGATAATGAGTCGATTTTCCGATTACCCACAAATTCAAGACGGCCACCATAGTGATGTTTAAAGATTTGATTAAAGAGGTCCCGTTAGTATTCTAAGTGTGAAAATTTCCTCCTCGTCAGGAACTAAACACCACCAAGACCACGCGAGCTGCTTTTATATTTCTATAAAAGTATTTTTTTAAAGGGTATTTTGCCGTATTTTAATAAATTTATATTTTTTTTTTCGAAATTCTTTTTGTATTTTTTTACTTGATAGTGGAATAATTAAATTCTGTACCAAAGTAATTTCAATTTCGCATTCTTTTTATTATAATAATGATGTCCAATTATCAATTTTTATAAAAATAAGTTAACCTAATATTTTACTTACTGAAAAAATCTATTTACATGCAATTGGTAACTTTAGTCAAATCTACTGAGTGCGCTCGCAGTATTCTATTTTCTTTACTTTAAATTCTATATTTTTAACTAATGTAATTAAACACAAATGACGATTCTCAAAATATACATATTTTATTATTAAAATTTCTTGTGTTTTTTTTACTTTTTTTTAATTTAAGGAAATTATTAATTTATTCTTTTTTTTAGTATAGATAATGGTTTTTTTAAAAAAATTAAGGACCGCATTTATTTACATTTTGTGATTTTAATTATTATATTAATTCCTTTTTTGTTAGCCTTATATTTTACTTGATGAATAAATCTATGTTCAACGATTGGTAACAATAATTTTTGTTGGGTAATTGTAATTATAAATTAATTGCTTATTTAACCAGCTTTAATTCTATGTAGGTCACAAAGTGTCACCAGATTTTCTTCAGACGGTTTCAGTCACTGAAACTTTAAGAAGTGTTAATTGATTTATTCTTAATATTTTTTTTTGACAAAATTTCATTTCTCTTCATTGAGCTTAGTAATTAATAAATTCAAAGATCTTTTTCTTCATCTGCTCGTATATACATTTTTACAATTTATCTTTAACCATTTATTTACAGCGACACAATGTACAGGGAAATTATTTAAAATAGAATCCCGATATTTTGACAATTGAATGATGTCATAAGTTTGCCTATTTAACAAGTTTTAATTCTATGTAGGTCTCAAAGTGTTACCATATTTTTTTCAAAGGGTTTCAGTCACTGAAATGTCAAGAAGTGTTAATTAATTTTATCTTAATATTTTTTGTCGACAAAATTTCACTTCTCTTTATTCATATTAGTATCTAAAAAATTCAAAGATTCTTTTTTCATCTTCTCGTTTATAAATTTGTACAATTTATCTTTTAACATTTATTTACGGTGGTAAAATGTACTGGGAATTTATTTAAAATTTAGGCCGCTAATATTTTTTCGATATGGTATCTATCCCCATAGAAGGTGCAATTGAATGATATCATGAAATTGCTTTTTTAACCAGCTATAATTCTATGTAGGTCACAAAGTATCACCAGATTTTCTACAAACGGTTTACTACACTTATATGTTCTAAATTTTTTTTTTTTTTAATGTTGATATCCAAATTGCATCTTTCTTAGTTTAAACGCAAAATTCATTAGTGAAATAGTTGTTTATTTAAAACTGTTATTTATACTATTTTATTTCATTTCAATTTTCAAAAATGGTGACATCTTTATTTGGTCGGCTTATAATCGGCCGCTAACTTCACACCGGTGCTTTACTATTAGATCTTGCACCTGTAGTTTGGTACTAGGATTTATGGGTGGACATATTTTAGACGAACTAGCATCAGGTGCTATGGGAACTTTTTGCAAATCAGCCATGGTTCGAATTTGATGCTTGGTACCATTCGGACTAACTACTTTAATGTTACCACTGCGCGTCCAACACTGGCCAATACCGCAGCCATAAAAGTGTCGTGGCCCGACTTTGTCAGAAACTCCGATAGAGTATTGCCAGTGCCTTCGAGCGAAGTTTTGGCAAACAATATTTTGTCTTTGATATCCAAAGGTGACAGCGACTGATATCCTGGACAGATAATTGAGGAATTTTGGAACGTAATAACAGATAATTGACTTGAATCACAGTGGTAGTGGACACTTCATATTTCTTCTCATCTACACCATGGAAGAGAAGAAAATTTCAACGACTGCGCATTGAGCCACTATATCAATTTGATGTTGCAGATTTTGTAAAGCTTCATAACAAAACTTTTCAAAATAGAAAATTCTGTGTCAACCATGCAAATGGTGTTAGTGTCTTCACTTACTGATGAACTTTTCTGAATCAATATTTTAGCCTGTGAAGTAACCCCCAATCAAGTGGATTTAGTCAGTCCCTGGTATGAAAGAACAAAATCAAAGCCAAATCTTACATTATCCCCAAATTATGAGTATTACTCAATAACTCATCTTTAATCGCTTAGTTATCTCATTCTAAACACTAGCGGACCGGAATTTAAGTCACTAAAGTTGAGTCTCTAATTGAATATAGACGCAATTTACTATCCTAATGTAGCCCTGTAGTCAATTCGACCCACAATTAAGCTATCCCAATCACATGCCTAGCCACCTTATTACAATTCCGAACATGCCTCGTAATACCACGGCTAACCCTTAAACATGATAAGTCATGAAGTTATAATTTTATGCTAGTATATGAGGTTTCACCTTAAAGACTGATAGAAAACCTGAGTATAACAGTAAGTTACTAACTGACTCATTAACGACCCCTTAAATGAGACTATGAATTTACAATGGCATAAAAGAATCACCCTAAAGACAAACCGACAATCTAAATATAAATTTAATCCACGAATTACCCCTTAGACTATCCCTTAAGTAAGATTATAACCTTATAATAATATATGTGTGACGTCACAGTAAAGAAAAACTAACCGATTAAATATAAGACTACTAGTCTGGTCGAGAAGTGAGTTTTCTGCGAAAAATAGTTAGAACAAATTTAAAAATATGGGGTTTGATTTTTTGGATCCAGAATGTTATTCTGAAAAAGGGGAATTTTGGAATTTTTTTGCTATTAAATATTGCAATTGTTATTAACAAAAAACGAAGGGAGAAAAAGGTGGTCTCCGTTTTTTAACAATTACTTCAAAAATATTAAAAAAAGCTCCATTTTGAAAAAAGACTCTAAAAGAGGAGAAAATTTCATAAAAAAAAGTCTCGACTCCCGAAATTGTAGTGCCATTATTTATAATTTTAATTTAACGTTGAAAATAGCGTTCCGAGCGGCAGTTTCAACGTTGTGACGTCGCCGCCAAACAAACTAAGCGTCAGAAAATATTTTTTTTATAATATTTATTATCAATATAAAAATTTGAATAAATTATAGTATCATTAAGACACTTGGAGGAATACAATCCAGTTTACAAAAAATTTTTAACTTGATTTTTGTTTAACTTATCCAATTGTTAATTAAGTTATTTTTCATGAACTTAAGATAACATAAAATCTATCATAAACTTTTAAATAATTTAGCTAAAAATCTTTTTCCTCTAGGAGCTTACTCTGATATACTCAATAAACAAGATTCCGGTATAAAAATTATTAAAGTTTTTTTATTTGTTTATAATGATTTTTCTAAGTTAACAAAAAATTAAAAATCCGGAAAACGTAGTTAAAAAATTTTTTTTTACGAAAACTTTGATTTTCACTGTTTTTGTATCTATCTTTTACATTTCATTGCTTAGTTGAAAAATTTTTTACATCATTTGTTTCAAAAATTTTTATAAACAAATAGGCAAATTTAATATTTAAAAAAAATTTTTTTTTGCCATTATCTTGTCAAAGTGGAAAAATGATTTTTAGAAAAAAAAAAATTTCTTAAAAATTTTTTTTAATTGTTAATAACCGTTTTTTTCATTTATCTGACGTATAAATTATTAATTACGAAATCGGTTTTTTTCTAAAAATCATAATTTCTTATTTTAAATAGAATTTAAAAAAAAACAATTTTTTTCAACAATATTTTCATTGTTTACTTTATAAACAATTTGTTATAAACGAATTCTGACTTTTACATAATTTTTTTTTCGTTACTTAGAAAAATTATAAATATAGTTATGTACATCAAATTAGTGAAAAAAATTCTTAAAATTTTAAATTTTTAAAAAATATAGAAATTTTTTTTTTACTACTTTGATGTACATAACTATATTTATAAAAGTCAGAATTTGTTTATAACAAATCGTTTATAAAGTAAACAATGAAAATATTGTTGAAAAAAATTTTTTTTTTTATTCTATTTAAAATAAGATATTATGATTTTTAGAAAAAAACCAATTTCTTAATTAATAATTTATAGGTCAGATAAATGAAAAAACGGTTATTAACAATTAAAAAAAATTTTTAAGAAATTTTTTTTTTTCTAAAAATCATTATTCCACTTTGACAAGATAATGGCAAAAAAAAATTTTTTTTAAATATTAAATTTGCCTATTTGTTTATAAAAAATTTTTAAACAAATGATGTAAAAATTTTTTAACTAAGCAATGAAATGTAAAAAATAGATACAAAAACAGTGAAAATCAAAGTTTTCGTAAAATAAAATTTTTTAACTACGTTTTCCGGATTTTTCATTTTTAGTTAACTTAGAAAAATCATTATAAACAAATAAAAAAACTTTAATAAATTTTTATACCGGAATCTTATTTATTGAGTATATCAGAGTAAGCTCCCAGAGGAAAAAGAATTTTAGCTAAATTATTTGAAAGTTTATGATAGATTTTATGTTATCTTAAGTTCATGAAAAAAAACTTAATTAACAATTGGATAAGTTAAACAAAAATCAAGTTAAAATTTTTTTGTAAACTAGATTGTATTCCTTCAAGTGTCTAAATGATACTATAATTTATGCAATTTTTTATATTGATAATAGATATTATAAAAATATTATTTTCTGACGCTTAATTTGTTTGGCGGCGACGTCACAACGTTGAAACTACCGCGCGGAACGCTATTTTCAACGTTAAATTAAAATTATAAATAATGGCACTACAATTTCGGGAGTCGAGACTTTTTTTTATGAAATTTTCTCCTCTTTTAGAATCTTTTTTCAAAATGAAACCCCATATTTTTAAATTTGTTCTAACTCTTTTTCGCAGAAAACTCACTTCTCGACCAGACTATACCCCTTAAGTAAGTTATAAAATTATCATTATAGCACTCGGAAGTCCTCCTACAGACGGACCGACAGATTTAGTATCTACGTAAGTAATCTGCTTGCCAGCTCGTTAGCGACCCTTAAGTGAATTTATAAAATCGTTATGGTATATGAGAAGACACCCCAAAGACAGATAGACAATCTTAGTATTTAAAGAGCCTACTACTATCAATATTCAATATCATTTATTCAGTTTCAGCTACAATAATTTATGAATGTCACTACGCCATCGGTTCGAAAGTCAATAGGGCGGGAGACCTTGTACTGAAAAGAACCGGCAAGAAACTCAGCAAGGGCATTTCTTTTCTCCCTTTCTCTAACAGCTTCCACTTAAAATGTTGAAAAATGCCCTCACTATCATAGAAGGACATTTTCCATTACAAACATAAAAAACATGAAATGCATAAGTACAACATAAAAGAGTATCTAATTATAAAATATAAAAAAAGACAGTTTATGTATTCATCACTAATAATCAATGTCTTACAGTATTGATAAACAAAACAAAAAAGTAAGACTAAATACAAGGATATAAAGAAGTTTGCAAGAGCAGACCAGCCTCCACAGGCGGCACCCGTTCACGAGTATGAGACTCGAATCAGCCATCGCTTCGCTCAACTATATTTTAGGGAACGTAACGACCCGACACACACGCCACCACCGCAGAGACAATTTGAGAGAGCATGACACACTCAAGCAACTCCAATAAAACTTCAATTGTACTAGTTACAATGTGTGTAGTAAAGGAACAAAATATAAGAGGAGAAGATTGGAAGGTTCGTAATGCTTAACTGCCGAGAATAATCCCTACCAGCTACCCATTAAATGACCTTATAACCTTACAGTACTTGGAAATCCACATATAGACAGACCGACAGGTTTAGTATTTACATAAGTAATCGACTAACGACCCCTGAAGTGAAATTATAACCTAAATACGTAATATATCATCCGTTCTCTAGCTTCCCTTAAGTGAAAGTATGAACTTATAATAGTATATAATAAAGACAGACAGTCATATCGAGTACCTAATTAAATTATTAACAGACTCGTTAACGAAACCTTCAGTGAACCTATAAACTACAGAAATAACCTATCATCCGTTCTCTAGCTTCCCCTTAAGTGAAATTATAAAATTAGAATAATATATGAGAAGTTACTATAAAGACAGACTGACAGATTAAGTACATAACTGTCCTATGTTCAGATGAGTGTCCTCCATGAGGAAAGCTACGGACCCCGGCCTCGACTAAGTTCGTCTACACTTGACTGATTATCGGGAACCTTTAAAATTAATCATTGAATAAAACCGATCGACACACCCTACATACATTTATAATTATTGTTTTACCACTGTGGCCAGCGCCATCTTCGTACCGATTACTACCCAGTCGATCGATATCATAGCTTACTATCTAATAATCTTGGAGATATCGAAAAGGTCTTCTAGAGGGCGCTGTTGATTTGGTCATTTTAGTATGGGATTCTATCCAAAACTACTAATCATAGTTCCAGGGTTGTTTACGTGGAAACCTAACTGGGAATCATCCAGAAAAAGTCACATGTTCAACCATACCTTAAGGGTTCGTAAGTTGTTCCAGTCAGAATTGCTGGGCCCGCCGCAGAATTATCTACTTGGTCGATTAATGGCCAAGTGGCCACACCATAATCCTAATTTGTTCAAACCCTAAACCTCTTAAGTTTAAAACGCCCTAGTCTGGTGGCTATACCCACTTGAAACACAGGCAGTGCAGCCTAGGTTCACACAGATATACTAAAATGAGTGAACGATAGCTCATCGAAGAGGACCCTTTAAGTACTCTCGGTGCGGTATCAGCTGGGCAATTATATATATATATATAGTTGTGTGGTATGTTGTTCATTGAAGTAATTAAGGCGACAGAACGCCTAATAATAACCATGTTTAAGGTCATCCATCTGTAAGGAAGTCATATCTACACTCAGGACCAGGCGCATTAGCCGGGTCAAATAAGGGCTTGCCCTTTTCCGATTGTTTAGAACTTAAAGTTTCGGCCATCCATACAACAATTCCGAGCCTCATCAGTTAGTAGAGAATTATGTATGGTTATACTAATACGTTTTCGATGGGGCGATTCATGTAGTAGAATAGAACAAACCCTAACCCACTAACGTCACCTCATAGCCTATTAATAAAGTTTGGTCAAGGTTGTGTCATTGTTGTCTCCAATTTATTTTCTTTTAAATGGTTCAGTCAAAGACATAATTTAAATAGTATAAAACAATAAAATAAAGCCAAGATAATCTAATTAAAGTTAGACTCATTGGATTAAGATGGCGACCATGAAAGACATGGGAGGTTTACGTTTATCTTTAATCAGGAATAAAATATTTTTGGCACACTAATAATTAAGTTTCTAAATCTGTCCGTTGCCTATTTATCTATGAATTCCATAAGGAGTTAAAAATCCAACATTAATTCTTAGGTACCCATTACCTAAGCGGAATCTTATCCGAATTTCGCACAAACAATTTTGTTATCTAAATATTACTCAAATAATTTCTTTATCTTATTAGAGTAATGGCATGAAACATAAAACATACGAATTATAAATATTTCTTTTAGATCCGTGTCAGACTTTCTACAAGTTTAGCTTCCTTCCTTGTCCCCGGAGAAGGGTGAAAATTAGATCTAAATTTGGTCAGCCCCCCTCACATCCTTAGATTTTTGAGGCCTGCAGTTAACCTAGTCTTTTCCTAACATTAAGCCCTGATTTTTCCTAACCTTATCACAAATCAAATGCCGCTTAAGTAACCTTTACTGTGCCTGCCCCTGTCCTTTTTACCCTTTACTTCCCAGGATTCATGTAGGGCTTTCGTCAATATATACAGGATAGGATATTACACAAAAGGTTGCCTACCGAATCGTGTGGGAAAACCCCAGCACCTCGAATCCGGTCGGGGAGCGTAGTTACTTCCTAGGATTCGTGTAGGGCTTTTATCAATAAGATATATATATATATACGGGATAGGATTTGACGCAAAGGGTTATCTACCTACTAAAATATTTCAAAAAAGTAATCAGCCAGACCAGTACTATCAGCTCTACAAGAGGAGCCTACTCCACTGACTTCAATCTCCATCTGCGTAGGTCTGATAACAATTTACTCCTTGTCCTTGTAGGAACCTTTTACTCCACTAGGCTCTTTACAAAACTCAGCAGTCCTTTTTCATTAGAGAGAGTACACAACCAACAATGTCAGCAAACCTTTACTTTTAACGATGTGACAACCAGTCCGTACATAATTGCATAAAGAGAATCCCTCACAAAACCCCATCGTACTAAAACATCGACAATAAACTGACATTGCTAGTCTCAGTCCTCACAAAAAAGACACTTATTGTAACTTTATATCGGCGAAATGGTTCCAAAGTTATGCACGGCGACGGTATTAGATTTCTTTAAATTTTGATGATCGTGTCTCGTACTCCACCCGTCCTTCGGAACCAAAGTACGACCAGCCTCGAACCACGATTATAGTGAAAAAGGGTGCCGCAACTGACGGTAATCGCTTATAAATGTTTTCCCTTCCCCACGATAGACGCGGCCTGATCACGCTATCCCGTCTAGGATTTGTGACGCCAATTGATTTCTTCTTTATTTTACTTCCACATGTACAAGCGTGCCTCGCATTTAGCGGCCAGTTACATTATAGTAATAATCGAATAATTAAATCGAAATCGTAAACCGATTTTACTAATTTCTTCATCCGTTGATCTAGATTCCCCCTTTTTCCCATGGCTCTATTACACAGGTTCAATAAGTTTACGTAATGAAGTCGCTTCGTAGACGGAACTGAGTTTGCTCTACTATCCTTTTCCTACAGCGTTTATATCAGGTAACTAAAGAATAATCGATCGATATTCTTCATATAGTTTAACCTTCTGGTTATCTACTCCCCAACCAAAACCCTCTCCCCAAACAAAAAATATATATATATATATATTATTGACTTCTCTCTATGCTCTCCCAACCATAGTTTAAATTACCTATTTACAGCTTGGGTATACTACACCTGGAACTCATCCATTTTCTTGTGAAATAACTGTGACATGTCAAACATTGATTGTTCGATGGCCTCCATTTTATAGTGAAAGTAAGCTTTGTTGTTTAATTTTGTCTTAGTGCTTATAGTAAGGAAATAAATACTGCTGAAAGGTAAATATTATCCCTGTGTATAACATAACATTATATAGGTGATAATTATCTCAAGATATATATTTTATAATCAAAAATTCAATAAAGATATAAAAAGTGTTGATGTATTCTTTCACCTACCCACTAATATGATCTATAATATACATACATATCTCTATAGTCTACACATAAGATGAAGTGTATCTATAGTATAAACTTCTAATGAATCTATAATATTGAGTTTTAAACTATAAATACAATTACTTACACCTGTAACTAAGTCTTAGGTATACTCGTATCTAAGTTTATGTAACTACCTACGCAGACACAAATATGTTTGTAAATTCGAGTCCCATTTCCTTTCAAAGCGTATTCGGAGTCACTCGCTCGTGACACGATAAACCATTTTTTTTCTTTCACCCTTCACACGATGCACAGTTATAACCCAGGGTTCGCTCGGGCGGAATGTGATGTATAATATACATACCTACTAGGAACTATCCTGATTATTGCTAAAATCATAACACAATATTAATTATATTACAACAAGCAATTCATATAAAATTTTGTTCCAAAAAATTGATCTCTATGTGTTATGGACTATAATTGGACGGTGGAAAGCAAAAGCAAGCGGCAATGAGTTATACTCGTAAAGGGTGGAAAGGCATACGGCAATGTAGGTGATATTGAGTTATACTCATAAAGGGTGGAAAGGCAAGCGGCAATATATGTGATATTGAGTTATACTCGTAAAGGGTGGAAAGACAAGCGGCAATGAAGGTGATATTTAGTTATACTCGTAAAGGGTGGAAAGAAAAGTTGGTCACTAGAAGGAAATATTTATGATGTCAAATGTCACTGGAAGGAGCATTTCTTTATTTTCTCAAATTAGTAAGATTGCACTCAATGATTTTTGATATATCTGTTTGAGCCAGGAATGAAATTTAGAAAATTAAGGAATGTAACCCTCAGTGAAATTAGCAAACATTTAGAATCAAAGCTACTTTCCGCCCAGGAAAAGAAATAGCAGTTTTCTCTTTCCCGAGCAAAGCCTGTAACTGTGCATCGTGTGAAGGGTGAAAGAAAAAAAATGGTTTATCGTGTCACGAGCGAGTGACTCCGAATACGCTTTGAAAGGAAATGGGACTCGAATTTACAAATATATTTGTGTCTGCGTAGGTAGTTACATAAACTTAGATATGAGTATACCTAAAACTTAGTTATAGGTGTAAGTAATTGTATTTATAGTTTAAAAATCAATATAATAGATTTATTACAAGTGTATACTATAGATACACTTCATCAGATGTGTAGACTATAGAGATATGTATGTATATTATAGATCATATTAGTGGGTAGGTGAAAGAATACATCCACACTTTTTATGTCTTTATTGAATTTTTGATTATAAAATATATATCTTGAGATAATTATCACCTAAATAATGTTATATTATTGACAGTGATAATATTTACCTTTCAGCAGTATTTATTTCCTTTCTATAAGCACTAAGACAAAATTAAACAACAAAGCTTACTTTCACTATAAAATGGAGGCCATTGAACAATCAATGTTTGACATGTCACAGTTATTGAACAATCAATGTTTGACATGTCACAGTTATTGAACAATCAATGTTTGACATGTCACAGTTATTTCACAAGAAAATGGATGAATTCCAGGCTAAAATATTGGTTGAGAAAAGTTCATCAGTAAGTGAAGACACTAACACCACTTGCATGGTTGACACAGAGTTTTCTATTTTGAAAAGTTTTGTTATCGAAGCTTTACAAAATCTACAACATCAAATTGATATAGTGGCTCAAGCAATGGACCAGCAGGAGATGCGCAGTCGTTGAAAGTTTCTTCTCTTCCATGATGTAGATGAGAAGAAAGATGATGACTCCACTACCACTGTGATTCAAGTCAATTGTAAATTAGGTTCCAAAATTCCTCAATTATCTGTCCAGGATATCAGTCGCTGTCACGTCACGCCATGCATCTGGTCTGCTCCGGCATTCAGTTGCGAATGGGATTGTCCGATAACTGTCACTGCATTGATATATCACTTTTATATTTTTACAGTATTCATAACGAAACAGAATCACTTTTGTATGTTATATTAGTGTTTGATATAGGTTAGTATTTGATTTTACAAACGAAAAGACGTTAGCACACGTCTTGTTAAAGGTCACTGCATACGTGGCGGGGGAAAAACGTGGACGTGGCGGGGACGGGACGGGGTTTTATGAAGACATGGACGGGTTTATAATGCATACGCACTGACCACTGAAATATGTATTTTTCACTTAATGAATTGGCATTAATTGCTATTGCGTTGAACGATGAAGAAGCTGTAGGAATGAAGAAGAAAAGAAGATGGTCTGTACATCCTACATGGCAGAAGAGAAAACAAGAAGGTAAATACAACACTCTTTACAAAGAGCTTTTAGATGATTACACTCAATTTTATATGAATTTTCGCATGACAAAAGAGTGTTTTGCATTACTAGAAAATAAATTAATTCCCTATCTACAGAAAAAGGACTCTGTAATGAAAAAAGCTATTACACCCCGTGAACGAATAGCTGTATGTTTAAGGTAAATAATAAACAATTTTTTTTTTAATTTTTAGATGTATTTTTTAATCATATAGTTTAACATTTTTGACTAGTATTTTAATTAATTGTTAGTGTCTTCGTACTGCGAATAATAAGCTTGTAGAGTCTCCGGCGTATTTGCTTGTTCTGACGACGGTGAGCGAATGCTAACTATGGCCACAGATAGAGACGGAGACGTTAAGTTTTCAGTCAATTGCCGAAGCTCTAGCTCGTGAATGACATTAAAAATGTTTCCTTTTGCTAAATGTTGAAAGTAAGGGTAAAATGATTTAAACGTTGCTACTATTCCTTTTAAAAATGTGTCCATAGGATGTTCTTCCCTTAATTCACATTCTATATTTTTCTTTCTATTGTTTTCAAGAACATATTTCATTAAAACAGCTGACGCAGACACAGCTACGGGGCTAGACATTTTTTTTTTTTTTAAACGCCGATTCGGGAATCGTGATTCAAAGCTGTCAGAATGAAACTTTACTACTTCTGCATTCGTAGCCGGCGATCCAGCTGGTTTAAGTGACGACGTAGGAGATTGACTAGCTGAAACTATATCATCCAAGGGAAGGACCCGCGAATTTGTCTGCTGATATGTGTTTGAATCGTTGTTGCTTATAGATAGGCCAAAAGAAGGTGGAGACGATACTGGTTCGCTGCATTCTGCAAAATTGCTTAACGACTCTCTATCTTCTTCGCAACCCACAAGAAATTGAAGTTGCTCAGAAAACTTATATACTTTGATCTCCTTGGCAGCTTGACCAGTAATAGTTTTTTTATTTTTAAATATTTTTTTTAACTGGTCTCTTATATTAGTCCACCTTTGCTTGCAGGAAATCCAATCTAAAAAAAAAAATGTTAGTAATAAAGCTTATATACATATAATGTACTACTCGCATAATTATATTTTTTATTTGTTTCAGGTTTTTAGCTACAGGCGATTCCCATATGACAATTTCTTTTAGCTATCGTTTAGGTCATAGCACTGTTAATAAGATTGTGAAAGAGACATGCAAAATTATAGTAGATCAGTTAATGACCGAAATATTACCCGCAATCACTATTGAAATGTGGGAAACTATATCCGATGACTTCTGGCTATTGTGGAAATTTCCAAATTGCTTATGAGCGATTGACGGCAATCATGTAGTGATTGAAGCACCACCTAACAGCGTATCTTTATTTTTTAATTATAAGTCGACGTTTTCTATTGTTTTATTGGCAAAATGTAACTTTGTTTATTTCAATTTCGGTGCTCATGGAAAGAATCATGATGCAGGTATTTTAAGAAATTCTTCACTTTGGAAACGTTTGGAACAGAGGACTCTAAAGTACCCCAAGACAAAGCCTTACCCGGCACAAACATTATTGCCCCATATATCATCATAGGTGATTCTGCATTTCCATTAAAAACGTATTTATTACGTCCCTATCCCTATAACAGCGGAAACCGTGAATTTGAAGTATTTAACTATCGTTTAGGACTTGCGCGTCGGTGCTTAAAAAATGCTTTTGGTATTCTAGCTCAGCAATTTAGAATCTACCAAGGAAGAATTAAAATTAATCCAGCAGCCGTACACCATATTTTACTAAGCACATGCATATTAGAAAAATAGTCAAAATGAGATCACTCAAAGTATCTCATTAGAGGAATCAAACCTGAACAATTTGCGTTCTCAAGGAGGCAATGCTTCTAATGAATGAGTGTCCGAGAAAAATTCAAATTTTTTTTCAACTCTTTTCCCGGAATATAAACACATAAGTACTTCCCTACCTATTTTGTAATTACAATGCACAGTTTAGTTGTTTTTAATTCTATTATGTTATAAATTATAGTAAAACATAAGTTTTTTTTATTTAAGGCCTTACCTACTACTTTTTTTTTAAAAGAATAACTGCAGAGTTTCTTGCTGGTTCTTTTCAGTAGGCAATAAATTGTGAACTAGTAGCAAAAAAACACTAGTCACTTATATCTGTACATTGACCTAGAGAGTTGTAGTTTCCCCCCCCCCCTTTCCCGCCTCCTCCCACCTTATTTACATTAACCCCCCCCCTATTTATATATTTACTTACATGCTTAATAAGGATAAGGAGAGGAGAAGGATTCAAAATAAGGATGATTTTGATTTGAGTTGATACCTATCTACCGTTCGTTTTGTCCGCATATTCACGGAACTCTAAATTCAAACTTAAATAAAATCCTAAACCCTAAAATTTCAGGTTTAGCTTAGTAGTTCCGGAGATTATCCTACCTACCTACAATCAACTTCCACGCTCTCTTTATATACCTATATATTAGCTGATTCGGAACCCATGTAGCATCCTGAACATTATATAGTCAAAGTCAAAGTCAAAATGGTTTATTCAAATAAGGATTTTACAATCACTTTTAAATCGTCAAAGTTATAAAATATTATTTTTTGAACCCTCCCACCTTCCCGCCGGTTCACAATGTTGTTGATTTCTACCGAGAAGAATCCGGCAATATAGAACTGGATACGATCGAACACATTCGTCATCCATAATTAATACACAAAACGACACAACACAACACTGCTTCGAGTCGACACCGACTGTGCATACGCGACGGGAATACCGACGGGACGTGCCACGTCCGGACCACGTCCCGTCCCGTCCGTGTTCTCGTCACGTACATTTTGTACAGTACTTTGTATATGAAACGATATCAAAAGATTGCCCCGTCCCGTACGGGACTTGAAAAATCCCGGTACCTATGCAGCAACCTGGACGAGATAAGTGTTAGTAGGTTATAGTCAGATATGAGTTGATCCACAATAATATTATCTTTCTTTTGTAGCTTTACGAAGAGTAACAAAACAACAAAACTATTGGATGCTGGCAATTAACCAGTATTATAATTAGTTTGTAAAATAAATTTTAGTTTATTAACTCGACGCTTCCAAATTGTTCTTAGAAAATCCCATTTGAAAAAAATGAGTTTAAATCTTGAATGTTATTAATTTACCAGCCGGCAGCGATACTGTGCATACGGTACTCATACACTTTTTTTCAGTTGTACTATTGGCGTTCTAAGTCTTAACAAAGCGGTGATATGCGTTTTAGAAAAAAAATTACGTTTTAACTGTGGATGTTGTTTTTAGAGTTCCGTACCCAAAGGGTTAAAAACGGACCCTATTACTCCGTCCATCTGTCGCCAGGCTGTATCTCATGAACTATGATAGGTGGACAGTTGAAAGTTGCACAGAAGATGTATTTCTGTTGCCACTATAACAACAAATACTAAAAAACAGATTAAAATAAATATTAAGGGGGCTCCCATACAACTAACGTGATTTTTTTGCTCATTTATGCTCGATATTGATAACGGCAACAGGTGAATATGTAATCAAATATTCAAAGAATATTTAATTACATATTCACTTTAAAAACATATAATTAAATTAAAATAAAACAAATAATAAAAAAAATCACGTTTGTTGTCGCCCCTCGTATACAACAAACGTAATTTTTTTGCCGTTTTATAGATAATGGTACGGAACCCTTTGTGCGCGAGTCTGACTCGCACTTGGCCGATTTTTTTTTGCACTACTATTTACGCGGTGTCTATGAGGCTCCTGTTCTTCAAGGTATTATTTTAATCGATTTTTTTCAGGGTAAGTGACAATTTATGTCTTAATTTTCATGAAAAGGTTTAAATCAAACAAAAATAATACAAGCTAAATAACTTCTTATGAAACTTTACTTATCATAAGGAACTTTAAGAACAGAAAAGAACAGCAAATAAAAAAGAAATTTTTTTCCTAAATAATAAAATCTTAAAAGTAAACAAAAACAAAAAGGAACCTCTGACGTAATAAAATTAAAAAAAATGATAGCACGTCAATATTAGGTGCAATCGTTACAAGTCAATATTAGGTGCAATCGTTACAAGTCAATATTAGGTGCAATCGTTACAAGTCAATATTAGGTGCAATCGTTACAAGTCAATATTAGGTGCAATCGTTACAAGTCAATATTAGGTGCAATCGTTACAAGTCAATATTAGGTGCAATCGTTACAAGTCAATATTAGGTGCAATCGTTACAAGTCAATATTAGGTGCAATCGTTACAAGTCAATATTAGGTGCAATCGTTACAAGTCAATATTAGGTGCAATCGTTACAAGTCAATATTAGGTGCAATCGTTACAAGTCAATATTAGGTGCAATCGTTACAAGTCAATATTAGGTGCAATCGTTACAAGTCAATATTAGGTGCAATCGTTACACGTCAATATTAGGTGCAATCGTTACACGTCAATATTAGGTGCAATCGTTACAGAATTGAACATTGCAAACAAACGCGAAGATTGCAGCGAACACAAGTATGTGTTTCTTTTCTTTGTAGCTTAGGAGAACGAAGTCTAGGTACATGTTTTTCGAAAATATGAACTATTTCTTTCGCTTCAGATTCAGTACATGGCATATCAGATCCTAAAACGCGGGTCAAAGTCACTTTCAATTTAGTTATGCGGTTAGTTTTAGAACTGCTCACGATTTATTTGTGCACAAGACCTCGTTGCAACAATCTTCTCGTGACCACACGCCACGGCTAAGTAACCTGGCCGAAACGTCCAGTACCAAAGGTAAAGGTTTTTTTGTGTATAAAACCCGAAAATAAAATATACAAAGCGTGATAGTTTTAAAGGTATTAATAATAATAACAATCATAAACATTTTATTGCAAAAAAGACAAGGAAAAAATAAAAATATATAATAACATGTTTTGTCATAAATATTTATATTGTTTTATCATAAATATTTATCATGTTTTGTCATAAAAATATATCATATTTTAAAAATGAGCAAAATATTAATCAATGTTGGTATGCAGATGATTCATCAGCCCAAGGTAAAATAGAAAACTTACGTCATTAGTGGGACAATTTAAGTAATAAGGGACCGGCCGATGGATATTTGCCCCAAGATAAGAAATCATTTCTTATTGTATCTGAGGCAGATAAACAATTAGCTAACCATATTTTGAAGGAAACAAACTTATCAATCGTAACTGGATCACGCTTCTAAGTCGGTTACGTTGCTAAAGTAAAGGAAGATTTTATTAAAAATAATATAAAAAAATGGATCTCGATGATAGAAAAGTTAACACAAGTCTGCAAAGATTCACCTTAGGATGCTTATACGGCCCGCACAAAAGCATTTCAATTTCAATGGTCATTCTTACTAAGAATTTATAATAACGTCAATGAATATTTTGAACCATTAACACAAACAATACAAAAAAAATCTTGACGACCTTATTTTGAGGAGATGTTACACTAATTGAAGCAAACTTATTTTCATTATCTATCAGGTATGTGGTGGTGGTTTAGCAGTATCAGATCCTTTTAACATGATTAGCTTAAACTACGAAACATCCAAAAAAGTTTGTGAAATTCTTTCATCTGCTCTAAAAGACAAAAAAGATTTAGATCTAAATCTACATCACAAATCCTTGAGGGATGCACGTAAAATGCTTATTTTACAAGGAGACAGGCACCCTTGATGACAGACTTCTTAAAACTATTCTTGCCAAACTCTCACCTATTAATAAAAGAGCCATAGAAAGATCTATTTCGAAAAAAAAATGAAAACTAAATCATCTAACTGGCTTTCTGTTATACCAACTAGGAAACAGCATTTTGATTTATCTCCAATGGAATTTAGAGATGCTTTGGCGTTACGATACCATCGAATAACAGTTTCCATGCCAAAACTGTGTGATGGCTGCGGTAATAACGACTTCAACGTAGACCATGCACTAGGCGTCTAATCACAAGGCGTCACAATGAAATAAGAGACCTGTTTTGTGAACTTTGCCAACATGCATGCCAACTTTGGCACTTAAAGAACCAATCATAAATGAAGGAGACAATGGACTGTGAGGAGACTGTGCCTGTCGTGGTGTATAGAATGCTCAGAGGGAGGCGTTATTCGATATACGTGTTGTAGACACCAACACTCCTTCTTACATTTCACATACCGTTGCTTCGGTCCTTAGATCTGCTGAAAAAGAAAAACAAAGCAAATATTCTAATGCCTGTGAGATACGACATGCAACTTTTACTCCTGTCGTTACTTCAGTTGACGGAGTTTATGCTCCACAAATGTCTTCATTTACAAAATACATTGGAGAAGCCATTGCTCACCGTTGGGATCGGTCATTAAGCATATTGATGGGATGGCTAAGGGCTCGAATAACAATATTTATAGTCTGAGCTACCAGCATGTGCATTCGTGGCGAAGTTATTTGGTTTCGATGATGGTGCAGCCTTACCATATTCAGATTTTTAGCCTATATAAATTTATTTCGTTATTTGAAATTTTTTAATGTAAATTATATTAAATATAGTTATTTTTGATGTTATGGACGGCAAGCAAGGGGTACATGACACTAGATATTAGTAGACTATTGCAATAGCTACAAAATGAGGTAAAAGTAGAGTGATACTCGATAAAAAGAAAAGAAAAATAATATAAATAAAATAGTTTAGAAGCAGTTAAACAGATAATTAATAATATAAATGTATATTTTTTTTAAATCAGTTACGTACATATCCTTTTTGAGAGTTAAAAAGTTTAAGAGCTTTGATTACTTCTGTGTAAAAAATCTAAATGGGTTTGAAAAGAAGACTATAAGAACTGTATATTTAGCTGTAACTCAATATTAACAAACAGAAACTGGTGTTTAATAGACTAAGACAAATCTTTGGTGTGAATAATCTTTGAATATACTAACAGCCGAAAACACTGTTAATGTTTTATGTATATGAAATGAAAAAAATATCTTTTAATTAACTTTACACAAGAAAAGTATTTGATCAATAATAAAAATATTAATAAACTAAATAAATAAACTGTGACTGCAAAACATATAAAGATAAAGTGTGTGGATATATTTTTTCTTTTGTGATTCAATATTAAAAATAATAAAAATTTCAAAAACACAAGAAACTGAAAAAAATCGTAATGAAAAGACTAGGGGTAAATAAAAATAACAGGTAAAAATAAATTAAAAGTATCAAGAATTAAGAAGGTTATGAATCAAATTTTACTGTGTAAATAATATATTAATATTTGCAAAAACGTTTTAGAAAATAGTATGTGCATTGTAAGTAATGAAAACCCTTGAAAATCCCTCTATAAATATTTCTATTATTATTGATTAATATAAAAAAATAAACCTTTTACTGCGTTAGTAACAGCAATAGTGTAGATAATGAAAAAAAAGTGTACAAAAAATCAACGACAAAACACAAATAAACCCTTGTCAAACTAGATTAAGTAGTTTAAATTTTAGGAGAAATAATTTAAATATGTAATAAAAAATGATCAAGAATACGTTTAAATTTAAAAAATTAAGTGAAAGTATTTAATATGGCAGTGCATAAATATTAAAAAAAAAGAGTTTAAAAGGATTTCAAATTTAAATAGAAAACATAAAATAAATCAAACATAGGACTACATGATTTCATGACTTTGCTGGAAGTAAATATTGATAAACAATTCATGAAAATTAAAAGTTATAGCGTAAATATTGAAATAAAAATACCAATCACTTATAATCATGTAAATATAAAAGTGTTTAAAAATTAAAAATGTTAATTAGGTTTTTCCAGATGTATGATAATAAAAAAAAAAATCAAAAAACTCAAACAAAAATTAAATAAATAAAAAAGTTTCTTAATAAAATCAAACCAAAAACAAGCTTTGGTTTTTGTGTGAATAAGTTTAAACATGTCAAAATAAATAAAAAGGAATACAAAAATGTTGCTGATATACCGAATAAAAAACACAATATACAAGGATCACTTTAATATAATAAAATCATTGTCAATCCTATTCAAGACAAACGAAAACATTATTATTCTGTTTATAATTATTTGAATTCGTGTTATCAATTGAGTAATAATCTAATTTTCCTTTAATTATTAAAGTATTTGAATAACAATATACTTAAACACATTACCTTTAAATATAAAAAAAATATTTGGCATAAAACGTACAAAAATTTAAATTAAAGCACTTTTACAAAGTGCGTAGCGCGAATCTTCAACGACGTCAGGCGCGCGTTTACTTTATAAAACCTACGCAGCATGCACAACGAAAGATATAATTCAGATTAAGTAATGCGCAAAGAAAGGAGGAACCTATTGTTTTGAGTTCACAATGAACCTATGAGAGACTACTGAAATTGGTAAACGTGTGGGATGAGAATATCCGAATTTATAACCGAAAATATGTTTACCGCGGTCGATTGACGCCGCGCGACTGTTTGAAGGTTAAAATGATGCTAGGGCGTTGGCTTTTGCGGCGCAAAAGCGCGATGTAATGATTTCAGCGTCATAATCCATAAAAAAGACTGCGTCTCTGCTGAACCATAACCGATCCAGCTCCAAAAATATAAAGACACTGGCGTCCAGGTTCGAATGCCCAATATCAAGCCATTTAGTGGGGATAATTATCACTTCTATTAGGTAAAAAAGTTCTGTTATTTACTAACATAAGTCAAAGTCAAAGTCAAAATGGTTTATTCAAATAAGGATTTTACAATCACTTTTGAATCGTCAAAGTTATAAAATATTATTTTTTGAACCCTCCCACCTTCCCGCCGGTTCACAATGTTGTTGATTTCTACCGAGAAGAATCCGACAAGTAACTCGATAGTTACTCTTTTAAAAACACTATCAATAATACAAATAAACTAAAATACAATTAATGTTTTAAATAAAAAATTTTTAGTCGTACAATTTTATGTTATTTCCATTTTAATTTGGTTTACCTATGCATCCTGTAATTGAGCATCATCATTTTTATCATTTACATAGTCTGAAATATTGTAGTATGCCTTTTTACAAAGTACCTGCTTGATAAAAGATTTAAATTTACTTATTGATAGATTTTGAATTTTATTGGGAACTTTGTTGTAAAAGTGTATACATTTCCCCATAAAAGAGTGACTTATTTTGTATAGTAGTAGTGCTTCTACTTCTCTTCTGAAACTATTGATATTTTTATGTACATATAAAAGATTTTCATATATGTACTGCGACACTAAAGTTAAAATTTTTAATTCCCTAAACCTATCCCTCAGAGATATCCTAGATCCTAATTTATAAATAGCACGAATTGCCCTTTTTTTGTAACAAAAATATTGTATTTACATCAGCAGCGCTACCCCACAATAGGATACCATATGTCATAAAACTATGGAAATAGCTAAAATATACTATTTTTGCAGTGTCGACATCAGTCAATTGTCTTATTTTCTTGATCGCATACACAGCAGAGCTAAGTTTTTTGGCTAGTTTGTGAATATGAGGACCCCATTGAAGTTTGGAGTCCAGCGTTAAGCCAAGAAAGACTGTTGAATTAACAAGTTCTAATTGCTCGCCATTAATATAAAATACATGTCTGTCTCTGACTAACATTTGGTAATGTAAATTTAACACATTTGGTTTTTTTTTTAATTAAGTAACAAATTATTAGCCTTAAACCAATTTTCAATTTTAGAAAGGGCATTATTTAATTCATTATAATATGTCTGTCGTCTCTTAACTTTAAAAAGTAAAGAGGTGTCATCAGCAAATAAGACAATGTCATGGTTTTTTACATGATATGGGAGATCATTAGTGTAAATAAGAAATAGAAAAGGACCTAAAATTGAGCCCTGAGGGACTCCCATAGTGACTGCTGATCCCGGAGATCTTTCACCGTTGACATCTATTTTCTGTACTCTCCTACTCATATAGGATGTCAAAAGGTCGAGAGCTTTGCCTCTAATACCATAGTGATGTAGCTTCCTGCTGAGATTTTCATGTTGAACACAGTCAAATGCCTTAGATAAATCACAAAACACTCCAAGGGCGTCAGGCGAATCCTCCCAGGCGTTATATTTATTTTTTAATAGTGCCACTCCTGCATCGGTTGTGGAACGGCCTTTCATAAACTATTTACTACTAAGTAGCTCATTAATACAGAAATGGCTTAACATTTGACAAAGTATAATTTTTTCAAAAACTTTACTGAGTATAGGTAGTATTGAAATAAGCCGAAAATTATTAGGATCTGTTGAACTACCTGATTTAAAAAGAGGTATAACTTTGCTTAGTTTCATCTCATCAGGAAACACACCACTATCAACACAACTATTAAAAATAATGGCTAAGGGTTGTGCTATAACATGAATAATTGAATTTATAGTTTTTACAGAAAGTCCCAAAAGGTCTGTGGTGTTTTTAATTTCTAATGTTTTAAATGTATTAATGATATCCGTAGGACTAATGTTTTTAAATACAAAGGGAACGTTACATTCAGGAACACTAGTTTTTAATAATTTTTCTGCTAAGATTAGACTTAAGTTTAGATGTTCAGTTGTTTTGAATGATATATTCCTAAAAAACTGTTCAAAGGCAACTGCTACCTCAGAATTTGTTTTAAAACTAGCATCATCTACAATCAACTTAAAGTCCTGACAAGAATTCCTAGCTTTACCAGTTTCATTATTTATTATGTTCCATGTAGTTTTTATTTTATTTGTTGAAGTTTTTACTTTATGTCTGAGGTGAATTGCTTTTGCAACAAGACAGACCTTTTTAAAGGTTTTTGAGTATTTTTTTAAATATTCCCTAAATATTTGGCTATTATTGTATGTTTTTTCTTTATATAAGTCATACAGTTTACGCCTACTTTTATGAATACCTGGGATAGCCCATTCACTAAAACTAAAGCGACTGGAAATAAGTTTCTTTTTTGCAGTGAATATTTTATTATACTCTGTAGTGATAGTGTCAAAAACAGTATTGTACATATCATTTGGGTCGCCATTATAAAGCAAATCTGGAAGTTTATGCATTAAGTTAGATCTAAATGATTCAACCCGTTTTGTTGTTATTGGTATAAATTTAATTTCCTTTTTAGTAATACTATTCTTTCTTTCTAAAACCAATAACTGTCCACAATGATCTGACTCTAGATTGCTTATAATTGATTTTTGAATTGGTTTTATGTCAGTAAATATATTGTCGATGCAAGTGGCACTGGATACAGCAATTCTAGTTGGTTCACATAACAAATTATTTAAATAAAAAGACTGAAATAAGGCAAGCAATCTGGTGCTTAATGTGCTATTTTCCAAAAAGTTTATATTGAACTCTCCACAAACAATGATTTGTTTATTGGAATTGCTGATTTTATTCAGCACTTCTTCCATAACTAATTCAAAATTATCATAAATTGCACAAGGCGGCTTGTATACACTCACAACAATGAGATGCTCAACTTCTATACAGGACAGCTCAGCAGTTCGCTCAACTGAGAGGCTCACAATGTCTTTACGTTCCTTAAACTTTAGCTGTTTATTAACTAAAATTAAAGAGCCACCATGGATAGCATTTACTCGGCTGAACGAACTTCCCACCTGGTGATTAGTGAAATAGAACATAAACTGATGGCTGCGTAGCCAGTGTTCAGTGATACATAAAATGTCAATGTTTTGGCAGTTTATGAACAATTCAATTTCTAGTTCTTTCTGAGACATTCCTTGTATATTCTGATGCACCAGGTTCAATGGAATATTATTTTTAGTATGACAAAGTTTTTTTTTTTGTTTCAGTTTGCATAAAACTTGAGTAGACATAGATTGTTTAATATAATCATTATTAATGTTGGAATTATATAATATGCCAAAGTGGTCCTTTGTTGTCTGAAAATTTAATTTAAATTATTACATGTCAAATTATATACTGCTCAATAGAAGCAGGTTGTTTAGCTTAATGATTAGCTGAAATGTCAACTACACTACTATGATTACACTGCTCAATAAAAGCAGATTGTTTAGCCAAATTATTGGCTGTGGTATTAATATAAAATGATAGCGACAAGGCTAAAACTCTGGTACAATGGTGTGTGAGATAATATTTATGTCTTGTCCTTATATAATTATGTCTAAAAATACTGTTAGTATTTATCACATGAAAGTTATTGTTATTGCTAGACATAGTATGCAAAGCTAAATTTAACTCACATCTTAGGTTGTTTTCCTCCTGTGGCAAACTCTTACAATAGGGAAATGTAAACATTACAATTTTTTTTACTTTAAGTGCGCTTATACTATTATAATATTATCTTAATTCACTTTTATTTACATTACCCCTGTTACCGATAACTATTACTAATGTAGAGGATGGAGTGATTTTGTCAGACTTTATTAAACTTCTTATTATATTAACATAATTGGCATTTGGCATACAATTATTTAAAACCGGTTGTCCTACACTTGAGCTGAGAAAGTGTCCAAAACCTTTTCCCATTTAATCGCAAAACATTACTATAATCTCATCAACATTACATTTTTGTGAGACACTAGTTGAGTGAGAACTGTTGTGAGCATATGATTGTTGGTCTGATTCCAAACTGACACAAATTGACGACTGAGGTGTTGGTAAAGGTAGTAACAAGGATGCACATTATTGTCACTACTAACAATTTTTGGACGTTGTCTTCAATAAAATTTCATTTATTTATTATTATTATTATAAATAAGGTTTCTTCATAATTAGGGCAGTAATAAATAAATGTGTTTTTAATAAATAAACAACAAACATTTGCTAAATAAAACAAAATCCTCTGCTTTAGAGAACATGGATATGTTTATCGTTTCATCTGGGCCCGGCCTGCGGCTTTGCCGTTTCCGAACGAGCCGTTTGGGTCCGCGACTCTTATCGCACCCAATATATTATTGGATTACTAAGTATTTATTTGACGCTGGGCTTTTATGTTTGTTGCTCGGGCTTTAGCCAGCAACCTCACCACGCTCAGGTGATATTTTGACGTGCGTGCTTTTACGGATGACACCACACCACACCACACCACACCACACCACACCACACACGGCCGATATCCCGATAAAAATATACCCTTTGTAATGAGCGAAATATTTGAAATTCCGCTGTGCTCAAGTCTGTAGCCGTAATTTGACCTTTAGGTAATTTTTTTGTAAATTTTAGCTAATAAACTACGGACCGAACGTATTTAGACCAGGATGAAAATCGCTGTGACAGCTGGTAGATAACATTTTCAGCTGCTGCATCAACAGTAATTAGCAATCAGTTTTGCGTCTGGTAAGCCAGATTTTTATGATACAAACGGTTTTATAGGCCATTCGTTTTTAGGAAATTTCAGCCACGAAGGTCCTTAAAGCCAAAGTCCTTAAAAAGGTGGTTTACTAACTAAGCAGGGGTTAAACCGCGTGATAGACAGTCGCTTGGATTTTCTACATCTTTAACGTGATAACAATCATTGCTGAAAATATTTTCCTGAATTTTTGTTACACTTTTGGCAACAAACGTCTACCAGCGGTGAGGTAAAGAGTGACTATGGAATCCGAAAAAGCTAAATTAATAAATGAATAAATAATAAATAAATAGTTTTATTTGCAAGAAACACGGTTATATATGATGGTTCTAAAGTATTTAAGTACAAAACATGTTTCACCTTCTTAAGGCATGCAAAATTATTCTTACAATATCTTAATTTACAAAATTATCACACTTGGTTATTTATATTCGAGAAATTCTTTTAACGTATAAAAGCATCGATCCACAAGCCATTGCTGCATTCTGTATTTGTAATGATTTATTGTTAGCTCTCTAATGTCTTTAGGTATCTTATTGAACACCATAATTCACGTGATGTAACATTTTTTTTGATAAAGAGTGCTTTTACACGATTCTAGTTTTAATTTTGTGATATCTCTTGAGCTATATTTTAATCCATCATTGGCTTTTATATAAATATAATAATTTTTCTTTACAAAGAGACCTATTTCAAGTTTGTAAAGAGAAACAAGTGTCAATATCTTTAGTCTTTTAAACAAAGGTCTACATGAATGTAATGGCCCAACACCACAAATTTCTCTAGTACATTGGGTAGGGCTAAGACAGCATTAATTGTATATCTAACTGAATAGTTATCAATGATATTTTTCATCAATTCAGATAAAAGCAGAATAGCGCATAGCTCGAGTCGCGCTAGCGAAACTACCTTCATCGGAGCAATTTTCGACTTAGCACAGCTGAATGGTGCTCTCGTTATCTGGTCTAGTCACATAAGTTTAAACTACCCCTCCAAAGGCCCTTTCACTAGCGTCCGCGAAGCCGACTTTCGTAAGCAAGCATTCGCTATTAACACCAATATGGCGTGGAAATTGTAAATCTGATATTAATGGCAATTCCTGCTGAAACTGTTTCCATTTTAAGATAATTTTATGTAGAGGAATGTTATCCCAGTCGACTTTCTGAACCCACAAACCCAACACATCAAATAAAGGAGCGACAGATGAGAGTATATTTCGGTTTCTACAAGGGCAATCATCAGGATTGACATAAAAAGAAAAAATCTCTTCTTTAGGATACCACTGAAGACCTAAGATCTTAATTGTAGCTTCGTCATCAAAAGATACACCCTGCGTGTGATGAAGTTCAGTAGGAATTTCCTGAACGACTTGTGTAGATTTTGAAGACCATTTTGCGAGGTGAAACCCCCCGGCCCTAAACAAGTCGGTAAGTGGTCGCGTTGCTTCGTGAGCCTGATGCCAGGGGCGTAGCCAGGTACGCCCCCCCTAGCTGGGCATGGGTTAACATATTTTCGGAATAATTTGGTCATTTAAAAATGTACCTACCTATTCGGATCACCCGCATTTTTTTACTGCTACTAAACTGCACCGTCTTCCAACAGTCGTCCGTTTAACCTTCCACATGTAGAGAGAGAGGCAGTTCGTAAGTGTTTTGATGTTAAGTCGTGTTGGCGCGCCATTGCTTCAGTAGCGATTTTGTACAGTCGCCACTACACCATCGTCTAAAGGTGCGTACAGATTATTTGCAACACAACATGTAACGCAACATTTCCCATACATTTTAATGTCTTGCGAACGCACAAGAATCAACTGCGCGCACGCTACGTGCACTTACAGGGCGCACGTTGGTTCCCGCCTATTGTCGGTTTATCGACAAACGCTTTAAGTGCGCGCAATTTAATCTGGACGGCTAACTCGCGGCGGACCTGCCTACTGCCTGCGATATTTGAATTGTCAGCTTCCTAAATCCTGCCCAACCTAAATGGATACTCTTTCTACTTATGCAATAGCTTAAAAATATATCTGAAATTATAATAATTTTATTACAAAAATTAAAGATTATACTAAAACTAAACTTATTTTGGATCTTAACATAAAAATGAATGGGAGTGTTTCTATTTAATTGTGATAAAAAACACTAGACACTTCAATTTAATATGTACGAATATAATTTTGTTCAGAAAATTTATAGGAGATATTTTATTCGCAATTATTTGTTTTCGTAGATATCAACATTGTTAGTCAAAATAAATATCTGCCGTTCTTCGGTTTTCTGGAGATGAATGAAATATGCTCGTCATTACAAGGTGGTCAAAATGAATGGGCCCTCTTTTTTAAATGCTAGCTATGAAATAAAAATTTGGGTGTCCTTTTTCAGAGAATTTCTGATTTAATCTTAAATCTTTGTTCTATGTTTATTTTTTGCACAACTTACCATATTATGATCTTTTCTAAACCACTGCTCTTCGAAACATTTCCTAAATTTTTGCCATTCTGATGAATTCGGTGCTATATCCTTAATAGAACACCAACCTTTTCTCATGTACATTGCAGGTAGTAGATCAAAAAGCGCACACAGTCTCGAATCATTTCTTCCTTCGCTCGTGCAAGTTAAGTTGCATTTATGTGCTTGCTACCATACTGCCTTATTGAATGTTGAAAATATCCGGTAACCTCAGCTTCGGGAAAGCTTCAAGCCGAATTGCATTCAATTGTGCATTTTCGTAATCACATTTAAATGTGAACACCTAATTGGCTTTTAATTAACTCAAACAAGCGTTTATACGTCTTATCCCTTTTATTAGGAATATAACAGGAAATATATTGACGCTTTTGTCATCTGAGTAGTAATCTAGGAAATAATATAAACTGGATTATCTTGACATACGTTTTGGCACTTTAACTTCATGTAAATTATTTAAACATAATTTTCCGACATCCAAATTTAGCTCTGTATAATGTACTTATAAGTGGATGAGTTAGGAAAGTGGACGAGTTGGGAAAGGGGACGCAGTCGTCCTAAAGGATGATATTTACCCAACAAAAAATTTATATTATCGTCAGAAAATTGTAGGTGTGAGATTTACTCGCTGTTTGAATTTACTTATTTTTTTTTTTAATTTCTCATGTTTTCAGTTTTTAAGGAGAACTTTATCTTTGACAATAGTTACATAAATAGAAGAAATAAGCCAATTAAAAGTTCCCTCCAATAATTACAATAAAGAATATAAAAATCTAATCATAAAAAACATTATATACCTAAATAACAAATAGGTATTCTATGCAAAAACTGTGAAGTTCGTGGTTCAACACATTCTTATAGTATAACTAAATTATTGAAGTTTATGGACTAAATTAGTGCATATTTCAGAATCAAACAAATATTGTATTAACGATTAATGATTATGCAGAAAAAAAAACAAAACATACGGTTTAATGCGAGGGTTGTTTGAGAATATGTCGACATCGACATTTAAATTATTAAATTTATTACAAGCTCTTACTAAATACGAGTTAAGCCGGTAATTTGTCGAAGCACTGTGCCATGTCCTTTCTAGTTATCTAGACTTAAAGACATCAGTGCGATTGTAAACTGTTTCGAGGACATGATATCTCCCGTTTCCCTCGTTTTTGTAAATTGATTGATTGTTCATACACACACACACACACATCTCAAACACCTCCACGTATTGCCAGTCAACTTTTTCACAGGCCACAGAGGATCTTTCAAGAAAGGCAAGAAGATTTCCAATCTATTAGTGATAATGACCCTTGAAATAGCTTATCAACGTGGCCAGATCTGGCAATAATTTGTTGGTTGTTATCTCCTGTATAAAAAATAGGTTCAAAATATAATGTATCAAAATCAAGAGCAGAGGTAGCTCCATGCATATGGAGTTTTACCATTTAAAAAATAATGAAGTAAAGCCATTTTGCCATATAAAAACAACATTTTGTACCAAGCCTGCCCCTGCCTAGCCCAAAAGCTGTCTACCTTCTTTCAGAGTACGAAGTACTTCCTTCGTCTTTTATCAATTCTTTCAGAGTACGAAGCGCAAGAAAAGGGCTCCTTCGTAAATCAAATACAAAGACTTTATACTCCAAAGTCATTACTGTATGATTTGGATCAAACCTATATAAAATGCGTTGATAACAACGATCACATTCACGGATATCTATACGTAGGTACATTTGACGAACATCTGATGAAATTCCTATAGTAAACAGACGAAAATTGACTAATATAGAAAACAAATCAGCATAAAGGCTAGGACCTGTGTGTAATACATCATTTAATGATAAACCACTTTCAGTCTTTGCACTACCATCTAAGACCACCCATAACTTAGTTGTGGTTTTATCTTCACGAGAAATTCTGCGTGGTGCGTATATACCTTACCATGTATCATACCTTTAACAGATACCTTTTTCTAAGTTTTTTTTAATAACATCATCATATAATAATTTTAAATGCGGTCTGAAATCTTCGTTCAGCAGCTGTGAAAGAATTCCCTAAATTATTTGGATCATGTTTAAAGGGGAGTGCAACTTCGAAGCGGTTATCTCGAAGCCGTTTTTTTTAATAACATCATCATATAATAATTTTAAATGCGGTCTGAAATCTTCGTTCAGCAGCTGTGAAAGAATTCCCTAAATTATTTGGATCATGTTTAAAGGGGAGTGCAACTTCGAAGCGGTTATCTCGAAGCCGTTTAACAATTGACTTGCAAATGTCTTCAGCCTGTTTGTCATCGGCGCTAATTATGGGGTCGCTATTTTAACTAAACAATCAATGTCGTATGTTAAACAAAATGACACAGGAGAGGAAGGAGTATTGACAGTTGGAGTATCACCTTAAACTATAAATCCTGATACTTTATCTATCGCGTCAGGAATACCAGGTGGATTAATGACCTTTCCGGGTTTGCAATTTTCCGGGAAGCTTTTCAGCGAATAAATTAACGCCTATAAGCAAGTCTATTTGACCTGGTATTGCCCAGGTGTCATCCGCCAGTGGGAAGCTTCTAAACCTTTCAGATAATTACGGGTCTATATAACAATTTTGTAAATATCCAGTTATCTCATTTAGTATTTGAGCTTCGATAATAAATTTCTTTCCGCCTTGAATTAACGACCTGAAAGTTATGCTTATGACACCTTTGACAGGTTGAACGGAAATAGAAAGTGAGTTTTACACGCCATTCAAGGGGTTACATCCCCGTTGTGCGGTTTAAATATAGGGGTAAACGAAACTTCAGTACGTAGAACAATTAAAGACCACTTTCGTCTTAAATACGGGTTACAAGCCACACTAGAGCGGTTAAAACGTGAAAGCACTAACCTCTTGCAGCTCCTGCTGTGGTTCCTGTATCCTGGACTCCGGGAGAATTCGGTCCACTAGTGGCCGTACTGACGAACACACATAAAGCACTATTTTATACAATGTTTTGTTTCGCGATTGTCTTTGAAGGTGCGGAACCAATGAATATCACTTTCCCTCACTATTATATAAGTTTAGAATATTAACAAGCATAAAGAAAAATTTATGAAGCGTCTTGCGTGCGGTGCAGAGTGCAGGTCTGCCTCGAGAGGGCGTGCAGCGACATCTGGTTAGTGGAATGTAAATTTCCACTTTGTGCTATTCACTCGTACAACTCATGGTAGCATGCGACACACCGCGCAATAGGTCGAAAATGGCCTAAACATCATCCCCCGCCTTGAAACCTTGTGTCTTTCAAAACGGTGAACTAACGTCCATACGTATAGAGAAGATGCGAAGAGATGAAAATATAAAATAATATAGAGTAAAATAGGATAGTGTTTAAAAAGGAATAAATAATTTAGAATTGTAATTGGAATAAAAGGATTGCGGTTAAAATTAATCAAGGATTGGAAGAGGGCAAAGGCGAACAATAGGACGTTTAAATCGTCAGGACGTTAAGACTTATCCGTCGTTCCCAAAGAACGTATCCATTACAATGCCTATTGGCCAATGCAAAGGAAGTGTGTTTTCACGCTTAAGTAACACAACCATTCCTTTTTTGACAGGACTTACATCAGTGTTCCATTTTTGGCGGAGTTGGAGTGTATGCCAATATTCGTCACTACATCTTTTCTAGTATGAGTGTACGAGTTAATCTAAAACTAAATAGCGCGACAATAATGCAGGTTTGTGTCTCCTACGAGCGCGAAGGGAAGATATGCTAATGCCGTTGTGTTTAAAAAATGAGCTTCACTTAGTATCCCTAATGGTTTGCAATTAAGTATTGCCTTGATTTGGCAAAGTACTGTAAACAGCTCTTCATAGGTTAAAATTTATGATCCTATCACCCTATGAAGATGAGTTTTAAAGATTTGATAGTGGCTTCCCAATCACCACCAAAATGCGGAGCGTTTGGTGGGATCATTTCGCAAAATATGCGGTTATTGGCTAATATTAATTTAAAATCAGCACTAAATGCGTCAGAGTTTAAAAATTGTTGTATTTCATTTAAATACACCTAAGCACCCACAAAGTTTGTTACGTGGTCAGAATAAAGTCGTTTAACTGGACCTATGTGGGAAATAAATCATTTGAACGCATTTAAAAAGGCATCTGTACTTAAATCCGTGGCAACCTCGATATGTACGTCGCGAGTAGTAAGGCAAATAAAAGCGCATAAATATGCCTTTTGGCTTTTGACTCCACGTTTTCTATTTAGAGTAATAAAAAGCGGTCCGCCGTAATCCACACCAGTATGAGCAAAAGGTTTAGATATTTGTAAGCGGCAAGATGGTAAATTTGCCATGACTGGAGCTTGTGCAGGGGTGGGGCGTGCCTTGAAGCAAGGGATACAAGCATGAATTTGAGCACGCACCGTGTGACGAGCGGATAATATCAAAAACTTTTGGCGTAATAAAGAAAGTACATGTTGTGATCCAGCATGACTTGCAGAGCGGTGAACATGATCAATTATAAGAGCAGTAACCTTATTCTTTTTAGGCAAAAGAATAGGATGCTTATAATCGAAGGTCAATTCACTATTACCCAATCGACCACCAACTCGTAGAACACCATCAACTAAAAACGGTCTCAGTTTACGAATTGACGGAGGGACTTGCTTTCCTGTTTGAAGTGAATTGATAATCTCAAGAAAGTGAGTCTTGTGAACGGCACGGACTATCGTCAATTCTGCCATATTCAAGTCATCGGCAGTAATATCATTGCGTGTTTTTAAATATTTTAAAAATCTTAGCACGTTAGTTACGACACGAAGTAATTTAGGCTACTTAGAAATTCGTTCGGCTAGCGAAATTAATACGGATTTATCATTATTAGAAGGCGGTGAGGTGTTTGGCAAGGCGATTGTTTTAAATTCAGGTAAATCCTTAGCGGTTTCATCTACCAAAAATGGTTTGATAGGCCAGAGAGAAACATCTTGGTGAAGCCAAGACGGTGCAGTTGACCAGAGATTATGAGAGAGAAGCTCTGCGGGAGTCAATCCGCGTGATAAGCACATTGCACAGGAAAATTTAAATTTTCTTGAATCTTAGTGACTCGATTAGCCACAAAGGTTTTAAGGCGATGTGGGCTGGAATTTATCCAGTTGAGAACATTTGTGGAATCACAAAAGGCAAAAGTTGAAATAAACTGGAAGCGATTTTCATACATTTTTAAAACGAGTCTTGTCAATTTTGACATCAGATGAACTCCCATAAGTTCTAATCTACCAAGACTTACGGTTTGAACAGGTGCAACCTTGGACTTAGCACACAATAGCTGAACAGAAATATTGTCTTGATAATATACCCACTTGAAATAAAAGTCTTGTCGGCGGGAAGCGGAGCAATATAATCCTTTTCACAATATTCGGCAATAATATTATCATAAGCGGAGTGGTAATTGGCATCGCGAGAAAAGCGTTTTTATAAAGCGTTAAATCGATTTTTTGCAGTTCTAAAAGAGTTGCCTAAAACGGAGGGATCCGTCTTAAACGGCAGCGATACAACATAAGTACCTGTAGAGTCGCAGGTTGTTGAAGTTTCAAAAATATCTTCACAAGCTTGCTCGTTATGAGTAAGCAAGGCGGAGCGGGGCGTATACACCTCCTCAGTTTCCCAAAATTATCTCATTAGGACGTCTAGCGGCTGGCTGGTAAAAGCACATAAAGTTTGAGAAGCAGTGGTAGGTGTGCGGTGAAAGCAAAGATCCACGGGAGCTTCGCCCATCAAAACGAAACCAAGTGGAGTTTGAATAGCGGTGGGTGTACCTGGCGGTCCATGCACACGTCCACAAAGTAATATGCTAGAGAATAAAATGGCGCTAATCAGCATTTCAATCACTCCTGGGTCGGAGAATGAGTCATCGGCGAGCGGTGTGCGAGAAAGGTATCCTAGAAAGATTGATCTATTGATAGGCAACGTCGGCAAGCGGTCAGTTATATTTTCAACAACAAGTGGTTGTAAATTAAAGTTAATATTGCGGTCGAAACGTGAATAAAAAGTAACATCCGTGGTCCCTATTAGTGGTTTAGAAGAACCACCAAATCCTTTAACAATAATTTGATCTGGAAGCAATATTCGCAGTTACAAAATCATTCCGAGATTCATTATCAATAAGAGCTCGAGCATTGTATTCTAATCCGTTTGCAGCACGTATTACAATGCGTGCTGTAGCGAGCAATACAGTACGCGCGTCGTGTAAATGCAGCGATGTATTAGAACATAATGTTAACGTTGGCTGAGTCACGTCATCGCCAGGAAACCAGTCGAGTGACCGCGGCAAAGGTGTCTCGCTCGATACAACAACAGCAGAATGCGACGACGCGATGTTAAGCGGTGTGGAATGCGAGGGTGCTGATGCGACATTACCGGGTGGAACATATTTTTGTAAAATGCAAAAGTGTGTGATGCGATTTAGATTGACAAATATTACATGTTTTATTTGATTAGCATAAAAAAGATTTTGCAACAACTATTATTTGTTTTAACAATATTATAGCGGTCTTTTGGATCTAATTTAATTTAATTGTGGACAACGGTAATATTGTTCATGACCCGTTTTTAAACATAAAGGACAATAATTATGCGAAATATTTGAAGCAACAAACGATTTTGTGGTTTTAAAGTTTGTTTTAGGAGCGGGTGGCAAAGAAACTTTACTAGAAGTATTTTTAGAATTACTAGGCGTAGGTATAGAAATAAATACCCACAAAAGAAATCATTTATGGTTTATTATAATTTAAGTAATCAGTATGTGTTTAGTATATTACTGAGAGTGTGACGGGTCACAGCGATCGCGTTAAGTATTTTTAATAACAATAATCTCACCGCCTTACCATCCTTACCATCCTTCCGTGCACTATGTTCTAATCGCCAATACTGAACATAATTGAATAGTTCCTCGCTACCCGCTTGTAATTGGACTGAGACTTGTGCCCGCTGTCGTTCAAACGCCGTATGTGTCCCATGATAGCTCCTAAAGGACTTTCTGGTGTATCTCAGTGCTCGAGCGCAGTGCGTGTCCACAAACCTGAAGTGGATTTAATAAGATTCTCCGTACATCCTTAAATTTATCGTGAGATAAGTTTTTTGTTTATTAATTTGATATATTCTATCCGTTGTAACAGATTTTTTCTGCTACAGAGTTTATTTCGCAAAACGAGTGTATAGTTGTACTATAAACTTAAAATATTTACTTCAAATTTAACCAAAGTACAAAACTTTGTACTTATTAAAATAAACACTTCTCAGTAATTTGAACAGACAGCACTCTCATTGTACCCTTTGTTTAAAAAAATTGAGTCGGGAGTGTTTATTTCTCATTGTTCCCAGAGGTATGAAGTGTACACGAACTTATGTTTATATTAAGATTGGTGCCCTCGTGTGGGATTTGTTCCTGTTCTATTTCACACTTGCATAACGCTTATATGACAAAATGGTGTGAACCATACGCTACGCTAGCACACATAGTAATGAATTTACCATGTTATAACTATATCTTTTCTACAAATTCAAACCTTACATAAATAGAGTTGTTCTTCTGTGCGGTGTTTGACAATGTCAGTGGTAAATATTGTTTATATTTGGAGAAACGGAGGAAAGAAGGGTACAGGGGTGTATTAAGCTAGGCGGCAGCTTAAAACAAGGCCTTATTGTTCTCAAAAATATTTCCTTTGTTTGTAGACGAGTTAGGGGAGAGACGGGGGTGAGGCGTAAAACAGCGGATAGACCAATTTATACTGGCTGTAAAATTGGGAACGTTGGAATTACCACACGTATATGTCTTCTGTTTGAAATGTGTTGGATTGTAATGTTGTGATTGTAAGGACTACATTTGGTAACGTTTTCATGGTGACATGATTTTCTGGCGGGCTTTTATATAAACAATGATCGCAGCCAGAATTTAATATTGAACTCGGAAACAAAGAATTTACTTGTATGATGTTCAGTATTTTTCCATGGCATTACAGTGGGGATTGACTCCAAAGGTTTTGTGGAAGTTTGAGAGGAGAACTTCTGGAGAGATTGTCAGACTATCGTTGAGTTTGGACGCCTAGTACAATACGGAAAATTGTCGAGCTATCACAGAGCTGGCACGTTGTGCGATTCGAGAAATCAGCCTGTCCGTCAAGGCTTGAAAAGTGTCTTAATTTTTTATTATTTTAAAACAGTGAAAACTTAACAAATTGTGTAAGTTACATAGATTCAAAAAGGGTTTAATTTATTTATTTATTTTCCAGAGGTAGAATTTTTATTTTTATTTAGATTTAGATTTACAAGAGCTCTAAAATCCCCGTTTTCCCGGATCATTTTCTGAAACACAAGGATTTCGTCTTTCTTTGTCTAATTCTTCAGACAAGAAAGAATTTAGCTGTTTTTGTTGTCTTATAGATTGTTAGGAGAACTAGGTAACCCAGACTTTCTAAGTCTGTCTATTATTTTTTCAGCCGGGTTTTATTTTTATGGGAAAACTTTGTAGAACAAAGGTGATAGGGCAATATTTCTCGATTTTCTTTTATGTAAAGGAGAGTGTGTGAATTTTGTGAAATGTTTGAGTTTTGTGTGTTTTTAAAAATATTTATTGTTACACTTTATTTTCAAAATTAACGTAACTGAAAGCCTACAAAAATGAACTAGATTTTAATAAGCTAGATAATACTTTTAGCAAGTTTGACTGAGTTGTTACACAAACAATTAAAATTACAGCTATCTCTATGACAGTAGAATTCTGATCTGATTAAAATTTATAATTGTCACTGAAAATTACATTAAACTTAATTTTTCTTTTTTTTTATTTTATTACATAAATTTTCTTAAAACTACACTTCACAAAACTAATTCACACGCCAAAATCTGTGTGTTCAATGGAGTTTGAGTCGGAAGGGAGATCTAGACCAGATCTTCGCTAACGGTCCTTTGCTACAGATTCACGGTATACTATATCTGGACTAAGTCTATATAAACACATATCAAACATTTAGGATACATTCTGGAAATGGTTCTTGGTATTTTTGGACCTGTAGTTTATTTAGCATCGACTATTTAAACGATGAGGTCTAATTATATCGAGGCAACCTAATTTCTAGAACTCACAAACAGTTTGATCTACAGCTTAGCCTATTTTTCTTTAAGATTCTACCTTGTCTTCATCAACTATCTTTGTAAGAGTTGAATTTGAACTGAGTTAAATTTAAAATTGTCACTGAAAATCTACGAGTTCCACAACTACATATCTAAACTACGATAAATCTAAATTACTACTCAATTTTATACTACGGAGGGGTGACAATTTATTTTCAGTTTCAAATAATCAAAAAAATCTATATCAAAGACAAAGATATTATAGAAGCCATTTATGAGCTCTGCGATGATGAAATTTTGTCCAATCCGGATAGATTTTTATTTGTTTTAGAAAATTGCTAAAGTACTAAATTAGAACTACACTTCACAACATCAATTTCACACGCCAAAATCTGTGTGTTCAATGGAGTTTGAGTCGGAAGGGAGATCTAGACCAGATCTTCGCTAACGGTCCTTCGCTACAGATTCACGGCATACTATATCTGGACTAAGTCTAGATAAACACATATCAAACATTGAGGATACACTCTGGAAATGGTTCTTGGTATTTTTGTACCTGTAGTTTATTTATCGTCGACTACTTAACCGAGGAGGTCTAATTATATCGAGGCAACCTAATTTCTAGAACACACAATTAATCTACAACCAAAAATTATAGATTACCTAAAATAAATCTTAAAATTAAGATTCATGATTGAATGGTTGTAAGAAAGTTGATTTGAGACTAGTATGTGCCTTAGGAAAAGTAAATGAGAGATTTGGACGCTTAGAGTTATTTCCAGTATGGAGGGATGGTTTGGTTGTCTAATTTTTTTTGGTGCTGCTAGCTGGTTCTGATGGGGAAGTCTTGTCTTCTGACTTCCGAAAGGGTTTGGTAATATGGAGTGCTGGTGTGACCAAACAAGTTCGGTTAGGGTAAAAACTTCTATATCTAGTTATAACTAGATATATCTTTGGTATATGAATCGCTGAAATCTTATTTTATGTCTGAAATCAGAGGAGCACAAGATGGTTTTGGCGTTCGCCGGTTCCTGTTTCGACGTGTTGACTTCGTATTATGTTAAATATCCTTAATTTAAAAAATATTTATATATGTTAAATATAACAATTCTTTCCCTAAACTATACAGGTACCTTTAATTATTTTTTTAACGCGTCGCGAGTGTTATAATTCACTTTTATGGACTTTGAAAGTGATAGTGACCAAAGACATAAAATAGTGTGAGAGCTACAGTGTCATTCAGGATTTCGAGAGTTGTCTATTCCTGACAGTATCCGAGGTCCCTGCTGAAGGAGGACTGCAGTTCTTTAGAAGGAGGTAACAACCACATCGAGTCTCAGTAAGTGGATACTACTTAGTCATGCAAGAATAAATTTAAGTTTATTTATTAAGTTTGATCTTGATGTTTTTTTAATTTCAGAATTAGTTTTTTTTTATGATTTTTTTTTTTTTTGTGTATGTGTTCCTTTTTTTTTCTTATAGTTTATAGCAAATTATTTTGACGAGAAACTATAAATAACCTTAACGCACGTAAGCATCGAAAGAACTTTATATTAAAATAACTTTTTACACCGTACAGGCCACTTTTTAAACAACCAGATACCTTATATTTGTATGTATGATATTGCCCAAGATATTCATTTAAACTAAATACTATAAAGAGATATTTTAGTCTAAAATAAAAACATAAGATGAATAAAATATTTATTTCTTTAGATAAACAAATTACCCATCACGAACAATAATCCTGCCGCCGCCATGTTCCTATTTTTTCAACTTTTCGACGCAACGTTCCTAATTTAAATCAGATGTATGTGGAAAAATCCTATGTCTATGGTTGTATCTTATAAACTATTCATCATCATATAATAACATAAAGTAACAATTTTAATCTGCATTACATAACCAAGGTAACTAACACATTTATTTGAATAAGGATCGATAATTATTAGGAGAAAACTGCTTTGACGATCGCGTAATATTTTTATTTAATAATTTAATTATAAAAATAGTTATTGTAAGTCTACCTAAAGGGTGATAGATATATGAGATAGGAAGAAGGGACATTTTCTACAGTCTTTTAAATCGTTTTCTTAATTTTATCTCTCCTATTGGTTTTAGATTGATATTACAAAGTCAAATTATAATTATTATTTATATTAATGAAAACAAAATATTTTTTGAAATCGGACTGGTTGTTCCAGAGATTACTCATTACAAATATTTGTTGCTTGTCCCCATAGAGCTGGAATAGTGTTTAACTCCCTTGAGTATGTCGTCGGTATCACACGCATGGTGTGACCAGCGCGCAACCCAGACTCGAACCCCATCGAGCGTGGGACAAACTGAAAGGACGTGTATGCCGGCGAAATTCTTCTACAATCTTGCTTCGTGAACTTAAAAAGCACTGATAGAGGAATGTTAGAATATTCGTCAACATCGTTTCAGAAATTTGGTAGAAAGCGCAAACCGTGTAACAACTGTCTCAACAGCTCTTGGTGTCAATACAAAATACTAAAATATTTAAATTTAAATTGCGTATTGGAAACTGTAGCACATTTTTGAAATCTAGGTATAATTGTAATTTTTACATAACTTTCTTTTTTCAAAATAAACTTGTAATCTTTATTATCATAACTTTGATTTAAGCGATATGAAGTGTTTTTTAATACAGTCTTTATTTCATAAAACTAGCTACAATATTTTGGAAGTTATTGACGGTTTTGTTTGCGAACTAGCTTTTGCCTAAATTTGGTCATCGACGTGGGATTATTACGGCAACTCCTTGATTATACTAAAGAAGGTTGTTATAGCAAGCTATAGCTCCAGCTGTGGTTCGTTCGTGGAGTTAGGTTATAGACTGTAGGAACTTTTGAATTCTAGTTAGTCCTATTCCAGGACCTAACCTATATGTGAGCTAAGTTCAATCCATCTATCTAGTGTTTGAAGCGTGATTGAGTAACAAAGAACCAAACATCCAAATTTTCGCCTTTATAATATTAATAGGATAGTTGGTAATTAATAAATTTCGCCCGAGGCTCCATAGCTGTAGCTATAGTTTGCTGTAACAAACTTCTTCAGTTTCAAGGAGTTGTAAGAATCCCACCCCAAAAAACCAAATTTAGGGCAAGCGGGGCAAAAAGCTATTCGTAAACATGTCTATGGCATGGGATTACGCGACACCAGATCATAACAACAAAGCAAATGTTATTATTCAAATATTTCAGTAAATGTAAAGAAGGCGGGCTGTGTAAGTAAATATTAATTATAGAAATTAAATTTTATTTCATATTTATTTAATTTACTGAACTTTCCTGCCGAAAAAGTTTTCTTGCGGTAATTATTTATTCCCTTCCCAACACAGACGGGAAAACAGCACGAAACTTCCGCCATCACCGCCCATCCATCACTCGCCCGACGTTTACATTGTTCGCATTTCTTAAGCTTTTAAAAATATTTTAAAAGGTTTTCAGTTCCTCTATCCGAAGGTAACATAATTTAGTCTCAAACTTTTATACAGTGGTGTTTGTAGCTGGATAGTATTATTTAAATCTTGATTTAGGATCGTTTGCTATTTATTACTAAACAAACGATAAATTAATAGTTTAAAACTTTATCCTGGGTTTCTTTATTGCTTACTGTTATAAATTGAGAGGGTTGCTCAGTACGCTTTTATGTAATAAGTAGGGGGTATAAAGGGGGGCAAAGTTTGTATGGTATAATTTTGATGGAACGGAAGGTTTCTGAATTAGTACAATCCTTTCACAATAGGTTGTTGCGGCAGTTGTTTTAAAAAAGAAACAACGTTCGCCGGGTCAGCTAGTAAAATTATATAAGTAAGACTTTCAGCTGCAAATAAGAATTGATGTGTTGCAGCAATCGTCTCTTAAGTAATAGCCCGCACTACGATTATCTCTTAAGTGATAGCCCGAACTACGATTATCTCTTAAGTGATAGCCCGGACTAAGATAATTTCTCAATAATTTTGTCGCAGATATATAACTATCGTCGTTATGGGCCACTGTATGGGCTATTACTTATCGCCATTATGGAACGCAGCATGAGCATATTTATCGCCTTTATGGAACACCATATGGGCAATTACTTATCGCCGTTATGGAACACCGTATAGGCAATTACCCAGATTTTTTTTTTTAGTCATATGAAGCCCTGGGACTGTATGAAAATTTGTTGCGTCCCCATAACCATATATGTTGATTATGAAAATCGATACAGTACATCGTAGAAAGCAACGTTAGTATGGATCACTTTTTTCTGGGCCCTTAGGTAAAATTATTGTACACACGCCAGGGAAGGTTTCTGAATTGGAACAACCAATGTAAAAGCAATAGGTGGCGCCAGTTGTTTTGAAAAAAAAGCTTTTGCTGCGTCAGCTGGTTACTGGTTACTGGTTACTGGCAAATATTAGATAACTATGAAAAATGGTTTAAGAAAACATTCATTTTGCTCCCAATTTAAACAAAAAATGTCCACAAGCAAGATTTCCCGTGAAGACTTACCTATTTTATGTCTCTTTCTAACTCATCTTCACAGTTGCCCCCTTGCTCTAGTTTCGTGTGTACAGTCTGATTAATCGCCCTTAGGAAACACCACAATTCTTGGCGCTTTAATTATGGCATAGGCTTTATTACAAATCTAACAAAAAATATGCAAGTCTGTCATGACACCACTAAAGCTACTTTTTGAAAACAATCTATATTCAAGTTTGTTTGATAAACTTCGAGCAAGTCTGTCATGTCATGGTAACTAGAAAGTTTGATTGAAACTTGATGCAAGTGTGTATACATGCCATGGCAAACATGATGCAAACTATGATACATCAAACTTGTTAGAAGCCTTACTTATTGCGGATATGGAACACCGTATGGGCAATAACTATCGCAGTAATGGAACACAGTATGGGCAATTACTTATCGCCGTTATGGAACACCGCATGAGCAATAACTTATCGCAGATATGTAACACATTATTGGCAATTACTTATCTTCGTTACCGAACACCGTATGGGCAATTACTTATCGCTGATGGGCACGACACATCTAAACATTTTATCTGGTGGATGGTGATTGAATAGCCTTAACATTTTATCTAGTGGATGGTGCACAGCGAACCTTAATATTTTATTTAGTGGATGGTGCACAACAAACCTAAACACTTGGTTTGTATAATATTTACTTATAATGTTTAAATTCAGTTATAGTTTATCTTCGTTATACAATATGTTGCGATCATCAGAATATGTATATAAGAGTAGGTGGCAAGCTTTAAAGGGCATATTTCGAAAATTCAAAAATAAAGAAAATTTCATAATGTTTAGTTGTTTGTTAAAATCGTTATAATCTGTTTTGTCATGAACGTAATAATTGTACGTAGCACTTTACGTAACGCAACGTGACGCACGTAACACTTTGTGTGACGCAAATTGACGTACTTAGCATGTAGTATGTGTGACGGGTGTGACAATGATTTAGCTAAAGGTGCCGCAAAAAAAATGGTGGTGGTTGGTGGGGTCCATGGTGGATTCTCTGTGGGTCTGCCGGTCCTACTGGCAAAACTACCGGGGTGCTAATACAATCTTATGCGTTACTCAAAAAAAGATGCCAAAATTCAATATATGTTTCTTGTTTTTGTTAACTTTGGTTGCTAACAGCCATTAATTCGTATAAGAACAAACCCACTGTACCCAAGATTGCAACTTGATTCTTATCTTTAGTTTTTTTAAACATATTATCTTAGGGTTCCGCAGTGGCAAAAACTCGCATAATTGAATCATGTAATTTTTTACATATTAAAGAAAAAATCGAACAGAATTTTGATACAGTGCCTATAATCCATTCAAGATGCACTTTCTATCTGGAAAGTATTCCGAAGTTAATTGAATTTTGATATGTCAGTAAGGGATACTCTGGGGCGTAGAATCTAAGTTGTTGACATCGAGGACCCTGTGATATCTTGATGGGGGGCAAAATTTACGGACTTTTTTCAGTTTTTCGTTTATATCTCCTAACCCAAGTAGCAATGATAGTTTTGAATAATGTTTTATTGTCATGAAAAAGTTAAATTTAGGAATTTGCATATCCAATATGTTGTATTTCAGTTAAATTTAGTGCTCGTTGGTCTCAGAACTATATGGTTTTTCATTTAACCTAAGGGCCTTTGTAAAAAGGTTAATATGACGTAATCGTCTCTAGTTTCCCAGAGCTATAAGTCCTGAGGCTTCTAAGTTCCGAAAAGGTTATAACCACGTTATTGTTAGGTTAATCGAGTGCCTAAATATGACCTGAAGCGCATTGCCATATCTCAAATACGACTCCTTTAAAACCTTCGTCATTAATGCCTCATTATCTTTTTTAATAACTGTTTGATAACCAAGTAGCATTTATGGTTAGGAAAACAGCTGTCAAGCGTAAACTAATACTTCATAGCATAATTTATAGGCTTTTAGTATTTTGCTTTGAACACATTAATAACCTATTTAGTCATGAACGTAACATAGGAGTTTTATGACATGCCCATTTATAAAGCTACAGGATGTCTTCACAAAAAATGACAAATAGTAGAAATTTTAAAAGAAAATGAAATAAAAATATATAATTAAATAAATAACAAAAACCCAATCTCTAAAACAATAAGAAATAAACTAGTGTAAGTACAGAAATAAACAAGATTCAAGTGAATCATAAGAAATATTTGCATATAATATAGTTTGGGGATTTAGAAATGAAGGGTATTAAATTCTTTAAAAAAATTAGAAGAAAGTTTTTTAGTCCGTATATTAAAGCGCATAACATCCGCCATTTTGGTTTTTTTTGACGTCACCTATCTAAGAACACTAAGGCTATGAAGACAAATCTAACGATTGCCTTAATTATAGGAATTCATCGAGCCATATGGAAAATACGAGGTAATAAAGAAATTTACTTGGAAGTCGGGTAAAAGAAAACCTTCAGCGAATTATCACAGAAAAGGTTTAAGGTTCAAATTTTGTTAAGTTGCGGTTTGTTATTGATAAAAGCTAATGTATACCAATACCTACGTACCCTGCTTACAAATGGAATGCAATGGAGGAATGTATTTAATTCCGTTTTTAGAGTTCAGAATTTATGAGAGGTAGGGCACAGCTACTCGCTCGAATAAGCCGCCCAAACAGTACAATCAGGGCAAGTACGCTCTCGAATGAGCAGCCCGAACTGGGGAAGTTCCTCCGACTTACAGAAAACCGCGGCAAATAAGTAGTGTTGTGTTCCTGGTGGTGAGTAAGGTTGCCAGTGCTCTTGAGGATTCGCTGCGCTGACGGTGGTGCTCGTTGCCGACATTACTCGGCGTAGACGGCTGGTAAGGCAGTCAGGGAAACCTGATGAAATGGCTGACTGCTAGCTGCCCGCAGGTTGAACCCAGGGATAACTTAAGTTCCGCCCTAGGAGGCTGAACCGCTAATTTAAGTAAAGTCTCTGAAGTAGTAGTCGTGCTTAAGAACGAGACCGAGGTAAACCCGGTACTACAACATATATATAACTACAACAGATGCGGATGATGGGACCTTCCGCCCGCCGTGCCAGCAACCGTATTATCTGTGCCGAGCTTTTATCCTCTATCTTTCGACCAAAAATAATAAAAGGTTAAAAAGTTTTTACAGCGGCTACTCTATCCACATATAATATGGATTTTTACAACATCACGGGTATTGACGCCAATCTTAACGCAGTCCACAACCATCTGAAGACTGCACAGCCGACCATTCTTTTACTAACAGAGAAGCAAATATCCTGGTCGGCTACTATATTATACCTATATTATCCTGGTTACAAACTCGAGCACGATTTCGCGAGTCGTGCCGGTGTATGTATGTTTGTCCGGGAGAGTATCTCCTGTCACCGCCTTCATAGTCTTGAAGACAAGGACTTGTCGTATCTATGCCATACTCGTATCTATGCGTGCCTATACAGGTCTCATAGCGGGGACACGGATGTAACTCGACTCTTCACGCACCTGAGTTTGACGACTGACAAAGTTCTAGAGCAATATCCCACAGCAGAACTAGTTATTTTGGGAGACTTTAACGCCCACCATCGTGAGTGGCTCAGTTCTCGAACCAATAACTTTGCAGGGATATCTCCTCATGTATTTGCTCTGACCAATGGATTCTCTCAGCTGGTACTTTCTCCAACGAGAATACCAGATATAGAGGACCATACGAGCTCCTTACTGGACCTACTGCTGGCTACACATCCGGACGGATATTCCATCTCAGTGTATGCGCTTCTTGGCTCCTAGGATCACTGCCTTGTTCGAACTCAAGGTCATGCACATAAGCCGATCCATCTGGGCTAATTTATTGGCATCGTGTGTGGCATTATAAGTCTGGGATGGATTGCATGAATTTTATTACTTGTGCCCTGTACTCACGCGCCTCTTTGTGCTTTCCGTCTTCATGGATGATTGCGAATGTGCACCCAGTGCCCAGAAATGACGATACATCAGATCCATCTTATTACAGGCTACTCGCTATTACCTCTCTCCTTTTACTATAGCTTTTAAGATACCTAGAACATCACTATCTGGTCAGCGACTGTCAATATGGCTGTCGCCTCGGTCGGTACGCCGTGTCTCCTGCAAATTAATGACATGTTGTCCATCAACAACACATATTGCCATACAAATGTCAGTACTGTAGACGCTTATTAAACGGGCCGTGCAAACAGCCCTCGTTTTGTTGTAAAGAAAAAGCGTGGAGAATTTGTGTTTAAAATCGAGACCAAGTTCTGTCCAAGGTCTTTGACGGGGGACGGGAAAACTTTGTCCCATTTAATCCTATGAAGACACAAGTCTGCGCTTTCACCGCTAAAAAAAACCGATTCACTGATGTCCAACAATTCTAGTACACACCCCTAACAATATCCAAGAGCATTAGCATCCTTGGTGTTGACATCTCCAGTGATGTTTAGTTCCGAGACCATATGCAAGACAAGGTGAAGCTGACGTTCAAAAAAATTACTGTTCTCAGCAGAGCAAAGCAGTACTTTACCTCATGGTAAAAGTTGCTGCTTTACAAGTCGTTTAGTCCAGCCCCATATAGAGTACTGCCGCAAACTCTGGGTGCACCCAAAAACCTTTTGATTCTGTTCAACGACGGGTTGTGAGAATCGTCGTCGATCCTAAATTAACAACCGTATCTAATCCTTAAGTCTGAGGAGAGACTTTGCCCCCCTGTAGGATGTGTGCTGAGGAATTGTTTGAAATGATGCCCACGGGTACTTTCTATCATCGCACCGCTTGCCATCAGCAGGAAATTCATCCTCGCACCTTTGACCGAAGATGGTCAAGTACAGTTTGGTTTCAGAAAAACTTCCTCCCGTGAACACATTGCTTGTGGAAAAAGGACTATATGGAGTTCTTCAAGAAAGAAGTTATTATATTTTTGAAGCGTCGACAACGCGAGAATGATGCCCCAGGTGTTGCAAGCGTCCATAGGCTACGGTAGTAGTACGGCTAGTGGTATTAAAAAAAAACTCAGACATCTTGTTTTGTCTAATTTGCTGACATTCAGAGATGATTCTGAGTGCAATTTAAATGCACACCTAAACTGAAGTAAGTAGTCATTTTAGTCTTAGATTATTATGTGTATTGTGCCGAATAGTAATGTTGTGCTGCATGTAATTATAAACGGCTGCCAGCGGGTCGTGCAATTCAGTCTAGAATTACGATCGGACACAGAACAGATACATAATACCGCCAGTGAACAGTGTGATAGAAATGAGAAATGATACGGCTCCTTCCATATTGTGATTTCTTGCCTATGTGTGAACGACGCTTGCAAAACGGACGAAGATGTCTGCTGTAGCAAGACTGCAGTAAAGTAGAAATATGCAGAAATGCATTTTATCTAAGGGGCTTTTTTTACTACCTTTAGGGCACTTGCACTGGCGAAACACACTTATCTAAGCAAAAACTGACATTTCATGTTAGGTATTTGAGTGAGATACAGAACAAAGAAAAGTGTCCGAGTATAAAAAGGAAAGGTAATGCAAAAGTAACCGAACTAATAACAGTTTCGTTGCTGATTGTTGCTTAAGGCTAGACCCGACTTGGCACATAACAATGAATTTTGAGAAATTACTTAGCTACAATTAGCTATGTGTTATACCTCACTAGAATCCTAATTGAACGGGTATTCTTTTTCAGCAAAGGGCCACTTTTTAGTAGTACTTTATTTTTTCACAACGCGATCTTAAAGTTGGCAAATAAAATTCGTGTGACTTGAACTTTTCTTACAAATGCTAACTTTAGTAACTAATTAGAAGACGCACAGTTGACAAATTACTTTTTCGGGAAAATTACCTTTCTAGCAACTAGAAAATACAAAAAAAACTAGTTTTAACAATCCGCTTTGATTATTATGCCAATTTATGACTAAAAAGGGAATTTTCTATGAAAAACAAAAAAAGGTCATTAATTTTGTGCCAATTGTTGGGAATGACCCCCTCCTATATAATATATATAAATTTATATAGGTATAAGTTATAAATATAGTATATAATATACAGTATAGTAGATAATATTATAAATATAGTATTAATAACCCGCTGCAATCCGCCATCGGCCGCCCAGCACCAGAGAGGCTCCAAATGCGAGAGGGCGCATCACACAAACGTGCACACATACCCATATGCATACAATACTCACAGACGTTGTATATCATGAAGTAGCCCAGCTCCCACACGACAGTCCGGCAACAAATGCACACCATTTAACGTACTGTCACTTTGGACAAAAGCCTAAGCTAAGAAGAAGTGACTAGAAACTTCCCGGGTGTACACCTGTTACCATCAATCACGAAGGAACCAGGCCACCAAATACACAAAATTTATGAAAATATGTCTAAACACACATAAATGTACGTACATGTCTATGCGCCACACCCACCCCCATCCAGAACCTCCAACACCAAGCAGCTAACAGTGGAAGAGGGTGCATTGTAATGTTTTATTAATTATCAACTACATAAGTCATAGATGGATGTCCAGTATTACCTTTAATTCCAGACATTATTATCTTTATTGAATTCTTCCACAGTATAGTAGGTTTGCCTTGTTAATAAGAACTTTTTTTATATTAGTTTCAAAAGTATGTACAAGTAGGTTAACAATATTCTCAGGAATTTTATTAAAAAGCAAATGCTCTGAATTATGAAAGAGCCACGCACCTCTGAAGACGACATTTTGGAATCGCAAGTTTATTTTTATTTCTAGTATTAAAATTGTGTATGTCACTATTTTTAACAAATAAACTTAGGTTTTTACGTACATACAGTAAGCACGCGTATATATATTGAGAAGCTACAGTAAGTATATTTTTTTTTATAGAGGTAACTATGAGATTCTCGACGTGATAAGTTATACATTGATCTTATTGCTCTTTTTTGAAGTATAAATATAGTTTCTATATCGGCCGCCCTTCCCCACAATAAAATACCATATGACATAAGGAAATAGAAATAACTAAAGTATACTAACCAAGCAGTTTCTATATTAGTAAATTGAGCAACTTTTCTGACTGCATAAGCGGCGGAGCTAAGTTTTCGAGCTAAGACAGAAATATGTGAGTGCCATTGCAATTAAGTATCTAAAGTGATGCCCAAGAAGACTATTGACTCAACTAGTTTGAGTGCTTCACCGTTTATAAATAATTGTGTTGGAGTGTCTTTGACATTTGGTAAAGAAAACTTTAAATATTTTGTTTTCTGTGCATTCAGTAAAAGGTTATTTGATGTGAACCAACTAAGAATTTGCGAAAGTGTATGATTTATTTCGTCATATGTATCTTTGTTTCTATCAACATTAAATATCAACGACGTATCATCTGCAAACAATACAAATTTGCACAGGTTGCAAAAGGGTATCAATACCATATATTAAGTCCTTCTTTTTCAAAGATGCACTGTCCCCAAATATAATAACTAATGTGGTATTACTATTTAAATTATCTGTTGGTATACTACTAATTAACTGGCTAAATGATACTCCGGGAGTGCAGATATTTGTTACTTTCTAGTTAAGACAATTGCCAAGCTTGTCTAAAATAATTCCTACGTATTTTAAGGGTTCCAGGCACTGTGTTATTATTAGTACTGCAAGATAAGGGGGCACAAAGCTCTTGACAAAGTGTATTTCAAGACACAGTACTTTGAATTTGACTATCAATATGTGACATTGTATTTTGACTTTCACAATAATTTACTATCAATTATTAATTATCTACTTAAGGATAGAACCAGCTAACTAACCCAACTTTGGATCACTTTTTGAGAGACGGGAACAATCACATAAATGTTTGTTTATCAAGGACTCAAATCGCTCTGTGTTATCTATACTAATATTATAAAGAGGAAAGATTTGATTGTTTGTTTGTCTGTTTGTATTGAATAGGCTTCGAAACTACTGGACCGATTTGAAAAATTCTTTTACCATTAGAAGCCGACATGACCTGATGAACATAGGCTACTTTTTACAGCGGGAAAATGCTTCATTCCTACGAGGAAACGGGTAATAGAACAACGGGTAGTAAGAATTATCCTTCCGTTTTATCTTTTTCACATAACTTCTGAACAAACGGGTGAACCGATTGGGTTGAAATTTTATTTGGGTATTTCGATGGTTTTCTGAATGATTTAAAAAAAAAACAATTGGACACGGTAGGTGGCGCTGCTATCGGTTTGTCAACTACTAAACGGCTTGACCGATTGGGTTGAAATTTTGTATGTGTATTTCCATGGTTTCATAGACACGAAGGTATTATGCCATTAAAGAGGAAAGATTTGATTGTTTGTTTTTTTCTATAATTGAGGAGTTGCCGTAAGAACCTACACCGATAACGAAATTTAGGGCGGGCGAAGCCGCTGGAAGAAGCTTGTATTTACATAAATCTATCAAGTTACTCACAGCCTGGATATGCTCACTGATTTCACAGTTTGCTATATATATTTCCTAATAAACCTATTTAACTTATTGTATTTTTTAATTTGGTTATGACTGTTCATATTAGAGAGTATATCCTCTACATATCTATCACATGTTAAATCAATGGTCACAATAGGGCCACAGTTAGATGCAGGGTTACTTGTAACTAACTTACAATATAAACTATGAGTGTTTTCATCTTGGTACCGCTTTTGATTTTCCTGTAATTGTAATATAATAACTTGTTTTTCATGTAACTCCTGTTTCAAGCCTGATATATGTCTCAGAGCCTGCTCATATGTTTCACTGCAATTTTTGTAGTATTCATAGTTACACTTCAGCTCGTCCCGCTCATCTAAGGATTGAGTGTATTTTAAATGCAGTTCCACTGACTCACTTTTAAAACAGTGTTTTTTCCTATAATACTTTTTATTTCTTCCTCACTGTCCTCCCTCTCCTGAAGCAACTTCTCACATTACTTTTTTGAAATTTGCAGCTTAAAATAGCAATAGGTGATGGATGTACATATTTAAATTATATTTCGTAATATATATTAATTCTGAAATTTAAGTTTTTTACATATGTGTAAACATAAACAACAAACACGACAAAAATCATTCATTTTTGTTTTCAATTTCAATTTACCTAATTAAATATTGGATTATATAGAAATATTGGAGTGAAAAAGTTAAAAGATAATGTAATGGTATCTTCTTTGCTCTCATTATGTGTCAATTAATACAAGTTTATATTTTTACCGATGTATATATATTAATAATTAACCTAACCTAACACGTGAATGCGCGTCCCTGTAATAACAGGGACAACTGGGAGCTGGTTGTTGTTGTGTTTCAAACAACATTACTGGTTGGACCACATCGATCAACTTATATCGTGGAGATAATATCTACGTTAGTTCACAATACTTCAGAGTAGTCCGTGTAAAGGGAGGCAAAGAGCTCCTCGCCATTTTCTGACTATGACTATGACTATTCTTAACAATGTCTAAACACCCACTAAAATGATCGGTCTGCCAAATCACTTCCACTCGTCAATAACCAGGGTACAAAGATATGCCATTGAATTGTCAACAATTAGATATTAACTCACTCAACTATTTTTTGATCGACCAGGTAAGCTTCAAAGCGCTGCAATGGCAGAATAGATAGATCCAACATTCTGTGTTGAGTCAGCCCAGTTAGTGCGACTGCCGAATGTATGCCAGTTTTCCGTTCCGAAAGTAACCCAGTCGGAGCCAGTAGGCGTTTTCCGGGCGTCGTGGATGTGGCCTCGGTTGGCGGGGGAACCATGTCCAAAAATACAAGCTGAAATGCATACCCTACGGGTAGCATGGACACTGCTTTTTAAATATTTTATTTAATAGTCATAGGTAACTTCACTTAACAGGTGTGTGACCGATAATTCAATTGTTATACATCAAATAAAATTGTTTCAAAATACTCTCATATTATTATTTTTTACGTAAAAGTTATTGCTTAAGAACTAAAAAAATGAATAATTTACGTACTATTATAATATTAATGTAATAAAGGCTGAAACTTTGCATCCAGGGGTTTTCGGGGTCGCTAATACTAAACATTGAGTTGATTTTTCGTTCTTCCAAAATATAAGATGGCCGCCATAGTGATGTTTTATTGAATCCTATTATTCTCCCAGAAGGAGGTGTAAGAGGGTAAAAATGATGAAAGAAAGGTTTGATCGAAATGGTGAGTATAGTAAAACTTTCAGATCTTTCAAATATGTTCTTACATCACGGAGTAAATATGCAGCCCGCTGAAAAATGTAGCCCGCCGAAAAAACATTTTGTCCACCGTGTGAATCTACACCCTGGTTTAATTCAATCGCCGGTAACAATGGTCAAACTTGCGGAAAATAATATGGCCGCAATACAAACATTCAGCAAAGGATATCTCGAAAACTATTTACAGGGGAGTGTTCGAACAATTATGATTAACGGCGACCAAGCAAAATACTATGTCCATACAAAATACAGGTGTACAAAGTACAGGTATTTCCTAACTTTCACATGCAAGCCCGCTTACCATCAGGCGGACCGTGCACTTGTTTGCCACCTGAGTAGCATAAAAAAAAAAAAAAAACGAGTTCCACTCACAAATAATAGATGTGCCAAGCGTCGTTGTCTTTTTTGACTGCTCATTCCGGATAATGAGGCGTCCACCCTCTTACATAGACGGAGGAGGAAAAGGGATAGGAGATCATATTTTATGTGTAATGTCATATCAGTTATTAAACTATAACTAGTTGGCGCAACAAGTTTTCATCATTATTTTATTACATATATTTATTTGTGAGTGATAATGATTGACTGTCCAGTAGCAATGAATACTTTTTATTTTCATTTGGTGATTCGTGCAGTGACGTGACAATGACTTATCAGACTACACACTCTCTTCACGTTTAACGTTTAACCTTTAGAAACCTTACTGACACAATTTCATACACAGTAACGCTCATCAAAGTGTTTTAAGGTACCATCTGAATATACTTATGTCACTGTCTAATGATAATATTCATGCTATCCTTCTCTCAGAGTTATGACGTAAGCCATATTTTTATTCCAACTATTTTGTAATTAAAAAGAATAGGACGCCAGCCTGCCAACTGGAGTCAAACCATTTCCAATGACATGAAAACGTTGGGTATGAGCCCAAATCGTGTGAAGACGTCGTCGTTGTCGCGTAAGATTAGTATAGAAGAAGAAGATCAAAATAAAAATTGCCTCGGGTATTTGAAATTCCAATATTGGAAAATATTAGGTATTTACCGTGGCTTCACCCGCTCAAAATTCGGTAATCGCCCTAGGATTCCTAAGTACAGTAATTTTGTAACCGTGATTATAAGATTTCTATGTTATTGTCTGTCCCTGTTCTTCAGCGGATCCTGTAAGCCATCTTGTTGCGATAAAAGTATCCTATGTCGATTCCGTCCTTTCTTCAGCTATCCCTATTTTATTAAACATATGAACAAATCTATTTTCGATTCTCTTGGTATCTGTTGATGATGACTTTAGCTACCTTGGCTTTTAGTATTTTGACAATATGATGGGTTATACAAAATCAATTCACTTTTTATGTTTTCTTTGAGTTTTTATTTTTATAAATTATTAATTATTATAAAAGTGCATACGTATAAACTATTATCATAATACTATACAGCCGCGAACAAATTGGTTTAAAAGATTCACATACATATTCCACAAAAAATACAAAATACTATAAATGTGAAAATAAAAAAAGCCGCTTTGTACACAGAGAAAATTAAAAACATCTAGTGTCGAGGCAGTTGGCATAAATAGGAGCCAGTCATCGAATGCAACGGAAATAAGTTTAATTTTCAGTTTTCGCTTACTTACTCGTACTTGAATAAATACATGACAAATTAAAATACGTGTGAGATCTGTATGGCGAGGACAGTGAACTGCACCAGGTTGGAGAAGTAGACGGCGAGCAGCGCTGCGGAGAGCGGGACCACACGGCACAGCGTCAGCTTGTGTACGTGGAGATCAACCACGCGGAGGAAACTGGTAATAGCGCGTCTCTCTGCTCGACAAGCTGAACAAACGCACAGCATATTGAACTAAGTAAAAAAAATTATGATTATTTTAAATATTCTAAAACTCAAAGTATTTTTAGTCAAGTAGATTTTTAAACAGTTAATAAAGTAAAAAGTTCGGAATTATTTTATTACCGAGAAGAGCCGGCAAGAAACTCGGTAGTTTAATATATTGTATTTATTTGTATAAATATTAATATTTATATTTGAAGTTGTTGACAAATTTGATATATATATATTATATATTAAAAACAATTTGCGACGTCGTGCTTTGTTGTGTTTAGAAAATGGAGGTGGTCATTTTGAACAATTGTTAAAATACACATAATTTTTAAGGACATTCAAATGTGAGTTTACTGTTTTTTTTTCTTATTTTAAATACGTATTCAAATATTGTAAATATTATGATTCCAACTTTTTAAATACGCCTGAAATACGATAGATAGGTACCTATTTATGTTAAGTAAACTTTGATTACTTAAATCTTTATTAGTGAATTTTACTGTACTTATCGTATTTTTGACCGCCCTAAGCCGGTAAAGTATGAAGGAAAAATTGGTTATGCAATTTTTTTTAGGTATTTAGGTAGTTACTAAAGTACCTACCGACTACGTTTAGCGCTTGTTTAGCGCGGGTGAGGTCAGTGGCCCGCGCATGCTACTTACTCCTTTCGATTTGTCTATTCATTCATACAAGAAACGATTATACTAAGATTTATTAATTTGATACTTTTGATTATTTTATATTTTCTCAAGTAATATCACAAAGTTTATTGATTTTACTATATCATGTGCTCTTAATAATCTTGGCTACACAAAGAATTAATTCAAGAAATTTGAAGCCTCAATTCAAGGTCAACCTGTATATATATGTATATATATATAATTACTAATTCATTTTTTATATTTGAATACTATTAATTAATTTTGGGGTAGAACAGTTTTAGCATATTATTGGTGGAAGTAAAAACTTGCTTGTAAATTGTTAAAGTAAGTAAGTAAAGTTTAAGTTTATACCAACCGTATCTTATAACGAGCATCTCTGTCAGTCCCGTTTTAAATTTTCTATCTGTTCGCGCAATTATTTCTCCCTCGAAGCAAATAGCCGTTAAAACAAAAATAACTTTCAACCTCGTATTTGCTACATTTAATATATATGGCACCACCTTAAACAATGATATGGCACCACCTTAAACAATTATAATTGTAATACTTATTCGAATTTATTTCAGCTTCACGAGTCTATTAGCATCCATGGCGTAGTTTATGATACTACATACTTGTATTGAAGTCGTCGGTCTAATGAAAGCTGATAGTGAGAAAAAAAAATTGGTTCGGCAGCAAGTACCGTACATGCAACTTCTCTTGAGAAAAATTCTTTTACAAAAAACAAATTACGTCATATTGGATCCGCCATTTCGAATTTTAAGAAACTGGTAAAAAATTCGAAATCAGCACGTTTCGAAATTATACATGAAATTTTAAAGATAAAAAACGAACCGCTGGACCGATTTATTTCAGACTTCTTTCAGATCTAAGTCATGACGTGGCGTATCGATTGATATATCATCAGAGCGATTCGGTCCAGTAGTTATTGAGGAATCGAAAGCCTAAATATGTCTACAAACCAAGCTAAGTTTATTTTAAAAAGATTTTGATAATTGAGATTTTGAATTTTAAATAAGATTTTTTTTTTTTTATTTTTTTGTTATACTACTAAGGTGGCAAACAAGCATACTGTCCGCCTGATGGCAAGCGGTCACCGTAGCTTATCGACGCTTGTAACACCACTCGGGCGTTGCCGACTGTTCATAAATCTAATAACTTCTTTCTTGAAGAAACCTATACTATATTCCTATGGTGACAATGAATTCCCTGCCGATGGCGAGCTGTGTAATGGTAGAAAGTAGCCTTGGGCATCATTTCAAAAAAATCATCAGAACACACCCCATTGTACAAGTGGTAGAACACACACAGGGAGGCAAAATCTCTCCTCAGACTTAAGGGTTCGATACTTTCAAGTGAGTTTGGGATCGTCAATAATTCTCACAGCCCGTCGTGGAACCGAGTCAAAAGGGCCAAGCTGGTATCCGGGTGCACCCACCCAGAGACGGCAGCAGTACTCCATATAAAAGCAGCAACCTCTGCCCCGACGTGAAGTACTGCCTCGCTCTGTTGAGTACACTTAGTTTTTTGGGCGCCAGATTCACCTTGTCTTGCAAATGATCTCGGAACTGAACATTGTTGGCGATGTCAACACCTAAGATCCCAATGGTTTTGGTGATGGAGAAATGGGGTTTTCTTAGCGGTGAACACGCAGACTTGTGTCTTTTTAGGGTTAAATCGGACTAAGTTTACCCGTCCTAAGTCTGAGACTTGGACAGTGTGGTCTCGATTTGAGAAAAAAGTTCTCCGCGGTTTTCCTCCACAACGGAACGAGGGATGTTTGCACAACCCGTGTAATAAGCGTCTCCAGTACTATCATCTGCATAGAAATGCATGTTGTTGATGTCCATCATGTCATTTATATGTAGTAGAAACAGCGTAGGAGACAGCACAGAGCCTTGCGGGACACCGGCATCAATGTCCATGCTATCAGAGCAACTACCGTCAACTACGGTTCGTATGCATCTGCCGGACAAAAAACTAGCTACCTATTTGCACAAACCCTCGGGCACTCCGTAAGATGGCTTCGATAGAAGACCTCGGTGCCAGACTCGATTGAACGCCTTCGCTATGTCCAGGCGACATGTCAATGCCTCCCCCTGGCTTTCAATGGATACTGCCAATCGGTGTGTTAAATACACTAGAAGTTCACCAGTTGAGCGACCGTTGCGAAAACCATATTGACGGTCACTGGCCAGGTCGTGTTTTTCTAGGTATCTTAGAAGCTGGTGTTGATCACACGCTCCATCACCTTGGAGAGGAGAGAGGTGATTGCGATAGACCTATAATTCGATGGGTCTGATCTTTCTCCCTTTTTGGACACCGGGTGCACATTCGCAGTCTTCCATGAAGTCAGAAATTGGCTAATGTGGTAGGAAAGCGCGAAGAGGGATGTGAGTACAGGAAATAACTAAGGAGCACCCTGCTTAAGCACCACTGCTGGTATACCATCTGGCCCACTCGACTTATGAACGTCTAGAGAAAGCAACGTCCGCCGGACCTCCTGTTGTGTTATGGAGATTTTTGGCATGGTCTTACCGCACCACCGTACAGTAGGTGTTACAGCGCTTTCATCGTTCATATTTGAGTATAAGGCAAAGAGACTGCCCCGTAAATCGGCTTTCTCTTTAGCAGTATGGGCCAAGTCACCATCGGTCTTTCGCAATGGTGGTAACGACGACTCGCAAAAGTTCCCTTTGGCACGACTCACAAAATTGTGCTCGAGTTTGTAGCCGGGATAATGAAGGTATAATGTATCGGCCGGGCAGGATATCTGCGTCTCTGTTAGAAAAATAATGGTTGGCTGCGCAGTCTCCAGATAGTTGTGGACTGCGTTAGGATTTGCGTAGATACCCCTAATTTTACAAAAGTCCACATTAAATTTGGATGGAGTGGCCGTTGAAAAAACTTTTTTCTTTAGAAGAATCTTGCCATTTTTCCAAAAAAATTACTAAGACCAAATATGAGGATTCACTGCACAGACAGCTTAGAGGACAAAACGTGTGGTACTAGAACTGCCAAAGCTCGGCACAGATAATCCGGCAGCTGGCACGGCGGGTGGAAGGCTCCCTGATTCCCTTATGTTGAAGTAGCCAGGTCCGGCACGACTACTACTTCAGAGACTTTACACAGATTGGTGGATTAGCATTCCAGGGCTAAGATTAAGAGGAGATTGATCCCTGGGTTCGGGAATCCTTTCAACCTGGAGGTGGCCAGCGGCCAGTCGTTTTATCAGTTCTCTCTGACCGCCATACCAGCACGCCGTGTCTACGCCGAGCAATAACAGCAACAAGCATTGCCGGTCCTCAGTTGTCCGCGTAGCGAATCCTTAAAGAGCTTTGGCAACCTTACTCACCGCCAGGAACACAACACTACTCAATTTGAACGTTATTATGGCCGCGGTTTTATGTAAGGTGGAGGTACTTCCCTACTTCAGGCTGCTCATTCGAGTAAGTACTCGCTATGCTCCGCTTTAATCGTTTGGGCGGCTTGTTCAAGCGAGTAATTGCTGTACCCTAACTGTCTTATTTAATAACACTATTATAAATATAATCAAAACGTTGTTAAATAAATATTGAGTTCTGCGACAGTCCTCGCCTTCAATGTCATAATCAGGTTCGGATACGCTGGGGCAGTCCTGCATATTAATAATCAAATGCTGATCACTTATATTATAAACTTTGTCAAACGATCACAATAACATACGCAGTCAATCCTAAATTATTTTAACAAATTAAATGCGTAGTCATTTCAAAATAAAATAAATTGTCAGTTTCATTTATAACCTTTTTATTAATAACTACTTGAATTTTTATTAAGAGGGCGATATATGCCGAAAAGCTAGTTTTTTTTTTCTGTTCAATACTGTTTCTCAATGTAGTATCTTTAATACTGAACAATGCGCATGTGAATGTACTATAAAAAAATATTCAATGTCATATACATCACTATGAAATATATTTGTTATATACTTCTTAAGTAATTTATACCATAATGACGCCTTGAAACTTAACTTTTTTTGTATAGAATTTAACGTTTTACGGTTTTGTGGTCACATTTTTTTACAATTTAAAGTCAATGCACTAGACAACAATCAGTTTTTATTATTTACTAGCTGTCCCGGCGAACGTTGTTCCGCTGCCGTCCCTCTGTACCCGGCGAAAGTTGGTTTTTACCTATAGTGCCCGAGTCCGGCTCGCACTTGACATATCGAGATAAAAACTATCCTATCTTTTAAGTTGGATTAAATAACAGATATTTACGAAGTTTGATCAAAATCGGTTCAGTAGTTTAGGAGTCCATTGAGGACAAACATTGTGACACGAGATTTATATATATTAAGATATGCACAAGTGTAACTACAATAATCTTATAATGATCTGTTGATACAATGGTAATCTTTGATAATAAAATGAGGATAACTTAACTACGAAAAGAAAGTAGTTTGCTTATATTTTATAATACTTTTTAAGGTTTAAAGATCCTTTATATCCTCTCATATTCATTAGGTACAATTTATGGCTCCCTTAGGTCCCCTTAGAGAACAGTAGGACAGACAGACGTGGTCCATGTAGGTACAACAACCTACCAATTTGAGGTAAGCAATATATTATTGGTGTGAGTGTTAATTGTCACGTAGATATTTAGAAACTAAATAAGGAAATATTATAATTAGCAAATTTACAAGTTTTAACTGCAGCCTTGTAATTTGCTACATAAACAAATGTAACCACGTAGTACACTTTCTAATATCTATGTATTTAAGCAACAGTTTAATTATTAATTAGTTATACATTAAGTTTTCAGTATTCAGTAACTATACTCATGTAATGTTATAAGATACATATATTATTTTTAGCAATATAAGTAAAATAACTTTTTAAAAAACAATTAATTAGCAAAAACCACTTAATTATATTTATTTAACAAATTTATAAAACAAAATAACTCCTGCAAAAAGATAAGCAAAATAACAAGCAAATAAAGAAAAACATCACCAAATTATCGATACGTCGTCCTTAGCAGATGTTGCCGCACCGAGCGCCGAGAAGCAAACTGAGCTCTCTTAGATGATGTGTCGCCTTATTTAGTGATGAAGTCGTAGTGGTGGGATAATTTGCTTACAAATCCTCTCCTGACACTGACTCGTCCTCGATTCAGCAATGGGGTGCAATAGCAGATGTTCTAGTCTAGTATGGGGCTTCGATAAGCCGATTCTAATGCACGATTAATTTATTTTTGACATGAATTCCATGGATTTTGTAAGAAAACGGGCACTGTCAACTGGCAAGCTGGATTTTGGCAAGCAGGGACCGTACAGTCACACGTGCCTTGCCTGGTGGAGGATGCAAGCTGAGCTATTGGCTGTGCCACGGCACGGGGACCTGCTGACGGCTGCTGGCTCTGTCACGGCAAGTGGACTTTCTGAGCGGCTCGTATAACAAGACGCCAGCTGCGCAATACATGGTGCTGTAGCAAGGAGAGTGATGCCCCGAGGTGTGTGCTGCATTTTTCGGTTATGAGTATGATAGACAGTAGCTGTTTCGCTAGTCAGTCGCACACAAAGCGTTGACGTAGCGTCAAATTCTAATAAATTCAAATAGTTTATTTCTCAAAAATAAGATTCAATATCCCTTTTTTGACGTCAGTATAATATGCAGGGAATTTATAAACTACTACAACTAATCAAGTCGCTGTTAGTGGTGAAGTGTTGTCACCCATTTCCAACGAATGCGTTGATATTGTGTTCCAAGTCGCTCCGAATGTTGAGAGTTCGCTATCAAGTCGTTGGAGCGTTGGCACTATATCAAGGCACATTGACGTTGATAGTCAATCTTTACTCAGTGTATGAGTGTCATAGCGTCACTATCCTGTAGCAGGAAATCTGCTAGTCAGGACCATGATAGAGTTACTGTATCCTGTAGCAAATGGCTTGCTAGTCGGGAACATTATGATAGTAGTCATAACCACAGGACTGTGGTAAGAACTACAAACTGGTTGAGTAATTTCAGCTGAGGTAGACGAAACGGAGCCCGCTCGACCGCCGACCTGCCTGCTGAAAAAGAGTCTCCAGAACATCCAGTGCCTGTCGAACTCGCGTCACTATGTACTTCAACTGGTAGAGATGGATCATAAATGGCAAGGACAACTAGCGAGTCCGGCCCCTAAGAAAACACAACGCCTTTGTTTTGTTTAACCGACAATACATGCCGTCTTTTGTGCAGAGCCAAGTATGTAGCGTCTTAAATAGCTGGCTAAGCCCATTCATTGTCGTACTTGCTTTACATTTTCACTTTATTATAGCTCGGCCTTATTTGACCCCGACTAATACTGCGGCCTAAGTATTCTATCTCCGCGTCAGAAAGCAACATTTTTTTTTTAAATCCTGCTTCTGCCAATACCGTAAGTCTAGTCAAAGAGCAAGTCCATGGTCAACCGACTCACTGAAAATTTGAATTTTTGGAGGGTCGATAGTTAATAGAGCCTCGGAAAATTCTTTGCTATAACATAGCTTGTTGTAGTTGTTTGCCACCGAGAGGTGTGTTGATTGGGATTGGAGAATCCGTTTGGATAGTCATCACCGTATCTGAATTTCTTACTTGTCTAATTAAAGACTAGGAATCGCGTGTGCGGGCATACTTTACACCCTCTCTATTAAGTACATCTGTACCTACTATGATCGGCGTATTCGTAAATTCGGAACTCGTTACACCGTCAAACTCGACCGGTAAAGTAACATAAGACGTACTTCCAATTTCTTGACCAACCAGACCTTTCAATATTCGAAAAGTTGATTTACGACAGTTTAATGCAATAGTGGACCTACTATCAATCAAAACGTCCGCCGGTATGCCCTGAAATCAGGCTATCGCTATATATGAATTATCGCGGGTAGACGAAATATCCTTGCAAAAATAAACGTTGTCACGGTTACGCGACTCGAATTTAGTCTTGCAAAACATGTGTTGGCACTAAAGTGGATTTTGAGTTTTTAGATGCGTTGGCAGTAGAATTATTATTACGTATGCCCTCTAAAGCCACAAGAGAAACATTTACCATCGTCTAACTTTCGTTTTTTGTTTACAACTAAGAGGTTAGGTGCATCGTTCATACTGAAAGATTTTTGTTGCACGTTACGGAACGTATTAGTTTTTGTAATAGTTTTACATAAATCAAGAAAAAGATCGAACTAAATCATTTGGGGCGAATTTTGCGTTAGTGGCAGACGCACGAACATGTGGGTTAGTTAGACCCCGAATTACAATTGCTAATATTAAGTCGTCAATGAATCCCTGCACTACACGTAAACGAAGAAATAAACGGCGTGCATAATCCACAGGGTAGTTACAGGGTTTTTACACATCACATCTAATAAAATGATTGCAACAACTGGGCTTCTCGGGCACAATGGTTTAAATTATCGCCTAAAATTGCTCCCCAAACGATTGCTAGTCACCTACTCATTTAACCGTAGCCACGTGTCACGTTTTTAATAATTTTCTTTACGCGAAAGAAATTTGTAGTCACTCCAAGTATTTCGCGACCTACCTCAGTACACAGAACACCAATTTTATGTAAGGTGGGATCAAAGCTTGAAATATAAAAATTTTAGTTTCACCTTACCGCAGTGTTTATTGATTTGATAGCATCAACCATTTAATCCATTACCGTGGGCTGCACCAGCGTATTTGTGATGTTCCCTACGTGCTCCAAACAGCTTCCTAGCGTTCGAAATGAGTAAAATTACTTTAAAAAAAAAACAATTAATTAGCCAAAACCTCTTTATTATTTTTATTTAACAAAATTACTCCTTCAAAAAGATAAATTTAAATGCACACAAAACAATAAGCAAATCAAGAAAAACATCATCAAATTAATGATACATCCTCCTTAGTAGATGTTGTGGCACTGAGCACCGAGAAGCAAACTGAGCTCTCTTAGATGACGTGTCGCCTTATTCAGTGATAAAGTCGTAGTGGTGGGATAACTTGCTTACATTATTGTAAATTATTTATACAAAATATATTCAAATAATATCTAGACAGTTGAGTATAATTTCGTATAAACCTATTACTAGAAAATAACGACAAGTGTCGTTACATTGGTGACACCGACAAGGAACAAGGCGCAACCCCCACGAGCCCGACAAGGAGCAAGGAGTAACCTGTACAATCCCATCAAGTAGTCAAGCAAATAGATAGCAGTACAAACTCTAATAACGTTAGCAACAAAAAGCAGCGGCAACGAGGATGACCTGGTAATAATATACTTGTCAGCAAGAATACCAGAGTTCTGGACAGACCAACCCAGAATATGGTTCAACAGAGCAAAAGCAGCACTGATCCCGCAAAAGGTCAGCGACAAACAGCAGATCCAGTTTGTAATACTTTAACCAGGGAAAGAAGCTATACAACAGGTAACAGATATTATAGATACAGGTATATTGTCAATATACGAGGAGTCGGAAACTAGAAAAATCCGAAAACTTATGAATGACCTGGAACTTGGAGACCAGAAAACGTCGCAACTGTTGCTGCGCATGAGAGACCTTGCTGGTAGCAAAATAAGTGAAGAAACGCTGATAATTCTGTGGCAAGGACGACCCACAACCGTACAAGCGGTAATAGCGTCAACAGAGACAAAGAATCTTAACAAAATGGCGGCAATAGCGGATAAAGTATAGGAATGTGCGAAACCCATACAAATCACTCAAATATCAAGAAAGGAGACAAGTAGCAACACACAGGCGTCAGAATTAGCCTTAATTCTAGCAAAAGTAGCCAAGCTGAATTTGAGAATATCCGAAATAGAACATAGAAGAAGACCGATGTTTCGTGAGCAACGCAGATATCATCAAAATTCTCGATCAAGATATAGAGGTAGATGAACGTAAAAATCCAAGAACGGCATATGTTTCTATCACAGAAGATAACGGCGAGAAATCGTACAAGTGCGACAGCCATGCAGCTGAAAGGCGGAACCAAAGCAAGAGCAAGAGGAAAACTAGGAGAGGTGCAGTCGACGGCGGACAACTGTACTACAATAAGCAAAAACCACCTTATGAAGCAGGATAGGGACAATGGACTGAGATTTTTGATCGACACCGGAGCCAATATATCGGTAATCCTAGCAGACAAATATATGAGTAAGAAAAGTAGGCCGTAGGAACACGGAAAACTTTACGCAGCGAACAGTACCGAAATTCGTAATTACGGTACAAAAACTTAAACTTACGACGTGCGTATCGCTGGACGTTCGTTATTGCTGACGTTAGTCAACCGATCATAGGCGCGGATTTTATAACACATTACAATTTACTAGATGACTCAGCAAATCGCCGGTTCATTGACCTGGAAACTAGGTTACAGGTAGCAGCTAATATTATACAATGGAATGGTTCTTCAATAAGCACGGTATCCGCGGATCATCCCTACTATGATTTACTTAGTCGTTTCCCTGATATAACAAAGCCCGTGTGCTTTAAGTAACCGTCGCGTCATTTCGTAGTACATAGTAACCGAAGGAGCACCTGTTTATGCGACAGCCAGATCACTGCCGCCGGAAAGGTATAAAATAGTAAAAAAGGAATTTCAAATAATGCAAGAAATGGGAATTTGAAGGCCATCCAAAGGAGAATGGGCCAGTCCCTTACACGTAGTAGTAAAAAAAGCGTGACTATAGGGCGCTCAACAAGATCACAAAGCCGGATAGATCCAATACCGCGTTTGCAGGCTTTTACATACATTTTTTCGCGTTTAAATCTTAATAGAGCGTACCATAATATAGCAATAGCACCGGAAAACATAGAGAATACCGCAATAATCACACCCTTTGGCTAACCCAATGCTTTGGCTTATTTCAATTTCCAAAACTAGGGTTCAGTTTTCGCTATGGGGCTCAGACGTTCCAAAGATTCAAGAATCACACGGTATTGCAAGGGTTAAGAGAACAACAGGCTCACAAATATAATCAGTCTAACACAGAAGAAGACAAGAGGTACGACTTCTTGGTAGTTTTCAGTTAAGGCTATAGTGCAAAATGTATTTATGATGTAAATAAAATACATAAATATTGTGTAAAATTGTTTGTGAGATGAATTCGTGTGTCACAGAAGTCAAAAAGACAAAAGTCAAACAAACCAAACATTCGTTTGAATCTCAACGGCAGCGCATATCGACTTTTCCCGGGGAGTATTTTTGTTTTAATAATATAAAGTTACACATAATTAAGCACTTTTTTATATGTAGCATTTTTAGCATTTTCTTTTTTCTACGCCCACACAGTGACTCATTCGTAGACTCTGTTTGTTATATATAAAAGCAAATTTGATATCAGGAATTTGTCGCGGTACACCTAAATATAACGTGACGTTAACCCCTGTTCTCGCCTAAACCTTAATAAGGCTGTTGCCAATAAAATATGACTGCGAATATTGGAGAAACAGGTGACTACATGTTTGGTTTCGCTCAAAGATGGAGTTGTCGCCACTGCAACAAGTGGTTTATCAACTTCTTCATTTTGAGTTCTATTTGAGACATTATTTGGATGAAGCAACGAATGATGCTTCCGCTTACATATTCTACATCTAGAGGACTGTCGACATAAGTATACCGAATGGTTTTTCAAAGATGGAGTTGTCGCCACTGCAACAACTGGTTTATCAACTTCTTCATTTTGAGTTCTATTTAAGACATTATTTGGATGAAGCAACGAATGATGCTTCCGCTTACATATTCTACATCTAGAGGACTGTCGACATAAGTATACCGAATGGTTTTTGCCTAAGCAATTAAAATACAAACGATTAGATTGGACAAAGTCGTGACGTGTGGTATATTCGTCTTTAGCAAATAACTTACAATTCATTATTTTATGCTACATGCTTTACTAAACGCACAAATGTTTTTTGACTGATTACTATTATTATAATCAATAGACAAGTAAAACGCTCGTAGTTTTAGCACTGATTTGGTTTAAATTTAGCATCCAAAAATTTTATAATTTTGATCACTCAACTGAATGTGTCGTAGAAGTTTTTCAGCTTCTCCTGTTAAACGAGACTTTAAATAATATAATTTTTCGACATTTTTTAAATTATATCAATAACTGAAACATATAGGTCACGAAACGTAATCCACTGTGTATAATTACCAGAAAAACTAAATCAATTTTTGGTAAATTTACACCTACACATGATCTTTCATACGATTTATTTGAATCTAATTAAGTCTGAAAATAGTTACAAATATAGACAAAGCTTCCTTGAGTTCCGCCTTGTAGTCAATATACAATTCTTCAGTGTCCTCATACGTATTATTTTGTTTACGGGACCAAGGCTCACAGGCCTTGTTTATTACGGAGTCTGCACTCCAAAGGTTCGGAAAAATATATTGATTTCAGACGTCGGGAGTGATTAAGGTTATACAGTAACCTCTTAATATGTAGTTTTAATTAAAATTCAATCACTACATGATCCTGATTTTCAAATTATTGTTAAAGCTCATGTTTTAGACAAATTAACAACATTTGATCCTAGTGAAAGGGTAGTTATACGAGGCAAGTGGCACGATTTAGAGGGTTTACAGCTTGCTGATCCACGGTTCAACATACCGAATAATTCCTAGTTGATTTGTTACTAGGAGCAGAAGTATATGGCCAAATTTTAATTGATGGCTTAGTGAAAGGTGCGCCAGGATCACCTTTAGCCCAAAATCTTAGGCTAGGTTGAATCGTTTCTGGTCAGATTGGTTCAGAAGGTAAAGACGAACTGTCATAACAATGTTATTACCAGTATGCATATTCAGAATTTGACTTATGTCAATGACCTTCTAAAACAATTTTGGGAAATTGAATCCGACCATTGCTCACCAAATGAAAAACTTTTAACAAAGGAAGAGCAATTATGTGAGGAGCTATACTCCAAAACCACGACCAGAGATAATACTGGGCGTTATGCAGTCCAACTTCCTTTTCGAAACAAGGTTGTAAGTTTGGTAATTCAAAGGAGATTGCTTTCACACGACTTCAATCACTAGAAAGAAGGTTATCGAGAGATCATAAGCTAAAAGAACAATATTCAGACGTAATGAATGAATATTTGGAGCTAGGCCATATGGAATTAATTCCAGTAGATCAACGTGACAAAGAAGCGGTGTACTTACCACACCAAGCAGTTGTTAGGAAAGACAAATCAACATCCAAGGTTCGCGTTGTGTTTGATGTATCATGTCCCGGTTCCAATGGTACCTCGTTAAATCAAGAACTTCTGGTAGGTCCATCTTTGCAACCAAGTTTACGTCATCTAATCATGCGGTGGCGTCAATTCAAAATTGGTCTTGTGGAGGACATAGAAAATATGTACCGCCAAGTGAAAATCTCTGTGAGGGATACAGACTTTTATCGCCTTTAATGGCGCGATGAGAACGGAGTTCTGCAACATTACAGAATGTCACGTGTTACTTTTGGGACAGCTTCCACACCTTATCTTGCTGTTAAATCTTTGCAGCAACTCGCATACGATGCATGTCAAGATATAGGTTTACAGAAATGTGATACGAAGGGAGAAAGTAACATAATTCTTAATCCAATCACAAACATTTTAGTGACAGACTTCTACATGGATGATCTGATGACGGGATGTCGGACAGTTGAGGAAAGCCTGAAAATATACAAGGAATTAAATAATTTAATAATTAAAGGTTGATTTAAGTTACAAAAATGGACGAGTAGTAGTAAAGAATTGATGGAAAAAACAGGAAAACTTAAGAAAGAAAGTTAGAGATAAAATCAGAAAGGGATGTAGAAAGGATTAGGAAGTTCTTGGGAGTAACATGGATTGAAGATTTAGATAAGTTTGAATATTCTGTAGAGCTATCTCAGCTACAAACTCCTATAACCAAGAGAAAGGTTATATCAGATATTTCGCGTTTGTTTGATCCCTTAGGATGGATTGCGCCTGTGATAATAAAGGCAAAAAATTTCATACAGAAGATCTGGATTTCAGGAAATGACTGGGATCAAGAATTACCAATTCAATTTTTGGATCAAGTATTACCAATTCAATTTTTACAAGAGTGGCTTGCTTACAGGAGCGATCTGTTAAAACTTACAAGCTTTAGCATACCGAGATAAGTATAAGTGTCAAAGTATTTTATTAAATAATATTCTTTTAGATAGTTCCATTAGTTACCAACGACATTTTATATTTTAATTTTTGTCCACCTACTGTTTTATTACAAACTGACTAGCATTTTCATTCAAACTCTTCGTTTTATATAGAACCGCGGAAAAAATAGTAAGTAAATAAAGTTCAAAATGATTTGAATTAATTATTCGATGCTAGTCCGGGATTTATAAATTAGGAGTTTTTGCTAACGCAGTGTCGTGGAACATTTTAAGCATAGCGCAAACCGGTGCGATCATTTTGCGTGCAACGGCGGCGGTTACCTACTTAGCATCCGTAGGACGACTAATCGTCTCAATGTATAAAATTTCAGTGCAATAAATAGGCCGAAGTCTGCATGAAATGTCATGAGTTGCAACAAGTGAAGCAACAAGAAAACATCACCTATAGGCAGAAACCTCGGAAACTAAGGCAATGTAAGTAACTTCTTTTTCACTTAAAAGCTTTTAAAAAAAATAAATGTATCATTTAATTTTATTGTTTGTTTTTTTAGATCGAGATCTATGCCACTTCTCACCAACGATGTATTCCCGCTGTCGGATGAAGAAACTGTACCTCCAGTGGTGAAGAAGGTACATCACGTCACCGCTAAAGGAGTAGTCTTCTATATGTTTGAATATAGTTTTTTTTTGTCACCAACATCGATGACATGGTTCTTTAGAACATAATAATCTAAGTCTAATAATTTCTTAGTTCACTACCACCACCATGTTAATTTCCTCATATATTAGGTTACGAATGCTTGAATTACATGAGTTTTTTTTGTCTTCTATTCATAGATTACTACCACAATCAGAGGATGAACCCCTATTCACCATCAAGGGAAAGAAACGTGTCAGCCATTACGATAAGCGGCAAAAGTGAGTACAAGTTTTAATATATATATATATATATATATATTTATATATATGTTGTGAATGGTTGAATTGTATCTCTGAATGCTTTTTTTTATGATACCTCAACCTAATATGTGTCGTTCATTTACTTACAGATTACCACCGCAGACTTCTGAGGATGAAACACCCCCACCCTTAAAAGAAGCGAGCGAGTGCTTCACACATCGCACCACGTCCTTCAAAGAAGAACACCAAGTCGACCATCAAACCAATCACACCACCAACGTTATTGCCAAAGACCTCTTCGGCGACGACAGTGAAGAGGAGGAGCATGTAGTAGCTTCAACAAGTGGGGGTACTATAGCATAAATACACTCAATGTTTATAAATAAGTAAGCGACTGGGGTGTCTAAGCAAGTGCTCCCTGATAAAACTGGGAGTCACTTCATTGAACTAAAGGTGTACGTGTAAATGTAAGTGTATGCTCAGACATTGAAAAAGTTCCTCCAATAATTAGGTGGCGTCATTCTGTGGCAACCATAAAATGCAAAACGAATATTGACACTGAACTATGGCAACATGTCACTAAGATGGTGAGTGCAACTAGGAAGCACGTTTTCTTCATACTTCAGCATGCAGTAGTCTGAGGTATGCAATACCCTGCTTCCCTACATATTTTTTTTATAATCACCAATATTTTACTTATTATGTAACCAATTACTTTCAGCTTGTCGACGTACTTTACTTTAATAAATAATTTTTTTTACTGTTTCCAACGCCCGAGGGCTAATGAGTTATGAGAAAGTTTTTAAATGTGAGAAATGTGATTTAAAGTTTACTATGGGCTATGAGAAAGTTTTTAAATGTGAGAAATAAGATTTCAAGTTTACTATGAGTTATGAGAATGTTTTTAAATGTGAGAAATGTGATTTAAAGTTTACAAGGAAAGAGTTTTTCAGTATTATTTGAGAATCAAGTTAATAAAATCAAATTGAATAATGGCAACTGCATTTTTATGTCAATGTGAAAGAGATGTTAACTGTGAGAAATGTGGTTTATGAAAGAAATGTTAAATGTGAGAAATGTGATTAAAAGTTTACGAGAAAAGAGTTTCAGTATCATTTGAGAACCGAGGTACATAAATCAAATTGTATAATGGCAAGTGAATTTAAGAATGTTTATATATTGAATTCCGCATTTAAAAACAGAGTCATAACTTATTGTGTGAAACCTGAAAACGAAATTTTTATAACACCTGATGAATTTTTATATCACTGTAAAAGAGATGTTACTAGAGTGATTGAAATATTGTTGAAAAGAAATAAATGTATTAAAGTATAATTTGAATTATTTGCACTATATTTATTGCCGAAAAATGGAGAAAAGCAAATTAAATCATTTAATACGAAATTCGAGATTATAAGTGATATTAATGAATTGAAAAAGATATATAAGACGAAAATCATTGAAAAATTGAAACGAAAATATACTGAATTTGAACATCATGAGTCTGGTTGGACATTTTTAACAATGAATCGTTTAGAGATTAACATTAATAAAAATCGCCCTATGCAAGGGGGTACCTATATAGAACTACCCCCTTGTGTAGCTAATACGAAAAGTTGTGTAAATGTAAAGAATAATGATAATTTTTGTTTTTTATGCAGCATTTTAGCAGGGCTGTATCCATGTGATAAAAATGCAAACAGATGCAGTTCTTATCCTCTCTATTCAAAAGTATTTGTTTTGGAAGAAATAACATTCCCTCCAGGGCTCTATGACATAAGGAAATTTGAAAAGAATAACCCGAATATAAGTGTTAATGTATATGGACTAGATAACAGATTTAAATATGTTACTGGACTGTTCTATATGACGCATTGTAGAAAAATTAATCATTTTAATTTACTATTTATACGAAAAAATGAAGAAGGTCATTATTGCTTGATCAAAAATCTCTTACGTTTAGTTCGTAGTCAGCTATCAAAACATAAAGGAAGTGTTGTTTTATGTGAAACATGTTTGCAGAGTTTTAAAAGTAAAGAAAAATGTAAGAAACACTATTGCTCTAAATTTTTACAATTATTACCGAAGCCAAACACTTATTTGATGTTTAAACATTTTGAGAGACAACAAAAAAATCCTTTTATTATTTATGCAGAATTTGAAAGTTTGTAAGAGAATTATTCAGATACTTCTCGTGGTATGAATACTACTTTATATAAGATTCATAAACCATCATGTTTTGCTTACTATATATGTTGCTCGTTTGATAGCTCACTAAACAAACTCGTGTCATATCGAGGGTCAGATGCCAGTGAAATGTTTATCAAAAATTTAATGGAAGATGTTAAATATGTAAATGATATAATTAAAACCAGTAAGCGAATATCGGTCGAGCGCTCATTGTCATATTTGTAAACATTTATTATTCGATGATAAGGTTCGTGATCATGATCATATTACCGGTGCGTTTAGAGGCGCCGCACACTTTTATTGCAATCTCAGTTTGCAAGTGTGTTCATTTATACCAGTTGTGTTTCATAATTTATGTGGCTATGATTTACATTTATTCATAATGGAGCTAACGAAATATGATGGTTCAATCAATATTATTCCTAAGACTAAAGAGAAATATATAACGATCACGAAGCCATTCGAAATAAATAATAACAATAAACAACAACATGTAAAAGTAAGATTTATTGATTCTTTTCAATTTCTAAGTGCAAGCCTAGATAAATTAAGTCAAAGTTTGAATGATAATAATTTTATCCATACTAAAAAAATCTTTACTACTCAAACCCAATTTAAGTTGATGAGACAAAAAGGAGTTTACCCATACGACTACATGAAATGTTATTTAAAATATTGTGACGATACCATATTTATAAGGGGTATTTATTAATAAGGGGCGTGGTTCTTTTTCTAATAGTAAAGTAAAATTTCATTAAATAGTATTTATATTTGTGCAAATGCAGTAAATGTATGGAGAAAGCGTAATTTTTAAATAGAAGGTGGGTACAATCATTCATTTAATTACAGTAATTGTCGGGTGAATTTAAAATTCAATAAAATACATATCTCTCGTTTAGATTTAGATCAATTACATGAGAAAAAGAATGATTGAATATTTTTTATACCCGGTATGGGTAGTGACATAATAATTCCAGTTCCAGTTCCATGCTACTGTTTACTTTCTTGCTAACTGCGGTAATTATTACTAACGTGTTATCATTTTATTTTAATGGTTTTAGAAATGTGAAGTGTAGTTGCTACTTTTATGAGTTCGTTGTATGGTTAAGCTCCCGCAAATGTCAAGCACTTTACCCAAATTTATTATTTTCGGTAGAACTAGAGTATGTAGTTAAATATATAAGTATACATAGGTTGGACCTTTGATTGTTATCGTTGTATTAAGAATATTATTTTCTTCTGGGAAAAGTAGAAGTTACCTATAGTAACAAATAGAGGGATATTTTGTGAAGTTTCTTTGGAATAGTACATAAAGGTGTATTTTGTTTTCTGAGTTTTTTCTCTTGGTTCTCCTGAGTATAAAAAGCATTTGTGTATAAAGGGTCTTAAGTCACTTTGCTTTACTGTGAGATTTTCAAGTAGTATTAAATATTTATTATAAGTGTATGTTAATACTAGCTACCTCCCTCAGCTTTGCACAGGCTCTCTTCTCTTGTTTTTTCTGTGTATAAAAAGCAATTGGGTATGTATAAAGGCTCTTAAGTCACACTTTTTTTCACTGTGAGATTTTAAAGTAGTCTTAAATCTTTATAACAGGTGTAGGTAATACTAGCTACCTGCCTCGGCTCTGCACAGACTCTATTTGATAAACAGTCGTATTGTGTTACTTACAAAGGGACAAACAAAATCTAAAGTTTTGCTGTATTTGTGTAGATTTATAGTTTCCTTTTTCATGTCGCTAGGATATGAGAAATACTTATTGTTACCGCCCGGTTTAATACAAGCTATCTTGCGTAAACGTTATATACATAATACCTCAACTAGGGTTTTACATTCGAGAGTATAGAGTAGTTTTTTTAACAAAATTACGTTTTAACCAATCTAGTACTCTTCGCGACTATTACATTTCGCGACACTTAATATTATCAGCATATTAAAAAAAAATACTACACTAGCTTAACAACTCTACGCAAAGCTTGGCAAACCTACGCAGAATATTTTTTTCGGTTTGACCCTAAATTTACAAAACTAAAATATAGCTCACACTCACCATACCAGCTCTCACCTTGGTATAGCTAGTGTTCACTACCAGAATAATACAATCTAAACTTGACTAAGCTATTACGAATATAGCTAACATTCACCATTCCAACTCTCACCTTGGTAAAACTAATGTTCACCACGCGAATAATTACAATTACACAACATGACTAATCCCTTCAGACCGCATTTAGAAAAATCAATTGTATTTTTAAAATCAGTTAAATTTTATAAAGAATAATAAATATAGAGATAGAATTTTGAAAAGAACTACGTTCTCCCCAAAATATTTCCCTAATTGTTGGACTACCAGAACTAACGACCAGACCAATCATGTGTGTTCCTACTTCACTATTTTCAAACCGAAAAAAAATATAACCGATTAGCTCCAAGAGTACTACAAATCATCAACGGTGTGTGATTTGCTCTTTGATAGGAAGTCTACTACCCCCTCACCAAAGCTCGTGTATGGGTGTAAGTTCCCTTCAGACCGCATTTAATGTCCTGACAAATTATGTTCCTACTCCACTATTGCCAAACCAAAAAAATATCAACTCATTACGCAATATTGCAAAATTATTTACTCCTAATGTCACTAAAAAATAAATAGTAAGTAAATTTAAGTTTACGCCAAAACCTTACGAAAAAACTATTTGAACGCAAATACAATACATAGCTAACACAAAAGTAACCTAACTTAAAATTTTAGAAAAAACTTTTGAAATTATCAATGACCACCATAAAAGTTACTATAATTCTAAATAGGTTGCATAGATTAATTTAATGTGTAATTAAGTTAGAAATAAGGCACCTATGCTGATTTAATTTATAAAACCAGGAGTCAAATCTGGAGATAACCAACCACGACAAAACTAAGCAACGTAAAATTAAGATTCCTTGACAATATCGACTCAATTAAGAGTTAAAACTACATAAATAACTTCAGAATGGTAATGTTCCAAAAAAATGGTGTTTATACAAGTAGAGAAAAAAAAAAAATTAAATGTAAAATGAATTCGCGCGCCTTAATCTACTGAACAAAAATTTGGTGAATAAAGTGTCCGCGTCAATCCTGTACGTTGTATTTCACTAAAATAATAGAATTGGATATTTAACTAAGACCTGAATACCTAATTGATACCTAACCCAAAAGGTCTTTTATTTTATTTTCCGCGGTAAAATTAACCTATAAAATATATATAAGAATGTTATCATTAAGACCTGTCATTCGGTACTTAACTTGACACATTTATCGTAAATAATATTTTTTTTTTGAGTTGTTGGATCTATTTTAAAATTTTCCGTTCGTGTCCGTGTCCGTGTCCGTGTCCGTGTCCGTGTCCGTGTCCGTGTCCGTGTCCGTGTCCGTGTCCGTGTCCGTGTCCGTGTCCGTGTCCGTGTCCGTGTCCGTGTCCGTGTCCGTGTCCGTGTCCGTGTCCGTGTCCGTGTCCGTGTCCGTGTCCGTGTCCGTGTCCGTGTCCGTGTCCGTGTCCGTGTCCGTGTCCGTGTCCGTGTCCGTGTCCGTGTCCGTGTCCGTGTCCGTGTCCGTGTCCGTGTCCGTGTCCGTGTCCGTGTCCGTGTCCGTGTCCGTGTCCGTGTCCGTGTCCGTGTCCGTGTCTCCATCTTTTGTATGTTAGTTTTTCTGAAATATTTTGAGGTTACTTAATTTTTTTTGATAGTTAAAGGTTAATTATTACTTTATTATTGTCTATTAATCTTATTAATTACTAAATATTTAAGGGTCTATAAATCAATTTTCCATGTCAGTGTCCATGTCTTTGCCTTTGCATTTAGGTTCGGATTTGGATTTGTTCTACTTGAGTCGCTGGCGCAGTATGTTAGTATTATATTGTAGTCGGTCCCGCATGTGCTTTTGCACGCGTTCATTCCACGTCCGCTATGGAAATTATCCCCGTTTTTAAGTTCGTATTGGGTAAAATTGTTGTTCGTTGTCCTGTTCTTGTTCGTGGTTGTGTCAGTATTCAGTCTCATCTTCCTTATGCTCATGATCAAGTTTGTTTTCGGATTAGTAGTTATATTAATGATTTTTTGTGTTTATGTTTGGATTAGTTTTAGTGCGCTCATATTTGAGTTCGCGTTCTGGTAAAATTATTGCTCGTTGTCCTGTTCTCGTTCGTGGTTTTGTCAGTGTTCGATCTCATCTTTGTATCTGTAGTCGTAAATCGTATTTGTTTCTTTGTTTATGCTCGTGATTAAGAATATTTTCGGATTCTAATTTATATTGATGATTTTTTTTTGTATTTATGTTTGGATTCGTTGTCTTGTTCATGTTAATAATCGTGGGATCGTCCTGGAAGAGAAGCCAAGAGGGCCACCATCACTGGACCATCCGCATCCGCATCTGCTATCCGACTACGTGCGCATCAGCAGCACCCGCTCCCTAAAGGCCACGCCGTTGCCGCCAAGACCACGCGGCCCGCCAAACTACGCCGCCGCCGAGACCACACGGCCCCGCAAAACCACGCCGTTGCCGCCGAAATCACGCGGTCCGCAAAGCCACGCCGCTGATACCACGCGGCCCCGCCAAACCACGCCGCTGCCGCCGAACCCACGTGGTCCCACTAAACCACGCCATTGCCGCCGAAACCACGCGGCCCCCCAAACCGTTGCCGCCGAAACCACGTGGCCTCCAAAACTACGCCGCCGTTGCCGCCGAAACCACGCGGTCCCGCCACACCACGTTGCCGCCGACAAAACCACGAGGCGTCCCGCTGAGGTCACGCCGACACCGCACGTCGCTTTCAAGCGCGACAGCCGCTGAGCCGCTGAGTCGCTGAACGCTGTGAGGAATAGCGACAGAAACCCGACCGCTGATTACGCTGAATCGACTACATACGCTACGACCGTAACGGTAACAGTGACGTACTTACCTACCCCCCGTTTTATTTTATTCCGCTCAATTAACTTTTATCCGAGTTATCTATATTTATGCATTCAAATTCTTTGTTTGTCCATAATTTGACTTTTTGAAATGTTGAAGTGCGTAGCCACGTTTAACATAAGGCACGAGCTTCTAAGTGAAGTCCGTGACGAGATCCGAGCTGCCAAAACCGCAACCGCGATAGCCTTTGCAGAAAGGATTTTCTTTAGGCATTTTAACAAATTAGAGGCCGCCTACACGGACCTGATTTGTAATCTCGGTGGGACCTCCAAAAATGTGCGCGGAATCGGGCGTCAGTTCAATTCAAATGCGGAGAGAGAGGTGCAGCAGTTGCTGTAGCGGATGGCGGTTGGATGTGTCGGTTCTGTTTCGGAGATAGGTCTTGATGATGGAGCTAACACACACAGATTCAATAAAAACAGCGGATTGCGGTATCGGTATTTAATCTTCTATGGTTCTTCTATAATTTTATATGGTCTGTATTATAGTAACACACGCGGTGTCGCGGTGCGTCTTCGGCAAGCGGGGCGGGGGGCGCTTCAGTGCGCGCGGTGCGTTCGTGACGGCTAGCTTGGTACAACTGTCTGTCGATGCAGCGGGCGGCTTGCAAGGCGCTGGCGGCCTTGGGTACCTTTTCATCGTAGGTGTCGATGTCGGTATGGTCATGTAGTCTTGTACATTGGGTCCCGTAGAATTATGTCAGTTATATATAACGTACGGTCGGTAGTCAGGTGTAGGGAATTTTTTTATTTATAATATAGGTATAAAGGAAAATAAGAAAATATATGCGAGCAAATTCGAGGGGCGAATTTTAGCGAACAAATAATAATAAATTAATCTTTATATACATTCGTATTCATGTTTTATTCCTATTTATATTTGTATTCACATTTATATTGTTATTCGAACTCATGTTTGCATTTATGATCGTATTTCAATTACTAGTCATATTCGTGTGTGTTTCGCAAATTGTTACGGTTGTACGTTCAAAAGGAATTGTTAAAATGTAATCCTTGTAACTTAATGTAATAAATTAAAAGCGGCACGGTATCGTTTTTTTATGCAAATTCTTATTTAATTGTCTTTTATAGCCAATGAAATAAGAATTTCTGGGGTGATTGTGACGATACCATATTTATGCCTAACATTTACGTAATTTAATGTGTTTATTCAAGATTTAGCGCGAAGATTTTCTTTAGTAAACAATTCTCAATGGACGTACTACCAATAGCAAAATTCATCTTTAAATTACAATGGCGCGTTCAAATATTCAAGTTCAGTAATTTTAAACATTAGATGATTTATGAATTCGAACTCTAGACAAAATAAAGTTGCGTAAAATTTTGAACCTGTGGCGCGAGAATGAATGGTTTAAAGCTAACTATGATTGGGTGTTTGTTTGGAACTAAAGTGATTAGAGAGAATGTTTTAAAGCAAGCGTTGATTGGTTTGTTCGAACCTACTGTGATTGGTGGTAATTTTAAGAGCGCTGATTGGGAGTTTTATAATGTTGAATATAACCGCGAAAGTTTAAGAAGTACTTAGAACTTTTATAATATTAATAACGCCCGCGAGACTAACCTAAGTCAGTCGTTTGACAACCATTAGGGTAGCCTCGTACAATAAAAATTCTAACAATTATAAAAGGTAGTTGTCTTGAATTTCAAGTTTTTCGTATAATGGTATGTCGTGTTAGTTTATTTAAAATTACCCGGGGTTTGTTGGAACTTTATGAACATTTAGAACATAATATTAATATTCTATTGGGATTCTATTAATTTAGGATAATAAGGCTTTTTTATCTAGACCGTTAATATTAATCCAGGACTCTGTAATAGTACCCCAACCGACATGACTAGTTTTATACTTAAAAGATATTCTTTTTTCTTAAAGTAAATTAAGGCCGGAAATCCGTCCGAAATAAAAAACAGGATGGGGGTGTTTGAAATGTGGGGTGAGAACGTTGTAAGAGAGGGGTTAGTGGTGATAAAAGTGCGTGGTCCCATACAAACATTCAATCGCTGTCGGTTAAATTGTCGAAACGCTGCCCGAGGAGAAAACCATAGTCTACACTTGTGTGTTAATAGAAGCTACCCAGGAACCACGAGGGGTTAAACTACAGCTAGATTGTGCCACCATTACTGGTTAGTAAATACTTTAATATTACAAATTATTATATTGTATGTGCGTTGTAAAATTCTTTAGGTTGTGTTTTAAAAATATCTAAATTAATGTTAAGGCATCGTAATGACGAGTTCGCCTTTTTTGCCGGTTAGAAATTTATGGTAGAAAGAAATGTCAATCACCTCAGTAGAAAGGAATATATCGACGGACCTTGTTTCTAGGACAATTTCAGCTAGATATAGAAGATAAGTCTTCTATAAAAATTGAAGTGGGAACTATAATTATACCAGCTATAATAATTATATAGCCCACTAAAGAACTAGGTCTGTCAAGAGATACAGTAATTACTATGTGTAATCCATGTCCATCCTTAGCGGCGTTAGTAGGGTTTTACTATTTTGGCTGGTTAGCTAGTGTAGGTGAGCGCTGATATGCATCGTAAGGGGGAGCCCCTTAAACCTACTTTCAGATCACACGTCCTGAACGCTTAGCTACCTGGTTCCCACTTTACAAAACGAATAAATCTAGCATTTGTATGGATTTAACTTTCAAATGTGGAAGTAGCGAAAATTAGGGTTCCTTTGCGTAGGGATGACAGAAAAATCATATAAATCTTTAGTACCTGTGTCCTTTAGTTCTGATATTCAAGTATTTGATTTGTTTAGGAGTTTTTGTACAGACTTTAGAAATGGTAAAAATTCAAAGTAGACATTATTTATGATCGTAGATTTAACTATATTTATTTCTTGATTATTTTCCTTTACGCTTAGTCGTATACTATTGTTTGCTATATTACTTTGACGTACTTTTTCTCCTAAGTTGTATGCTCCTTTTCGCGCTTTCCTACCACACTTGCAATTTCTATCTTCATGGAAGACTGCGAAAGGGCACCTGGTACCCAAAAGGGAGATAGATCAGATCCGTCGAATCCAAGCGCTATTACCTCTTTCCTCTCCAAGGTGATAGAGCGTGTGATAAACACACAGCTTTTAAAATTTCTAGAAAAATACTACCTGGTCAGCGCCCGTCAATTTTCTTCAGTGACTAACACACCAAAGGGCACTAGCCATTGAGAGTCAGGGGGACGCATTGACATGTAGCCTTGAATCCTAGCAAAGGCGTTCGATCTGGCACCGGGGTCTGCTTGAGGGTTTGCGCACATTGGTGGTTAGCTTTTTGTCCGGCAGTCGCATACAAGCAGTAGTTGCTATAATAGCAAAGGCATTAATGCTGGTATCCCGCAAGCTCTAAGCTGTCTCTTACGCAGCTTTTACTTTATATCAATGACATGTTGTCCAACAACAACATACATTGCTATGCAGATTGTAGAACAAGAACGCTTATTATCCGGGCCGTACCAGCATTCCTCGCTTTGTTGTGGAGGACAAGCCCGGGGAACTTGTGTCTAAAATCAAGATCACTCTGTCCATGGTCTCTGACTGGGGACGGGAAAACTTAGTTCGTTTCAACCCTACGACGATACAAGTCCACTGCTAAGAAGGTTTTTATTCACTAAGGTCCCAAAATTCCAGAACTCACCCCTTACTATTTCATTCTAAGAAGTTGATAATCATACAGTCATAAAGAGGATATAAGGATATAAAAATAAGAGGAGGATAAGAGGCGTCCCACAAAGAAGTGTATTAGGACCATTATTATATTTACTATATATAAACGATTTACCCAGTGCAGTTAATTCTCCAATGGTTTTGTTTGCTGATGACAGCACGATCATTGTAAAAAACGAAAATGATATGAATTATCAAAACAATATTAATGAAGCACTGGCTAAGGCAGTTAAGTGGCTTGAAAAAAATAATTTGATCATTAATCTTACTAAGACAAAAGTTACGCATTTTATCAACCAACAAAAAATTAAAGATATTGAACTAGAAAGTGTAAACACAACTTAATTTCTAGGGCTCCTAATCGATAGTCAGTTAGCGTGGAAACCTCAAATTGAAGAAATATGTAAGAAGCTTAGTAAATATGCCTCTGCACTTTATAATTTGTCAAAAAAAGTTAACCTCGATGCAGTTCTAATGTCTTATCACGGCTCTGTAAGATCATTACTCAGATATGGAGTTATATTTTGGGGTAATTCTACCGAAAAGGAATCAGTTTTCAAAGCCCAGAAGCGATGTGTTCGAGCAATGTTTGGTATAAAAACTCAAGATAGTTGCAAACCTGCATTTAAAAACTGAAAATATTGACATTACCAGCTTCGTATATTTTGGAAATATGTATTTTTTTTAATTGCAATCCATCTCTTTTTGTAAAATGGACAACAGGACGAATCCATACGAAAGATCCATACGTTAAAAAAAATGCGAAACTGCACTCATGAGTAAAAGTATTTATGGAATGGCTCCACTTGCTTACACTAAAATACCGAATAAAATTAAGGATCTACCATTACAGTTGTTTAAAAAAAGATTAGTGTCAATTCTTACAGAAAAAGGTTACTACACAATAAACGACTTTATGAGTGATTCTTTAATATAATTAGTATTGTATCTTTTAATATTAATTTTTTTAGTACGGTGTATTTCAGTGCATGCTTAAATATTTCAACGGCAAAACATAGAGAACACAAAATCTGTTATAAAAACCTGTATTATCTAACCTATGTTTAACAAATAACTATTTGTATTTGTAAAGATTTATGCGATCGGTCCGGCGATAGGATCTTAGCTTACTCTGTGCGCGTCCGCGCCAGTCAGTCAGTCACATATAATATTTGGTTGAAAGGGCGCGGCTGTTGTTTTTCGATCTAATTTAATATTTTATAGTTTTAGTGAATTATAGACAGTGACACAATCAATACCAAACACTCATATTCAGAAACACACCACACCCCTTTTACACAGAAAAAAGTTATAAAAACATCTGACGCCAAAATTGGGTAAGTCCTTGTAATTTTCCTTAGGGCATACGTACGACATAGTTTTAGTAATGAACAGATTTTATTGATTTTAATTTATGTTTGTTTTTGTTTTGACATTTTTAAATCTTTGAATATTAATTCTATTTTGAATTTAATTTTTATTCGATGGCGTTTTATCTTAGAATATATCTAAACCTTTTTATTTTTCTTTTGTTATTTTAATATTTATACTTGACGATCTTTTTATGAATTGATTATGTATTATTTTAATGACATAATGTAATTTTAAATGAGAAATAAATGACCTACCTACCTTCCAAAAATGAAAAGGTTATGACTGGAAAAAAAATACAAATATTTATTTTATGTTGCTAATTGTTCAAAATCCTACTATCAGTTTTCATTAGACGTACCCTGAAACTTATTACAATAATTTAAATAATGCAATTGTATGTTTTTGAACCAAACGCACGATACAGTGCTGAGTGCTGCACTCTCACTGCACTACTCTGTTCTATTACCATAAATTTAATTTATTAATAAAGCTTTATTTATTTTTAAATGCGCATAGTTACCTTATCTTGCTGTAAATTTAACAACACGTGATATATTCCGAGCATCGCCTTCACAAAGCAAAGAACCATCTCAATAATAATCTAAAAAAAATACATTTAGTTAGTCTCATAATGTTAGGTTTGCAAATACGAGTATTAAATGTATTTCTTACAACTTGATACCTTACCAGTGGGTTTAGAGTTGAAATCATATTTATCTGACATTGTGCTACTAATTCATAAGTTTTCCTGCAGTGACTGAGGGAATGCAGCAATCTTTTGTCTTCTATTAAAGATATTCGATTAATATTAGCTGTCTTTATATAATTGAGAGATTTATACAACATCTCTAATTTGTTCCTTATTAAATTAATAACAACAAAAACCCATAAGAAGTTCAATCGGACAGAAGATATAAAGATCCACTTCACGATCCGCGACACGATACTGTTGTCGTGCAGAGTGAAGAAGATGGACACGTCTGTCGCAACAAAGAATACCAACAAGGATATATTTTGAAATATTTTCAAAACACTACACTTATATTTTAAAACATTATCTAATATCAATAAGTAGGAATACAGAAATTCTAGATTTTTTATGTTGTTTAAATTAGTGAACACGTAAGCTGCTATTCCGCTTGATAACATCAGTAAGTTGTTGCCGTACTGGTTGTAATCTACGAAGCTGTGCCAGGTCGCGCCGACTGCGGCCACCACGCCCACCGGCCACGCCAAGCTATACACTAAGTACAGGTATCTTATAACCTTTGATTTATTTTTGAAGTAAAGACCTCTATTTAATCCACAGAGACACAGAATAAAAACAAAGATTCCAAGACTAAACCAAGCAGTATTTTTATTTATTTTAATTTTTTTAATCATTTTAAATAACCCTTTAATGTCCACAAGCTCTCACAATAACTATACCTATTTAGTGACGCCGTTAAAGGTCCTGTACAATTTGTGTAGCCATTACAACATTACAACATTCTTTCATCAGTCAATGTAATCCAAAGCACTCAAATAATTAAATTGAACACGCTTGAACAATATCTGTATAAGGAGGTTATTTATCTATTTCGTAAGCTTTGTTTGTTGACTTTCGATTAAGTACTTTAAAATTATGTTACCTACATACCTTACTTAGGTATTATGCTACTTTACTTATGTCGAAGAAACGAAAAATCAAAATCACTTTGTGTGCCAATTGTGTAGAGAACGTTGGATGTTTTTTTCTGTAACATGTAAGTTTTGATTTTATTTGTAAGTTTTTATGAATATTCTAAAACTGAAAAAACGCGAGTTAAATTTTGAATGTAAAAAAATCACGTTAAAAGTATATTACTAGTATGATTGGTTGCTAGCTTTGATTATAAACCTGAATCATAGGTTGCTACTGGTACTGGCTATCCGGACCTTTTTTCAAAAACGTCATTTAGTGAGAATATTTTAGATTTTTAACAAATATAATCGTCAACACGTCTTTTTAATACATTTTAATGTTGGTCTTATTGGTGCTTTTTAACATGTAAAACGCCACAGTGCGAGAGCGAGGAAAAAAAACGGGTTGCACTACAGGAGTACCGGCTGAAGTGAAAACATACTAGCTATTTACTTCTCATCACTTCGTATACATATTAATTTATCATAAATAATAATGTTTGTTTATTTACTTTTTTGACGTAGTATATTTGACATCTCAATCTGTCATTGAATTAAAATCCCATATCCAACCTCACTGTACTACTTATAATCGCCATATACTAAAAATAAAAATTAACCTAATAAAGGTCACGTGTCCTGACGCGAGTTACGTCTTACGAATTTTCTATCAGGTCACGTGACCTGACGCGAGTTTTATGCACAACGCTGCTAAAGAAGTTTTCACTTTTTTTTGTTTTAAACCCGTCTATAGTAATATACTATAGCAACTAGCGCCTATTTTGGGCCAATTCTGCCAGTTTCAAGTTCTAAAAGAAACATGGATATATTCTGCTTGCTAGGGTTCTGATGAACCAATAGCCCTAGAAAGAAAAAGCCATCTAAACACTCGGAATAAGACTAAGCTAAAAGATAACATAAACCAAATACGTGTAGCGCGGACGACGCGGCGCCGCGCCAGTAAGTAGGTCAACTTCAATACAAAACTCAGATCACAGAATTTTAACGCAAAAATCGGTTAGAGTTGTCGATGACACATGTTATTTACCACTAAGATTTTTAGGATATTAACATTATAGGTAGAGTAGTACTCGCTTAGGCACTGTTTGTATGTATTCACTGACTCAATATCACACCAATGTCGGGCAGCCGTCTGCACATCCGCACTCGATCGCTGCCATTAACTGACTGACTACCCACGTCCGTGTGCTCGAGACAGCACTATAGCTTGAATACACAACATACCTTCATTGTGAACGGACGTGTTTATAATATAATTAAACAAATAATCATTCGGTAAATCGTGATCGTTTTTACCTTACGCGGCAGTTACGTAAACTAGGTTATTTTTTTACGTTCGACGTCACTAGTTAAAATGAACACTTAGTGCTTAAACTTGATAAGTAAATTAATAAAATGGATGCCAGTCCCTTCAATTGAAGTGGCAGGACCCATCGCACCCCACCATCTACGCCTGCACCTGTTCCCGCCTCTCGGTCCGACGAACCTGATCAAGAGTAAAACGTCCAGGAAGTGATTGCAACCCTGGAAATCCAGAACTGGATGACATCAATTGAACAGAGCCTCAATAAAGTGTACTCTATCGCATCAGAGGGCAAGCTGAACTCTGACCAAAATTCACGAATCAATACGTTATGCCGTAAAGTGGGTGTTCGCTAAAATTCGCCCCTCGAATTTGCTCGCATATATTTTCTTATTATAAATAAATAAATTCCCTATACCCGACTACCGACCGTACGTTATTTATAACTGACATAATTCTACGGGACCCAATGTACAAGACTACGTGACCATACCGACACCGACACCTACGATGGAAAGGTACCCAAGGCCGCCAGCGCCTTGCAAGCCGCCCGCTGCATCGACAGACTGTTGTACCAAGCTAGCCGTCACGAACGCACCGCGCGCACTGAAGCGCCCCCCGCCCCGCTTGCCCAAGACGCACCGCGACACCGCGTGTGTTATTATAATACAGACCATATAAAATTATAGAAGAACCATAGAAGATTAAATACCGATACCGCAATCCGCTGTTTTTATTGAATCTGTGTGTGTTAGCTCCATTATCAAGACCCATCTCCGAAACAGAACCGACACATCTAACCGCCATCCGCTACAGCAACCGCTGCACCTCTCTCTCCGCATTTGAATTGAACTGACGCCCGATTCCGCGCACATTTCTGGAGGTCCCACCGAGATCGTGGGATCGTCCTGGAAGAGAAGCCAAGAGGGCCACCATCACTGGACCATCCGTATCTGCATCCGCATCTGCTATCCGACTACGTCCGCATCAGCAGCACCCGCTCCCTAAAGGCCACGCCGTTGCCGCCAAGACCACGCGGCCCGCCAAACTACGCCGCTGCCGCCGAACCCACGTGGTCCCACTAAACCACGCCATTGCCGCCGAAACCACGCCGTTACCGCCGAAACCACGCGGCCCCCCAAACCGTTGCCACCGAAACCACGCGGCCCCCAAAACTACGCCGCCGTTGCCGCCGAAACCACACGGTCCCGCCAAACCACGTTGCCGCCGATAAAACCACGAGGCGTCCCGCTAAGGTCACGCCGACACCGCACGTCGCTTTCAAGCGCGACAGCCGCTGAGCCGCTGAATCGCTGAACGCTGTGAGGCATAGCGACAGAAACCCGACCGCTGATTACGCTGAATCGACTAACTGGACGCTACGACCGTAACGGTAACATTGACGTACTTACCTACCCCCCGTTTTATTTTATTCCGCTCAAATAACCTTTATCCGAGTTATCTATATTTATTCATTCATATTATTTGTTTGTCCATAATTTGACTTTTAAAATGTTGAAGTGCGTAGCCACGTTTAACATAAGGCACGATCTTCTAAGTGAAGTCCGTGACGAGATCCGAGCCGCCAAAACCGCAACCGCGATTGCCTTTGCGGAAAGGATTTTCTTTAGGCATTTTACCAAATTAGAGGCCGCCTACACGGACCTGATTTGTAATCTCGGGGATACCGACCTCGGCATCTACCGTACCCGGTTTTCAAACATGCATAGTTTCATGTTAGATATGGAGATAAGGAATGCGATGCATTCAAATGAAGTTGTCCTGAAACCCACCGACCAAATTACGGTTTCCGTCGAACCTGTCCGTCCTACCGACCCATCTCCGCTATCGCCGACCCAGACTCCTCCTCCGCGAGACCACGAGCATATCGCGCATATAGCACCACCGATGTCCGACGATAAACCGAAGACAACCGATCCCGTCAGTCTTACTGAACCCGTATCCGATCGTCCGTCTGTCACGCGATCCGCCCGTCAGTCCGATGGTCCGTCCGTCACGCCGATCCGTCACCCGTCAGATTTGTACCGCCCGTCAGCAGCACGAATGCAGCCAAAGCGCGGTTGCAACTTTTGCAAATCAACGTTGCACACATTACGTGGGTGCAACCAGTACTCCGATTTAAATCCCGCTCGACACCCCGATCTAGTCCGACAAGCCGCACCGAGCTGTACTTACACAGCATACCGAACGGTTCCGTCCGCAGTACGCTCGCAACACACAAGCTGTTGCAACCATTGCAACTCCGCGTTGCACATGTCCCCCGGCTCCAAGCAATTAGCTATGACTATGAGTACCACGCAACGCCCCTCATGGGCTCCGATAGCCGAAATTTATAGATGGTGTTCTTCAAAACACCCCATTCGCCAAACTCACCGCAGTTTAATTATATCGCAGTACCCGTCTGCGTGGAGGTCCCACACCAAAAATAGGTCCGATCCGCGAGCTAGCACTCATCACCACATACATCACCGCGTACATCACAGCGTACGTCACCGCGTACGTCACCGCGCACGTCACCGCGCACGTTACCGCGTGAAGGACGTGTCACATTCGCGCCTCAGCCCATCGACCGTGATAGGGAGAGGACCCGTCACCGCAGACGGAACCGCGTACGTACTTAGATTTATTCACAACGTCAAATCAAAACATGAACACCGTGTTCGTTTAAAATACCTAACCGTGGATGAAACACGCGCCACTAAACAATTTTTTGTTAAATTTGTACAATCTACCGCCTTTGTTTCCGAGATACCACTTGTACAAAAGGGTAAAGCCGTCCGCACATCGTTACAAAAACTCGATTTATTTATCGATACCGATAACATTATCCGCGTAGGAGGTCGCCTCAAACAATCACTGTTGTCTTATGATATCCGACACCCGATGCTTTTACCTAAGGAGCACCGGTTTACATACCTACTCATCGAACACTATCACAGACAACACTGTCATGTCGCACCTAATGCTTTAATTGCTGTCCTAAGACAGGAATTTTGGATCACTTCTATACGACGTCAAGTGTCTAGAGTATTGCATCGTTGTGTCACATGCCACCGCTTTAGTGCTATTTCCCAGCCACCGCTAATGAGCGATTTGCCTACTGATCGCGTGCAAGTATCACGTGTCTTTGCTGGTACCGCGACCGACTTTGCAGGTCCTTACCTTGTAAAGTCAAGCTTACTCCGCTCCGCTCGCTCCGTAAAGGCATATTTATGTGTTTTTGTTTGTCTTGCCACTAAGGCAGTACATTTAGAGGCCGTCGCAAGCCTATCCGTAGACGCCTTTATTGCCGCTTTCACCCGCATTGTAAGTCGCTGTGGACTACCCGCTTTAATGCGTTCCGATCGAGGAACTAATTTTGTCGCCGCTAATAAATATTTAACCGAAGTTAATAAGTTCTTACTGGACAATGAAGCCGTGCTTTATGACGAGTCCAGTGGAAGTTTAATCCGCCTGAGCCGCACTGGTCTGATACGAAAACCTCTGCTTGTCCCGTTATCAAAGACTTCAGCAAATAACTCAAGCCTGCTGGCACCGATGGCTAATCCCGAAAAACAACCGCTTCACCCCGCGCCGCTCAATCACCGCTCCATTTACATTTTTTGTTTTATTTAATTTAGGTATAAGTCACAATTTAGTTTTGATTAAGTTTTTCATTTTCGTTATCTTTTATGAAGTTATGTAGTTGTAAGCCGCGTTTTTTAACCGCTCGTATGCATTACTCATGTCTCTCCGTCTTTATAAATAATATTTAAAATCTATTATTATTTTTTACTGTCTAATATAAGTTTTTATTATTTTTTTGTTTAATATTTGATGCATATAAACATCAAACTATCTAGTTATACTTCGCGTTCTCAACCGCCTGCATAAACCGTTAATTAACATGTGAAACCCCCGACTTTGCCGCTTTGATATAAAATCTTATTTAATTAAATTAAAACCTTCCGATTAAGTTTTTACTTCATTTTTTGATTTGATTTATAACATCAATCAACCGTACCGATTACGTACTCAAATCCGTAAACAAAATTGTGAACTAATTGTACATACATATTACTTTACCGACATAAAAACAAACACCCGTCTAACTAACAACTATATGTAGTTATACGGTAACCGTTTCTCACACAAGGACCAGTTTACTTGGTTGTTCTATATGTATTCGAAATTTGTTTCCGAAACAAACCTTTGAAAATAATACCTACTAAACTAAACACTAACGTGTTATCTATGCCATCCGTCGACCGATAATTTTATATTATAAGTTTGATTATCCGTTTTCGAACATTTTTATTTTTTCCTACCTGTAGGATACCTACTTACAATTTGCTTCCGTACGCACCGCGCGCCGTCGAAGTTACCCGTAGCACACGAAGTTGTTATCCCGTGTTCAAGCTACAGAATTAGCTTAGGTTATTTTAATAAACCTTTTCTATTTTATTTATTATTCGTTACGTATAGTAGGTAATCCGCCGATAGTTCATATTTAATTTAAGCCGCCGTCGATTTCGTACTAACTATAAGTTTTATTTAAGTAAACATTGCACTTGACAATGTACCAGCCGTGGGGTAAACATATAGTGCAATTTAAAGCACATACCGCTCCTTCGATAAGAGTTTCTTATCACCGCGACCTTTGTTGAGATGCTAGCCGCCTCTTCAACTGCATATCCGGGTTGTGCCGATGTCTGTTCTTGGAGGTCAGACATGTCTTGCTCTGTTTGATAAACCCTTTGTGTTTGGTTTATCAACGTTTATATAAAATAAAGGCGTCTAAACAAGGCTACCGCTTCAACATTTGTAAACAATTTTTTTGTGTGTATTTAATTGACCCTCCGAAGGATCCACTGTTTATTCCCGATCAAACCATAGTTTTGATCCCTTTCCGGCCGCCGCGAGTTATGTTCGCTAAAATTCGCCCCTCGAATTTGCTCGCATATATTTTCTTATTATAAATAAATAAATTCCCTATACCCGACTACCGACCGTACGTTATTTATAACTGACATAATTCTACGGGACCCAATGTACAAGACTACGTGACCATACCGACACCGACACCTACGATGGAAAGGTACCCAAGGCCGCCAGCGCCTTGCAAGCCGCCCGCTGCATCGACAGACTGTTGTACCAAGCTAGCCGTCACGAACGCACCGCGCGCACTGAAGCGCCCCCCGCCCCGCTTGCCCAAGACGCACCGCGACACCGCGTGTGTTATTATAATACAGACCATATAAAATTATAGAAGAACCATAGAAGATTAAATACCGATACCGCAATCCGCTGTTTTTATTGAATCTGTGTGTGTTAGCTCCATTATCAAGACCCATCTCCGAAACAGAACCGACACATCTAACCGCCATCCGCTACAGCAACCGCTGCACCTCTCTCTCCGCATTTGAATTGAACTGACGCCCGATTCCGCGCACAGTGGGTCATGGAACCTCACAAATGGCAGTGCAAAACCAGTCCCTCAAACTGAAAACCGCTCAAGCCCACTCTAATATACAGACCCTCACGCATAAACTTAGAGACCAAACTGACATATCTCAGCAGCTACAAGACCTTAAGCTCAGTGTTGTGGAGTCAGCAAAACCAGCTTCGGGATTTTCCTTTGCCGACATGTTTAAAAAAGGTGCCAAAAATTTTATTCAACCTACAAATTTAAACTCTGTAGCAATTTACCCAAACGATAAATTAAAGTCCAGCGAAGAGACTAACTTGGTCCAAAAAGTTATCAGCCCTGAACAGATGAAATTGCACGTTTAAGGCCTGCGCAAGATAAGAAACGGCGGCGTCATAATTAGCACAGACACCAAAGACGAGAGCTCGAGAAACTGAAAAAATCACTTGAAATAAATAATTCTTCTCGGAAGCCTAGAATCGTAATGATCGGAGTGCCCACATCTTTGCAAGAAAAGGAAGTTTTTACTTGCTTGTACCACCAAAATGTAGCAGACAACCACCAGTGCCTAAACTTGGAATCATTCTTGGCTTCGATCAATTTAAGTCATAGATCGGGTAAAAGGAACGCTGAGACCTGTAACTACATAATAGAAGTTCCAGCAGCTATCCGCAAAGCACTCATTACGAAGGAGTGAGTATTTATCAACTGGTCATCCTGTCCTGTGAGAGACTTTTGGTCACACGATGTTACAAATGTCAACAGTATGATCATGTGGCCAAGTCATGTCGGGAGTCAATCCACACCTGCGGCTACTGCGGTGATCAAGGTCACTCAATTAAAGACTGCCCTAAGAAAGATGAGGATCACAAATGCGCTACCTGTTTGTGTTCCAAAAAATCGAGCAACCATAACACAGGAGCTCCTGACTGCCCAGCAAAAATAATTTTAAATTGATTGAAAATTGGTATATAAACTCTATTGATTATGAGGGCGCGAAAATAGGTATAAACCCGTCCTTTTTTTCTGCCTGTTAATTTTTTATTTTGCCTTAATTAATGACTTAGATAACTTCTCTGTATCGGAATCTAAGGTATGTGAAGTTGAAAATTGCAAACAATATCTTTCCTCTTACAGTAATCCACTAACTATATTAACACAAAATATACGAAGTATTTATAAAAATTTTGAAGATTTCTTAATTTTCCAACAAAGACTGAGCATAAGTTGCTATATTTTTGTCTTAACAGAATGCTGGCTCAACAAACAATGCAACAAAAATTCATGCTAGACAGGGCCTAAATGTCTCAGTCGAGGAGCCGAATATACAGGACTGTAACCGATTGTTAATTAAAATTGGATCAGATTTCGCAATATTAGCTTTGTATAGACCCTCCTTTTTTAGATATGTACACAATTTTTGGAGTTTACTCCTTAAGAATCGATTTGCATATATAAGGAGCCCGGTATGAGAAAAATGTGAGGAGTAAAATCTATCGATGAATGACCTCGTTACGTTTTTGGTGCGCATCCTATGTCGCGCAACTTTCTAATTTGGTTGTGAGTGTAGGGTATAGGGACATGTGCATAGGGTATACTGCAAAGCGACTATACCTATATGTTATTGGGTTTGTTTATTTCTATCAGTGTCGACATTTTTATATTGCTGTTTTTATTATAAATATCAATAATTAATATTGTTATTGTGAAGTTTTAATCGTTATCATTGTGTTCCGCTAAAGTGAACTGAAGGTATTTTCAAATAACTATGGCAGAAAGAGGTGTAGATGATATTGCCGGAACATCTAAAAAACACGTGGCTGCAAGGTACGTTGCAATTCATGTATTATATGTATGAGCGTGTGCAATTTGTATTTATTAAATATTTTAATAATTATCGAGCGCATCCACATAAAATAGAAAATTTCTAACCTAACCAAAAATTAATTTTTTTGTCGATGTCTATAAATTCTTCCACGTTATTATGATTTATTTTATAAATAATTTTTGAATATTAACAATTGTAGTCAATAATTCGATAATATTATCAGAAAAATCGACAATATTTTTTCATTATAATAATGTTTTTATAAAATTTTCTTTTGAAAGGTTATTTTTTAGCTTATTTAAATAATTTTCATGTACTATTTATTATTGTACGTAAAAGATTTAGTGACAGAATTATCTTTTTATAACCATTTTTGTTAATTATTGAGATAATATTATATTTTAAATAAAAAATTAATTATAATAATTTTAAAAAAATGTTTATGAAAACCTTTTTTTATCAATTTTCTTTTTAAAGTTAATTAAAAAATTTATAATTATGCATTTATAAATTTTCTAATTTTTTTTTATATTTTTTTACTAGGAAAAAATCTAAACCTCCAAAAACTCCAGCCGAGAGACAGCGAGCTTACCGATTTAAAAAAAATTAATGAAGGAAGCCCAAAATATTCTGGCAATCAACCAACCCTCAGGGTCCGTCGCACCCGTGCACATCTGAAATTGACTATTGTAAAAAGTTTAATGTAAAATATTTCGTCGATTAGTTATAATAAATGTATATGAAATGAATAAATATATATTTATATATGTATAGTAAACTCCAGTCGTGCGTCGGAGCTGACACACACAATTTTTAACTCTCTAAATGACACCTTACAGAACTTATCACCATTTAAAAACGTAATTCTAATGGGAGATATTAACATTAATATTCTTCAAGAAAAGGCCGATTCAGCTGTTCAGGATTACCTCATCCTATGCTCCTTCATGGTTTGCTACCAGCTCATATATTACCTACTCATGAAAGAGGTTCCTGTTTAAACCATATCATGCTTAAATCATGTTTTCCTTCACTTGCAATAATTACTAACTCGACAATAACCGATCATGACGCTGCTCTACTTACTTTAAATTGCAAATTACCTGAACCAGACAATGCCGGTTCAGTGTCTAAATTAAATATAAATAAACTCAGTGAACATTTACGTAACATCGACTTTGCTCCAGTTTATAAATCTGCTGACCCACAGTTTGGTATGTCGTACCTAATAGAAAATGTTCAATGTGCAATTCAGGCAGACACAATCCAATAGGTTTAAAATAATTTTAAAAATTATAATATAAAGCCATGGATCACTCCAGGTCTTATTCGTTGTATAAGACACAGAGATAAACTACATATCAAGGCTAAATGTAACCCAAATAATTTAGTACTACAATTATCGTACAAAAGATATTAAAATTTTTGTAATAACCTAATTGAAAAAGTTAAAAATAGCTACGATAAAATTTTACTAGAAAAAGATGGAACAAGTAATAAATAGATCTGGAAATATATAAAAAAAACCACATATACATCGAAACAAAACGAGTCATCCTTAGGTTTATTACAAGCGCATCCATCCCAATTAACACCCGCTAAGATGGCAAATAATTTATTTGTTAATGTCGGTAAGAATCTGGCCACCCCTGACGGATATATTTCAAAGATGCCTAACTTTAGGACTTTTCCTAAGTGTCTTAAATGAGCTGTTGTTGTCCCTGTGTATAAATCTGGCTGTAAAGATCAAGTTACAAATTATAGGCCGATTTCCTTACTGTCGTCTATGCCTAAAATGTTATAAAAAATTATAAACAATAGAATTGTCAAATATTTAGAGGAAAAGTCTATTTTGTCTTAAACACAATATGAATTTGGACCCAAAATATCCACTGCCGATGCCGTACATCATCTGACTAGCACAAGAATTGGATAAAGGTAACCATACAATAGGAATCTTCCTGGACCTTACGAATGCTTTTGACACAGTTTCCATCCCTATCCTGTTGCGAAAATTTGATAAGATAGGAATACGGGGCAGCCAGTTAAAACTCTTTACTAGCTATCTAGAAGAACGGACCAAGTGCGTAAGGATAGGCAGTGTTCTCAGCGCTGAACAGGATAACACCTCCTCCGGTATTCCACAAGAAAGTATTTTAGAGCCAACTTTGTTTTTGATTCACATAAATGACCTCTGTAGTCTACAGCTAGATCAAGGTATAATTATATCTTACGCTGACGAAACAGGCCTTTTTTTCTCAGCTAACTCAGAAAAATAAGTCTACACGGAGAAAAAAATATTGTTCGAATTAAAATACGTTAAAACTAAATTTTATTAATTTCAAAATTTTTTTTTTGGAAATTACAAAACAATATAAATTTAAGTACATTTTATTAATTCCATAAAATAATAACAACAAAATAATTTTATTTATTTCCGTAATTAATAATTTGTACTTCGGATTACAGAATTTTACAAATCCTATAAAACTTTCCTCGAATTTATGAGTAAGGTAATTAATATCAACATATAAGGCTTACTAAAGATTACAAAAGTTTTATTAAAGTGGGCAGATAAAACACTACTTGTCATTACAATGAAGGCTAATTAACGTTTTCAAACACCTTTCTAAGAATTAGTAATAACAAACATCATATTGTACTGCTACGAATTAAGGTTGACGTCACGCGTCTTACATCGTGCTATCGAAGTTTTTTCGATAGTTCGCATATATACCGACGTACGGAAATGCAAGTAAAGTATGACAAGGCGTTCTTCAGGTATAGCTCCTCCCCTGGCAGGGATTCCCCTGTACCGCCGCTCCACAAATAGTTAGCCGGAGCTGAACAGATTTGAAGCACTATCTACCGAAGCCCTTCCTTCATCAACCAGGTACACTCATCTGGACCAACTAGTATCGGTGTAATTAAACACTGATTTTATTTGCATTCCATTAAATTTTACTTGTTTTTCGTAGACAACACTGTTATTCCACCAAGACTAGTTTTATTCCTGTTAGTAAATACAATAAGTAAAACTCCTTGGTAACCATCAGTGTAATTTACTTGTCCTCGGAATTACTAATATTTTAGCGGTTATTAGTATTATTTACTTGTAGCTTCTACAGTTTTTTTTTCTCCGTGTGCTACCTTGCACAACACGGGTTCAATGTAGCTAACAAGTGGCTTCAGCATAATTTACTAACACTAAATCCAGTGAAGACGAATTATATTAGGTTTTCAATGCGCAAACATTACGTCTGAGTATTTAACACCACTTAACTCCACATTGCATGCTCACTATTGTAAAAACTCCCAATATTAACAATTGTGGGTGTCCAGTTATCAAAATCAGAAATAAAATAAAATATTTAGGTATTTAACTAGATGAAAATCTATCCTGTAAACATCATATCGTTGCTTTTTGTAACAGAATTCGTTAGTCAACTTTTGCTTTTAAAAACTGCGACAGATTGCTTTGCTTTGCTCTATGTCAATCAATAACAACTTACTGCATAACATCGTGGGGTGGAGCGGGTAAAACTTTATTACCGTCAATCGAAAGAGTTCAGAAAGCTATTCTCAAGGTGTCTACTTTTCGCCCTTTACTCTTTCCTACTAACCTACTGTATGAATCATGTAATGTACTAACAGTCCGGCAATTATTCATAATGAGCATAGTACTAAAACAGCACGCATCCCGCTTTACAGCACAGAAATGACTAATAAAAGACGAAAAGATATAGTTTGCCCTCAAAAAATAGCCATCAAACATACTTTTACAACCAATTTTTTTATATTCCTAGGACCTTTGCTCTAGCTTTCTTTTAATAATAGATTAAATTTCCTGACAGACATCTATCGTCTTAACTACAATAGCTGTAAAAAAGCCCTTCAGGAAGCCCTTCAAAGCATGTCCTACGAAGATACAGAGAAGTTATTGATTGTGGCAGAGTAAAAACTATTATAGTAAGTTGGTACTTTTAATTTATTTGTTTTAACTTTAGTACTGTTTCCATAGTATTTTCGTTTAAGTATAAATATGTAAAAGTTCGCATCACAGTGATTATATAAACATATTGTATCCTAGCTATTCTCGCCTGAAACACAGGAAAACCTAGTTCAGGCACGCGTCTTATCCATATCTATGTAAAAAATTGTTCAATTAGAACAATTTTGTAAATTGATTTAATGAATAAATTATTATGATTCAATTAGACAAACACTACATCTCTTCCTTGGTACAATTTGTTTATTTCAATCAACCTGATCAATGGATCATAAACTTAGTTTAATTAATTTGTTCACCCGCACATGCATCATGACCGTTCTTGAGCCTATTTGCCTTCGACTTTCTTTAAATGAAGTTCCGTCATTCCGTCTGAGTATTTAGCCTGTTTTTTCATTCCTGACAACTATATCTCCACCTTCTTCCCCTTTCCTTCTTCTCTCCATCTTTATTCAAATAAATTACATCATTATGTAGTAAACAATTATGTCTCGTTATGTCAGCAAATTCTTTGCTGTATGGCCCTGGCACTGTTTTACAGTTATGCAGTCTGCCGTCATGTTTAATGTTTATATTCAGGTGATTGATAATACTTAAGCTACCTTCGCTGCACAACTTGCAAAGTTTTTTAATTGTACCTAGTTTTGTCTTATTTTAGGTTACCAATTTGATGCTATCCAGCAGACCACCGTTGGATGAACCATTTTAACCATTAGGCATACCACTTGCAGAACTTTATTTGCACTTCCAAAAAAGAATTATCGTAGGCGAGTTAGTCAAAAACTAATACTATTTGTATACTAAAAAAACATTCTTAATTATTGTGTTAACAACTGATATACACCTTATCTTATGTCATCTATCTCAAATACTGATATTTACTATCGCTTAGTCTTAATTATATCCTTTGAGGTATATTTTTCTCATGCGGAACCCCAATTATGCCAGCTAGCCTGCGGTTACAAATAGTTGATATCGAAATCCATGCGTCTACCAACTGGCGTCAATTCGTCCACTAAGCATTTTATGTATTACTCGCGTCGTAAACACTATGGATACCCTTGTTATGTTTTATTTTCTATTATTAACATAAAATTAGTTACGTTTTTAATCATTGTCTGTGTACAGTTATTTACGTGAAATAGACTGATAAAAGTTCACTGATTACTTTCGCGTTTTTCACTAATTATTTTATAGTGGTGACCACGATAAAGTGCAATCCTTGTCGAAACTTACCCAACACAGGTACGTTTCCGTATACGTACTTACGTGCATCGCGTTAAGACCCGAGTTCTATAATAATAATCACTTATTACTTATCCCAACTGCTAAGCATATATTAAATTATTATCGCCCAGTAAAAATGTTATAAAAGTCAGGTATAGTTATTTTTTTATTTTTACTTATACTTTTACTAACTTGTAATATTTTGCTATAATAATGTTGAACGTGTTCTTATTAATATTGAACGTGTTCTTCCTCGCGAGATCGTACCGTCGGCTTTGACACCCGGCCATTTTTCATTACATTCTGTTTTATGCATTTGTTTTGTGAACGGTATTGCTATACTATTTAACTATTTAATATTCCATTGTTATTTTTTTTAGCACGTATGCTGGTTTCAGCCAGTCTATTGAAATGCGTGCGGAACTGCCTGATAGTTGCACGCCGAAATATTTTTCATCTTTAGCATAAACTAAAAATGGACCATCATACCGTTTCTCTAAAGACTTTCCTATGTCATCTCTTCTGATAAAGACTAATTTAGCTGCCTTAAGGTCCGGATGTATAAAAATTGTTCGATATTTCGTATGCATAGCTGAAGGTTATTTGAACCGTTTAATTGTTTGTCGCAATTTTTCTCCATACTGTTGTGGTCAGCTATCTTCAAGCTTTGTCTCGTAAATATCTCCTAGTAACCTTAGCGAAGTACCGTATGTTAATTCGGTGGCATTGTCTCCTGTGCCGTTCCTTGGCGTTCATTGTAAGCCAAGCAGCACCATAAGTAATTCTTCCATCCAGTTGCTGCCTTTTAAATTTGGTCATCAATGCTTCTTTTAGGGTTCTGTGAGGACTTTTATTGATCCCATTAGCTGTGCTGAATCTAACTATCCAACCTTCGTATAAATTTCAGCTACTGTATTTGACAAAAAATCTTTAGTAATGTGGCGTTGCATAATCCCTGCTTGCACTTTTCAAAAGCTTCTCGGTTTCTTTTTTCCATATCTTTTATAAAAACATTGTCTCCTGTTACTATTTTGCTATCCTGCGTTCCTTTACTCTTTTCTCCATATAATTTGCCTTTTGCTTTTTACGCATGGTTTTAACCAAGATCTACATAGCATTGCATTATGGTCAGAGGCAAATACACTTGTTCTTAATTCATCTAAGTCTAAATATATGGTGCTGGGGTCCAGGTGGCAGATAGACTTTGTGTGTAGCAAAAGCCTTGAAGTAAGTATTCTTGGGAAACAAGTTGAGCGTGTATCGGAGGTTCGTAATTTGGGCGTGCTGATGGATAACGGGCTTCGTTTTGAAGGCCACATCCTCGAGATCGTACGAAACTGTTTTTACAGGCTCAAAATTATTTACCGAGTTCGTGATTAATTGAGTGAGGCACTACGCGCACTGCTGTGTGACTCACTTATTCTATCTAGGCTGAGCTATGCAGACGTTGTATATGGTCCCAGACTGTTGACTAACAGTGCAAAGAGTACAAAATGCGTGTGCAAGGTTCATTTTTAACATTCCCTCCCGTATTCATATAAGCCCTTATTTAAATACCTTAAATATTCTGAAAATGTCACTTCGCAGAGAACTACACTTAGCTACGCTGATATTTGGAGTTTTTAAATCAAATAGGCCTGAATACCTCTTAGCAAAATTTAAGCGGCGAAGAATAGACAATGCTCGTGATATGAGGATCCTCAACAGTGTTCTGAAAATACCTCAGCATCGAACGAGAGCGTTTCGCGAAAGTTTTAGGTACGCGGCAACCAAATGCTGGAACAACATACCTCCAGCCATTCGCACACTCAGTACTACCAGAACATTAAAAATAACATTAAAAAAACTTTCAACTGTTTCAAAAAAAAATATGAAACTAGTATTAGGTTGCCAAGATATTCCCAACATGGCTTCGATGCGAAAATGTAACAGGTAGTTAGAAAATTAAAATAAATATATTTTTCTAAATTTCATATAAATTTTTATTTACTTTTATATGTAAATTATAAACTATTATATTTTATCTATATAAATACAATTTTTTTAAACCATTATATTTTATATATTTATTATTATTATACTTTATAGTGACACCACGACCGTGTCACTGCGCAGATACAGCTTTTTACTCTGGGTTCCGCTGAAAATCAACGCTGCAGCAGCTGTGTTTGCAGCATAAGCTGAGTCGGCGCCCATATCAGCATCAGCATCGCAGCGCTCACGACGTGCCCATATCATATTTGTTTTATGAAAATTAATTTGTGCCCATTTTGTTTTGTATTTTTATTATAAATGTATTTATTGTGAGCGTCATGATGTTGATTAAATGTCTGTCTATGTAATGTCTGTCTATGTTAATATTTACATGTAAACCTATACAGCCGTAACAAATTTACGCAGGATTTACATTAACATGTAGGCCCATACAGTCGTAACACATTTACGCATAGTTTACATTTACATGTAAGCCCATACAGCCGTAATACATTCACACTTTGTTTACATTTGTATGTAGGCCCATACGGCCGTAACACATACACGCAAGGTTTACAATTACATGTAGGCCCATACGACAGTCACACATTCACGCAAGGTTTACAATTACATGTAGGCCCATACGGCCGTAACACATTCACGCAAGGTTTACAATTACATGTAGGCCGATACAACCGTAACACATTCACGTAGGGTTTACATTTACATGTAGCTGCATACAGCTGTAATACATTCACGCATGGTTACCATTTGCAAGTAGACCCATACGGCCGTAATACATTCACGCAGGGTTTACAATTACATGTAGGCCATTACAGCCGTAACACATTAACGAAAGGTTAACATTTACATGTAGTCCCATATATACAGCCGTAACACATTCACGCATTATTTACATTAACATGTAGGCCATTACAGCCGTACACATTCACGCATTGTTTACATTTACATGTAGGCCCATACAGCCGTAACAAAGACACGTATGATTTACATTTACATGTAGGCCCATGCAGCCGTAATACATTTACGCATGGTTTACATTTCCATGTTAAATGTTTTCTTCCTTGTAATACCAGGAGTGTTAGGATTCTCTGTGTCCTTTATTCTATTCTACGTGATCCTAGCTATCCTACGTAAAATCACGATTTCATTTTCTCGGCAATAACAATGAGCTCTCACTTCGTTCTTCTTAAAACCTTCTTCTTTTAAATTTTAAGCTTTAGGACTCCGGAATGCACTTCCTTAAGACATTTGCAACGCGCAAAGTAAACATACTTTTAAAATAAAGGTAAAGGAATACTTTCTCAAGCAGGGCCGAGTGAAATTTCATTCTTCTCTCTTATTTTTACCTATAATGTGACAAATTGTGTATATATATATTATGTATAAACCACGGAGAACTTGTGTCTCAAATCGAGACCACACTGTCCAAGGTCTCTGACTGGGGACGGATAAACTTGGTCCGATTCAACCCTACAAAGACACAAGTCTGCGCGTTCACCGCTAAGAAAACCCCATTCACTGTAGTCCCACAATTCCAGAACACTCCTCTCTCCATTTCCAAGAGCATTGGGATCCTTGGTGTTGACATCTTCAGCGATGTTCAGTTCCGAGATCATTTACAAGATAAGGTGAAGCTGGCGTCCAAAAAAGTAGGTGTACTCAACAGAGAGAGGCAGTACTTCACGTCGGGGCAGAGGTTGCTGCTTTACAAGGCGCAAGTTCGGCCCTATATGGAGTACTGCTGCCATCTCTGGGCAGATGTACCCGGATACAAGCTTTTTTTTTATACCACTAAGGTGGCAATCAAGCTTACGGTCCGCCTGATGGTAAGCGGTCACCGCAGCCTATGGACGCTTGCAACACCCGGGGTATCACTCGCGCGTTGCCGACCATTCAGAAATCTAATTACTTCTTTCTTGAAGAACTCCATACTGTAGTCCTTGGAGAAAACCTTGACAGGGAGCTCATTCCATAACGTAAGCATTCGCGGGAGGAAGTTTCTCTGAAACCGCACTGTACGCAACCATTTAGGTTCTAAAGTGTGAGAATGAAGTCCCTGCCGATGGCGAGCGGTGCGATGGTAGAAAGTAGCCGTGTGCATCATTTCGAACAGTTCCTCAGAACACAACCCATTGTAAAAGCGGTAGAACACAACACAGGAAGGCAAAGTCTCTCCTTAGAATTAAGGGCTCGATACCGCAAGTGAGTTTGCAATCGTCGAAAATTCTCACAGCCCGTCGTTGAACTTAGTCAAAAGGGCCAAGCTGGTATCCGGGTGCCCAGAGATGGCAGCAGTACTCCATATGGGGCCGAACTTGCGACTTGTGAAGCAGCAACCTCTGCTGCGACGTGAAGTACTGCCTCTCTCTGTTGAGTACACCAAGTTTTTTGGACGCCAGCTTCACCAAGTTTTTTGGAAGTCCATAGGCTACGGTGACCGCTTACCATCAGGCGGACCGTAAGCTTGATTGCCACCTTAGTGGTATAAAAAAAAAGCTTGTATCCGGGTACACCTGCCCAGAGATGGCAGCAGTACTCCATATGGGGCCGAACTTGCGCCTTGTAAAGCAGCAACCTCTGCCCCGACGTGAAGTACTGTCTCTCTCTGTTGAGTACACCAAGTTTTTTGGACGCCAGCTTTACCTTATCTTGTAAATGATCTCGGAACTGAACATCGCTGGAGATGTCAACACCAAGGATCCCAATGCTCTTGGAGATGGAGAGGGGAGTGTTCTGGAATTGTGGGACTACAGTGAATGGGGTTTTCTTAGCGGTGAACGCGCACACTTGTGTCTTTGTAGGGTTGAATCGAACCAAGTTTACCCATCCACAGTCAGAGATCTTGGACAGTGTGGTCTCGATTTGAGACACAAGTTCTCCGCGGTTTTCCTCCACAACGGAACGAAGGATGTTTGCGAGACCCGTGTAATAAGTGTCTCCAGTATTGTCATCTGCATAGCAATGTATGTTGTTGATGGATAACATGTCATTGATATGCAGTAAAAACAGCGTAGGAGACAGCACAGAGCCTTGCGGGACACCAGCATTAATGTCCATGCTATCAGAACAACTACCGTCAACTAAGGTTCGTATGCGTCTGCCGGACAAAAAGCTAGCCACCCATTTGCACGCCCGGCGGACCTCCCGCTATGTTATGAAGATTTCCGGATCGCCATCCGCAGGGAATTCATTCTCACACCTTAAAACCGAAATGGTCGCGTACAGTGCGGTTTCAGAGAACCTTCCTCCCGCGAACGCTTGGGTTGTGGAAGGAGCTCCCTGCCAAGGTTTTCTCTAAGGACTACACTAAAAAGCAAGAGCTAAATTCCTTTGACATTCTATTTTCTGTATAATATGTGATCCTACTTGTCTTGCTAACAAGCGAATAATTTTTAATAGTGCTTGTACTTTCGTTCGTTCCCCAAAGACATTGCGAGGTTATGAAAAAAAGAAATCACGAGATTTTAACACCATTCCTCTATATTTACCCTTTAATAACTCCAGAGACTGTACAATAGCGGATATTTCCACTTTATGCTTAAAAATTAGAGTGCAGCTTAACTATACCATTTACAACTCAATGAGTCATTTGATGCTTTTATACATCGTACAACAGTTTAAGTCATTCTATAGTGATAAGTGTACACCGAATAAAATCCAATGGTAATATTTGATTCTTTAATACAGCTTGCCACGTAATCATAAATCGCTCCCGTCATCACAAATACTAGTGTACCACACTCTACCGGTGCATGTACGTCCCGACTCACTGGCGACAACATATTTGCAAAACCTGCAGGAACCTCTGGTCAACACACTAATTTTTGCTACGTATTCCGAACTACAGATTTAGCATCGGCAAAACTTCCTCAAGATATTCATGTAGCAGACCTAGAAATTATAATGAAAATGACACGTTAAATCTGGTAGTGAAACAGTTGTGACAGCAAGTTTGAGCAGCGGCAAAGTAAGATTTGGCAAGTATTATAGTAATATAGCTATAATAGAATCAATAACTATATTTTTAATAAAAAAAAAATTAAGTGTTAGCTGGGAAGGATCTCATATAGAAATCATCTCGCCTTATGTATAATTGTCATAGTTCAAATAATTGTTTTTAAGTATACTTCTATTATTTTTTTATGCAATAAAGGATATATATTATTACGAAATTCTTATAAACAAAGGTAAATATTTAGTTACAACAAAGAAATTACAATTAAAGGTAAAATAAATTATATAGAGTTACTAGACTTTGCCAGCGGCTCCGCCCGCTCTTAATTATTAATTATACTAATAAAGTTTGCTATAGCTACATCTATCGTTCTTTAAACTCTGATATAGTTATTCCCGCGGGAACTTTTGAATTTTTTGGAATAAAAAGTAGCCCATATGCTATTCCAGGAACTAACCTATGTGTATGCCAAGTTTCATCCTGATGCGTCCAGTGGTTGAAGCGTGATTGAGTAACAAACATCCATCCAGACATACAAACTTTCACATTTATAATATTAGTATGATATCGTAACATAACAGATGTGAAACACGTAATAAGGAATCGTATAGTTAGCGGAATTTACATATACGACATTCACCGCACAAAAATACCAAATCAGCAAAAGCTAACGATATCACTATTAGGGTTACGCAGTGAAAATAATGTAATTTAAATAAAGTAAGTTTTTATATTTTAATGTTTTTCTTAAATTATTGTGTATAACAGTTGTATTTAACTGATAAGTATAAAAAGTATTTTAGTCCTTTAACAAGAATTATTTTTTAAAAGAACCAAGCGCACATGGAAATCACTACTAGGTTTCGCGCATAATCAATCCAACTCAAAACATGGTTACGTGACAGAACCTTACAACAACACAACAAACAGTGGGCAGAACAGACAGACTGCAAACAAACCAAAAATGTTCTTACATCCTTGGACGCAAATCTGTCGCACAAACTGTTAAAACTTAGCAGAAAAAACCTACGCTACATAGTTGGCATAATAACAGGTCACTGCCCGCTAAACAGGCACTTTTTCAATATCGGCGTTACTGACAGTCCTCTATGCAGGGGCTGTATGGAAGCCGAGGAGACACCGTCTCACGTGGTTCTTCATTGCAAAAGCGTGAGCGACCAACGGACATATTAAGAATTCACAAACCAATAACATCAGATGCCTCCTTAACTTTTGGATGGAGCTGGGATGGTATGAATAACCAATGACAGGTATTGGTTACCTACGTACAATGGCCCTATTATGAGGCTAAGTGCGGAAAACATAAGTCCAACTAACTAACTAACATAATCAATGCAATTGTTAATATGGTTTAATTAAGGTAGAGTGCTAGCATACATCAAACTTAGAAAAATTAACTTAATTGTAATAACTAAAATAAAAACTTACTAAGAGCGAACAGTGACATTGAACTCAATATGTCAAGGTATGTAGATGTCAGGCAGGAAAAAAATTCTGATATAAGATCTTCGTCATAAACAATGATTATAAACTTAAGGGGCTAACATAAGTGAAAGTGGCGCCCTCACTACATTTTTTTAATTTCCATTAAATTGTCATCAAATCAATCATTTTCAAAAAAGTGCTCAAATTACAAGTAAGCAATTTTTAGAAAGTTTTATTTGCTAGATAATAATATCATTGACGTGCAGGGTGGAAAGTTCATTTATGCCAAAAGTGGCATAAAACATGCATAATATATAACGCTAAAACTTTCTAAAAATAGCTTTAAACTTTTAATTTGAGCACTTTTTCAACATTCCTTAAGTGATGGATACAAATTAAAAAATCTAATGGGGGTGTTTTTGTGAATAATTTCAAAGGATTGACTCCCCGCAGCCTAGTTGGCAGTGTTGCCGACTGCTGCGCAGAGGGTGTGGGTTCGATTACCGCATTAGACAAACATTTATGTGATAAATAACATTTATGTTTGTCTTAACTCTGGGTGTATTTATGTATAATATGTATGTATTTACAAAAAAAAAAGTAATATATATGTATCTGTATCCGTTGTCTGACACCCATAACACAAGCTCTGCTTACTTTGGGGCCAGACGGCGCTGTGTGTAATGTCCAAACAATATTTATTTATTTATTTATATATTGAAGTTAAATATATATGTATAATTTTTTTTAAATATTCTTTATTTAAAATAGGAGGGAGTATTGTTAGAGTGCTGTAAATTGTAGTATATAGGTATGTAGATTAGGAAATAAAATAATAAGCAATATTATAAGGGTTGACTACTGCATCACAGACAGATATAGGCACGTATCGCATGTACTATTGGCAATCAAATTAAAAAAAAAAATTTGAGATGTATTAATTTATTATTTAGTCGCTTCTCAGATGCTTAACTACTCAGCCATGTAGCATCTTAACTTGTTAATGCCTAAATACTGGCAACTCCTAATTAAGACAAGCTGTTACTATGTAAGTAGCACAAAAGTACTATTGTCACTTTGATAAAAATATACAATAATATTAAATTGATCAAAGATTATTATTTACTTCATCCTGCTGCTGGAAACGATAACGACCACTGTCGTAACACCGGCTTCAAAATGTTTGTGTTAATCTATAGACTTATTTAAGGAGTTTAACTTTAAACACATAAAATATCGCTCCCGGAGATAAAGCTTTATATTGAACAGATGTCTCCGAACCCGTTTGTAATAAAGACTTTAAGTTTAGCATACAGTACAGTATAGTATAGTATATACATAAGTATATGGCAATCAATTACGATTGCAAATCTTTTAAAAAAACGTATAAAAATAAAAACGCCTATATGTAACTACTAAGTACACCGTCTGCTACCTAGGAAGTAAAACAATATTATAAAATATATGGTGTGTTTCTTGTGAATAGCAACCTCAAATTCTAATTTGGTTCTATCAAATATTAAAATATGTGAAATAATGCACGATGTGATATATTCAAATGATGTGTTTCAAATGTAACTAATACTCTTTTTCGGTGAGTGTCGGAATGTAGATAACAACTATCAAACAAAAATTTGTAGTTGCGAAATGTAATATGCACAAAGTGTAACGGTGTACATTACAGATGTAGCTATGAGTCACTACGTAAGCTAGTTAACTCGTTATGCTAGAATGTAACTTTATAACAAGGTATCCACGTATTTAAAATTCATTCATCTTGAAAAATAACTATGACGAAATGAAATGAACGCTCAACAAAAAAGCTTGAACACTAGAGTAGAAAAATGAATCTAAATCGTTTGCAAGGACAAAATGATAAAAAGGATAAGCTTAGTTCTAGGTTTACAATAAAATAAAAAAAATTAAAAAAATATTACTGTAAATCTACCAAAAGGAGAAAAATGAGTGTTATGGATGGTATTGAGATGGGAGATAGGGGCAAGAATGGGGATATAAAGGGTTGGGGAAATATCACTCGGAAGTAAAGGGGTAAATTCAAATTCAATTTAATTTATTCAGTTTAGGCTACAATAATTGAGCACTTATGAATGTCACTACGCCATCGGTTCGTAAGTCTACAGGGCGGGAGACCTTGTACTGAGAAAAACCGGCAAGAAACTCAGCAAGGGCATTTCTTTTCTCCCTTTCTCTTACAGCGTCCAATTAAAATATTGGAAAATGCCCTCCCTATCATAAAAGGACACTTTCCATTACAAACATAATAAAACATGAAATATAAAGCACAAGCACAACATAAAAAAGTATCTAATATAAACAAAAGACAGTTTATGTATTCATCACTAAGAAATAATCAATGTCTTACAGTATTAATAAACAAAACAAAAAAGTAAGACTATATACTAAGAATATGCCTCCACAGGCGGCACCAGTTCACGAGTATGACACATGAATCAGCCATCGCTTCGCTCAACCATGTTTTAGGGAACGTAACGACCCGACACACACGCCACCACCGCAGAGAAAAAAAAAATCGTGTGCCGAGGCTTGTAATGGACCAAATTGACAATCACCGAAATAGAAATTGACGTAGCACGCCGTAAAGGTGGAATAAAAGTTTTCAAGATGGGATTTTGGGGTTAGTAAGGAGAAAAAATGGGTTGGGGTAATATCGCTCGGAAGGATTGTGAAAAAAAGCGATAAATACTGTGCCGAAGCTTATAATCGTCCAGATTAACAACCGCCGGAGAAGGATTTGATGCGATACGCTATAAAGGTGGGATAAAATTTTTAGAGATGGGATTTAGGGGGTTAGAAAGGGGGAAAAAACGGTTTGGGGTAATATCGCTCCGAAGGATTGGGGAAAGAAACGATAAGTCTTGCGCCGCTGCTTGTTATTGACCAGATTAACAATCGCCGGAAAAGAATTCAACGCGGAACGCCGTCGATGGGGTTAGGGGAATAATATCTCTCAGTTTTCCAGGAAAACAGAAAAGAAATCACGAGCACAAATAAAAACAAGTAAAAAGGGGCGGACTGACCAGATTTTAGTTCGGGTGCCAATTTATGCCCAAATCAGTAACAACAATTTTAACAATTTAATTTATTACAAAAGAAACAATTTAATATAGTAACTATAAAAAATAATTTAAAAAAATATGTGCGCACACAAAATAATTAAATGATAAAAATCGGCCAAGTGCGAGTCGGCCTCGCACACGAAGGGTTCCGTACCATTATCTATAAAAACGACAAAAAAAGTCGCGTTTGTTGTATGGGAGCCCCCCTGAAATATTTGTTTTAATTTAATTTAATTATTTATTTTTAAAGTGACTATTTATAACTAAATATTCTGTGAATATTTTAAGCGTCTACCTGTTGCCGTTAACAATATCGAGCAGAAAAATCACGTTTGTTGGATCGGAACACCCCTAAATATTTATTTTACTCTGTTTTGAGTATTTGTTGTTATAGCGGCATCAGAAATACATCTTCTGTGAAAATTTCATCTGTCTCATTATCACGGTTCATGAGATATATAGATATATATATACAGCGATCTATACAGCTAATTACCCTTCGGGTACGGAACCCTAAACAGTTTAACAATTTTTAATTTAACAAAATTTAGAACGGAAACGCGTTCGCAGAAAATGGGGAGCTGATCAGTCGTCTTGTCCTTCCTGGGAAAAAAGGTACGTATCTGTGACGTCTGTCCTGCTTGCGGTGTCCTTGGTAGGATCTTTTATATGGTTCTTCGCGTGGATCCTGGAAACTTGTATCTGGATCTTGAATGCAAAACTGGAACCACCAATTTATCCTTATTCCTTGTAATAACACTGTGTGGGTCACTATTTTTAGCAAATAAGTGACAATTTTCCATTTCTGTAGTTCTTTTTATTTCTTTTAAGGATAATTTTGTACTTATTTTTTGACACTTGTCATCATAAATTTTAAATTCTTAGCTTTTTTCGCATTAAGAAGTAAGTTATTAACCGTAAACCACTGAAGAACCTTAGAAAATGCACTATAATAATAATAATGTACTTTATTGCGAATAAACAAAGCACACATTATTAAAATAAGCAAAAAGATAGCAAATTGGCGGTCTTATCGCTAAAAAGCAATCTCTTCCAGACAACCTTACGCAAAAAAAAAAAAAAAAAAAATAGGCTTAAAGTTTTTGACAATGAAGTTGAGTTGAGGGATCGGAAATATCCGCATGGCTTTGAGAAAACAATAGTACGGCTGTGACTTTTTTGTTCTGTTACTCGACTTAGCGGAGGGAAATCCGTATAATATAATAGTATCAGGAGCCGAGCTTTGCTCGTTTTTTAAAAAACGCTATCTATTGTCAAGTACTTTTAGTGTTGCTTAACAACGCCATCTATTGCCTAGTAGCTTTAGTGTTGCTGTCTCGGTAAAAATAATAGTGTTACTACTCGCTAATAGATGTGAGGAAGAGTCATATTTTCTGTTTATCATTGCCTGAAAACACGCATAAACCGACGTTTTCTAAAAATAAAACCTAGCTAGATCGATTTATCGCCCCCGAAACCCTCCGCCTACTAAATTTCATGAAAATCGTTGGAGCCGTTTCCGAGATTCAGATTATACAGCTATAGAGCATATATTCAAGAATTGCTCGTTTATTCCTTATAATATAATATAAAAATGAATTTGTGATAATAGTTTGTTAATACAATAAATTTAAAGTAGTTTTGGATCTCTTCGGTGTTTGTGTGTGTGTGAAACTCTAACGTATAATCTTAATTTATTAACTAAAAAGATAACTCAATAGATGTTAAAAACATAATAACCGTCGCGCATCGATCTAAAACTAAATTCGCACACCGTCAATTCTCTGCACAATCAGTTTATCTTTATAATATGAATGTATATCGTACTTTTTATATTTATCTGTAGATTTTGTTCGTAGTTTCTGTACGAAGCATGAACCCTGTTGAAATTGAGTGTTTGCGCTGCACTTCACACTCCACCTGTAGTGGGTAGGTATCGGTACTGAGCCCCAGAGCAGGGCTACAGTAGCTCTCTGGTCCCTCCACTCTCTGCTCTCAACGCTTCTGCAAATATATCTGACAAATACACTGCAGTAAATTACTTACTTACTGTTATTAGATACTACAAAAGTTCCTGCAGAAGCGCAGTCGAATCAAAAACATGACATCTATTAATGAAGAAACTCAATGCTTGTTTGAAATCTTGGTGCTATTAAAAAATACTTAAAAGATTTATTCGTCCTTCAGGTTGTAGATTTTATAAATTTGTGTGCTGTTGCTATCGGGATCAAAAAAAGTAAACCATTAATAATTATAAATATTATGTTAATCTTATCAATAATGGTGTCCTGAAAATCCGTAGAGATAACATCTCTACCTAAATTCAGCTCCGAGATCATTTGAAAGACAAGGGAAAGCTTGTGACCAACAATCTTGGACTATTCAACAGAGTGATAAATTACTTCACATCGGGGTTACAAGTCACAAGTTCTTGCCCATATGGAGTACTGCTGCAATCACTGGGCAGGTGCTCCCAGATACAAGCTTGGTCCTTTTGACTTGATTCAACGGCGAACTGAGAGAATAGTAGATGATCTCAAACTTCCCTTAAGTCTGAGGAGAGAGTTTGCCTCCCTGTGTGTTTCAATAATTCCGAGACGTGGAATAAAAAAATGTTCACGGTCAAATTTAAATGTTGACTTAGTCATGTGGCAAGTCGTAAATACTCGAACATGAATTCGCGGAATTTTGAAACGAAGTCGGGACGACGGGTCATTTTACGTTCTAAAGTTTCGAAACGTTTTAAATAGACAGTCACCTAAAGTCGGTCTGTCAGTCAGTGATGGTAGGCGTGCCAATTTTACCGTCTGAGCCTCTTGCGGTTGTGGCACGGTACATATCTTTGCTTGCGGTATGCAGAGGTTCGATACTGGGTGAAGAGGCGGTTCTTCAGTTCGCCAAAATTTTGGAATAACTTCGGTCTAAGCAACATTAGCGTTTTGCATCACGTTAGATGGTGACTCGTAATTTAAATATGAATTGGTAAGCGGTACAAATGATGTTGGAAAATTTAGTTGTTCAATTATGTCAGTAGACCAATTAGAAAAACAATTCGCATTGTTTCTAAAATTTTTGTATGGTGGAAATTTGTTTACATAGTGACTGTATATTTTGTTGCGGTTGCAAAATCTCTGACAATAATTTTCGAAATTGTCCGCATCTACTCGGAATTCATACAATGTTTTCAGTATAGACTTGGGTAAGTATTTATAAAGATACTTGCTTGTTAAACCAAAGATTGAGTTATTACATTTTAAGTTAAGGTTGGGTAGGTAGTTGTTAATTTTCAATATGAAAAACGTAGTTTAACATATCTGTTAGGTAAAGATAATCGATAATGCAACGCCCTTTTACTTGGTACGACATGCGTCGGTTGCACCCGGTGTGCAAGTTAGTTCTGTTCTGTCTTTGCGGCAGGTTGGAAGCGACCCTCGCGTATTGCGTTTTGGTTGGTGTCAGCTTGCTTGGGATTTTTGTGAAGAACTTTTGAAAAGTCAGCACAAATTAAACCCCGCGTTCGATCGGAAATACCAACGTCGTGGTATCGACGCGAGCTTGGTGGAATTGTGATTTGATCAACCTCTGGATTTGGATATAGCTGCTGCGCGAAGCCTCATTAGTACCAGGAACCGGCACGGTGACGCACTCAAAATTTTAATTACGGTCTTGTCTTTTATTTTTGTAGCAGATTTCTAATGTTTTAAAGTAAGTTTCCTTCCCTTGGAGTAGGCCCCTTCGTAGATGACATAAGCACAGACTCACACCTAGGTTCCTAGTTCCGCCGCGAGGCCTCTACCAGTAGCGCTATAAATTGAGTGATATAATTACGTATACGGATTATACACCATTGGTAGCTAGAGAGTGGATTTTATATACCTGTATAGCACTCCTATTTTATTATACATACATCCTAATATAATTGATAAACCTAATGCTAATATAACATAGAGGGCTTTTGTCCAGACGCTTACACTTTTATACTTGATTTCGCTACTACTTTCACTTTCACTTTCACTAACACAATCCTTGAGTATATATGAGAGAAGTTGACGATTGCTCATGTACTTGTTTCCCTTACTGTAGGCTTGATATTCGGAAGTTTGACTGTTGGTACTTTTGTGTAATTCACGGTATCGGTATTAATTCGATGCATCCTTAGGGAGATACTTTGTATCATTACTTCACATACATCTTCCAAGGTCAGGATATAAGTTCCACGAAAATATTGCTGGAAAACTTCATTGATACAGGTTTTACGTTAGAGGGTTCCGTCCTTAACATAAAGTATCCATCGGTTGGTCTGAATGAATTGGAGTCACAATTTCTACCACGATCGGTATAATAGTGCAGAAAGTAATGTGTTCTGAGTATTTCATGAGACTCTCCACGCAGGTGTCTTGTGTGTATTGGGATACATCTTCTACAAAACAGAGGAAACTGGATTAATCTGTCTCCTGGCATGGTTTAATAAGTAACTTGGATACCAATCTTCCACTAAATACCCTTAGTATTTAGGAAGGATGATAAAAGTCTGGTTATTATGGGAGATGGGCAGAGGATACATTTTACAATAGATGTAAGTTTTATAACAGGACAGGTTATAGTAGTAGTGCCTTGTTACCGAATGCACCGGATAGGTGCTCAGAAGGAGAAGTAAAGCAACACTTTTCAAGGGTAAGGCAGCTTATATTAGTATACTCTTTCAATGTTATCTCAACAAGCTTTAATAAACACAATTCTACTAATCACGTAAGGTGATTCTGAACCCTTAAATAAATCTATCGAAACTATCTGTTTACAATGGTATAGATCATATAGATCTACTCAGATTTCAAAGTGTATATTTTAAATAGTTTATTAGGGATCGAATACAATAAGAAATCTTCGGCCTAGAGCCCGATCAGGAGTCTTGCACGTTGTTGCCACCCCAATAGTAGGCTGGCAGGCACAATGCAAGTTGGACGTGGGCGCAGATCGCCACGTAGCCTTGGTGTGGAGCGGGTGCTCAGGCTGCAGCACCGCTACTCCACAGGCCGAAGGTTTGGAGCACTAGGTACTCCGGGCAGGCCGAGGATATGGAGTTTAAAGGAACTCCTGGCCTCCCTCGGTGCTGACGCCGCTAACTAGCTTACGCGCACCGGCCTTCGCAGTAGTAGACGAAGACCGCCATCTTTCAGACTTAAAAACGCTTTTACAATTATAGTTTGTTCTATTTTAATAAGTTTTATCATATTTACAGGGTATATAAGTTTTTCAGACTTTTCTATATTTCTTAGCAACATGAGTAAATTATCGGTATCTATTATAGATTGATGTAATGATCTTAACTTACTTAAGGCGACAGCAGTTTCAATTTCATTCAACTTGTTATACATGCTTTGAAAGTTATGTTGTAATAAATAATACGTATTAATTATATGGTTCGTAGTAAGGTTTGTTTGTTCTTTATATCGAATCTCGGCAACGTTGTTCTGAATTTCTTGCACAATTTATGTAGAATTATATAAATTTTATTCAAATTAGGAAAATTTAATGAAATAAAATGTATATAGTTTTATTGATAAAACAGTATTATGAATTTTACTGAATAGAAAAGTTCAAAATTTTGTTTGAAAAATTTGAGCAGTTTACACGAAATAGATTTGCCTACCCTAATATTTGCTCACAGAACACATTAAGGTTTAGATTAATGGTTTCCTGACATACTTGGTGATTAACACGCAAATATTTGGAACGAAGGTCGTGAAAACACTTGACTGAATTTCAAGTACGAAATTCTGGCCAAGATAACTACAATTTTCCCACAACGACAGCGTGAGATGAAATTTTGGTTAGGAATCAGGACGAGAAGTCACGGCACTTATTGGTAAATGTCGACCGGCAACGTTCTCTAACAAATTTAATAAAGTGTAGTGATTGGAATTTGGAATAACACAAGGTACCCACTTATACCTAACTTTAAATTTAGATGCTGATCCAGTGTGCAACAGGGTATGGATTTTCTTTAGTTTTTCTGCGTTTATCTCTATATTGTTTTTGTTTTTCTAATGAGTTATTTGATCTAGGAGCTTAGGCTTGAAATACTTATATATATGTATATACGGGTGAACCAGTTGACATCGAGCAATGGCAGTGATTTCCAATTTACTATTTTAGTTGGTATTAGGGACAAAACTTACTTCAACTATTATACATAAATGTTATGTGAGTAATGGGTTGTATGTAAATTTGTTATGTTATTTCGTTTGATGTGTACTATCTTAAATTATTTATCTTAAGGACAAATAATTAAGATTACTAGAACATTTGAAGCTTTAATAAGCATATTTTCGGACATAATATCTAAAAAACTTAACACTACATGAATGTTAAAACTGAATTACTTAACTAAAGAAATATACAGCTGACATATAAAAATGTGTTTATAAAATAAATAGATGGTAGGAGTGCAAACATTAAAATATAATTTCTTATCTAAATTTATTGAAATAAATAAATAGCAACTTTTTATATAAATAATGAACTATTGTTTTGTTTTATTTTTCTTGGTTTGGACAGTCACTATTTGGCCAAATTGTTAATTTTAATGTTATTTATGGTATTTTCTTAACCAGACTGCTGGCAGGTAGAGTACATCATATTAATTCTAGCTTTTCTTATTAATATATCAATTTGATATTGGATACAATTAATTTAAGTGTATTTATTCTATTGTATTTATATAGTATAATTCGGTTTTGTTTACAATGAATGATTATTATGGTCATTCATTGTAAATAGTTAAGTTTATAGTATAAGTTTTTCTAATAATGTGTTTTTTCAGTTTCGTCAAATGATAGATTAAACTATTAAATAGTGACGATAGTTTTCACAATATCTCCACTTCTCTCAGCGCACACCTCAATTCTACCTTCTCAGATTGTCTGTAAAACTTTAATATCATACATATTATTGCACAAAGTATTCCGCCACATTATTCTGATATGCTAACGTCCTTTGACAACAAGGACATTCATGTCCTTGTAGTATCTTAATCCTGGTTAGAGCCTTGTTACCCTTCTACGGCATATTCCCTTCCAGGATTCCGCTTAATCCGAAATGATCGCAAACAAAGGAGCGGTTGTGGCGTTGTAATTTATTTCCGTAGTTACATTTCGTTTTCTATCGTAAGCATGTCAGCGCAGCATATATTAATTGAAATTCTTCTATCTCATACAAAAGTTATTCTTGGAGTTATAGTCCTTCTAGTCATAATAATTATTTTTCATCTTTTGAGAACATCTTAGAAAGATGGAGACCCTTGTATAATCACACCATAATTATGGGTGATTGTAATGCATGCCTACTTAAAAATGACTATCGTTCTTGCCAACTTAAATCCATAACACACTTTTTTCCAATTTGCACTCCTTCTCTCCTAGATCTAATACTAGTATTTCCGACCGAACAAGTCTTTAAACATGGTCAGTGCGCTGCTGACGCCTTTTCTTATTATGATTAAATCTATAAATCGTTTAAGATTCGTCCTCCAAAACCGTAACTCAACTCAACCAAAATCAACTGTATGATAAACATGCACCGGTTCGGCCCGTTAAAATAAAACATTTCCCTGCGCCTTGGCTCACCAAAGATATAAAAGCTTTGATGAGTAAGAGGAACTGTGCCAAGGCAAATTTAAAAAAGATCCCAATAAAAACAACCATTCCAAATATAAACTTCTGAGAAATCGCTGCAACTTGATGTGTAGAGAAACAGTGACCCTGCAAAGGTCTGGAAGTCACTGGGGGTTGGCAAAACTACAGCTTCTCATATTTCACAAGATCTTTCAAAAGTACCAACCCCTGACTTTTCTTAATTTCATATAACTCAATTGTCCGATTGTGATGCTAAGAAGAACGTTCTCTCTATCTAATCAAATGCTGTTGGAAGTAACGATATTAGCCGTAGTATGATCATTCCCATCCTTGACATTATATCTTCTATCACAACTTATATTCTTAACTATTCAATTTCCAGTGGCTGCTTATCTAAACTATGGAAAGATTCACAAGTTATTCCTTTGTCTAAAAATTTCAGATATTATTCGTTCTCAGATTACCGCCCTATATCTATTTACCCTTTCTTTCTAAAGTCCTTGAGCGTATTGTACAGCAGCTAATAAGTTTGTTTCTAACAAAACACTCTATACTTGATCTTTATCAATCTGGTTTCCGCCCAGGAGGTCTACCGCCTAACTCCATTGGTTTTGTAATCGCGATAGATATTTTGCAATTTCGTACCGCCTATCAAAGCTTGAGACTATACTTTGTCCAAGCCAATAATCAAACCAATGAATGAATGAAAGTCTATGGATTTGGCAGATAATCTGTACTGCCTAAATGTTTCAAGATGGCGGCATTGGTTTCAACTACTGTCACGAAACCAATTCCATATGTCATGAAAACTGTTGCGGTTGAGTAACAGCTAACGTATATAATTTCCAATTTTTAATACTTTTTGCTTTGAAATTAGTAGAATAAATGTTTTTAAACGATTGCCAATCGAATTTAGTGTATGAAATTACGTGGCGCGGAAAAATGGCGCGGTTGTTGTTGCTAATTCAAACGGAAGAAGAAAGGCTGAAGCAAATGCTGTCACTGCGCAGGAGACAGCTGCGGGAAGACAGCATGCCTATGCTTCTGCCTGAGCAAACGTTCGTAGATAACTTTCGCATGGGGAAAGACCAATTTATGACGCTTTGCGAGGACATAATACCTCTTTTGCATCCTTCACAAAGAACCACAGCTATTAAACCAGAGATCAAGGTATTTATCATTACAATACAAGCTTTGAAGCAAGTGATTTATGAGTTTGATTACGAGTACTTATGTCATTGCTCTATTGTTACAGATCTTAGCTGCATTACAATTCTATGTGACTGGTTCCTACCTACCAAAAAACTAGGCAATGATTTTAGGCTCAGCCTGTCGAATTAACCAACCGCAAATTTTAAGGGAGTATATCACTTACCCAAGATCAGCAAGCAAAGGAAATGCAGTTGCGAGAAGGTAAGAAATGATTTTAAACTATGGTATACGTACTTTCTTACCTACTTGCTCCTAAATATAAATAAATGTTTTTGGACAGATAGCGACGACGTCTGAAAGTAAAGCTTGTGTTATGGGTACTAGACGAGGGATACAAATACCTACATATAAACTAAACCATCATCAGAAGCAGTGTTGCAACAATGGGCCAACTGTCACACAGGAATAAAGTGTTTGGTTAGCCAAACTAAGCGAAGCTTTTACTATGTATACTAAATACAAATACATAATAATTTATTTAAAAGCTAAAATTTAATGCGGAGGTGTTAGTGTAGAAAACCTTGCTATCACTATAATATTAGGTTTGGGAATATAGGTTTTCAGTATCTAAGGAGTTTAAGTTAGTGCCTTTATTATAGGTACTTTGTTGTTGTAAATACTTACACATTGTACTAAAGAACACACACAATCTCTAGACAAACACAAATGTTCGTCACTTAAATAGTTGTCATGTGTGAGAATCAAATCCACACCCCTCAATTCAGAAGTTGGGTCTTTACCCACTGAGTCATGGAGTCAAATATAACCCCCTTAGGTGATGATGACACCTCTCTATTAAGGAAGTCATATAACTTATGTAATCTGCAGGTCAGCTGATAACCCTGCTGCGCCATCTTAACAGTTGAAGTTGAAGAAGGGCCGCTGCATCTTCAAACCAAGCTACCCTTTTCGAGTAGCTTTTAATATTAATAGTATTGTAAACCAAGGCCTTTGTTTGGCTTGATTGGGCCAATGATTGTAACGGATACACCAACAAAATTACAGTACAAGAATTGAAATGAAGTAATAAAAATTAAAATTCTTTATAATATTTTAATTGTATTTTATTTCCTATTATTATTTAACTTTCATTTGTAACTATTCTATCATTAAAAAATGTCTTATGAATATCACTTCAGTGAACTGCTAATCTGTTTTATGATTTCCTTAACATATCAGCCTTACATACACTGCTGCATATATTGTATGTCTTAAACTAATGGATCTGTATCACCAGCATCCAAATTCTCACATCAATCTTCTGACTTAGCTTAGTGTAAGGCTATTGTATTTAATAAAAAGTTAAAAAAATAAAAAAGATTAGCTGCTGAGTTTCTTGCTGGTTTGTCTTGGTAGTAATTCATTCCGTACCGGTGGTAATTTTTAGGGTTCCGTACCCAACGAAGACATAACACAGAGCATGATATAATGGAAGATTATCTAACAAATAATAAAAAGTTAATATTTGAGGGAGTGTGTTGTGCCAGTCCGAAATTTAAATAAAACTTATAAAAAGTTTGTTCCATTTTCAAATATTATATTTGACCGCTCACGTGGACGGCTAAAACATTGCGGGTCGCTCTCTGATACTGTACTGCAACTACTATTAATCAAAAAGAAGTTTGTGCAAGCTATGGTCGCATATCGTAGCCTGTTTGTGAAAAAGTAACTATGTTATAAAAGTTTGTAAACAGTTACACATTTTTTGTTGGAAACGATATTCAAAGTTAAGCAACGTCCGCTTAGTGGCACACTTTTTGGTTTTGTCTTTTTTTGTAAATTACGTTTGTGCGTACAACAGGTACGGAACCCTCGGTGCGCGAGTCCAACCGCACTTGGCCGGTTTTTTTTGACATATGTAGGTTTTCTCACACTGGTGTGAATAATTGATTTACTTGAGAATTACGCTAAGCGGTCACCCATCCAATCACTGACTAAGCCCGACGTTGCTAAACTTTGAATACCGTTTCCAACGAAAAGATTTTGTCACTGTTTATAAATTCTTAATAACAAAGTTGCTTTATCGTGAAAACTGTAACACATACTAGCTTCAATCTTGCAGCTATAGTGTGTGTGAGCTCTTCATTATTAAAAGAAACTGCAACAAATTTGTTTGTTGGAAACGATTCAAAGTTAAGCAACGTCGGGCTTGGTCAGTACTTGGATGGGTGACCGCTTAGCGGCACACTTTTTGTTTTGTATTTTTTGAAAATTACGTACGTACCACAGGTACGGAACCGTCGGTGCGCGAGTCCTACTCGCACTTAGCCGGTTTTTTTTGACATATCGACGGTTAATAACCAAGACCTCCTATCTACAAAACATCAATTTTACAGGAGCCGAAAAAAACGTTTAATTTTTTCTTTCAAATAATATCATTTTTTTTCTTAACTGAAACATTACTGTATTGGCAAAGGAAATCAGGTGTTTTTATGTATTTTAAGAAGCTTCATCAGTTTCAGAGTTACTGTACATATAGCTGATATAGGTTTGAAAATCTGCATATATTTGTATAGCTTATCGTAAGATAGGAGATATTTGAAAGTGAAACAAAAATTAAAATTACAATAACATATAACTTTATTCTTCTTACTGACTTTATCTTATGTTTTTAATTCTTTTATGAAAAACTTTTAAAAGAAAGAAAATTTTAATGTATTTGTAAAATTAAATGTTTGTCAGTGCATCGTATAACGGATGACAATCCTTTGGTAAAACTTCTTTTAATTCCTGAAGATGATTATATTTTGTTGACGAAATTCGTAGCATACATCCATGTAATTGAGAGTATGCCACAGGATCATTACTTTTGCGCCGTCTCTGTGACAAAGCCGTCTAATCGTCATCAAAATCAAATTTTTTTTAGTATGTCACCACTTGGTTTGTATTTAATTGCACGCAGGTCTGTGACAACAGGATCACCAGATTTACAATTTTCGTCCCGTATATGACGTCGCTTCCGTCCCTCATTGATGTCTCCAAAATCAACACATGTATCATCATCGCTTTCACAATAAGTCGCATCGCTATCTTTATTAGAAGGACAGTAAGCAGGTGAAAGAATAGAAGGATAGTAGAATGAAATAAAGGTGGAGCTGATAGGCTTCTCGTTATGTTAAAAGCTTTTTGTTCTTGAGTGTCAGAAGTTAAATCGGCTAAAGAAACATGTTTCTTCGAGAAACCATTCGAGATCATAAAATTCTTAGAGTTATTGTCAATTAGTTCCAACAGTTTAACGTCTTCAAAATTTGTGCTGCTTGAGGGAGTTTTACAAACCAATATTTTCTCATCAACTTCAGGCTTCAGAAAACTGCTACATGGTTTTTGTGTTAAACTTTGTTGAGGGACTTCACCTGAAAATCAAAATTTGATTATAAATTGCTGTTGTATTTGTTATGTAAAACACACTAAAATATTTTTAAACAAAACCATTTATTTTTCATATTCAAAAATACCTATATTGTTGTACCTTTATGAGTCCTATGTAAATAGTATAATAATAATAATAAAAAAAGTATAATAATAATAAATAAAGAAATTTTTAACTTACTTGATATAATATTTAAAGAGCTTTCATCATTATCTTCATTTATTTCCGCTAAAATTCGACGAGCCCTCTATCCCTGATACCTTCGCGCCATTTCTGCTGTAAACAAGATACCTATTAGTGATTTGGAATACAACTTAAACAGGTACATTTCTTTTTTTATGGTCTAATATTACCTTGGATCTACAAACTACGCACAGTTCGATGAACACTGAATTTATAACATAAAAAAATATCAATATCAAATATCCAAAGTAACTAGGCTGGATTTTGATTTCAATATAGCCTATCTACATTATTATGTCACGACATTTGTTTACATTATTCTTGGTAATTACTAATGAAACAAAGATAAGTATTGTTGTCACTTACTTTTTATTTCGATTTGCTTTGGATTTCACCTAAAAAGCCACTTAAACATTATAACCAAAGATGTTTTATTTCAAAACATGTCCGCACCTGTAAATGAACTAGTTGTTAAAAATGTCAACTAACCGTTTTCCACGTCCCGTCCCCCTCCTGCTGCACTGATACGCAACCCCTCTCTTTCTCACCGCGTTTGAAACACGCTTGTACGGCTTAACGTTTCACTTTGGTGCGCGCATTGGTAGAGTTAGTACGCGTTTCGTGTAGATAGATGGTATTTCCAGAAAATTATACTTCGTATCTCTCCCGAAGACGATTACAGTTTACATGCAGCAGTACGCAAGATTATGCTGTCCAAATCACACCTTTAAAGCTATAAAAATGCTTATCAAAATTAAAATTTACATAGTAGATAGTTTACACTACCTACAGATATGCACCCCTCCATATTGCCCACTTCTGACTGCCATTACGTGTTTTTGGCTGTCCAACGCACTCGTCAATTTGTTCGTCTTTAAACATAATTTTAAAATAAGTATTTAATAGTCATAAAAGAAAGGCGTTATGGATTAGGAATAGTGCCTCGGTGAAAAGTTTGAAAACTTGTGATAAAACAAACAGGAATTTGGTCATCTACGCAGACGTTGTTCTCCTGTGCATTCAGATAATAATTAAGACAGTTGTCCAAAACTTCAAGGTGAGTTTTAAAGCGATTTGTTAGAAACAAATAGTAAAGGACTAAATAACTCAAATAAATGATCAATTAATTAGTTTACATCTACTCTAGATTTAAGAAGTAAATCATTTTTTTATTGGACATGGAATATTGTTTGAGCAAATGTAACTAAGAAATTATTTCAATGTAGCAAGAAAACGAAGCATTACTTCTTGATCTATGTGCGACATATGTACACATCTTAATTAAGTTATCCCGGCGTATCACGCGTGTGGATACCTACCTACTTATACATTTTGTCATAAAATTTATCTTTGGAATGTCTCGACGCACCGATATTGTGTGTATAAACCTACATTATTTCAATAAATAAATCCAATCACTGCAATATCCCGACGCTTACCGTGTGTGGATAATCATTGCAATATCCCGACGTATAGCGTGTGTGGATAACTAAATTTTGTCATAAAATAGATACCATGTTGGACACCTACATTATGTCATAAAATAAATACCATTATTGAAATTTCCCGACGTTTATCGTATGAGGACGGTTATGATGACTCGACATTAATATCCCGACGTATGTGTGTGGTAAAATACGACTACCCACTTACATAAAAATTAGTGCCGTTATATATTATGAATGAGTTCTCATGCTGAGTTACCATTATAACTCATGGAAACATCTACCGAAAACCTGCACACTACATGTTGCAGCTATATCGGGGTACGACCCACCCCAAAATAAAAGGTTTTCAGACAATTTACACACCACGATTTTTTCGATGTTATTTGATTAACGGCTTAAGCTGATAGATAAATTTTATCTTAAACAGGACTTACTAACAAAAACTGAGTATTGTACGTTTGTACACCAGCGCTTTTATTTAAAAACTTGTGATTAAATAAATGTTACAAAACATTAGTCAAAGTCAAAGTCAAAGTCAAAATGTTTTATTCAAATAAGGATTTTACAATCACTTTTGAATAGTCAATGTTATGAAATATTATTTTTTGAATTCCTGTTCACAATGCTGTTGATTTCTACCGAGAAGAATCCGGCAAGAAACTCGATAGTAACTCTTTTAAAAAAATCATAAAAACTAAAAATACAATCAATGTTTTAAATAAAAATAAAAATAGTCAGCAGTAACACATTAAAGTGTTTAAAAGTTTATAAGCAATTGGTAAATTACCTAATAAGCCGTTTAAAGCCGAAAATAATTTTCTGTTATAAGCTAACAAAAGTGAGTAATACTAAAATAGATAACAAGATCAAATATTTAGTTCCAACATTTCCGTCTTCCTGTGGTAAACCCAGTTAACCACAGCGCATTCAGCTGATTGATCACGACCGATGTCTTCAATTCCATTGGACTTTGAAAAATGGGAAAACCGTGGGGAAACAGCAGCCGAACCGCGAGCGTAACCCAGTTCGAGCCTGCCGCTTCCGCGCCGCCGCCGCCGCCTGCACACCACGCTGGCGATAGTGCCGCAAACATCAAAGTACCCACAACATACAAGTAAAACAACCCGAAGATAAGTATTATTTAAAAGAATGGCTTTATATAACAAATACTGTTTTACTGTGAATCATGTTAGATAGTAACAGCTTAAAACAGGTGGAAAGGATTCTAAATTATTAGAATCAGGTTTTTAGTCTCCTTAAATTTCGTGCGTTTATTTATACACTACCTGAGCCTAATGGAAAGTGTTGATTTATCATTAGGTAAAAAACAGCAATAGTTTCTTTCTACTTGCTTTGCTGTGGGTCATGAAAATGTAACATTATGAATAAATTTTAGGTCACTTTATCGACTAATTTTCAAGTTCTAAGTATAAAGATATTGAAAATTTTAAAAAAGATCTAATGTACATATGGCAACTTTAGACAAATAGGAGTTCGTGCAATTTTATTGTGCAATTGCGTTGAGCGGCAACTTTTCGCAATTTTGTTTACTGTTCTTTACTTTGTGGTAATACGTGTACTCCATGATTTTATTAAAACTTCTTTAAAAAGTTATGTTTTAATTTAAAAAGTTAATTTTTTGATGTTGATATTATACAACACCATTTTATTTATAATTTACACAAAATCACAAGATAATTGTTATTAATATAATATATAGCTAAGTTAAAATCAAATTCACACAAAGAGATCATTAAAAGGACTTCCTCGTTGTGTACGTCTCGGTGGTACCTACATATACATCTTTTTTATTTAAGACAATTAACGAGAGCATAAAGAGCCTTAATGAGAGGAAAAAAGGAAAAATCTAGTTACCTATTAAATAATATATATTAAAAAAAAAATTTTTTTGCTTGATTTGTAGTATGCTGACATCAGTGAGTCCCGCTGTTAAATACAGCCATGATGATTGAAAACCTTTTTTTTTTGGAATTTAACGAATCTCAAAAAATATTTACATTATATACGTGACTTTACTACATCATATATTATAAACGATTATCTCAGTGACTTCTCGGTTATGGGTTGGGGCTTAGTTTGATATATAAATAACAAAGCTTAACTACTTATCATTATATATATTATATTATATTATATAATATACGTATATACTGTGGAAATTGTTTCGAATTCTATTCAGTTTTTTACTAAGAAAGGACCACATATACACAAAATAACAGATATCGCCTATATTAATCAAATGAGCGGCATACAATTTACACATTAGAAGCATATATTAAATATGGTGCGAAAATCGGATCATCGACGTTCGTACATCTTATATCAATTTCAGAAATTTAGTAGTTTACTTGGAATCAATCAAACATGTAATATAGACATCAAATGACAAATTCCAGGTTACGCTTTTTACACAGATAATTATAATAATTATTTATTTATTTACTAAGACTATGTATATATGGATACACAAGAAAATGTATTTATACTAATATTATAAACAGGTGACAGTTCAAAAAAGTATTCACCGTACAATCTTTTTGCATAATAATTTGAACAGCCAATGCCTAATGTAGGAATAATAGTCATTTAGTAAAAAGACGTTGATTTACTTGCGTGTTCAAATTAAGATACGCTTCATGGAAGTAAGACCTAGATGTCTAACACATAGATGCATTAAAATATAGGAATTTGTATCGTCCCTTAACTTTAATATTATTTGCAATTAATTTCGTTTGTAACAAAGCAATCCAAGTGTAATCATATCGATCCACACAACTTCTTTTAATAGCTTTAAGCATCCTCTGTTGACTGTACCTGACACCTACACTGACGCCAAGGAAATTATCAAGCCTGGACATTTAATAGCTTCGATTTTACCAAAAACGCAAAATAAATGTAACGTTATAACGCTATAGCCATATACCTACAATTTAAATCATGGTGGCCATATTGTAACAAGAATAGCGTAATACTAATAATAGAATACTTGACAGATTAATTTAACACTGACACTAGTTACAGTAAACTTAACTGCTGTCAACTAGTTGTATCCCTCTTGAAAATATGATTTAAGATATCTGTATTTTCAGTATAAAAAGGTTGCTAAATAACTGTTTTTTAATATTAAACTTTAAAAAAACTATAACTATTAAAGTTAATAGGACACAATCAAAAAAGTAAATATGATCTTTGATTTAGAAGAGCCAAAGCTCAAAGTGGCGGTTGAAAAGAAGCTGAGACACACAATATAATGTGGCAGTGTACAAACAAACACTCCGTGTGGCCGCTGATTACTCCATTTAAAGGATTAAAATCTTTTTTATACATACAAATTCAATGACTTAATTAAATCTTCAAACACAGGCGCATATATCATTAGATATCAAAAATTTGTTCAACACCTTAAGCTTTTACTCTCAAATCCTAACCTCCTCAAATTCTATCTTAGAACTAGTAAGGTACGACTCGAATGAGAATCTCTTTTTATAAGTTATCAAAAACTATAGAATAAAAGAAGAAAAGCGGGCTCTTAAACTTTATCTTAAGTAGCTATATTTTTAGAACAAAGTGGTTCTGATATGTAAAAATTGTATGGAAGCTCTCAGCACACGACACCCATTCAAGTCTATAATTCATATAAGTGTCGTTTCGATTACATATTTAAATTACTGTTATGAAAGATAATATGACCTCTACCTCTTTTAAAATAAAGTTAATTTGTTAGTGCGTTGTTAAGTCTAATAGGTAATTATCTATATATAAGGATAATAATATACATATAGACAAGGTCAAATAAAATACTTAGATGTTGATCGATTTCATGTAAAAATTTTTTTGACTCTCTAAACATCTACATGTAAACTGTAATAGTCTTCGGGAGAGATACGAAGTATAATTAAGAATCAAACGAACTTACCTTGTGAAGTTTGATATCTAATTATACGAGTTTCTTGACCGAAGACGATTACGTTCCCGCCCTCCTTTGAAGTTCCCGAGGTCTGTCAAAAAAATTGGCTCTAAATAATGGCAGTCAGAAGTGGGCAATATGGAGGTGTGCATATATGTAGGTAGTGGAAACTATCTACTATGTAAATTTTAATTTTAATACGCATTTTTATAGCTTTAAAGGTGTGATTTGGACAGCATAATCTTGCGTACTGCTGCACGTAAACTGTAATCGTCTTCGGTCAAGAAACTCGTATAATTAGATATCAAACTTCACAAGGTAAGTTCGGTTGATTCTTAATTATTACGTCTTATAACTTAGACGGTATTGGTATTATCTTATAACTCTTTATTTATTGTCAATTTGAGGTTCATGTTTGTACAAAACGATGCGAAAATGAACTTTATAACAAACTGCATTAAAAACTGAAAATCGCCAAAAATGTAGATAGGAGGTCTTGGTTTTTAACCGTCGATAAGCTAGTTTCAATTGTCGATACGCTAGTTTCAATCGTCGATATGCTAGTTTCAATCTTGCAGCTATATTGTGTGTGAGCTCTAAATTATAACGTTAACATTTAGTTTATTATTAAAAGAAACAGTAACACATTTGTTCGTTGATAAATCTACCATCCATGATAAACTTTTGTCTGTAAATAAGTTCGAGTAAGGGTTAAAAAAATAAAATAGTATTTAATAACTTTGACAATTCAAGTGTTTGTAAAAATCTAATTTCGATAAAAAAAAATGAATTTGAGTTATTGCTAAGTGTATAGGTTAATAGTGGGCAAGTTTATCGAATGTCTACCAACTTTTATAAAGCAGTATGCAGGTAAATGGTAACATACAGTGCAGTTTCAGAGGAATTACCTTCAGCGATGCTTAGGTTATGGAATGAGCTCCGTGCCAAAGTATTTCTCTAAGGACTGCAGTATGGGGTTCTTCACGAAAGTCATTAGATTTTTGAAGGGTCAGCAAAGTTCGAGTGATGCCAGGTGTTGCAAGCACTCATAGACTGCGGTGACCACATACCATCAGGTATACCGCAAGCTTGTTTGACACCATAGTGTGTAAAAAAGATCAGGTTTGTTTTTATTGTTTAATTTATTATGCTGCAGAATTTAAATATGTAATTCACAATGTTGGTTGTGGTAAAAAATATACTTCACTTATTCATCAATATGTATATTTTAACATTTATTTATTAGTATAGGTAGGTAGTACCAGTGACTACACTGTCTACACAGAAAAGTATTTAAAAATTTAGGTTTACCTAACTAAGTTGGACTAATAGTGGCGTGTGTGTCGGGTCGTTACGTTCCCTAAAACATGGTTGAGCGAAGCGATGGCTGATTCATGTGTCATCCTCGTGAACGGGTGCCGCCTGTGGAGGCTGGTCTGCTCTTGCAAACTTCTTGGTATTCTTAGTATTTAGTCTTACTTTTTTGTTTTGTTTATTAATACTGTAAGACATTGATTATTTCTTAGTGATGAATACATAAACTGTCTTTTGTTTATATTAGATATTTTTTATGTGGTGCTTGTGCTTTATATTTCATGTTTTTTTATGTTTGTAATGGAAAGTGTCCTTTTATGATAGGGAGGGCATTTTCCAATATTTTAATTGGACGCTGTAAAAGAAAGGGAGAAAAGAAATGCCCTTGCTGAGTTTCTTGCCGGTTCTTCTCAGTACAAGGTCTCCCGCCCTGTAGACTTACGAACCGATGGCGTAGTGACATTCATAAATGCTCAATTATTGTAGCCTAATCTGAATAAAATGATATTGAATATTGAATATATTGAATAATGTTTTCCGCACTTAGCCTCATGATAGGGCAATCGAACATTTGTGTCATTGGTTTCTCATAAAAATTCAGGTGTTGATTCCATTCTGTGAATCATGACAGCATAGTTATCAATTTCACATCTGCATCGTATCTGCAAAACAATTAAGACAATAAGCTATTACGGTACAGGCGGTATGGTATGTAGGGAATAATAAGTTATGATAAGTAGGTACTAGAGCTAAGCAGCAAATTCCAGGGTTTGGATAAGGAAACAAATCCTTATACATGATATAAATGTTTAAGTTTGCGCCAATTATGAAACAAACCACCACCACCAGCCACCTTTTTAAGGTCGTCGGTCCACCGGGCTGGAGAGCGTCCCACGCTTCGCCTTCCCATACGCGGTCTCCACTCTAGGACACGCCTGCTCAATCGGCCATCGGTCCTCCGACAGACGTGGCCAGCCCACTGCCACTTCAGCTTGCTAATTCTGTGAGCTATGTCGGTAACTTTGATTCTCTTCCGGATGTCCTCATTTCAGATTCGATCCTTTAGAGACACTCCGAGCATAGCCCGCTCCTTTGCGCGCTGTGCGACCTTGAACTTGTGGACCAGCCCTGCTGTAAGTGTCCACGTTTCGGCGGCGTAAGTCATGACTGGTAGGACGCACTGGTCAAAGTCTTTCGTATATTTGGCTCCATGATAACTACCTTAAACACATCTGGTGATAGTTGCAGGATAAGACAGAATGGCTTAGGCTTATATCGTTATTAGTATTTGTAAAATACGGTGTTAATCAAAATTTAACGAATATATCAAATGTTTTTCGGTATTTACCATTATTCAGTTCACAATCTTTATTTATAATCAAACTTGTGTAAGGGTCTGACCATATTTGTGATGCTAATGATTTGAAATTATTCCAGCTCATATCTGAATTAACATGTTCTTCATAAATATGTTTTAAATTGATTGCATCTTGCTTAAAAATAATGAAAAGGTTTGCATTATCTCGTATTAGTTGTTTAGGTATCTTAGAGTAAGTTTGTGATAGATAAAAACAATCTATCGCTTTATGCCTACCCATAGAAAAATAAATACGGATATTAATCTGATTTTCACAAGTAACATCATCAAAAATAAACATGGATTTGTTTAAAGCTTCACTAGGCATTATAATGTCACTATCATCTTGGAACAGGAATAAATTTATTGCAGGTATTTTATTGAGGACATTCTTTAAAAAACGATATTTAGGCTGAAATTTACCCCAATACCCATTTTTATGAAGTAAGAGACTGATCATTATATTGGTTTTTCCGCAATTAGATGGACCGTAGATTATTATCTACACCGAATAGAATTTGGTAAAAGAACGCTATGTTTAATTTTATCATGATTCGGTTCAACGCATATTCTATCTATTCCCAAAGAAACGGGTTACTTGACTAACTTAATCTTTCCGTCTAACACTGGATTTTAATATTAATTTATTAAATATAAAAACATTAGATGAGTGTTACTTCCAGTTCCTACTTTTTTTTTATAATTAATTTATTTGACCTACTTAACAAGTTATAACATGTTTTATTTAAATACTTATGTGAGAGTGTAGTTGATTATTATCTTAGCTAACATACTAAACACTTAAACAGAAGTAAATTGAAACCAAACTACCTAGTACACATAAACGTATTAGATTGGTTTCAATTTACGTCTGTTTATTGTGAATTGTTTTAATTCTGCATTAACTTTCAAGCTGAATAGTTGTTTAATTCTACTCTTGTAACTTCGAATATTAGTAACTGGTAAGTAATAACACTAAAAATAATGTTATTTTAATTTTATTATTTAAAATAATTTTGAAGTAGTGAGTTTATTGTTTAAAGAAATAAATATTATTGTACTTTTTAACTATATTATAGCTGCGTCTAATTTAATTTGACTTTTATTTTTTTTTGTTTTAGATCATGCAGGTTCCCGAATTTGACATCTATAATGTTTGCCAGGATTTTAAAGTTAAGACTGATGCTCAAAATGTGAACGCCTGGCTCGAAAAAGTTGAAAAACGAAGACTAGACATGGTCAAAGCTGCTATGGAAAAAGAAAAAAGAAAACCATTAAAGAAGAGGAAAGGAAACGATTAATCAAGTTCATTTATTTATAAAATTGGTGATAAAAGAAAGGGAAGATATATTATCAAAATTTACATTGAAGGCATAGGCGAAAGCGATAGAGATCGAGCTGCAAGTGCCCAGTATGCAGTGATGGACCCGTACAACAAAATATTAGATAATACAGAAAAAAATATTTAAAAAATTCTAAAAAAAATTGCAATACTCAATGTTAATTCGTATCTTTTAATAAAATAAATTATATGAGATATTTTTGTTCTTTTTCTATTTGTTATTCCCCTTTACGTTTTAATATAGAAGTTATGTTACAGTTTTTAAAACCAATAACTGGTTGAATTTATTAAGTAAAACCCTAAGACATAGAGAATGGACAGTGCAATTCCTAACCAGCTCTAAAACGGGCTTACAAGTGTGGCAGAGACGAAGATTAATTTGCAATCTGTTCTGTTCTGACCAATTGTTTTTTTTTCTTTGTGAAAAGCGACAAAGGATCGCAGATTACCTTTATCTCTTCCTAAAGAGTGGTGGTCATGTTTAGGGTGTGATTTTTTAGCTGTTGCGATTGCAATTGCTTTCGTGCTGTCTCTTATTGTTTTGTTAAAAAATCTATTTGCTATTCTGCTGTCAGTAACGACATTTGCTAAATTTGCGAGAAATTGCAAGCTACAATAACAGGCCCTTAGGAAGCTAATTGCGCAGTCCATAGCACAGATTACAGAACTCGAAGTCTATGATATAACCTAAATTGATTTAATAAAATACCGTCCTTATTTTTTTAAACAGATTTAAAGAAAATTCTTATGAATCCTGAGTTACTTAAATAATATTTGGTTTGTACTATCTGCTAAATCATCTTCATTTGTTATTAAACTAAATGAAATAGGGTGCATATACGGGGCGACTAAGATACTTAGATGCTTACCACCCTAAGATACTTAGATTGAATTTGAATTAATTTGCACCTAACCTATAAGCATACTATAATGGTCAAGTGGTTATGACGTCTTCCTCTCATTCAAAGGTCAGGAGTCCAAATCCGACATTTACCTCAGAGTGTTTTACAATACTCAAGTACAATACCCCATCGGCTCATCGGTGTAGGAAAGCATAATATGGCAATCTGCATTCGTATTAACAAAAATTCTAGGACTTATGTAAAGTCCATCAATCAGCACTGGGCCATGCATGGTAGACTATAACCCAGATAACTCTCGTACCCACAGTTTTATGAATTTGAGGGAAATAAAATTAAACCACATGATTTTTTGTTGACATACAGGTAAATAATTATATTATTTATCAATAACATATAAATATTCATAACAAATATTCCTATTTAAAGTAAGTATTTTTTTTATATAAAAAACAGTTTTAAAAGAATTAAATAGTAAGCACAAAGAAAATTTGAAACATTGTAGAATAATGACCCCATGGTAAAGTTGAAAAGCTGTCTTTTTTCAATTAAAATAACCAGGAATTTGTTTATTAAGTTGCGGCAAGTCATATTTATTATGTTGCTCAAAATTACTAGTATCAAAATATTGTCCATAATTTTTTAAATCTTCTTAGAAATTTTCAGTTTGTAACAACTACAGAAGGTCTGTATCTGTGTAACACAGCTGTAAATTTTCACTATAAATCCGTCATGATGGAATAATGAAATTTATATAAGTGAGTTTTTGCAAGTTCCAGAATAGTAGAACCTGACTAATTAACGAACTATTAAGTTTTCAGAGATAATAGATATTTTTTTGAAATTAGGAGCACTTACATACTTTTCAGCACCGAAGAATTTATTTGTTTTATTGTAATTGTCACTCTACACATTAGCAAGCTTTACATCTACCTGATTTCTTCTGTTTTCTATTGTCTTTCCAAATACAGAGTTATTTTGTTTTTTAAAGAAATCTTTTTCAAATGTACTACAGGCTTTTTGTCTGAGACTGGTATTAAAAGAAATGTATGGTGCTAAAAATGGCTCCTGATCAAAAGAAAGTATTCTGTAAGTTTTAGCAATATTAAGCCATTTTTTAAACATTCTTGTAAGTGAATATAATAACTTTATGTTTGTCATATAAATTAGCAAACAACTTTTTATTTTTACCCAATGGTATTGGCACTTCTAATTGCTCTGCAGAAAATGGTCAATCAGAGTGCGAGTCGTGAATATCTGATGGATAGTATTAATCAATTTCAAGAATGTAACCTTTTTCACTATCTAAAGAGATCTTTTGAACATCAAAGTTTTGTAAGTATTGATGTTCAAGAAATTTGATATTTCTCGTAGGCAATTTTAATATCATAGCATATACATACAAGTTTACACAATCTAAATATGCTAAAAATGTTGTAGGAGATAATGGATCGTAATCAGGCAGATATTTATTATTTGCTTTCGCATAGCGTAAAGAGCATTGAGCCAACCCGCCGCGTATACCTTGCACTAACATTTGATACATCTCAAGGTCAGATATTAAATCTAGCTGTATGTTAGTGAATAATAATAGCATAGCATCCCAGCTCAATGATGGTGATGAAACATAAAAACAAGTGTCAAGATTGTAAAAATTTAGACTCATAGACCTAAATTTTTCGAACACATCATCTAAATTTAGTACATCACATTTTAAATAAAAATCGGTATATTCGCCTAAATTTTTAAAGCCAAATGTCTCCCACACTTTTAAAACATGATTATAATCTTCATTAGAAATTGACTCAGAAGTTAATTGATTGAAAAAACAGTTTTTGTCGGGCACTTTTGTCTGCATATCTTTCCCAAGAGTTCATATAATAATAACAATATACACCTTTTCTTCTGACCAAATCAAATAACTTCTGATCAACAAAAAATTACTTTAAATTCTCAGTCATTTAAATCGAGTGTGTGAGCTAAATTTTCTAAGCTGGAGCTCAAAAAATTAAAAGAATCAACAAATTTCAATTGTACATTATTTGTTACATCTACTGGAATGAATTTGCTAAAGGATATATACTTTTTCTTACTTTTAGGTATGAGACTTATGCGACCACAGATCTTTGAAAGTTCTTCTATACACAAATGGCTGTCAAAGCCTGTAAGATTATGAAATATTATAGTTACAAAGTTGCATTCTTAACAATTCAAGTTGCAAATATTATGAGCAGGTCCTTTAAACTTTCCTGTAAAGTGATTATGATCAAGAACAATCTGCTCATTTAAAGCAAAATGTTTTTTTACAAATATGACAATGAGTCGCATTTTCTACACTCGTTTGCTCTTCTTTTGTTAAAGGTGATATATCTCTTTGTACAGATAAAATTTCAAAAAATCTCAATATGTCATTACAAATCGTTTCTACAAATTTCTGAGAAGCGTTTGGGCCGCGATAAGATACATAATCATTTAAACTAGGATCAGTTTTACAACAAATATAATATCCAAAACAAGTAGCTTCATGAATTTGTACTTTCTCTACATGTTGAGACTTACTCTTATCAGAGTATTCTTTAAGTAAACTTTCAAAGTCACCATAGATTACTATAGGTATTATTTGAGTTCTTTCAAAATTGGAAAAACAAAGCTTATTGCCTTCCTCAGGCAGCACAGTTTGCATTCTAGCACACTTATGTTTGATTAATTGATTCTCGGTGCTAAAATACATAAAACACTCTTCACACAAGTGAATTTTAGATTTATGTTTTGTAAGTTTTTCAAAATATTTTTAATCAAAAAAAAAAATGATTTTTACTATTTTTATGCAAAAATAATAAATTGACATGTTCATGTTTCTGCTTAAGTGTTTTGTACAAAGGTTCAGTCACTTTTTTTTTCATCTAAGCCGTAAATGTTAACACTTACGTTGGGATTATTTTTTTCAAAACATTTTATATCATTGAAGTTAGGGGGAAATTTCATGTTAGAAATATTAAAAAAATCAGAGCAATGAGGATATGAAGTTATTCTGTTTGGATTTTGTTTTGCAGGATAAATATGTAATTATACACCAAAGAAAAAAAAATCATCTTTGTTTCGAATATTTATACAAGATTTAGAGTTTTGAATTCGCGTTGGGAGAGGTCGGTATGTATGTATGTATGATCCAGCTTTCAGAGGACTAAATTTAGCAATATTAATTTCCAAGTGACTTATTGACTCCATCGTCCAGCCTGATTCTGCTTGTTCGAATTCTGTACATTTACATGACAGAAGATTCGATAGTTCATAATAAAACTCGGATATATTTGTGTTTTGAAATACTGTAGTATACTTTGTATTAAAAGATTTCAAAGATGGAGAATCATTTTTCGGTAATTTATATGTGATAAAGAGTTCCAATTTTACTTTTATCGATCCATGTCTATTTAATAAATTTTTAACGAGGTTAGAAACAGTTTGCGAAACCTCTAATAAGAATTGTTCTGGCAAAAGTTACTGCGACAGAGGATCGATTCTCTATAACTAATTATTCGATTTTTAAATGCAGTAGCAATTATCTGCACATTTTGAAACTCAGTTTGTAACAGGCAATTTGATTTATGAATACTACTTTTTTATGAGTTAAATCGAGAAACATGAAATTGACATTTATTACAAAAAGCCATTTTGTAAAAAGTATTAACGTGGAAAAAATTCACTATCAATATGTACCCGCAGGATTCAAACCCACGATCATTGGATTGAGAGCTGAGAGGCAATCATATCTCACACTTATTTATAATTAAAAAGGGTATAGTGAAGCGCAAAACAATCAAAACCTTTAGACTTTGTGTCTGCCTTAGGTATGTCAGGCAAGTAAGTATAAAAATCACCTCGTATTTGTCTGTACACGTCCGTGCTAGATAAGTTCAATCATTAACGAGGATTATCTAGCTTGTTAACTAGTAAGATCAGTAAAAAAAAAAGAAAACAACAAGTATCCCAATATTATAGGATATAAATAGGTATAATCGTACAATAGCACTAGTTTTTTTTAAAAATTAATGTCACACTGTATAAAATAATTTAACATACGAATTTTAAAAATATAACCCGCGTTATTTTTCAGTCTTTTAATTTATTTTATTATTCAATAGTAAATTGATTTTTTTATTTTATTGTTAGCGTTAGGGAAATGCGTAAACCACTTCACAAGTTTAACTTAATTATTTATAATTTATCAGGATAGTTTAAAATACAAATCATATACTTAAATAATATACAAAGAAAAGTTTATAATTCACCAGACTAACCTCATAATCAGGAAATTGCATGTTCTGCTTCCTCTTCTTTGAAGGCTGCGCAGAAGGCAAACAAGCATCTTCTTCTAAATCTGAACCCACGTTCAACTGCGGGCTATCAAACGTCGTTGCTGGTGTCTTCTTAGCTTTAACTGCAGCTGTAGGTGGTTTTTTTCCATTGACTATTTTTTTCTTTGTAGACGCTGCTGGTTACGCCACTTCCTCGAAATCAGCGTCAAACGGATTGAGAGACCTGAAAAATAATGAATTATTAAAGGTCTGATGAACAATGAATTATTAATCTTAGTAGCCGATTCCATCCACATAACTGGGCAGGGCATTACTTCAGTTTTTTTAAATTTTGAAAATAGAGGACAGTTATAGGACAAAATAAAAGTAAAATCTTTTATTAAAATTAGAAAACAATTTGAAATAAAACTATAACACGTATGTATGTAATACTTAAGTTTGTTTAAAATAGTTGACACTGTATAGGAAAAGTACAGACAACCTGCTTCGATAGTAGCATTAGTAAAAGTGACAAAAATATTAATAAGCAAAATTCAAAGAATTGGTTCATAAAGCTGCATGCACATGATTACATTCTAAGTTTATTTGCAATCATAGGACCAAAAATACTTTAAATTAACTCCCTATTATTTTTTTGTTCAACATAACTATAACCATTAATCTCTGATATGCACACGGTCTAAGGAAACTATGCTTGGTCAATATTTTTACTAAATTTGGTTGTATGTTTTGAATTTGATACAAGATTTTAAAAAGGATGAGTTTTGTACTTGCATTGATTGGTAACTAAACAGGAAGGGATAAAGCTAAGTTGGTATGGATACATTTTAAAAGGTGCAGGTTAATTTTTTACCGACTTCAGAACGGAGGAAGTTTTATGTTCGTTGGGTATATTTTTATGTATGTTCACCGAATTCTCCGTCAATTGTGGATCGATTCAAAAAAATATTTTTTTATTCAAGAGAGTGTACTTTCGAGATGGTTCCATTGTCACCAAGTCATGATCTGATCCCCAGGAAATTAAGAGAAAAGAAGCATTTTTATTTTTATTTTTCAAATAGCAATATTTAATTGAAAAGCGAATTCAATACTAAATTGATACCCAAATATTTAATACGATTAGTAAACCCGAAAGAAAAAAAATAAATCATTTATATAAAAAAAAAAAATTGTTAATAGGGGTCGGGATTGAACCACGACCTTTATGAGCTTAAGACCATTACCTAATCGAATACACTACAGAGTGTTAGTTTTAAACCTTGAATCTAAATTGTTTGAAACCATATAACGCGTTACCGTGGCGCTACCTATCATTTTCTTTGTAAACTAATAACACGTATCATGAAGTGACATTCTATTCTTTATAAGTCTTTATAAATTCTTTAGATGGCGGTTTTTCAGACTACATTTTTATAAATTAATTTTTTGCAAAAAAAACCTGAGGCTGCTATGTTTTAGTTTAAAAAAATGAAATTCTGAAGAGTATTCAAATAAGCTTATAATATATGGAAATAATGGGTTTTAGACATATTCATAAAACATGTAAATCATCAAAACGAAGTTTTTTTAATTGATAGCTGTATAAGATTATGAGCATCGTTAAGGGGATGACTCGTGCTAGGGATTGACGCTTGACGAATGCCCAACGTCTTGTGTTATCATCTAAGCGCTTGTCGCCTGTGCTTATGTTGTCTTTGAACTCTAGTACGACTTTGAGCAGTCCGAAATTGTTTATTAGACTGACATAGCACGCGTAATCTGAAATCTATAATCTGAAATCTAAAACGAAAATCATGCACTCTGAAATGTGGTGTGCCGAACAAGTAAAAATTACAAAGTAAGAGTTTTGCAAAAATTTTTTTTAACAAGTTTCTTGACTAATTTATAAATATTTAGCTGAAATACCTTACTGATGCTGGTCTGTCTAACTATTTATATACCTGGAATATCCTTAGCAGCCTACAGGTAGGAGCTATCATGACAAATAATTAGTATGGTCTATGTAAGTAGGTTATAGACGTTATAGTATATCCGCGAACTGATTCATGAGTGGGGGTGAATAAAATTAGAGGGTTCTAGAACCCCCTATTTTAACCTACTGATATCCCTGGTGTTGCAAGCGTCCATAGGCTACGGTGATCGCTTACCATCAGGCGGACCGTGTGCTTGTTTGCCACATTAGTGGTTTTAAAAAAAAAAAAAAAAAAAAAAAAAGGGTAATATTATACCTATCTATTCTTCGAAATTATGACTCCTGGATTAAATTATACCACTGAAAATTTTGAAGTAACAGATTAAGATTACTTCATATATATAAATTCTTCTTTAAAACACATCAATTATAATAATTTTTGACAATGATTGAATATTATTCTTTTAAGTTGGACTTAACTAAAAGATCGACAAACAAATAATTTCTTCTAATGTGTAGAAGTATTTTTAATACCTAAATTTTTCTTGTAAAAGTAGTTTTTCTTTTGAGACCACATACATTTAGGAACTCAAACCACTCCTAGTAATTGGTAAGAGTCATAGGAACTTGCTAGTCGGGTGTGGAACTACGGCTCCATACACAGGAGTGTACCTGGAGAACACTTTACTACGCAGACCTATGCGCCTAGCTATGTTCTACGTCATTTTCGGGAAATGTTGCGTGATAGCTCTGGGAAACTCGTGGAGGAACCCGTTGATCTCTTGCGTCAGTGTGTGGGCTTATAGCTTTTACTAAATTTCATGTAATTGTTTCCTACGTGGTTATAAAATTGGAAATGCTCGTCACGATCAGATGCTAGACTAAAAAAATACAAGCAATAGTTTAAATTTGCCTTTCAACATTATTATTAGGATATTCTATGTTTCAGGAGTCTAAGGTGTCTGCAGACTTTTAGGAGAGAAGTACGACTGTGTAAAAGGTTAGGAGGAGAATAAGCGTCCTATGTCTGTGTCCTGGTACCTATCAGATGATCTGAAAATTTGATCGATAATTTGAAACTCATAGCTTAGAAAACTAGGGGGTTTAGAATAGATAGGACAGCTTGTTGGAGACACTCTTAGCATTATTCAGTGTCTGAGGTCTCTGGGAGGTGACTTGCTTTGGCCAGATATGTAGGGCTCGTAGGAAACAATAGATTTTATTTTCCAGGAACTTACTTTTAGAATAGTGTTAGGTATTTATTCTGCGTTACAAATTATATCTACTACTTAGTTTTGTTTTATTCCTTATATTATACTAGCTGTCCCGGCGAACGTTGTTCCGCTGCCGTCCCTCTGTACCCGGCGAAAGTTGGTTTTTACCTATAGTGCCCGAGTCCGGCTCGCACTTGATATATCGAGATAAAAACTATCCTATCTTTTAAGTTGGATCAAATAACAGATATTTACGAAGTTTGATCAAAATCGGTTCAGTAGTTTAGGAGTCCATTGAGGACAAACATTGTGACACGAGATTTATATATATTAAGATATAAAATATTATAAATATGAATAAATATTCTAAAACATTAAAAAAATCATAAATAACAACGCATAACACATCTCACATTACACATATATAGAAAGTGCAATATAAACGTAGGAAGTATAACGTAAAAAATGAAGTAATCAAAACTACCAACCAGGATTGCAACTTGACCTTAAGTTTTCTCAGAACTCGGGTAATCTCCGGGAACACATCATTGCCAGCCTTCATACGTCCCCACTGCTGGGGCACGCCCTACCCTCAACGAGGGTGATTTGGGACATAGTCCACACGCGGACCCAGTGCGGATTGTGGACTTCACATACGTCTTTTTTTTTTTTCTTAACGTATGCAGGTTTCCTCACGATGTTTTCCTTCACCGAAAAGCCAGTGGTGTGAATAAATAAATCAGTGTACTTGAGAAATTAAGAAAAGACTCACTGGTACACGCCGACCCCGGGGTTCGAACCTCCGCCACTTGGGACGTGAAGTGAAATTTAAATCCCTCGGCCAACACCGACTTCCGGGAACACAACTTAGTGATAATTTCTTTCTTCATCTTATTTTGTTTGATTCTTTAAATTTTGTAAATTTACTATTTTGATTAAGTTTTATTTATTTAGATTTTAACAAAATTTAGCTAGAATGACGAAGGGGAAGCTGTACGCGTCTCATAGGTTCAATGTGAAGATACCCCGTTTCCGTGCTAGTTCCGTTATCTCAAATATAACGTTTGTTGTGGATGCTGCGTAGGTTTAGCAAAGTAAATGCGCTCCTAAAGGTTTAGAAAAGTAAACGCGCTCCTGAAGGTTTAGCAAAGTAAACGCGCTCCTGAAGAAGAAAAAGATTGGCACAATGCACTTCGTGTTAGTGCTTTAATATGGATTTTTGTAGTTTTAGTTTTATTTATATTTTAATGATGGTTTTTTTTTTATATTTTTAAAGACCTTGACGTAGTCATTAAGATTACGAGCGAGCCCTGAAGTTTCAAATGACCACGCTTGAGGGTTAAGAAAGTAGCGATACAAGATGTACATCTCTTTAGTAACTCCTTAGTAGTATTGGCCTGGCTCATAACTGATACAAGAAAATTAAAAGGCTAATCGAATTTAATCAATTAACTAGCATACAATAAATTTTAAATGGTTTTTAATCAAAAACACCAGACAATTTTACCTACAGAATCTAAAATTGTTCATTTGTTAGTTGAAAATGAACACTTGAGGTTGCTTTGTGCTCAATGGTATTAGATTATCAATGGATTAAGAGCAGCAAATATTTAGAACAATAACATAGGCAACGTGTTATAACTGTCATGGGCTAAACCACAATCGGGCTTCCTGCCCTGTTTTTTGAAGGCCCGGGCCTATGACACGAAGCGCAGTGCCATTTTTAAGGTCCGCTGCCTAGTTTGCTTTGAGACGGGACGGTGCTTTGGTACCGGACTGGGGTGCATCAGGTTGCTCCCACTGCGGTGATCGGCATCACAGCTTGTTCTGTAAGCTTGCAACATCAGGGGCATTACTCACGCATTGCCGACCATTTTAAAACCTGATTTCTTTCTTGAAGAACTCAATACTCTTGTCCTTAAAGAATACCTTCGCAGGGAGCTCATTCTACAACCACAGCGCTCGCGGCAGAAATTTCCTCTAAATCTAAAACAACGCAAAATAGGTATTTAAGACCCATTGACTCCATTGCTTCCATCCCACAGGAGAGTCTTAAGCCTTACTTTTACCGAATACGGTAGAGCAGCTCGTCAAACTGTACTGAAACAAGAAAGATGTCTTCGCTTCATAATAAGGATGGTGCCGTTTATGTCCATTCTGGTCCAAACCGCAACTTTCTATCTGCTTTGGCTGCAGAGATACAATATTTTATTGAGATAAAGTGGAGACTGCAGCAGTGGGGTTCGAGACAACTGGTCTTGAAATTAACTTAGATGGCTAAAGAACATGTCTACCAAGTTTCATCGCTTAATCATTGAATTCAGTTATAGTTGAAACCATCCGGACCATAACAAAAGGGACCGAATATCACGTAAAATAATTTGTCATTTGATATAACTGATAGATGGGTGGGAACTGTGGGAAGTAAACATCAATAAACGACAGCCCCGCGCCGTGCCTCGTGCCGCGGAAACAAAATCCCCGCACATAAGTTAGCGTTCGCATGTGATTGATGTGCGGCGAGGCGAGGCGAGGCGCGGCGGTAGTGACGTAGTATAGAACGTAGTATAAAAAATAATACGCATGCCTAACATTTATCAACGTCAATATGAAAATTCTAAAACAATCAAACTTTGAACACTAGGAAGTACACAAGCAATCATAATATACTAAAAATACATACTTAACCGATTTTGAAAATTCATTTCCCTAAAGTGAGCTATATTATCAGCGAGTAACATGGGCTATATTTCAACCAGTCAGTTGCAAATCTGTCGGTAGTTTATTGATTTAAAAAAGAAAGTATCTTATTTTTTAAAATAGACGCTATTCCTTGGCAGGGAGCTCATTTTACAACCGAAGCTTTCGCGGGGGCAGTTTCTTTGAAACAGAGCCCCACTATTGGTGCTCTCCGCAAACTAATAAAGATCTGCGAGGAGTATGTATGCGGTGATACATAGCCTTAAATACAATGCTAGCAAGAGTGTACTGCTCGTATTCAAGGCTGGAACAAAGTGCTGCAAAAACATTTCCGGTGTTACTCTTGCTATATCGACTAAAAATTTACTCAATTCAAGTATTTGGGCCACTGGGTTTCCGATACTGTCATTGACAGTGTGTTATAGCATATTGGCACGATGTACTAAATAGGTGAAACTGTTACTCTTTTGAGCCTTCTGCCAATCGATGTACACCTACACCCTATGGCTTAAATTTACACAGAATGCCCACAATACCTTGCGCGTCCAGTAAAATAATGGCTTTAGGATGCTGTAGGGGCTGTCAAGGTACTGAAGCGTGTCAGCAATGCTTACACAGGCAAATTTAGCAGGATACCTCGCCAATTTGCGTCATGGCGTAGCCGCTCTAATGCGTCGCGAATGAAGCAGCACAAATGGCCTCCTAAAAACCATTTTTAACCATCCAGAAAACCGTATATAGAGACACTGGACAGAACTACATCTCACTGCTGCTAGTTGCATTAGGAAATAGGTAGATTACTAACATAGTTTCTGTGAAAAATACTAACATCTCTACGGACATTCATCTGTAATAAAGTATTTTGTGTAAATCATCTGATTGTGGAACTCAGCAGCACCGGCGTTAGTTAGTTGTTCCACTGATAAAACAATATCGTAATCTATTGTTGAATGACATGTTATTGTCTCAATCCTACTCAGTGGGTCTGCTGGTTTAAGTTTAAACTAGCCTTTACGTATTGTATGTCGGTCGTCATTTTGCCAATATGTATAAGTTGCCTAATTCACCTAGGAGTTTCTTTTTCGTATATTAATGGCTTGTCATCGGTATATTCTGTGAATTCTCGACTTTCTATCATGTACTTAAAGTGCTGTTTGTGCTAAGTAGATTAGCGATCTCAACTCTCTGTTATAGGTATTATACTTTTTTGTGCTGTATTTAATTATTTTGAAAAATATCTCAGTGGTTGCCATTTCCCTGCTTTTGGCGTTTTCAATACTGCTCCTACACAATCATTGAAAGCACCTGGCACCTGGCTGCGCCACATAGCCCTTGTTTACATGTTTTAAAGGTTATATTCCACTCTATTGTGGTTTTATCTTTTTTCTACTTGCTGTGTAAAAAATCTAAAAAAATCTTGTTTTCGTACTGCATACGGAATGAATGATCGAAGGAAGTTTAATATTCCTAAAAATACCTTTACTGATCGCCCATTTTGGGGTTTGGGAAGACTTTAACAGCCTGGATTTTATTTCCAGCAGTTTTATCTAGTGTGGCTTGGTATACCAAAAATTTCTATGTTTTTCTGTCCGAAGCTGCACTTTGATAACTTTATAGTTAAACTGTATTGCTGGTATCTTTCAATAATGGCTTTCAAGTGTTTTCTTTGTTCCGCTTCGCTTTTACTGGTTATGATGACAACGTCTAAGTAACAGAAATAGAAGTCGCTGTCGTAGCTTTCCTCTTCTTCGATGTTAGACTGTCTGTTTTTGCTTGCCTGTTCTACCCTTAACCCATGTACTGTATGGTTCATGAATCTCTGGAATGTTTGAGCTCTATTCCGGAAACCAAACCCTAATTTCGGAAACTCAAATAAGCCATAGTGCGTAATTAATACAGTTTTCTCTATGTCCTCCGGTGCTATGGTGCCGCCTGTGGAGGCTGGTCTGCTCTAGCAAACTTCTTGGTATTCTTAGTATTTAGTCTTACTTTTTTGTTTTCTTTATTAATACTGTAAGACATTGATTATTTCTTAGTGATGAATACATAAACTGTCTTTTGTTTATATTAGATACTTTTTTATGTTGTGCTTGTGCTTTATATTTCATGTTTTTTTATGTTTGTAATGGAAAGTGTCCTTTTATGATAGGGAGGGCATTTTCCAATATTTTAATTGGACGCTGTAAAAGAAAGGGAGAAAAGAAATGCCCTTGCTGAGTTTCTTGCCGGTTCTTCTCAGTACAAGGTCTCCCGCCCTGCAGACTTACGAACCGATGGCGTAGTGACATTCATAAGTGCTCAATTATTGTAGCCTAATCTAAATAAAATTATATTGAATTGAATTGATATATTATGGTACGCTTGATTGAGATCTAAACGTGAAAATTTAGTTTTTTTTTATTTAGCATATAGGAAATATCCTGTTTTCTCGGTATCGGATACCTATCAAATTCAAAATTCAAATCAATTGAATACGGCTCCGGTGCTATTGATATATTAAGGTACGCTCGATTAAGATCTAAACGCGAAATTATAGTTTTTTTATTTAGCATATACGTAAAATCAATCAGGGTATCGGATACCTATCTGGTTTTGTGATCGCGTTAGTGCCCTATAGTCACCGCATGGCCGCAATTTTCGTAAGCGACCGGCCCATTCCCATTTGGATGGCTTACATATTCCCATTTCTTGCATTATTTAGACCTTTTTTTTACTGCTTTGTACCTTTCTGGTGTGGGTGGCATGGCTTTCGCAAAAACTGGTGCTCCGTCGGTTACTATGTACTAACGAATGAAGCGACGATTCCTTTAAGCATACTGGCTTGGTTATATCAGGGAAACGACTAAGTAAATCATAATAGTGATGGTCCGTGGATACCGTACTTATTGAAGATCCATTCCATTTTACAATATTAGCTTCTACCTGTTACCTGTAACCAATGAGCCTGCCTGCTTGCTAAATCGACTAATAAATTATATTTTTTACAAAATCCGCACCTATGATCGGTTGACTGACTTCAGCAATTACGAACGCCCAGCGAAATGCACGTCGTAAGTTTAGGTTCAAAATTAATGTATTTACACCGAATGTTCGTAGTTCTGTAATTGTGATTACTCTGTGAGGCAGGGATGGCAACACTGATGATAGGCCAAGACGCACGCTAACATGTTTTCTTAAATAAATACTTTAATTAATAATTCTTAGTCTTTTCATTATTAGTACATGGTGGCAGCGGTAAAAAAAATGACTAATCAAAATCAGGATAAGATTGCTCTAGCAGCTCACATCAAATCAGACCCTTGCAAGTATTTGACTTCCAACTTGAAAATTGGACAAAATAGCGTCGACAATTCATAAGATATTTTAAAATAAGTGGCAACAACGACAAAGAAGACAATGAAAAAGTAGATCTTTTAATATACAGTATGGGAGAGAAAGCGGAGGATATAATGCTTCAGCTGAAGTCAAAATCGTTTGAGGAACTTTTACAAAAGTTAGATTCTTATTTTCAGCCAAAGAAAAATGTTATTTATCAAAGGTTTGCCTTTAACAAACGCGTTCAACACTCTGACGAGTCTGTACTGGAATTTATAAAAGAGCTACATGTACTGGCAGAATATTGCGAATATGGAAAACTAAAAGAAGATCTGATAAATGATAGATAAGTGGTAGGAGTGAAAAATAAAAAAGCTAGCGAGAAGATGCAGCTCTGCTCGGAGTTAACTCTCTCATCAGCTATAACTATAGCTTAACAAATAGAATAAATGGAAAAAGAAGGTGTTTTTGCATATGGTGGCATAAGCAATAAAGAGGATAGTATAAACAAAATTACAAAAAAAACTGAAAATACTAGTGTCAAAAATGAGTGGAAGTTTTGTTGGTTTTGTGGAGGTAGAAGATATCATAGGAGAATCTCTTGCCCAGCAAGATAAAGCCGCTGTAATAAGTGTCACAAAGTTGGACATTTTGAAAAATGTTGTAAAGCAACTGTTAACATCAACACGACTGAGGCAGAAGAGGAGCATAATGAATCGAAGATGTGCATGGAAAATGTCTCAGGAAAATATCAAGTGACTGTTAAATTTTTTCATAATAACGGCTATAGAGGTGATATATTATTTCTGATTGATACAGGTGCTGACGTAGTAGCTGTACCTAGTGATTACATTGGCAGTAATGTCAAATTGCTACCATGTTATAATATAATTCGAGGAGCAGACAACACAATTTTAAATGTTTTAGGTAAGCTAAGTAAAATAGAATTGAGATTTAGAGATACAAAGTACATTGGCGATATGTATGTTGTAAAAGGCCTTAGAACAGCGATTTAGAGATAGAAAGTACATTGGCGATATGTATGTTGTGAAAGGCCTTAGAACAGCTATTCTCGGCACACCGGTAATAGAACAAATGTCAATTATTAAGATATTGGGTATAAATGTTGTTGAGAATTGTACTTTGCTCCAAAAAATGGAGAGGAAGTATCCGGGTATTTTTAATGAATTAGGGGTTTTTAAGCAGACCTTTTCTTTTGAGTTAATTGATGAAAATGCATCATTTATCCAAAGTGTGCCTAGAATAGTGCCTATACCATTGTTAGCTAAACTTAAATCTGAAATTAAAAGACTTTTCAAATTAGGTGTTTTAAGTCCTATTGAAGAACCAACACAATATGTGTCCCCCATAGTAGTTGTTCCCAAAGGTGACACTGTTAGAATTTGTGGAGACTATACTCAATAAAATAAAAATATAGCAAGGCCGGTATACCCCATACCTAAAGTTGAGGTTACCTTATCACGATTTAATGGCTCTAAATATTTTAGTTAAATTGATGCCACTTCTGGATTTCTGCAAATACCCCTTGATGATTCTGCGAAATTTACTACAGTTATCACACCTTATGGCCGCTATATGTATAATCGTCTCCCCTTCGGCTTAAATTGTGCTCCTGAATACTTTAGTATGAAATTTTCTCAATTGTTTCAAGATTTAGATAATGTTGTTATTCATATGGATGATATATTGATCTATACAGCAACTAAAGAGCAAAATGAAGCAATATTAAATAAAGTTTTGTCTAGATTACATGGGGCGGGTATAACTATAAATAAAAGTAAGTTCTCATTTGGAGTAACAGAGATTAAATATTTAGGGCATATTATTAATGAAAATGGCATATCTCCTGATCCTGAAAGAATTGAATCCATACAGGCCTACCAAACTCCAAAATCTAAAAAAGAAGTAATGCAGTTTCTGGGCATGGTAAATTTTGTCAGCCGCTTCATTAGAGGCAAAACTGAAGTATTAGAACCTCTTTATGCTTTATTGAAAAAGAATATTAGGTTTTACTGGGATGATCCACAAAAAAGGGCATTCAACACAATAAAAAATCTTCTACAAAAAAGTCCTATCTTGGCACACTATGATCCTAGAAAAAAAACCATCATAGCTGCTGACAGCTCCTCATATGGCTAAGGAGCTATACTAATGCAAGAAAATAATGATCAAACTAAAAATATTATAGCATTTGCCAGCAGAAAATTGAGTGAAACTGAAAAAAGGTATTCTCAAATTGAAAAAGAATGCCTAGCATTAGTATGGGCCGTGGAAAGATTCAAAGATTTTGTTTATGGTATTCAAATCCACTTAGAAACTGACCACAAACCTTTAGTACAGATATTGCAAACTAAACCTCTAGATGAATTAACTCCTCGCTTGATGAGGCTTCGAATGAGGTTAATGAGATTTCAGTATTTAGTGAATTATGTACCAGGCAAACTTTTAACTATTCCTGATGCACTCAAGAAACCCTTTGCAAAAACCGGATTCAAACCCAATCCTAGATAATGATGTAGAATCTTTTGTTAGGTCTCTAGTAAAACAGATACCAGTAGGTGACATACTGTTAGAAAAAGTAAGACAGGCACAAATTAAGTATGAAATTTGCTCAAAACTAAAAGAATTTGTTCTATCAGGTTGGCCCAAAGACTCTAAAGTCCCAGATAAGCTAAAAGATTATTTTCAATTTAAAAATCACCTGTCAGTTGTCAATAAACTTTTGCTTTTCAATATGAGATTAGTGATACCATATAGCTTGCAAAAGGAAATACTTACTAAAATTCATGAGGGGCACTTAGGAATTACCACATGTAGGAATAGAGCTCAAACAGTTTGGTGGGTAGGATTATCTAGACAAATTGAATATTTTGTAAAAAATTGTCAGAAATGCTTAGAGCATAGATCAAATCCAAAATAAGATATAATTTAAGAAAATTTGCCGGCTAGACCTTAGCGAAAAATAGATATAGATCTCTTTTATCATAATAACAAATGGTTTATGATTGTAATAGACTATTATTCAAGTTTCTTAGAAGTAAAACAATTAAATAACTTAAATGAAAACACAATTATAATGTATTGTAAAGAATTCTTCTCTAGATATGGAATACCAGAAATTGTGAGAACTGACATTAGTCCACAGTTTCGCTCTAGATTTGAAAAAAATGCTGAGGAATACAGCTTTACTCATATCACTAGTAGTCCGTACTATTCGCAAAGTAATGGGTGTGCAGAAGCAGGAGTCAAAATTGCCAAAAACTTGCTCAAAAAAAATGAGGATATTTACATGGCATTACTAATTTATCACAATACACCTTTAGATTCTGGATTTAGTACAGCAGAACTTATGTTTAGTAGAAAATTGAGAGATAATTTACCAATGCTACCGTCATCTTTAAATAAAAAAGTTTTTGGAAAGAAAGTGTTTCAAGGAAATAAAAAATTAAAAAAAAAATTCAGTAAGAAATTATTATAATTCTAAACATAGAACTAAAGAATTTCAGAATCAAAATTGTCAAAATTACATGCAGGAGAGAAAGTGTGGGTAATAGATTTGAAATTGTATAGTGAGGTGATAAAATAATGTGCAGAGCCCAGATCATATTTAATACAAACTAAGTCTGGAATATATAGGAGAAATAGATGGCACTTAATACCTACACCATACTTAAATACTAAAGATCAGCTTCCTAAAACATTCCATCCATCTTTCAGTTTCAAAAACAATCACTCAAAATCTCAAGAATTAGAAAATTCACAAAATACTGATAATAATGGTGAAGTTTATAATCAAAGCTATGTTGAGAAAGATAGCATAGATGTAAGTTGTGAAGTTACAGCTGGAAGTGACTTTGATGCAAGTTGTGACGTTAGAACTGAAAATGATTGTAGGAGAAACTCTGATTTTAATCAGTCCCCCAGCAGTCATGTTCAGAAGGAAAGAAGATTATGTAAAAAGCCTTTTTGGCAGAAAGACTATGTAAATTAGTATTAAGCTTTAGGTATTGTAACTTGGTAATTAAGTATGTTTTTTTTTCCCTACTGATTTTTTTTAACAACTATGTATATATATGGTCATTATAAGGCAGTAGTCTATAAGTATCTCCTTTATTTAAAAAGCGAGAATATTTTAAGAGGTTTGTGTTTTTATATGATGTTGTATGTTAATTGTTTTCTTTATTTTTCAATAGTACTATTTGTTCTGTAGTTCATTGTTAAGATTGTTAAGACAAGTTAGGAGTTTATTAGTTTAGTTGGTTGTTGCTCGCTTTTATGTGAAAAGGGAGGATGTTGTGAGAGTGATTACTCCGTGAGGCAGGGATGGCAACACTGTTTATAGGCCAAGACGCACGCTAACAGGTTTTCTTAAATAAATACTTTAATTAATAATTCCTAGTCTTTTCGTTATTAGTACAGTAACCAATTTTTTTTCTGTCGGGATAACGGATATGTTGGTGTCGGTGTCGATAAAAAATCATAGGCCATAGTCTCTGTCTTGTATTATTAGGTGGTTGTTGCTTAATGTAGTAGTTGTCCGCCGCTGACTGCACTTGTTCTAGTTTTCCTCTGGCTTCCAGCATGGCTGGTCGCATTTGTCTGCGTTCTTGCATAACTTCTTGTGGTAGAAACATGTTCAAGGCCGGCGGACAGGTTATTTTCCATAATTGAGAAGTTGCCCTAAGAATCCTACGCCGATAACCAAATTTAGGGCGGGCGAAGCCGCTGGCATAAGCTAGTATGTATTATATAATATTAGAAGTATCTTGTATATATTTTTAGATTTACTTTTTTTAATTTTTTTTTTTTGTAAATTATTGTTATAAATAGTTAAATAAGCTATTTTGTGCACCAACTACTTTTTTGTTACTTTTCGTTTTAAGATCGGTTGACTAGTAGATAATGCCACTAGGCATTAAGGCCACCCATGTACTATTTTTGTGCTAGCAGAACCATTTCCACTTTGCCTAGCCGCCATAAAAGACCTTTAAATGTACATATGAGCGAAGTAAAACTTTCTTTACTCCTACAGATAATTTATCACGCCTTGTAGCCGCAATCCGCGGCGCCGCCCAGGTAGCTGTTTCGTCAATCATGTGGGAGGCGCAATACCCTGATGAAGTGATGAGTGCTCTAGAACAAAAGTATGCACGTCCTGAGCTCTTAATAGCACATAAGATTGCCGGCCTTCGCAGCTTAAAAATAATAAGTAATGCAGGACATTTAAATTTTTTATTAAACAAGTTAAGAAACTGTATTGCTGCTTAAGCAATATGAATATTTGTCATCAATCGAACTTCTTCGTACGGTGCTTTTAAAACTAAGTAAGCACAACAGAAACCGTTTTACAGACTACGCTGCCACACACAAACCTTTTAAACCAAGTGTTACTAAATTAGAATTACTGTCTTGGTTCTTAATCATTGAAGCCGAGCGACAACTAAACTATAACTTTCTATTTGACGTGACACCAAGCTCGTCATCTGGTAAAGTCACATTTTATAAGCCTATTACGTTTAAAGACCATGTCCATACTACATATCTCTCTTGTGGCAAGGTTACGGTGTGTTCATATTGCAAACAGGTACCGCACTCAATCAAACATGTAAGGTGTTTTCGTCGCTTTCCGTAGACAATCGATGGCACTGGAACAACGTACCTGACAGGTTTCCTCAAGCGTTTTCGCGCCTCAGAACCCTTAAGAAACAGATGACAAACGACAAAACGTTTGCGTCCAGTCAGGAAATTTATTGATTATCTTATTCAAAAAGGTAACGCTCTCCTCTGAGTGCGAATATTCATCGTACCATAAAACTGATCAAAAGAAAAGTCTTCTACTGACACATCCATAAGATGGTACTTACCACATTTCATTGTGTACCATCCCCAAAAGCAAAAAACGAGAGTCGTCCACGTCGCAGTGGCATCTACCAGAGGCGTTAGTCTAAATAATATGCTACTACAAGGCCCTGATTTACTGCAGTCCCTTTTAGATATTTTGTTCCGTTTTAGAGAGAGATCAATCGCGTTTAATGCAGACATACAAGAAATGTTTCTTCTTCAAGAAATACGCTTAGATTTTTATGGCACAACGGTAACACACATGATGCAGTAAAGGAGTATAGAATGTCATCAGTGATTTTTGGCGCAGTTTCTAGCCCTTTCATGGCTCTGTTTGTTAAAAATAAAAACGCTAAGGAGTTTGAACATAAATATCCTGGGTACACTCAATTATCCACGACCACTACATGGATGATTATATAAGCGTTTTTAATCTTTCTGACGCTGTAAGTTTAGCTTCCGACATAGTCACGATCCACAAATCTTGTTGTTTTGTGTTACGTTCTTGGGTATCGAACATACCGGAAGCACTCAAGTTAGTGCCTAAAGAACTGCATAACGATTCCAATTCTTTAGGAATTAGGTATAAAGTGGAATCCCGTTACCGATACATTAGGTTTTCGCACAGGCCGTAAACATATAGATGCAAAACCAACTAAACGCGGTTTACTATCAAGTGTCATGAGTGTCTATGACCCATTAGGTTTGCTCATGCCAATAGTGATCCGGGGTAGAATTTTAATCCTGAAATTATGGAGAGAAGGAATTGATTGGGACTCACCAATACCCTCTAATTACGAAGCTGAGTGTAAGAGCTGGTTTGACTAACTCGCGTCAGCAGCTAGTATTCGTATTTCACGCTGGTACGTGGGTAGGTCAGGGCAGTGCACCACTCTGCTTCATGTGTTAGCCGATGGGGGGGAACAAGCTAAGGCATGCGTCGCATATTGGCGTTATACTTTCGTTGATGGTGCAGTTAGCTTTGCTTTAATAGAAAGTAAAGCGCGTGTTGCCCCCTTTCACTTTCTATCCCGCGTCTAGAATTACATGGAGCCCTAATCGCTACGCGTTTTGCGCAAAGCATTCTGTCCGCTCATCGATCACAGCCATCTGCTGTCTATTACTGGACTGATTCCACAACGGTTATTAAGTGGATTCGTAGCGACACGCGTAATTATAAGGCGTTTGTGGCTCACAGATTAGGTGAAATTTTACAGTTCACAAATCCATACTGAAATAATAACGTCTACCCCTCCAATTCCAGAACCAACTTAAACAAAAAGAGTCCGTAGGTATGCAAATTAAAGAAGTAAAAAGGGCATAAACAGCTTATTTACAACAACGATACAACTGTCTTAATCAAAAGCAATAATATAAGTCAATTTAAACAAGAAATTAATGACACAGTTGAAAAACAAATTACATGGTTGCAAAACAACTTAAAGGTTTACAAACTTAAATCTGATCCTATACCAATTAAATATTAATTATAGGGACAATATTGATGTAGTTGTGGCGTATGTCATTTTTGTTGAGGAGGGGGACATGAGGATTGTAGGGAGTTGTAGAATCGTAGAATACCTTTTATCTCGATTGAGATAGTTTAGGGATGTTTTGAGTTGCAGTGAGCTGCTAGTGGCTGTGACTGTTGTGGTCTTGTCAGCCTCGCAGGTCAGTATTTAGCCGGATATAAGTGGGCGCATGGCAAAGGTGTTGTTGTGCCATTATATAGGCTCACTAACTCTTTGGGGATGAAGGCCAGGGTCAGATTTAGTGGGGACAAAGGGGTCAATTACGCGATGCTCAGAAGGAGAACTTGGAAATTTAATCTCAAGGGCTCAGCCACATTGGTTCAGTCCTGAAAACTCTTATTGCCACATTAAAGGAAAATTTATCTTTCAAAGATTCATATCACACCAAATTATGGGAACTACTTAAAACTTGAATTTTAGTTAACACTACATATCAAAAGAAAGGATGAAAAAGTTACAAATAAAAAGATGACACTCTCACAAACTTGCACTTTTGTAGCGGAGTATGCCAGCTTGGCAGGTACAACGAATGTTGCACGTGGTCACGAAGCTAGAGGGTTGCGCAGCACGGAAGAATGTGGCGCGTCAGTCACCGAATGGCGTGACACAACGATGAGCAGTCATGGCACGAAAGAGGTCGACGGCAAAATATAGGTGGAATGCACGATTTGTCTTTTATGAATATACACAAAAACTTAGCTTGGGCATAGCGCAACTTACTGCGCACCCAAAATCCTAGTATTGAATAGGTTTATCCAATTGATTCTATCAATGTGACTGAATGCAGAAGTATCGAGTGGCCGCCATCTTGTGGCGTCATGTTGCGTCATTACTTTTTCAAATGGCATTTTTGCCTTAACAAGTATGTTCTCTCAAAGGACAATTGATGGGTCTAATTCAGAAATATAAAATGCGCTTCTTAGCGTTAAAGAAAGTTATAATAATCAAAATCATAAGAATCTCATCTTTTCTGTGGTTTTACTGCACGATTCTGAAAAGGGCTACGCATGTACAAACAGGCAGTTAAAGAAATTTAAAAAGGCTTTGGATCTTGTCCATTAATAAGTATATTGTCGTCTTTCATACATACTGTGATCTGGTAAAATACATTTTCAATGAAGGGTTAGTGACGCTTATTTCCAAATTAACAAGCGAATTTAGAAATGTTAGATGTTTCTTCAATGCTTCCAAGAGGATAAAAAAAATTGATGTTTACATACCAATCAAACTGACGCAATGTAAATTGTGCTTTTACTTAAATTCGTAAATATCGTTTTCATCTTCGTTATTAGGTTTGATTTTTATAACACGAATGAAAATATAAATATTAAGAGCCAGGAGCAATGATAGGCATTGCCCTGCCGGGATCCAAGTCAGGTTACGTCCTCACTCATCTTGCCTCGGACGCGGTGCCGGTGGAAGTGCCAGAGACTCTGGTTGAGATTTCTTTTGTTTTTACATGGAAAAATTGTGTCAATTTAGGGACTGGATAAAAGTGAAGTAGTCACTTTTGACTAATGGGACGTCAAAACTGACAGCTAGCAATAGAGGGAGAGAAAAAATATGTATTAGAGGGAGAAAGATGCGTATGGGCCGCGAATACGTAAAAATTGAGTTGAAAAGGTTAAGGGAATGAAATTATGAATGGGGATTATTGAAATAAAAGTGGATGTTTTGTGAATTATTTAATGAGGGTTGTAGCAATACAATTTGTAATGCTACATAGTACAAGAAACTAAGTTTTTCGTAGTTATAATTGACCACAATATAAACTAGAAAACTCACGTTGATTCGGTATGCTCTAAATTAAACAGATTTGTATTTGCATTGCGCCAACTCAGAAAAATTACATTAATAGAAACAGCCTTAAAAGCACATCATGACTATGTCAGCTTACGTTTATAATATGGCTTATTAATTTGTGGAAATTCAATTGACATAAAAAGAATATTTAAAATACAAAAAAAATGTGTAAGATCAATGGGTGGAGCACGTCCTCTCAAAAGTAATCATAGTTCTAATATATTACTCCCCGGACAAGACTCACCATCATTAGGAAACAAGGCGATTACTTCCTTTAATAATTTACCCACGGAATTTAAAAGAACTACCGCTGCATCGGTTTAAAACAAAGGCAACTGGAAAAATGTTTTAAATCAGGCAACGAATGTTACGATAGATAGTGAAATGAAAATTCTGATTAAACTGATATAAGTTTTGTGATCCAACTATGACATAACTACTTGTATTTATGACTGAAAAGAGACTGTGTGACGATACTAATATTTATGCCTTAACATTTTGTAATGCAATGTTTTTATTCAAGTTTTAGAGCGAAGTTTTACATTAGTAAACAATTCTCAATAAACTTACTACCTAAAGCATATTGCATCTTTAAATTAGAATGGCGCGTTTAAATATACAAGTTCAGTAATTTTATACGTTAGCTGAGAAATTATGACTTATTTTATGAAAGGTTTGAAGCTAACAAAGAGTTGAATACCGGTGACTCAAATGTAAAATATTACATTATAAACTTACGAATCATAAACATCAACACAAAATTAATTGTTAAATGTAGGTAGTAATCAAACTCCCGATTTATGGATTCGGACCTTGGACAAATTGAGGTTGCGTAAGTTTAGAACCAGTGGTGCGAGTATGGATGCTTGAAAACATACTGTGATTAAATGTTTGTTTGGAAGGCAAGTTCATTGGAGGAAGTTTTAAGACAATAGCTGATTGGTGGTTAAGTGATATAGACATGGAAGCACGTTTCATATGCTCTTTAAGGTAGTTTCATAACTTTTACTCGAATAAAATTTTATTCAGGAAATTAAACGTAGGATAAATCGAAGAGATAGGAGTTGTTTTGTTATCCGCGGTTTTCTTTTTTTATTAATTTTATTGCCTTAGTTAAATAGTTATGCTACTGTTATTGGGAATTCTATAATGTTGAGTATAACCGCGTAAGTTTAAGATACTTAGAACAAGTGAGTCGTTTAACAACCATTAGGGTAGCCTCGTACAGTAAATATTCTAACCATCATAAAGGGTAGTTGTCTTGGTTTTCACGTATTCCGTATAATGGTATGACGTCTTAGTTTATTTGAAATTACCCGGGATTTGTTAGAACTTTACGAACATTTAGAACATAATATTAATATTCTATTAGTTTAGGATAATTAGGCCGTTTTATCTAGACCGTTCAAATTAATCTAGGACTCCGTCCGGAAATAAAAAAAAATAAGACGGGGGGGGGGGTTAAAATGTGCGGTGATAAGGTTTTTAGAGAGGGGTTAGTGGTGATAAAAGTGCGTGGTCCCATACATACAGAACATTCAATTGCCGTCGTTTAAATTGTCGAAACGCTGCCCGAGAATGGAAAACCATAGTCTACGCTTGTGGGTCACTAGAAGCTACCGCGATTGGTTAAACTACAGCCAAATTGTACCACCATTACTGGTTTGTAAACATTTTCATATTAGAAGTTACAGTGAAATGGAATGTTCGTTGTGAAATTCTTTAAGTTGTGTATTAAAAATATCTAAATTAATGTTAAAACATCCAAATGACGGGCCCGCTTTTGCCGGTTAGAAATTTATGGTAGAAAGAAATCTCAATCACCTCAGTAGGAAGGAATATATTAGTGGACCCTGTTTCTAGGACATTTTCAGCTAGGTAAAGATAAATCTTCTATGGAAGTAGAAGTGGGAACTAAGATTATAGCAGCCATAATAATTATATAGCCCACTAAAGAACTAGGTCTGCCAAGAGATACAGTAATTACTATGTGTAATCCATGTCCATTCTTAGCGGCGTTAATAGGGTTTTATTATTTTGGCTGGTTAGCTAGTGTAGGTGAGCTGATGTGCATCGTAAGAGGGCGCCTCTTAAACCTACTTTCAGGTCGCAAGTCCTGAACGCTTAGCTGCCTAGTTCCCACACAAAAAAAACGAATGGAGTTAGCATCCGTATGGATTTTTCTTTCAAATGTGGAAGTAGCATAAATTAGGGTTCCGTTGCGTAGGGATAACAGGAAAGATCATATAACTCTTTAGTACCTGTGTCCTTTAGTTCTGATATTCGAGTATTTACTTTGTTTAAGTGTATTGTACTAACTTTAGAAATGGTTAAACCCAAAGTGGGCCTTATTTATTTTCTTTTATGCTTATTTTGTATACTATTGTTTGCTATATTATATATATTATGAAATAAATGATGTGATTTGATACAGAACATTGAACATTGTAAGACCGTTCGACCTTTCTAACATCATATAAATCTAAGATTAGCATAGATATTGGTTATTCATAGTTGTTTCGCAAATATTTATTCTGAACTAGGTCGTTACTTCGCAAAGTTTCAATCACCATCACGAAATGTGTTATCGCCTTTTAACTACTTGCAGAATGCAGCGTCAATTTCTATACTCGACGCCTGTTGTTCGATATATGTCCAATTACTGCCTCATCACCAATATTAATAGTTTTCTGGTCAGAGTGTCAAAGCTACGTAATCACTCCGTTGTTTTACAAGTCAGTTATTTCTCCTTAAGTCAACCCTCCAAAATGACAATCTATAGCTATAAAAATAATTAATGATTAATAAATCGGCAGAGACAGGTTTTTATCCTACTTCCTAGGTTAGATTTGAAGGTATATATATATGATAATATAGTTAGGTATTTTGAGGATACGATATATAAATGAAAGTCTGAAGTAAGTTTTAATAATGAATATTAAATATTCATAAACTACTACCATTTCTGAGTAAAAGTAGCGTTCTAGAAAGAAGATACGGCGAAAAAAACTTTCCAGCGGTCGCTCTTTTGAAACTTTTACGAGACATCAAGTATATGTTTATTAAATCTTAGTTTCGAGTAAAAACACAAATAAGCCATTAAGTATTTCTAAGATTCGCAAGCTACTCACAAACTTCCAGAAAAACAATTATAGGTACTTAAGAACCTTAATGACTGGTCCAGCCAAATGGTCACAAAGAGATAAAACTCTCAGCAGGGTACTATTTATGTAATATTAATTTAACATTTATATTATAACAAAATATACATTATTCAAAATACACAATGAAATATCATCTTCTACAAACAAGTTACATAATCAATTGTACTTAACTGAAGTGTTTTTAAATACTGGATTTTCATTCGGTTACGGCAGCGTCACTTTATAGATTTTGTACACTATATGCTTCCATTGATTTTATTGCGCAACACAGTTAATACAACCAGAAGGCTTCGATTCTAATATACAACTGAGCCAGCTCTTTCGAGCCAACCCTATTATTTGCAGTGACAAACAACTCGATTGGGTGGGGTGGTCAGGTAGCACACCAGTATCACGTCATTTATGTTTACATTATAACATAACTGTTCATAACATAATCTTTGAAATACACACTTAGACTACAAATATTATTACCTATCTAATACCTTCATTGTGTAAAACTACATACAATATGATTTTACACATCATTCAATTAAGAAATCAAAATAAGCAATCAGTATTATGTATTTTATCAATTGATCAATTTTTTATACATTTATTTTATTAAAATTAATCACACAAAGCACAATAATCTATCACGCGCCTACCAACTTAAGAGGCATTACAAGACAGACCTCAAGCTGGAAGATTTCCTAAAATTATTATAAGTTGCACAAATTGTTCTCGTATGGCTAAACTCTGAAATAACAATACTTGATGCTTATGTGGGGAACAGAGTAAATGTTGTTCGCCAATACACCGCTAAATGGCGCAGTTATATATTAAAACCAGCCTGAATCCCGCAGAATTTATAAGATAAGGTGTCATGCCAACAGAGCTTGGCAGTAAAGAGCTATGGTGGAGTGGCCCGCCATTTTTTACTAAAACATAACTGTAAATTTACTTGCAGTGAGTTACAGCTGACTCGAGATATCCCAGAGGTGAGTCCCCGCTCAGTGTTTTCCACGAACTTGGTATGACAGTATCCTCTTGAGTATGTTTTTACGCGCTTTCATAATTATTCTAACATTAATAAAATTGGAAGGCTTTTCGCTTATATACTTAGATTTTTAAACATTATCAAGAAAAAGAAAGAAAAAATTGCTTCGAATTTTTCGAGCAGCGCAAGATTAAGCTATTCATTAGTGGCAATAATAAAATATGAACAAATCATTTACTTTCAACCCGAAATTGAAATGATAGGTAAGGGCAACAATTTGAAGGGCAAACTAGCAAACCTTCAAACATTTATTGATAAGCTAGGACCATGTTGGTGGAAAGCTTCATCATGCTGATATTGCCGACTCTCATAAACACCTAATTGTATTACCTAAGGGTTCCCATAATTAAGTAAGAAGCGCAAGTGACTGCAAATTGTTGCAGGAGGATATTGACGCGGTCCATCAATGGAGTATAAACAATAAGTTATTATTCAACACGAGTAAGTGCGAAATGATGTCTTATACGCGTAACAAATCTCCTATGTTATACCAGTACATGATAGGCAGTCCACTTTGACCCTCAGCTCAATTTCCGTCAACATGTGCTCAAAGTGACTAACTTTGCATTTCAGCGGTTAGGCTTTGTTCTGCGCCATGCCGCTCCTTTGTCAACCGAGTGTATTAGAATCGAATACAGTGGTGTGGAGTCCTCATGAGAATAAATATATACTCATGATGGAACGCCTTAAAAAAAATTTCTTCGCTGTGTGATTAAAAAAAAATACTATTATTATCCGTTTTTGTATCCTACCCAATTTTTGCAGAGGCATATAGGTTTCGACTCACTAGAATTATGAAGATCTATGGTTTTAGTCAAATTCTATGTGTATATTTTAAGAAACAAAATCGACGACATTGAATTTCTAGGAAGAACATTAAATTTGTTTGCACCAGATTCATATTTGAGGATGGGCAAACGTCCATTGTTTAAAGTCGCCGTATCCCGCACTAACTTGTACCGATTGTCGCCGATCGCCGTTGTCCCGCGCGCGCACGCAGCTCTGCGAGCTCTACTCGAGGCATAAATAAATAAATAGATAAATAAATAAATATTACAAATCTGCTTATCAAGAATGTGCATGAAAGGCTATTACATGCTGGGCCTAGGCTTTTGTTGTAAATTTAAATCAACTGTGTTGGATAGTAAATGGCTTGTTAGAAGTTAAGAAAATCACGCATAAATGTATAACTTGTTTTATACAAAAGGCAACAGTAGCAAAACAGCTGATAGGCTCCTTGCCAGCAAGCAGAGTAACTATCACTAGCCGACTCTTCCAAAATATCGGAGTGGATTCCGTTGGGCCGATCCAAGTTACACTAGTTGGCAAAGGTTGTTTTAGTTTGTGTGTACTTCACGACGAAGGCAGTTCATTTAGAACTGGCTTCGGACCTCACCACAGAAACCTTTTAAGCGTGCCGTAGAAGACTAATTTCGCATCTAGGACTGCCCACCGAAATTCATCGCGACAGTATCGGATTCGCAGCGCGCTCCATACAACAGGATTTTTCTCCTCTGATGAATATCAATCCCTCAACCTCAATGTTTTTTGTTTTAACAAGACTACACAACTAATATCTAGGTCTGTGGTGTTTCAGTTTTACGTTAAATTGTGTAGTTCTAAAATTATTACACTGCAAAAACTTGTAATTTATGGTCAAAACAGCTGCAAATTCGTGCTTATTATACACTATAACAAAAACGTTTCCGAAGATTTTAAAGCACCACAGACCAAGATAATATAATAAATTTTCTAAATAAAAAAACTTTACTGCCATTCTTACAAAATTAAATGAATAAACACAATCATTCGAAACACAAAAATCATTAGTCAAATTTTCAAAAATCGAATTCTATCTGTTAGCGACGGACCACACAAAATACATAAATAAGTTTAATGTATAAGGATAAATTGTGAAATAATTTAAAATAAGAATTTTATTAAATAAAGTCGTACTTTACACACAAGGTAAAACTAAAAATAGTATGTAGAAATAATTTGTTGGTAATTTGTAAGATTTTTATGAGTAGTCTGATGAATAAATAGACATAAAATAGTAAGTTGTAAGTGTCGATAAATAAAGTCACAACAGCCCAGGTTAAAAGTATGACATTGCAATGTAGAATGAAGTATATAAAGATAAGGCTCACCCAACTATGTACAATTTTATAGTAAAAACGTTAAGTGAACAGTAAAAGTAGATAGTTAAATACATAAGGAATTACATAGAAATAACTGAATGTTAGAAAGCGCATGTATATCTTAAAATACATAATAATATCTCGTGTAAACTAAGTAACAATAGGTAATGTCAGGAAGGATTTAATATGTAGGATTGTCAAAAAATAATAGATACGATGAAAATAGTAGTTAGGCAAAATTTATAAGATAAATAACGTCATGTTTTTATATGTAAGATGTGTTATGTACTCAAGCAGAGTTGAGTTAAAAATAAGTAGCGTCAATTGTTATTGCAAGTAAATTCCTAATAATTGTATAACGTAGAGAAATATCGGTAAAGTTTAATTAAAATCTAGTTAAAATCAAACAGTGTAAATTTGTATGAAAAGTAAGAGCGTGAATTTTTAAAAAATAAGAAATTCGTTGAAGATTGCGCTCTTAACCCTTTGCTTAGTTCAACAAACTCCCGCGCACTTTGCCGTGAGGCTACTAGGCCGGGCGTGAATTTTAAAAATATTAGCAATACGCTTGCGAGACGCCCTTTACATTTTTTTACTCTTAAAGCCACAGTTTTTGAGATATTTGTATAAATTCTTTTTCATAACGTTCTAAAAATTAATATCTATAAGTAGAAAATAATTATTATATGTAGAAAATTCATTTTAATATTATAAATCAACGAAACATGTTTCTACATACAAACGAGTTGTAGACAAAGATAGCGAGCATTGTAAGAGTAGTCTAGCTATAGTTTATAACTGTAACGGTAATTTTATGTCCTGCCGCTTTGTTCGAAATAGTTTAAAACTCGACCGATCCGGCAGTCGTCGTCGCCGTAATGTCCGCTGAGCCGGCGTTGTCCTCAAAAGAGGAAAAAGCGGAAGAAGACCGCCAAGTCGAAAAAGGCTTCGGCGGCATCCGCTCAGGAGTCTTCTCCTCTTCCCTCCGTTTCCGAGGCTAAACGCCTCGAAGCGCCTAGCGCTTCCCCCTCTCCGTCCACCTCGGCGGCCAGCCCTGAGCCAGCCGCCATGGACACAACCCCAGCCGCCACCTCTTCGCAGGCCGACTGTCCCACTTCGGGACGGACGGAAAAAACTCCGCCCCTGTTGTCATCAAAGACAAAGGGGCCTGGCCAAACATAGCTAACGCTATGAAGGCCAAGCGTATAAATTATACGCACGTCCGCAATGATGCCGAGCGCGGCATCAAAGTGCAGGTCCCGGCACCGTCAGATTTCCAAAATCTGACGGCCTTTCTTACGGCTCAGAAATACCATACGTACTCGCTGGCCGAAGAACGCGTGCTCAGGGCATTTATACGGGGAGTCCCTAAGGAATTCTCCGCAAAAACTGTCCAGGACGACTTAATCGTCCAAGGCCTCCCTGCAAGGGAAGTACATCGCATGTACAACGGCCGCAACCGATCTGAGTGCTACGACATGGTGCTCGTAGTGCTAGACCTCACCAAAGAGGGCAAAGCCATCTTTAATATTAAAGATGTGTGCAGCCTCAAGGGCGTCCGGGTCGAGACTCCGCACAAGCGGTCGAACCCAGGACAATGCCACCGATGCCAGTTGTATGGCCACGCACAGCGAAACTGCAGGCGCAGACCGCGCTGCGTGAAATGTATGCGCGATCACGCCACTCCGGACTGTGATCGTAATCGCGATAACGCATCCGACCCGGTCGCTTACGTACTCTGTGGGAGCGAAGGCCACCCAGCGAATTACCGCGGGTGCCCCAAAGCTCCCAAACAGAACTCGCGTAAACCCAAACAGGGTAAATCGCGCCCCCCTGCCCCCCGCCAACAGGCTCCGCTCGTGCCTGCTCCCCTCCCTGCGCAACAAAAGATAAAGAGACAGACAAACTTCTGTCTGCTCTCCGTGGGCCCGTCTCAGTCACGGGTATTCCCTACCCCGCCCCTCTCACGGGACATCCCGCGTCCAGCGCCTATGCGAAGTGCTCCCGCACCTCTCGCGCAAACGCGCCTTGCCCTCCCGCGCCACTCTCTCGCGCTGCCCCGCAACGCCGCTCAGACGGCCGAGCAGCAGCACTTCGGCATTCTCGCCGAAATTTCTTGGGCCTGCTACCCAGCCTATTTTGAGGTCGTGTACGCCGAATTCGTACAGATCACCGATCTCAATCAAATGCTCAGCTTCATGGCTAAGCATCGCGACTTCTTCGCCGCCCTCCGCAGGGTGGCCCCAAAACCTTAAAAACCAAAATAGATTGCACAACCGCGCGCGAAAAACCCCGGTCCGTCTCCTTAGGCTATTTTAACGCCAACGGTCTTCCAAACCAAAGAGAGGAATTTTCGCAATTCCTCTCGTCCCAAAAACCGGACGTCTTCCTCATCCAGGAAACGTTCCTAAAGCCCGCCATCCGCACCCCTTCGATCGCGAACTATCGCACCGTCCGTAATGATAGAACTGCCTCCAATCTCGGAGGCACTCTCATCTATTACAGGCGCTCCCTGCATTGCTCCCCTATCGATCCTCCACCACTTACGAACTTAGAAGCATCCGTCTGCCGCTCAGCGAAAACCGGCCATCAGCCGATCATCATTGCATCGGTTTATCTCTCTCCCTTAAAAAACTTGCTCGAAAACGAGCAGCCTTTTCCACGGTTTCATGGGATGCTACATAATCATCCATGTCCACATCATAAATTGATGCATGGGCAGCATCAGGAAGCTCATTTTTAAAGTCATTAGCGTTTAAATTTTTGACATACAAAGCTGTGCACGGACTTGAACAAGCGCCAAAAATCATTGCTGACATTCTATACAACTTTATTGGCAGAGCAGGATCATTGCGCCATAAAAAGCGTTGAGCATCCCGATCCTGCACTCTGATCTGGATCTGTGGAAACATTTCTTTAATGTCTGCAATAAGTGCAATAGGATTTTCGCGAAATCGCATTAGAATCGCTAACATCTGCTGCCATCTCTGGGCGGGTGCACCCGGATACCAGCTTGACCCTTTTGACTCGGTTCAACGACGGGCTGTGAGAATTGTCGACGATCCCAAACTCACTTGCGGTATCGAGCCCTTAAGTCTGAGGAGAGACTTTGCCTCCCTGTGTGTGTTCTACCGCTTGTACAATGGATTGTGTTCTGAGGAATTGTTCGAAATGATGCCCACGGCTACTTTCTACCATCGCACCGCTCGCCATCGACAGGGAATTCATTCTCACACTTTGGAACCAAAATGGTCACGTACAGTGCGGTTTCAGAGAAACTTCCTCCCGCGAACCCTTGGGTTGTGGAATGAGCTCCCTGCCAAGGTTTTCTCTAAGGACTACAGTATGGGGTTCTTCAAAAAAGAAGTTATTAGATTTCTGAAGGGTCGGCAACGCGCGAGTGATGCCCCTGGTGTTGCAAGCGTCCATAGGCTACGGTGACCGCTTACCATCAGGCGGACCGTAGGCTTGTTGGCCACCTTAGTAGTATAAAAAAAAAAAAAAAAAAAAAATAACAAAGGCTGTAATAAATCAGGACCGGGTAGAATAAGCGAGTTAAGGCTAACGCCCTCGTATTTAGCGGCTGCATCATGTACAACTCGTATTTTACCCGGTTTGTGTGGATGTGTCACCCCAAAATGTGGCAGGTACCATGTAATGCCAGAAGGAGGTTTAACACATTCCTCTGCATAACCTTTATCAAGAGTGTCTTTCTTAAATGTTTTCTCTATACATTTTTGCATATTCACTATTGCTTTTCATTTTGCTTTCAAGGCTTAAAAGGCGTGATAGAGCTAAATTCCTTGTTCGTACAACCAGTTGGACATAATAGTTGGACGAACGGGAAAAACCAATTACAGTTTTTTTATGAATGCAATACGTGATAGATATTTGAATCATTAATGTACTACAAAAATCTTCAATAAAATCGACCGACAACAACAACACGCACGTTAGAGGGCCAAAGACAAGCTGGTTGAGCTAGAAAAAGTTGTTATAAAACGGTAGGATAGAATGAAGAAAGGTGTTTAATGTCCGAAGACAAGGGGAAGACTTGATATTTCTCTTATCCTCTGGTACCGTAAAAACCAACAAGTGTTTCTAAGCCTTTATTATTTCGTCAACTCTGTTCGTTTGTCTTCGTACGTCACATCCCTATTTAACTTTTTGTTAGACAAGTAAATTTTTTTATTTTCGGTTGACATGATCAAAATTTATAAATAGAACCTAATTACATACATCTTTGCTTTTCCAAATTACATTTTAATGTTAGGTGTAGATACGTACTTATTTGTGAACTTCTGATGTTGTTTTATCGTACTCGTATTGTATACGAGTACTGCATATTGTTTTGGACTTGCTCGTCCCGTACGTACGTAAGTACGTAACTCGTGCAGAGTAGCCGTATTTTGTTTTTTCTGCATTTATTTTTACGTATTCAGAATATCTTAAAGGTTTTTAATGGATGTTTATAAGCATGTTTTTTACAACACCCTTGATAAATATAAGACAAGCTAAACACATAGTACTCTGTCAGACTGGCAACGCCCGAGCCGAGCAATGTGGTAAGATTAGTTCCTATGATATACGACTATTATTAACGTACGGGCGGCGCAGCGGGGCAAACGGGGGACGGGGGACGGAGGACGGGGGAAGAATTGCTCGAAAAACGAAAATTGAACATAATCTTTCTTCACATCGCGGAACTAATAATAGTTCATCCTTCATATCGAAGGGATTGGGAGAAAGGGAAGAGAATAAATAATGAGGCCGGGGTCGGTCATATCGAGAAATACTTGAGCAGCAGGAAGTTACGGGCTGCTTAAATAATAAATGTAAAATTTCTTGTCAGTTAAAGTAACTCTGAAGCGTTTTTTTGGCTTTTAAATAGTTTATGTTCTATACATTGTCGTGTATTTGAAAAGTAAGTAATCTCGTCTAAAAATAAGTAAACAAGTCTGCGCGTTTACCGCTTAGATAACCTTATTCACTGTGGTTCTACATTCCGGAACAAACCCCTTACCATGACCAAGATGTTTCTAAAATTCTGTTTTTAGATGTTTTTAAAGAATTTGTCTGTCTTAACAAAATGCAATATGTATTGTTCTCTAAAATAATTAAGACTTCCTTAACCATGTTTTTAGCACATTAGGAAGCACATACAAGGAGCGATGGGATCCATGCTGTTGACATCTCCAGTGACGTTTAGTTCCAAGATTATTCGGCAGAGAATGTACAGCTGGCGTCAAGCACTCGTGCTTGACTTTCGGGCAAAGGTACTGCCATACAAGTGCCAAGTCTAGCCCCACACGGAGTACTGCTGCTATATCTGGAAGGGTGGATACCAGCTTGGCCCTAATGACTCGGCTTACCGACGGGCTGTGAGAATTGTAGACGATCCCAAACTCACAAGACATATCGAACTCTTAAGATTGAGAAGAGACTTTGCCTGCCTGTGTGTGTGTTCTACCGCTGCGCTTTTATAATGGGATGTTCTCTGATGAACTGTTAGAAATAATGCCCATGACTACTTTTTTTCATCGCACTGATTACTACTTTTGGCAAGCACCATCGGCAAAGAATTCATCTTCATTCCTCTGAACCTAAATGGCGTGACCATTTAGATACGGTGTGCTTTCAGAAAACGCTTAGGTTGTGGAATCAGCTCCATGCCAAGGTTTTCTTTAAGGACTACAGTATGAGGTTCTCTAAGAAAATAATGATTCGATATTTAAACAGACGACGCCGGGAGTAATTTCCCTGGTGTTGCAAGCATCCACATGCGGTAAGGCGGGCCGTTAGCTTGCCTTCCTCCTTAGAAGTGAAAAAAAAGCAATTCAGAGAAATCGTACGAGTACCTGAAAATTAGTTTCAGTTTTAGTCTAAGTATATTTAACTACATTTAATTAAATGATTAACTGTAAATAAAAAAATAGAAGGGAATTAAAAGGACATGTTGTAACGCCCCCTCTTTTTAGAAATATATAATAATAAGAAACTAAAATGATTTAGGAAACTTCTGATCTACAACGTCATTCAAACGTGAAAAAATAAATCTATATAAATATTGATGTAGGTAGATAATTATCTTATTTGGCCAAGCGTGATCGTCAAAAGTGGTAGGACACGAAAACAGTTGTGTTAAATAAGCAGTAACCCCAGTTCTTTTGGAGGTACGTTAGAGTAACATAGCAATCAAAAGTATACAAATAAGCGTCAAGGAAAATAATCAAGAAAATAAATATAGCTAAATCTACGATCGTAAATAACGCCCACTTTGAGTTTTTACCATTTCTAAAGTCAGTACAAAACACATAAACAAAGCAAATACTCGAATATCAGAACTAAAGGACGCAGGTACTTATAAGTAATAAAATTTTTCTGTTGCAAAGTAAAATCCGTACGAATGCTAAATTTACTCGTGTTGTAGAGTGGGAACTAGGTAGCTTTGTGTTTTTTTTTTATACCACTAAGGTGGCAAACAAGCACACGGTCTGCCTGATGGTAAGCGGTCACTGTGGCCTATGGACGCTTGCAACACCAGGGGTATCACTCGCGCGTTGCCGACCCTTCAAAAATCCAATAACTTCTTTCTTAGTAACTGTAGTCCTTAGAGAAAACCTTGTGGGACTTACGACCTGAAAGTAAGTTTATGGGGCACCCCCTTACAATGTACAGTCATTTTCTAAAGTCCATGCATAGTGTAAAGGTTAAAATTGCGTGAAGCCATTCTGTGAATCTCGCACTCACACATTATCATTATCAGAACTGTCAATAATTAACCTTAAATCGACAAAATTAGGTTTAGTTTTCTTTATACTAAATACTGGAACCAGTTTCTTTAAACCGTTCTTATTTCTTAACAACGGAAGTTAAGTAGCCATGTATGCAGCTAAGAAAAAATATTTAATAAAAATTAAACTCGCTCGCAGCCAGTTGGTAGTGTGGTCAGCTACTGTGCAAAGGGTGTGGGTGGGTTCGATTTCCGCACTTGACAAAAATTTATGTCATAATATAAACATTTGTTTTTGTCTTGAGACTGGATGTATTTATGTATGAAGCTTCTGCCAGCGGCTTCGCTTGCGCTAAATTTCGTTATCAGCGTCGGTTCTTACGGCAACTCTTCAATTATAGAAAAAAAAAACGAACAATCCAATCTTTCCTTTTTAATGGCATAATACATTCGTGTATGTGAAACAATGGAAATACACATACACAATTTCAACCCAATCGGTCAAGCCGTTTAGTAGTTGACATACCGACAGCAGCGCCACCTACCGGGTCCAATTTTATTTTCAAATCATCCAGAAAACCATAGAAATACCCATATAAAATTTCAACCCAATCGTTTCAGTCGTTTGGAAGTTATGTGAAAAGATAAGTACGGAAGGATAATTCTTTCTTCCCGTTGTCCTATTACCCGTTTTACCGTAGGAATGAAGCATTTTCCCGCGGTAAAAAGTAGCCTATGTTCATCATGGATAATGTCGGCTTCTAATGGTAAAAGAATTTTTCAAATCGGTGCAGTAGTTTCGGAGCCTATTCAATACAAACAAACAACCAAATCTTTCCTCTTTATAATACATACATATTATTCTTCAGACATTTGAACCCAATCACACGCCAGCAATGAATTTCACTTCCGCCGCGTTTTCGTAATCAGCAACCCCAAAAACCATACAATACTCTTTTTTGATTTTCAGACTTGGTCACAAAATGTCAAAAATCCTTAAACTCTTGTTTACTCATTTATCGATAGGAAGTAGGTAGGTTGAAAAATACTAAATACCCATCTGGTATGGATGGAAAGATGATCCGGTTAAAGCTTTCGGAAGTAGCTGGGCGCGGGCGGCATTTTTTCTTTGTAGAAACAAATGGGGGGATACCTATATTTAGCAGTAGACGTCCCCTGGCTGAGAAGAAGAAGCAGGTTAAAAAATAATGGACTTTCATATAAACTTTGGCCCTCATTACAAGCCATTCATTTTAATTTAATTTAGACAAATGATTTCTTAGTACATCCCTAATATCTTTTCTTAACTTATCAGGTGATAAGTAACTAACGCGCCAAAGAAATAAAAAACATACACACTCACACAAACACAAACTTATTTACTTACACTATACTACACTACACTACACTAAACCAGCGGTGTTATACGTATCATAATTATGCTACACGTGTCATAATTCAGGGGGCCGTTCAAAAACCGACTGAGTCGAGTAGAGTTATGACTCGAACCGTTCATAAACTAACTGAGTTCCAACCCTAATCCGTTCAAAAACGCGTAGAGCTGTTACCCTAGGGTTGGCTCAAGTGAACCGTACTCGACGCGGGTTCGTCGGAGTAGGCGGCCATATTTTATTAAAATGGTCAAAGCAATGTTTCCGTATTAAGAAAATTAGTAAATTATTTTGTTGTTTGTTTTTGTATTTAAGTATTTTTCTATGACTTTTGTATTTGGAGTTTTTTTAGTAATAAAAGGTTTTTAAGTATTTCCACACCACTACTAGGGTTCAGTTTTTTCTTAGAATCTTTAGTGCATAACCCTAAATGCCTTAAAATAGTTTTAAAATATTGATTTTAGCCGTAAATCTTAGCTGTTTAGAAATACTCCTATTTTCATTTTATTTTTTGTCAACATAAAATCTAACAATAAAATAAACCGCGATTCAAGTGTTTAGAATGCAAACACAACGTTACAACTACAAAAAGGTAAACATTGTTAACATACTGATAAATAAATAGTATTATAATATACTTAATAATAATGGTAAGTTTTATTAAAATATATGTATAATCAAAACAAAAGAATTCACGAAGTTCCAACCTAGTTTATGAAAACATAATTCAAAAAAGCAAGAAGGAAATTATTAGTTTGTTCTCACTCAAAGTCAAAAAAATAGCCTAAAACTTTATTTCAAATATTGTTGTTGTGTGCCGTAGGCCTTACAAAGGTATTTCAAATAAAAAAGCCCCTACAAGGGCGAAATTCCTAAAAGTGGAAACATTGATTAAAACCTGACAGATGTAACTCGGTTAGCCGTTCAAAAACTATAGGGTAGAGTTAGGAACCCGATGACGTCATTTTTTACTCAAGGTACTCGTTTTTGAACGCAACCCAGGCATGCGTATAATGTATAATAGCTTTTCCAGTATTATACGCAAAAGTATCATAATTTTCCCATTCAACATTACAAGTAATTTTAGGCGAAGAAAAAATCGGCAAAATTTTTGCTGGTGTACGTAATGCGCCTTTGTTTGGTGTACATAAGAATCCGATGTGCACATGCATTGAATGCGTTCAGTAGTTGCGAACAGATCACACCTTTTGTTTTCTTTCTTCCATCGATAACGATCGATTCTAATTTTTATTTATGGATGATATTTATTTGGTACCTAATTTAATACATATCTCGATTTATTATAGTTAGACTGTAGCAGTGCAGACCCGCTATAGTGAATAAATTCTTAAGTAAAATTTAATATATTGTCACAGCCAATTTTTGTACATAATTGGTATATTAATAGTTTAGTAGGTTATTTTAAGTTACTAGTTTCTTGAAACAGCGGTTTTGCATTTCGCACTTAACAGGTAAGTAGTAATTTTTGATAACTATTAATATCAACTAATAAAAATCATAGTTTTTTGATCTAATCGATGCTTTTAGTTAGCAATAGGAATTTAGACTTTGAAATTTATAATTTCAGCGTCAAAACTTTATGATTCTCTCCTACTCCTCTCACACACATGCAATGATAATATATAATCGTGCTAGCTACACTGCTACGTTTTACAAGCATGCTTGTGTGTGCGTGTGCGCACGCACAGTGTTGCCACCTCGTACCGTGGTACCATTTCTACTGCGCATTCAGATGGCGCATAAAGGCGGCAATTGTGCCAAGTCGGATAAAGCAGGTACGTAATAAGATGATAAATCGGCGGTATTATTTTTCAAAGCTGGATATCGCTAGATTGTTGCTGTCGCTAAACTGTGACAAAGTGGCTGTCACATAAAAAAATTTGCTAAATATTGCTGCAAACTCACCAAGATGCCAAGACTAACATACTAAAATTTTCTGTTACAAAATAGTAAATAAATAACACTAACTATAGTCTCAATTTATACCATCGCATTGCAGGGGCTTTAGACAAGTGTGCGAAATAACGATAGCGATCATAGAAACGTCGTTACCCAAAGATCATTTTTGAATGTAAAAAAAAACAAATACATCCTGTATATTCGACCTGGTTTCTACGTTTCTACAATCGCTATCACTGAAGTGCGCACTTGCCTATGGGGGCTGGTGGCGTGATAAACAATTTGCGTTATAGTAATTGGGCTTAATAAATACATAAATACATTTTTTTTGGATTGTGACATTTTTGCCTTTGATGCTTGTTTTACTAACTGGTGGTGGATTAAGACAACCTTGTCAATCTGAAATTAGACATTTTTAATTCATAACATTGTTTCCGTTATTGATTGTCATACTAACTGGTGGTGGATTTAGATAACCTTGTTATATTTCAGATTGTAAAAATGTCATCATCATCAGCGAGTGACGACAGACATGATCCGGGTCCATCAATAAAAAAAAAGTGTTTAGTGAAACACCGGATACAAAAATATCGCACGGAATGGGAGCGGGACCCATAGTTTTCGCCGTGGCTCAAGGCCGATCCTACTAATAACACAAAGGCTAGGTGTATCTGGTGTAGTGATAGCCTCAAGGCCAATGTTAGTGTCATAAAAATGCATAGGAGTAGCAAAAAACATGAAAAAAAGGGTTTAGCTAATGAAAGCTCCTCTACAAATATTTTAAAACAATTTTTAAAACCTCAAATAAACAATCCCATAGAAAAAGATGCCAAAGATGCGGAAATTAAAATTTGGGGTTTTCTGGCTGCTCATAATATAGCGTATTCTGAAGTAAATGATTTGATTCCTTGCCCTAAATCTGCATTTCCAGATTCGAAAATCTTAGAAGCAGTTTAATTTAAGAGGCTTAAGGCAACGAAAATTGTGACAAACGTTATAGGTGCTTCACATAAAGATGAAATTGCACGTCATCTTAAAAAGCAAAAATTCTCAGTATTGACAGATGACTCCACAGACTGTTCCGGTGTAAAAACTGCATGCGTTGTCGTCAGGTTTTATGATGAAAATGTTGGAGGTATCAGAAGCATGTTTTGGGACCTTACAAATGTTTTCGAAGAAGACGCCAATGAAGCAATTGAAGAAGGAGCCAGTGGTCGACGCTTATATGACATGCTTATTAAAACTTTTATAGTGTAAATACGGCGCTAGTGTAAATGTTGGTGTGCGCAACTCCATTGCCAGTCGTCTTAATGAGTCCTGTCCTGGTATAATTATTATAAAATGTATTTGTCATTCATTGCACTTAGTGGCTAGTAAAGCATGTGAACTGCACATGCCACGAAGCTGTGAAGACCTGGGGGCTGAGACTTCTTAAATTTAGCGTCACAAAAAAAAGAATAGAATCGAACAAAATGTATGAACATAAAGTTTGTGACGTCACTTGCTAGCGATCGAAAAAAAAATCATAGACTTGTTGCTTTTCTATGCTATTGGTACCATAGCCAAGCCACTGCGGAGCGCCGAAACGAAAGTTGTCTATACATTAGGTAGCCATATTGCAACTTTACAAACGCGATTCCGTTTTGATATTCGTTGAACTTGCGATCGCCCAGACCCTACGGATAAACTTGGCGATTGCAAATGGCGGCTTGAAATCTATTGTGGATATTTATTATATTTTTAAAGATTTTAAGTATTTTGTTAATTATGTATTTACATGTTGTGGTTGTATTCAATATTTGTATTATAGCCACCCATATAAATAAAATAAATTATTGTTATAATTTTACATCATAAGCAACATTTTGTAAATATGATGGTATTGTGAAAAATCTGTGTTATAGTATGTCTTATTTCTAATTTAACAGATTTATAGTAAATGTGTAGCCAAATTTCCGTTAGTAGAGAGCTTGAATGTTTTTACGTCAGTACCTAATATTTTCACAACAAAATATTTTATATAAACTAGATACCTACTTAAAGCATAAAAATATTTCAATATTCAATACAATAAATACCTATATTCTTAATTTGAAAACCAACGATGAGTAAGTTGAATGAAAATAAAAGTAATAATATCATATGAGACAAATAAAGAAAAAACTCCACATTCATCCATAGTATAAACAAAAACATAAGCGATTTTCGGTAACTGGCACAAATATTGTAGAGTTTTCCAGCCGACGCCCACGATACAGCGTTTTCGATACACGAGCAATAAGTCTATCACTATGGTTTCGAAAACGCTTGTTCTATAGCGATACTGCACGATTTTTCGATTGTAACTTGTCTAAGGCCCCTGGCTAGAAACGTTTACAACTACGTACAGCACAGCGCAAAGCGAGTAACTAAGCTAACAGTATTTCAAAAATTTTTAAATGTAGCTGTTCATAAAATTCTTCATCCAGCGCAGACGCGCTGGCTTTCATTACACTCTGTAGTGGAAAGACTGTTAGAGCAGTGGGAACCACTTCGCCTCTATTTCATGGAAAGGCATTTACAAGATCGAACAGTGGCGGCAGAATCAGTATTTGTTTGGCTATCTGATCCATTTGTAAAGCTCTTTTATTATTTCCTGTCGTGGGTATTGCCTAAAGTAACAACAATGAATGCCTTTTTTCAATCATAAACAGTTATCATTTCATGTTTGGCGCAAAAGATGGATGTTGCTTTTAGAGAGCTTCTTTCGGCATATATGATGCACGATTATGTTCATCGAACCCCGTTAAATGAAATAAACACCGATAATATTGACAAATTTCTTCCACTGAGAAGTATTTATTTAGGCGTTCAAGTAATAGAAGGGTTATAAAACCCCGCAATTATTGCCAATCCAGAAGCGATTAACGATTTTTTCATTAGATGTCGTAAGTTCCTGGTCAAGCTGAGCGCTGGTATTCAGGAACGATTTGATTTTAATAATCCTGTTTTAAATATCATTCCAGTACTACAACTGTTCGCTAAAATTCGCCCCTCGAATTTGCTCGCATATATTTTCTTATTTTCCTTTATACCTATTATAAATAAATAAATTCCCTACACCCGACTACCGACCGTACGTTATTTATAACTGACATAATTCTACGGGACCCAATGTACAAGACTACGTGACCATACCGACACCGACACCTACGATGGAAAGGTACCCAAGGCCGCCAGCGCCTTGCAAGCCGCCCGCTGCATCGACAGACAGTTGTACCAAGCTAGCCGTCACGAACGCACCGCGCGCACTGAAGCGCCCCCCGCCCCGCCGCGCCTCATGTGGGAGGTATTTTTGAAGCCGCTGTTTTTATTGAATCTGTGTGTGTTAGCTCCATCATCAAGACCTATCTCCGAAACAGAACCGACACATCCAACCGCCATCCGCTACAGCAACTGCTGCACCTCTCTCTCCGCATTTGAATTGAACTGACGCCCGATTCCGCGCACATTTTTGGAGGTCCCACCGAGATCGTGGGATCGTCCTGGAAGAGAAGCCAAGAGGGCCACCATCACTGGACCATCCGCATCCGCATCCGCATCTGCTATCCGACTACGTCCGCATCAGCAGCACCCGCTCCCTAAAGGCCACGCCGTTGCCGCCAAGACCACGCGGCCCGCCAAACTACGCCGCCGCTGATACCACGCGGCCCCGCCAAACCACGCCGCTGCCGTCGAACCCACGTGGTCCCACTAAACCACGCCATTGCCGCCGAAACCACGCCGTTGCCGCCGAAACCACGCGGCCCCCAAAACTACGCCGCCGTTGCCGCCGAAACCACACGGTCCCGCCAAACCACGTTGCCGCCGATAAAACCACGAGGCGTCCCGCTAAGGTCACGCCGACACCGCACGTAGCTTTCAAGCGCGACAGCCGCTGAACCGCTAAGTCGCTGAACGCTGTGAGGCATAGCGACAGAAACCCGACCGCTGATTACGCTGAATCGACTAACTGGACGCTACGACCGTAACGGTAACATTGACGTACTTACCTACCCCCCGTTTTATTTTATTCCGCTCAATTAACTTTTATCCGAGTTATCTATATTTATTCATTCATATTCTTTGTTTGTCCATAATTTGACTTTTTAAAATGTTGAAGTGCGTAGCCACGTTTAACATAAGGCACGAGCTCCTAAGTGAAGTCCGTGACGAGATACGAGCCGCCAAAACCGCAACCGCGATAGCCTTTGCAGAAAGGATTTTCTTTAGGCATTTTACCAAATTAGAGGCCGCCTACACGGACCTGATTTGTAATCTCGGGGATACCGACCTCGGCATCTACCGTACCCAGTTTTCAAACATGCATAGTTTCATGTTAGATATGGAGATAAGGAATGCGATGCATTCAAATGAAGTTGTCCTGAAACCCAGCAACCAAATTACGGTTTCCGTCGAATCTGTCCGTCCTACCGACCCATCTCCGCTATCGCCGACCGAGACTCCTCCTCCGCGAGACCACGAGCATATCGCGCATATAGCACCACCGTTGTCCGACGATAAACCGAAGACAACCGATCCCGTCAGTCTTACTGAAACCGTATCCGATCGTCCGTCTGTCACGCGATCCGCCCGTCAGTCCGATCGTCCGTCCGTCACGCCGATCCGTCACCCGTCAGATTTGTACCGCCCGTCAGCAGCACGAATGCAACCAAGACACGGTTGCAACTTTTGCAACTCAACGTTGCACACATTACGTGGGTGCAACCAGTACTCCGATTTAAATCCCGCTCGACACCCCGATCTAGTCCGACAAGCCGCACCGAGCTGTACTTACACAGCATACCGAACCGTTCCGTCCGCAGTACGCTCGCAACACACGAGCTGTTGCAACCATTGCGACTCCGCGTTGCACATGCCCCCCGGCTCCAAGCAATTAGCTATGACTATGAGTACCACGCAACGCCCCTCGTGGGCTCCGATAGCCGAAATTTATAGAAGGTGTTCTTCAAAACACCGAACTCGCCAAACTCACCGCAGTTTAATTATATCGCAGTACCCGTCTGCGTGGAGGTCCCACACCAAAAATAGGTCTGATCCGCGAGGTAGCACTTATCACCACATACATCACCGCGTACATCACAGCGTACGTTACCGCGTACGTCACCGCGCACGCCACACGAAGGACGTGTCACATTCACGCCTCAGCCCATCGACCGTGAGAGGGAGAGGACCCGTCACCGCAAACGGAACCGCGTACGTACTTAGATTTATTCACAACGTTACGACAAAACATGAACACCGTGTTCGTTTAAAATACCTAACCGTGGATGAAACACGCGCCGCTAAACAATTTTTTGTTAAATTTGTACAATCTACCGCCTTTGTTTCCGAGATACCACTTATACAAAGGGGTAAAGCCGTCCGCACATCGTTACAAAAACTCGATTTATTTATCGATACCGATAACATTATCCGCGTAGGAGGTCGCCTCAAACAATCACTGTTGTCTTATGATACCCGACACCCGATGCTTTTACCTAAGGAGCACCGGTTTACATACCTACTCATCGAACACTATCACAGACAACACTGTCATGCCGCACCTAATGCTTTAATTGCTGTCCTAAGACAGGAATTTTGGATCACTTCTATACGACGTCAAGTGTCTAGAGTATTGCACCGTTGTGTCACATGCCACCGCTTTAGTGCTATTTCACAGCCACCGCTAATGAGCGATTTGCCTATTGATCGCGTGCAAGTATCACGTGTCTTTGCTGGTACCGCGACCGACTTTGCAGGTCCTTACCTTGTAAAGTCAAGCTTACTCCGCTCCGCTCGCTCCGTAACGGCATATTTATGTGTTTTTTGTTTGTCTTGCCACTAAGGCAGTGCATTTGGAGGCCGTCGCAAGCCTATCCGTAGACGCTTTTATTGCCGCTTTCACCCGCTTTGTAAGTCGCCGTGGACTACCCGCTTTAATGCGTTCCGATCGAGGAACTAATTTTGTTGCGCTAATAAATATTTAACCGAAGTTAATAAGTTCTTACTGGACAATGAAGCCGTGCTTTATGACGAGTTCCGTAAACGTAACGTCCAGTGGAAGTTTAATCTGCCTGAGCCGCACTGGTCCGATACGAAAACCTCTGCTTGTCCCGTTATCAAAGCCTTCAGCAAATAACTCAAGCCTGCTGGCACCGATGGCTAATCCCGAAAAACAACCGCTTCACCCCGCGCCGCTCAATCACCGCTCCATTTACATTTTTTGTTTTATTTAATTTAGGTATAAGTCACAATTTAGTTTTGATTTTCATTATCTTTTATCAAGTTGTAGTTGTAAGCCGCGTTTTTTAACCGCTCGCATGCATTGCTCATATCTCTCCGTCTTTACAGAAAATATTTAAAATCTTTTATTATTTTTTACTGTCTAATAAGTTTTTATTATTTTTTTGTTTAATATTTGATGCATATAAACATCAAACTATCTAGTTATACTCCGCGATCTCAACCGCCCGCATAAACCGTTAATTAACATGTGAAACCCCCGACTTTGCCGCTTTGATATTAAAACCTTCCGATTAAGTTTTTACTTCATTTTTTGATTTGATTTATGACATCAATCAACCGTACCGATTACGTACTCAAATCAGTAAACAAAATTGTGAACTAATTTACATACATATTACTTTACCGACATAAAAACAAACACCTGTCTAACTAACAACTATATGTAGTTATACCGTAACCGTTTCTCACACATTCCAAGTTGTAGGAATGCGTTGAAGCAGACATATATTTTAGTCATATCTATTGTAGTGTACCTACTTATAACTTCGCACCGCGTAACTTATATGTTTGTTTAGGTACACATCACACCGAAACGGATAACTTGTTTTTAAACTCTGTCCGTATTTGTAACTGTAATTTTGCGTACACCGATAAGTACCTACAATATATTACATAGATAAATACTTACTTACACTAACTAGGTATTAGCGTGACCGCACTTACTCCGTCGATTATTTTATTTGTAAGACTAAAACTTTGTTATTAAGAACCGTCCGTCCTAATGCTCCGTGTACGAAACACAAGGACCAGTTTACTTGGTTGTTTTATTTGTGATCGAAATTAGTTTCCGAAACGTCTTGACATTAGAACGTAAAATTAATACGTAAGTAGTTAATACCTACTTAACTAAACACTAACGTGTTATTTATGCAATCCGTCGACCGATTATATTCGACCCATACATTTTATGGTATAAGTTCGAATATCCGTTTACATTTTTATTTTTTTTCTACCTGTAAGTTACCTACTTACAATTTGCTTCCGTACGCACCGCGCGCCGTCGAAATTACCCGTAGCACACGAAGTTGCTATCCCGTGTTCAAGCTACAGAATTAGCTTAGGTTATTTTATTAAACCATTTTCTATTTTATTCATTATTCGTTACGCATAGTAGGTAATCCGCCGATAGTTTATATTTAATTTAAGCCGCTGTCGAGTCCGTACTTACAATAAGTTTTATTTAAGTAAACATTGCACTTGACAATGTGCTAGCCGTAGGGTTCCGTAAACATATAGTGCAATTTAAAGCACATACTGCTCCTCCGATTAGAGCCTTTTCTTAAAACCGCGACCTTTATTGAGATTCTAGCCGCATCTTCAACTCCATATCCGAGTTGTGCCGATGTCTGTTCCTGGAGATCAGACATGTCTTACCCTGTTTTGAAAAACCTTTTTGTGTTTGGTTTATCAACGTTTATATAAAATTAAGGCGTCTAAAAAGGCTACCGCTTCAACATTTGTAAACAATTTTTTTGTGTGTATTTAATTGACCCTCCGAAGGATCCACTGTTTATTCCCGATCAAACCATAGTTTTGATCCCTTTCCGGCCGCCGCGAGTTAAAATTCGCCCCTCGAATTTGCTCGCATATATTTTCTTATTTTCCTTTATACCTATTATAAATAAATAAATTTCCTACACCCGACTACCGACCGTACGTTATTTATAACTGACATAATTCTACGGGACCCAATGTACAAGACTACGTGACCATACCGACACCGACACCTACGATGGAAAGGTACCCAAGGCCGCCAGCGCCTTGCAAGCCGCCCGCTGCATCGACAGACAGTTGTACCAAGCTAGCCGTCACGAACGCACCGCGCGCACTGAAGCGCCCCCCGCCCCGCCGCGCCTCATGTGGGAGGTATTTTTGAAGCCGCTGCTTTAATTGAATCTGTGTGTGTTAGCTCCATCATCAAGACCTATCTCCGAAACAGAACCGACACATCCAACCGCCATCCGCTACAGCAACCGCTGCACCTCTCTCTCCGCATTTGAATTGAACTGACGCCCGATTCCGCGCACAACAACCATCCAAGGCACTTTCTTCTATGGAAAGAAATAATACTCCGTCTTTAGTACTACTATGTGAGGCTATTCCAAGGGCGAAACCCAAAATAATCGAGTTTTTGCAGAGATTAGACGATGAGGTCGTCTTCCGCTAGATGACATACCCCTGGACATTGCCAAAGAAACAGAAATTGATGTCTTTTGGCATAAAATTAGCCAGCTCAAAGATAGTGAAGACTGTTATAAGCACACAGAATTGCCCCGTTTTGCTTTAGCAGTTCTCAGCATCCCTCACTCTAATGCACAATGCGAAAGAGTATTTAGCAAGTATAATTTAGTAAAAATTAAAACTAGGAATAGATTAATCACGAAACATATAGAGGGAGTTACGTTAGCTTCTCAAACGGTCAAAACCAATAAAGGTTGTTGTAGTACATTTCAACCCAATCAAGATATGTGTAACCGTATGACTTCGAAAACCATGTATGAGGTTAAAAAGAAAAACGAGGAAAAAGAAAGTCAAGATATTGATGTTGATATTGTGTTTGAAGATTTTGTTATAAAATAAAGCTTTAAGTCAAATTAAATTTAAATAATTTTACTACCATTTCACTATTTATAAAAATAAGAAGATATATTGTTAATTAGTAAGTAGTATTTTTCATAAGCGCAAGATACTGATACTGCAAAATCTCTAAATAATCTGGCAAAAAGTATGTTTTGTATAGGAATGATATTATAATCAGTCCCAGAATTTTTTTTATTTGGCCTCTGCGCCCTGCACAGGAAACGCATAGATCCAGTGCTAAACAAAAATGATTAAAAATAACAATTATATAGGATACGCTCCTAGATGCAACGACGAAGAAGAACTTTCAGTTAAAAGAAATACGATAAAATTAAAAGGCATAACCCTTGGAAGCCTAGGTCTAAACATTCTCTTTAACAAAGAACATATACCATTTCTATTTCATATCGCAGAAGAAATCAATCTTAACTATGACAGTGTCTTTGGAAACGACTTCCTTGCCCACTATCACTGCAACATTAATTACAATCATAATATCCTTAATATCAATAAAAAATACCAACTAACTTTACCGATCTTATATACACCGTTAAATTTTAATCGTTTTAATGCCGTTGACAGGTGATCAGTCGCATGAAACACTATCGATTTGTAAAGATAAAAATAGCTTTTTTTTTAAAACTCGAATCAATTCTTGCTTGAGTAACAAAATGACGCGAACCATTAGTAGGTAGGTCAATATTCAAAGAGACCGACCCTATTATGACGCATGACTCATTTCACCAATGACGCGTAGCGCAGTCCACGTGGACTTCTATAAATTAACCAATAGACTAGACTAATTACCGCCCCTACCTCTTATTTGATTAGCAAAAAATCAGTTTTCTCCAAACGCCACCGGTGCGGTGCTCGGTGCATCGCTGTGTACGTATTCTTGTCGCGCGAAAGTATGGCGTCTCGAAATTACGCGTACTCTAACATGGAGTATCTTGATATGGTGCGATTAGGGGGTCTAGGGACAAAGCATTTACGACGATCCCAAGCCCGTAAAAGTATGAAGGAAAATGTGCAATCATTGAATTTGTTCAAACTAACAAATTGACACCAGCTGAGCGAGTCAATCACCAGTACGACGTGGGCATACGTAGGTAAGTAGGTAACTAACTCCTGGCGCTACTACTGTTTTCACGCACTTTGCGGATATATTACATTATCACTTCCTATCTTTTTTATTTTAAGAGATATAACCCAGATTAAGTTGTTGATCAATAGTACTTTGTAAAGTAAACCACCCATCCACGGCATTAAAACCACTAAAATGTATCGGTGTGTGTCGGTAGCCTCCTCGTTCTGCAATAATAGTAAAATGCTCAGTTAAAATCCAAAAATAAAAGAAGGTGTTGCTGCTGTCGGTTATTGTTCAAAGGACTTAGTAAATGAAATAACTTTTTACGGTATTGTTGTTTATTTCTACACACTGGTATATATAACAGTTTTTACACACGTTACATTAGTTGTAACAATGTGCTTAACCGTGCTCGCGTAGTGAAAGGGAACGACTGCCAAGTTATCCGGAGAGCGATTGCAATGTATGCAATAATGCACTACTACACATGTTACCTATATACATAAGCTATTTCAATGTGTCCCTACAGTACTTACTCCCTTTGGTTCAAAAAAAAAATTACCAAAAATTTTACAGCATTACAATATTTTTTTAATGCTGACTCAATTGCAATGCCTCGTGCATAAGTAGTAACCGAGTCGCCAGGCTTATCGGTAAGCTACGGCTCAGATATCTGCTTACACGACGCGACGCGCTGACGCAACCTGTCCTGTTACCTTGCGAACTGAATTAAACAATAATCTCTTATAAGTACTTTATGTAAAATATTATTGATTAATTCAGTTATTAAACTTATTTAATTATGCAACAATTACCAAATATTGAAAAAAAAACTTGTTACGTCAACTCTACGAAAATATAAACACAAAAACTAAAAAATATAAATACAGTTGCTTATTACAATTTAACATGTTAGATCCTTTTTATTCAAAAAATCTAGTTACATAGGTATATATGTATTGATGCTACGTTACTCCCTCTATATGCTAACTGTACTTACAAATAATTTAAAAAATAAAAAGTCTTCTTGAATTATTCAAAATTTCAATACAAAAAATAAATATCTCTTACCAGTTAAACAAAAAAAACTCTAAACATAAAAATCAAAATATTAACATAGGTACAAAATCTCAAAAGTATGTCACGATTTACTATTAACATTTCCATATATTTTAGGGTTATAAATAATGATCATTCAGGCTAACACATATTACAGTTACGTTAGAGTCACATTTCTTAAAAATACATCGCCTTAGCATTAAATCTCTCAAAACTGCAAAACATGATTAACAACTTCGAAACTTCACAAAACTGACAACATAAAAAAATATATAATTAAACACATAACCATTAAAAATAAATTTCAACCATAAGTATACCCCTGTTTATTCCCAAAAAAATCGGCCAAGTGCGAGTCGGACTCGCGCACGAAGGGTTCCGTACCATTATCTATAAAAACCGCGATAAAATCACGTTTGTTTTATGGGAGGCCCCCCTTGAATATTTGTTTTATTTTGATTTAATTATTTGTTTTTAAAGTGACTATATAACTAAATGTTCTTTAAATATTTTAAGTGTCAATATCGAGCAAAATCGAGGAAGAAAAACACGTTTGTTGTATAGGAGCCCCCTTAAATATTTATTTTATTCTGTTTTTTAGTATTTGTTGTTATAGCGGCTACAGAAATTCATCTTCTGTGAAAATTTCAACTGTCTTACTATCACGGTTCATGAGATATAGCCTGGTGACAGACGGACGGATGGACGGACAGCGGAGCCTTAGTAATAGGGTTCCGCTAATTACCCTTCGGGTACGGAACCCTAAAAATAAAAAAAAGAGTTGCACTCCGGGAGTGCCGGCAGAAGTGAAAACCTGTACACACGATTCGCGCTTAACACTCAAATATGTCACAAGACATGTCTTTGACATTGTCAAGAAATAATAATGTTTGTTTATTTACTTTTTGACGTAGTATATTTGACATCGCAATCTGTCATAGAATTAAAATTCCATATCCAACCTCCCTGTACTACTCATAATCGCGAATACTAAAAATAAAAATTATAATAGGCGTGGCATTACGGTTTCCGTATTTTACAAAGACAAAGATGCACTTTGTTCAAATTCCATATTTTAAACACTTTATATACACGAATTTTACGAATACACAGCAGTATGGCCACTACCCAGACGGTCGAGCCATCAGCTGTCACCATCCACGGATGCCCGTAGCACGCTGTAACATAAACACAGACGACCATTCGCGCAAGCGCCCTGCGCCGCCTAAACGAAACAGCAGGCGCAGGCATAAATTTTCGCCACGCCGTAGAAAGAGAGGGGGATACTCCCTCTCCTACGCCGCGCCAGCTGTCTACTCTCCATCCGTCTTACGAATTTTCACGATCAGGACATGTGACCTGACGCGAGTTTATCATTTTTTACCCATACCAAAAAAAGTGCACAACGCCGCTAAAGAAGTTTTCACTTCAAAAATTAAAATATAAAATAACATTACGTTCAAGTAATAATGACTCCGATGGTCCGTACTATTAGGACCTCGGTCGGCGTAACTATGGCACGCACTCTTCGACTTATCCATTTATATTACTGTTGCATCTTCAATACACGTTATATATTATCAAAGTAATGAACATTATTGCTACTGCCATTACTGTGATATTGACATAATTTAACTGGGATTCTTACTGCGAGATCTTTACAGCTGCCTGAGCTGTTATTGTTTGCTCATTTTGGTTGATACTTTTACTGTTTCCCATTTTCGTATATTCTTGATATTATCAAATGCAAAAAAAAAAAATATAATAATGATTTAAACTACTAAAGATGTCTAATTTATAGAGTGCAATGACCTACATATATCGCTTAGGCTGTATTATGCCACGACCGCTGCGAGTTGTGTATGGTATCAGTAAACTGACCATTTATTTAACTCAAAACGGGACATCGCTTTATTTATGTCAATAAGTAAGTTCACAATGAAAAAAAAAGCAAATATTTAATGTTCAGTATTTAGAAAAAGTTAGGTATTTGTGTTCACAATTTGTTGAGCAAGTCAAGTATAAAAAAAAACTAAAATCCATCTTAAGCTGCTCCTATATAAGGTTGAACTTCCCACGTTACGTTTTATGGCGCTTACGCATAGAGCACATACGTTTTTGGCTACTTTTTCTTACTTTTTTAAAAAGTTAGCCTTTGTTTATAAATTTCAGTCAATTTTTATTTTAATATTAAAAATTGCTAATAAATGAATTTAAAAAAATTGGGTTTCCTGACAAAAAATCGAGATCTTAGATAAGTAAACTAAATTTTCAGCACTTTTTTGTGATTATTTAAGAATTATTTTCTTAATTTATGAACACTTGTTTAAGATTCTGCACAATTTTTCTTTTAAATAAGTTCTTTCGGTAACCTCTGTAGTTTTCTGTTATTTGTAGTTTATACTACTTCTTCAATTTAGAGCAAGTAAGATGTTTCTGTTTTGGGATTTTAGGGTGTAGGGTCTTAAAATAATTAAATAAATTATATGCATCGCCGATCGTAGACGACACGGTCTCGCACCACTCGCGTCTGTCGGTGAGCTCAATACTTTTTGGAAAACGGGACCTTTATACGGGACGCATGGTCAGTTAAGGTATCAGTCGTGTCACTAGATCCATTGTCCAGATCCATAATGATCCAGTAACAGCGACACACGGTTAGCGTTTCCGCTCCGCTCATTAGATTTGGTACCAAAAATAGTTACATTGGGGTTAAAACTTACCTTTTTTGAACTTTGGCTCTTGCGCTGTTCGACTTGAGCTTCTGTGCAGGTTTCTTTACCGATGTCATCAGCTAACAAATACGCTGGTTAAGCTTGGTACCAAAAAAACTATCTATTGAAATCCTGCTTTGCCTACCGGGAAATCGTATAACAAACGTTTTATCTGATCTTTCCACTACTGGATATGGGCCTCCGTACGGTGGTTTCAACGATTTCTTGACCGCATCTACGTGTACAAAAATGTGAGAACAATTTAGTAAGTCTATGTGTAAAAAATTTATTCGATTTCCGCTTTTATCCTGGGATTTTGTATGTAATTTATGCAAAGTTTTTCTTAACATTTCAACAAACTCGTAAAATTCGCCTTAAGGTTCTTTTGATACTGTGTAAAAATCCCCTGGTAGTCTTAACCTTCTATCAAATGTGCTTACGCCTGTGGTTTGCTTTGTAGCTGCTCTTAAACCTTGCATAACACTGGGTAGCTCTTCAAGCAAACCTGTGTTATTTATTCGCGCCATAAGAGCTGCATGTAACGCTCTATGCCAACGCTCTATCATACCGTTGGATTCGGGTCTATAAGGATTCGTCCTTACCCTATTTCTGCCTAACAATTTCATGAGTTTCGCAAATAAATTATTTCGAATTGTCTGCCCTGATCACCAGTAAGCCTACTAGCACAACCATACCTAATAATCCAGCCTTCATAAATGGCTTTGGCTACCGCTTCCGCCGTGATCTCTTTCACTGGAAACGCTTCTGGCCAACTTGTTTTCCTGTCTATTATAGTAACTAAATACCTATAACTATCACTAGTAGTAGGTAGAGGCCTACTATGTCTACATGAATGTGCTTAAATCTCTCTGCATCTGTGAACTGTCCTAACTCTGATCTTGTGTGACGTTGGACTTTTGACTTCTGACACTGTAAACAAGTCTTAGTCCATCTTCCTATGTCCTTATTCATATCTTTCCAGGAAAATTTCCCCTAACTAATGTTTTGGTAGTACGTATTCCTGGATGACTAATATTATGTATACTTTCAAAACCTATACGTCGAAAGGACTAAGGACGAATATGCTGTGATGAAATTTCAGCTTTAATTGAAATTGAACTATTAGGTAACGTAACATCCTTAAAAGTTAACTGACTGTCGGGTTTACTCAATAATTCCTCCAAAATGCAGTCATTTTTCTGCGCGACAGCTAAAATTGCATAATTGATAACCGTTGGACATGTCATCGTATCTATTCTCGATAAAGCATCCGCGGCCGGGTTCCCGTCACCTGAGATGAATTTTATATCTGTTATAAACTCACAAATGTATTGTAATTGACGCATTCCTCGCGGCGTTTCTTTATCTCCTTCGTCCTTCGTTAATTCAGTAGAGTCAAATGTCAATGGCTTGTGATCTGTAAAAATAATCAACTCTCTGCCTTCTGCCATGTTTTTAAAATACTAACTGTCTCAAAAATTGCTAATGACTCCCTGTCGTAGGTACTATATTTTTCCTGCATACCCGTTAATTTCTTGGAAAAGTAACCTAACGGACGCCACCTTCCGTTACTACGTCGTTGCAAAACAGCACCGATCCGATTATTTGATGCGTCAGCCATTATCGATAGCTGTGCGTCAGGTAATAGATACGACAAACAAGCAGCGTTGTATGCAATGATGCACTACTACACATGTAACCTATATGTATACATAAGCTATTTCAATGTGTCCCTACAAAGGTGTCATTTTTGATCAACACATTAACGAAAACCTTCTGGTAGCGAATTGTCTAGTTAAAGTGAAGGATAACAACAGAGTTAACCCTACGGTGTTAAACACTTCCGAAGAAACCATACCTTTAAATTCCAACCTTCAACTTACCTTACATCTGCTTTATTCTAACGGCTTCCAGACATCTTGAAACTCCTTCATGTCTCACATCTTAACTCCGAAGAATATAACGCACTTTGCGATACATGCAGCACGTTCTCAGATATATTCTATTTGCCCAGTGATCAACTACCGATGCTATTCAACATGAAATTCGTAATACCTCCGATCAACCCATTAATGTAAAATATTATCGATTTCCTAAAGTACACAAGAAAGAAATCCTATCCCAAATCCAAAAAACGTTAGATCAAAATATTATTAAGCCATCTATCTCACCCTGGTCTTCTCCTATATGGATTGTTCCTAAAAAGATAGATGCGTCTATAGACTATCGCAGACTTAACGATATCACCATTGGTGAGACCCTGATTTTAGAAATCCCTTTGACATACATATCTATGTTAAAATCTATTATATGTTGATCTAGTTATTCCACGACACAAACATTGAAATACATGTAGATCGCAACAAAATTTATTATTCTAGTCGAAGTGAAATCCCAAAGATACTTAAAGAAAACCGTGATATCCCTGCCGCAGGACACCTTGGTTGCAACAGAATGTTTAATAGGATCAGCGATTGAAAAATATATAAAAACTGCCCGTCAAACAAACAAAGCCTTGCGAAAAATAAAAAGAGCAACCCTGCAGATAACAAGTACTTCCTGCACTCTCTTTAAAGGGTAATTTTTGGATATAGAATGTCCACTTCCAGAATCCGATTCAGCCAAATTAAAATTCATTCTGACCCTTCAAGACGACTTGACTAAATACTCTTATCCAATTAGAAACGCCACAGCTGAAGAGACAAGTGACAAATTTTACAGCTGACCTGTTTAAACAGACATGCAATTTTTAAAGATTAAACAGCTATGGTCTTCTCCGTACCACCCGCAAACTTAAGGAGCCCTTGAAAGATACCATTCTTCATTAAAAGAATATCTTAAATCATACGTTTGTGAAAATCAAGACAATTGGCCAAGATATGTTTATGCAGCAATGCTTGCATATAATACCTCTATACATACCACCACAAATTATACACCTTATGAGCTGATATTCGGTCACAAACCGTTTCTCCCAAATTCCATCTACGGATAAACAATCCGGATGCCTCGTACCCAGACAACGTGAAAATGTTACAACACCGTCTGAAATACACCAAAGAAAAGGCCCTAGAAAACATCCAAAAATCTAAAACCTACTATGACTCACGCTCACGTCCAGTAAATTACCAAGCCGGCAACTATGTTTTCTTAAAGAACCAAATTCGATTGCAAAAAGCCTTATTTCCAATATGGAAGGGCTCTTATAAAGTTATTAAAATAAATGGTAGAAATAGCCTTACCCTATTATTAAATGGCACCATTGACTCACCATTTCGACGAAATCTTTGGTTTGCTCAAGACGAAGGTATGGGATCTATTTTAGTTTTATTAGATTTTTCAAGGGCATTTGACAATTAAGCATTCGTTAATGTTATCTAAAATGGCTTACTACGATTTTGAATTAAGTACTATCAAATGGCTTGACAGTTATTTCTCAATTTGTCGAACTTCAAGATAAAGACGGGAAACTGAAAGATCAAAAGTAAGCCCCGTAACCAACGGAGTATCTCAAGGATCGATTTTGGGACCCATACTATTTATTTTGTATACTGCCGATGTCGTTATATTTCTCAAATATTCTAGGTTTCATATGTACGCTGATGATATACAAATTTATCTCTCATTTCATCCTGATTTTACAAATTCTGCTATCATTAAGTTGAATGATGATTTGGAAAGTATAGTAAAATGGTCCAAATATAATATGCTAACATTGAATCCCGACAAATCAAAATACATGGTTTTAGGAAATAAAAATCAAATGAATCATATTATGGATCAAAATCCTGTAATCAATATCAGAGGAACACCTATGCAGCGCGTAACAGAGGCTCGTAATTTGGGATTACAAATAGTCAGAAACGCTAATTTTATAGGCTAAAAGTGTTGTATCGAATACGTGATTATATTAGCACAGTTTTACGTATTAAGCTTTGCGATTCTCTAGCGCTCTCTAAGTTGAACTATGGTGACGTTGTGTACGGACCACGGTTATTGGCACGCACGGAACGAATATTACAAAGAGTTCAAAACGCTTGCGCCCGCTATTGTTTTAATATTCCTCTTCGTACGCATACCACTCCCTAACTGAACACGGCTAACATATTAAAGATGTCATATCGAAGACAAGTTCACCTTGCAACGCTCGTGTTTCGTATTTTTGTATTTTGTATATTTGAAAAGTTGCAGTGGTGTCGGGATAGAAATCCATACAATACCAGAGCCTCAAATTATCGGATGAAAAATCAAAGATATAGGACCACGGCTTTTCGAGGAAGTTTCCGATTTACGGCTACCAAATGCTGGAATTACTTACCCCCACCTCTTCGTACCTGCTGAACAGTAAATAATTTTAAAATTAAATATAGAAAGCTATTGATTGATGTTCAAAAAAAAAATCTATAGGTAGTACGTCATGAACATACATAATACCATAGTTTGAATATTTAAAATTTATTATATAGTTAAATTGTCGGTATACTTATTTATTTGTCTATTAATATATAAGTAGTATATTATAATATGGTACGAAATAAAATATATATGTAATTTAGGTATATAAAATATATTGTTACAAAATTTTATTGATAAATTGGGATATCATGAGCTTTTTTATTCTTGTTTAGTTGAAGTTTTATATTAAGTAATTTACAATATAAGCACAGAAAGTATTCATGATATATGTGCGCTGTCGCTGCATGTGTAGGTCATCTGGGCTTCACTGAAAACCAGCGCTATGGTAGTTTTTCTACCAAAGCTTATGCTGAGTGGGTCCAATTTGACACCCAAAACAATGGAAGCTTTTACCATATTTGCTTTATTTTTATTTCAATTGCTCTTGCTTAGTTGCTTTTTGTCTTGTGTTGTATATGTGGTGTCAAATAAAGAGTTGTCTATATCTAAATCAAACTCGCGCGACGCCACAACACTCATTTAGGTATATACGTATACATCTACATAATATTTACGATACATAGTTAACAGCATACATAGTTATAATTAGATTTAAAATGTTAATAAAAGTAGTAGATTTAAATCGTTTATTAATATAAGTTATTTATAATTTGATTCCACCGGCCTCACTATGGCACAGGAGCAATTCATTGAACCTCTTACACATAGCTCTGGGATTTATTTGACCCTATTGGATCACTAAAAATTATCTACGGCTATCTTAGTGTAGTAATATACCGATAGATATATCATTCATTAAACAACACTCCGACAACCTGTTCGGTGTGATAAGAACCCTTCAACGATTATGTCAAGAAAGTGATACGTACAGCGACATTTAGTGCAGTAATATGGTTCAACCTTTGTTAATTAGGTATAACGATATACTACAAGACTTTGAATCAATCTCACATCTGACTGCAGGTCGCTCTCGAAGGTCAGCCTGGTTCGGTGGCATAGGTACCGTATTTAAACATCTCTTCGGTATAATGAATGAGGATGACGCTATAAGATACAGCAGGGCTATCCAAATTGTTGAAAATGACTAATATTAATATCAAATTCGACCTTAATAAATTTTAATGAGCAGCAATTGGGTAGCGCTGTGGAGAGATCGTCTCGCGACATCCAAACAGATAATTTAGTGATAAGATCTAAACTTACTGATTTTTTTAATATTTTAGAAGGTAGCTCGTTAACTTTATCTTTTAAGTTAGAAGACATTGCGAATGCCGTAATGTTAAGTAAATCCAACACTCTGTACCCCTCAATTATAACACCAAAACAACGCGAAGAATTAGCCCAAAATTACAGATTTTTGCCTAGTTTTAGGCAATTTCCCTTAATTGTATCTTTATAAAATATACACCTGTTACTTAATATATCCACATTGTCTAGTTATTACAGTGATAATAAAATTATTTTTGTAATGAATATGTCACTCCTGCAGAATATTATTTTTACATTGTGTACCTTTCCCAGCTACATTTTCAACAGATAATAACAGATATGCCCCCATTATACCTTCAACTAAATACAGAGGCATAACTAGAGATAGGTCCTTTTGTTGTAAGTTTAATAGTTTAAATAACTGCAAAATTTTATATAACCGATTTTATATATGCAAGTCTTTAGACACCTCCCCTAGCTCCACAACCCCTATCTGCGAATCAAAGCATTAAATTCTGTATCATCTGTATGTGAAACAAAATTCTTTAAGGGTAATATTCAAATTAGGCAAACTTAATTAAAAAACAAGTGGCTTTACGTAATAATAATAATAAATAATAATAATAAAATGTTTTATTCATATGTATCAACCCAGGTTTTACATGATTTTTTAAGTCTAAATTAAATTATATTAAATCCAATCAAACAATCAAACCAAAAGAAAAGAAACAAATCAATTCTATCAACTAAATTACATCAAATTTAATTAAATTATTCCTATCCTATAATATATAGTAATAAATTTGGAAAATCCAAAAGTGCACGCCTCATATCGGTCATTCACATTTAAAAAAAAAATTCTAAAACAAAAACTCAAGTTTTTTAAAATAAAATAACAAATAAGGTGAGGAAAAAATATACTATAAAATAAAATTAAAAATATATATATAGATATACAGTATACAGTGGTATATTAGTTTTTTATAAATTATAATTAAACGACAGTACTTAGAACGCTAATATTAACTAGGAATCAGCACAGTGTAATACTTTATATATTAAAAACAAAAGTATTCCGGTAAGATGAATTTTTCGACCAATTTCTTTGCCACATACATGGTCACATAAACACAGACTCACGGACGTCCAAGAATGATAGTTTTAATGTTATTATTTATTATATTAAACAAATTAATTGTTTATAAAATGTACCATTTGTGCTAGACAGATTATTTAACTTCATATTAGTGCACTCATATTATCCTGTAAGTGTTATATTAAAAAAAAAAACGTCATTTAAGTTTCGAAAGACTGGGTTTTTTGACATGTCGAGAGTAGAGCACTACCTCACCGCTCCGCTTATGAGGCGTGCAATAAAATATATATATAGGTCACACATGTATATACATTTAGATAGATTAGAATAGAGTCACAGTTAATTAAGCCAAATCAATTATTATACCATATCAAAATTATATTAAACAATTAAAAATTAATATTTATTTATTTTACATTAAATTGAATTAAATTATTTCTTTTGTAAATACAATATAGACAGACAGATGCATATGTCATTACAGCTGCCCTGGATATACTATTGACGATACTGGCATAGATACCATCAATCAGTTTGCAGTGTTCTAAGTTGTCACATGCTAACCCACTACATGGGTTATCAGTCATGTCAGTCGGGACTATAAGTTGATCACATAATTCTGCGTATATATTTTGCTGCTCATTACTTCTGCTTCCCCATAGGGCTTTATTAATTTTTTGGTTGTTTTGACTGTTAGTATCTTTTGCGACACTACCCTCAATATCACATTCCATTACGAGAGGATGATGGTCTGACCAGTAAACGTCATACAAAACCTTAATATTTTTTATAAGATTAAGCCCCGCGGAGGTTGCAATACAATGATCTAACCAGCTGATCGTGCCATATGCATCGCTCACATATGTATACGTACTTGAGTACATACCAAGCAAGTCCACGTCCGCAATTGACCATTCCTGGTCCCGACAGTATTCACTTAAATAATTTCCGAATAAACTTTTCACGCATGTAACGTCTGCATTATAATCACCAATTGCTTCTACATCACTATTTTCAATGACTGCAGAGATGGTTCATAAACTCTCTGTGAGCAGCGGGACATTGTCCAGATCCTCGGTAGGCATGTACACCGACATCACGATGATGCATCGCTCGCTTGCTCCTGCGCCGGCCGTGTCGGCGCCTAGGCCGTCAGCCGCGCTTGCGCCCGCAAGCTTGATACACACGGCTGCCAGACGCGATGACCCGGTTTCGATTGCAGTCACACTTGGAAATAACGCTTTCCTCTATAGTAACGCTACGCCTCCATATGGTCTGCCTTTCAGCGTTCCCGGTATCTTGTCCACAGCCGAAACACCGTGGTAGGCAAAGTCGGGATGGATTCCATTCAGATAGTCAAGGTCATCAGGTATCAGCCAGTGCTCCTGCAACGTCGTGGTCCTTACACAGGTCCCTTACATGGTTACAAGAGCGCTTAACGGATTTGCAGTTGATCAAAACTATCCATTGACTGTCATAAAACTGGCACTAACGAAATTACTGTTTATGGTTCAGGTTTACTGAACCTCTTTGCTACTTGTATAGCCCATTTAAATACCTGAAATTGGTACCTAAATATACAAAGGTCATTACTATTTAACCAGTTAAGATCAACTTTAACATCATAAATGACTCCTGTTACAATTCAATTAAATCTCTAAAAAATAAACACGGAACCACCACTTTAGATTTGAGTTACGCCTTGTTACTTGCTACACTTGTTACCAGAACACGCTAAAGCCTAGCCCTAGCCTAAGACTTAGATATTTTAATTTCTTAACCACTTATTGTATTATACAGCAAATTCTACTCATACGTTATTAATATTATATCTGTCATAGTTATTATAATGAAATTGCATTACTTACACAAATTCTGTAAATCTGGCACGTGTTACCCTCTAATGAAAAAACCCTTTAAAGAGGATCTAGAGATAGTGTGTGTCTCCACAACCTAAGTTCAGAACATCTCTGCCGTAAACTTCTCCCTTCAGGTGGAAGTTTAGTCTCGACCCCGGGGGCTGTTATATATACTCCCTGTATAGGCTTACTACCGCGTCAGCACTTTTACCAAGGATAGGATTATCTTTGTTCTAAGTAACAGTTCGACTCTAGCTACCAGATCGGTAACACTTGCTACATTATTATTACATGTTATGTAACAGTAGACTCTAGCTACCAGATCGGTAACACTTGCTACATTATTATTACATGTTATGTACTTTGAGTTCTTTTTAGTATATTTTATTATTTTGTGAAATAAATCTTTTTTTAAAAAACTCTGAATCCGTAAATCGTATAACAGTACGCACGAGATAGATTATTGTTAAGGTAATTTTTCAATAACTTTTCTAGTGAAACCTCTACAGTTACGTAGCTACGATACATATATTTGACAACACAAGCTCGTTACAGCGCCGCGCCACCCTCCTAGAGGGAGTCCCCACTAGCCACACAAAAAGGCCTGCAAATTAAAATTGGCATTTAAATCCACAGCGCGGAAAATGCAGGAACATTTCTGTTACCGACAACAATTTTATTCAATTTAAGGTTGTTATTGAATTAATTCTTATTCGAATGTTTTGTTTCATTCAAATATTTTTTGCATAAATATTAAATATAAATATTACATAAATATTATTACATTTCAATTCTTTATTTTACTTTTATACTAAGGTTAAGGAATAATTATTTGATTAGTTTTTTGCTTACGATAAGTATTAAGTACTTTCTGACGCACAACAAGTTACATCGCTTAATCCTTAACATGAGCATGAACATGAACTGATAGATTTTTTACTTTAAAAATGTAAAAATAAAAATAAACTATGAAAAATACAACTACTGGTGTATATATAGGTCATCAATAGTACATTGTGTAATTAAGGGTGTTAAGGAGGTCATTCGTGTTTATACAGCTTACCCACATCGGGCATACAATTTTTTAACTAAATTAACAACCCTTTAAATATAAATAAGTTACTTTAAATTATTAATAATATCCTACAATGTCAATAAGAGAGGTAGGGCACTGCAAGTATTCGCTCGAATAAGCTGCCCGAACAAATAAAGCGGGGCATAGCGAGTACTTGCTCGAATGAGCGGCCCGAACTGGGGAAGTACCTCCACCTTACAGAAAACCGCGGCCACAATAACACTAACATTGAGTAGTGTTGTGTTCCTGGCGGTGAGTAAGGTTGCCAGAGCTCTCTCTTTGAGGATTCGCTGCGCGGACAGCGGAGGACCGACGGTGCTTGTTGCTGTCATTGCTCGGCGTAGACGCGGCGTGCTGGTTCGGCGGTCAGGGAGACCTGATGAAACGGCTGACCGCTGGCCGCCCGCAGGTTGAACGGGTTCCCGAACCCAGGGATCACTTAATCTCCGCCCTGGGAGGCTGATCCGCCAACCTGTGTAAAGTCTCTGAAGTAGTAGTCGTGCCGGAGAAGGAGACCGGAGTGGACCCGGCTACTACAACAGAGGGGGATCAGGGGCCCTTCCGCCCGCCGTGCCAGCAACCGCATCATCTGTGTTGAGCTTCGGCAGTCTTAGTACCGCAACTTTTTGTCTTCTAAGCTGTCTGTGCAGTGAATCCTCATCCGTAGTCTAAGTTACTTCAAACAAAATGGCCAGGAACAGAAAAAAGAAAAGAGTTTTGACAGCGGTTACTCCATCCACATATAATGTAGATTTTTGCAACATAAGGGGTATTCACGCAAATCTTAACGCAGTCCATCACCATCTCGAGACTGCGCAGCCAACCATTCTTTTTCTAACGGAGACGCAGATATCCTGCCCGGCCGACACATCATACCTTCGTTATCCCGGCTACAAACTCGAGCACAATTTTTTGAGTCGTGCCGGTGTATGTATGTTCGTCCGGGAGGATATCTGCTGTCGCCGACTTCATAGCCTTGAAGACAGGGACCTGTCGATATTGTGGGTGCGCGTAGATCATGGGGGCCACACTCGTATCTATGCGTGCCTATACAGGTCTCATAGCGGTGACACGGACGTAACTCGACTCTTCACGCACCTGAGTTTGACGACTGACAAAGTTCTAGAGCAATATCCTACAGCAGAAGTAGTTATTTTGGGAGACTTTAACGCCCACCATCGTGAGTGGCTCAGTTCTCGAACCAATAACTATGCAGGGATATCTGCTCATGAATTTGCTCTGACCTATGGATTCTCTCAGCTGGTACTTTCTCCAACGAGAATACCAGATATAGAGGACCATACAAGCTCCTTACTGGACCTTCTGCTGACTACACGTCCGGATGGATACTCCGTCTCAGTGGATGCGCCTCTTGGCTCCTCGGACCACTGTCTCATCCGGACTCGATTGTCATGCACACAACCCGATCCTTCTGGGCCAACTAATTGGCGTCGTGTGTGGCATTATAAGTCGGCAGACTGGGATGGATTGCGAGAATTTTATGCATCGTACCCGTGGAGGCAGATCTGCTATAGCTCAGAAGATCCTGACGTCTGCGCAGCCGCAGTCACTGAGACAATCCTCGCTGGTATGGAATGTTTCATTCCTAACCTGCGAGTAGCTGCCGGCGTCAAAAAACGACCGTGGTTTAATAGGCCTTGCAGAGAAGCTAAAATTCTTAAGCAAACTGCGTATGAGGCTTGGACCACGGCTCGTAATAATAAGGATCCGAATATTTCTGAGTTAAAACGCAAATTAAATGCTGCCTCGAGGTTCAGTAAGAAAGCAACTGCCAGAGCAAAATTCCAATTCATCGGCAAAATAGGTGGGCGACTTGCGAGCTATCCTTCTGGGAGTCGTGCTTTCTGGTCGCTCGCTAAAGCTGCCGAGGGGAACTTCTGCCAGTCGTCATTACCACCACTGCGAAAGACCGATGGTGACTTGGCCCACAGTGCAAAAGAGAAAGCCGATCTATTGGGCAGTCTCTTTGCCTCTAACTCGAATGTGAACGACGAAGGCGCTGTACCACCTACTTTACCGTGGTGCGGTAAGACCATGCCGGAAATCACTATAACACAGCGCGAGGTCCGGCGGGCGTTGCTTTCCCTAGACGTTCATAAGTCGAGTGGGCCAGACGGCATACCAGCAGTGGTGCTTAAGCAGTGTGCTCCTGAGTTATGTCCTGTACTCACGCGCCTCTTCACGCTTTCCTACCACACTAGGCAATTTCCGTCTTCATGGAAGACTGCAAATGTGCACCCGGTGCCCAAAAAGGGCGATAGATCAGATCCATCGAATTACAGGCCTATCGCTATAACCTCTCTCCTCTCCAAGGTGATGGAGCGTGTGATCAACACACAGCTTTTGAGATACCTAGAAAAACACGACCTGATCAGTGACCGTCAATATGGCTTTCGCCACGGTCGCTCAACTGGTGACCTTCTAGTGTATCTCACACACCGATGGGCACTAGCCATTGAGAGTCAGGGGGAGGCATTGGCATGTAGCCTAGATATAGCGAAGGCGTTCGATCGGGTCTGGCACCGGGGTCTTCTATCGAAGTTGCCTTCTTACGGAGTGCCCGAGGTTTTGTGCAAATGGGTGGCTAGCTTTTTGTCCGGCAGAAGCATACGAGCCGTAGTTGACGGTAGTTGCTCTGATAGCATGGACATTAATGCTGGTGTCCCGCAAGGCTCTGTGCTGTCTCCTACGCTGTTTCTACTGCACATCAATGATATGTTGGACATCAACAACATACATTGCTATGCAGATGACAGTACTGGAGACGCTTATTACACGGGCCGTGCAAGCATCCCACGTTCCGTTGTGGAGGAAAAGCGTGAAGAACTTGTGTCTCAAATCGAGATCGGTCTGTCCAAGGTCTCTGACTGGGGGCGGGAAAACTTGGTCCGATTCAACCCTTCAAAGACACAAGTCTGCGCGTTCACCGCTAAGAAAACCCCATTCACTGTAGTCCCACAATTCCAGAACACTCCCCTCTCTATCTCCAAGAGCATTGGGATCCTTGGCGTTGACATCTCCAGCGATGTTCAGTTCCGAGATCATTTGCTAGGCAAGGTAAAGCTGGCGTCCAAAAACTTGGTGTACTCAACAGAGCGAAGCAGTACTTCACGTCGGGGCAAAGGTTGCTACTTTACAAGTCGCAAGTCCGGCCCCATATGGAGTACTGCTGCCATCTCTGGGCGGGTGCACCCGGATACCAGCTTGGCCCTTTTGACTCGGTTCAACGACGGGCTGTGAGAATTGTCGACGATCCCAAACTCACTTGCGGTATCGAACCCTTAAGTCTGAGGAGAGACTTTGCCTCCCTGTGTGTGTTCTACCGCTTGTACAATGGATTGTGTTCTGAGGAATTGTTCGAAATGATGCCCACGGCTACTTTCTACCATCGCACCGCTCGCCATCGACAGGGAATTCATTCTCACACTTTGGAACCAAAATGGTCGCGAACAGTGCGGTTTCAGAGAAACTTCCTCCCGCGAACCCTTGGGTTGTGGAATGAGCTCCCTGCCAAGGTTTTCTCTAAGGACTACAGTATGGGGTTCTTCAAAAAAGAAGTTATTAGATTTCTGAAGGGTCGGCAACGCGCGAGTGATGCCCCTGGTGTTGCAAGCGTCCATAGGCTACGGTGACCGCTTACCATCAGGCGGACCGTAGGCTTGTTTGCCACCTTAGTGGTATAAAAAAAAAAAAAAAAAAAAAAAAATTAATAATAACTTTTACTTAATTCTAATTTGTTAATGAAAAAATTAAATAATGTCCAATTAAAAATATTACTTACATGTAATGAATAAAAATAAGTAAATGTCACCTATGTTTTAATGTCAAAATATTCTTGTATGTTATAAAAAGAGTGTGATATCAACCATTTTTTCAAAACATGTTTGAATTTATTATTAGGTAGATTTTTTATGTCACTTGGCAAATGATTGTAAATGCGTATCGAAGTGAAGTAAGTACTTTAATAAAATATATTACATTTACATGGTGGAACTTACAAATTTTCCCTACGTTTTACATTCCTTATGAATCTAGGAATAACATCTACATTTTTTGTAAAGTGATGGTAATGAGTTCTGACAAAGTTACATATTTCATGTATATAAATACCAGTTAATGTGAGTAAACCTTTATTTTTGAACTAATTCATCACACGGACGACTATAGATAATTCTTAGAATCCTTTTTTGTATTAAGAATGTATAATTAACGTTTACTGTGTTTCCCCAATATAGTATACCGTACGTGAGAAGCGGATACACATGTCCATAATATGCGCTTTTTGCAATATCTATTGACCATATATCAATTTAGAGAATGTTTTTTATAGTTTCTTAATTGAATTGTTTTAGTTTTCAATGTATTAACTTTTAGATTTATTTTGTTTAACCAAGATACAAGTACATCTAAAGTGTCATTTATGTTCTTTTCGTATTCCTTCTTGGTTTGCCCATTATTCACAAATAAGACTGTTGCGTTATCCGCAAACATTACGCACAGGTGATCATTATAAATTAATAAGATATATTTCGATATCGTACAGAGAGTGACATACGAAACCGGATACATATATTGACTTTAAATAGTTATCATGCCAATAAGTTTATATGATATCTAACAAATAGAAGTAACGAAAATAACGCTACCGCCAGATGGCACTAGATAGTATAGATTAAAAAAAATTGGCTAAAGTTAAAACTTGTAATTGCCCGCTTGTACTTTGCGTGCAGTTCATATTTTGAACTTTTATTTTATTTTATACATACTTGATAAAATAGCCTCATTAATGCCCGAGAGTTCAATAAACGCGCGCTTTGCCTTGAGAATAGTAAAATTTGCAAAGAAAAAGCCCAGGGAAGTAATTAAGGTCTTAGCACCCGCTTTGCCTGCACGAGTAGTGTTACGAGTTAGTGTGATGAAAATAGTTTTATAGAAAACCATTTTCTAAAAAAATTACAAGCTTATTGCTTAAAATAAAAGCAAACATGCTATATATACTTACCTCAGTAAGTACGGCAACATCGCAAGATTTACATATCCTTAAACAGACATGAGGCTTGCGTGGCGGAGACGTGAGCTAGCGTGGCTTTATACCTAGACCCAGCCTAGTACCTCACTACAGGTATCAGTATACGTTCACACACAAATAACATATACACAAATAAAAAATGTTATTGTCAATCACTTTTTCAATGGGCACCGTAACTATTTACACAATATCTTGTTCAGTAGGCACTGTACCTATTTACACAATAAACTTTGTGGGCACTCTACACTCTACACTCTACACTCTACACTCTACACTCTACACTCAGCTGCAAAATTGCATCGATCCCTCAAGTTGTATAATAGTGTCACGGGGTCTTATCCCAAAGAAAACAAAAATGATTTAAATCAATAGATGGCGTTGTGTGTATCGGTTTGTTATTAAGGTTGTTGTTTTATTGAAAAAGAAAAGTGACCGACCCTTGAAAATTAATGTTTTAATATCAAAATGTCCCTTAAGCTAACAAAAATGAAGTAATAGGCGCCTTTATTAAATTTTCGAAATTTTACTAAGAAATTTTTTAAGGTCGTTGTACTTTAGGCGGCAATAAATTGAACTACGAGCCGGTTTAGTTTAAAATTAGTTTTATTTTACTCATAAATAATTAAATACGCTTTAATCTTTCTTTGACTTCACAGATTATCGCCTATTTAAGTGACTAGTTAATCGACTTCAAAAAAGGAGGAAGTTCGTTATTCCTCGGATTCTTTTTTTAAGTATGTTTTCCGATTGTGCACCTACTTCAGATTTGAAAACACTTCAGATAATAGCGCTTACATTTTTAACCAATTTAAAAAAAAGGAGGTTCTCAGTTTGACCCGTACGTTTGTATGTATGTTTGTCCGTGTAGTCTCGCATTTGGCTGAACCAATTTTGATACGGTTTTGAGAAAAGTATTTGTTACATTCTGGAGAAGGTTTTGGTATACAACAACCCCGTGACATCGTCGTTTGCATCGATCCGTTAATAATTAAGCGATGCAGTAGTTTAACTCAACAGATTTTTGTCAAAATTTTTGTACACTTAAAAAAGGATGGAATTCCTTATTCCTCGAAATCTTTTTTCATGTATGTTTTCCGATTACTCGAAGTCGGCTTGACCGATTCGGAAAATTCTTATTTGTTTGAAAGATTATACTTCCCAGATGGTCCCATGGTCATCAGGTCAGGATATAATGATGGAATCCTGGAGAAATTGAAGGAACCTCAATTTTTTATAGGCACACTTGAAGCGATTAGTGTACGAGAAAATAGGTCACTTAAAAGTAGGGATGTTTCGACTAGTCGGTAAAGCTGACCATCCGGCCACTATCGTAGTCGGCGACAAGTTGGCGACTATTCGGCAAAGAGCGCCGACTAGGACTGCGACTGGAGGAATTGTCTGTGGTCGAACATTTAATCATAGAAGCTAACTGAGGTATCAGGGTTGGTGGACATTATTGGTTGTTCATACTCGTAGTATTTTCTGTTTTCCCCTGCCCACCATGAGAAATTATCATTTGGCATGCTTACAGTTGATTTTAAGGAAATCATTGTTCAATTGTTCTAAAAAAATCAATAAACGAAACTTTCTTTTACACAAAATTACCGCAAAAGCAAAAATCTAGAAACAATGCGAAGTTACAGATTATATAATACTATACTAAGCGAAGTAAACAAAACATTTTTCGTTCGTCCCGCTTGCAGGCGGCGGTTGCGACTTGAAGTCAGTTATTCTAAACTTGGCTGTCGGTTAGAAATGCATATACATAGCATAGGTAAATGTTGCTTACTAGACCTCCTAACCACATGACTAAATTATTGATAGAATAATATTTGCAAGGTAAGTAATAATATTTTATCATAACATGACTAAAAAACCCACCTGACTGACAGCTTAGAACAACGTTTCAAGAATCATACCTAAACTGGTAGGGTTTTCAACTGACACATTCAGTAAATTAAATCAATAGATAGCTGATATCGATTTCGTCCGTCAGTTCAATGTATGGAGCTACCCCTAAATATTTTTTCTTAATTTCATTACAAATCTGTTTGGCGGTTCACATAAAACTTTCCTGTAAAATTTCATCACAATCTACTTATGCAAAGATAGCGGAATTATAACGCTGTGACATACGGAAGGATATGATGGAATTATAAGCGATCGGTTTGCCATTTGGCTATGGAACCCTTACAAAGATCTCTAATTTTATTTGTATTCAGTAGGGAGGTACCAATAATATAATTATACATGTTTATGCGTACATACATTAATTTATGCATGTTTATATGTATAATTATTATCGTAGATACCTACCTACGTAGCTTAGTTTTTTAAGATTCACCTTCCTATTGTAATTATTTAGCCAACTTAGAATAAAAAAATATAGGTATTTACCTGTCAAGAACTTTTAGGTATGTAAAAAAGGAAATTTCCTTTTGATTCCTTTTTCCACTGACGCGCGCCGTGTCAGTGACAGGCCACGCACACATATCCGTGATTGTAGTTGTGCTCTCGCTAGCGCCGGTTGTTTGAAGCTATCAGTCTGTAGGTTTAGTCATGTGCCCTAACCAAATGTGCATTTCGACGATAGCTACGTTATTCTACGGAGTCACGGGCAAAAGCTAGTAAAAAATATCTCAGGAATTTTAGATACCTAAACATTCAACCACCTTTCGGTCTCCTTCGTACAACTCTTTTGTACGTATTATTACATATATTTATGATAATACGAATTCATTTTAAGATTTTAATCTCAATACCCTCTAAATACTAGCTACTAACACAAAAACATAGGATTTTCAAAAAAGAATTTAATCACAAAACATCTGTAATTTAATAATGATTTAAACTTAAGGTTTTTTAAATCCCTGCTTATGGTGAGAATCTTTTCATTAATAAACTATTTTAAATTATAAACCAGCCCAAAAAATTGTTATAAAATGTTTTGCCCCTAAGATATTTTTTTTAAATTTTATTTGCGATTTTCATATTTCTACACTTAAAACTAATTAAGCCCACCTTTTGGCCCTCTTATTTCGAACTTGTTAAAAGCTTCGATCATTACATATTTTTAATCTTAAACCTCAATACCAAATTTCCTTTAAATTACTTGACGCAAACAAAGGAATTCGGTAGAAACTTTTAACCACCTTTCGACCCCCCTAATCCGTACCTGTTGTAAAAAAATATAACAAAAAAGTATTGTTCATAACTGCATCGTTTTAGCTTTCGATTAAAATTTTATTATGTACCTACCTACTGTTATATATTTATTAGGTACCTACGTTGTATACCTACATTTCGGATCGTTGCCGATTGGTTATAATAAATACTGTAAAATAATAGGTAGCTATTTATTTTCATGTCATATCTACAGTAACATTATTATTTTAAATTTGAATAACTAGTTGAAAAAATCTTATTTACTACTAACTACTAACATTACATAGATAAAAATTAATTGACTGAAATCTTAGAGCTTATTGCGGGGGGCAAGTTTATGAAATTGCAACTCTCCTCTTAAGACCTTTTTACTAAATCTTGAGAGGTAAGATTGTACTTCCATTTACATTTACATTCCCCAGACAAAGGCAAGGTCAGAGTACTCGAGACTTTTTCTAAATAAACTTCCTCGTCTTCCTACTTTATGATAAAAATATGTAGGATCGCGATGAGCGATGTTTTGTCGTATGGCTTGATATACATGTCAATATGGGTAGGTATTAGACAGTTACCGCCATCTATTGACTTCAAAGAACCAGTTACCAGCATAACAGTAAGTATTCAACGAGAAACGCTAGATGTCGTTAGCTAATATGTCGATCGCTGCTACTTACGGCATCTAGCTGCTAAACAAAATAGCCCGAGTTACGGCGGTCCCATTTCATTATATGGGATGAGGCATCTGTACTAGTATAGTATTATATAATCTGTGATAGTCTGAACTCAAGTGAGTTCACGTTCACCAAAAAAAACTAGATGGCGTGGTTAACTGAACTAGTAATGTTTTTTTACTTATAGTAACACAATTGATATTTCGACCGGTTAATACATTGATCGCTAGCTCAATTTGTCGGCGTCCTTCTCTAATTCGTAGTGTGACTAGTGACCGACGTTCAAATCTGATGAACTATGGCCTTTTTGTTTTGCTTTTTTTTGAAATAAATTTGTTGGTTTTATTGTATTATTACGTATCTTATATAGTGAATGAATATATTCTTAGAAAGATGATTATCTGTAACCAGAAATGAAACAAAATTAGTTTTTAATTTTTTTAAATTTGTTATACAATATTTAAGTTTGTTAACAAACAACTACCTAACATATTATGAAGGTCTTAGCTTAAGTAGTCTTTTTCAAAATCGAGAAGAAGATTGTAACCTAAGCCACCTTAAAAAAACTGTTAAATTAAACAGTAGCCATAATTTCAAACTAGAGACCGGGTTATTAGTTAGTTTTATATATATATAAAGATCAAACGAGGAGACGTCATTGCGTTTTACAATTATGACAATTCTGTGGTTTTGATTACCTATATCAATAATTAAAAGTTCGAGAAGTTCCAATAAGAATAGGGAAAAGGGGGTACCGGGAGTCACTTAAGCAAGATATAGAATAAAACACACAATTTTTACTTTATCTTTATTTTAATTAATTTTTAAAGTATTTTAATCATTACACTATCAGTCTCAGAGAGTTTCATTAACTTTGGAATCATATATTTATTGCCATTAAACTTTAAAAAAAAAAACATCTTTGACCACCATTGTCCATATCTGAGGGTAATTATAGTCACTATGGGGACAATAAGAGTTAGCCTAGCCTAACAATTGTCACATACGTAACCTTTTGTCGAGTCCCATCCTGTGCAGGTGGCGTGTGCCCATAAGCCACAAGAAGTGCATCTGTATCATAACTCATTGTTGCGACCAAATTCATCACATACTAAGCATTTATTCAAATCGTTGTCTTCATCATCGTCACATATCTGATTAAGACTAATATCTGATTCTGAAGAAGTGTTTAGATCTTGAAGTACGCGTCTTTTGGCCTTATACGCAATATCTTTCTTAGGTTTCTGTTTATTGCTAGCTTTCGACATAATGTTTTTCTCTTTTGCTGCTCTAGATGCTTTCTTATTTTATTTTTTACACTTTGACGGGTGTTGTTTCATAATTTTTGCGTGTTGCTTCGTTCGCCCTTTTCTTATGGGCTTTCAGGAACCATTTTGACAGGTAATGGAAGCAGATCTATAATATTGGAATTTTTTATATTTCAGGAGCTAACGTTGCTGATGATGTCGATGGTATTGAATCGACTGCTATGGGTGATATTGATGGCATATGATGTATTTCTGCAGACGAAGTAGATGGAGTTAAATTTGTTGTAACCGATGAATTACACGACATCGGATGTATTGTTGCAGATGATGTTGTTGGTAGATGAAATGACGATTGAGGTATCTTGAATAATTACTTCAGATTGGGTTAAGAATTCAGCTGCGGTAAAATCTTCTTTAGAAAAAAAATTTGGATTATATGGGACAATAACTGATGCCTGGAATCCTGATTCACCTTTTTTATAGATGCCACAGTAGAATATGCTCTATTTAAAATAGCCGCCACGTCGTTTGGAGTTATTGTCTCTGCAAGGTGATTTTTTAAAAACAAATCGCACTCCTTTTTGTAAATAGCTTTAAGGGGCCAAAAAATGTGAGATCTTATGGCTGCATCCTGTGGGATGTATGTGGAGGCAGTGACAGTATATGTATATAGTTTATTTACAAAAATCATAAATCATCAAAGAAGTATGACTTGCGTGATTGTCAAGTATTAATAAAATAGGCGCCTGTGACGATGGCTTGGTATACATGGCAAAGTGTTGCAGCCACTCAAAGAATAAATGTTCATTACTCCATGCATTATCCGAACATTTGTAAAAAGCTCCTGCAGGACCATCTTTCTCAAGCTGAGGAGTCATTCGTTTTCTCGGAAAGATAAACATTGGTGGGACAAAACCACCAGCAGCGCTCATAACACACAAGAGTGTAATATTTTTTCCTCTCTCCCAACTTGTTATGGAGCCAACTCTTTTCATGCCTTTGGGAACTAATATTCCAGGATCTGTACTGTGGAAATGCCTGTCTCGTCGCAGTTATAAATATTATTAGGAGTAAATTTATATTTGTCCATGAGATATCCTAATAGTCTGTAGAACAGTTGGACTTCTTCTTTATTGAAAGCCGTTATTCTGTTGACACTTGTAACTTCAGGTTTCCGTACAAAGATGCCATTTCTTTTTAAAAAGCCTTCTAGCCAATCACGTCCAGCCATTTTAGCACTCTTGTCAAATTGTGTGAAATTTTAAGCTGTTCTGCATACTGTTATTCCGCTTTTCTTATTTGAATCGCTGTGACTCCATAAAAAATAGAAGATAGGTACTTTATCCGGACTGACAAAACCTTTTCTACGTCTGCTGTGAATACAGGAAGTCGTCCGAGACGTGGTTCCGATAAATTGTTTTTCTTTAACCGCTTTTGAAGGCTTGAAAAAGGTATATTCATGGCTTTAGCAGCACTTCTCATAGAGTGGCCTTGACTCATGAGAACCTCAGCTTTTGACAGTATATCAGATGACCACTGAGCCTTTTCTGTGGACCTGTGGCGTAATTTTGGCATTTCTGGAATAGTAATTAATGAGAATTAATTTATTAGGTATGTTACAATGATTACGGGCAATGGGAGTCAACTCTCATTGCCCGCACTGCAGTGACCCTTATTGCCCGATCCTAAAAAGAAAGGAACAAAAAACCCTCTTACGACCTCTCTTTTTTTCAAAAAGGGCTCCATATGATTCCCTATTTTAATGACTTTTATCCCTAGTACCCTACGAAACAAGAGGGGTCCAAAAGAGGTGTTTCCCTATGACTTCTCATTTTGATGATTGCAGAGTCCATCGTCTCCAGCTATGTTTTTTTGTGACTGTGTTTTTTTAAGAGAAAAAAGCACTCACCCTAAAACAAAACTATTTAGCCGTCAACTAATTCTGACTCCTTTTGATACCACTTCCCATGCGACATCTCATCACTACTGCTACCGACCACCCGATGCATGTCGACCGCTAGCGTACTACATATGCCTATAGAGAGGTTCTAAGTATACAAAAAACTATTTGCAAACTATATCCGCCATGTTTTTTTGACATCTAATAAAACAGTCTATCTACGCAACTAGTCAATCTATCTACTAAAACAGTTACCGCGATTAACAAGCCATGAATAAATCAAATAACCATATCTTGAATTCGAGATTATCTCTATCAGCACGAGAATCAGGCCCATGGTCTCTTCCAGGACTTCCCTGATTAGTTCTCCCGGGTCAGCCGCACTCATCCACCCCCCGAGTTCACTGTTACACGACCGGACTCCATATTGGGCACTATGCGAGCACTATTATATCGACTATTATGCCTACGATAATGCAGACCCTCGTTATGAAAACACGACGAACTGTGTCCACACTAAACTTGTGTCAAATAACCAGCGTAGTGGTTTGTCACCACGAATCAATTTTCCTCTTACTCCCTTACCATGGCTTCATGTTGTGGTGTGTCTATGAGCCGTGGCCTACCCGTTCTGTGAAGGTGGAGCAAAGACCCTCCTTCCTTCATTCTTCGAATCGTCGTACCCATTGAGGAACTGTTCTCCGCTGTAACAAATTTCAGAAATATGTAGTAATTATTAAAGTTTATAAATCAATACAAAATATATATTTATACAAAATATAATAAGATAGGAAGACATTAAACAACCAACTTTCGTTAACACCGGCTTCTCTAGCAATTTCGGATAATGGTTTGCCTTCATTATATTTAATTATTCAATTATTTGCATTCTTGTGTAATGTAACAATTAAACGCATCGAACGAACAAACTAGCGTCGAAGATAAGTTTTTGTAAAAACCAATCTAATATTTTTAATTTTTAGCCTACCCTCTGAAGTTTTATTTAGTAATGCGTTTTCTGGGGAAATAAGCTTATATATCGAAACGATCTTTCGATGGTCTGATGGCGCATACAGCTGGCTACTTATTTCGCTTCCATCCAGGAGTTGAAATTGAGAAAACTCTTTTTGAAAATATCAAAACCTTAGTTTGGAGTTCCTTAACGTTGACTGTATAATAAATAATAAAGAATTTTGCAGCCTATCGTACTTATTTACACAACTTTTTCAGTAGGCACTGTACTTATTTACACAATAACTGCGCTGTACTTATTTACATAATAACTTTTTCAATGGGCACTGTACCTATTTACACAATCACTTTTTCAGTAGGCACTGTACCTCAATCAATTTTTCATTAGGAACTGTACCTATTTACACATTTTATTTTTTAAGTTTTCAATGTGGCTTCCGTTCATTTCGACACACAAGTGATAACGACGTAAAATATTAACGGCTAAAATTTTAAATTTGTCAAAATTAAAGTAATTTGTCAATTAATTATACAAGTTACGTCTGGTGTCCCGCAGGGTTCAATTATTGGTCCATTACTTTTTGTAATTTACACAAATGATATTAAAGATTGCTTTATTCACTCTAAATTCTTATTACATGCTGATTATTTAAAAATTAATTGTGCAGCTCCGATGTCAATCAGTGCATATTGCTTCAAGAAGATCTTAATAGACTTTCTACTTTTTGTGTTACAAATAAATTGCAGTTAAGTTTGCCTAAGTGCAAAGTAATAAGATATACAAAAAAAAAAGCAACATTAGAATTTGACTATGAATTAGTTATGTAATCATGTCTTAAACCCATAAAATGTCATACGCGATCTTGGAATAGTTCTGCACTCAAAGCTTCATTTAGACCAACACATACAATACATACTTGACAAAGCATTCCGCATGTATGGACTTATCTTATGAGGTTTAAAAGATTTTTTGACGTGTCTTAACATTATTGTTTTTATACAAAAACCTTGTGAGATCGCAACTTGAATATGCAGTTCCGGTATGGAATCCCTTTTATATCAAACAAGCTGACCCGGCGAACGTTGTTTCTTTTTTTAAAACAACTGCCGCACCAACCTATGAAAGGGTTGTACTAATTCAGAAACCTTTTTTACATAACAACTTACCAGAATTTCATTACAATCAGTTTACCCTTATTGCACGAGTCCCACTCGCACTTGACCCTGTCTGACTCGCACTTGACACTTTTTTCTTTCTCAGAAACCTTCCCCGGCGTGTGCATAACAACTTACCAAAATTTCATTTAAATCGGTTTACCCTTATTGCGCAAGTCTGACACGCACTTGACCATTATTTTCTTTCTCAGAAACATTTCTCGGCGTGTGTATAACAACTTACCAAAATTTACATACCTACATCATACAAAGAACACACCCTCCAAGTTTCAGGTCTCTACGACTGTAAGGCTGTACGTTGATCCGTCAGTCAGTCATTCAGGACAAAGCATTTTATATGTATAGATATACAGATTCATTGGAAAATGTGCAGCGTCAATTCCTCCGTTTTATGAATTACAAGTGTTATTATGCTCGTATTTCATACAATGACTGTAGAGTTGATATAATATTCTGAATTTAGAATTTAGACGTGATCTTCTTTTAACTATGTTTTTGCATCGTATTTTCAGTAATGAGCTTGACTGTATTGAATTGAGTAATCAATTATGTTTAAACCTGACTCAAAATGTCTGTGCAAATCTTGTAAACATAACCTAACAGTAGTTAATGTTAACTTTTTCTGGTAATTTAATCATAATTCATTAAAATACTTATATGATTACCTTTATTGTCACATTCTTTAACATATTTTCAAATCACGACACTGATTAAACCTAAAATCTACAAAATTTCAAACTTACAATGAGAAATATTATACGTATTTATGTATATGTTGCATAGACTAACAAAGCGAAAGACGCGTGTCAAGGTCATTTTTGTTTACACGAATTGCAAACAGATTCTGAGTCCGGTTTTAGATGGGAGTGCGCCGCTTGTTCTGCACGGGGCTGTGCAGGACTAATGCCGCCGCCGCGAAGCCGTATCGTTGAAACCTTAAAAAATATTTTTGATAATCTTTATTCTTCCTTTATTTTCAAAAAGGCTTATTGCTATTCTTAAAGGAAAAATATAGATGTTTTATTTTTTTTTATTGTTTTTATGAAAATAATTATCAGCAGTATCTTATAAAAATGTGTAAGTAGATACATAATATAAAAACTGCTTTCTGATTTTATCTACGTAAAAACTTTATGTCAAAAAAAAAAACAACCGCCTTCAAAAAGATGCACTAAAAAGGTAAAAATAATTACTTATTGCCGAAAATCTGATATGAATTACAGTTTGAAGTGTCTATGTAACTTACCGTTTGTAACACACTTCACTTGCATGACACAAACTTCAAACGGTTATTCAGATCAGATTATTGGCAATAACTTATTTTTACCTTTTTAGTGCATCTTTTTTAAGGTGGTTAAAAAGACTGTTCGTACATATTATCTGTGGATCTGTGTTGGTAGAACAATTAATTAAGTATACTTTTCTGTACTGTATAATCTAAGATACCATTATTATTTGGTGTCCCGAATCAAGTAAAAAAATAAATAAAAAAAAACTTATAATTATTCTACTTCTCAATCATTCTCCCACAGTGGGTACATCTGTGGAGTAGACCTCGTTTTTTACACATTCCCACAAGAAAAAATCCATAAAGGTGAGACCTTACTACCGAGGTAGCCTCGAGAAGGTTCAAAGCGATCGATTTAAGGGTAGAACCTTACGACCATGGTGGCTTCGAGTACCTCTAAACTGACCGATCTAAGTGTAAGACCTTACGACCGAAAGCGGCCAATCTAAGGGTACGACCTTACGACTGTAGTGGCCACGAGTAGGTCCAAAGCCGCCGATCTATACCGAACATTTCATTAAGTTGCACCCTCAAAGCTGCCACTAAATGTGGAGGTGCTCCGTCCAACTGATATCATAACTGGCTATTAAAGGCTAAGAGCTGTTCGTCCGTTTATTCAGCCGCTATAAAATCTAATATATATCGCCAAAATAGGTAGGTGGCTTGAGAGCTTTTCTTTTTATTTTATACCACTAAGGTTGCAAACAAGCATACGGTCCGCCTGATGGTAAGCGGTCACCGTAGCCTATGGACGCTTGCAACATCAGAAGTATCATTCGCGCGTTGCCGACTCTCCAAAAATCCAACCTCTGAAACCGGACTGTACGCGACCATTTTGGTTCTAAAGTGTGAATTCCCAGCCGATGGCGAGCGGTGCGATGGTAGAAAGTAGCCGTGGGAATCATTTCGAACAATTCCTCAGAACACATCCCATTGTAGAACCCAAGCGGTAGAACACACACAGGAAAGCAAAGTCTCTCCTCAGACTTAAGGGTTCGATCCGGCAAGTGAGTTTGGGATCGTTGACAATTCTCACAGCCCGTCGTTGAACCGAGTCAACCCGCCCAGAGATGGCAGCTATTCCTCTGGGAGACATGCTTTCTGGTCGCTTGCTAAAGCTGCCAAAGGGAACTTTTGCCAGCCGTCGTTACCACCACTGCGAAAGGCCGATGGTGACTTGACCCATAGTGCAAAAGAGAAAGCTGATCTACTGGGCAGTCTCTTTGTCTCTAACTCGTATATAAATTATGAAGGCACTGTACCACCTACTATACCGTGGTGCAGTAAGAACATGCCGGAAATCTCCATAACACAGCAGAAGGTCTAGCGGGAACTTCATGGAAGACTGCAAATGTGCACCCGGTGCCCAAAAAGGGCGACAGATCAGATCCAAGGAATCATAGGCGATGGAGCGTTTGATAAACATACAGCTTCTATATACCTAGAAATTCTAGATATTCTCTTCTATAAAACACAAATTCGTCAGTGACCGTCAATAAGGCTTTCGCCATGGTCGGTTTGACTGGTAACCTTCTAGTTTATCTCACACAGATAGGCACTAGCCATTGAGTCAGTGATAGGCATTAGCATATAGCCTGGACATAGCGAAGGCGATCGATCGGGTTTGGCACCGGGGTCTTTTATCAAAGATGCCATCTTACGGAGTGCCCGAGGGTTTGTTTTTGTAATTTTTTTATACCACTAAGCTGGCAAACAAGCTTACGGTTCGCCGGATGGTAAGCGGTTACTGTAGCCTATGGACGCTTGCAACACCAGGAGTATCACTCGCGCATTGCCGACCCTTCAGAAATCTAGTAAGAGGAAAATAAAAAGATCAGAAATTAAGAAATTGAAGAACCCCATACTGTAGTCCTTGGAGAAAACCTTGGCAGAGAGCTCATTCCACAACCCAAGCGTTCGCGGGAGAAAGTTTCTCTGAAACCGCACTGTGCGCGGCCATTTCGGTTCGGTTCGTTGGATGATAGTTTTTAGTTAATTAATTCAACTATTTATAGTTATGTAATGTTTACTTATTTCTCTGCTTTCACACTTCTGATTTCGGCACTAAGAAATTTTGAGTTGGTGGAAAAGTAGAATACTACATCATGATGCCGTTTACCCGAGGAATGTTATCGGAATAAGCCTTACAAAAGCCCTCTTAAGCAATTTTTCATTATATTTACAACACGTAAACAGTTAAAACTTACACTACTGTATTGATACATTAATGGAAATGGAAATAATGTATTCAATGCTCACTGCGAAACGAAACTGTATGTAAAATGCTAACACGCGCGGCAGGTCTTAGGCGCTGTGACGTCAGCCTAGGGACAGTTATCCGTTTCGCCTGTTTTGTAGGGCAAGCATTTACCAAAAACTTTGATTGTCTTTTTGTCGGTCAGTTTTTGGTATTTTTTGATAATTTAAAAAGTTATTTATATAAGAATACTGTCAACGCAAATCGCTTATTTAATTGATACTTCTAAACTTAGTGAAATAGTCTATTGCTGAAAATGTGTTGAAAAAAACACAAAAAATTAACACATGCAACTAAATAAAATAATTTAAAAAGACTTAATTAAATATGCTATAAATCTAAATTAATCTATATCATACAAATTAATCTAAAAGATAAACAACATGATTTAAAAAACCTGCCAAGTACAAGTCTATCTCGCGCACCGAGAGTTCCGTACAAACTAATTAATTATCATTTTTTTATTTGTTCCTATATTTGTGATGTTACATCTTGCTTCTTGCCAAATTATAGGATTGTAGGTCAACGGAAAGTAACCCAATAGATATTGATTTATTTGTGTCACAATAAGCTACAAAAATAACCGTATTTTTGGCATATTTTTTATTGCATTTCTTAAGCCTGATTTTTTTAAACTTTAAGTGACCGTAGACTTTATATATTAATTTCAACTTAATACATCCACGCGTTGTTTAATAAAAGGATCTTGACCTTTTTAGGGTTCCGTAGCCAAATGGCAAAAAACAGAACCCTTATAGATTCGTCATGTCTGTCTGTCTGTCCGTCCGTATGTCACAGCCACTTTTTTCCGAAACTATAAGAACTATACTATTGAAACTTGGTGAGTAGATGTATTCTGTGAACCGCATTAAGATTTTCACCCAAAAATAGAAAAAAAACAATAAATTTTGGGGGATCCCCATACTTAGAACTGAAACTCAAATTTTTTTTTTATCAAACCCATGTGTGGGGTATCTATGGATAGGTCTCCAAAAATTTTATTGAGGTTTCTAATATCATTTCCTTCTAAACTGATATGAAATAGTTTGCGCGAGAGACACTTCCAAATTGGTTAAATGTGTGTCCCCCCCCCCCTGTAACTTCTAAAATAAGAGAATGATAAAACTAAAATAAATATATGATGTACATTACAATGCAAACTTCTACCGAAAATTGATTTGAACGAGATCTAGTTAGTAGTTTTTTTTTAATACGTCATAAACCATAAACCGCAATTTATTTTTCATTCAATCAACTCAAATATCAAAATAAAAAAAAACGTATTTTTTTGTTTGTGTTTGTAAAGTACGTAAATCGTGGTAGGTTATGGAACCCTCGCTGCGAGAGTCCAACTCGCACTTGGCCGGTTTTTTTTTAAAATGTTATAACTACAAATTAACGAATTTTGGATTTTTTCTTATATTTGTAAAGGTTTTAATTTATTTGTGAATGCCAAAATATGCAACAAAAATGGCCGAATTTTTTTATTGCGTTGACTTAGAAGCTTAATTTTTTTACAGCTTTAAGGGACCCTAGACCTTAGTATTTGATTTTAATTTCAACTTGATATCTTGACGCTTCCCTGAGAAAAGGGGTCGTGACAAAGAGACGGACAGGCAGGTGGACGGACGGACAGCAAAGTGTTCCTAAAAGGGTTCCTTTTTTCCTCTTGAGGTGCCCTAACCTTTTAAGCCGGAACCCTAATTATTCAAAAAAATATTGTTGAAATAATTATTGTACACGTGGTGAAATGCCAAAAACGCTGGCAGCTTTTCCTCGTCGAATTGAGATTAATAAGAAATTACTAACAATATTCAAATCGGCTGGTAATCAATTTTGAACAATTTCTGATAAAATAAAATGTGTCCTAAGTCCTTGTTCTCTGCTCTACAAAAGTTCATTAAATTTAACAATTCAAAACTGCCAAAATTTTTCAAATGTAAACATAAATTTTTTATAAATGCTTTTTCTATAAGTACATTAATTATATATATTTTTTTTTTCATGAGTTGTGTCTAAAAGTGCCTTTTATTTCTTTTTTCATAGAAGAGGATGAAAAGTAGAGTGTATCACTCGGTCACAAAATAATTTTAGCTAGGGTGACGTATATTGAATCCCTCACTACGCATAGCAAGGAATCCTACTCTAGAATCCTTCGCCACGTTCTGGATTCAAAACTGCGCCCTTGTCATAATAATACTAATTTGCTCTCTTGTAAGACAAACTACTGTTGTAATGTAGAAGCTGTTAATAAGTTAATTATTTCCAACTCACCATCTGACCACTGCGGTCAGAATGTATCATTTTATACACTTACATAAATCGGTGCCATTTAGTATCATGTAGATAACCAGTGAAATTTTTAAATCAGAATTCGAGCAGATGTTTAAAGTAAACACTATCAAAAAAAATTCAGAAATGAAATTCAATGACTAGGCTTCACCAGAAAAACACGAAAGTCGGGTAAAATTGTATGAATTATAGGAAAATAATAAATACAAAACAAGTTCAGATTTTATGAAATAAGTGAAAATGTTTTCTAAAACATTTTAAAGAGTCTGTTTTGCTGTTAAGTCAATGGTTCTCAGTAATAAAATTAGGGTTTATAAAATTGGGTCAATAATTTCAAAAAAGGGACAGTAAAATTAAAGCTACATACAGGAAAACTCAAAGCACGTGATAGTCATTATAGTTTAAATATAGGAAAAGATACCGTTTAATCAGATATTGATGTAGCAAATGTATTTGAAAGATGTTTCAAGGATATGCCTGCTCTGGCAAACATGTCACCTCTGATGAAATCTTCAAAACTTTCAAATTTCTTAATCCTCAAAAGACAGCTGATATTTGGGGTATATTAGTGAAATCACTTTGTGGTATTATACACAGTATATCGTCTATTTTTAATAACTGTGTAGACGATCCCTCGAATGAAAGTTCGCACAATGCCGTTTGTATTTTCTGCGACTTGTTTAAAGCGGATTTTGTTGAACACAAAGCACTTAGTCGAACACTAAATCATTATTTCGTCCTAGATACGACTCTTAAACTTATTTTCTCATATTCAAGTGGTAGAACTCAACAATCTGGATCAGCTGTTATGATGAGAGTACCCCAAGGTTCAATACTAGGTCCCTTTTTATTTTTATTGTATACTATCAACTTGCCTTTTTATGTAGAAAACCTGTGCAAAACAGTAATTATTTGCAGATACGTCTTAGGTGTTTAATTTTGATAGAAACAACGAAACTTATGACGGTATAAATGATACGCTTTCGAAGGTTCTTAATTAGTTTACATCAAATAATCTTTTACTTTCTGTGCATTCGCACAGAAAACAAAATGAATAAAGTTTGCTTTGCCAAATTTCAAAGATACTCCAACTAAATTATTAATAAACGATGAAGCAATTGAAGTGGTTGAGTCAACAGTCCTTTTGGGCATCACTTTAGACACTAAATTGCAGCGGCACTCGCATATTTCTGTCTTGGCACGTAAACTTAGCTCAGCCGCCTATACTGTCGGAAAAGTTGGTCAAATTACAATTATAGAAACTTCGTGGTTAGTATAATTTGGTTATTTCCAGTCTCTTCTGCCATATGGTTTTTATTGTGGGCAAGGGCGGCTGACGTTATTGTAGAAACTTATTTTATACTTCAAAAAAAATTAATTTACATACTGTAGCTTTTCAGTATATTGCCGCGTGCTTACCGTGTGTACATAAAAATCTAAGTTTACTTTTCAAAAATACGCATACACTAGGATTAAAAATAAACTTGCGATTCTAAAACCTACCCGTATATACTTTTAAATCTTTATAAACAAGGTATACTATTCTGTGAAAGAATTTAAAAACTCAATATTAGACATCCATGAGTTATGTATTTGAGAATAAAACTAACACTGATTACGGTCAGGGGGTGCACTATGAATAGTCGTTGTGTTGGGGGTTCTGCATAGGGGTAGTTATCGTGCTTAGACATGTACATATGTGTGTTACACATATTTGCAAAGATTTTGTAGTTTTGGTGGTTTGGTTAAAACCCGCGAAGTTTCTTGTCGCGTACAGTGCGGTTTCAGAGGAACTTCCTCCCGCCAACGCTTATGTTGTAGAATGAGCTCCCTGCCAAGGTTTTCTCCAAGGACTACAGTATAGAGTTCTTTAAGAAAGAAGTTATTAGATTTCTGAGGTGTCGGCAACGCGCGAGTGATACCCCTGGTGTTGCAAGCGTCCATAGGCTACGGTGACCGCTTACCATCAAGCGGACCGTAAGCTTGTTTGCCACCTTAGTGGTATAAAAAAAAACAAAAAAACGCCGAGCAATGACAGCAACAAGCACTGCCGGTCCTCTGCTGTCCGCGAAGAGAATCATCAAAGAGCTCTGGCAACCTTACTCATCGCCAGGACCACAACACTACTCGATGTTAGTGTTCTGTAAGTTGGAGGTACTTCCCCAGTTCAGGCTGCTTATTCGAGCAAGTACTCGCTATGCCCCGCTTTAATTGTTCAGGCGGCTTGTTCTAGCGAGTACTTGCTGTGCTCTACCTCTCTTTTATTAGGCTTCCGAAATACGTGGACATCTTCTTTTACCCCTGTCGGGTAAAGGAGGTACGGGTGTCGGGGTAAGGACTGACGTTTTACCCCATGACCCGGGCAAGTCTCGAGGGTGAGCGCACCCTCGGTGATTGTTTAAAGAGGGCCTACTTTTCAGGCCCTCTGTCGGCATTATAGTGGCCACTTTGTGAAAGTGGCGAGCAGGAAACGAAATAAAAATAAGCGAAAAAATAAAACAAAAAAAAAAACGAAAAAACGAAAAAACACAAGTGGAGAATGAAAAACAAAGGTGATTGGAAAGAAAAAACTAACTAAAATATGACATATACATGTAACATATAAGCCCGGCTAGTTTTTGGGCGGGATTAGCTCCCTAGGGAGAGGTCGGCCTTCGGGTGGACGGGCGTGCAAAGGCGCTATGCCCCTTAGGTGGAGGTGGGTGCTATTGTCCGCCGCGTCAAACAACCGGGTGGCCAGTCTGGCGATAAACTCACCTATTGGCTCTGCCTTTGTGTCCCTAGCAATTGTGTCATTGCGAACGTAGCGCGGAGCACCCGTTAATATCCTCAGCGATTTGTTTTGTACTACTTGAATCTTTTTCTTTTTAGTGGCGGATAGCAAGGCGTACCAAGCCGGCGCGGCGTACGTTAAACGGGACCTAACGTAGAGCTTGTATAGCCGGATTTTGGTCTTAAGTGGCAGGTCAGACGAAAATAATGGCCGTAGGGCCGCCCTGGCGCCAACCGCCCTGGCCGCTGCATGTTCAACCATTTTGGACATGCGCAGTCTGCGGTCGATAAAGCAGCCGAGGTATTTTACGCTGCTCTGCCACTCAATTACCTGCCCGCGGAATACAAGCGCTTTAGGTAATAGCCTCTGTTGGCCGGTTAAGATGGCTGCCGTTTTTGAGGCGTTTACTGCTATCCTCCACTTGTCAAGCCAGCACGGGAGAATGTCCAATAATCGCTGCATTTTAGCGGCAGCTAAGTGGGACTTACGGGACGAGCTCATGTACGCGCTGTCGTCGGCATACAATGCTAAGGTGACGTCCTGTATGCCTGGCGATAGACCGCTATCGCTAAGCGTGGGAATGTCATTAGTGAAAATCGCATACAACAGTGGGGAGAGGCAGCTACCTTGAGGGACCCCCGCTGAAATGGTCTTGATAGGGGAGTTTTTATTGTCAACCGAAACAAAGAAACTCCGCCCCTCCAGAAAAGAGGCTATTATCCGCCCGTACATAGGGGGTAAATCGGTCTCAGAAAGCTTAAACAAAAGGCCGGCGTGCCAAACACGATCAAAGGCCTTCTCAATGTCGAGAAAGACCCCGACCGTGTACCTGCCTTTGTTCATCTCAAAGGCCATATGGTGTAGAACACGAGTAAGCTGAAGAGTGGTGCTATGATTACTTCTAAAGCCAAACTGTTCTGGCCTAAGATTGATAAAGGGTGATACCCTTTTCAATAAAAGACGTTCGAACAGTTTGGCTATGTTAGAAAGTAACGTGATCGGCCGATAATGCTCTGGTTTCTGGCGGCTCTTACCAGGCTTCGGTATGACAATAATTTTGCCTGTCTTCCAGGTCGTGGGAAAGAAACCTGTGCGGAGGATCCCATTAAAAATACGGGTTAAGGCCACAAGACCTTTTCTAGGTAGCATCAAAAGGGCCGTGTTAGGAATGCCGTCAGGGCCGGGAGATTTCTTTTTGTTTAAAAAAGATATAAATTTTTTAACCTCCTTAGGGGAGATAAAATCGTCACCTCTGAGTGGGACGGTGGGGGTAGAGAGGAGCTGTTGTATGCGCTCCTCAACCAATGATGTGTGGGCGTGGTCGACAATGGGATTGGGCCTAAATTGGTCCTCGAAGTGGTCCGCCAGTAAGCCCGCGCGTTCCTCAGCTGAGTACAAACGGTTACCTAGCGTGTCTACGAGGGGGTGTATGGGTGCAGGGGTGTTGGTCATGCAGCGAGCTAAACGATAAAGAGCGGTATCATTGTCGCTGGCCTTTGAAATTGTACTATCCCAAGACCATTTCCGATAAAGCGAAATTTGGTGCGATAGGTCACTACTTAATTTATTTAGCTCTTTTTTAATTGAAGGGCAACGAGTTCGGCACCACAGTTTACGAAGTTCTCGTTTTTGGCTAAGTTTATTACGGAGATGTACCGGTAATAAACTTTTCCCCGAGGCTGTCTTGGCAGCTGTGGTGCACTGAACAAGTGCGGAAGAGATAGCCGCGGTAAGCGCCTGGGTGGCTGTTTCCACTTCCTGTGGAGTGGACAGGCCACCGGGGGGGAGTTTAAATGAGCTTAGTAGTTTTTGGTATTTAGTCCAGTCCGTAATGTTTTTCATTGGTGGCAAAGGTTTGTCCCTAATAGAAACTCCGAGGACCAGTAAGATAGGGAGGTGTTGCGAATCAATGTCATGGAGAGTTTCTAATGAGATGGGCCAACTAATATTACGAGCTAGTGCTATGTCTAGTACGTCCGGTTGAAATAAGTCCTGAGATGGATAGTGAGTGGGAGAGCCGGGACCAATTACGACGTAATTGTGCGCCTCGGCATCATTTTTTAAATCTCTACCGTCTTTGGATGAAATTCTTGAACCCCATTGTCGGTGTTTGGCGTTAAAATCGCCGAGTATGAGTGTGGGCGTGTCGTCGGACATAATGTTTGTAATATCGCCGGAAATAAAAGGCACCTTAGGTGGCTTGTAGGCAGCGTAAACCTTGAGTTCGGTATTGTCGACTCTTAGTTTAATACCTATCGCTCGAGTTGAATCAAAGCTTGACAGGGGTAAACTTTCGTGGACAAGGTCTCTACGAATCAGCACTGCTGTGCCCCTGTAAGCGATATTATTCGTGGCGTTTATTTCGTCCCGCCTATAGACGAAATAATTGGGCAAACAAAGAGAATGCTCAGGGCGCAATTTGGTTTCGCCCAACAACACAATATGAATATCGTGCTGTTGGACTAATAACCTGAGGTCTGCGGTCTTATCTCTTACACCCCCCGGATTCCAGTATATCACTCTTAGATTGAAGAGAATTCCTGGACCAGGAGGTAAGTAAGTTGCTGCAGGCCGTGCAGTAGAGCGGGCAGCGGGTTTTGCCCGGCCGCGATGGCCTCAATAGCTGCGTTAAGCGTAGCGATGGATGCTCTGGCTATGTTGAGTGACAACGGCGGGCATATAGCACCCCTGACGGGAGGTGCACGACCCCTAGGGGGTGGCGCGGGGGTGGCGGCAAGATTTGTAGAGTTTGTTAAATTAGAAAAATTTACCTTACGGTGTAGTGCGGTGGCCGGTACAAGCGGTCGTGCGGGGATGGGGGGTTGGGGGGGTTGAAACATAGTAGGAAGCGGGGCTTGGGGTTGGGCGCGGGGGGCGGCCACAACGGTGGGCGGGGCGACAGCGGCGGGGGGGGGGGGGGCGAGAGGGGCGAGCGGGGCGACGGCGGCGAGCGGGGCGACGAGCGACGACGACGACGACGGTGGTGCCATCTGTGCTACGACCGAGTTAGGCTCACCTGCACTTTCTACCTGCTTCCTGCCCTTTCCTCTGCGACCTCTCTTTCTACCTTTCTTTAAGGGCTGCGTTCTGTCTGACGGCAGATTGGCAGGGGGCATTAGTGTTGGTCCCTGCGTGAGGTCATATTCTTGAGCCTCCATTATCGGTAAGGGTACCGGGGACTCTCTTCGAGGCGGTGGTGGTTTCGGGGCGGGGGGGGGGCACTTTTCACCCCCATCTTACGCGCTTCCCTCTTGTATAGTGGACATGTCCTGTCGTTAGCCGCGTGCTCACGTTTGCAGTTGGCGCACATTGGGGTCGCTCCTCTGTCGCGCTTGCAATCCGCGGTTGTGTGGCCCTCTCCGCAGCGTACACAACGTATTGGTCTATGACAGTTGGCCGATGAGTGGCCGAACGCTTGGCAACGGTGACACTGCGCCGGCCCGGGCTTTGCCTTCCATGCGGTGATATTAACGCCGGACATGTTTAGGAGCTCCGTAATTTTATAAACATTTTGGAGCTCGCTATGTTCGTACCTGTTTTGAAGCTGGCCGAAGTAGGTACAGTAGGGGCGACCTCTTGCCCCCGGGATCTGACGTATATGTGACAGGGGGAAGCCTAGTGCGTCCATTTCTTTGGCTATTTCATCCAACGGCGCGTCGAGAGGGAGTCCTTTTATCGCCAGTTTTTGAGGTCTCTCGTTGTCCAGGCTGTAGCAATACCAGGATACGGTATTGTCCGCTTTCGAGACCTCGTCAATATAGGCCGCCACCACCCTATATTCCTCCGGCGATTGCGGCAAAAAACGCACGCCTTTGCCAAAAGGGCGCGCGTGCGGGGCGTGTTTCAATAGGGAACGCAGCTTCTTTAGATGCACCGACCATTGTGGCAGATTTTCAACAATGATCGGTGGGTACCTGGCTTTACTTTCCGTAGGCTTTTGTGGCTGATTAGGTGTAGGCGGGGCCGGGATGGCCGACACTTGCGCGTAGGACTGGCCGGTAGTTTGCGGTGAAATCGTATCCGTATCCATTTGTACGACAACATCGGTCGCTGCTACTTGCGGCGGGGTCAGTGTTGCGGCGGATACGTAGGTCGTAGTTTCCCTTGCTGCTGCGCGGGCTTGTTCAGCTGGGTCTTTAAGTGGGCTTAACGAGAAAGGACGTACCTCACGACCCGTTGTCCTACGTGGGTCGCTTGTTGTTTTAATGGCGATCGACGGCGGGTAGGCACGCGGCGGCGGATTGCATGGCGTCGATGGTGACATCAATGAGGCGTCGCTGGGTGCCGACGCCGGTGGGGCGTGTATAACTATGTCTGAACTAGCCGCAGGGCCGGCTGTTAACTTACGCGGCGAGACGCCGTCCGTTGGAGGTGAGGCCTGGATGGGAGACAGCATGGCGGGGAGTTCCTCATCTTGAAAATACTCGTACTCGTCACCTGTCTCCGAAGTGGCGTAGCTCGTAGTGCCCGAGCGGGCTGAGGCCATAGACGCAGCCGACGGCGGGCGCGACGGTGGGAAGGCTGCGGCGAAAGTGCCGTCGGCGGCAGTAACCTGTCCCGTAAAAAGGTTACGGGCCACTATTGCCGGTGGCTGAGAACGCGACCATACCTGTCGCTTCCTTACTCCCCGACCCCTGTTGGGGGGATGGCGGAACGGAGGGGGTGGCATCTGTAGGGTTGAAGACGCTGACTACAACGACATCCCTCGACGGGCACGCACAGAGGCGGCCGGAACCAGAGCAAATAAGAAAAAACACTTACTCCTATTCCAAGTTGCCTATCGAGAGTGAAGGAGACAGCAGTCTGTTGCCTTCTTGCTCGCACACGATGAGCGATGACGATGACGCTTCGGCTCGAACGAGCACCCGCAACACACAAAACGCACGTACGCGTTCTACACCGTCTACAAACAAAAGGTTTTTCACGCAGAGTGCTCTACCTCTCTTTTATTAGGCTTCCGAAATGGCAGTAAGTAAAATTTTGTACATTTGTTGCCGGACTATAATGTGGGAGCTGGGCTACTTTGTGATGTACATTGTACAACATTTTGAATATATGGTATTTGTACATGTTTGTGTAATGCATCTTTTCACGTTTGTAACCTCTCTGGCGCTGGGCGGCCGATGGAGGATTGCAGTGGGATATAATTATATTAATTCTTGATACACATGTGTTTGTGTTAAATGTATTCTGTTTGTATTTTTGTATGTATATATACAAGAACTAGTTGTTACCAGCGGATTTTTACGAACCCTCTCGGATTATAGTAATAAATTGCCATAGCAAGCTGTGCTCCTGTCTATACTCCTGTCTATACTCCTGTCTATACTCCTGTCTATACTCCTGTCTATACTCCTGTCTATACTCCTGTCTATACTCCTGTCTATACTCCTGTCTATACTCCTGTCTATACTCCTGTCTATACTCCTGTCTATACTCCTGTCTATACTGCTGTCTATAGTTCATCCAGCTGGGATTCAGAACTCTTTACAGGATAAAAATACCGTTCGTCCTTTTTCGTCTCTTTAACTTTCCCTGTGCGAAGTTTAAGCTCAATTTGATGCTCAGTTGTGACGTTCACGTTCACGTTCACGGCAAGGACAAAACAAACAGACTCAATACCGTGTTTAAAATATATAGTGTAACATGTCTGAGTGTACGTAAGTAGATGTTTACACAGAGCCTTTTGTGTGGGGACACGTGGAGACACGGATATCGGAAAATTGCTATAAAAACTAAAAAAAATTAAAGAATTCGAGAATTAGCGTACCCCCAAAAAAGAAGTGACAAACAAAGGCCTGTGTATACATAATATAATTTTGCAAGAATATAATTTTATTATAGTATTGAGTAATAAATATTTTAATATTTTAATATTGAGTAATAAATATTTAAGAGATATTTTTAATTTTTATTGAAAAAATAAATAATAAACTGTCCGGCAAAAACTACCGCACAAGCAACTTCTCTTTGTCTTGATATCGAAGTTTTTTTATATAATAGGACTCTATATTGAATCCGCCATGGATTTAAAAAAAAGTATTAAAGATTTAAACCCTCGAAAATCTAACAGAACTTAAAATTAAAATCGATAAATGTTTGTAACAAAATGTACTATATTGGAGTACTCTTAATTATCTGATTTCCTTCAAACGATTGACGATATTTGACGCTTTACATGGTGCGCCCCCTGTGCTACTCGTTCATAAAAACAAGAAATTATAATTGACACATTTGTATCACAACTTTTTTTTTAGAAGCTTACTTACTTATTTATATGTGTTTTAATACAGATTGCATATTTGTTAGTTGATTAACAAATATATTGTATCAACGATTCAAAATTGTTCTCTAAAAATTTGAAAAAATATTATTTGATTTCATTTGATTATAGTCAAAGGGCGAAATCAGTCAAACCTGAGGATTGACTAGTAAACCCCCGATTCTTTCAAAATTCAACTTGTCACAAAAAAGTTTTAGACCCGATACGTTATTGCCTGAATGTTAGTAAAGGAGTTTTATTAAAAAGCATAAAACTAGACGTTTTAGAATAATAATTTACAAATGTGAAAAATCAAAGAGTGTTATTTAAAAGTGAAAAAGATCTGTTTTTAACTGTCCTCTTCCCGCTCGCTCATGTCGCATACTTAATTAAGTCGAGCGAGCCCCGTGATGTATGTACACGTGCACTCTAAATGCAAATGTAAAAAGCTGTGGCTCCGGGCCCGCGCTTTCATATATTCCGCTAATTTATTCATTTCCGCTGACGCTATTAAGCTGAGAGTTACACTCACTGACTTTATTTCTCAATAAATATTTAAGAGGTGTTTTTAATTTTCATTGAAAAAATAAATAATAAACTGTCCGGCAAAAACTACCGCACAACTTAAAATTAAAATCGATAAATGTTTGTAACAAAATGTATCATACCACCGTACACACATCACTCTAAAAATAGTAGCAAATGATTCCTAAGGTAGGTAGGAAGGTGTCAGGTCAAAAAAGTGTGTAGATGTGTTTATATTACCGTTTTTTTTTTTGTACCTCTAAGATGGCAAACAAGCTTACGGTCCGCCTGATGGTAAGCGGTCACCGTAGCCTCTGGAAGCTTGCAACATCAGGGGTATCACTTGACGTTGACGAACCAGTCTCTCCTCATATTTAAGGACTCGAAACGGCAAGTGAGTTTGGGATCGTCGTCAATTCTCACAGCCCGTCGTTAAGCCGAGTCAAATAGGCCAAGCTGGTATCCGAGTGCACCAACCGCCCAGAGATGGCAGCAGTACTCCATATGGGGCCGAACTTGCGACTTGTAAAGCAGCCCATTAATACAGAAATGGCTTAACATTTGACAAAGTATGATTTTTTCAAAAACTTTACTGAGTATAGGTAGTATTGAAATAGGCCGAAAATTATTAGGATCTGTTGAACTACCTGATTTAAAAAGAGGTATAACTTTGCTAAGTTCTATCTCATCAGGGAACACACAACTATCAACACAACTATTAAAAATAATGGCTAAGGGTGCTATAACATGAATAATTGAATTTATAGTTTTTACAGAAAGTCCCCAAAGGTCTGTGGTGTTTTTAATTTCTAATGTTTTAAATGTATTAATGATATCCGTAGGACTAATGTTTTTAAATACAAAGGGAATGTTACATTCAGGTACACTAGTTTTTAATAATTTTTCTGCTAAGATTGGACTTGAGTTTAGATGTCCAGTTGTTTTGAATGGAATATTCTCAAAAAACTGTTCAAAGGCAACTGCTACCTCAGAATTTGTTTCAAAACTAGCATCATCTACAATCAACTCAAAGTCCTGACAAGAATTCCTAGCTTTACCAGTTTCATTATTTATTATGTTCCATGTAGTTTTTATTTTATTTGTTGAATTTTTTACTTTATGTCTGAGGTGAATTGCTTTTGCAACAAAACAGACCTTTTTAAAGGTTTTTTAAATATTCCCTAAATATTTGGCTATTATTATATGTTTTTTCTTTATATAATTCATACAGTTTACGCCTACTTTTATGAATACCTGGGGTTGCCCATTCACTAAAACTAAAGCGACTGGAAATAAGTTTCTTTTTTGCAGTAAATATTTTATTATACTCTGTAGTAATAGTGTCAAGATCAGTATTGTACATATCATTTGGGTAGCCATTACAAAGCAAATCTGGAAGTTTATACATTAAGTTATATTTAAATGATTCAACCCGTTTAGTTGTTATTGGTATAAATTTAATTTCCTTTTTAGTAATACCATTCTTTCTTTCTAAAACCACTAACTGTCCACAATGACCTGACTCTAGATTGCTTATAATTGATTTATGAACTGGTTTTATGTCAGTAAATATATTGTCGATGCAAGTGGCACTGGATACAGCAATTCTAGTTGGTTCACAAAACAAATTATTTAAATTAAAAGACTGAAATAAGGCAAGCAATCTGGTGCTTAATGAGCTATTTTCCAAAATGTTTATATTGAAGTCTCCACAAACAATGATTTGTTTATTGGAATTGCTGATTTTATTCAGCACTTCTTCCATAACTAATTCAAAATTATCAGAAATTTATGTCTCCTATAGTTATTATGTCTCCAGATGGCAAACGGCACAGCGTCGTCAGTTGTGCGGAGGTGGACAGTATTCCAAATGCAGCATCTGAAACTATCGCAGCAACAGCTTCCGGAGCAACCTTCGAGTCTAAGACTAATAGGCTGAAGAGGACAGCAGCGAAAAAATTGTCGTTTGTATCCAACATCAACTAAAGAGAGGTAGGGCACTGCAAGTACTCGCTCGAATAAGCTGCCCGAACAAATAAAGCGGGGCATAGCGAGTAGTTGCTCAAATGAGCGGCCCGAACTGGGGAAGTACCTCCACCTTACAGAAAACCGCGGCCACAATAACACTAACATTGAGTAGTGTTGTGTTCCTGGCGGTGAGTAAGGTTGCCAGAGCTCTCTCTTTGAGGATTCGCTGCGTGGACAGCGGAGGACCGACGGTGCTTGTTGCTGTCATTCCTCGGCGTAGACGCGGCGTGCTGGTTCGGCGGTCAGGGAGACCTGATGAAACGGCTGACCGCTGGCCGCCCGCAGGTTGAACGGGTTCCCGAACCCAGGGATCACTTAATCTCCGCCCTGGGAGGCTGATCCGCCAACCTGTGTAAAGTCTCTGAAGTAGTAGTCGTGCCGGAGAAGGAGACCGGAGTGGACCCGGCTACTACAACAGAGGGGAATCAGGGGCCCTTCCGCCCGCCGTGCCAGCAACCGTATCATCTGTGTTGAGCTTCGGCAGTCTTAGTACCGCAACTTTTTGTCTTCTAAGCTGTCTGTGCAGTGAATCCTCATCCTTAGTCTAAGTAACTTCAAAAAAAATGGCCAGGAACAGAAAAAAGGAAAGAGTTTTGACAGCGGCTACTCCATCCACATATAAAGTGGATTTTTGCAACATAAGGGGTATTCACGCAAATCTTAACGCAGTCCATCACCATCTTGAGACTGCGCAGCCAACCATTCTTTTTCTAACGGAGACGCAGATATCCTGCCCGGCCGACACATCATACCTTCGTTATCCCGGCTACAAACTCGAGCACAATTTTTTGAGTCGTGCCGGTGTATGTATGTTCGTCCGGGAGGATATCTGCTGTCGCCGACTTCATAGCCTTGAAGACAGGGACCTGTCGATATTGTGGGTGCGCGTAGATCATGGGGGCCACACTCGTATCTATGCGTGCCTATACAGGTCTCATAGCGGTGACACGGACGTAACTCGACTCTTCACGCACCTGAGTTTGACGACTGACAAAGTTCTAGAGCAATATCCTACAGCAGAATTAGTTATTTTGGGAGACTTTAACGCCCACCATCGTGAGTGGCTCAGTTATCGAACCAATAACTATGCAGGGATATCTGCTCATGAATTTGCTCTGACCTATGGATTCTCTCAGCTGGTACTTTCTCCAACGAGAATACCAGATATAGAGGACCATACAAGCTCCTTACTGGACCTTCTGCTGACTACACGTCCGGATGGATACTCCGTCTCAGTGGATGCGCCTCTTGGCTCCTCGGACCACTGTCTCGTCCGGACTCAAATGTCATGCACACAACCTGATCCTTCTGGGCCAACTAATTGGCGTCGTGTGTGGCATTATAAGTCGGCAGACTGGGATGGATTGCGAGAATTCTATGCATCGTACCCGTGGAGGCAGATCTGCTATAGCTCAGAAGATCATGACATCTGCGCAGCCGCAATCACTGAGACAATCCTCGCTGGTATGGAATGTTTCATTCCTAACCTGCGAGTAGCTGCCGGCATCAAAAAACGACCGTGGTTTAATAGGTCTTGCAGAGAAGCTAAAACTCTTAAGCAAACTGCGTATGAGGCTTGGACCACGGCTCGTAATAATAAGGATCCGAATATTTCTGAGTTAAAACGCAAATTAAATGCTGCCTCAAGGTTCAGTAAGAAAGCAACTGCCAGAGCAAAATTACAATTCATCGGCAAAATAGGTGGGCGACTTGCGAGCTATCCTTCTGGGAGTCGTGCTTTCTGGTCGCTTGCTAAAGCTGCCGAGGGGAACTTCTGCCAGTCATCATTACCACCACTGCGAAAGACCGATGGTGACTTGGCCCACAGTGCAAAAGAGAAAGCCGATCTATTGGGCAGTCTCTTTGCCTCTAATTCGAATGTGAACGACGAAGGCGCTGTACCACCTACTTTACCGTGGTGCGGTAAGACCATGCCGGAAATCTCTATAACACAGCGCGAGGTCCGGCGGGCGTTGCTTTCCCTAGACGTTCATAAGTCGAGTGGGCCAGACGGCATACCAGCAGTGGTGCTTAAGCAGTGTGCTCCTGAGTTATGTCCTGTACTCACGCGCCTCTTCACGCTTTCCTACCACACTAGGCAATTTCCGTCTTCATGGAAGACTGCGAATGTGCACCCGGTGCCCAAAAAGGGCGATAGATCAGATCCATCGAATTACAGGCCTATCGCTATAACCTCTCTCCTCTCCAAGGTGATGGAGCGTGTGATCAACACACAGCTTTTGAGATACCTAGAAAAACACGACCTGATCAGTGACCGTCAATATGGCTTTCGCCACGGTCGCTCAACTGGTGACCTTCTAGTGTATCTCACACACCGATGGGCACTAGCCATTGAGAGTCAGGGGGAGGCATTGGCATGTAGCCTAGACATAGCGAAGGCGTTCGATCGGGTCTGGCACCGGGGTCTTCTATCGAAGTTGCCTTCTTAGGGAGTGCCCGAGGGTTTGTGCAAATGGGTGGCTAGCTTTTTGTCCGGCAGAAGCATACGAGCCGTAGTTGACGGTAGTTGCTCTGATAGCATAGACATTAATGCTGGTGTCCCGCAAGGCTCTGTGCTGTCTCCTACGCTGTTTCTACTGCACATCAATGATATGTTGGACATCAACAACATACATTGCTATGCAGATGACAGTACTGGAGACGCTTATTACACGGGCCGTGCAAGCATCCCACGTTCCGTTGTGGAGGAAGAGCGTGAAGAACTTGTGTCTGAAATCGAGATCGGTCTGTCCAAGGTCTCTGACTGGGGGCGGGAAGACTTGGTCCGATTCAACCCTTCAAAGACACAAGTCTGCGCGTTCACCGCTAAGAAAACCCCATTCACTGTAGTCCCACAATTCCAGAACACTCCCCTCTCCGTCTCCAAGAGCATTGGGATCCTTGGCGTTGACATCTTCAGCGATGTTCAGTTCCGAGATCATTTGCTAGACAAGGTAAAGCTGGCGTCCAAAAAACTTGTTGTACTCAACAGAACGAAGCAGTACTTCACGTCGGGGCAAAGGTTGCTACTTTACAAGTCGCAAGTCCGGCCCCATATGGAGTACTGCTGCCATCTCTGGGCGGGTGCACCCGGATACCAGCTTGGCCCTTTTGACTCGGTTCAACGACGGGCTGTGAGAATTGTCGACGATCCCAAACTCACTTGCGGTATCGAGGCCTTAAGTCTGAGGAGAGACTTTGCCTCCCTGTGTGTGTTCTACCGCTTGTACAATGGATTGTGTTCTGAGGAATTGTTCGAAATGATGCCCACGGCTACTTTCTACCATCGCACCGCTCGCCATCGAAAGGGAATTCATTCTCACACTTTGAAACCAAAATGGTCGCGTACAGTGCGGTTTCAGAGAAACTTCCTCCCGCGAACCCTTGGGTTGTGGAATGAGCTCCCTGCCAAGGTTTTCTCTAAGGACTACAGTATGGGGTTCTTCAAAAAAGGAGTTATTAGATTTCTGAAAGGTCGGCAACGCGCGAGTGATGCCCCTAGTGTTGCAAGCGTCCATAGGCTACGGTGACCGCTTACCATCAGGCGGACCGTAGGCTTGTTTGCCACCTTAGTGGTATAAAAAAAAAAAAAAAAACATCAAATCGTGCGACGACTGCGACATTTGACCGGTTATTTTCTTGTTGTAGGTATTCTACTCTATTATGAGCTATGTGGCCTTTGACCCTTCATTCATCATTGTAATTACCCTCTATTGGCAACTAGTGGTATATTTCAAGAAAGATATAACTAACCCTCACTTTAAATTATTTACATTTTGTTCTGTTTGACGTTTGATAGTTTTTTTTTTTTTTATTTGTATGTGATTGGATTTTTGCCATTTTTTTCTTCCTTTGTTTTTTTGTTGTTGTATCTAGAATGCAATGTGTAGACAATGCAGCAAACCTTAATTTTGTCGTGATTCTTAAATGTATCAATTTTTTAAATATTTTGTATATTTTTCATATTATGATGGCTGGCAGGTGGAGTATCAAAACTACATGTTATTGTTAATTACTTATACTTAAATATTTTTTTTTCATACTTTTTTATATTTTATAATTATTTTTATATTTTATTATTATATCTATTTATCTTATTTATTGTTATGTATAATGATTGTTATAATTAGTATAAATAGCACTGCTTTTCTTTCTTGTTCTGACGATGGATTAAACAGCGACGATAGTTTTCAAAGTATCTCACACTCCCTCAGCGTAAATCTAACTTCTGTTTTCTCAGGCTCTCTGAAAAATCTTAAATGTTGTACATATAACTGTTGCTCAGAGTATTCCAGCTCATTATTCTGACATGCTAGCATCTTTTGACATCAATAATATTCACGCTATTCTTATATCAGAATCTTGGCTGAAACCTTGCCTACAATCTACTTCTTACTCATTACCCGGTTTTCAGTTGATTCAAAATGATCGAAAAGACAAAGGTGGTGGTGGGGTTGCAATCAATCTTCGTTCCTATATTCCTTATTCCATTGTTAATGTCTCGGACACAGCAGCAAATACAGCCGAGCATATTTTTGTAGAAATTACTGTCTCATACAAAAATCTTGCTTGGCGTATTTAACAGTGCAAATCTTAATATTAATTATGTAACTAACCCCCCCAAAGAACACACATACTACCTACCCTTAACGTACCTACCTAACTAACCAGCATGGAAAGAAAAGATTATAAGACAATATAAACACGAAACTTGAAAATTGAAGTATAAATTTATAGAAGGATTGGCTATGTGATCGTCTGAGTGGTAGGACCTAATTGTGTAACGTAGACCGCAGGTTCTTTAAGAGAAAGACTGAAACACCGTTCTAGTAATAAAAATAGTATCCTCTACCCCTATGCGCTTTTTATTTTTCTAAAAAAATAAAAAGGCGGAAAGCTCCACCCAGCGCTTCCCACGGTACGTGTCCATACCGAGGCTAACTTAGCGCACATCCCCCGAAGGAGTAGAGGTGTGTAATCATAAATGGTATAACCATTAAATTATCGTTGCAGCCGAAGCTGAAGACCGAAGTCTTAATATGTAGTTTCAGGAACAAATCCTTGTGCGTGCATAGCACAAACACTCAGCCTTAGGCCAAAGAGTGTGACATCCGTTCGCACAGACACAGCCATGACATTGTCAAGAGAGCACGCCTCGTGTTAAGCACACTCCGAAGAGCAGGACGCAATAAACCCCACTGAACCATTTGTGTAGTAGGTAATAATTATTATTTACCAATGGAACAGCCATGGAATTCACCAAGAGGGCACGCCCCATGCTTAACACACTCCGAAGAGCAAGACGCAATAAGCCCCACTGCATCCATGTAACTTCAGTCGTAGATTATAAATGATATATTTCGGTTTTCAAGCCGGCGTCCACACCATACATGATCAAGGATTCATAAACAGGTTAAATGTATAGGTATTTTATCAGTTCAAGTACGAAGAATTCTAGTTTATAGTTTATTTGATCGATTAACGATAGAATAAGTGTGAGTTATATTATTTATGTAATATTCAGTATCGCAGCTTTTCAGGAATTTAGTCGCGAGCCAAATATGATTCCATGAGTTGTTACCAGTCGCGTAGGTGAAGTATCCTATTTAATTATTATTTTGATAATTATGTTAGTTTTATATAACAATATTATTTTATATATATTTTTTTTTTTCTCTTTTTTTTTTTTTTTAAATTTTATATTATGAAGGACGAAGATGGCTTGGTAAACGGGTAGGCTTGGCAGATGGGTACATTTATTTCACATCTTTTGAAAAAAATCTTGAAAACCTTACACCTCAATATGATCATACAATAATAATGAGGGACTTTAATACTTGCTTTTTGAAGAATGACAGTCGTAGCCACCAACTTAAGTCACTTGTCGAGGGATGTGACTTGCATATACTTCCTCTTAAAGCTACTCACTTTTTTCCCAACTGTTTACCCTCTCTTTTAGACTTAATGATAGTCTCTTCTCCTTCACATGTTACTAAGCATGGTCAGTGCGCTGCTGACGCTTTTTCCTACCACGACTTGGTTTACCTATCATATAAAATCCGCCCTCCTAAAACTAAGTCGAGAACACTTCTGCAACGTAATTTTAGTGGGATAGATATTCATCGCTTATGTGATGATAAGATATAAGATTCATAAGTCTAGTAGGCCAGACGTTATACCAGCAATAATAAGCACGCGCCTTTTCGCGCTTTCCTACCACATTAGGCGATTTTCGTATTTATAGAAGACTGCGAATGTGCACCCGGTGGCCAAAAAGAGCGGTATTTCAGATCCATCGAATTATGGGCCTATCGCTATTACCCAGCTGATGGAGCGTGTGATCAACACATAGCTTCTAAGATACCTAGGAGAACTCGACCTAGGCAGTGACCGTCAATATGGCTTTCACCACGGTCGCTCGACTGGTGACCTTCTAGTATATATCTCACACACCGATGGGAACTAGCCATTGAGAGTCAGGTCAATTACATGTAGCCTGGACATAGCATAGGCATTCGATCTGGATTCTATCGAAGTTGTCATCTTACGGAGCGCCCGAACAAATGGGTGGCTAGCTGTTTGTTCGGCAGACGCATACAAGCTGTAGTTGACGGTAGTTGCTCTGATAGCATGGACATTAATTCAGGTGTTCCGCAAGGCTCTTTGCTGTCTTTTACGCTGTTTCTACTGCATATAAATAACATGTTAGACATCAAATACATACATTGCTATGCAGATGATAGTACTGGAGACGCTTATTACACGGGTCGTGCAAGCATCCCTCGTTCCGTTGTGGAGGAAAAGCGTGGAGAACTTGTGTCCCAAATCGAGACCACTCTGTCCAAAGGACACTGGGGACGGGACAATTTGGTCTGATTCAACCCTACAAAGACACAAATCTGCGTGTAAACCGCTAAAAAACTCTATTCCCACAAATCTAGAACATTCCCCTCTCCATCTCCAAGAGCATTGGGATCCTTGGTGTTGGCATCTCCAGCGATGTTCAGTTCTGAGATCATTTGCAAGACAAGGTGAAGCTGGCGTCCAAAAAACTTGGTGAACTCAACAGAGCGAAGCAGTACTTGACGTCGGGGCAAAGGTTGCTGCTTTACAAATCGCAAGTTCGGCTCCATATGAAGTACTGCTGCCAAACCAGCTTGGCCTTTTTGACTCGGTTTAACGACGGCTGTAAGAATTGACGACGATCCCAAACTCACTTGCCATATCGAGCCCTTAAGTCTGAGGAGACTTTGCCTCCCTGTGTGTCTTCTACCGCTTGTACAATGGGATGTGTATTGTTTGAAATGCTGCCCATGGCTACTTTCTACCATCGCACCCCTCGCTATCGGCAGATAATTCATTGTCATACTTTAGAACCGAAATGTCGCGTACAGTTCGGTTTCAGAGAAACTTCTTCCCGCGAATGCTTGGGTTGTAGAATGAGCTCCCTGTTAAGGTTTTCACTAAGGACTAGACTAGTATGTGGTTCTTCAAGAAATAAGTTATGAGATATTTGAAGGGTCGGCAGCGCGCGAGAGATACCCCTGGTCTTGCAATCGTCCATAAGCCACGGTGACTGATTACCATCAGGCAGACCGCAAGATGATTTGTCACCTTAGTGGTATTAAAAAAAGTTTTACAATTTATTCAATACAATTTACAATACGAAACGTAGGATTAAATAATTAGGATTAGGGCAAACTTAGTGTAGATAATGATATATTTATGATATACTTGAATTTTGGTTTTAATACTACCCAACACAATTAATAAAACTCGAAGATCTTTCGGGGTTTCTGTAAATTCAACTCTTAAAGCGAGAAAGGGGGTGGCGAAGTTTGTTTAGAAAATGATGTCTTTAAGGTCGCTCAAAAACTTCGTAGGTATAAATACATGTTCCTCAACACAATTAATGAAGGATGTGCAAAGAAGAGAATGGGAGTGATAGCAAAAATCAACGTATCTACTGACTGAACTATCATCACCGAGCCCAAATTTTTACATATGAAAATGTTCAAATTTGGAGCAGGAATTGATTTTACATTAGTCATGTAGACATCGGTAAAAAAAGATTTTTGAAAAGAAACCACAAAAGACTTGGAACGCAATAATAACTTTACGCTTAAACGTAGGAATATTAAAGTGGCGCGTAAGAGAAGGCTGTTAAAAAGAAGGCTGTTAAAGAGCAGGCTGTTAAAGCAAGTAGAGTTAATCAAAGATTTTATAAAATTCGACTAAATTAGCATAGGAAATTTCTCATTATTTTTCATCATCGCCTAGCTCAAAATGCTAATTAATAAAAGTACGTTTTAATTTTATGTTGCGGCCGTCTTTTTAAAAGAAAACTTTTGCATTTCAATCCACGAAAAGACAAAAAGGTTGAAAATTTGGGTTGATTTACAGTATAAACAAACTGTACAAATCTTATAATCTATGCAAGCGAAGTCGCGGGCAGAAAGCTAGTACCTTATAAATCCATGCACAATCTTACGGGGGGATATTTAGTTTAAAAAGGTACCTAATAAATCCATACATAAATTAATGTTACGAAAGGATTTACAGGTAAGTTTTTGTAAGGAGATTAATCTACCATCATTATACCTACCTTTTTCCGTTATACTTTATTATACTAAGCTTTCTGTGGGTCATTGGCATTTTAAATAGTCAGTCAATGTACTTTTTATACTTTCTGTAGATCATTGGCATTTGAAATAGTCAGTCATTGTACTTTTTATACTTTCTGTAGATCATTGGCATTTGAAATAGTCAGTCATTGTACTTTTTATACTTTCTGTAGATCATTGGCTTTTTTAATAATCAGTCATTTTACTTTATATACTTTCTGTGGATCATTGGCATTTTAAATAGTCAGTCATTGTACTTTTTATACTTTCTGTAGATCATTGGCATTTGAAATAGTCAGTCATTGTACTTTATATACTTTCTGTGGATCATTGGCATTTTAAATAGTCAGTCATTGTACTTTTTATACTTTCTGTAGATCATTGGCATTTGAAATAGTCAGTCATTGTACTTTTTATACTTTCTGTAGATCATTGGCTTTTTTAATAATCAGTCATTTTACTTTATATACTTTCTGTGGATCATTGGCATTTTAAATAGTCAGTCATTGTACTTTTTATACTTTCTGTGGATCATTGGTATTTTAAATAGTCTGTCACTGTACTTGTTATACTTCTTAAGCTGATCAATAAATCGTAAACTAAGTAGTTTGTTGTCCAGACTACGAAAAATCAAAACAAATAATCTTGTGTTGTCCTTAGGCCACGGTGACCGCTCGCCATCAGGCGGACGGTGTGCTTGTTTGCCACCTTAGTGGTATTAAAAAAAAAAGAAGGTAATGTTCTTATTTACGTAACGACCTTGTATGATTATTTATGAAATCGACGGCGGAATGAATACCTACGAAGATAAGTACATAAAATAATGTTTTGCGTTTAAGAGTTTAATAACTTAAGTAAAAACTTTGTGTTTCAAAATTTATATTTAACGTTTACGACAGGACAATAAATTTATTACCTTATTGAGTCAAAAACGATTCCTCAGACTGTAGTATTGCAAGTCTGAAGGATATAATCTTGTAAAGTAAAACGTTTAATGTTTCTAACGTTTTCAAACTCGATTGAGGTCGTCGAGCATTGTGCTGAGGTCTTTCATCGATTCTGCCATGACCACAATATCGTCGGCAAATCGAAGGTGCGTGATGTACTACTCATCACTACAAATCTACTCACCGTTTATATTTATGCCGAGTCCTTTCCACTTTAGAATTTTGTAGGCATCTTCTAATACAGCAGTAAACAGTTTCGGAGAAATGACGTCTCCCTGTCTCACACCTCTTTATAATAGAATTGCACTCGAACTCTGCTCCTGTACTCGGACCGACATGGTGGCGTAATTGTACCGATAGTCAATCCGGCATCTCTGGAGAAACTCAAGCACCGCCCATGTTTCGACCGAAACAAGGCTTTCTCAACAAACGCTAAGCATAGTGGTAAGTCGTACTCCTCAGTCTTCTGTATAACTTGCCGCAGCGTATGGATGTGGCCTATTCGGAAGCTGGCTTGTTCGGGGGGCTGGAAGTCATCAAACCTGCAACTGAGATGGTTCGTGATGACCCTGGAGAACAGCTTATAAACATGGCTCACAAGCGTGATGGGTCTGCAGTTCTTTAGCAAAGTGTTATCACCTTTCTTGAAGAACAGCACCACCACGCCTCTGCTCCACGCTCCTGGCGTTGTATCTTAAAGCAGGACGGAATTAAAGAGCTTCTGGAGGACTTTGAGTATCGGTGTTCCACACGCTCTCAGTAGCTCAGCTGTGATTCCGTCATTACCCGGCGCCTGGTCTCGTACAGGCTGATGTCTGCGATATCTTCTCTTGCTTTGTTATCTTCTCTGGCTCTTGGGTCTATGGCCAAGTTTGCAACAGGTTTAGTGACCGACTCGTAAAGCTGTCCATAGAACCTCTCCACCTCCCTCAGCACCTCTGGTTTAGTCGACGCTACACTGCCGTCTTCTCTCTTCAGCCTTGTCAGCCGGCTTTGCCTAATAGAAATGTCTCTTGCGAACACCTTGGAGTCTTTGTTCCGTTCTATCGTCTCCTTAATATTTTTGGTATTAAAGGAGCAGATGTCGTGACGCAAAGATTTCGAGATTTTTTTATTGAGCTGCCCATATGACTTAGCGTCATCGGAAGACTGCAGTGGCAGAGAACGTCGTTTCTCCATGAGGTCTTGAGTTTGGCTCGAGAGTTTCTGAGGTCTATCTGTGGGGTCTAAAGACCTTACAACCCACCATTTGGACAGCTTCTACTAAATCGTTACAAATCTCATTTACCGAAGCTACATTCTCTAGGTAAGCGAAGCGATTACTAATCACAAGTTGGAAAGTTTCGGGGTTTTGGATATGCGCGCGAGTAGGTCGGAGCGTAGACTTCATCAGACGGGACCTCTCAAGTTTCACATTGATATCCACTGTGCCCCTTAAAATTCGGTGATCACAACCGGTTTTCACCCTGGGAATCACGATATATCTTTGAATATTCGTCTCTTGGAGGTCAAAATGAAGTCTATCTCATTTCTCGTGGAACCATCGGGACTCAACCAGGTCCATTTCCTGTGAGGTGGCTTCTGGAAGAAAGAGTTTCTCTTTCTCCAGAAAGTCGGCCAACCTCTGTCCCCTGGGGTTCCGTTGCCCATAACCAAATTGCCCCATTCTCATCTCTTCATCGCTCCTCTTGCCCAGCTTCGCGTTGAAGTCCCTCATAACAACATTAAAATAGGTTTCATTGGTATGTATGGCCCTACTAATGTCCTCATACATAGCCTCCACCTCCTCATCTGGGTGTGCCGAGGTCGGTGCGTATACCTGAATGACTTTTTATTTTACTTTATTTTGCTTTATTTGGGACAACAAACAATAATACAATATATTTTAGCTTTTACAATAAAATAAGAAGAGAATTACTTAATTGTATTACCAACACCGTTATCCACAGTTTGCTATACAGACAGTGTTGTTACAAGTATAAGAGTAAGAGAAAGAAAAAACAATATTTATATATCAGGATGTCATATCATAAGGGTGTATAAGTAATTTAACTATTTTTTATCTTTTAAAACAGCAATTACCTTACTTTTGAAAATAAATGGAGAATAAATAAATATATCAAGATCATTAAAAATAGTATTGTAAGTTTCAACGATACGGCGCAGAGGCGCGCGTACTCCAGCATTGGTCCTACACTTTCCTGTGTAGAACAAACGGCGCACACGCACCTTCCGCCGGTGTACAGTATGAGGCACAATATAACATAATTGATTACACAATTCAGTACAATCAAACTGATTAGTACAAATACGGTATAAAAACATAGTAGAAAGATGAACACGTCTTGATTCTAAATTCAGAATATTATATCCACTCAACAGATCAGTGTACGAAATACGTGCATGATAACACTTGTAGTGCGTGTTACGAAGGAATTTACGCTGCACATTTTCTAAAGAATCTATACATTTGATACAAAGGGGGTTCCAAACCACAACTGCATATTCGAGTTGCGATCTTACTAGGGTTTTGTGGAGACACGTTTAAAATCTTTAGAGCTACGGAGAATAAACCTATGCATGCGGAAAGCTTTGTCGATTATGGTCTGTATGTGTTGGTCTAAATGTAGCTTAGAATCCAGCACTATTCCAAGATCACGAATGGCTTCCACAGTGGTTAAAAAATGATTTAGTAATTTATAGTCAAATTGTACTGTTGTTTTATTTTTAGTAAACTTTATAACATTGCATTTAGGCAAACTTAACTGTAGTTTATTTGCAACACAGAAAGTGGAAAGTCTATTTAGATCTTCTTGAAGCAGTTCGCAGGATTTGACATCAGAGCAAGTTTTTATCATCAGCGTATAGTAGAAATTTGGAATGAATAAAACAATCTTTAATATCCGTAATATAGATAACAAAGAGTAATGGGCCAATAATTTAACCCTGTGGGACACCAGAAGTAACTTGTACAGTGCTGGACTCATAGCCATTGATGACTACAGTTTGAGTTCTGTTGGAAATATAAGACACAAACCATCTTAGTAAATTTCCACGGATGCCATTGTAGGCGAGCTTGTCTAAAAGTATTTTGTGATCCACCTTATTAAAAGCCTTACAAAAGTCCGTATACACAGCATCAGTTTGCAATTTATGATCCATATTTTCAAACAGAAAATTCGTAAATAAAGTTAGATTAGTAGAGGTCGAGCGTCGTTAGTCAAATCCATGTTGTTACGGTATTATGAAAGAGTGGATATCCGGATATATTGCACTATGTACCAGGCTCTCGAAAAGCTTTGACAAGATGGATAAAATTGATATTGGGCGATAATTTTCTCTACTATGCTTGTCTCCATGTTTGTAAACAGGAGTCACAAAAGCATGTTTCCAAATACCAGGGAATACTCCTTCTTGCAAACACTTATTATAAATAAGACAAAGTGGTTTACACAAATTATCAGCCGTCGCTTTAACAAAGAGAACAGGAAGACCATTAGGCTTCGGTCCTTTAGAAGAATCTAGGTATTTCAAACCTTGCCGAATTCTGTCACAAGTTAATAATATGTCAGAAATACAAGTATTGTGATTAGCATGTTTATCAGATGGTATCTACTTCTTGGATGAAGATGTCGGTTCATATACAGAATTAAAATAAGATAAGAACATGTTACATATTTCAATTTGACTATTAGATTTTAATGTTTTTAAATACATATTAGATGGTATGGCAGAGGGGTTTTAACGATTTTTAATTTAACACCAAAAGTATTTTATATTAAGTGGTATGCTGTCCTCTACAGAATAAATTTTTTTTTTATAGCATTTTTTGCATTCCTGTTTGAATCTAGAGCAATAAAATAAAGGTTTCATAGTTAGATAAGTTGCCATAAGCTTTCCATTTAAACCACGCCTTCTCTTTGGAACATGTTTTCTAACTAAGCCATAAATAAGCTCATACAATATATCCACTAACTGCTTAGCTGTTTTTTGGCATAATAAGTTATTCCAGTCAGTAGTGCTTAGTACGCCGTTTATTTTATTATAATTTGCTTTTTTAAAATTATGTCTCGGGGTAAAACAACGTGTCATTGACAAAAATTTAATTTCTATCATACTGAAAACAGTGAAGGGTGGATGGTGCTTATCAGGTGGTAAGAAATGTTGGCAAACGCCAGATGTTTCGCAATCGAGATTAGATATGAATAGGTCTAGAGTGCGCCCTAAATTATTTTTAATATTATTAAATTGAAACGAATTTGTAAGGGCCATAAAATCAGCCAAAAATTTACTGTCTGGCGTTGTACAAAAGCTAATAAGGCCGGTTTGGTGCATATCCAGTTAATTTCTGGCAGATTATAATCGCCAGTAACGTAAAATGACTGTGTATGTTTGTCATTAATAATATTAGAAAGAATAGAAGTGTGTGCGGCTATCAGGTCTACATAGGGGCGGGGCGCTATGTATGCTGCGCTGATAACGTGGCGCTTGGTGGGTCGAGTGCTGGGAGTGTGACAATGACGTGTTCTATCCCAGTCAGCGTGTGCACAGTTAACTGTGTTGGTCGCAGTTCACGTCGAACTGCAATCAACACGCCACCTCCGTCCTGTTTATTGCATGACGCGCGATCGCGGTCATATCGAAAGGTCACGTACCTGTCATCAATTAATTTCTTATCTGCAATGGATGGCTTTAGCCATGTCTCGGTAAAAATAATAATATCATATCGAGGAGAGTATATTTGTTGCGGACAGAGCTAGTAGACTGTAGGTTAATCGAAATGTGGGCTCTGAAAAAGCCCACTGTAAAATTGAAAAAATGAAACAAATTGGATTCTGCTTGCAACAGCTTATAATTGCCTTAAACGCAATTTACACTTATATTGACAACCATTTAACATTTCTCAAAATTATAATTTACAAACACTTATCTATAAATTACAAACACTTTCTTTAAAATCGTGATTTTAATTTACGCTTCACTGATTTTACTTAACTTCTACGAATATTCTTGATTTAAAAAAATGTTACTTCTTTCTTGAAGTAATCTTGAGTTATAAAAATGTTGGTTCTTTCTTGACATATATATATAACTTGTTCTTTCTTCAGTTGGTTTCTTCACTGCTTATTTTCCTGGAACTGTTGAACTTTCACTGCATACTGAATGAAAATTGCGTCTCCTTTTATACTTTTTTGTCTAGGAGGAAATGTCCACATCATATATTTTAGACTAATCAGAGAACGTTGTTTTTATTTTGGAAACCCAATAACTAGTTTGTTTTACCTAGAACTTTCTATTTATATGCTGGGCCGAGCCAGTATTTTAATGTTTTTGTTCCGAGCCATTCTCCCACTTTCGTCTTTGCTCTGATTGGCTGCTCATTTTCATATAAATATGAGGTTTCAAAATCTGTTTTCGAACTTTTAGTACAAATTTTGACTTTTTACATTTTTTATTTTACTACTACGTCAGTTAAGTTTTGCATAGTATAAAAAATCAATTGGCATACATTTATGTCTAGAAATGAATGTGTGAGAACCAAAAAACACATGTGGTTCACTTTACAGTTTTGCTAAAAAATCGAAAAGTCACGTTCACGACAAGCCACAGATCCTATCATCCTATCATCTATCATCATCATCATCATCATCATCCTTGTGTATAATACTCTCCAAGTTAAAATTATATCTCAAGTGAAAAAAGTGTATGTGCTTCAAGACAGCAATTCCTGTAGACGGCGGACGTGCGTGCACAGACGAGACTAGGTGTTTGTTGTGTTCTGCGTGTTTGCGCCTACAAAAGCAGCGCTTGAAGGTAGACGGTTTCCGCTTTTTCAGCGGTCTTGAGGAGTATTCAGCGGTAAGCGATTTTCATTTTATTTTCTCGGCAATTGTTGCCACGGATCGCAGTCGTTTGTCGCTCTTCTAAGGGCGGCCCTTTTTGGGCCACCCCTACAGACCCAGCTGCAACCGGGCTCGCATTAAGGGATGCTGGTAGCAGCCATTTAGCGGAATGCCGCCACCTCCAGGACTCCCACCACCGGTACGTAGAGGAGGCGTACGTAAACGGGGCGTATGGTCACGCTCCCAGCCCTCAGCCGCCGTTGTGGCGCGTAATTTATTTACCGGCGAAATTTCTGCCGCGGACCGGCCCTTTTCGGTCGCGTTCCCACCTTCTCGGCCCCCATCTAGGGTTTCTATGGCCTCAGCCATATCCCAATCATCAATTTACTCGGCCTCAGACACCGGCGATGAAATGTTTAGGGACGAAGATCTCCCCACCCTTCCAACAATGCTCTCTCCAATCGAGGACACCCCACCCCGGCCAGACCCGAACCTGTCATCGTCCAAACAGGGCAGCGCAACCAAGGTAACGCCCCCAATGTCAGTCCCGCGGAACTTCAACCCGCCCTCAATCCCATTGCCGCAGAGAGACCCTAGGGTACGCAGTAGAGACACAAGGCCGAGACCTTTTTCCCTCAGCCCATCTAAGGACCCCGCCGAGCGAGCACGCTTAGAGGCCCGCGAGGCCATTGCCGACCGGAATAAGTCGCTGGCCGGCCAAGCGTCCACTTCAAAGGCCGCCGTTGAGTCCCTTCATGACCCCACCCCTCTCGAAGGGATGGAAATTACTGAGATTACCCCCCCTCAGCTTTCTGCACCTCCAGCGGCAGCGCCGCCTAGTGGTCATTCTTATGCGCAGGCAACAAGCGCCCAGTCAGCTAAAGTCTCAACTGCTCAGCCCACCATTGTTAACGACAATGCCAAAGACAAGGACAAAGAAAGACACCCCCCGATAGTTGTAGAGTCCCTCCCCCAGTGGTCGACGCACTTGAAAAAGCTACACTCTGTATTAGGCCACGCACCCAACGCCCGGCCGTTTGGCAAAGGGGTACGATTTTTCCCAAAGTCGCCCTCGGAATATCGCACGGTAGTGGCCTACATAGACGAGCTGTCTAAGCTGGACCATGCAGTATCTTGGTACTGCTACAGCTTAGACAGCGACCGACCACAGAAAATCGCCATTAAGGGGCTCCCCCAGGGCACCTCGCTTGACGAACTAGCAGAGGACCTCGCTCTCGCCAGCTTTCCTGTGTCGCATGTGCGGCAAATCCCAGCAGTTAGGGGCCGACCTAACTGTATTTACTATGCACAACTGCAGCATAGGCACACACATGCCGAGCTGCAAGTCCTATATGCAGTAAACGAGTTACTCAGCATGCCTGGCATATCTATTGAAGCCTGGCGTTCTCGCCCAGGCCCAGCGCAATGCCATAGATGCCAGGCATTCGGTCACGCCTCCACAAACTGCCACCGGCCAATAAAGTGTGTACGCTGCGGCGGCGATCATCCGGCGTCCGAATCAGACCGACAAAAGGTCGCATTAAAATGCGCCAACTGTAGCAAGGCGCACACGGCCAACAACCGCTCTTGCCCGGTTTTCAGGCGTGAAGCGAGGCGTAGGGGGGTGTCTATCAATCCCCCGTTACCTCGTAAGAATGCCCAACGGGCAACAAATCTACCCCCGCCATCGCCCACTCCTTTGCCACAATTACAGCGGCAGGAGTACGAACTAACTGCAGGCGCAAACTTAATGCCCCCCTCCAACCCTCCAACAGATAGAACCCAAGCTCTCGGGAAAAAAAGGAGGCCACGTCGTAAAAAATCCGCACCTCAACCCACCACAACCGTTCCGGCTACTGTTCCGGTAGCACAGGACACATACTCTTTTATATCCAATATTTTTATGCCACCCCCCCAATTCGCAGACCCCCCACAACCCTCCAAATCATCTCAGCCACCCATTAAATCGCAACCACGTGCAGTCGCTGCCCAGCAGTCTCAGCCGCCCGCGACTAGCCACCACAGTGGCATCCATCATACTCAGGGCCCACCTCGTATGCAAGCTGGTGCCCTTAATGTAGCCAGAGCCGCAATAGCGGCACTTAACGCGGCCATAGAGGCCATAGCTGCCGGCCAAAACCCGCTGCCTGCCCTTTTCAATGGACTGGCACAACTCACCACAATTCTCACGTGGGAATTTAATGGGGCCTCATCGGGGCCTTAAATTGAGAATTGTGTACTGGAACCCTGGGGGCATAATTGGCAAGACAGCCGCCCTCAGAACGTTAGTCCAGGAACACGATGTTCACATTGTGTTACTGGGCGAAACGAAACTCCGAGGTGAGAATGAGCTCCGCATTCCAAATTTCTTCACCTATAGACGTGACGAAATTTCTCCCGCTAATATGGCCTTCAGGGGTACGGCTGTATTAATTAGACGTGACCTTATTCACGAATTACTACCCCTTCCCCTTTTTACATACATTCGGTCTATAAGTGTAAAACTAAAGGTCGGCAATGCGGAGCTTAAAGTCTTCGCCGCATATAAGCCACCATCAACCCCCTTCGATCCAAGTGACATCGACAATATCTTTTGCGATGCCACCCCCACACTTATTTTAGGTGACCTTAATACCAAACACCAACACTGGGGTTCACGAATTTCATCCAAATCGGGTCGTGAACTAAAAGCAGATGCTGAGAGCAAAAACTATTTAGTCATCGGTCCAGGATCACCAACACACTATCCCTCTGCTGACAATCACGCACCGGACGTACTGGACATCGCCTTAGCGCATAAGATCGGCTGGTCAATGTCGTTAGAGGTCCTCCACGACACTGACACTCAGCATCTGCCAATCTTATTGGTCCTTGGAGTGTCCGTAACTGGTAAACCGCTCCCCAATCCCCGCAGAACTACAGACTGGGCTTTATTTCACCATGCCATGCTGAGCTACCAACTTCCGGCTGGTGGCATTTCCACTCCCTTAGAAGTCGAAGAGGCAGTTGACACCTTCACAACTGCCATTGCACAGGCTCTAAGGGAGTCTACTAAAATCTCAGCCACAGCTTCCGGTAAGCAGCTGCTACCGGCGCATCTCCGCGCTAAACTTAAAACCAAGAGGGACCTCCGTAAACTCTGGTGCGACACCCGTTGCCCAGTGGTAAAAAGGGACCTCAATAAGATTAGCGCGGAACTATCTGCTGAACTTGCAAATTTTAGGCAACATTCATGGGACCAGGCAATATCTAAAGCAAGCGAGAACGACACGGCTCTCTATCGCCTGGCCCGTCAATTAACAAAAACACCTGCCCCTATCTGTCCACTTATCGACCCCACTGGTATTCGCCGCTACCACGCTGCGGAACGCGCGGAACTTTTTGCGGACCACTTTGAGGACCAATTTAAGCCGAACCCCATTATCGACCCTGACCACACGTTAGGAGTTACAGAACGCGTAGAGCAGTTTCTCGCGGCCCCAGCCCCACCACTTAGAGGTGATTATTTTATTTCGCCTAAAGAGGTTAGGAAGGAGGCCTCTAAACTTAACAAGCGCAAATCACCCGGTCCCGACGAGATTCCAAACACAGCGATCATCATGCTGCCTAGGAAGGGTCTGGTGGCACTCACCCGTATCTTTAATGGGATACTGCGTACTGGACATTTCCCATCTTCGTGGAAGATCGGCAAAATTATTGTTCTCCCGAAACCAGGGAAAGATCGTCATCGCCCAGAACATTACCGACCGATTACACTGCTGTCCAATCTAGCCAAGTTGTTCGAACGTCTACTAGTACTTAGGATATCCCCGCATATCCAGCTCAGGCCTGAACAGTTTGGCTTCAGAGACAGCCACAGTAACACTCTTCAGCTTGTACGAGTGCTCCATCACATGGCCTTCGAGCTAAACAAGGGCAGACGCACAGTCGGAGTCTTTCTCGATATGGAGAAGGCTTTCGATCGAGTTTGGCACGAAGGCTTAATACACAAGCTGTTAGAGATGGACATCCCACCGATGCTCGGGCGAGTAATAGCCTCGTTTCTGGACAAACGAAGCTTCTATGTCTCGGTCGAGAACAAACAGTCAGCATGTAAACCCATTAGAGCAGGGGTACCTCAAGGCAGCTGCCTATCGCCACTGCTCTATGCGTTATTCACCAACGACATCCCCACTCTCAGTGACTCCGGTCTAGCTGAAGGTGTTGAAGACGTCATCCTAGCCCTTTACGCGGACGACAGCGCCTATATGTCCTCCTCCCGTAAAGCTAGCTTAGCAGCCAAAAAAATGCAGCGACTATTGGACACTTTGCCTGGCTGGCTGGACAAGTGGAGAATAGCCGTTAATGCCAGCAAGACAGCAGCAATACTGACCGGCCTGCAGAAGTTTCTCCCACCGAAACTTGTGTTTCGAGGTCAAGTTATTGAGTGGCAACCCAGTGTAAAGTACCTAGGTTGTATTATAGACCGCCCCTTGCGCATGCGCAAAATGCTAGACCATGTGTCAGCAGGCGCGGTCGCGTCACGGGCGTGCCTTAGACCGGTACTTTCCTCTGACTTGCCACTCAGAACCAAAATTCGCCTGTACAAATTGTACATACGGTCGAGACTGACCTATGCAGCCCCTGCTTGGTACGGTCTTCTATCTTCTACCAACAAACTTAAGCTCCAGGCTGTCCAAAATAAGTCGCTGAGATTTATCACCGGCGCGGGACGCTACGTCCGCAACTCCACCATTGCTAGAGACACCAAAACCGAGCCACTCGCAGAGTTCATATCTGGTTTGTCGAAACGATTATTCACCCGCGCTGACAACAGTCACCATACACACCTTAGGGGCATAGCGCCCCTACACGCCCGCCCGCCGGAAGGCAGGGCTCTCCCCCGAGAGCTTATTCCTGTGGGTGAATAAGTTTTCTTATTCACCCTCCTACCTCCTTACCCTCCTCCCTTTACTTCATTTCGTTTCATTCCATTTTTATCGCCCATCTCGCCTCTATTTTATTTTTTGCTTTTATTTCGCTTTTATTTTATTTTATTTTCATTTTTTGTTTTGTTTTTTGCTTCGTTTTTATTTTATTTTAATTTCGCTCTTTTTCTTTTCTTTTGCTTTGTTTTTATTTTGTTTTTATTTGTTTTACTTTTCTGCTTTTATTCTGGCGCCTACATAACATATACTGTTTTTCGTATCGCTTCTGGCGACAAAATTATTACCCACAAGGGGGCCTGTAAAGTAGGCCTCCTTTCTAATATTTCACCGGGGGTGTTCAGCACCCCTGAGCTTCTGCCCGGGTCATGGTGGGAGGTAAATTCCCCTCCCCCGACACCCGCACCTCAACACCCAATAGGGTGATAGAGAAGAGACCCCCACGGCCACAGATTTTCTCCCACCGAAACTTGTGTTTCGAGGTCAAGTCATTGAGTGGCAACCCAGCGTAAAGTACCTAGGTTGTATTATAGACCGCCCCTTGCGCATGCGCAAAATGCTAGACCATGTGTCAGCAGGCGCGGTCGCGTCACGGGCGTGCCTTAGACCGGTGCTTTCCTCTGACTTGCCACTCAGAACCAAAATTCGCCTATACAAATTGTACATACGGTCGAGACTGACCTATGCAGCCCCTGCTTGGTACGGTCTTCTATCTTCTACCAACAAACTTAAGCTCCAGGCTGTCCAAAATAAGTCGCTGAGATTTATCACCGGCGCGGGACGCTACGTCCAAAAACTCCACCATTGCTAGAGACACCAAAACCGAGCCACTCGCAGAGTTCATATCTGGTTTGTCAAAACGATTATTCACCCGCGCTGACAACAGTCATCATACACATCTCAGGGGCATAGCACCCCTACACGCCCGCCCGCCGGAAGGCAGGGCTCTCCCCCGAGAGCTTATTCCTGTGGGTGAATAAGTTTACTTATTCACCCTCCTACCTCCTTACCCTCCTCCCTTCACTTCATTTCATTTCATTCCATTTTTATTGCCCATCTCGCCTCTATTTTATTTCTGCTTTTATTTCTGTTTTTATTTCGCTTTTATTTTATTTTATTTTCATTTTTTGGTTCTGTTTTTTGCTTCGTTTTTATTTAATTTTAATTTCGCTCTTTTTCTTTTCTTTTGCTTTGTTTTTATTTTGTTTTTATTTGTTTTATTTTCCTGTTTTTATTCTGGCGCCTACACAACATCCACTGTTTTCTTATCGCCTCTGGCGACAAAATTATTACCCACAAGGGGGCCTGAAAAGTAGGCCTCCTTTCTAATATTTCACCGGGGGTGTTCAGCACCCCTGAGCTTCTGCCCGGGTCATGGTGGGAGGTAAATTCCCCTCCCCCGACACCCGCACCTCAACACCCAGTAGGGTGTAAGAGAAGATACCCGCAAGCGCCACAGATGAAATCTCTCCCTCTAATATGGCCTATAGGGGAACGGCAGTACTAGTCCGTCGTGACCTTGTACATGAACTATTACCCCTTCCCCTTTTTACATCTACTCGGTCTATAGGTGTAAAACTTAAGACTGGCAATACTGAGCTTAAAGTCTTCGCCGCATACAAGCCACCACTAGCCCCCTTTGTTCCAATCGTCATAGGAAACATTTTTTGTGACGACACACCCACCTTAATCTTAGGCAATCTAAACGCCAAACACCAACAATGGGGTTCACGAATTTCAACCAAATCGGATCGTGAACTAAAAGCAGATGCTGAGAATAAAAACTACTTAGTCATCGGTCCAGGTGCTCCTACCCACTACCCTGCTGCAGATAGGCAAATCCCTGACGTACTCGACATTACATTAGCACACAACATCAATTGGCCAATTGCATTGGAAGTCCTCCACGACACCGACACTCAGGATCTGCCAATCCTTTTGGTCCTCGGAGTGTCAGTTAGTGGGAAATCTCCCCCGCCCCCTACTAAAACCACAGACTGAGCAAAATTTTACAACCTAATGCTCACCTATAAACTGCCGCCAGGTGGCATCTCAACTCCGTCAGAGGTAGAGGAAGCCGTCGTATCTTTTACGACTGCGTTAACGCAGGCCCTTAAGGAGTCCACGAGGTCCTCAGCCACTGCCTCAGGCAAACAACTGCTTCCCGCGCACCTGCGCGTCAAACTTAATAAAAAGAGGGAGCTTCAAAAGCTGTGGTGCCGAAATCGTTGCCCAGTCCTGAAGAGCGAACTCAACAAAATTAGCAAAGACTTGCAAGCGGAACTTGCTCAATTTCGCAAACTTGCGTGGGACAACACTATCTTTAAGGCTAGCGATGACGATGCTGCCTTATTTCGTTTGGCCCGCCAAGTTTCGAAAACACCACCCACCACCATTCGCCCCCTGATTGACTCCTCCGGCATCCGCCATTACCACGCCGCAGAACGCGCGGAGCTACTGGCCGATCACTTCGAGGACCAGTTTAAACCGAACCCCATTACCAACCCACTGCACACGCTAGGAGTAATAGATCGCGTAGAGCAATTTCTCGCGGCCCCAGCCCCACCACTCAGAGGTGATTACTTCATCTCGCCCAAAGAGGTGAGAAAGGAGGCCACCAAACTTAATAAACGTAAATCACCTGGCCCCGACGAGATCCCCAACACGGCGATTATCATGCTGCCAAGGAAGGGTCTGGTGGCACTCACCCGGATCTTTAATGGGATATTGCGCTCTGGACATTTCCCATCTACCTGGAAGACCGGAAAAGTCATTGTTCTCCCGAAACCAGGGAAAGACCGTCACCGCCCAGAACATTACCGGCCGATCACTTTGCTGTCTAACCTAGCTAAGCAGTTCGAACGCCTACTAATACATAGGATATCTCCCCATATCCAGCTTAGGCCTGAACAGTTTGGTTTTAGGGACAGTCATAGCACTACCCTGCAGCTTGTGCGCGTGCTCCATCACATGGCCTTCGAGCTAAACAAGGGCAGGCGCACGGTCGGTGTATTTCTCGATATGGAGAAGGCCTTCGACCGGGTTTGGCACGAAGGACTACTGTACAAGCTGCTGGACACGGATCTCCCGCATATGCTCGGTCGAGTAATAGCTTCGTTTCTGGAAAAACGGAGCTTCTATGTCTCGGTCGAGAACAAACACTCAGCAAACAAACCCATTAAAGCAGGGGTACCTCAAGGCAGCTGCCTATTGCCTCTGCTCTACGCGCTCTTCACTAACGACATCCCCACTCTCAGTGATTCCGGTTTAGCTGAAGGCGTACACCTAGCGCTCTACTCGGACGACAGCGCCTACATGTCCTCCTCCTGCAAAGCAAAATTAGCAGCCACGAAAATGCAGCGTCTATTGGACACTTTGCCCGGCTGGCTCGACAAGTGGAGAATAGCCGTAAACGCCAGCAAAACAACTGCAATTTTGACCGGCCAACAAAGATTCCTCCCACCGAAACTTGTGTTTCGAGGCCAAGTCATTGAGTGGTAACCCAGTGTAAAGTACCTTGGTTGCGTTATAGACCGCCCCTTGCGCATGCGCAAAATGCTTGACCATGTGTCAGCACGCGCGGTCGCAGCACGGGCGGCACTTAGACCGGTACTTTCCTCTAACTTGCCTCTCAAAACCAAAATTCGCCTGTACAAACTGAACATTCGGTCGAGACTGACCTACGCAGCCCCTGCTTGGTACGAACTTCTATCATCATCCAGCAAACATAAGCTCCAGGTTGCCCAAAATAAGTCGCTGAGATTAATAACCGGCGCCGGCCGCTACGTCCGTAACTCCACCATCGCTAGAGACACCAAAACCGAATCTCTCGCAGAGTTCATATCTGGTTTGTCCAAACACCTCTTCGGTCGCGCCGATAACAGCCATCATCAACACCTTAGGGGCATTGCCCCGCTACACGCCCGCCCACCCGAAGGACGTTCTCTCCCCCGAGAGCTCATCCCCAGAGGTGAATAATTTTATTTATTCACCCACTTACCCACTCACCCACCTTCTTCCTTTCCTTTCACTCCACCACTACTCGATTTTATCCCGCTTTTATGTTATTTCGTTTTTATTTGCTTTTTATATATTATTTTTTAGTTCTTTTTCAGTTCGATTTTTAGTTCATTTTTATTTTGTATTTGCTTTTGTTTTCTTTTTCGTTTTTATTTTATTTTGCTTTTATTTTATTTGTTTTGCTCGTTTTGTTTTTAGTTTATTTTTATTCTTTTGTTTTCATTCTTATGCGCTTACCCTGTTTTTATTTCTTATTTTAATTTCATTTGACGGTAGTGACAGTGGCGGTGCGGCGATGTGAAAAATAAAGTACAAAATTGCAACAACACGTCTGCACGGTAGCAGAGGGGCCAGACTTATGACCTTCAGTGAATATCTTTTAGATATTCAGAGTATTAGGTACACTACCCTGCTCGAAACACTGTCGATGGTCAGAATGTTGATAATAAGGGACTTATGGACGAGAAACCCGACACCACCTTGGGACTGTTGGTCGCCCTCCCGGTAGTAGACTAGGTTACCGGATTTCAGAGTTATCGTGTCCTCACCCTCTCTACGGACTTCGCATAATCCTACAATATCCCAGCGTAACCTACTTATTTCTTCTTCACGTTCAACGATCTTTTCGTCAGCTCTCAATGTGCGCACGTTGTGTGTTACCAAGGCCAGTTGTCTTTTTACAGAAGGAAGGTAGCCGTGCTTCTGCCGGAAACTCTTAGCATCCCCTGCTCCGCCGTTACCATGGCTGCTACCATGGCCAGGAATAGTAGCCGGGGACTGGGGGCCTTGGTGTGGTTGTACTAATCATAAGGGGGTGGGGGGTTGCCCGTAATCGCCACGCTGGGCATGCGGGTTGGCGATCGCAGGGCGTTGCTATTCGAACTGATGACGCTTCTGACCGTCATCAGCCTTGCCTATTCATTAATAACGCTGGTTATAATGGTTATACCGCCATTAGTCGGTAGACGTGACTGGATTTGATGAATACCGCACGTTAAAATTTTTAAACTTAGTCGCCTCTTACTCGGTAAGTGAGAGGTCGGGACTATTCTACTCTGCCGGTTACCACTCGGCCAGTCTAACGTTTTTATCCACCAGAAATCATTGTAATCGCTGGCATCTTTGACATCATTGGTTGTTCGCAAGGTGCTCTTAGTTTTTTACATCTGACGCAGTGTGCTACCATTAAACGTATTGTGACTCGTAATCTAATGATGTAAAACTTCTGGTGCAGCTCATTTAATAAAATCACAGTGTTTCCGTGTCCCAGTATGAAATATGTCTGGGCATATATAGAATGAGAAGTTTTAGGTTACCAATAGTACGAACTCTTTTTAGTTTATAAATTCCACCAGGTGATCGAATGGTAAGAGGAACGATGTTCGTGTCCATTTTACTACCTTCACCCACAACACCTTTCAGGTTAATTACATCTAGAGGTCCGTTAGCTCCAATCTTATTTGCTGTTTTCACTCTATCAGTTACACAGTCGAACCTTCATCTATCAAAACATACGTTTTTATATAGCCAGTGCGACCCTCTAAAGTGACAGGTAAAACTTATAAATAAACTTTTTTACCATTACTCCAGATGCTAGCAGTTGTCTCCGTTGTAACTTCTTCTTTGTCTTCATTAGTAGAATTCAACCAATCATCTCTGTGAGGAAGTACATTGTTACCTCGACACATGACGAGAACTTTTTCTTTCACTTACACCTGTCGCGTCGGTGCCTTGATCTCAAACATCTGAAACATAGTCGTTTTTGGCAGGTAAATTTTATTTAAACGTTTATTTACATCTTCCTTTGTAAACAAAAGACAACTGTTTATGACGTGACTTTAACTTTACTAACAATTGATTGACGGACTGCGATTCTAATTCTTTTGGTGATTGTACTTCAGTAATTGTGTAAACAGGACGCCCATTAGTAACAGGATAGGTATTTTGGGGTAAATACTGTTTGACGGGTTTAAATTTTTGGTGAAATTCTACCATACCAGCTTTGCCAATTCGTTTAGCCTCTATGAAATATTTAGCAAGCGCAGACAACTTTGGTTCCTCAAAACTTAAGTTAATAACCCAGCCTATCCAACGATATACAAGTGGTTTGGTGAACTTACGCGTAATTAAATTTACCAAGTGGGGATTGTGTAAATAGCCAGAAAGATTTATAGATTTTATAGCAGAAACACAATTAGATACCTTTGTAGCTACCAATTCCGAACGTGTGACTGTCAATTTAGGTACTTCTCTAATATCTTAAATCAGTTTATCTATTACCACACCCGGTATACCAAAGCGCATCTCCAAAGTTTTCATGACCTCAGTCGAAGAGGTCGCTGTAATCAATATGGCTACAACCGCCTCCCAAGCTTCTCCCTGAAGACATCTCTGTAGCCGTCCGATCTTCTCTTCTTCTGTATATTGGCCAACTTTGGTACTTGTATCGTAGGTACTTTTAAAATCAAAGCCAATCTATTGGATCTCCTGAAACAGGTAAATCATTTGCTGACAATCTTCTGATCAATTTTTGTCCAGGTGGTGCAGACTTAGAAGTTGCCTTTATAGCTACTGTGATGACAAAAGTCAATTCAGCTAAGTCTGTACTCTCTTTTGTATGTGTGCATTTTGGGTCATTAATTTTCTCCTCCAGTGGGTTAATTAGCTAACCCAATTTTGAACTGAAATGCTGGACACCCTTGTCAAATTTTGTTCTTTCACCTCTGAAATAAATAAATAAACAAATAAATAAATAGCTCTTTTCTCATTTAAACAAGCTTCCAATAAAGCTTTTCCCACAGTTAACTTCTTCTTCTCAAGCTCTATATTCTGTCTGTCAAGCTCCAATAGTTCTCTCAGCACGCGCTTCAAACAAACATCTACGTGACTCAGAGCTATTATGTGAATAGTTACTTTTAGAAGACTTCAAAGACTGTGGAGAAAGAGCAGTGGTACCTGGTACAACAGTCTCCACACACTGAATAGTCCCACCAGCAGGCGATGAATCAACAATTTTTTCATCCACTTTACTACCCTGGTTCATCTTTTTAGGCAGGTCTTTTACGCTGCCGTTGTTTCCATGTACTTTTGAAAACGAAGGACCACAAAATTGCAAGTCTGAAGGATATATTCTTGTAAAATAAAACGTTTAATGTTTCTAACGTTTTAATCCACAGACCGGGATTTTTTCGATGTTTTACTCCATCAGAAATCATTATGACCATTGACATCTCAAAAAATTTAAAATATTATAAGTTACTCGTGCAAAGACATAGGCAGCTAGCAATATATAGAGCAAGCAACCTTTTTCACTGTGTTATTCTCAACTGAAACAGTTTCCTTAAAAAAAATATTTTTTACAAAAAAGACAAAATTCATTGTTAAAAAAATTACACAGAATGTGGTTCTCGGTCACAAAAAATGTTTTTCCACCGCTCTCATCTTCGTCATCAGTTCATAAGAATTCAACGTTTTAGGCATTAACGAACATTAGCTGTTTATTTTTCAGGAATAAATAAAACGCAAGCTTTCCGCCTGCGGCTTTGCTCGCTTTGCATAGTTTTTTAATCAACATTCTGTAAAGTGTATTAGAGGTTTAAATTTCGAAAGTTACTTATAAAAACGATGCCTACAAAACTTACGGTAAAATCAACCTCTTCTCAAAATCTATTGAATGAATTAAGCTGGCTGATGAATTAAAAAAGAATCTACTATGGGTACGATTTACAAATGCTTTTCTTCTTATTTCCATTAAATAAAATTTCAATTTCGACCAGTGGTTAAGAAACGTTGGTAAGTGGCGGCTAAAAGACGGGCGACAATCGTAGATTATCGGCAGCGAAAATGCAGATGTAATTTCAAAATAATTTTAAAAGAACAGTAAAATATGCACATAACTTCCACTGCGGCGTGCTACCGACTACAAATAATAAACCAAAAATAATCTTAGTAATATAAAGAGAAGGGATTGAGGTCTTTATTGATAAATGTGACTTTTTAATAAATAGCTGGCTTTTTATGTACTGGCGTATTGCCTTATGATTTAGTTGTAAAAGTAAAGGTGGCCGACAAGGGATGGCTAGTAAACTGGCTTAATTACCAACCAATATCAACGTTACGTTGACGTTACTCAAACTCAAACTCAAATCAAACTTTATTATAGTAGGTTTCTTAGAACACTTTTGAATCGTCAATACAATGTGAACAATGTTTATTTCTGCCAAAAAGAGCTGGTAAAAAGTTCCATCTAAAGTAGTAATACAATAATTTGATAATTAGCTAAAAAGTATACAATATGTACCAATACAATAGGTAATAAAAAATTAGTAAGTAAGCTACCAAAAACAAAGTCAAACATGTCAATTTGTTTGTTTTTATGCAGCATAGGGTGCCCACCATGTGAATGTCAAATATCGGTAATCGAGTGAAGGAATTTAGATATTTAAGAGAATTCCGATATTTAATAGTACTAGTGGCATTAGCGCCATCATAATTATTTTTTTGCACAATCATATGTACATACATATATTTACATATACTTAAAATTATTCATACTATCCATGAATATAATATAATAATAAATATTATAAATGCGAAAGTAAATCTGTCTGTTACCTTTTCACTTTAAACCACTGTACCGATCAAGATGAAATTTGGCATGCAGATAGTGTTGAGTCCCGGAAAAGGACATAAGCTACTTGAAAACGTCAAGTATTATTCGTTTAGTAATTAAGGAGTTGCCGTTAAAATATTACACCGATGACCGAATAATAAGAATACAAAGAAGTTTGCAAGAGCAGACCAGCCTCCACAGCGGCACCCGTTCATAAGTATGACACATGAATCAGCCATCGCTTCGCTCAACCATGTTTTAGGGAACGTAAGGACCCGACGCACATGCCACCTCCGCAGAGACTTTGAGAGAGCATGACACACTCTAGCAACTCCAATAAAACTTCGATTCTATAAGTTACAACGTGTGTAGTAAAGGAACAAAATATAAATCCGATTCATATTGAGATTTACACAAACAAGTTTACATTTAACATTTAAGGGCGAACACACGTACTCTGAACTTAAAACTGTTAAAACACGGTGTATCAAAATTGATACTACTAGAAAAAATATACAAATATTTATGAACTTACATAGGTACAAGTATAATAATATAATAAATATAATATTAATAACCCGCTGCAATCCACCATCGGCGAGAGGGCGCATCACACAAACGTGCACACATACCCATATGCATACACATACTCACAGACGTTGTATATCATGAAGTAGCCCAGCTCCCACACGACAGTCCGGCAACAAATGCACACCATTTAACGTACTGTCACTTCGGAAACAAGCCTAAGGGAAGCAGAAGTGACAAGAAACTTCCCGGGTGTACACCTGTTACCATCAATCACGCATTGACGTGTACATGTATGTGCACCAAGCAGCCAACGGTGGATGACTATCCATGGTGCATCCCTTGATCGTAATGTGTCATTAATTATGAACTACATAAGTCATAGATGGATGTCCAGTATTGAGCCCATACCTTTAATTCCAGACATTATTATCTTTATTGAATTCTTCCACCGTATAGTATCTCTTGTTAATAAGAACATTTTAATAAGTTTCAAAGGTATGTACAGGTAGGTTAACAATATTCTCAGGAATTGTATTAAAAAAGTAAACGCTCAGAATTATGAAAGAGCCACGCACCTTCTGAAGGCGACATTTTGGAATCGCAAGTTTATTTTTATTTCTAGTATTAACATTGTGTATGTCACTATTTTTAACAAATAAACTTAGGTTTTTACGTACATACAGTAAGCACGCGTAAATATACTGAGAAGCTACAGTAAGTATATTAATTTTTTTAAAGAGGTCACGAAGAAAATCTCGACGTGGTAAGTTATACATTGATCTTATTGCTCTTTTTTGAAGTATAAAAATAGTTTCTATATCGGCCGCCCTTCCCCACAATAAAATACCATATGACAAAAGGGAATGGAAGTAACTAAAGTATACTAACCGAGCAGTTTCTATATTAGCAAATTGAGGAACTTTTCTGACTGCATAAGCGGCGAAGCTAAGTTTTCGAGCTAAGATAGAAATATGTGAGTGCCATTGCAATTTAGTATCTAAAGTAATGCCCAAGAAGACTGTTGAGTCAACTAGTTTGAGTGCTTCACCGTTTATAAATAATTGTTTTGGAGTGTCTTTCACAATTGGTAAAGAAAACTATAAACATTTTGTTTCCTGTGCATTCAGTGATGTAAACCAACTAAGAACTTGCGAAAGTGTATGATTTATATCGTCATATGTATCTTTGTTTCTATCAACATTAAATATCAAAGACGTATCATCTGCAAACAATACAATTTTGCACAGGTTTTCTACATAAAAAGGCAGATCGTAAATATACACTAAGAATTAAAAAGGGTCCTAGTATAGAACCCTGGGGTACTCCCATTACAACAAGTGATCCAGAAGACTTTACTCCGTTGATTTCAACTTTCTGAGTTCTATCACTTAAATATGAAAAAATAAGTTTAAGAGCTGTATCTACAACACCATAATACACCAGCTTTTGAATAAGAGTTTTGTGTTCACCACAATCAAATGCCTTAGACAAGTCGCAGAAAATACCAATGGCATTCTGCGACCTTTGCCATGCGCCAAAAATATGTTTTACTAGGTCAACACCTGCGTCGGTAGTGGACCTACCTTTCGTAAATCCGAACTGTTGACTGTGTAGCAGTTTATGGATGTTAAAATATCTAAGTAGTTGAATGAGCATGATTTTCTCGAAAATCTTGCTCAAAGCTGGTAATATCAAAATTGGTCTAAAGTAAGTAGGTTCACTTTTACTTCCAGATTTGAACAGTGGTATGATTTTACTATGTTTCATTAAATCGGTAAAGACTACCTCGTCTACACATTTACTAAAAATTAATAGGTGATATACTGTTTATAATACCTACAAGTGATTTTACTGATATACCTCAAAGATCCGCTGTCTTTATAGGATTAAGAGATTTGAAAGTTTTGAAGATTTCATCAGGGGTAACATGTTCAAATTTAAATTTTTAACACATTTAGGAACATTATTATATAAAAGTAATTCTGCTTCTGACGGGGATGACTTAAGCGAGCTAGTAGTCAGAGCAGGCATATCCTTGAAACATTTTTCAAATGCCTTAGCTACATCAACATCTGATTAACAGTATTTGCTCCAATGTTTAAACTATAATGACTATCACGTGGTTTGAGTTTTCCTGTTTCGCTACTAATGACACTCCAAGTTGCTTTAATTTTATTGTCAGAATTCCTAATTTTATTACTAAGAAACATTGACCTTTTTAAATGTTTTAGAAAACTTTTTCACACATTCAATAAAATCTGAACTTGTATTGTATTTTTTCATTTCATATAATTTGACTCGACTTCTATGTATTCCTGGTGTAGCCCAATCACTGAATTTCATTCCTGAATTTTCTTTAATAGTTTTAACTTTAAATACCTGTTCGAACTCAATTTTCAAAAAGTCAAAAAGAGTATTGTACATATGATCTGGATCACCCTGTGTGAATTGCAAAAATGGTATTTTATATTCAACATTAACTTGAAATTGATTAATACGAGCAGAAAAAATAATACATTCTCACCGCAGTGGGTAACTTGGAAATAATTTTTTTTTTTTTATACCAATAAGGTGGCAAATAAGCCTACGGTCCGCCTGATGGTAAGCGGTCACCGTAGCCTATGGACGCTTGCAACACCAGGGGCATCACTCGCGCGTTGCCGACCCTTCAGAAATCTAATAACTTCTTTTTTGAAGAACCCCATACTGTATTCCTTAGAGAAAACCTTGGCAGGGAGCTCATTCCACAACCCAAGCGTTCGCGGGAGGAAGTTTCTCTGAAACCGCACTGTACGCGACCATTTCGGTTCCAAAGTGTGAGAATGAATTCCCTGTCGATGGCGAGCGGTGCGATGGTAGAAAGTAGCCGTGAGCATCATTTCGAACAATTCCTCAGAACACAATCCATTGTACAAGCGGTAGAACACACACAGGGAGGCAAAGTATCTCCTCAGACTTAAGGGCTCGATACCGCAAGTGAGTTTGGGATCGTCGACAATTCTCACAGCCCGTCGTTGAACCGAGCACAAAAGGGCCAAGCTGGTATCCAGGTGCACCCGCCCAGAGATGGCAGCAGTACTCCTTATGGGGCCAGACTTGCGACTTGTAAAGTAGCAACCTTTGCCCCGACGTGAAGTACTGCTTCGCTCTGTTGAGTACACCAAGTTTTTGGACGCCAGCTTTACCTTGTCTAGCAAATGATCTCGGAACTGAACATCGCTGGAGATGTCAACGCCAAAGGATCCCAATGCTCTTGGAGATGGAGAGGGGAGTGTTCTGGAATTGTGGGACTACAGTGAATGGGGTTTTCTTAGCGGTGAACGCGCAGACTTGTGTCTTTGAAAGGTTGAATCGGATCAAGTTTTCCCGCTCCCAGTCAGAGACCTTGGACAGACCGATCTCGATTTGAGACACAAGTTCTTCACGCTTTATTCTTAATCTTCAATCTTAATTAGCTTCGCAGCAGCCTCTACATTGCAAAAAATATTATCAATACAGGTGGCCGATGTGGCTGTAATTCTAGTTGGTTCTAGAAACAAATTATGTAGGTCAAAACATTCAAATAAGTTAAGAAGTCTATCCTTAGTGGGTGTTTCTTGTAGAAGATCAATGTTAAAATCTCCACATACAATAACTGACTTCTTGCTATTACTTATGCGTTTCAGCACTTCCTCCATAACTGATTCAAAGGAACTATAATTTGATGATGGAGGGCGATATACACACACAATAACAAAACTATCTAATTCTATACAAGAGAGCTCAATTATTCGCTCTTGTGAGAGCTTAATAATATATTTGCATTCTTTTGCATTAAGTTTATTATGAACAAGTATTAATGACCCCTCATGAATTGTATTTTCTCTCAAAAATGCACTAGAAATACAATAATCTGGAATGTTTAACATTAATTTATGTTTTTCTAGCCAATGCTCAGTAAGGCACAACACATGGACATCCAGGCTTCTTAAAAATAATTCAATTTGTAATTCCTTGATAGACAAGCCCTGAATATTTTGATACCTACACTGCAGTAATAAGGGTCAATGCCCTTGTACTCCGGCTTACGCCATTTGGCTAGTTACTCGACTTTGGAAGTATACGGTTCAAAATGTCAATCTTTTAAATCTCAACCTCAAATAAATCAATGAAGATCATAAAGATAATGAAAAAAAAGGCCGTTTACTGCTATAAAATAATTTATCTTAGTAGCAACACCAGCAACTAAACACCATAAACAATATTAATTTATTTATTTTTCTCAGATTTTTTGTGTTTTTTCAAATACAATGTTATTTAGAAAAAAATGATCCTCAGGAATGATCCTCCTTTTCGACTGATATCATAAAATAAAAAACCTTTTAGCATATTTTTATATTTCACATGTTCTATTCCCGGATAGAACTGGTAATTTATTTATAAAAAAGTTTCATTTGAGTAAAGTTTGCCATCATCAATAATAAGGGTACTTTGTGTCCAACTACAGCCTTTCTTTTCCACCCTGTAATATCAACTATGACAGAAATCACAGCATCTGTCATGTAGGTATTTTAACTTCTAACGGTTTCTCAGTAAACTGAATAAATAAAGACACTAAACAGATAGCAGCTCCGGCGATGGAATGCTGAAATAAATGCTTTGTAAAAGTTTTGTGTTCCGTTCGCAATAATGAACATTTATCGTTTTCATATTTTTAAATTAATTAGCATTAGAACATTTAGATATTTGTTTTAGTAGACGGCCGCCAAATACAATATTTATTAAATAATATTCTTATTGAAGTGGCCGATAACAGGTATTGTGTAAGATTGTCAACCATCAAATAATTGTCTAATGCCTTACAATGATAAAAATCGATTTATTTTTATTAGGTTTATATCATTCTTATTATGCAGGGTGACACAGGGTTGACATATCTTTATATAATTTAGATCCAGACCGTATGGTGGATTCTCTTGATTAATTTTTTGAAAGGTATTTCGTAGAATTTTTATTAAGATTATTACCATACTCTACGGCCTCCTTATAGTTCTCTAAGGGTAGCTCTATTGTTTGTGTTTGTACTTTTTGAAGTTTTGCTAGGATAAATCCATGTTTTTGAGTTTCTAGGAGGACAGATGTTTTTACACTCTCTTATTATAGCGTTTTTTCGACGTCGAAGTAAACTCCGTCCGACACACTGATAGGTAGCTGTATTTTTGGCTTGTGCTAGGTTAAAAATACAGTCTTGGGGTTGTCTAGTCAACTAGTGTTAATATGGAGTAACCTCCTTATTAACACACCAAGGACTTGGTTTTATGAATTTCGTCTTCCTTGGATTATTTTTAATTCAGACAATAAGTGTAGTAGCTGCGTTTTCCAGGGCCACTAGTGTGGTATTCGAAGGCTAGCAACAATGCTGACATATATTAGTTAGGAAACAGTCCTCCCGCTATAGAGTGCCTCTGTTCCGACTTTCTTTTTCCCTTCTTTTTAACTTGCTGACACAGGTGGGGGAAACTGGACTGTTGGCTTTATGAGGATTGCCACACTTACTACAGGTAGGGGCTGCTTAATAGGTGCTTACAGTCATATGTCACATATTACACAACACAAACCACCCAAAAAAAGATTTCAAAGAGGAAGAAACATTATTTTGTCACTTAAAAACACGTAAATTGATTTGTTTGCCTCTAATAAACAAACACAAATACTTACATCTTATTGAGTAATTTAAGAAATTTAGTTTATATGAAGAGAAATAATTAAAACAATAACAAAAAAATTCAATACATACAAATTATATTTGAAGGTTTTTTTTTAGTTTTTTGGCTTTAGTATACAAAAAGTGTACGGCAGGTGAATGGGTTACACTTGCATTGATTTCGATACAAATCTAATCTATAACTATTAAATATGTTTAATATTAGACGTCCGTCAACTAGCACAAGTATTTAACTGTTCTAAAATTTATTATTCTGTTTATATATAAAATGATACAAGTTTATTATTACGACACAAAGACTTAAGTATAACAAAGCATTTTGTTCAGTTTTCCGGCCTTGTGGTAGCATCCGCAACTGAAATTTCCTTTCTTCGTTATATTCAGTTTACCGGCCATCCATTTTTTTTAAGGAAAGTAATGAACATAAAGTAGTAATATAATAATTTTGCCATAGTAATGTTACGAGTTATGGTAACTTAAATGCCGTTTGGTGATTAAGATGAATTATTGCACTTCACTGTACACAAACTTTACAGAATTCTTATCGTAAGCCAAACTTCAGTAATCCGTTTAAATCTCGCAGTTGTCGTATTTAACTGACATTGCAGTTGGCTGTTGCAGCCATTACTGCTTCACCGGACTTTATTTGGGCGAGTCTCTGAAGGAGCCTCAGCCCGTATAGCGCCCAACGCTCAAGGGGGGGGGGCCTCGGCTTGGGTTGTCGCTCTCGAGGGCGTCCCTTCGACCGGCGTTACGCGGGTGCGGTTGCGATTGACGGCACTCTTTAATACCTCGTGTATCCTTGTGGGCGCCGACGAACCCGGGGACGTCGGCGTCGTGTTTGGAGGGAGGCCCTATTCGGGGAGGTCGTAGAGACTAATCTCGCTACCCGGACAGCGAGATTGTCATGTGGGGCCGTTAGTACGTGCCAAGGCTGCCTAACTATAGTTTTTCGACCGTGCCGAGGTCGATCAGGGGGATGATAGCTTGTAGCGACTTGCAGCGCCTATTATACTCGCTGAGTTGCGCTCGAGTATTCAGACGCTTTAAGACTTATATTGTACTTTAATTCGTAAACAACCAATCCGACGTAAACATCCTTAGCTGTAAACAATAGTGGTCAAAGGAGAGTAAACCTTACGTCTGGGGCTATAGGTTCTCTTATCTCTAGTTCTCGGTAAATCTTAAGTTGAAAGTTGAATCCTTTTTTTTTGTAGTTTCACACATCGATGTTTCCGAGAATGTACTCGTCTACAAAAGGTGCGTTTTGTTCACTGCTTCAATACGTTTAATGTCATAATCCTGCCAAGTTAAAAAGACATAAATTCTGTATAACACAGTACAAATCTTGGTTTATCCTCTTTGGCAGGATTACCGCATTATGTACATTATGTCGGTCAACAAAACGCCACTAAATTTACCGGCCGTAACAGTAAAATCGGGTCGCCTGCACATGTTTAGTCGAAACATTACAAAAGATAGAAGACCATTTATTTTTCAGAAATCACTATTGAAAACCGTCTTTAATCATATTTTTTACTGTGATTTTACACAGTTTAAGACACCTGTCAAAGTAAATCGACACATCAAAAGATACTGCGATTTCCGGGGTATTGATACGTGTATGTATTCTTTATCGAATCGATTCGTGAAATAGGTTTGCACATATTTTAGTATTATTAATAAAGGTATGTCATTGTGAACTCTATTCTTAGCTTTCAAAGTCGAGTAATTAGCCAAATGGCATAGGCCACAGAACCGGTTCAGTGACTCTAACTATTCAAAGTCAAAGTCAATTTTTTTTATTCAAATTAGGATTTTACAAACACTTTTGAATCGTCAAAGTTATGAAATACTAATTTTTTAATTAACATTGGTGAGGTGAATTGATTTTGCAACAAGACAGACTTGTTTTAAGGTTTTTGAGTATTTTTTTTAAATATTTGGCTATTATTATAAGTTCTTTCTTAATATAACTCATACAGTTTACGCCGATTTTTATAAATACCTGGAGTAGCTCATTCACTAAAACTAAAGCGACTGGAAATAAGTTTATTTTTTGCAGTAAATATTTTATTATATACTCTGTAGTAATAGTGTCAAGAACAGAATTGCACATATCATTTGGGTTGCCATTATAAAGTAAATCTGGAAGTTTATGCAATAAGTTAGATTTAAATGGTTGTCGACGCGCAACAGAACGCACTCGTTGTCCATAGACAGTTGGCAACACTGCTCCCTCCCTCGCTCTCTATGGCTGCGGTCCGAATTGCGCTCACAAGACTTACGAGCGTAGGCACGCTTATGAGTGGACCGAATTGAAATTCGCACTTATGGTCGTGAGTGACGTTTTCAAATCGGACCAGGCGTAAGCGCGCTCAAAAGTTAACCTAAAATTTATTTTCAAGATTTCCTTATTTTCGTTCTTAGATATAGTTATTTCTATAGTTTTACCTCGCATATTTCAAGGCAAGCTCTGTGTACGGTAAAAAATTTAAATGGTATTTAATTAATAACAACTGAAATGGTTCGAGGCATTGACTCTATATTTTGAATTATGTACTCTTATATTATGTTGCATTTACAGGTTTACCATGGAGTAACAGTTCGAAAGTTCGCGCCAAAAAAAACAATAACAAAAAAAAAAACTGGTTGCCTGTAAAGTCGGTATACGGGCGAAAGTTTTACGTGACAATGATTTTATGTCTGTCTCTCTCGCTCTTAGGCGGGCGCGTGCCTCTCACTCGCTCTCATTGTGAGCGCATAACGTGAGCGGAGCGTAACGCAGTTTCTTGAAGTGTCACCCGGCAAACCAATTTATAAGACGTTGTCACGTCAAAACCAAAATAATAACAAACCTTCATGTGTCAGTTTGACGTTTGTTGACCGTGCTTACGACGCCTTTCCTCTTCACCGAAGGCACTGTTAGCTCGCGGATATGACATCACTAATGACGTCATATTACTCAAGAGGCAGATTTGTAAGTGCCGTGAGCGCAATTCGAACCGACTTATGGGCGCGCCGATGGCGCTATCGGCACTTTCGGCGCAATTCGGACCGCAGCCTATGATTTTGACGTTTTCAATATTACGGACGTGTTCGATGAAAAATTTGTTATTTTTCTAAATCTTTTTATAAACTGCTTTATAATAATCATTCAAGATTTTTATTATGTCCCCATCGTGGAAATGAACTGGCGATCGCAAAAGTACGAAGAATCGCAGATCGACCCATTTTTTCATGAAGACGCCACGTTGTGAAATCTACAAGCCATCCGCCATGACACTACAACCTACGATCGATGGCATTTTTCTAACCTGTTCAAGATAGAAGAATTGTACTAAGCAGCTTATCATCACTACCAGAGCTTTTGGTCAAAATATCCAGGGAAAAACCATCATTGAACAGCTCCAACTCGCACTCGTTCCTTTTACTTTCCTAATCTATCCTCGTTGACCGAGTCGGTAACCTAGTTTCTCATACGATAGTGCTACTAAGATAGTTAAATTAACTATGCCCTTCAAGCTTTATTTTCTCAATTGTTCTTTCTAATACCTAATATACAATTAATATCATCAATCATATTCGCAAACACCGACGCACTAACAAGCTATTGTTCTTATCGAATGCGAGCACAGTACCTACTTATATAGCTATTTACATAAATCGAAACTTGAACGCTTAGCATTGCAATCTGGCAGTACAAGCTATTATTATTATTACGAGCATTAAAATAATTACTGCGCTATCGATTTATTATACCTGTCTATCTCCTCAACATATAGCATTTGCTTAACCCTTTATACTAATTCAGCTATATAATATTAAAATACTATTTCAGCTGCTTTGAAAAGCATATTCCCTCGACACATAGATATTTGCAACTATCTATTCCAGTCATCGGTGTTCCATTTCAGTATTCAGCATTTCAGTACAACTAGATCGCGTGCCGGCACTGCGTCTGCGCCGGCTGGCTACTACTACAAGTGAACCGGTTTCTCCGGCTAAAGCCACAGCTGACTGCACCAACAGAGTGAGGAGTGTATCGTTTCGTATGCATTTTTCCATAACTATTTTGTAGTAAACAAATTATTGCAATTTTAGCTTACTAATACTTTATAATGAGTGAACTTCGCGAGTTATTAATTAAACGCAGCTCTGTTAAAGGTCGTGTTACAAGTTTAAGAACCATATAAATTCACTTCGGGACAGTGCTAAAAAGGTTTTCTCCTTTAAAATTAGTAAACTAACTTTAAAATTTTGAAGCATTATTCAAGGATTTTAGTGAGTCGCAAAGTGATATCGAATTCACTATTTAATAGTGAAAATTTAGAAACCGAGCTATCGGAACGTGATTTAATTGAGCAAGATTTTTATCATTGTATCGCTATGGCTAAGGAAGTTTTGACCATTAATCAATATGAACGCAGTGACTATAATTTTACACTTTCGAACCTTCAGGAAGATCATGAAATTTCGATTACGCATTTTAAAAATGCCTAACTTTGATGGCACTTACTATCGTTGGTTGGAATTTCGTGACACTTTTAAATCTTAGTTCACAAAAATGATAAAATAAAACATGACATTTATAAATTTCACTACTTGAAGTCTTACTTAGAGGGTGATGCAGCTCGAGTCATTAATAAATTAGAGGTCTCTGAGAAAAACTATCCTGAGGCATGGAAACTGCTTTGCGAACGCTATGATAATAAACGGCAGCTCATAAATAACCATTTAAAGTCGTTATTCAATTTAGAACCTCTATCACGCGAAACTGATAAGTCTTTAAGATATCTTGTGGATCATGTGTCAAACAATCTACTACGCGTTTTAAAGAATTTAGATCAGCCCACAGAACACTGGGATACACTCATCATATATATGTTCTCGGCAAAATTAGATACCAACACTTGTGTCAAATGGAAAGAACACAGAAACTCTCTTTCGGATTCTGACTTACCTCTTCTTGAATTTCATTCGTTTCTTAAGGGTCGTGCAGACGTGCTCGAAACTTTTCAAAGCAACAAAAATGATAAGTTTAGGAAACAGGTTCCAGAAGGAACACCCACTTTCCCACAGCAACCCAAACAACTTAAAGCATTCAGCGCTTCCTCTCCTAGGGCTAATCCCTAACTTTTAAGGGCCTTTAAATGCCTCATCTGTAAAGGTGACCATCGTATTTATGACTGCACTACATTCAAGTTAAAACTAACTGAAGAGAGGATTGCTCAAGTGTCTAGTTTGATCATAATGTTAGTCGCTGTAGGTTACCAGGTTCCTGCAAGTCTTGCAAACAACGTCACAACACACTATTACATAAAGATCTGGAGACTTCCAACGAAATTAAGAACAACCTATCCATTATGGCTACTTCTATTCCTTCTGAGACTTTACTCTCCACCGCATTGGTAAATTTATCAAATCCAATTACTAAAAAGGTCATCACTGCACGTTATTTACTTGATAGCGGAAATCAGGCCTCTTTTGTAACCGATACTATAAAACAAGCGCTATCCTTGACTTCTCAGCCTAACAGCACAACTGGTGTAGTAGGTATAGCCTCGCCTAAAATTCAATATCGAGCGTTGCACCGTACAACTTCAATCAAAATCTAGTTCTTTCAATGCTATTTTATCCTGGCTAGTCCTACCCAAAATTACTGATCAAATTCCTAAGACTTATGTTGATATACGTCACTTAAACTTACATTCTTTCCAACTAGCAGACCCCAGCTTTAACCAGCCATCTGAAATGGACATGCTGATTGGTGCTGATCTATTTAATGAGCAGCACTCATTAGGTAAAAAAAACCCATTTTGCGTAGTTCCAAGTTAGGATGGTTTATTGCAGGTCCAATGCAAAGTTTGAGGCCGCAAGTATGTCAAGCGGTCCATTGCAATCTCAGACACACAATCGACTTGCACAATAAACTCACTAGATTCTGGGAACTTGAGAGTGTACCAAAAACGCCCTCTCTCTCCGAACAAGAGCAATTGTGTGAACAACATTTTCTTGCAATTATTCAAAGAAAACAGGACGGTCGTTTCAAGGTCATACTTCGCTTAAAGGACGAGCCTGATTGTCTTGGTGATTCTTACTACTCAGCCTATCAAAGGTTCCTAGTTTAGAAAAACGCTTTAAGAAACAACCTGAGGTTAAGAAGCAATATACTAAGTTCATTCATGAATACGCAAAACTTGATCATCTCTCCGCCTCTCCTATATATAAACCAGCTGATGCTTATTTTCTTCCCCATCACCCAGTTCTTAAGAAAAAAAGCGAGTCAACGAAACTACACGTTGTTTTCAACGCTTCTAATCGTACAACGTCTGGGCTATCTATAAACGGCCTGCAGATGGTAGGGCCTGTAGTCCAAGATTCTCTTTTTAACATTTTCATACGTTTGCGTCAGTATCAGTATGTATTCTCCGGTGACATCGAAAAAATTAACCATCAAATTCTTGTGAATGAATCACAATATCAGAATCTTCAGCTTATATTGTGGAGCGATGAGGAGCCATTGCAGACTTTAAAGCTAAAAACCGTTACCTACGAATTTGCTAGCGCGAGCTTTCTTAGCACTCGATGTTTTTGGCAGGCGGGAGAAGAATGTGAAGATCCTCTCATAAAAACTATTATCCAAAAGGATTTTTATATCGATGACATATTATGTGGTGATGATGATGAGGAGCAGTTGCGCTTTATTCAGCAATCGGTGTTACACAATCCAGAAAAAAAATGGATTCCCTTCAAGAAAGTACAGGTCTAACTTACCATCTTTAATCTCGACTCATACAACCAACGTTGATGTTAATCTTGTGCTCAGTGCTGCTACTGACACTCTTGGTCTTGGCTGGGATCCTTGTTCAGACAATCTTCACTTTACCGTTGAAACAAGCCCTATAGAGAGTATTACAAAACGAAATATTCTGTCAGCAACTTTTAAAATATTTTACCCTTTAGGTTTACTCTCTCCTTGTACTATCATCCCTAAAATCATCATTCAACAGTTTTGGTCTTGGGACATTAGATTGGGACGATCCTGTTCCTGAAAATATAAGGACAGCCTAGCTAAAATTTGCCAAATCTGTCTGTTGTATTTCACAGTTAACTGTTCCCAGGTGCGTCTTAGTTCCCAATCGCTTGACTGTGGAGATGCATTCCTTTTGTGACTCATCGCAGAAGGCTTATGTTTGTTCTATTTACTTGAGATCAGTGGATGAGGCCAGTAATGTCTCTGTGCATCTACTCTGTGCCAAGTCACGTGTGGCTCCAATAAAGGCTACTATACCTCGTCTAGAGCTCTGCGGCGCTCTTCTCGCTGCTCAACTTAGCTCTACAGTTACTAACGCTCTTCGCTGTGACATTTCTCGTCATGTCTATTGGACAGATTCTACCGTCGTACTTGCCTGGCTAAACACTAGCTCAAATAAATTAAAAATATTTTTTGCGAACAGAGTTTGTGAAATAGGTGAACTTACTGACATTGCGTCCTGTCGCCACGTAGCTACCACTTCAAATCCTAGTGACATTGTTTCCCGTGGAATTGAGCCTCACGACATCGGGAATTGTACTATGTGGTGGGAAGGACCTGAATTTCTACAAAATCCAGAATCATCTTGGCCACCTTCACCTACTATTTCTCAGATAGAGGTGCCCGAAATAAAGGTTCACTCTACTGTCCTTGTAGAATCAATTATCATTTTTGAAAACTACTCTAAGTTTTTATGTTTACAACGAGAATTTGCTTTCATTCATAGATTTATACATAATTGTAGAAACCCAACTAATAAATTAACAGGATCTCTACACGTTCATGAACTTGATAAAGCCTATACAACCCTAGTAAAAATTGCTCAGAATGACTCTTTCGCTATAGAGTTGTCTTTATTAGCTAAAGGCAAGCCTCTTAAAGCTAAGCGAACTTAGCATCTCTCTCTCCTGTCCTTGACGTTCAAGGCATAATGCGAGTAGGAGGGCGCTTAAAAGCTTTCTTGTATAGTTTTGACAAAAAACATCCTATTTTATTACATGCTGATTATCCTCTTAGTAAACTTATCTTTGGCCAGGGGCATGAGCGACTATTACACGCGGGCCCACAACAGCTGCTTTCTTCTATAAGACAGCGCATTTGGCCTCTAGGGGTGCGAAATCTCGCAAGGCGTACGGTTCGCAATTGTTTAGTATGTAGGCGCTTTAAGGGTCAAACTCTAACAAATCGAATGGGAAACTTACCTGCAGAAAGACTAAATCCAGACTTTCCTTTTCACTCAGTTGGTACTGATTTCGCTAGACCATTTATGTTTGTAGATCGTAAGGGGCGTGGAAACAAGATATCTAAAGCATATCTATGTATTTTCATTTGTTTTAGGTATAAATGTATACACCTTGAGGCTGTAAGTCAATTGTCAAAAGACGCATTTATTTCAAGCTTAAATCGATTTATAGCCTGTCGGGGCATGCCTAGACAGATATTTTGCGACAATGGTCGAAATTTTGTAGCCACTGCTAAAGAAATAAAAAATTTTTTTCAACTTATTTCAGACTCTATACTTGACTTTGCCTCAAGCAAAGGAATTGAATTTCGTATCTCACCTGCATACACTCCTCACTTTGGTGGATTGTGGGAGGCTAACTTAGCTAATTCCATATTAACAGAATTTTAGGAAATTCGCATTTAACCTTCGAAGAGCTATGTTCCCTATTCTGTCAGGTCGAAGCCATTCTTAACAGCCGCCCCCTCTGTCCTTTGAGCTCCTCAGCCGATGATTTTCACCCTCTGACAACGGACCACTTTCTAATTGGCAGGCCACTATCTGCTCTACCTACGCCGTGTCAATTAGAGCAACCCCAACCGACTCGACAGGTTCCAGGGCCTCGACCAAATGAAACAACACTTGGGAGCGCTGGAGTGTTGAATACATATCGGAATTACAACAACGCTCAAAATGAAAGATAAAATGCAAGGATTTAATGATCAACGACCTTGTGCTTATTAAAGAAGATCAGGTTCCACCCCTCAACTGGCGTTTAGGGCGCGTGAAGAAACTATTCCCAGAACCAGACGGAATCCCTAGAGTCGCAGATGTTTCTACTGCCAAAGGTGTAGTCCGCAGGGCTATAACACGAATATGCCTGCTGTCTTGCCCAGTTGATGAATAATCTTGAAGGCTTATTGATCCTTCAAAGGGGGGGAGTATGTTGACGCGCAACAAAACGCACCCGTTGTCCATAGACACTTGGCAACACTGCTCCCTCCCTCGCTCTCTATGATTTAGACGTTTTCAACATTACGGACGTGTTTGATCAAAAATTTGTTATTTTCCTAGATCTTTTAATAAACTGCTTTATAATAATCATTCAAGATTTTTATTATGTCCCCGTCGGGGAAAATGGTTCAATCCGTTTAGTTCTTATTGGTATAAATTTAATTTCCTTTTTTGTAATACTATTCTTTCTTTCTAAAACCACTAACTGTCCACAATGATCTGACTCTAGATTGCTTATAATTGTTTTTTAATTGTTTTAATGTCAGTAAATATATTGTCGATGCAAGTGGCACTAGATACAGCAATTCTAGTCGGTTTACAAAAAAAAATATTTTAATTAAAAGACCGACATAAGGCAAGCAATCTGGTGCTGAATAAGCTATTTTCTAAAATGGTTATATTAAAGTCTCCACAAACAATGTTTTGTTTATTACAATTGCTGATTTTATTCAGCAATCCTGCCATAACTAATTCAAAATTATCATACATTGCACAAGGCGGCTTGTGTACACTCACAACAATCAGATGCTCAACTTATATACAGGACAGCTCGGCAGTTTGCTCAACTGAAAGGCTCACAATGTCTTTACGTTCCTTCAACTTTAGCTGTTTATCTATCTAATATGTATATACACACCGGCACAATTAGCGGAACACAAAAAAAGGATTTGAACGAATGGCAGCAGATTCTCTTTACTGATGAGTGCAGAGTTCTTTTAAAACAGATCGATGGGAGACAGCGAATATGGAGACGCAAAGGAGAACGCCACATACAGTCTAATTTTGAACACACAGTGGCTTATGGTGGCGGCTCGATTATGGTTTGGGGAGGGATATGTTTGGGAGCTTGCACGGAGTTAGTGATAGTCACAGGAGGGAGACATTTTAGAAGAACATGTTGTACTATTTGCCCCATTTATTGGTGACGACTTTATTCGAATGCAAGATAATGCTCGTGCTCATAGTGCACAATCGGTACAGGCATATCTGAGCCACGTAGGTATACCGGTGATGCAGTGGCCAGCAAATTCCCCCGATATGAATCCGATAGAGCATGTCTGGGACTTGCTAAAAAGAAGGGTTAAATCCAGAATGCCACCCCCCAACAATCTGAATGATTTCGTCAAATATATGCGTTATTATCTCATAGTCTCACTTTGTTTTCTGTTCCGCTAATTGTGCCGGTGTGTATATATAAAAGAAGAAACTGACTGACTGACATATCAACGCACAGCCCAAACTGCTGGGTCTAGAGATTCCAAATTTGTCACGTAGGTTGATTATCAGGTATAGGGGTGCACGAAGAAAGGATTTTTCAAAATTCACCCCCTAAAGGGGTGAAACGGGGGTTCAAAGTTTGTATGAAAATCCGTCATTTTTAAAGTTAAATGGATAAAAATTGGTATATGGCCTTTCGGTTAAAAACTAAGAATGACGTATTTCACTGTTTTTGGAAAATCATCCCCTAAGAGAATAAATAGGGGTTGTAAATTTATATTAAAAAAATTCAAAAACAAAACCTTTCGCGATAATCAAAATTTTGACGGTAAAACCACATTAAAATACTACGCAATTGAGCTGAATTTTGACACAAGGTTAGTTAAAGAGACGGAAAAGGATATAAACTATATTGAATACCGATCAAGAGTTCCTGTAGGAATAAAAATCCTATTGCAAAGTTTGTACGGAAATTTTGTTATTTTTCGATTAAAATAGATGAAAATTGGTACATGGCCTTTCGTTTGAAAATTATGAATGACATGTTTTACCGTTTTTGGAAAACAACACTGAGCTCTAGAGGGGGTAAAATAGGGGTTGTAAATTTGTATAAAAAAATTCAAACAATGGAGCAGACTTGGCTAAAATTTGGAGTACAGATAGCTTATGTCTTAACATAACACATAGGTTACATTTTATCCCGTAAAACGCAGAAGTTCCACGCAAATAATTATACCTTAATATGACTTTTGTTACTCTTTCACGTCGCACCACTGCATCGGATTCAGATGAAATTTGGCATAGAGATAGTTGAAAGAACGAAGAAGGATAAGGCTTTTTCCCGATTGAGAGGTCCTACAGGAATGAAACAATCAAACTTAGCGCGGAAAAACACGATTTAATTGGGCCGTAATTTGTTACAGGGTTAGTTGAAGATATGGAAAAGGATTAAAACTCCTTTTTATCCCGATTCGGAAGTTCCCGTGGGAATAAAACCATGGTAAAATAATAATATGCAATTGAGCTGAAATTTGGCAGAAGGTTAGTTGAAGAGACCGGAATAGGATATAAACAATATTTAATACTGATCAAGAGTTCCTGTGGTAATAAAAACTTATCGCAACATTTGTATGGAAATCCATTATTCTTCAATTAAAATGAATGAAAATTGGTACATGGCCTTTCGGTTAAAAACTAAGAATGACATATTTGTTGTAAAGTGTTATATGGTGTTGTATGGTGTTGTGTGGTGTTGTATGGTGTTGTATGGTATGGTATGGTATAGTAATGTAAATAAAAAAAAACTGGTTGCCTGTAAAGTCGGTATACGGGCGAAAGTTTTACGTGACAATGATTTTATGTCTGTCTCTCTCGCTCTTAGGCGGGCGCGTGCCTCTCACTCGCTCTCATTGTGAGCGCATAACGTGAGCGGAGCGTAACGCAGTTTCTTGAAGTGTCACCCGGCAAACCAATTTATAAGACGTTGTCACGTCAAAAGTAAATAAGTTTGTGTTTGTGTGAGTGTGTATGTTTTTTATTTCTTTGGCGAGTTAGTTACTTATCACCTGATAAGTTAAGAAGAGATATTAGGGATGTACTTAGAAATCGATTTTCTAAATTAAATTAAAATCAATGGCTTGAAAAGGCGGCCAAAGATTATATGAAAATCCATTATGTTTTAACCTGCTTCTTCTTCTCAGACAGGGGACGTCTACTGCTAAATATAGGCCTCCACCCATATGTTTCTACAAAGATCGGTCAAATGCCGCCCGCGCCCAGCTACTTCCCACAGCTTTACCGGATCATCTTTCTATCCAAACCAGATGGGTATTTATAATTTTTCATCCTACCTACTTTCTATCGATAAATCGATAAACAAGAGTTTAAGGATTTTTGACATTTTGTGACCAAGTCTGAAAATCAAAAAAGGGTATTATTTATTTTTTTATTTTATTATTTTTTATATTATGGTTTTTGGGGTCGCTGATTACGAAAACGCGGCGGAAGTGAAATTCATTGTTGGAGTGTGATTGGGTTCAAATGTCTAAAGAATAATATGAGAGTAGTTTTTAAGGTTTGTTGAGGTATGGAACGAGACGCGTTATTCTAATAGGCTTTTTAATTTGTATTTGGTGCCATCTCGATCGATTGTACCTAGGCCAATGCGGGCGGCGCGGCGGCTGCGGGGCGGAAGGAGTAGGTAGTCATTGGGAAAATTTCTGCAACCGTCATTACTACATTTCATGTTGCTGTTCGCCTATACGCCTGATGCTTGCTTTTTTTAAGTTTACGCTTCCATTCAATCTAAAATGCAAAAAATCGTAAGTACCCACATTTATACAAATATCTACTAACTACGTTCCTCAATTATTTGTTAAATACCTAACATAAAATATACTTTATAATTATTAGGTGCAACTCGACCTAGCTAAGTTTGGACCTAGCGTCTTTAGACTTAGACTTTAGACTTTTGTTCATCTGTTAATAAATCACAATAATTATTACTACTAATACTGACCAATCTCTCTAAAGCTATCAAATTGTTAAGTAATCTTATTAACGGCTATAGTACTTCCATATTAGATAGTAATTTTAGGTTTTATGTACTTACTTTTGCAAAGTTCTTTTGTTCTACTCAGAAACCTACCATTTCTACCAATTTATGAGCAACGTCTGGATTTCTTTAAAATCAGCTGGATCTTGAATTGTTTTGCGCAGGCAAGCTCCCGATTTTCTAAATTTTAAAGTACCACAAATTTAACGCGAGCGAAGTCGCAGGCAAAAGCTAGTTAACTATAATTAAAGAGCCACCATAAATTGCGTTTACTCGGCTGAACGAACTTCCCACCTGGCGATTAGTGAAATTCAACTTAAACTGATGGCCAGTGTTTAGTGATACATAAAATGTTAATCTTTTGGCAGTCTATGAACAATTTAATTTCTAGGTAGACATTCCTTGTATATTCTGATTCACCAGGTTCAATGGAATATTATTATTAGTATGAAAAAATTTATTTTTTTGTTTCTATCGGCAATACATCGTCACATACAATGATTTTTATAGCAAAAAAATATTGTTTTATTTGTTATAGACACCATGCCTTGTTGCTCTGTTTCTTGTATACTTCGCTTCTTGTATATGTTACAGCTAAGGTTTCATTAGTGCTGACGTTGATAAAAACCGCTTATTATTTTATTTTAATGTCCCGCTTTTATCTAATAAATGCCGCTTTTTACTTAGAAAGTTCCAAAAACCTGCATTGGCCGAAAATAATCTGGCAACCTGCCTACCTAGATGCCCGCCCACTCTCAATTGTGTCCGCCGGTTACTGGTTAAAAGCACCAAAATGTACTTAACTTATTAAACTTCGTTATATAACCTACTTATTTGTAGATAAAATAATCCAACAAAAATTTGCCAAAATGGATTGAGTCATTGACCTATTATGTACAGTTGGACATATTTATTCCTACCATGGTAGCCACCGCTGCGCTGATGTCTGCAATCTGTCAAAATGTAGTATGTATAATGCAATAAACTTTTCTGACCTGGCGTTAAAAAATCAAAACTACAGTCGTTTTATTGAAATGATGTGATCTTACAACAACACTAGCGACCGAACATCCAAGGTCAGAAGGTCGGAACAGTTTGTTGCACTGTATAGTGACTGAATACCGAGACTCTTTTCCTGTTTTTTAATATTCCAGTAGATGGCGTGCAAACACATAAACAATCTATAATTAAAATAGAAATGACTTTTCAAGGTAGTTGAAAGGCCATAAATCTTAATGATTATCATTATAAAAAAAAATTAAATGGCTTTGTATTATATGTTATTTTTTTATATGCTTGAGTTCGGTACATATTTTTTGAAAATGTAATTTACCTAAATACATAAAACGGCGACATGTTGAAAACGCCGAGAGGAAACTGACATTCCTAAATTAAATGGCGAAAACGCAAAATCGAAAAAAAAAATCGTTAAAAACAAATAAAAACATATTTAAAAAGTAAAAAAAAATAGCTTTTGACTGTTAGATGTTTTACAATACCTGTAAATGATTTGTAGATATATCGATGTTTCAGCCCAGAATTTCAAAATAAAATATATATTTCTTGTGATTTGATGTTTTTTTTCTATCGAGAAAAGTTTTTCCAATCGTGTTCTTCCAATTAAATTCCAATTCCAATTCTAATCTTGAAAATTTCATGCTGAATCATTCATTTTATCATAGCTTTTTATCGAGCCTTAAACAGTTGACTGCGGTCAAATAACGCGTCAGACCATTTTATCAAATACCTATTCAAAGTATCGTGCTTACTTAAGTCTCTAATAATAAAATAATAAAATAAAAATATATTTTTATATTAGGTATTTCATACAATGATATTGAATAGAAAAGGGTGCTTTTCGCAATTTCTCAGAAGACATACAACTTTTACTTTGTTCGTAAGCTTCGTATATTTCCGGCTCAGGCCACGCATAATCTGTTTGTTTAGGATCTAGATTGAAACCAAATAGAATATCAAGCTCAAATGCATATTGTGGTACTCTATATACAAGGTCCAATCGTTCTAATGCAGAAGCCTTCACAATAGAGTAATTGTTTAGTAGGTAGTTAGTTAGTTGGACTTATGTTTTCCGCACTTAGAGTCATAATAGGGCCATTGTACGTAGGTAACCAATACCTGTCATTGGTTACTCATACCATCCCAGCTCCATCCAAAAGTTCAGGAGGCATCTGATGTTATTCAGCGCCTCTCTCATAGTCTGTGAATTCTTAAGGAGCTTTGTCCGTTAGTCGCTCACGCTTTTGCAATGAAGAACCACGTGAGACGGTGGCTCCTCGGCTTTCATACAGCCCCTGCATAGAGGACTGTCGGTAACGCCGATATTGAAAAAGTGCCTGTTTAGCGGCCTGTTATTATGCCAACTATGTAGCGTAGATTTTTTCTGCTAAGTTTCAACAGTTTGTGCGACAGATTTGTGTCCAAGGATGTAAGAACATTCTTGGTTTGTTTGCAGTCCGTCTGTTCTGCCCATTATTTTGTTGTGTTGTTGTAAGGTTCTGTCACGTAACCACGTTTTGAGTTGGATGAATGGTAACTGTACAATTGGTTCGGGTCCCATTATTTTAGTGCCCGATCTTCTCTTTGCCAACTAAGTGATGCATCGATACGCATCATCTCCGACAGTGCCGCTGTGTTACAAGCTCTCAACAATAATCGCATCAACAGTGGATTAATCCTGGAGTGTCACTGTGAACTTTTTACCAGTCAGTCAGTGGTAGGTATTTATACATATGCACTTTCATAGGTATATATATGCGCTATCAGCGATAGAAAAATATATTTTAATGAACCATGTCGTCGGTTTTATATACAAAAAATCAGACATGACCCGGTATTCGGCGTGCTTATTTTGTAATTTCAAGGGAATTGATGTTAAAAATCCATTGTTTAGCCTTTACGTATTATTTCTCATGCCTTTTACCATATTTAAAAACCGTTCTCATTATAGGTAGTTAAGAATATGCACGCCGCGCCGGTCAGTGTAAAAAAAACTTTTGTTACTTTATGATGTTATTGGCTGTCCCTGCGGTTCCATCCGTGCTAACTTCAGTTATCGAGTCATATCTGATTCCTTGCTCATCACTCGAAAAAACTTTATTTTTAGGATAAAAGAAGCATACCTATATGTTAATCCAGGGTGTCACCTACCTCCGTACCAAATTTCGTTAAAATTGGTCCAGCCGTTTGAGCGGGAAGAAAACATTCACAAACTTTCGCCTTTATAATATTACTAGTTTTTGCCAGCGACTTCGCCCGCCCTAAATTTGGTTATCGGCGTAGGATTCTAACGGCAACTCCTCAATTATAAAAAAAAACCTACTCACACTTAACGTTCTCTCTCTCTCTCTCTCTCTCGCTCCATGTCTCTCTAACTCTCCCTCTCTCTCTTTCTCTTTCTCAAAAATAATAAATAATTAACTACTAAAAACTAATTAACTAATGGATTAACCTCGCGAGCATCATACAAACTTTGAACCGTTTCTTAGCGCACGCCTACATCATAATAGCTATATGTGTGCTAAATTTCAGCTCGATCCGTCCAGTGGTCAAACCACTGTGCGTAGATAGATCAGTCAGTCAGTCAATAATAGTTACTTTGGGCTAACGCTCACTTTGACCTGCGACTCTGTTTACGTCGAAGGTGAAAATAATAAATTAAATAATATGTAACGCCCTTCCCCCTCATGACTGCCCACCGGCCTTACACATCATAAATGCGCGCGCAGTACTTGATAATTATTTTGCTGTGATGTTATTTTAAAACTGCGATATCTCCTAAGATATTCATTGAAATAGAATGATATACAGGACTATTGTGTTTTAAATTAATTACTTGTGATGAATAACGTATTTATAAGGATAAGGATTAATATCATGTTTATAAAAACACCTTCGCAAATAATGCATTATTTTAGAACAAATTTGGTTAGCATAAAAAAGTTATAGTGAGCCAACCTCATAAGATAGACATATGCTGTCGCGGACTTTTTTAAACTTTTAAAAAGGGAACAATTATCTGCGAGTGAGTTTAACCTTTGGAATAAAATCGAATTGAGTTTTTAAATATGTATCAAAATAAAATGTAATTTAAATCAAAAGCACTTAGGAGTATTGATATCAACTTCGAAGCCAATCACCGCCAAAATAACTTTCTACCCCATTTTAATGCCGTTAGGGGATGAATTTCAAAAAAATACGAAACACGTCTTCCATCAATTCCGTTAAAGAGGTTTATGCAAAATTTGAAGTAGATTGTACCAAGGAATAACGTTGTCCCATACAAACTTTGCCTCCCCTTTTTAACCACTTAGGTATAGAATTTCGTATAATCCTTTCTTAACGGATACCTACGTCATACAAAGAACACACCCTCCAAGTTTTAGGTCTCTACGATCAGCGGCTTAGGCTGTGCGTTGATCCATCAGTCATTTAGGACAAAGCATTTTATATGTATAGATAGTGTGATTCATTATCTAAATAATAGGTAACAGGGAGCAATTTTTTATGGGTAAAAAAATGGTGACCTTGGGTAGAACAAGCTTTGGTTTGGTTGAGGCTACTGCGACCTACGATAAACGTGGTTTTTTACCGATTGAGGCTGAAAAATTAAAAAATCACAGAATTTTACTTACGAATTGAATATGTAATCTTAAATTTAAGATTTTCAAGTCTTAAACCCGTGTGGCCGATCGCTGAAGGTATTAAGGTGAGTAATGACGACTGCTGGGAAATAATTTTAATTCACGAGAAGAGCTCACTTTACTTGCAAAGAATAGACATCGCGAAAATTACTGTAGATCGTCCAAGTGCGAGTCGGACTCGCGCACGAAGGGTTCCGTACCATTATCTATAAAAACAGCAAAAATCACGTCTGTTGTGTGGAAGCCCCCCTAAAATATTTGTTTTATTTTAATTTTTTTTTTTTTTTAAAGTGAATATATAATTAAATATTCTGTGAATATTTTAAGCGTCTTCCTGTTGCCGTTATCAATATCTAGCAAAAACGAGCAAAATATCACGTTTGTTGTATGGGAGCCCGCTTAAATATTTATTTTATTCTATTTTTTATTATTTTTTGTTATAGCGGCAACAGAAATACATCTTCTGTGAAAATTTCAACTGTCTAACTATCACGGTTCATGAGATACATCCTAGTGACAGACGGACGAACGGACAGCGGAGTCTTAGTAAAAGAGTCCCGTTTTTTACCTTAAGTACAGAACCCTAAAAATGTATTAAGAATTTAGTTGAAATTTAGTAATCAATAATAATTAAATTGCTTAAATAAATTTATGTATAGGTATTATTCTCTCTAATAAAAATAGTATTAAATTTAAATAGTATTTTATTTACACACAAAACGAGGAAATAATTTCTAATAAGACTTATTGATAGTTGGCAACGCTGCCTTTTCGTGTGCTTCAGCTTTTATTATTGGGTTTAATTTTCAGATATTGACGCAGTCTGCGTCCGGCGGCGGTTGAAAGAAGCAGGGCTTCGGCACCGTAGGGCAGTAAGTAGGGCAGCGAATAAGATTGAAAGAAGCAGGGCTTCGGCACCGTAGGGCAGTAAGTAGGGCAGCGAATAAGATTGAAAGAAGCAGGGCTTCGGCACCGTAGGGCAGTAAGTAGGGCAGCGAATAAGATTGAAAGAAGCAGGGCTTCAGCACCGTAGGGCAGTAAGTAGGGCAGCGAATAAGATTGAAAGAAGTAGGGCTTCGGCACCGTAGGGCAGCGATTCCGCTAACAGAAGCGCATGCTCAAGCAAGGGTAAGTTTTTGCTTGGAATATTATAATTGTGACTCCGTTACTAACACTGTCATATTTGTTGACGAAAAAACTTTTCAATCGCATAAAACTTTTATAGAGACGAAACTTTTGTCGTCCTTAACAGATGGAAAATATTTGTTCCTTCCTTCTTATCTCGATAGTCAACTTGGATAACACCTATCTAGGCGTTTATCAAGCTATTTTAATGTTGTTTTTGACATAACACATGATGCTTACCTAGTCAAAATTATAATGATTACCTGCAGGTTATTTTAGCTGAACTTTTTTTCTGTTAGCTGAATATTTTTCAAAGATTATGATAAAATCAACAGTAATGAATAATGGCCACAATAATACGAGTGTGTTTAATTTTTCTATACTTATAAACTAACCCAAATACTAACACTTTTGTTAGGTAAAACTCCAAGTAGTGTAGTGGATCCAAACCGTTAATAGAGAATTGTAGTAATCTGAACCCCACGATACGGTGTTGACATGCTAATTTAAGTTTTAAGAGAGCAGGTAGATTAAAGATGGAATCCATCAATAAGACATATAAATTAGATTAATCACCTTCGTAATTCATACCAATCGAATACTCCTAATAAATGGATAGAAACGAGATCAATGAAGCATGAAGTAAGTGAGTGGCCCGGATGTCCTCACCGGCCTTCGATTAATATGTTTATACCTACGTCATAAGGCGTAAATCGTAGTAGGATCCTAAAATCATCAACACAAAAATAATTACTCGTTAAATACGACCGATTCGTAAAGTAGCAGATAACCAGGAGGTTAAAATATATGGAGAATATCGATTGATTATTCTCAATTAATTGATATAAACGTTGTAGGGTGCGAGAGGGATGGTAGAGCAGGCTCCGCGCCGCTTACGACGAGCATTTATTGTGTAAATTAATCGAAGCTGCATAGTCGAGCCATGGAAAAAACGGAGAAGATAGATCAACAGATAAAGAATTTAGTAGAATCGGTTTGCACTTTTGAAATAATTATACGATTATTACTATAAAGTAACTGGCCACTAAATGCGAACCTCGTGCGTACACGTGGAAGTAAAATAAAGAAGAAATTAACTGGCGCCACGGTTTCTAGACACGCTACGTGTTCAAGAGTAGCTTGAACTAGAGCTTAGAGTTAAGGGTAGGGTAATTCTTTGTGTAAAACCTGTTCTGTGTGTCTATATATTTCATTGATGAAAGCCCTATACGAGCCCTGGGAAGAGTTTCCTCGCTTTGATCGGATTCGAGGTGAAGGAACCTGCTCACGCGACTCGGTAGGCAATTCTTTGTGTAAAACCTGTTCTGTGTGTCTATATATTTCATTGATGAAAGCCCTATACGAGCCCTGTGTAGAGGTTCCTCGCTTTGATCGGATTCGAGGTGAAGGGACCTGCTCACGCGACTCGGTAAGCAATTCTTTGTGTAAAACCTGTTCTGTGTGTCTATATATTTCAATGGTGAAAGCCCTATACGAGCCCTGGGAGGAGTTTCCTCGTTTTGATCAGATTCGAGGTGAAGGGACCTGCTCACGCGACTCGGTAGGCAATTCTTTGTGTAAAACCTGTTCTGTGTGTCTATATATTTCATTGATGAAAGCCCTATACGAGCACTGGGTAGAGGTTCCTCGCTTTGATCGGATTCGAGGTGAAGGGACCTGCTCACGCGACTCGGTAGGCAATTCTTTGTGTAAAACCTGTTCTGTGTGTCTATATGTTTTATTGATGAAGACCCTACGCGATTCGGTAGACGCTCGTTAAAATAAGACGAGTTCGTTGCATGTAATTGACTATTATGTTAATGATATCTCTATATTCACTATATACTATCATAACATTTTATTACGATGTCAGTGGGGTTAATTTCCATAAACTCTTATATCCGAGTGTAGATAATTCCCATAGTTGGTCAACATGAATTCAATTTTATATCTAATAGCGAAATTCGTATCGACCGGGTTGCGAGATACTAAAACAAAACCGAACCATCGTAAATTAGTCGAAGGATGGTCGAGTAACACGATTAGACTCTGTATCGGCGCAGAAGGCTAAAATGTGAACTCCGCGCACCCACTTGACCACGACACGCCAGCTGGGCACTTTGATGCACAGACAAATGTATGAAAAGTCCGACCGTTTAGTCATTAATCGGCCGAAGGGATAATTCGGTGGCGGGCCCACCAATTCTGGATAGAACAATTAACGAACCCTTAAGGAATGTATATATATGTGAATTTTCCTGGACGATTCCCAGTTAGGGTTACCCGTAAACGACCTGGAAAGTAGGATTAGTAGATTTAGATACACTTCCATACTAAATCGTCCGTCCTTAGCGCCCTCTATAAGATCTCCTCAATATCTCCAAGATTATTAGACAGTTAGCTAAGATATCGATCGACCGAGCAATTCCACGATTATTACACAGATGGCGTGAGCCACAGTGGTAAAATAATAATCATGAATGTATGAGGATTTCCAGATACGGTTAGGACTAAGCTATAACTTTACTTAAAGGGTAGGCCGTAGGTGTGTTTCGGGTTTACATTTATTCCTAATTTGTTAGTTTATCTTTACGGTGATTCTCCATATACTATTATGAGATTACAAAGTTAGCTAAGAGAAGTAAGTAAGGATAGTGGTTGGCTCTTTATTTCCTTAGATAGTCTATTCGCCTTTGGGGGTGGCTTCTCAAATGCCATTACGATATTATAATTTTACTTGGGGAGGGGGGGGGGTTTATGCAATTACTAAACTTATCGGTCCGTCCGCGGGTGCACTCTTAAGTGTTATTATGATGGTTTTGTAATTTACTTAAGGGGAAGCCAGCGAGTATATCTGTGTATTATCTATATATATCCAATCTGTTAGTTCATACGTACGGTTTCATTTAATTACATTACAATTTTATAACTTCACTTAAGGGATCGATAGCTAGCCTACTTATAATTTATCTATGTACTTAAGAGGTCCACTTGTCTCCTTAATGCTCTATATATATTGTTATAAGTTCATACCTTCACTTAAGGGCAAGCTAGAGAACTGGTGATAGGTTAGCCATGTAGGTTATAGGTTATTAAATAGCGAATCTGCTAATAATTCAATTAAATTATATAAATAGGTACTAAATAGGTCCGTCTGTCTCTTTAATTATTTTGATATATTGTTATAAGCGCATAACTTTAGTTAAGGGGAAGTCAGGGAGTATATTAGCGGTTAGTACTTTTATATGTCTAAGGGTTCTCCTCTTAAGGCGATTTTCCTACATTACTATAAGGTCACCACTTTAATTAAGGGGAGGCTAGGGAGGTTGTTGGTAGATTATTTACACTTTATGGGTTCTTCCTAAGGTGAGCTTCCTAGATTACTATGAGGTTATAATTTTGCTTAAGGGGAAGTTAACGAGTTTATTGATGGACTACTTATCGTTTAAGAGTTCTTCCTTAAGGCGATTCTCATACATTACTATAAGATTACGACTTCACTTAAGGGGTATACGGTCTTAGGGGTTCATCCTTATAGTGAGATTTCATATACTATCATAGAGTTATAACTTTAGGGCCTACCGTGTTCAAGGGGTAAGCGTGTTATTATGAGACATGTTTGGAGTGATAAGAAGGTAGCTAGGCTGGGGAATAGGGTGACTTAGGCTTAGGTACTTCGACTACGTTAGGATAATAAACCGCATATATTTTAATCAGAAACTCGAATTTAATAATTTAAATCCTAGTCTAGTGCTAATCAGAACTTAGTGTCTCTGCGGTTAAGGATTAGTTATAGTCTATTGTTTTTAATGTAGGCATAATGTAATATTAGGGTTTTGATTTTATTCTTTCATACCTGGGACTGATTGAATCCATACCTCTTAGGATCTTGGGTTATTACCGGTCACAACGAGGGGTCCAAACTGTCGTTCACTCCACTAGTCGATCACAGCCAAATAATAATATTATCCTTCCTTAATAATATTTTCATTGATAATTAATAACGTCTTACTAATATCTTAATAATATCTTTAATAATAATAAAGGCAACAATAATATGTTAGGGTTACGTACGTCGATTATGCATCGTGGCAAATCGGCGATCACGCCACTATACTCCACTTGAGTTAAGATGTAAATAAATAAATCAAAGAGATAAAACAAATTTTATTTTTAATAAGGGGGGGGGGGTTTCTACAGTAGCTCGCGCGCTCATAATTTTCTATGTAGATAATTAGCTCGATACCTAAAGTTTTGGATATTTTACTTTCATATAATACCATGGGTATATCGACATTTTAAAAGACAGCATAATATAATAAATTAGTGATTAAATTTAATAAGGGTTTTAGTATTCAGACGTTTGATGTAAGATTTTTTTAAATTTTTTGGTGTGACGTGTAATAAAAATGTAGAAATAAATAATAAAGATTAGACGAGCTCACGCGTTTGGGCAATAAAGATTACGGGTTTATTTTTGTCAAATAGGTTTCTGTGATCTGGATTACCTAATTGTAAAATTGTTGTAGTTAAAAAGACTATTATATTCAAAAAGTTTTAGGATTGATTAATGGAAATACTTTATATTAAATTCCACTCCATTTGCACTAAGATCCGTTGTGGCTATTCACACTATTGTTAATAACTTTACTGCCAAAAAATGTCTATTAAAATTTTATTTTTATTGTTGTTATTTTTAGTTTATCCTCATTATTATTTTTAATTTAAATTGTCATGTCGATTTTAAATAATTAAATGTAGTTACTACGACTTCTGATATTTTATTTTACTTTAACTAAAGGACAGTCTCGACTTGATAATTTCAAAGAGTCTGCCAACTGATGACTTTTGCTAATACTAGTCAGTGCATTAAGTGGTGTTTGTTAACCATTGTGTATATTTGAGGAATTAATAAAAACTATGCACACATCCGTTTCCCTCTCTACTATCGCATCGCAGTTATTTTGAAAACTTAGTTCGTAACTCCAATATATCAAGCAGATTAGTGTAATAACTTGTGAAAAGTGAATATTTTCATAAACCCAATTTTTTCAATAGTTTTTACATGATTTTATTGCACAATTCGTCATTTTTATTACTTTACGCGGGGGCACAGTTCGCGTCGACGCACAGATTACGTATGATGTAGTGTAACGGTAAGTACCTGAAAATTCAGGTACTCGGATCGGCTCGTTTTGTGTGCCCGAACTAAAGTCGCACAAGGCTTAGTAAATAAATTTATTCTAATATTTAAAGAAGTATTCAAAAAATTCTAAAAATAAAAAATACGCAATACACGGCTCATCACCACCAAACTATAGTCAGTTTAGAAAATTCACACAAAAACCTTGGAGCATTTTACGAAAATAATTTCGAAAATTGTGGACATTGATAACATCCCCTAGATTCCAAAAATTAAAAGTATGTTTGATTTTAAACTAACCGTAAAAAGGTATTAGGTGGGTGCGAAGGGTAACTTGGTTGTGGTCGATAAGACCTCTCATTGGATATTTCAAGGACAACAAATGTCGCCGGCAAGTACAAAGTGATTGATGATAATTTATGGATATCTGTAAATCTTCGTATAATTTTTAATTACAAAACATTTAAATAAATATATGATAATAAATCACGTTAAGCTACAAAATGTTTATAGTTGTAGATATTTTGTGGCTTATTTTTTTGCGTGTATTTATGTTTTGTAGTCAAGTAGCAATAATTAACTTATTTTCTTTCTTTCTTTGTGAACAAAATCATATTTAAGTTCAAGTTTTCTGATTTCTCTTTTTAATCGGGACCAGACGCTTTTCTGCACATACTTTCCTCAAGGAACATGGGTCGAAATCTCAAAAAAAATTATTGAAATCTCATACAAAGTGCTGACAAGCTGTTCGAACTTAGTATGAAAGGTTAATTTTTTTTTTGACATTTTTTGGAGAAACTTAATATAAGGAGCACATTATATCCTTTAGTATTATTTTATTGAATTAATGTATTTTGACTTGAAAATATAAGCTTGGCATTAGCGTTACATTATTTAACTCTAATGCCAAGCTTGGCAACCGGAGGCGTGACAACTTACACATACTTTTAAACTTTAACACTTTAACAAGTCGCAAATTGGTTTCAACTACAAGTCCATACATATTTATGGAGTTACAAGACACAACTACTTTTTTAGCTAATATTTTGTTTTGACTTGTGATAAGAGTTTTAATTTTGTTTAAGACTTGTCATTTGGATCGTCTTTTATAAAATGTTAAATTTTGTGCATTGAATATCTAATCGTTTTAGGACTTTCCATAACATCAATTTGTACATTTTATTATATCAAATCAGATCAAAATCATTTATTCAATTTAGGCTAGAATAATTGATCACTTATGAATGTCACTACGCCATCGGTTCGTAAGTCTGTAGGGCGGCGGCGGGAGACCTTGTACTGAGAAGAACCGGCAAGAAACTTAGCCAGGGCATTTATTTTCTCTGTTCCTCTTTCAGCGTCCATTTAAAATATTGGAAAATCCCCTTTCTATCATAGAAGGACAATTTCCATTACAAATATAAAAAACAAAAATGCACAAGCACAAAATAAAAAAGTATCTTATTGCAAAATATAAAAAAAGACAGTTTATGTACCTATTTATCACTTAGAAATAATCAATGTCTTACAGTATTGATAAACAAAATAAAAAAGTAAGACTAAATACAAGGATACAAAGAAGTTTGCAAGAGCAGACCAGTCCACAGATGGCACCCGTTCACGAGTATGTTTTAGGGAACGTAACGACCCGACACACACGCCACCACCATTATGTACTTTTTATGTACTTATTATGTACCTTTTATTCAAAATAAAATAAATAATGATAGATATCGTAGTTTTAATAAACATTATACATAATTATTAACGTGCCAATTTCGGTTTAGGTAAGTTTGCTTGCAGGTAGACAGATTTTTTTTTTTTTTGTAGAAGTACCCACTAACACCGCCAATCTAACATAAATTTATGTTAGTTTATTAATGTTTGTACAACTATTATATATATTATGTCATATATATGCATTGTCATATCGGTGGCTCAATAGACAGATCTCAAAATCATTTGCATGCGACAAACACCACTTTTATACATTGCTTATTGAGGAGGCAATAGAACGGATTAAAGGTTCCAAAGTGTTCGCGAGAGATCTGGCTATTGGGCTAGCAAGGCTGAAGACGGAGGACGGGAGCATTGTTTCGTCTGGAGATCGAGGAGATCGAGAAATTCTATGGACAGTTATACACGTCGACATCGAAACCAGTTGGCAGTCCAGCTAAAGACCCTAGAGCTAAACTGACTCGACACTATGCCGAGTACATCCCGCACGTCAGCTTGTTCGAGATTAGTATGGCTCTCAAACAGCTTAAAAACAATAAGGCACCGGCTAATGATGGAGTTACGACTGAGTTTCTGAAAGCGGGTAGTAAACCGGTACTAAAAGTCCTTCAGAAGCTCTTTAACACCGTCATACTTGAAGGTACTTCGCCACAAGCATGGCGAACAATCCGGTTTCCGAAGAGGCTATAGTACCGTAGACCACATACATACGCTTCCGCAGATTATATAGAAGTCAAAAGAGTATAATCAGCCCCTTTGCTTAGCGTTTGTGGACTATGGGAAAGCCTTCGATTCGGTGGAAACATGGGCAGTGCTACAGGCTGCTGTATTGATCATCGGTATATCGAGGTGCTAAAATGCTTGTACGACAACGCCACCATGTAAGTCCGTCTCCAGGATCAGAACTCGAAACCGGTTTTGGCATCAATGTTAATGGCGAGTACCTTCGGTTTGCCGACGATATTGTGGTCATGGCAGAATCGATGGAGGACCTTAGCACAATGCTCGAAAGCCTCAGTAGAGCTTCCCAAGGAGTGGGCCTCAAGATGAACATGAACAAGACGAAAATCATGTCGAATGGCCATGTAGCACCCACTCCAGTAACTATTGGGAACTCTACACTCGAAGTTGTTGACGAATACGTATACCTGGGACAAACTGTTCGATAAGGTAGGTCCAATTTCAAGAAAGAGGTCAATCGCCGAATCCAACTCGGTTGGGCAGCGTTCGAAAAACTGTGTACTATTTTCTCTTCCTTAATACCCCTTAATAATAAGACAAAAGTGTTTCAACCAGTGTGTGTTGCCAGTGAGTACTAACGGCACTGAGACGTGGCCGCAAACTATGGGCCTTATACGAAAGCTCAAGGTCACTCAGCGGGCGATGGAAAGAGCTATGCTCGGAGTTACCCTACGTGATCGAATCAGAAATGAGGAAATCCGTAGGAGTAGGAGGAGAAATTAAAGTCGCCGACATAGCTCACCGAATCGCAAAGCTGAAGTGGCAATGGGCAGGGCACATAGCTCGAAGAACCGATGGGGGAAGAAGGTTCTCGATTGGCGACCACGAACTGGAAAGCGCACGGCCCACCTTAAGATGGACAAATGACCTTGTAAACGTAGCGGGGAGCCGTTGGTTACAGAGTAGCACGCTGTGGAGAAAGTTAGATGAGGCCTATGTCCAGCAGTGGACATCAATGGTACACGATGACAACTATCATTTACAACTATCCCTTTTAGAACCTTATTGTTGTCACTTTGACTATATTAATATTCATTTAGACTGCCACTTTCAGGTAATTTTTGCGTCACGAGTCCGTACTGTATTACTCCGTACAGAGTCATATTATTAAATGTTGACAAGTTCACGACTCTATTGGGAGTCGCAATATTTTAGGGTTCCGTAGTCAACCAGGAACCCTTATAGTTTTGCCACGTCTGTCCGTCTGTCTGTCTATCCGTGGCTTAGCTCAGAGACCATTATATTAATTAGGCCGATAAAGTGGTAAATATTAAAAATTTTTTTTAGGGTACCTCCATACAACCCCATACACGTAAAGAGGGGATGAATATTTTTTTCTCATCTGCCCCTTAGTATGGGGTATCCTTGGATAGCTTGTTTTAAAATATTGAGGGTGTTTGAATATTTGACATTGACAGATTCGTTCAGAAACTCAGTGTGATTTGTTTGTGGCTGCGCTGCACTGAGCAGTGAACGCCCTCTGACTAAATAAATGTAAACAGTATTTGTATACTTTCAGCAGTAAAAATTATAATTTAGTGAAAAACAGTATAATACTGTTCAAAACAGTATAGTTGGCAAACCTACATACGCCTGAACCCCGTAATGGGACTTTGCGCGTGCGAGGGGGACACCGTCTTCAGCGTGCGCACATCTCACTAACGTTTTTATTGCATCGGGAAAACGCATATAAGAACATGGTCTACAAAATACACTCTATTTTTAATAACTCGACCGCAGCGCCACCTATCGCATCTAAATTTTGCGATTTTCTTCTTCGGCACTTTATAATTTATGTTCACATTTAATGTTCCTTAAATTATAAGTTTAATTGTGAATTTAAACCATCATCACAAAAAAAATAACAAAATCGGTGCAGCCGTTTACCACGCGAGAATGACATCGAGAAAGTATATGCGAAGATTCATGTGGGCTGCGCAGATTTGTGGGCAGTCAGAAATTGTCTTAAGGAACTCAACTGTCAAAAAACTGTCTTAGAAGGTGAATATAAAAGTAAATGTTGGCTAAAGCAAACAAAGAGTTAAAAAGGCAGAATTAATGAGAGAATTTGGGCAATTAAATGCAAAAAAAAATCATGAAGCCAACTGCTAGTTCCGGAGATTAGTGCGTATAAAATTGCGTTTTGCGACTATGGTGAATTGAAATGTATGAATAATAACACGTTTCACGTATCTCGTGCTGAGAAATGTTTATAGTTAAATATATTTAGTTTCATAAGATTTGTTGGGCGGATTTACGTTAAGAGGATAAATAGAAGATGCACGAAACTTTACGAGGCAAAAGTAAAGAGTCGGTGCAGACAGAATTTGTCTAGTGTATTTCGGTCAAATGGAGTCCGTTCTTAGAAAAGGCGAGATGAATAGTACACTAAACTGTCGAATGTGTATGAAAGCATTGATGCGAGAGGATGAATGAAGAAAGAAGATTGCCAGGATCGTCAAGTGGAAGGCTCTAGCCTCTGCCTACCCCTTTGGTAAACAGTCGTTTACGTAAGTTACGTACCTATGTATGTATGGTGATTGAGATAGGTCTAGACGCGAACTTACGGACCAAAAACTGAAAGTGATTTTTTTTAATACAAAGTTACAAGCTAAACAATGTTTTTACTATGGGCGGATACCAGGTAACGGATACAAATAATTATACACTTACTTACTTTTTTTCTAAATACATAAATATTATACATAGAAAATAGCCCTTAAGTCTGAGGAGAGATTTTGTCTCCCTGTGTGTGTTGTACCGCTTGTACAATAGGACAGTATAGTATACTTCCTCCCGCGAACGATTGGGTTGTGAAATGAGCTGCTTGCCTAGATTTTCTCTAAGAACTACAGTATAGGGTTCTTCAAAAAAGAAGTTATTAGATTTTTGAAGGGTCGGCAACGCGCGAGTGGTGCCTGAGGTGTTGCAGGCGTCCATAGGCTACGGTGACCGCTTACTTACGAATAGTAGAGAAAATGTATTAATATTAGTTAATTATTGAAAATGTCGGTGATATTTCCGATACTTATATTTAAGTAAAAACAATTACGCATCTTGACATCTCTAGGTGTTAACGTTTATACATTAGTGGCTTATTTACAACTCCAAATATAACTATTTAAAAAATATTCGCAACACATCTTAATATTTAAATCAAAATAAATATTTTACACAGATGTCTATAAAAAATTTGCCGTCACTAGCGTACACATGCCGTCGGATAATGATCGAAATAGCAACAAAAATGCGTAAAGAATGAAAGACATCACACAATTACCTCTTATATAAGACCAGTATAACGTTAACCATGGACAGCCAAGATTAAATGTAAATTATTATTAATTTACTAATAAAAAGTAACTCCATTCGTTTTATAGTTTGATGTTCTATTACCTTTACACACCACTTTACTGAGCACGAGGATATTTTGATCTCATTACGACAAATAACAAGTTTTATCAACAATTAACGATGCAATGTTGACAGTGCTAACTTCTGGTCGTAAGTAAATCGTAGGTTTTGGTTCTTGTTAGTTTCATAAGTGCAGATTAACGTACGAGTTGTGAGCTAGCCTCGCCTTGTTTTAGGGATCTAGTGAAAGCTATCTACGGCTGGGAATCATGAATTTCATTTTTTTAATATTTGTTGTTATAGCGGCAACAGAATTACATCTTCTGTGAAAATTTTAACTGTCTAACTATCACGGTTCATGAGATACAGCCTGGTGACGGACGGACGGACGGACAGCGGAGTCTTAGTAATAACCCTATTACTACCCCCCGTTTTTACCCTTTGGGTACGGAACCCTAAAACAGAATAAAAATAAATAGGTTATTATTATTTTTAACTTCGTGGAAGATCAAATTTCAATTAACATTTGAGATATACTTAATTATAATCTCGGGATTAATGTGGGTTGCTCATGAGATCCTGAGGATTGAAAGGGTATAAAGGATTCTTAATCAAGGGGTCGGTGAGATTAAATTACAGATTATGGTTCGGCGGAGGAGGAGCTTCTATAACAACACTTATCAATCAGACACACACACGCCATAACACACAAACACACTCACACACACACACACACACTAACACACACACACGTAGCTTAGTGCGGGTGATACGAGGAATTTTACTAAATTACATCAATTTAGTGTATGTCATTTGTATTTTTGAAGATAAACATCATGTTTTTATTGTATATATGTAATTTATAAGTATGTCAATATTAAACAATTATATTTTATGCGTAGAAACAAAATTATACTATGCTACGCACCACACTATGTGTAGTGTAGTGCTATATTGTTAGCTAACGAATCGGTCACGGCGAGGCCGAGGGTCCGCACACCACAGGTCCGCAGTAAGCAGACCCTCGGCACATTCCTGTCACACGACAATCGGCTAATAGCGAGCGACGAGTGACGAGGGTGAGGGGGTCTCACACACGCGACGTGTAACAGAGTGAATTTAGTAAGGTAACACCGGACGCGACAGAGCTTCTCACACACAGGACGACAGGACGAAGTCCCTTGGTGGATTTTTCCTGCGGTAATTATGTGTTACTTAAATATAGTTAGTAAGTAACTGCAGTAGTTAACGGAACGAAGTTAAATAAAAATATCTGAGATGAAGAAATTCTCTTTTCGTTACAAAACTTTATTTTATTTATTTATTTATTCGATCACGCACACAGCGTACACTGACAAAATATTTTACGTAAAATAGAATATTTAAACTAGGAAAGTGCCACTATAATTATAGGTGAAGTCACCATGCACTAGCTCAAAAGTAAAATAAATTAACAATTTATAATAACATAGTTAATAATATAAAAGGCGAATTCAATAATAACAATAAAGATAAACAGATTTTTAAAAACCTCAAAAAAACTTGAGTGATGAGCAGATATAAATTGCCTCCTTCAATGGGCTGAGGTCAGTTTCCTTTGGCTGGACCATAGATATAGGAGTAAAAATTCTAGTTCTGTAGGCTGGACATTGTGTCACCTCACTTTTGTTGTGTTATTAATTAGGGCCCGCGCGATTGAAAGAGTTTTATATTTAAATATTGACACGAGCGGAGAAAACTTGTGCAGAAAACAAGTTTTTTTTTTGTTGCTTTAAAAACTTTTCGTTAACAATTTTAATTCACTGACAGTTTAACCATAGAAAACACACTCTATGTGGGCGTGTTTCAAGAGCTGAAATCGTTCGCGTTGCGTTCAAGAATCCATTATGACATTCACGACAGGAAAGGTAGGGCGAGTACTCGCTCGCATAAGCCAACCGAACAATTAAATATATAATATATAAATATATGCCCCTCGCATAGCGAGTACTTGCTCGAATGATGGCCGAACTGGCGAAGTACCTCCAACATATATATAATGAAAACCGCGGCCATAATAACACTAACATTGAGTAGTGTTGTGCTCCTGGCGGTAAGTAAGGTTGCCAGAGCTCTTTGAGGCTTCACTGTGCGGACAGCGGTGGATAGGCGGTGCTCGTTGCTGTCATTGCTCGGCGTAGACGCGGCGTGCTGGTACGGCGGTCAGCGAGACCTGATAAAACGGCTGACCGCTGGCCGCCCGCTGGTTGAACGGGTTCCCGAACCCAGGGATCACTTAATATCCGCCCTGGAAGGCCGATCTGCCTCTGAAGTAATAGTCGTGCCGGAGAAGGAGACCGAAGTGGACCCAACTACTACAATAGTGGGGGATCAGGGGCCCTTCCGCCCGCCGTGCCAGCAACCTTATTATCTGTGCCGAGCTTTGGCAGTTCTAGTACCGCACCTATTGTCCTCTAAGCTGTCTGTGCAGTGAATCCTAATATTTAGTCTAAGTAACTTTTAAAAAAAAATAAGGTGTTTAGTAAAGAATGATCGTCAGATTGGTGTTCGGATCGTTCGAGCTAGGCATTTGTTCTTTGCATACTCTGTGTACCAGTCAGTCGTCATTAATCTGTGCGCAACGTCGAGGCTGTTGTTTTATCAATCTTATTGGGATAATTTATAATTAAGTTCGGTTTGCGTGAAACAACCTACACATACACAACATATACAGACACCACACCACATATTCAGACAAAACGTTATACAAACAAACTTTTCCCCTTTTCCCATTTTCCTTACGGCCTACGTGTGGCCTTTTTACTAAACAAGTTGGTAGGCAGACGTGGTACGGGCCACTTTCGTTTGATTTTGTTTGGGTCGTTTTACAAATCATTTGGGATTTACGGTTAGTCTGTTTTCGTCGAGTCACCACCCGGACTTATGTATGCCCATCCAAGAGGATGATCCTCGGATGACTCATGGAGGTGTGTCTACGGCTCGCACGGGCGGGGGTTCATCGCCGCTGAATCGAACCCAATCGCCCCCGTCCCCAGTGCGACATCGACCTTCCCCACCCCGCTCACCGCGGGTGGTCGTCGGTCACCACCCTCACGTGCCCCTTCCGCTCAGGTAGGTATTGCGGAACGGGCACATTCCGCGGAGTATGAGCCTCTGCCCCTCCCTATCGCGGAGCGTCCTCGAGTTACTCGCGAGTTGAGGGCGGGATCGGGTGGCTATCGCGCGCCGGCACCCACTTATGTCCGCTTGGGACCCGTATGCTTATACCCCGGAGCCCCGGGGCCAAGTTCGGCACTCGGGTCGGGCAAACGCCCGTTGACTCGTGGCAGCCGCTTCACCAGTCTCTCCACCACCTGTCACAACAGTTTTGCCCACCGCGCAGGTTCTAGTTCATTCTCCGCGCGGACCTGGTGTGGTTGTGCGCGCCATTTTGGACTCAGGCGCTCAGGGGTGTCTAATGTCGCTGTGGCTGGTGAAGCGTCTCCGCTTACAGTTAAGTTCGCGGTGTCATGGGATTTCTGGAGTAGGGGGTCTACGGGTGGGCAACGTTGTGGATACAGTCTCGTTTTCCTTTTCCTCCTTGCTCCATCCTAGCATGCAGTATCATCTAGGAACTGTTGTCCTGAGGGATATTTTAGGTCATCACCCTCAGGTGCCCCTGCCGACGGACGAGCTGGAGCTCTCGTGTCTGGTCTGCAGCTGGCCGATGAAAGGTTCCACCTACCTGTGGAGCTTCTGCTTGGCGCTGATGTCCTTGGATTGCTCGGACTGGACAAGGCCATGTTACTTCAGCCAGGTGGGTTGGTCGCTGTTCCGACTGATCTCGGATCTGTTATAATGGACCCAGCACATTCTCTCGCCGCTCAGGCGTCTACGGCTTCGTCGCTGCAGGTGGGACTCTCGCTCGCTGACCTCGCGCTCGCGCTCGCCCTTCAGCGCTTTTGGAAAATCGAAGAGCCTGCCCCGGCGTCACGGACTCGACCAGTCGACGACGAGTGCGATTCGTATTTTCTCGCCAATACGGGTCGTCTAAATTCTGGCCGGTTTTTCACTCGACTGCCTTTCTTATCCCCCAGTCCACGCCTGGGTGAAGGCAACGAACATTATTTTGTTCCACATCACGCCGTCTTTAAAAATGGCAAGATACGGGTGTTGTTTGATGGGTCGGCGCCTACATCTTCGGGTGTATCCTTGAACGACTGCCTGATGTCGGGACCTAAGCTTCAGGTAGACATCTCGGACATCTTGACTGGTTTTCGTCGCCACCAGGTTTTATTTGTGGCTGACATTAAAAAGATGTTCCATCAGGTATCCATCCATGATACACCTAGAAGATAGGCGGTTTCAGGTCATTTTGTGGAGAGAGGATCCTGCCTCTCCATTGGTTGTTTATGAACTAAACACCAATACCTATGGGCTAAAGTCGAGCCCGTTTATAGCAATTCGCTCGTTACTACACTTGGCTGATCGTGAGCGTCTGAATTTCCCGCGCGCAGCTGCTGTCTTCCTTCTGACGCTTACGTAGATGATATTTGTACGGGTGCTTCGTCTGTGGAGGAGGCGTTAGTCCTGAGGGATGAGCTAATCGGCTTGTTACGGGCAGGTGGTTATGAATTGAGAAAATGGATTTCCATTTCACCTGCCGTCTTAGAAGACTTGCCGTCAGAACATCAGCAGGAGCCCCACCTCTTCCAGAATCCTGAGAATCCTGACTCCATCGCGGTCCTCGGAGTTCAATATCGGCCAGTTCAGGATATCTTCACGTACTCGGTTGAACCGTCGGAAACAATGAAGCGGTGGACTAAAAGGCTGGTTCTGTCCACAGTAGCGCGTGTCTTTGATCCTAATGGTTGGGTGGCTCCTGTAGTCTTTTGGGCCAAATGTTTCCTACAGGAGCTCTGGATTTCTGGTCTCGACTAGGATACCCCGTTGACCGGAGAGTTGCTGTTTTATTGGCTACGTTTTTATGAGACACTTTCAGACCTTCAACATGTCTCCGTGCCTCGGTCGATCTTACCCCCAGGTCGTTATCGGGCCAGACTTCACGGCTTCTCTGATGCGTCGGAATCCGGTTATGCGGCTGTCGTTTATCTCCGCACCGTTGACAGCAATGGTCATGTTCGCGTCAGTTTGGTGGTCGCAAAAAGTAAGGTTGCACCTTTGCGGACCAAGTTGACGATCCCCAAGCTGGAGTTATCAGGAGCTGCATTGTTGACTCGACTCCTCAACCATGTCTCCTCCACCTTGGGTCAATGGGTCCAATTTGACTCCGTCACAGCATGGACAGACAGCCAAATCGTGTTGTCTTGGCTTAAGGCATCCCTTCATGCCCTAAAGACCGTGGCCAATCGTGTCTCCCAAATCCAGTCTTCTTCGGTGTCTCTGGATTGGCGTTACGTGCCAGAGTCCTTGAATCCCTCAGATTGCGCTTCACGGGGCCTGATTGCCTCGCAAATCCTGAATCACCCACTCTGGTGGGGTCCTGACTGGCTGGCCTCTCCTGAAGACACTTGGCCTCACACAGTTGTGGAGTTTGTGGACCCTCTGCCGGGGTTAAAGTTCTTTGCTGCTGAGCAGACTGTGGATACTTCACCGAACTTCTTACTTAATTGGTTCAGTTCTCTCAACAAGCTCGTTGGTGACACCAGTTGGATTAAGAGGTTTCTCCAAAACTTACGGAACAGGTCACAGACAAGGACGTCTTCAGTCTTGTCTCCTGACGAGCGTCAGGATGCCCTTCTTACCTGTGTTCGACTGGTACAGGCCCAGTAGTTTGAGAAGGAAATTCGTCTTCTCCGTTCAGAGAACGGGAAATTGCGGGGAAGCCTTGCTCGTCTTAATTTGTTTCAGGACGAGTCAGAGTTTTTGCGAGTGGGTGGTAGACGTCGTAACTCAGAATTGCCCTATGGGGCTCGGCATCCTCTCTTGTTGCCCAAGAGCAGTCATTTTGTTGAATTGCTGATCAGGGACCGCCATGTTAGGAACTGTCATGCCGGCCTCAACACATTGCTGGCTTGTCTGCAGCGAGAGTTCTGGATTTTGTCCGCCAGACGAGCAGCTCGGAGCGTCATTTTTAAATGTATCCCTTGTTATAGGTTAAAGGGAACCTCGACCCAGCCACAAATGGGTGACCTGCTGTCCGATCGTGCCCGGCCCGCTCGACCTTTCGCTAAGGTTAGGTTGGATTTCGCGGGTCCGTTTTTGGTGAAGACGTCAAGTATTCGCAATGCCAGACATGTTAAGGCCTATTTATGCGTCTTCGTCTGTTTGTTTTCCAAGGTTGTACATCTGGAGCTCGTTTCAGCCTTGTCTACGGAGGCCTTTGTCGCATGTCTGTCGCAGTTTCTCAGTCGGCGTGGTCTCCCTCATTTAATTCGCTCGGACTGTGGCACCAATTTAAGGGTGCAGATCGCTATCTGAAGGAGATCCTTCAGTTTTTGTCGGACAATCACTCGTATATTGACTCGGAGTTGTCCAAACGGGGCGTAACTTGGATTTTTGATCCTCCCGGCTATCCTTAGTGGGGCGGTATTTCCGAAGCAGCTGTCAAGGTCGCCAAAACTCACCGTAACATATTGTTTTATGCTACTTTAAAAATAAAGATGCAAGTAAATATAGAGAACTGAAACTTTGCTCAATTCTTAGAAACTTGAATTGTTTCCTTAAGTGAATAGGTGCTTTCATTTAACACAGTCAATTTCTGTCTATGTTGATAGACAGAAATGTCAAGTGTTTAACAACTTTAAACACTGTGAGAAAATTACTTATTCTTTAAAAGGGGATCAACTAAAATTTGGTAACTGTAACTATAGAAAGTCACGTACTCGAACTGTATTTTGTTTTCATCTCTTAAAGATATACACACACGGTGTAGTTTCAATTTGTCACAAAATTTTAAAGACAAAGGATGCAGATTGCGATGTTGAATAACCAGTTTTATTAGATCCATGAACCGTGTGAATGCACAGAAAAGGGCCCCAGAACCGATAACCGATATAGAGGATTTTTTTTCTAGGAAGCGTTAGCGGAAAACGAAGTTGGGACAGTCTGCAAGAGAGTTCTCTAGAGTACAGTCGTGGAGTTTCATATTATTCTTAGACGACAAAGTCAATCAGAGAGTGTACGGAAGTTCAGATGTGTATAATTAAACTTTACAATATTTAAATATATAAATTTTTTAATTTTTTTAATTAGTGGTTTGTGTTCTACAAAACAGTGCGGTAAAGTAGTATCATATTATTAATTTTTATAATATTTCCTTTTTTTTATTAAATTGTGTCTTTGACAGGTTTTATTCAGATTTTGGTTAATTTCTTATGTTGCTAAATGGTTATGACAGTTGAATGAGATGTATGTTATAAAGGTGAATGTATGTTTTATTGACGACAAAGGTGTGGAATATGTATAACAAAGGGAGTTGATGTATAAGATATGTTTTAGAAGTATGACACTAGAGCAAGACAAAATCTTAGTCACTCTTATTTATATCTTTCTATAAATGTAAAGTTTGACATAGAGAACTCTTACTTCATATTTTTCAAACTTAACGCAGTGAAAATATATTGTGATACAATGAACTGAAGGCTAATTTACTCTATCTACTGTATTCTACTGTTAAATAGGTCTGGGACCTAATGATTATGCAAATTCGACGAGATTCTAACTACTATTTGTATTTATAAAATCTTCGTGTAAAAGCCTTTTATCAACAGTTCAAATTATTAATCACAAAACAACAAACGACAAAATTCACGTTACATAAAGAATTATGTATTTGTAAAAATACCTATTGAGTACATATTCATGGTATTTCATGAGATAAAAGAACGAGTGACTATTTTTGTCTTTCCTAGAATATAACACATAGAACATGATACATTATATATATATATATATATATATATATATATTAATTTTATACAAAATTCCTTGTCCTATGCTTTCAACATGGAATATTTGAATTTTCTGAGTTTTTATTAAAAATTTTTTTTTTTTGAAAATTTCGTCAAGTACATAATACCTAGGTACACAAATTATCTACCCTTCGTACTAACATATATGCCTGCAGGGCTGTTCGTGCAGGTAAATAAAACAAATGATTCTGGGAATCCTACACTTACATACATTTAAATATTACAACACATACTCGAAAAAGTTACAAAACTATGAACTTCGAAACGAAGTTCTAAAGTTCTCAAAAGTAAGATCTCATAATATAAAAATCGTGAATACCAATTTTATATACATAATATATATTTTATACTACATATATGCATTGTAAATAACACATAATCAAAAAATTAAGGCGATGTATGTTGTGTATAAGGAAAGATGTTTTTATGTATCGAGATTTCTAATGTGACTTTGAATGATGAAGAGTGTGTACAGGAATGGGTTATATTTTGTAAGAAGTAATTTTGAAAAGTAATTTTGTTATTTACTTTTAATTAAATTTTCCTTTCAGCTATAAATGTTATAATGATATGTTATCTTTATTCATTATTTTATTTTTATTTGTCATGTTTCGTGAGTGTTCGTCCTTGTCTGTCCGACGGGAGTTTACGGAAATTAAGCAGACATCGTGTACCTGTGGAACTGGAGATACTTGAGGACTATTTTGCTGAAATTCATAAAAGCTGAGTATAATTAATTACTATTGTAGTTTTTCACCTTGCATGGCATTACTTTAATTCTATTCTATCATATAAATATATCGTAAGGGATTATTTATTCTAATTACTTTAATTAAATAATTAGGTATTTTATTGTACTTAAGTAATGCCCGATTTCAGTGAAGTTCTAAAATACAAGAACCAAACACGAACCCACTGAAAAATTGATTTAGGCCACTTTGTTTTCTTTGAGAAAAGTTCAATTAATCTAGCTTACTGTTTCAATCACTTATGTACTTTAATGTAAATTTATTTCAATGTGTACTAATCTAATTTTCTTTCAGCGTCCTTTTTTTTCATGCCTTATAATTGGCCCATCATAACTCGCTGACAGTTAAAATTAGTACATCCCAAACACTCAATTTTTTTTTTTTTGAGTGTTTTAATTTTTGTTACGTAGTAAATAGAGTCACTGGACAGCCTTAATGTGTAGAGATCTTAAATAGATTGCGGTTTTTCTATTTAAAAATCTCGAGGAGAGGGCAACAGATATGATTGGTCAAATTATCATAATTAATTTGGTGATTACAAAAAAGCAGAATTAATTATATCTGTTTGGAGATAAGGATAAAGGGTTCAATCAATTAAAAATGCAACTATTCTAACTTATTATTTTTGATATTTGTAATTTTATTTGTTGATTTAGAATTTCATTTTTTTTTTTTTTTTTATTTCTTTTAAAAAACTAAGATTCAAAAATCTATATTATTAATTATTATGAATCCAATATATACACACTTTTAATTTCGAATTCCAGGAGCGGATAAGCGAACCCAGCGTGGTGTGAGCATGAACGACAAGCGGGAACCTACGAGCATACTCCGGTTTCACAACAGCGAGATTTGACAAAGAACAAAACGGACATAGCTAAGTCATAAACTCTAGTATTTAGGATATTTATTTATTTTACTTTTTACCAATTATACTAACTATTATTTTATCAAAATCAACTAAGTTTTCCTGATTCATATCCACGGGAGATTTTACATCACCTCCGTCGTGTGATTGGAGAAACGGTCCTCACGTTTGAGGAATTACAAACGGTATTTTGCAACATCGAAGCGGTATTGAACTCACGACCGCTTTCTCCGATCTCATTGGATCCTAATGACCTGGAAGCGCTTACTTCAGGCCATTTGTTGATCGGTAGTCCTTTAATCTGCTTGCCTGAATACCCCTTCATCGATGTGTCAGATAATAGGTTATCGCGCTTTCAGTTGCTTCAACAAATTACGCAATTGTTTCACCGTCGGAGGTCTTCGGAATATTTACATTTGTTACAGCAACGGGATCGGTGGACGGAGAAAACAAACCCTCCACGCGTCGGAGACCTCGTCCTCTTAAAGGACTCAAATTTACCGCCTTTGCAATGGCGGTTAGGTCGCATCGTGCAATTATTCCCCGGTTCGGACGGTATCCCGCGGGTCGCAGAGGTCTTGGTAGGGGATTCAGTACTAAAGCAAGCCGTCGCGACGCTTTCCCGATTGGCTCTGGCTCGGGTTATCCTCATCCAGACACGGTCTGGCTGGGGCGGGGGTTCCAATCGTCAGATTGGTGTTCGGATCGTTCGAGCTAGGCATTCGTTCTTTGCATACTCTGTGTACCAGTCAGTCGTCATTAATCTGTGCGCAACGTCGAGGCTGTTGTTTTATTAATCTTATTGGGATAATTTATAATTAAGTTTGGTTTGCGTGAAACAACCTACACATACACAACATATACAGACACCACGCCACATATTCAGACAAAACAAACAAACAACTGACTCCAAAATTGGGTAAGTCCTTACAATTTTCCTTACGGCCTACGTGTGGCCTTTTTAGTAAACATAAGGAAAACAGTTTTTTCAGCGGCCGCTCCATCCATATTCAATGTAGACTTTTGCAACATTAAGGGTATTCACTCAAATCTTAGCGCAGTCCACCTCCATCTGCAGACTGCCGATCATTCTTTTTCTAACGGAGACGCAGATAACCTGCCTGACCGATACATCATACCTTCATTATCCCGGCTACAACATCGAGCGCAATTTTGTGAGTCGTGCCGGTGTACGTATGTTCGTCCGGGAAGATATCTGCTGTCGCCGCCTTCATAGCCTTGAAAACAGGGACCTGTCGATATTGTGGGTGCGTGTAGATTACGGCGGCTACACTCGTATTTATGCGCACCTATACAGATCTTATAGCGGTGACACGGACGTAGCTCGACTCTTCACGCACCTGAGTTGCAGTATCCACAAAACAGAACTAGTTGTTTTGGGAGAATTCAACGCCCACCATCGTGAGTGGCTCAGTTCTCGAACCAATTACTATGCAGGGATATCTGCTCATGAATTTTCTCTGAGCTATGGATTCTCTCAGCTGGTACTTTCTTCAACGACAATACCAGATATAGAGGACCATAGGAGCTCCTTACTGGACCTTCTGTTGACTACACGTCCGGACGGATAATTTGCCTCAGCGGATGCGCCTCTTGGCTCATCGGATCACTGTCTTGTTCGGACTCAAGTGACATGCACACAACCCGATCCATCTGGGCCAACTAATTGGCGTGGTATGTGGCATTATAAGTCGGCAGACTGGGATAGATTGCGAGAACTTTTTGCATGGTACCCGTGAAGGCAGATCTGCTTTAACTTAGAAGATCCTGACATCTGCGCAGCCGCAGTCACTTAGACAATCCTCGCTGGTATGGAATGTTATATTCCTAACCCGCGAATAGCTGCCGGTTTAAAAAAACCGACCGTGGTTAAATAGGTCTTGCAGAGAAGCTAAAATTTTTAAGCAAACTGCGTATGAGCCTTGGATAACGGCTCATAATAATAAGGATCCGAATATTTCTAAGGTAAAACGCAAATTAAATGCTGCCTCGAGGTTCAGTAAGAAGGCAACTGCCAGAGCTAAATTCAAATTCATCGGCAAAATAGGTGGGCGACTTGCGACCTATCCCTCTGGGAATTGTGCTTTCTGGTCGCTGCCGAGGGGAACTTCTGCCAGTCGTCGTTACTACAACTGCAAAAGTCCGATGGTGACTTGGCCCATAGTGCAAAAAAGATAGCCAGTCTTTGGGCAGTATCTTGCACAGTGTACTACTGAGTTATGTCCTGTACTCACGCGCCTCTTACCGATTTCCTACCATACTAGGCATTTTCCGTCTTCATGGAAGACTGCGTATGTGCACCCGGTGCCCAAAAAGGGTGATTGATCAAATCCATTGAAATACAGGCCCATCGCTATTACCTCTCTCCTCTCCAAGGTGATGGAGTGTGTGATCAACACACGGCTTCTAAGATACCTAGAAAAACACGACCTGATCAGCGACCGTCAATATGGCTTTCGCCACGTTCGCTCGACTGCTGACCTTCTAGTGTATCTCACACACCGATGGGCGCTAGCCATTGAGAGGCATTGGTATTTAGCCTGGACATAGCGAAGGCGTTCGATCGGGTCTGGCACCGCGGTCTTCTATCGAAGTTGCCATCTTACGGAGTGCCCGAGGGTTTGTGCAAATGGGTGGCTACCTTTTTGTCCGGCAGACGCATACGAGCCTTAGTTGACGGTAGTTGCTCTGATAGCATGGACAATTATTCCCTTGTTCTGCAAGGCTCTGTGCTGTCTCCTACGCTGTTTCTACTGCATATCAATGACATGTTATCCATCAACAACATACATTGCTATGCAGATGACAGTACTGGAGACGCTTATTACACGGGTCGTGCAAACATCCCTCGTTCCGTTGAGGAGGAAAACCGCGGAGAACTTGTGTTTCAAATCGAGACCACACTGTCCAAGGTCTCTGACTGGGGACGGGTAATCGGGAGAATCGGGCGTCAGGGTGGCCTCATATTGTTTCCGCAAATGGGAGGCGGAGAGAGGTCATAGCAGTTTCTGAAGCGGTCGTCGGGATGATGGCTCATCGGCGGCTACTTCGGTAAATAAGTCCGGATGGATAATGCTAACACACACAAATAAAAACAGCGGATTGAGTTGCGGCGGATTGAGTCGAGCAAGCATCCCTCGTTCCGTTGTGGAGGAAAAACGTTAAGAACTTGTGTCTCAAATCGAGATCACTCTGTCCAACGTCCCTGACTGGGGACAGGAAACCTTGGTCCGATTCAACCCTACAAAGACACAAATCTGCGCGTTCAACGCTAAGAAAACCCCACTCACAATTCTATGGTCCCACTAGAACACTCCCCTCTCCATCTCCAAGAGCATTGGGATCCTTGGTGTTGACATCTCCAGCGATGTTCAGTTCCGAGATCATTTACAAGATAAGGTGAAGCTAGCGTCCAAAATACTTGGTGTACTCAACAGAGCGAGGTAGTACTTCACGTCGGGGCAGAGGTTGCTGCTTTACAAGTCGCAAGTTCAGTGCCATATGGAGTACTCCTGCCATCTCTGGGCGGATGCACCCGGATACCAGCTTGGACCTTTTGACTCGGTTCAACGACGGGCTGTGAGAATTGTCGACGAACACAGCACTCTTAATAATTGTGTTTTACCATCGATTTACTTGACATTCACTAGCTCTGTAGTTAGCAGCGTAGTTTTTGGTAGTTTCGTTATTGTATTTGTATGCATATTGTTTGTTCTAGTTGGAGTGGTATTCAGAGATGTACTAGCTCTTTCGCTCTTCGTATGTGTTATGATGTCCTAACCTTCCACAGTATTGGTAAGTTTTTGTATTTATAAATTTTTCTGATTGGCTGCGCGCCAAGCAGTTCCTGCACATTGCTTTTCCTTTCACTGCTTTATAACGATTCTCTAACTGTTAGTCGTTTTAATAGTGTACATTGATATATAGTATGGTATGGTTTTTTGTTACAATACTAACAATTGTTATCTGACCTCTTGTATGGGCCTGGTGTGTCGTATCTTGACTTGTGCTTTTGTTTATTTACAGTATTTGTTGTCTGTAAGCATTGGAATTCTTTTTCTAAAAATTCCATCATTTCTTCAAACTTTTGAGGCGTATTAGGTTCTGTTAATTGTTGTTCATAAATTTCGTTTATTTCAGGATCCCAAACTCTGCTAAGAGTTCTCCCTAGGATTGGGTCCCATGTAGTTATGTCTATGTTTTAATTTATTGTATCATGTAAATTTTTGAAGTTGGCTGCAGTGGCGTGGCGTTAATTTTCGCTAAATTGACAAATTTGAGAATGTTATCTACCGGTTTCGCAATTATTATTCTTTCATTTCTGTATCTCCTTTAAGTAGCGTCCAGGCTGCATCGTAATTTGCGTCAAAAACTGTCAAGTGCTTAATGAGCATAAATGCCTCGCCTCGTACGTGTGTCTTTAGGTACTGCATCTTTTCTGTTGTCGATTATGACGTATCTTCATATATAATTTTGAGGAATTATATATTTATAAGGAAAAAAGTCGTAGAAATAATTCCATGACTCATAGTTGCCGTTACATACAGGAATTATGATTCTCGGTAGGTTCCTTCTGTGCTCACTGTTACCCACTTTTTGTGTGTTTCCTGCTTTAGCAATGATTTGCTCACTAATTACGTCATAGTCTGTTTGTGTTTTATTCGAAAAACTTATCTCGAAAGTATCTGTGGTATAAGCTGCTATCTTCCATTAAGATGAGTAGATGAGTTTTCTCTATGTGAACAGGGTGGCAAGATGTAGACAGTACCGCTTTTCAGCTGAGTGTCCGGTGTCCCGCCACACTTCTCGGCAGGACGCACTTTTGTCCCGCTTTTAAAAGAATATATCAATAAATGTACAAACCCGCCGTCAGCAAGAGATCGCTATAACACTGGCGCTGTCCTTTGTCATTCTAAACCGGGGGGCGGTAACTTTCATAGAAGCAAATTCTAGCAGCTGGACTGGTATTGCAAAAAAAACTAAAGGCTTTTCTAAATTTTGTATTATAAGTATATGTTTCTTATATTGATTGAGATATATAAGTTTAAATTTAAAAAATAATATCTAACAGTTACATTTAGATTCTAACTGTTCTGATCGTCGATTTAAACTGATAATGTTTTTTACCTCTGGCAATAAAAAAAAAAATATGTACCATTTCATTTGGTTTTCTTAACTTCCGTCATATAATTATGTTTTCCTTCGAACATATTTACAGTTTTCAAATCATCATATTGAAATGCTACTCCCAAAATTAAGTAAAAGTATATGTTTCATAAACAAAACGGTAATCTTTCACTTGCCATTTTTCAGTGAAAACATGTCGAAAACCTCTAGTATAGCCAAAAAAAATTTCGTCACCGGCGTCTGGGGTACAGCCCCAGACCTCAGCTGTACTTCGCCGGTCTCTGTCCCGCTTTTTCGCTTTTGAAATTTGGGCACCCTATTTATGTCTTGCTTGTATCTATTTATTTTTCGCCAATGATTCCCAGTACCATACTGGTTTGGATTCGTTTGGTTTCTTTGCAATCTACCTCTTGGCTTCTGATAATACGATTGTATTCTTCAATCTCCATATTTTCCATAGTCTTGTTTTCTTGCTTCCTTTTGCTGTAGGTATGTTCAATCTCTTGAAAACGGTCCGTAACTTTTTACAAGTTGAGGACAATCTCAGCGTGTTAGGTGGTTGATAATACATCTCCGTACGTCAGTCAGCCTACAGTGACAATAGTAGCGCAAAATGTACTGGTTCGATTTACCAACGGGTCGCGATTGATGTTCCGTCGTGAAACCAACAATAAGGCTCGAATTACCTATATCTTATCTCAAAGGACCATATGTTAAAGTGCACCTGGCAACCGGCACCTTACCCTACGCGAGGTTTGTACGTGGGTGTGGAGCTACTAGATAAGTTCACAGTAAAGAAGGGAAACCCTACCCTAACACCTACTCCTACAACCTATCCCTAGTTCCCTAATTGTCTGTACATATAATCTGGGCCGCTCGTGTATCCTAGGTTAGTGATTGTATGTAAGTGTGTGTATCTAGCTAATTGTGTACCTAGTGGCCCTATCCTACCTATCGTGTCCCTAACGCCCTAGCCCTAACCATAGGGTTTTAACAAATATACAAATAGAGAAATACGGGATTGCCTGTCAAGACGGAAGGTGGGTAGGATGGGGTGTGAGTACGTCGTACAATGTACACAGGATGGATTTTCTCACTGCTGGTCAAGCGGACTCACAAGACCAATCGACTGACGGCTAAAGGTTTTCTGGCCGCAGTGAAAGGATACTGGAAAGCATATAATTTTCGATTTGTTTTACCGACATTGCAATGTTAAAAACATAGGTGGACGTGTCGGTCAATTTTCCAAGTGCTTTAAAAGTAAAAACAATTGATATAGTGATTTTCTAAATGGGAAAAACGACTTAAACATTTGTTAGTGACAATGTTAACTAAAACAATAAAAAGTGCGCAAAAAATTAGTGTTCAATAAGTAAAATTTTAAATATTAGTGCAAATATTTACGTTAGTTTCAAAAGAAATTAAATGTATTAATTTATGTTTGAACTTTGGACTCATTAGTGGCCGCCTCGGAAGACCTGTTACTAATTACCTCGTCCAAGTAGTTTACTTTTTCAACAGCCGAGTAGCTCAGCCATTTAGGAGCGGAAGCTCGACCATTGACTCCCGAGTGATGTGGGTTCAATTCTAGACTAGATAATTGACTTCTTTCTTTTATTATTTTAGTCTGCAAAACAAGACCATCGTTAAGGTAAAACGTTGCCTTTACGTTTTAACTGTGTACTAATAAGTTTGCAGACTGCTCTAAATATATCAGTCAGTATGGCTACTCGTACCCGAAAGATGTCAGAATTTGAAAAAAAGCTTAGAGAAAACCTTGGCAGGGAGCTCATTCCACAACCCAAGCGTTCGCGGAAGGAAGTTTACTTCTTGTAATGGCACTGTACGCGACCATTTTGGTTCTAAAGTGTGAAAAATAATTTCCTGCCGATGGCGAGCGGTATGATGGTAGAAAGTAGCCATGGGCATCATTTCGAACAATTCCTCAGAACACATCCCATTGTATAAGCGGTAGAACAAACACAGGGAGGCAAAGTCTCTCCTTAGACTTAAGGGTTCGATACGGCAAGTGAGTTTGGGATCGTCGACAATTCTCACAGCCCGTCGTTGAACCGAGTCAAAAGGGCCAAGCTGGTATCCGGGTGCACCCGCCCAGAGATGGCAGCAGTACTCCATATGGGGCCGACCTTGCGACTTGTAAAGCAGCAACCTCTGCCCCGACGTGAAGTACTGCCTCGCTCTGTTGAGTACACCAAGTATTTTGGACGCCAGCTTCACCTTATTTTGTAAATGATCTCGGAACTGAAAATTGCTGGAGATGTCAATACCAAGAATCCCAATGCTCTTGGAGATGGAGAGGGAAGTGTTCTAGAATTGTGGGACCATAGTGAGTGCGGTTTTCTTAGCGTTAAACGCGCAGATTTGTGTCTTTATAGGGTTGAATCTGACCAAGTTTACGCATCCCCAGTCAGAGACCTTGGATAGTGTGGTCTGGTGCGGTTTTCCTCCACAACGGAACGAGGGATGTTTGCAAGACCCGTTTAATAAGCGTCTCCAGTACTGTCATCTGCATAACAATGCATGTTGTTGATGTTCAACATGTCATTGATATGCAGTAGAAACAGCGTAGGAGACATCACAGAGCCTTGCTACACACCAGCATTAATGTCCATGCTATCAGAGCAACTACCATCAACTACGTTTCGTATGCGTCTGCCGGACAAAAAGCTAGCCACCATTTGCACAAACCCTCGGGAACTCCGTAAGATGGCAACTTCGATATAAGACCCCGGTGCCAGACCCGATCGAACGCCTTCGCTATGTCCAGGCTACATGCCAATGCCTCCCCCTGACTCTCAATGGCTAGTGCCCATCGGTATGTGAGATGCACTAGAAGGTCACCAGTCGAGCGACCGTGGCGAAAGCCATATTGACGGTCACTGACCAGGTCGTGTTCTTCTAGGTATCTTAGAAGCTGTGTGTTGATCACACGCTCCATTACCTTGGAGAGGAGAGAGGTAATAGCGATAGGCCTGTAATTCGATGGATCTGATGTATCGCCCTTTTCTGAGTACCGGATGCACATTCGCAGTCTTCCATGAAGACGGTAATCGCCTAGTATGGTAGGAAAGCGCGTGAGTACAGGACGTAACTCAGAAGCACACTGCTTATGTACTACTGCTGGTATACCGTCAGGCCCACTCGACTTATGAACGTCTAGAGAAAGCAACGCCCGGCGGACCTCCCGCTTTGTTATGGAGATTTCCGGCATGGTCTTACCGCACCACGTTATAGTAAGTGGTACAGCGCCTTCATCGTTCATATTCGAGTTTGCGGCAAAGAGACTGCCCAGTAGATCGGCTTTCTCTTTAGCACTTTGGGTCAAGTCACCATCGGTCTTTCGCAGTGGTGGTAACGACGACTGGCAAAAGTTTCCTTCGGCAGCTTAGGCAAGCGACTAGAAAGCACGACTCCTAGAGGGATAGCTCGCAAGTCGCCCACCTATTTTGCCGATGAATTGGAATTTTGCTCTGGCAGTTGCTTTCTTACTGAACCTCGAGGCAGCATTTAATTTGCGTTTTACCTCAGAAATATTCGGTTCCTCATGATTACGAGCCGTGGACCAAGCCTCATATGCAGTTTGCTTAAGAATTTTAGCTTTTCTACAAGACCCATTTAACCATGGTAGGTTTTTTGACACCGGCATATTTGCGGGTTAGGAATATAACATTCCATACCAGCGAGAATTGCCTCAGTGAATGCGGCTGCGCAGGCCTCAGGATCTTCTGTGTTAAAGCAGCCCAGATGGATCGGTTTGTATGCATGTCACTTGAGTACGAACAAGACAGTGGTCCGACGAGCCAAGAGGCGCATCCACTTACGCGAAGTTTTTGTCCGTTCGTGTAGTCAGCAGAAGGTCCAGTAAGGAGCTCCTATGGTCTTCTATATCTGGTATTCTCGTTGGAGAAAGTACCAGCTGAGAGAATCCATAGCTCAGAGAAAATTCATGAGCAGATATCCCTGCATAGTAAATGGTTCAAGAACTGAGCCACTCACGATGGTAGGCGTTGAAGTCTCCCAAAACACAGCTGTCAAACTCAGGTGCGTGAAGAGTCGAGCTACGTCTGGGTCACCGCTATAAGACCTGTATAGGCACGCATAGATACGAGTGTAGCCGCCGTAATCTACACGCACCCACAATATCGACAGGTCCCTGTTTTCAAGGCTATGAAGGCGGCGACAGCAGATATCTTCGCGGACGAACATACTTACACCGGCACGACTCACAAAATTGCGCTCGAATTTGTAGCCGGGATAATGAAGGTATAATGTATCGGTCGGGCAGGATATCTGCGTCTCCGTTAGAAAAAGAGTGGTCGGCTGCGCAGTCTGCAGATTGAGGTAGACTGCGTTAAGATTTGAGTGAATACCCCTAATGTTGCAAAAGTCTACATTGAATGTGGATGGAGCGGCCGCTGAAAAATCTGTTTTCCATATTTTTCTTGCCATTTTTTTTAAAGTTACTTAAACTAAATATGAGGATTCACTGCACAGACAGCTTAGGGGACAAAAGGTGCGATACTACAACTGCCTAAGCTCGGCACAGATAATACAGTTTCTGGCACGGCGGGCGGAAGGGCCCCTGATCCGCCACTATTGTTGTAGTTGGGTCCACTCCGGTCTCCTTCTCCGGCACGACTACTACTTCATACACTTTACTGAGGCAGATCGGCCTTCCAGGGCGGATATTAAGTGATCCCTGGGTTTGGGAACCCGTTCGACCTGCGGGCGGTCAGTACTTGCTGCGCCCTACCTGGATCGCTTACAGTCTCTGATAGAAAAAGGTGCATTTAACGTCACTACCGACAGTAGTGCTAGCTTGAGTGTGTTTTTTGGCAGTTATTTTTAATAAATGTCTAGACGATGGTATATTCCCTGATTTAATGAAGATTAGTATGATTATATCACTTTTTTAATCTGGTAGCACAAAAGAACTTAATAATTTAAGACCCATTTCTATTTCTCCTGCACTCAGTAAATGTTTTAAAAAAATTATGTTAAATCAACTATACTTCACTACAAATAAATTATTGCATAGTGAACAATATGGTTTACGAAAGGTCGCTCGACTACTGATGCAGGTGTGCCATTAATGATGCAAATATTCTCAGCTTGCGAAAATCATCAAAATGCAATTGGAGTCTTTTGCGACCTATCCAAGGCTTTCAACTGCGTCGAACATGAGAATCTTACGCGCAAATTAGAATATTATGGTGTAAAAGAATCTGCACTTGATCTTATGTCTTCTTTACATTTTCTTCTTCTTACCTACGTTGCAGAACACAAATAGTTGACATAAATGGTACAAAATCCTCAGTACTAGCAGTGGTAATGGGGGTTCCACAAGGATCGATATTGGGGCCGTTTTTGATCTTGGTATTTATTAACGATTTGCCTTATTTTGCTAAAAAAATTTTGTCAAGTTGTTTTGTTTTCTGATGACACGTCCTTAATATTTAATGTTGATAGTTAAAAAGAAAACTATGACGATGTCAATGATGATCAGCAATATTTAATTGGTTTACAATAAACAATCTTTTGCTTAGTTCCAAAATGTTTGAGACCTTAACACTAAATTATGCTAAAATTTAGAGATTTGGATTTGATAGATTCAACTATGTGTTTGGGCATCACATTGCATCCCAAACTGCAATGGAATACACATATCTCTATACTTGCTGGAAAACTTAGCTCAGCTGCCTTCTCTGTTAAGAAAGTCAGGCAATTAACTCTGAAACTGCCCGCTTAGTTTATTTTAGTTACTTATACAGCATCATGTCATATGGAATTCTGTTGTGGGGCAGAGCAGCTGATATAGAGTCAATTTTCATTATACAAAAAGAGCTATTAGGTCTTTCTATTACTTGAAACCTCGCGATTCCCTCAGAGAAGTTTTTAAGAACATCGGCATTTTAATTATGATATCACAATATATTTATACAAATATATGTATTTTCGTAGAAACTTTCACTTGTACCATAAAAAAGCGATGTTCACAGTGTACAGATATGTGATAGAAGGGCGAATTTTTACCATTTACACCAACCACAAACCACTAATGTATGCTTTCTCCAAGAAACCTATTGACATGGACACACCTAGACGGACCAGAAAACTTATGTATATAAATGAGTTTACCACTGATATCCGCCACATCTGGGCTGAGGAAAATCTTCCAGCAGCCTTCCGAGAGTCGAAATAAACAGTGTTAGCACGTCGAACCTCGATTTCTCGAAACTATCCAAGGCACAAGGCCTAGATAACAAGCTTCAAAAACTACTGAACTCGAAAACTTCTGCCCGGATCGAAAAGGTTTTCATGCCAGGCACAAACATTGATATTTATTGCGAGGTTTCGCGTTATAAACGGAGACCTCACCACCAAAGCAATTTAGCAGTGGAAAGGTTTCACCGCAGTCTTAAGGCAGCCCTTATGGCAAGGCTGCAAGCATACACAACGTCTTGGGTAGAGCAACCAGCCACTGTCTTGTTCGGTGAAATTACCACGACTTGCGAAATAAACCTTGTGAAATCCAGTAACAATTTCATTTCCTTGCCTTTCGTCAAGTCACCCGTCTTAACGTTTCCATAGCTACCAAAAGTCAATTATAAAAGCTACGCCACAAGCGTAAAACCTAGGTACTTAGAATATCAGAACTAAATATTCGTATTGTGTCATTTATTGACTTTTTCTATTTTAACTGCATAAAATAAATGGTTTTTGGAGATTTATACTACGTCACAGAGAGACGCGTGAAGCTCTATCACGTTCTCTAATTCTAGTTCACTGAAGCTTAATTAATTACGTGACGTGGTTTATTCAACCTTACAACCAAATTACGAAGTCTTGTCACGAGTGAACAGTGATCAATCACAAACGAAGGCGTGGAGATGTCGCTGACGAGTGACAGCGACGCGACAGGTACGGTAAAAACGCTGGAAATCAAAAGCTCATACTATCGACAAATTCTAAATATTCATATTTGTAAGTTATTTACTATGGAATTGGACTATTAAAATTTTTGAATTCCCTGATTTATTATTTGATTTTTGAATATTATGAACTTGTCACCGACTTCGGTTAGGTGCATCCAAGATAAAAGTTATACTTCTATATGCATGAGTGAAAAAGCATGGGGCAAAAGCATACAGCAAATCCGTAATTTTGTTAAATTCATAGACATTTACGTAGTCAGTGTTGTTAAAAAAAACATTCTCTACCTCTGGGAGGATAAAATGGAGGATTTCCAAGTTTGTAACTGGAAGTTCCGTCATTTCTAAATTCAGGGGCGTCTTAACCATATGCGGCGCCCGAGTGCTAAAGCAAACAAAGCGCCCCCCTTTTCAAAAATTTTGACAAATTAATTTTTCATTGTATAGACTGCTACAAAAATATTGAAGAAATAAATCACATAAATAAGCAGCATGTATGTATGCATATGTATGTGTGTATGTTTTATAGTATATGTATGTATATATCGTAGTTCGTCAAGCCTATCCCCCAGAGGGGTAATTAAGTATTGTTATAGGTCTACTAACATGAGAAATACTAAAAATTAAAAAGTAAAAAAATGAGACAAACGTATGTCCAAGCAAGTTGAAGGGAAGAGATGCACTCTTGTCAATCATGCCATGAATTTCTGGTAGACCTATATTAACTTATTCTAAAATAATAACTACCATTTAAATTAATTAATATTACACCCATTTATTTATTATATCACCATTCATTATGTACACATTACATTTTAATTTTTGTTCTACGAAATTTTAAATTTGCAAACTTTCCAATGATTTCAGCTGATTTAATTTCACATCTCTTTCGATACTTATCATTGCCAGATTTGTTAGTCTCGCTTGGGTCATAGTTGATCGGAGGTAGGTTTTTATTAATTTTAGTTTTGAGAAAGACCTTTCGCCTTCAGCTACTGTCACCGAAAGAGTCAAATATATGCGTAAAGACGTTGCAAGATTTGGGAAAATCGGCAATAAATTATTTGAACAAATATACTTTCAAACATCCAAAGGAGTTGTTTCGTCATTTATTAAAAAATATTGGCAGTAACTCCAATAGTTTTTGCTGTAAGTTCAGACATTGTGCTTTGTTTTGTTCAATATTTGACTCTCTACATTGATTAATGTTTTGCAGAAATGAAAAAATTCTATTGTGTTCTATTAACAATTCGAATCGCTCGTTTTATTTTACTATTGCCGTTTCAAGTAAAGAATTATAAAAATGTACTTTAAAATTCTGTTTGGGATCTAAGGTGGGCTCGTCTTATGTCTTTATGTATTATGTCTGACTTTTGTAAACTCTTACTTACAATATTAATTTTTGACAAAATATATATATAAATATACCAAATGACGACTGAAAAAATGAATTTAAAATTCTTTATTTTGAACATCAATTAACTGGCTGTATTTTTAGTGTCGTTGTCATATTTGTCCGTCGAAAATATGAAAAACAACGCATCGTATATTTTGTCTATGGTAAAACGGAGTGCTTTTAGGGCATCCACTTGACTTTTCCATCGCGTGTTTGAGAGGTTTAATAGTCAAAGTTGGTATTTGGGTCATAATCACATCCCAACGACCCGTTGAAGCAGAAAAAAAAAACGTAAATTTCCTGTACTACTGAGAAGAAATTGGTAATTTCTAGAGAACTTTTAGCTGCGTCGTTGACCACAAGGTTAAGACTGTAGGCAGCACACGGAACGTAAAATGCGCGAGGATTCATACCCAGATTTTTTTTTGGAGGCCTATATTTTTTGGCCTCGCAGATTCCAGAAACGTTGTTCACCTTGGCCACGCAAATCATTGAGTTCAATATCAAAAGATTTTAAAAATAAGAAAATAATTTGCCAAACCCTGTCCAGTGGTATCAGTGACAGAAAAAAACCCTAAAAAATGTTCTCTTATTTCAGGAAGCATAGTTGAGGGGTTATTATACACAAATCTTACAATCACAGTTAGTTGTTCTTTGTGTGAGATGTCAGGTGTACAATCTAAAATCACGGAATAATATTTAGATAGTTTTAGTAGTTCAACAATAGTTGATTGAATATTTTTGGAAATTGTATCCATAAATTTGTTCTGAATATTGTAGCCAAGGTAATGTTGCATCCGATGTTGAGCACTTTGAATTCGAAAACATATTCTGAGAGTATATTGTCAAATTTAGAAAAACATTATACTAATTAAAAAAAAAACCGTTGTTTGATACATACAACTTTTGAGATTTTCCTCTGAAGGCTAAATTTTGTTGAGCTAGAAACCTAATTATGTCTATTATTCTTTCCAGAACTGCAGTTCACCTCTTCTTTTCATGCTCTATTTCATCTTGAATGACAGAGTCTACTGTTCGGCCATTCACTTAATTATTTTTTAGATCTGTTTTTTTTTTTAAACAATTTATGTGACTTGAACTTTTCTCGTTTCTTTCTAAATTTCTAGACAAATGAACCCAATCTTTGGAACCAGTCTAAGAATTAAATGGACTTATAGTAGCATTGAAAAGTTTACAATAAAAGCAAAATACACTATCTGCAGATGACGAATATACGAGCCAATCGCGATGCACAACTTCGTTGTTTTTTAACTTTTTTGTATAATTTATATTCGTAAACGACCTGTTGTTGCTATCTGAAGGATACGTGGATTTTTAATCTGAACTGGCCCATATTCTGCCAGATATAATTTTAATTTATCTGGTAATAATTGTGACCAGAGGGCAGGATCATCGGCGATATCTTCAGGAAATGTTGCTGTTGCATCTGAAGGGGATTTAAAAATTGAAGTAGATTCACTTGCATCAGGCGCGATACCGATTTGGGTAGTAGCTGCCAAAGTAGAAGTGGTGGTGTTGGTGTCTAGACTAGGTGTCTCTTCTAAATGTCCAGCGGATTTTGACGAAGAATCTTCAGTCATTGGAGATGTACCTGTAAAAACAGAATTCGAGTATATTAATAAGTAAGTAACTCCAATGCAAATCTGTCAAACAACTGAAGAATAAGCGTTAAAGGGCTTCAAAATGGATCGAGTAAAGGTTAAAATTACCTATGACTACCAAAGTTAAGCTAAGCAGCGTTTACTAACTGCGACAGGTAACTCGATGGGTGACCATAGTGACTGACAATGACAATAAAATCGTATGAATAGCATTTGTGCTGTGCTCTTCAGTCAGTGCTTTGGAGATTCGAGAGCAGAGCACGGTAAATTCTCAACACATGCTGCTGTCTACAATCTACAATAACAGTCATCTAGCAAGCCATGTTATAAGAGCTGCAGCCAGGCGACTTGAAAAACCAAGTTTGCCACTAGCTGGCCACTTACTAAGCTAATACTAAGACACTAAGAATATTAGAAAGAAGACCTACCTTAGAAGTAAGTAAGTGTACATCTATCTATTTAGTAGGTAGGTATATACCTCTATCTTAATCTATTAACATCTTACGACTTGGAAGTACTGCTTCGCTATGTTGAGTACACCAAGTTTTTTAGACGCCAGCTTCACCTTATCTTTTAAATGATCTCGGAACATCGCTGGAGATATCAACACCAAGGATCCCAATGCTCTTGGAGATGGAGAGGGGAGTGTTCTGGAATTGTAAGACTGCAGTGAATGGGGTTTTCTTAGCGGTGGGTTTTTTTTCATATTTTTTGCGTTTGCTTCATTGTATATGTAGTATAAAGTATACTTGGCACTTGGTCGGCTACAATGATCTTATATATAAATAAATATCCGGGAACTATCACACCAAAAATAAATAAAGGTACTTAGATTGTGTAAAATAAGAAAGAAAAATATTGACTACAGTATAAAATTACAATATAAACTTACGAATCCGTCATTGTGATATTTGTGATTAAATAAAAAATAATGGGTGGAGTCAACAAATTTCAAAAGATACCGCGCCGCCGACGGCATTGTTTTAAGTGTGATGTGACCTGATTGGTGCGGTAGGCGGCGCGCGAGTAGAGACAAACACTTTCTGTGGGTTTGACCGAGTTGACTAGAAAAACGTAAACAATCATTAAAACTGACTGTATGTACTTAAATCGTAAGTTTTAATTTTGTTTTTAAACATTTATTTAAAGTTATATTTATAAAATTGTAGTTGGGTAAGGTAAGTAGGTAGGTAGGTACTATCTACCACCAGATTCATTAAGTTACCCTGTTGATCGCCGGGCCCGGCTGGCGGATGCGGCCGCACCTAGCGCTCTAATGGGAAAGACGCCCCTGTCTAAATTAAGCTGACGTGTCGTCGTACAGCTAAAACAGTTGGGTCTATAGTTTGCACACTTTAGAGGGTAGTTCTTTTATGAATGGATTTTTTGAAATTAAAATACAAAATACTAAAGTGGTAAAAGTAGTAATAGTTTTATTCGTCAAAAAAGCACAGCCTTTTGATCGAAATAAATGTATTTTTAGGCTGTGATAAACGGCACTTGCACCGGACAAAAAAAACTCGAGGAAACACAACGGGACACAACGGGACACCACGGACACTACGGGATACAACGGAACACAACGGAAAATAACCGGATACAACGGGACACCAACGACATTATACACGTAACCGCATTAGTTGAACCGTAAACTGTTTAATAAGTATTTTAAAAAACAATTTAGGTTCAAAAATCAAATAGCTTATTATTAGAATTGTTTTCCAATGTAGTAACTTATTTGTTCCATGAATAAAATTCTAGTTATTGGCAAGGTATATAAACAACTTCTAGATACAGTATTAGTCTTTGATTGAGACGCTTAATAACAGAAAACGTAGACCAACAACAAAGAACGGCAAGACGAAAACAAATTGTGTGTTGTAACAGAACTCCCTGTACAGGCTCAGATCCGGGGTACACGCTCCATGAACACGCTCGTCGAGAACAGGAAGCCAAAAGACCAGGGCCCTTCGAAGAGCTTTGTGGAATAGGCCTCAGGGCCTTTTTCCACGAAGCAACTCTGTAAATCTGCACTCTTTATACTTCATAACAAACAAACTTCAAAGTGCAGAGTTAGTCACTCACTCTTACTATTTGAGTGTTCAAAAGATTATTGAAACAGAAAACTGATTGAATAGTAAATTTTGGGGCGTGAAGTGTTTGCAGAGAGCTTCGTGGAATAGGCTCTAGTTGTCTGGAGCTTCAGGAGCTCTTCAATGCTAATAAAGAAGATGGTAGTCTAGCTAGGAACTATACCGACATCATCATTTCCTAATTCGACGTTTTCCATCAAGAAAACATGCAAAAGGTAATGTGAAAGGACACCGAAAGAGTTAATGCGAGTTGATCCAAATGCAAATGTGTTCAAAAGCGAATTAGTCCATATGCATATATTTGACCCTTTGCGTTTTGGTCTTAATGCGTAGGAAGGGCTCGCGTACTGCAAATATAATCAAGTCTTGTAAGATTTGACCACAATAACAGTGTCAGAAATTATTTTTAATGTTTTGCTGTGACCAAAACTAGATCCAATATCCAATATCTGTTTCGTTCGGCAGTTCGCCCGGCTCATCTACTTGTTCTAGCTTATTTTAGTAGTTGGTTTCTTCAACGTATTTGGTCAAAGTAAATCATGTCAGTCCTTGAAAAGCAACTAACGTACATTGTTTCATTCAAACAAACCTGAGTGATATCGGCGATACTTTTTTTTAAAAATCGGTATCGGTATCGTATCGGCGAATACCCATTTCGGGGCATCGCTAATTACAAGTGTCCTCGCCAATACTAAAGTTATAATTCGCATTGCATACAGCAGCGGTGACGTAATAAACTACGGGACCTCTCGCGAAACTGGACGAGCGCCACTTATTTTTGTATGGACTTTGAGGTTATTATCGCTTTTTATTTAATAAACGATTTTTTATGTCTTAGGTTTTTTTTTCTTTATGTGTATACTGCTAGGTTTCTATAAGGTAACAAATATTAAAATTAAGAAAAACCAAGTAAGAGAAGTAAATTAGAATAATAAGTTGTTATGGAAGACAATGAAAATTACTGTAACTTAACAAATAAATACGTACCTACTTCTTTTATTAAAACATTTCCCTTCCTCTTCATCTGTATGTACAAGAATATAAATAATAATTAATAAAATTTTACTTTACTATTAGGGAAAGAACAACGGCCCCAAATACAAAATACTTTTAAGTGTTAATTGTCACGTAGATATTTAGAAACTAAATAAGGAAGTAAAATAATAAGCAAATTTACAAGGTTTAACTGCAGTCTTATAATTTGCTACATAAACGAATATAACCACGTAGTACACTTTCTAATATCTATGTATTCAAGCAACAGTTTAATTATTAATTAGTAATACCTTAAGTTTCCAGTATTCCGTAACTATACTCTTGTAACGTTAAAAGATACATATATTATTGTAAATTAATTATACAAAATATAAATATTATCGGGACAGTTAAGTTAGAAAGCCGCAATAATGAATAAAATAATGATGAGTCGTCCGTTTCGGTTACGGGTTAGCTACCATTCATCGCGCCTATATTCAGTGCGCGCGTCAGTCGGTCAAAGCTGTTTGCGAGGCACGGTGTTCGCAGGTCGGTCGCTGCGTATACCTCACTGTATACGTTAGTCAGTCATTACCAAGTTTTAATTCGATAATAAGATTTAGAATCTTTCAGCTGGAGTTTCAGTTCAGTGTCAGTGCTCAAGCGGGAGTCACCGTTAGAAGAGGACTTCGGGCCACCGTCACCAAGGGAAGTGAAGAGGCGCATCCCCCGGGAACACAGAGTCACACCCAAGACAATACACTGTACTGTAGCAGGCTATGTCCGCTCGTATCTCTAAATAGGTTACATTGAACATAGAATACAAACCAATCGTAAATAAGGTTTGATATTCACGTAGGGGCAACAATTTAGAAAAATAAAATGTTTAAATTTAGATTTATATGGAAACAAACAAAGATGCTTCGCATACATTTTTATTCAGTCTTCAGTTGTTAGACGCCCTCGTCAGATGCTTGATCCGAGATGGGTCGTTTGGTTTTATATTATAGGCAATTAGAGTAAATGGCCGTATTCAGTCGAATAGTTGCTTTGTTACATTAGGCAGGTTTATAATTTTAGTATTGGAAATGTTTACTCACGAATGAGCAAAAAATACCTATATGATGACCATGAGATGACCAACCTCTCGGCGTATCCTTCATATATCCTGGTAGGATTCCCGGATAAGTATAAAATACCTCAAGTTACACACCCCCCCCCCCCCCCAGCTGGTTGCAGTACATTACACATCACATTTATACTCACACTCCGACTTGATAGATGGGCAGGTACAACAAATACCTCACAGATAGATGTAAGAACAGAACAAAGTAATAAGTTCGCGGCCCAGTTTTTTTTTAATAAAAAAAAATAAAAAATAAGTTTAACGTTATTTTCAGTGACAATTATAAATTTAACTCCGATCAAAATTCTACTCTCATAGAGATAGTTGAAGACAAGGTATAATTAAAAAAAAATAGGCTGAGCTGTAAATTTAATTGTTTGTGTAACAACTCAGTCAAAATTGCTAAAAGTATTATTTAGCTTATTAAAATCTAGTTCATTTTTGTAGGCTTTCAGTTACGTTAATTTTGAAAATAAAGTGTAACAATAAATATTTTTTTTAAAAACACAAAACTCAAAATTCACACACTCTCCTCAACATAAAAGAAAGTCGAGAAATATTGCTCTAAAGACACTTTTCAAGCCTTGACGGACAGGCTGATTTCTCGAATCGCTCAATGTGCCAGCTCTGCGATAGCTCGACAATTTTCCGTATTATACTAGACGTCCAAATTCAACGATAGACTGACAATCTCTCTCTAGTTCTCTTCTCAATCTTCTACAAAGCCTTTGGAGCCTTCCCCACTGTAATGCCATGAAAAAATACTGAACATCAGACAAGTAAATTCTTTGTTTCCAAGTTCTATATTAAATTCTGGCTGCGATCTTTGTTTATATAAAAGCCCGCCAGAAAATCATGTCACCATGAAAACGTAAGCAAATGTTGTCCTTACAATCACAACATTACAATCCAACACATTTGAAACAGAAGACAAATACGTGTGGTAATTCCAACGTTCCCAATTTTACAGCCAGTATAAATTGGTCTATCCGCTGTTATACGCCTCACCCCCTTCTCTCCCTTAACTCGTCTACAAACAAAGGAAATATTTTGAGAACAACAAGGCCTTGTTTTAAGCTGCCGCCTAGCTTAATACACCCCTGTACCCTTCTTTCCTCCGTTCCTCCAAATATAAACAATATTTACCACTGATATGGTCAACACCACCGCACAGAAAAAGAACTCTATTTATATAAGGTTTGAATTTGTAGAAAAGACATAGCTATAACATGGTAAATTCATTACTATGTGTGCTAGCGTAGCGTATGGTTCACACCATTTTGTCATATAAGCGTTATGCAAGTTTGAAATAGAACAGGAACAAATCCCACACGAGGGCACCAATCTTAATATAAACATAAGTTTGAGTACACTTCGTACCTCTGGGAACAATGAGAAATAAACACTCCCGACTATTTTTTTTAAAACAAAGGGTACAATGAGAGTGCTGTCTGTTCAAATTACTGAAAAGTGTTTATTTTAATAAGTACAAAGTTTTGTACTTTGGTTAAAATTGAAGTAAATATTTTAAGTATATAGAACAACCATACACTCGTTTTGCGAAATAAACTCTGTAGCAGAAAAAATCATACAGCACTACCACTGTCTTCATTTACACATTATCCGCAGTATCATATAAATATTATGACATACATTTAATTGGATATTGTTCAACTCAGTAAATATATCATGGGTCAAATGACCCCGTACCATCTTTTTAGGTAAATATGATGGTTATTTATTATTAGATAATAATATTACAATAACATCAATGATTTATTGAAAGAAAAACTATTTTGTTGAAAGTTACGTAAAGCTGTAGCACAAACATAAGGAGTTTCTATATTATGGAACGCTAAACTTCAAAATGGTTCAATAGACCCCCGCCCGTCTCTCTAGTGTTAAGGACGTGATGGTGATGACGCCAAAAGGACGTGATGAATTATTATTAAGCTCATATAGAGTGCGGTCCAGGTACGATAAACAATGGCCATATTCGACCACAGATGACCAAATGACGACGAAACCACAGTTCATGAACTTCAATCTAAATTAATAAAACTTAAAACTCACTACAAATAACTACGGGTCATAGCAAGGTATTTTGTTTTTTTTTGTAGTTGTACGTCAGCTGTCAATGTAGAATTTTGACTACCGGTCCACGTGATTTCATACGGTGTAAACAAACTTAAACCAACTTAAACCGTGGTTTCATGTGGTCGTGGTAACGGACCGCTACCATTATATTATAATATCGATTTGGAAATTTCTAAAATTAAATTAATCAGATTATGTATGGGTCGCCGGGGACTTTGAACAAAGTTATGTATAGCATAGGCTATATAACTACCGGCTTGGTCCTTTTCAAAACATCGCAACGTGACAAAATAAATACTACGTCGCGGTCGTGTTGCAGAGAAAAATAGCTAGCTGCCATAGGTCAGGTCAGGTAGCTGCCAACTCTTTTAAGGGTTCCCTACCCAAAGGGTGCCATCGGACCCCTATATTGTGCCATGCTTTTCTCACTCCTAACTTCTGCTAAGACTTTGTGACTCAATCGCGTTAATGCCCTGTGAATCTTCTGTTTGTATTCAATTTATAGATAATTAAGTCGATTAAGTTATGTTGTGTTTTTATAAACCGTGAGCTACCTTTTTTGCATTTGTACTGCAGCTCAACAACGTATTTGTTTGCAGCTGCATATTTGAGCCAATTCATAGCTGACTTATCCATCTCTCCCGTCAGTTGGTCGGCAGCACCCATCATTAGATGGCGCTTACACGTCGCTGCGCCATTAATTAAACAGTCATGTCTTAAGCATAACCAAAAGTACCTCTCGCAATACTAAAAGTAGTGCAAAATTTTCAATTCGGAATTCAGAAACATTGCTGAATTGCTTATCTATTGATTTAGTTTCGAAGTCTAATATTACTGCCATTTAACACTACGTGTCCCCCAACAGTCATCTATATATATAAAACAGTAAACTGACTGACTGACTGATATATCAAGCTAAAGCCCAAACTACTGTTACTACTACAGGGACGTAGCTAAGGGGGGGCATTGTGGGCCAATGCCCTACCTTGAAATACTAATGCCCTACCTTAGAAATACCACAAACTAAGTTATAATATCTATATATACATTTTTTTTATACCACTAAGGTGGCAAACAAGCACATGGTCCGCTGATGGTAAGCGGTCACCGTGGTCTATGGACGCTTGCAACACCAGAAGTATCACTCGCACGTTGCCGAACCTTCAAAAATCCAATAACTTCTTTCTTGAAGAACCCCATACTGTAGTCTTTAGAGAAAACCTTGGCAGGGAGCTCATTCCACAACCCAAGCGTTCGCGGGAGGAAGTTTGTCTGAAACCGCACTGTACGCGACCATTTCGGTTCTAAAGTGAATTCCCTGCCGATGGCGAGCGGGACAGGCTCCACATTTCTTTTCTATATCGTCATCCATTTTAGGCCAATAAACATAGTTCCTAGCAATATTTTTCATTTTGTTCATTCCTAAGTGGCCTTTATGTATCTCACTAAGAATTCGAGCTCGCTACCGTGGGGGAATTACGATTCTATATTTAAAAATAACACAGCCCAATTCAGTGTACAATTCATCTCGGCGAGTAAAATATGCTTTTTCCTCCTCACCACTGTGCGACGTTGGGCAACCAAAGTTAATGTAAACCATCATTTTACTCAGGGTGGGGTCCTGCCTCGTTTCTTTAGCTACTTCCTTAAAATCTAATGGCAAGGTTTCTTCAACTAAATTAATGAAATCTACGGTAGGAGCGGGTGAACGCTCATGCGGTAGGGAAAGGCGCGACAATGTGTCTGTGGGATTCCACGTTTCTCGCCTAAAATATAAGTCAAGGGTTTGTGGTCCGTTCATAATACAAATTTTCTACCGAATAAGTATTGGTGATGTTTCGTGATCCCATAGTATATAGCTAGAGCTTTCTAACTGACTGTAACCTTTTTCAGCCTGGTTCAAAGTTCGTGAAACTTAACTAACGGGCCGCTCCTCACCGTCTTTGTAGCGCTGCGCTAGCACCGCGCCGATACCGTATGCGCTGCTGTCAACCGACAGCACGAGCGTTCGCCCCTCCTCGTAGTGTGCTAGCACTCGTTCACTCGACAGTGCACATTTAGCTTGCTCAAAAGCCTTAGCACAATTTGAATCCCAGCTCCAATTGATGTCTTTTTTAAGCAGTTTGTGCAAAGGGGATAATAAAGTACTTAAGTTAGGAATGAATTTCCCATAATAATTCAATAACCCTAAAAAACTTTTTAATTGAGTTACATCACTCGGAGCCGGAATTTCGGTAATTGCTTTTATTTTAGCCGGGTCGGGGTGTAAGCCGTCTTTGTCAATGATAAAACCTAAATAATTAACACTAGGTTGAAGGAATTTACATTTTTGTAATTTAACCGTAAGCCCCTTTTTCCGAAGGCGTTCGAGTACAGCTCGCAGATTACGTAAATGGGATGAACGATCAAGTCCTGTCACGCAAATATCGTCCAAAAACCGCTGTTCCGGGAATTCCACGTAGCGTCTCCTCCATCAATTTTTGAAATTTCTTCGGAATGCACGACAACCGTACGGGGTCGACGATACGTAAAATTTCCCATGTGGGTAGTTATGGTCGTTACGGCCTGAGAATCTTCCTCTAATAAAACTTGTTAAAAGAATGTTTAAGGTCGATTTTCGAAAATTCCGCCCCGTTACTCAAATTCGCGAATAATTCCTCTATACGTGGTAATGGATAATATTCTCTTTTCAATATCGGGTTGATCGTGATCTTATAATCACCACACAACCGTATTTCTCCGTTACCTTTGTGTACCGGTACTACCGGGGTCCCGTAGTCTGAATGCTCCACCCGGTAGATGGAGCCGTCGCGTTGCAGCCGCTCTAGCTCGCGCTCCATGCGCGCTCGCAGCGCAAGCGGGACGAGCGGGACGAGCCGCGCGCGGCAATAAACCTCATCGTTATCGGCGAGCTGTAAGCGAAACTTTTTTTACATGTACCTAGCTTATCGGTAAAAACTTCTGGAAATTCATTACATTGATGTCTCACGTTATGATCGTCGACCAACTCGTTAATATTAATTTGATTCATTTTCAAAGCGTGTAACCAGTCCTTGCCTAATAAGGGCTTACCTCCGCCTATAAATACATACAGTATTAATTTTTTTGCACAAAAACTTTTAAATTTAACGTCAACCACAATGTACCGCAGTGGTTCTATTCGTGAACCTGCGTAACTACGCAAAATTAAATTGTCAACCTTTAACATTTTATCTTTAAAAAACTTCTCATAACAATCTTCATTTATCGCCGAAATTCGACTGACGGTGTCTATCTCGTATTCCAAGATCCCGTAGACGGCCCGGCATCCTGCGACCCGCCGCCGCCGCCGCCGCCGCACCCCGTAGACGGCCCGGCATCCCGCGACCCGCCGCCGCCGCCGCTGTAGCTGGTCCCGCTAGCCCGGCGTCCGCGCACTGCATGCAGGCCTTCGTCTGCCTGCCCGGTACTGTTCGAAGTAGCCGCTGTACTGCTAGTCACTGTGTGCCTTTCTGCGGCACCTAATGCCAGAGCCAACTCCACGGCCTAGGGATAATCAATGTTTTTTTCTGCAAATAACCTTGACCTCATGATATCACTGGCGAGACCTGAGACGAATTGATCTTGAAGGTTTTCTTGCAATTTAGCCTCGAAATTACATGTGACCGCTAAGTGTTTCAAGTGTTGTAGGTATTCCGTCAAAGATTCTCCTTGTCTCTGTCTTCTCTGTCGAAATACATGTCTTTCGGCTATTTCGTAACGTTGCGGCTCAAGGTGATTAGTAACTAAATCCACCAACTGGTCGAATGTTTTTTCTTCCGGATGTTGTGGTGCACTCTGGTCACACATGAGCATGTACGTGGCTTCTCCTACTACTGTAATCAGTGTTGGCACTATCAGGTCGTCACTAATTTTATTAAGTCGAATGAATTGTTTTACACGACGTACGTAGGTTCTATTTTGCCGATAGGCGCTTTGTAAATTTTACAATATAGTACTTTACACAACACAATGTCACTAATTTAATAACAAGACTATAATAATTTTAGTTATTAAGAAATTTTTTATCCTCGTCGCCAATGGAAAGTCATTGAAACCACAAGTCTGAGAGTTGACTGATTTATTACATTAGTACCCACGTCCAGTACATATTGTTATTAGCTTATACACTACCCTACAAAAGAGACCTTACTATTTGATATTAATTTGAACTTGATACCTTCACGCGTTCTTCAGTAAAAGGGTTTTGTCAGACAGACAATCTTTTTTTTTAATGTTTGATTTAAATATGCGACAAAAATGGCCGTATTTCGCCGTATTTTTTATTGCATCAACTTAGAAGCTTGATTATTTTACAGCGTCAAAGGAACTTAGACCTTAGAGATATTTGATATTAATTTTAACTTGATGCCTTCACGTGTTCCAGAGATAAAGGGTCTTGACAGACAGACAGACGGACAACAAAGTTATCCTATAACAAAAGGAACCCATTTTTTCCTTTTGCGATACGGAACCCTAAAAGTGGATTACAAGTCCGGGGGTTATAAATATTCTGAGTTACAGGGACATGGAAAGTGAATAGTTCCTGTAACCACAAAGTGATTCTTTTCTCTTTGAACTTGGCTAATACACTTTTGTTTGTCTTTATTTCAATCACTAATACTTCTTTTATGTACTTATTTATTTTCTTCATTCAAAATTTAAAATTTTACTATTTCATTAGTTTTCTCCTTTCAAAGGATGATTGTGATTCAAATATCACATTTTTAAATATAAAGCGTGGCAAATCTTTGCTACTTGGCAAATCTTTGCTACTTGGCAAATCTTTGCTACTTGGCAAATCTTTGCTACTTGGCAAATCTTTGCTAGTAGGCAAACATAAATACCATCTCCTTAAAAAATATAAAAATGAAGAATCTATTTGGAGATGTTCCAATTATAGAAAAACCAAATGCTTAGGGACAATGACTCTAAAAGTAAGTACCTACGTAAGATATATAGATTAAGCATTGGGATCCTTGGTATTGACATCTCAAGCAATGTTCAGCTTCGAGATAATTTGCAAGACAAGGTGAAACAAAAAAATAAAAAACTTGGAGTACTCAACAGAGCGAATGTGCCTCTATGTGTGTGTTCTACTGTTTGTATAATAGGATGTGTTCTGAGGAAATATTTGAAATAATGCCCACTGCTACTTTCTACCATCGCAACTCTCGCCGTCGGCAGGGAATTCATCCTCACACTTTAAAACCTAAATGGTCACGTACAGTGCGGTTTTTAATATATCACTAAGGTATATAGCCTAGGTTAAGTTTCAGAGTAACTTTCTCCCATGAAAACTCTTTTCTTTCGAAAACGTTTACTCTAAGAACTACAGTATGGGGTTATTCAAAATAAGTTATTAAGGGTCGGCAACGCCCAAGTGTTGCCCCATCAGGTATTGCAAGCCTGCCTAGGCTGCAGTGACCGCTTACCATCAGGCGGACCGCAAGCTTGTTTGCCACCTTAATTTTGATCGCATTTTAATAATCTCTTCAGGGATAAGCGGCAGTGCTGCTGTAAGTGCAACAATTCTTTTTTCTGCCTTAAATTTTGTATTGCCTAAAAATTTAAGGCAGAAAAAAGAATTGTTGCACTTACTGCAGCACTGCCGCTTCTCCCGGAAGAGATTATTAAAACAGGATGGGAGTATATCAAAGAAGAATGTGGCGACTTAATCAAAATGCCAAAATTTTTACGTAGAAAGATTTTGGCTCAAGCCATACTTTAGTAAAATGTTAAGTGTTTAGAGTGAACATCACCGCACAAATAATATTTTAGAAGGTTGGCATTCTAAATTAAATAAAGCTTTAAACAAAAACACCGTAACACTGTTCTCTTATCACTGTAAATTCCAAGATATTAAAGTAATAAAACTTAAAACAAATACCAATAAGTAAAAAAAAAAAAAATATATACGGAATGACGACATAATCAGACGTGTGCAGATGGAGTTAATTAATCATGACATAACATAAGGTCATGCACTTGATAAACTAAGATAATTTAATTAAGTAACCTTCTAAAATGTTATTCGTCTTATGACGCTCTATATACGCTGAACCAAAATCTTTCTATGTAATTGATAAATTCTCCCATATCGACAGTACCTACATTCGGATTTGATATATTTCCTCCTGAATGGTATCAGATGGAAGAAGTTGTAAAACTGCTATTAGGCTCACAATTCTTCTTTCAGCCTATGATTTAGTGTTCTCCAAAGACTTTGCTTTTCGCCATATATTTTGCGTCCAATGATGCATCCTTTTACTCTGATGTTGGGGAACGCTTTTAAACAAGCATTAATTGCTCCTTTTTCGTAGTCGAAATGTAATTTGTTGGGTTACCATTGTGGTTTTTGCGACTTAATTAAGCTAAACAGAATGTAATAATTATATATGATAAAATAATAAATAAATGTGCTCCTTGCCGTCTGTCATCAGAGCGAACATTAAGGACTTCGCCTCAGTATATGTAATAATACTATTAATATCTCCGTGAAAACTAAATAACTGGACAAATGGACTCGGACACCTGTGAAACGTATATTTCATATACACTTAATACGTTTTGTCTATTAAATGTCAAATTTTCTATAGAACGAATGTAAAATACATAAAATTCGAAATAATGGTTTAAATTGGTACTACAAAGAGGTATAGTTGTTAATATTATTTTTTTAAATTAAATGTTTACATCGTAAATCTTGTTTATTAAATGTTTCAATACAAAATGTGTATTTATTATCTGATTCACTATAATATGTGTTGTTTCGTTTGTAGTTTTACAAAGAGTAACTATTGGATGCTGGAGATAAAACAGTATTGTAATTATTACAGCTGTCATCGAAAATAAAGACCTTGATGAGATCTATCATTTCTGTAAGGAAACTGCCAGTCTAAGATCAATAAGTAGTTAGGGAGATGTAGCTCTTTCCTTTTTGGCAGCTGTCATTAAAAATAAAAACCTTGATAAGATCTATAATTTCTGCAAGGAAACTGCTAGTCTAAGATGAATAGTTACAGAGATGAAGCCTTTTCTAGTTTGACAGCTGTCATCATAAATGAAGAGCTTGATGAGACCGATCATTTCTGCAAGGAAACTGCTAGTCTTAGATCAAAAGTTAGGGAGATATAGCTCTTTCTAGTTTGAATGGTGTCATCAAAAACAAAGATCTTGATGAGATCTATCATTTCTGCAAGGAAACTACCAGTCTAAGATCAATAGTTAAGGAGATATAGCTTTTTCTAGTTTGACAGCTGTCATCAAAAATAAAGATCTTGATGAGATCAATCATGTCTGCAAGGAAACTGCTAGTCTAACATCAATAGTTAGGGATATATAGCTTTTTCTAGTTTCACAGCTGTTATCGAAAATAAAGACCTTGATGAGATCTATCATTTCTGCAAGGAAACTACCAGTCTAAGATCAATAGTTAAGGAGATATAGCTTTTTCTAGTTTGACAGCTGTTATCAAAAATAAAGATCTTGATGAGATCTATCATTTCTGCAAGGAAACTGCTAGTCTAAGTTCAATAGTTAGGGATATATAGCTCTTTCAAGTTTGACAGCTGTCATCGAAAATAAAGACCTTGATGAGATCTATCATTTCTGCAAGGAAACTGCTAGTATCAGATGAATAGTTACAGAGATGAAGCCTTTTCTAGTTTGACAGCTGTTATCAAAAATAAAGATCTTGATGAGATCTATCATTCCTGCAAGGAAACTGCTAGTATCAGATGAATAGTTACAGAGATGAAGCCTTTTCTAGTTTGACAGCTGTTATCAAAAATAAAGATCTTGATGAGATCTATCATTTCTGCAAGGAAACTGCTAGTCTAAGTTCAATAGTTAGGGATATATAGCTCTTTCTAGTTTGACAGCTGTTATCGAAAATAAAGACCTTGATGAGATCTATCATGTCATGACAACAAATCCAACCCACTTCTGGAGCTGATGAGCGTTTGCAATTTGTCTCAATTTAACAATTTATTTAACGTAAACGACCGCTTTCTTTATCTTGTCCTTTCAACTATGTCTAACTTAAAAGTGTTGGAAGCAGATCCTCTCTGTCGTCCCGATAAGCATCATCCCTCTTTGAGTCGGTCTCGACAACTCTTCCTCAACAAAAAGCAAAATTATTAAAAATGTACGCTCCAAAAGGCCAAACTTCTATAAGAGTAATTACAAACAAATCAAGGAAGACATCAAGACTACAAATTGGCACGCATTACTTCGCTTCTGATGAAGTTGACACCAACATTTTTATGAAAAACTCAAGAGTATAATACACAGACATACTCCTTTAACTTCAAATCATAATGATAGATATCCTTTATGGTTTAGTCCTGCTTCAAAACGATGTCTAAAAGAAAAGCAGAAATATCATAAATTGTTTAAAAAGTACAATAATCCTCGTGATTATGACACATTCTCACTGTGCAAAAAACTATTAGAGACGGACTACAAGAACTTTTTATTTTCTACTGAGGAATCCCTTGATAACAACATCAAATCCTTCTGGTGGTACGTAAATAGTAAAAAGAATTCTTCAGCTTCGTTGCCTCAAACTATGAAGTATGGTGATCTAGAATCATCTCACCAGGCTGGTATTTGTGAACTATTCACTAACTATTTCAGCTCTGTATTTGAGCCCTCAAACTTGCACCCTGCATCCTCCATTCCCCCGCCTGACTCCAAAACCAATCACAACAATACCCTGTATAATATTGTTATTAACAAAAAGGATATACTAGGAAAGATTCCACGAAAGGCGCTGGCCATGACGGTATTCCTGCCTATTTTATCAAAAGATGTGCAGAAGAACTATGCATTCCACTCCTGATCATATTTAACAGATCTATGCAGACTGGTGTGTTTCCCTCTTACTAGAAAATAGCTCACATTATCCCAATACTCAAATCTGGGGATAAATCCCAGTGTGAGAATTACAGACCTATAAGTATTCTGTCATGTTTTGCCAAGTTGTTTGAATCACTCGTTTACGATGCTCTGTTTTATTGTGTTAAACAACACTTGTCGCCGCATCAACATGGATTCATAAAAGGAAAATCAACATCCACAAATCTGTTAGAATATAAAAACTTTCTCTGTAGTGCATTTGCTAAAAGTGAGCAAGTTGACTCAGTTTATACAGATTTTTCAAAGGCATTCGACAAAGTTAATCATAAAATTTTATGCGTTAAACTAAAAGGCCTCGTAATCCATGGAAATCTTCTTCGCTGGATCGAATGTTATCTCATCTCCTACGGTAGTCACGTCTGGTGTTCCTCAAGGTTCTCATTTAGGCCCGATTTTCTTTATCGTGTTTATAAATGACCTTGTTGATTGTCTAAATAATCCTTGCCTTTTATATGCCGACGATCTGAAATGTTACGCGAAAATAAAAAATGATAATGATTCCTCATCTTTACAAAATGACTTAGATCGAATATCTCAGTGGTGCTCTTATAATCACATGGTTCTAAATGTTAAAAAATGTTCCGTTGTCACTTTTTCCCGTAAAAGTCAAAAAAGTGTGTTCCAGTATACCATTAATAATAAACCTCTTGAGCGAAAAGCTGTTGTTAATGACTTAGGAGTATTGTTCGACGAGAAACTAACTTAAACATCATTATGAACACATAATACAAAAAAGTAACCAGCTGACAGGCTTTATATTTAGAATCACCAAGGACTATAAAATGCCTCGTAGTTTAATATACCTGTAGATTGCACTCATTAGGAGTAAAATTGAATAAAATTCCATAATTTGGTCGCCTTACTATTCTGTACACATTAATCATATTGAACGAGTACAGAAAAAGTTCTTAAGGATGCTGAGCTTTCGTTATAATCTGGATCGACATCTTACTACGTATGAAAGTAGACTTTATAGATTCAACATCGACACACTTGAGAAGCGCCGCAAAATTAGCGATTTTTCATATCTTCATAAAATTATACACTCCTCTATTGATTCTGCTAATCTTCTATCGCTAATTAATTTTAATACTAACTTTAAGTTTCGCTACTCCAAATCCTTTACCCTTTGTGTATACAAAAACAATACGTCCTGCTATAATCCCATTATAAGAATATGTCGTCAATACAATGATTTAATTAAAGATAAGAACAACAAAAAAGTAGATGTTTATCAAAGTAACCTAAAAATGTTCCTAAAAAATGTTAAGTTATCTTTTAGGTAGGTATACATTTATTTGTAAATGTCTCTCTCTCTTGTGTGTGTGTATTTTTAGTAACTATATGTATAATGAATGTTGTTTGAATATTTTATTTTATTTTTTATTTCATTTTTTTTCTCTTTTTTACACCTAATAACAATTATTTAGTCTAGATTAAGTTAACTTGACGTGTTTCTCAAACGTATTTTATTATACTTATATTTTAGTAATGCGTTTTATCTAATACGTAATATAAACACATGCTTTAGGGTTTCAGTCTGTTTACTAAGTGTATTTTTGTTCACGACTGTACTTGAAAATATTTGAATGTCTGATAGTGCTGTTTATTGCAGATAGCACTACCATAAACGAAATACAGCATTCAATTCATCACTAAGACTTATGGAGCTTTAAGAATCACTATCAGCATCAGCATTTTCAGATTCAGAAAGGCACGAAAAGAATGAATCATTTGGTGCAAAAGATCAGTTCATACAATCTATATAATATAATAAATATAAATAAATAAACTAAATAGTAACATAATAAATACGAAGATACACCGTCTTCTTTTAATAAACTTAATAACCCAAAGATAACAACGAGGCGGTAAATTAAACATGATAATCCTTTACTTTAATGTTACAGTCCAATAATTTAAAATACAATTAAATAATTTAATAAACATAAATAAGTCATTAAAAAGCGGAACAATATAAATCGAAACTTACATCTCATATAAAAAAAAATTTTTTTAATAAAGTACATAGATTAACTGAGATAATTCCGTAAACCGTCACCAAAAGGGATTCCATGAGGAGACCGAAGCTGACTTAAGTGTGTCGACTTGCGGCGGTTACTAAATGTTTAAAGGGGTTTTAAGGTTTATTGTGAACCTTTGACAAAATCCGGGACAATTCGGACAGGCAGTAGCTACCCAAGTAACACACAAGGCAACGTATTATTCACTTATGGTCTTATTCAGAACCCCGCGGGTATATAAAACCCTTATTAAAGATCGCTCGTGTATATCATAAGGCTTTACCTATATATTGATTTTCTTATCAACTTAGAACGCTATAATCTAAAAAAAACTGTACTTTGGTTCATATTTTCACAATTATAACGCAATGAGCGTTTATAAGTACACTGTGTACGTTTCTATTCAGCTTTTAGCAGTTTTTATTACTAAATAAAGTTAAAGTTTTTATTGCTAAATGATGGCAGGTTAAGACAGGAAAATATGTTATTGGCTGCTTATAAAGGTTAATGTAAACTTCTTTATCGCTAACTTCTTAAGCTTTTACGTGTCGCCCTTTTTCAGGGTTTTATTTAAAATTTTATTATATTTGATTCACTAAAAATATATTTTTACGACACTGAATCATGATCACAAACGGCGATAACGGCCGGCTCAACATCTTTTATATGGTTTGAAATATACCGAATAATATATTAAATAATTATGAAATGCATATATGCATCTAAGCATCAATAAAAACTTTAGTAATAAGCGGTTACATTTCCATAATTACACAAAAATAAATATTAAAACTTGTTATTCTAATAAATAAAACACTAAATATAAGTAGATTCAGTATTTTACTCTGCACATTTTGATATACATTACATTAATATCCATTAATATCCAAAGTTGGAATTCATATTAAAGACATGACACGAGTACGAATACAAGCCACAGACACGCGGTCACGAAACTAAAACACATTTTTTGTTTTTTTTTATATTGTTTTATTTTTGGAAGGGTTACCCATTTTAAGATCACATTGAAAACTTCGTCATTCGCGAATCTGTTTTCCTATTGGTCGAGCGGCGGCGAGTGACCGAACATAACACAATTTGAAGGAGAATCGTCCACTTGCGCGAAGTCACTTAGGGACACTGAAGCTCGAGAGGAAGAGATTCTAAGTGAACTATTATACAGTCAACAAAATATGTATAATGAATTAAATTTAGTGCATTATACAGCAAAAGGCGAAACTTTTTCTCGCTATTCAGTCTCTATATTGCTTTTGTTACGATCTGATTAGGGACAGTTTATAAGTATACCTGAACGCCACTATAGCTCTTTAAGAGAACTTTACATATCTTATTACGCTCTATTTGTAAAAACAGTTTTGTGAACAACATTGTGAACTAGTATACATCTAAAAACAGTATATTACGGTATAATATTTCAAATATTAGTCTATCGCGATTAAATTTGATAAACAGGACACAAGTAAGTCATTGTGCAGCCCATAGAAATAATATTGCACTTTAGCAGTCCATATCGCTGTTTAAGATTAGCACCATTTTTAATTTGTCTAACCTATAATTATTATTCTACTTTAGCCGGATATTTTATATTGAAATAATGACTATTAAGACTTCTCCTAAAAGTTGTTTTACACTTATTAGCAGTTATAGATTTAAAGTTTGTCATAAAGAAACAAAATTAGTTCGAAAAATGTCCACTCAAAGGTTTTGATTTTCTCATTTTTTTGATTAAACCTTATTATTCTCGAGGCGCAAGAAAATTTGCTGAGAAATAAAGGTATGTATTTGACAATAATGTTACATTCCCAATCATTTTTTACGAACTTAATATCGAAAATTATACTTGCACTTCAATAACTTAATTTAAATTTAATAATGATTAATTAAATCACATACATTTAAGGATATGTTTATATAATGTTCGTTCTTAAACAAAAAAGTGATAAAGTTCAGCTTTATAACTAAAAAAGTTAGTGTGCACTACGTGTGTTACTTGGGTAGTAGGTATGTATACATGACGGACTGCTTTTGAACTTTTCAATCTATATAGGTATTATACAAAGTCAAAATATTTCAGTCTTACAGCTTCCTAGAATCGAGAACACAAGATTGGGACAAGTGGCTACCATATAACCACACAATATTTCCGAAAAATTGTGAAAATAATTACTTATAAATAGAATGTGTCGTGAATATTCAGTTTACACTGGTCTATGGACGGCTTTGCCTAACCTACTGGAGAGCCCCTCCCTCTTACACAACCAATAGCAGTGTTGTGTAACATTGTTATTGTTACTATTTGATAACATTTGTATCGACTAGTGATAAACATTCAGAACAGTTGTTCTGCGTATTGATTATAACTACCGAGTATTTATGTAATACTTACTGATAACGGATACGAGAACAACGCGTTCATCTTGTCAGCTCACACACACACTCACACACACACGCACACACACACACACCGAACGCCAACTATAAATATTCCGATGTAATTAACATCTTTTATTTGTACACTTTCGTCTCGTGTGAGCAGAGATGTCTAGTAGAGTAGCTGTAGTTACCGGGTCCAATAAAGGAATCGGATTTGCCATAGTCAAAGGGTTGTGCAAGAGATTAGATGGAGTCGTCTACTTGACATCTCGAGATGTAAGCCGGGGAAAAGCTGCCGTTGCTGAGCTCAACAAACTCGGGCTTTATCCTGAGTATCATCAGTTAGATGTTGATGATAAACAAAGTGTTAAGAATTTCAGTGATCACATTAAAGAAAAACAAGGTGGTATAGACATACTGGTCAACAATGCTGCGATAGCAAACAGTGATCAATTGTACAATTCGTATGAAGAATGCAAAAAAATAGTTGAGATAGACTTTTTGAGTATTTTCAATATCCAAGAATTCCTATTTCCTCTAATGAGACCTAATGGGAGAATCCTTAATATATCTAGCGACTGCGGTCATCTGTCAAATATAAAAAATAAATATTGGATCGACAAACTTTCTGGTAAGAATCTCACAGTAGATGACATCAAGGAGTTCGTGAATTGGTTTCTTGACGGAGTGAAAGACGGAAGTTTCAATTATGACGACATAGCTGATGAGGGAACGGTGGCCGCCTACAGAGTGGCTAAGGTTGCTCTCAGCGCTTTCACCATATTGCAGCAGAAGGAGCTTAAGTCAAGAAATATTTCAATAAACTCTATGCACCCGGGCCTCGTCCGCACGGATATGACCCTCGGCGCAGGATTTTTCGACACGGACCAGGCGGCCGCGACACCTCTGTACCTCGTGCTGGACGCTCCGCAGACCCTGCAGGGCGCCTACATCTGGTACGACAAGAAAGTGCTAGATTGGTACGACTACAAAGCTGACTACTACTTTAAAGCTAAAACTTTGAAGCACTGATCGATATACTTACCTACATTTAATTTTTATTCATTTTAATAAATTTTTAGTCTCAGAATTTATGTTGTCCTTTGCGTAGGTACCGGTCTTCTTTAATCCTTGTGCAGGCAAAAATAATCGACTGAGCGAGCAAAGCAAACGAGGTCTAGGTGGTAAGATGTCTTGTATGGTTGTTCAACGATAACTTACTTTTGCTTACATCTTCATACTTTTTGGTACACAAGAAGTAAATGCCAATATCCTATAGTCCCTTTATACCTTTAGTCCCTAGCATATTTAAAATAAATTTTAAACCATACCATAAGGCAATATTAATTAAATATTTCATGTAATATAATATTAATAATATATAAATAAATTAAAATTAAAAAAAAACCTATAAGTAATTTAAATTAGTAATAAGATAATTTAAACATTAGGCAATAAAAAAAAATTAAAACTTATATCACTGTAAAAACCTAAATAATGTTTTTACGACTATTTTATTTAATGCTTTTTAATTTCAATACAAATTATATACATATTATAATATGAGAAATAGTTCGACTGCGCCGCGAGCTCAGCCTCGCAATTGGGCTCCGCTGAAAATCAGCGCTGTAGCTAGTAAGCTGCAGCACATGCTGAGTGGCGTCCATTTTGCACATTGCACTACGACACCCATGATACAAAAACTCATATTTGACTGTGATATGTTTATGTGTTCTTGTTTTTATGTGCTTATTTTTGTTATTTTTTTTAAGTAATGTGAAATAAATAACTGTCTATTGTTTATAATATAAATTTTTAATTTAAACATGAGCAATATCGGTTAAGGGGTTATACGGAGATATGAGGTGCAAGAGGAATGAAAAAATAAGGTAAAGAAATATCCCCGAGTGGGGTAACAAATGAAAGGGTGTAACTTCGGTGACAATAATTAAGTTCTATTGAACTGATCTAATATAGATAGAAATATAGATATGTAGTAAATATTTGGTTTATTTCAAAACTACATTTGATTTAAAAAACCTCACACCATTGTAAAAAGTTACTGCAATTATTCTTTTTATGCCAGTTAGAAGTATGTAGGTACTTTCAGTTTATAACAATGGGTAAAAATAGAAAATTACTGTTCGTGGCTGACCACTAGTACCTTCTACTACACATATATTAATATTAGAGTATTAGTTTACGATAATACTAGGTGAACGTTGTTTCGCTCTAGTCCCTCTCACCTATATCCATACTAATATTATAAATGCGAAAGTAATCTGTCTGTCTGTCTGTTACCTCTTCACGCTTAAATTGCTGTACCGACTAAGATGAAATTTGACATGGAGATAATTTGAGTCCCGGGAAAAGACAAAGGTTGATTAAAAACGTCAAGTGTAAGTCGTTATTTTTTATAACTGAGGAGTTGCCGTTGAAATCCTACACCTATAACCGAATTTAGGATCGGGTAGAACAAATTAATCTTTGCTATACGTGAGCAATACAAGATTCATCGCCATCGGCAGGGAATTCATTCTCACACTTTAGAACCGAAATGGTCGCGTACAGTACGGTTTCAGAGAAACTTCCTCCCGCGAACGCTTGGGTTGTGGAATGAGCTCCCTGTCAAGGATTGCTTTAAGTATGGTACTACAGTATGGGGTTCTTCGAGAAAGAAGTTATTGGATTTTTGAAGGGTCGGCAACGCGTGAGTGATACTTCTGGTGTTGCAAGCGTCCATAGGCCACGGTGACCGCTTACCATCAGGCGGACCGTGTGCTTGTTTGCCACCTTACTGGTATAAATAAAAAAAAAAGATATAATTGTCGTTTATTGTGCATTTAACAGCACGACAAGTTTGTTTGACAATACTCAAAATATTTTCTGACCTACGCTCGGGCCCACATTGTATTTCAGTATTCGATGAACGAGACATTTGATCCAGCTAATTAATAATATAATAATAATAATATAATAATAAATGTTTATTTCAGACCTTGGTCCATAGTGTGTTAGTAACAAATATACTTAAAAACTATGTTAGTTGTACAGATTATATAATAAAATACTAAACAAATAATTATTTTTTTTATTATTATTTTATTTTGCGAGATTGACAAGTGTTCACATACGTCGTCTTATATGAACACCTACACACTCTCGCAAAATGGGGCAATCAAACCTTTTGGAAGCTGCTACCAAGACCCTGTTCGGGCTGCCACGCACACGGCTTAGCAGTGACGCCGTTCTGTTGCGCATGATGGCATAAAAATCGCTCGTGCGAGCTTCAGCAAACATTGCTGATGCGCTACAGTCGCGCGGCAGCCCCATCAGTATCCGGAATGCATTATTATATTGGACTCGCAGAGCACTATAGGCCTTTTGCGTATAGTTGACCCATAGACTGCAAGTGTAAAACGATTGGCAGAATGCTTTAAACAAAGTAATTTTAACACTCTGCGTACATCGAGCAAATCTACGTGTCAACATATTACACCTAACAGACAGTGCTCTGCGCTCCCTTTCAATGTCTAGGTCATCTTTTAGAGTATCTGTGACCCAGTGCCCCAGGTACTTAAATTGGGTTGGGTGAGTCCGTTTACCTCGGACCGCAGAACTACAAGCAGCGTAGTGATTCATTGTGTTGTTCGATACTAACGCACTTGAGCGCCGAACCAGGCAGAGAGAGACATTATGCAACTGTCTCTTATCGTGGAGGTGTAGTGCATGTCTCCCCGCTGCTGTCACCGTCCGTTCACGATTAATGTTATTAATTTAAATATTATCACACTGCTCACTATTCATGCAAAATTGGTCACTGATTTAAACTATATATGAACTACAATATAGGGAATCAGAAAAATTTGAAATATGTCTACCTCTGACAATTTTTCGGTTCTATTTTTCATAAATAATAAAATAAAAACAATTGCAATTAAACTGCCTCTGATTGAGTTTTTTGTACGTGTAACATTTAATCTTGGCAGAATGGTCCAAGACTTTAGCCTGTTCTTAGGGAAGGTCAGAAATCAAAACAAAATATATGGAAATCACAGAGTAAATGATAAAAATTACTATTGATCCATAGATATGCAAGTTGAGTAGTATATACATATAGTTGATGATCATAGATATGCATGCAAGTTAAAATATCTATGTATTGATTCATCAACAAGTTCAAGAAAACCGGTGGAAATTTATTTCATTAGGAAGTAAAAATTAATTTTCGGATACTTTTACTCAGTTTGTGACAAAATTTACGATTTGTAATACTTGATGTATTTACACATATTTCAATAAACAAAATATTTTCAACATATTAGGAGTACGCCGTCGCATATGTTATCGTTCTCTCCTGATACCGCGAGTGAGGAGGTAAGGTCCTTTATCCATAAAAGCCATTTGAAGTCGATCAAATGATTCATCAGGTTTAGGCCACATTTAAAATCGTGGAAAATCATCGCACGAAAATGATCTCGATGCAGATCCATTTTTAAATGAGACACGATAATTTAATTTGCCTCTCAATTTCGAAATTCGAACAATTTTATTTTTACTTTTAAATAACGAAATATTTAAAAATAATTACAAGTGGCCAGTGCCTTATATATAAAAACTTTTTTTCGCAAAACTTTCGGCGTGCCCTGGTATTATTAGTCATAGTCATAACACAATGTACTAATTACATGGTATGTTATTTTATTGCATTTGTTAATAAAATTTATATTTCTTGCCGCCTCTTCTCGGTAGAAAAAGTGAATCAATTAATTCAAAAATGTTAATTTCACTAAGTTTATTTGAGTACATGAAAACAATATTTTAATATTCGCTCGGAGGTCGTTTTACATTACAGTGATTATGGGTACAAATAAGGAGGTTTAAATTTTGGTTAAATGTGATTCAATCCTAAGCCAGGATTGAAAGGGTAGGATTCCCAAGCAAGGTTCAAGTGGGGATAAAATACAGATTATATAACGAGGGACAAGATTAACTAAGATTTTAATATTATTTTGAGCGCATCATTTTACGTCAGAGCTTGGTTTATATTTCGCAACTACGCATTTATAAGGTTATACCTAGACACATAGTCGGCACTAATAGGGCTAAGCTAAACACACAGTCGGTACAAATAAGGCAGAGCTAGAGACACATTGAGTAGTAAGTACTCAATAAGACTAAACTAGACATACAGTCAGCAGTTATAACGCTAAACTAGACACACAATCGGCACGATTAAGGCTAAGCTAGACACACAGTTGACACTAATAATGCTAAGCTAGACACACAGTTCGCAATAATAAGGCTGAACTAGTTAGTAGTAGTCACAGTTAGCTCTAATGAGCCTTTTTGTGCTGGCTAACACTTTTTTTTGTAATCATAAAATCACATTTTTAACTTCCAAATCCGAATTCATGAGTCATACGTCTCGTTAACCTAGTCTAGACTCTGGAATTCAAAACTGAATACAAAAGGTCTGAGGTATGTAATGTACCTATTTACCCCTAGAAACACAAATTAACTAGCTATGTAGGTACTTATAGACGATTTTGGTGGACCAAAATGAACATGTTTACTATATTAAAATGACATTTTCTATCAGGTAAATTTTGATCAAAAACAAGTTTTTCATCTTATTTTTCGATGAAACCTGGACATTAAAATAATAGTAGATTGTTAAACATGGGATGAGATGGGATAAACATCACTTGCACCACGAGATAGGCAGACGAACGAGCGAAGCGAGCAGCGAGCTAGGGTGCTCAAAGTTCTAGGGTGGAATTGTTAACTTCCGCCTGAGTTAAACCTTCTACTTTCATCGCGTCTGCGAGGAAACCAGAGGAAACAAATAAGCTCCTTTTCAGTCCGCCACTTAGGAAAATCGTCATAAGCTTTTATATAAGTATCTATCTTTTGATATCGGGGGTAATATATTTTCTGCACTTGCCTTTGCTTCAACTTTTATTAATTCCGGCGCCAGATCTAAATCATCATCATCAGATTAAAAAGAGATACCATATTATAAAAAAACCTACCGCGTTTAATTTGCTTTCACTTTTTTACGTGTTGTTCATGGTGCGATTGTTTGATAAAAAATGACTTGGTGAAAATTTAGTTTTTTATTATCTTAGTAAAACACGATAACTTTTAATTAAATAACTTAAATATAAAAAATCAAACGAAGAAACGGAATGTTTAGCAGGTTGACGTGTTGCTTAAATTTCCTGTGGTATATATTCCCGAAGCCACAAAACTGAAAACGAATGATGACATTTCTAGCGGAAAAACGGACGGATGTACATGACGAATTTATAAAGGTTCTGTTTTTGTCATTTAGCTACGGAACCATAAAAATGACCTTCTAAGCAGATACACCACGTGTGTACGCGCTAAAAATAGAACCACAATATTGTGCTTAAGTCCGATCGTAAAGTCGTAAGCACACTTTTCTCGCAGTCACTTGTAGATAACTCACCGAGGGGTGCCAAAGTGTGCGTTAAAAGTTGTTGTTGAACAATTCTGTAACCTGTTATCGCACATTCTTTCCTTTAGAACAATCTTCGCGGCCAAAATCAAAATTTTCTAAGTTGTTGTAGTTACAAAACGCAACATTTAAATAGCTCAAGAACAAACCCAGAATCAATAATCATCACCCCTTACCTCAATTCCTTTGACCGCGTATGCGCACAGTTAGTCGGAACTTAACTGTCTCCTGCTACGCATGTGCCACCAATTACGCCTTGTTTTTAGTGCCCTTTTCATAAGAAATATTTCTAGATTGAATCCTTTTATTGGCGTAAAATTTATTAATTTCAATAATCCGGGTAAGAAGCAACATTTATTAAAATTTCCAACTATATAAACCAATCACATTGTATACCGGTCGCGTGTTTTCTTCATACAGCACTCTTGCTGTACGGAATTGTTTCCAGGGCAACGCCTGATAACTGAAGCATTCTTCTCTCTCCATTGCTACATGAGGAGGTCATTTGGTAGGGTTCTTAAGTTCCCATTTTCTTCTATTGTTGTGCACGCTCATTAGGAATCGTTCCCACATGAGGGAGAGCCCAGATAGCAACCAGCAGCGGGCATCACAAGCTGTCTTCAATTGTTTCACGTCAAAGGCTAACTCCTAGGCTATAAGTTCTTGAGGGTAGGTTTTACCGTTGGGTGACCGCACGTGCTGCGGCACTAGGTCACGGATTTGAGAGGAACGGGACTCGTCGGCTCGTGCAAACAAAGAGGTTGCCAGACGACTGATAAATCTTCGACTGACTCCACCCGCAGACCTTAGGCAATTGTCGTGTTCTTAACGTTTTGTATTCTTAGTAATAAGTGCGCGAACAATGCAGCGAATTGTTGTAGGCACATATCTAATCGCTTCTTTTGATTAGATGAGGCCAGGGCGAACCAAGCTGGAGCAGCGTATGTGAAGAGGGGTAGATTATATTTGAATATAAGTCTTATAGAGCCCTACCTTCGCGCGAAGTAACAGTTTTGAGGAGAGGACTGCTCGTAGTAAAGCCAGGGCTGCTTTGCTCTTGTTTGAAAACCGGGTGACATGTGTTACCATGGAGAGACGATTGTCGAGCGTTACTCCTAGGTACTTTACTGTGGAGCTCCATTCAACTGGCTCATTCATGAGTTGCAGCCGTGGTGGGTGAGTCTTCATATAGCGGAAGATGATGGGTTGAGTTTTTTCTACATCCACCGATAACCTCAATTTAGAAAGCGGGTACGGCGCCTAGTGTTTTTTGCATTTGAGTGCTGCTAGGTTGCTATTTATTGACGACGTCAAGTATGCAGCGTCGTCTGCGTATAGTCCAAAGGCAGCTCCTCCTGCCTTTGGGATGTGATCGGAGAATATAGAGTAGCATTTTGGGGAGAGTAAGCTTGCCTGTGGTACTCCAGATTAGGCTCGGTGCTCCGTAGAAGTGGCATCGTCAATAACTGCCCAGAAGCGGCGATCTTCCAGGTAGGGTCTCAGTACGTTAACGATGGGCCGAGGTATGTCTAGCATAACCGTCTTGTGCAGCAGGCCAGCGTGCTGCGTATTTCCGTTCGTTAATAGCTAACGCGGCGTAATGAAGTACCCTCGAAAGCTGCAGCGTGTTTGAATGTTCAGCTTTGAACCCGAACTGCTCAGGTTGAGGTATAAAGTGGAGATGGATGTGTCGCAGCAGTAGACCTTTAAACAGCTTTGATACATTCAATAGAAGTTGTATCGGCCGATAATTTTCTGGCTTGAGGATGTTCTTCCTGGGTTAGGGCAGCATGATAAAATTGCTAATTTTCTACGAAGAGTGGAAGTGGCCAGTGTGGACAATACCGTTGCAGAGTCTGGCTACAGCAGCAACAGTTTTTGGTGGCCGGTGGCGCATGGCAGAATTTGTGACCCTTTCCACGCTGGGGGCTACGTATGTTTTGATCTTGAGGCTACATATGTTGCGCTGAACTTGACCCGGGGAGAATACAATTGGCTCTTCGTCGCCCGCTAACGTCTCTGCAAAATAATCCAGAAGTCGTTCTTCAACTGCTGTGTTCGAAGTGCACGGTAAATATTTCTGCACGGTCTGCTTCTCGATACCTTAGGGATCCGTCTTCGGCTATTGGCGGTCTAACTGGAGCTTTGGTTTTAGTAATGAGTCTGCATATTTTTTTATGCTATAGGAATTAGTGGAAGCTGACTCGATCTATCCTTCCCAAGATTGAGCGTGATGAGGATCTAGCTCTGATTTGAACTTGGTTTCTAGCTTGTTCCATTGCGTGTTAAAAAAAGAGCATTGTGTACGTTGCCATTGTTTGCGTAGGCGATTTTTTTCCTTGCGCAACAACTGTAGTTGGTGTGGAAGTGGGTTTTGTTTCTTTAGTACATTGGATGGTTGAAGTGAGAGTTGCGGTGAATTGCCTATTATCTTCTGAGGAGTTCATTGGCCGTGATGTATTTTTTTCCAAGTAGTCAATGAATTGTTACCAATCGATACGGACCTTTGGAGCAGGTGGCGCTGTTTCAGTGGCTGCTTTTTGGATTTTCAGTAAGATTGTTTGAGACTATCAAACTGCATGTTCTCTTTGAGCACTTCTATGATATATCCAGAACGTCCTGTCCGTTGTATGTGACGCTACCGAAGGGTAGTACGTCGGAACGTCTATTACGGTAATCACGTAGTCGTGAGCTTCAGCATCGTTAAAAAGGCGTCGACCATTTGAGCCAGTGCTTGCAGAGTTCTAACCGTAGTGTTTGCAATTCCAATCTCCTGCTAAGATCCAGAACTGCCGGTAACATCAGGTCACGAATCTCTTACACTTGGAGTTGGTCGCTCGGATGTTTGTAGATTGCATACAATTGGAGCACCTGTTTTCCCGTCCAGATTTTAACGCCTTAGGCGTTAAAGAATTTTGTAAACACTGTTGGGAGTGGTTGATGAATGACTCCTTTTCACAAAGACCACTAATCCTCTTTGAGCTCTTCTACTGTAGGCGAGGAAATCTTGGCTATAGATGTGAAAGTTTGGTATCTTCTACTTGTTGCTGGTGTGAAGATGCGTTTCACAGATCTAAGCGAGGTCCACATCCTGCTCGAATAGAAGCAGATGGAGCTGATTTCTCCTGGCGCGCACTACATTTGCGTTTCAAAAGAGGATCCTTAAAGGCTTAGGAGTGAGGCTAAGATAGTTTGGTGTTACCTCTAAGAAAGGCTGGCAAAAAATATTGACCACTACGAGCCGCTTGGCGGGTCTCTATCAGTTGAGCCCGAGCACACACACTCACAAGCACGACCCATTCCTTCGAGTTCCTATCGCTGCAATGAACCGTTACACTTACACGTAGTTTGCGCTTACTTTCCGCACGGAGATAAACATCTTACTTCCCTAGAAACATTTTTCGACAACCTGTCTGACATCAATTTAAATAACCCTGATGACTCTTTTTTGATTTTAGAAGACTTTAATATTACCTTCGGAACATGTCTCTTAAATGACATCTCCAAGTATTTAAATTTTCAATCTAACAATGATAATAAAGTTCATTTTGTTAGACTTTATGAATCTAGTTGATTTTAAGCAGTATAACTGGTGTAACTCATGGACGTATACTGGTTCTTGCACTGAGTAATTTGCCCTGTATAACTGACCCTTCATCAAGTCCTCTGACGCCGGAAGATCCTCATGATGTCCCTTGAAATATCTTTGAGTCTACCACATTATCTAAAAAATACATGTAATATACTCAAAAATCACCCACAGGGCTCCAGATCTAGGTCCAGTTTTCTTCAACTTATACATTAATGATATTGGTTCTTCTTTTTTAAACTCTTGTCACCTCTGTCACGCTGATGACACAAAAATTCTTAAAGTTATCACATGTCAAAATGATTGTGAGGAATTGCAATCTGATCTTGACACTTTTGCAAATTACTGTAAGTCCAACAGTTTATTGTTGAACGCTGACAAATGTTGCGCTATAAGCTTTACTCGTAAACGTAATTCTCGTCTATATACCTATAATTTATCTGGCACGGTTATAAAACGAGAGACCCATGTAAGAGATCTAGGCATTATTCTTGACTCTGAATTAAATTATAATCTATATATTTATATTATTATTACAAATAGTTTAAAGAAGCTTGGCGTTATATTACGTCTCATTTTAAACAGGCCTTTACTCTCAAAGTCCTTTAGTCTCAAAGTTACGTAAGAAGTATTATGGAATTTGGTAGCCTTGTATGGAACCATCAGTACAAAATACATATACGACGTCTCGAAAGGATACAAAATAAATATTCGGGTTTTCTTAATATAAATTGAAGAAAAATATACGAACTACTCCACTTAATAACTAAACTTTACAACCACTTACTTATTATTAGAACAGTATAGGTTTTTGTTAAGTTGATACTAAATTACTTAAACTAGTTAGCTTAATTAATGAAGTATTGTAAATTATTTTTAACTTTGTATTTATTCTTTTTTAAATTAGTGCTTAATTATTTTAACTTACCTTTACAAAATGGATCTCTAGATCTTTCTGTGTATCTTTTTTTGTATAATTGTCAAATATTTGTAAACGACTGTTTGTATCCTTAGATAAATAAATAAAAAATAAAAATGTCAATGGCTGCATCTAAGATGGAGTCAACTTCACTCATAGGGATTGTGTCTTGCCTTTTCCTTTGGTTTATGTTTGGCTCATTATCAGTCGGAATTGAGGAACCAGCAACTTTGGCCATGTCTGTGGTAGAAGTTTCCAATGACCGCTAAAGAAAACCTGTCTTCTTCTTCTTGACACGCTGAGAGTATGGCTTTCTGCCGCTGCTTCGACCGTATTTGGAGTGGTACTTTGGTTTTTTCATGGTAGTGAGTGCCACAGTGCAAGCCTTCATGTTTCTGAGTTCTCTTTAAACACTGGGCATCAGGGGTTGCTTGCTGCGTGGGTGCCATATAGTAATTCACGCAAGAAGCCGGCTCCTTTGTATTGAAACGTTAAAGTTCATGACATTCAAAGCATACTATTTTAAAAAAGGTAGTTGAAATAACCCCCCTAAAAAAACAATATATACTACCTAGTAGCACCTAATTGTGTAACCTAGACAGCAGGTTTTTTAAGAGAAAGACTGATACACCGTTCTAGTAATAAAAGAAGTATCCTCTACACCTATAAAGGCGGGGAGCTCCACCCAGCGCTTCCGACGGTACGTGTCCATACCAAGGCTTATATATGATTGCGCACATCCCCCGAAGCAGAAGTGGTGTAAAATCACAAACTATTAAATTATCGTTGCAGCCAAAGCTGAAGACCGAAGTCTAATTGTGTAATCGCAAAAACAAATCCTTGTGCGTGCATAGCACAAACATTTAGCTTTAGGCCAAACTGTGTGACATCTATTCACACAGACACAGCCACAATGTCATGGCTGAGAGTTCGTGTTAAGCACACCCCGAAGAGCAGGACGCAATAACCCCCACTGAACAATTTGTGTAGGTACTAATTATTATGTATGTACCAATGGAACAGCCATGGAATTCACCAAGTGGGCACGCTCCATGCTTATCACAGACGCCCGAAGAGCAAGACGCAATAAGCCCCACTGCATCCATGTAACTTCAGTCGTAGATTATAAATGATATATTTCGGTTTTCAAGCCGGCGTCCACTTCATACGTGATCAAGGATTCATAAACAGGTTAACTGTATAGGTATATTATCAGTTCAAGTACGAAGAATTATAGTTTATTTGATCGATTAACGATAGAATAAGTGTGAGTTAGATTATTTGTGTAATATTCAGTATCGCGAAGGTGAAGTATCACTGTCGCATTCGCGCTATCAGCGTCCGACTCCCCACAACTTGTCAACGGTTTACGTGTCAATTTAAATAAAAACAATAATTGCCTTCTTTCGCAGTTTATCGACTCTGACAGACAGCTCGGGGCAAGGACCTTTACCCTTCTACACTGTGCAATCTGTTGTCATTGTTCAAGTCTATCGGCACTAAACTCACATTTGTATTTGACTCATTCAAACCGATTGAAACGTCAGGCGAGATACGTTCAAACCGTCTGTGAGCTCAGTTGATGTAACTTGAAGTCACTTACGACTGTTAACGATACACATTCTGAGAGATCCCTGATCCCCGAGCATGCCTCCATCATCTCCTTGTCTCCTCTTTGCTTTACTCAGGCGAGGTCACGTTACCTGTGTAATATTGAAGCATTATAAACAATTAAACCTCAGAAGCAACGTCCATACAATCACTAATACAAGCAGAAGAGTCGCATTCCAATATTCAAATTGATACAAGACCTCCCCCTATTTGATCTTACCAGTCGCGTAGGTGAAGTATTACTGTCACCTTCGCGTAATCAGTGTTCTACTCCTCGCAACTTGGCAAAGTATCAATTTAAATAAAAACATTAAGTGACTTATTTTTTTTTATTATTTAATTTCATATTACGAAGAACGGAGATGGCTTGGCAGACGGCTAGGCTTGGCAGATAGGTACATAGTCTTAAAAGATTCATATTACAGCAAAAATCCCAACTTTTAGTGGGGTGTACAGTACAAATTGTACCTTACTAAAGGTATAACTTGTACACTAAATTTGGTTATTTAAATATTGAAAATAAAATGAATACAGATAATTATATCATTGCGTATTACAAACAAAAAAAAATGATTTTGTGGCGTCATTATCTATTTTATATAATTTCTGCTTAGCACAATATTAAGAGTGAGATAAACAAAAAGTATAAAAATGTAACTTTGGTGAACTTGCCGAAGTTTCGCATTTTCTAAAAAGGATGCTGTCGCTCTAACTAACTTATCAGTCTGAAAATTTAATTATGATACCTCTCCTACCCTCCTACTTTTCCCCTCCCCCTCTACCAAAGTCGCCCTCCAGAGAGGACGCCCTAGGAATTCATAATTAACTTTTCAAGATAATGAGTCGTGGCAACTATGCAAAATTATCAATTTATTTTAGAAATTCCACGTTTATTTAGCGAGCAACATTCGGTTTATTTCTTTACAGAAATAAAGTAACAGTACTTAGTCTAAAACAGTTTGTCAGATCGTCGAATGTTTTAAATAATATAATTGATCATAATTTAAACTTTATAAAACCAACTTGCTTTTGTCAGCGGCTCCGCCCGTGCTTAATTTTTTTTTTCAGTGCGGGATTCCTATGGCAAACGCTTGATTAAAGTTAAAGCTCTTGAGTAGCAAGCTATAGTTCAAGCTTATGAGTAGCAAGATATAGTTCAAGCTTATGAGTAGCAAGCTATAGTTCAAGCTTATGAGTAGCAAGCTATAGTTCAAGCTTATGAGTAGCAAGCTATAGTTCAAGCTTATGAGTAGCAAGCTATAGTTCAAGCTTATGAGTAGCAAGCTATAGTTCAAGCTTATGAGTAGCAAGCTATAGTTCAAGCTTATGAGTAGCAAGCTATAGTTCAAGCTTATGAGTAGCAAGCTATAGTTCAAGCTTATGAGTAGCAAGCTATAGTTCAAGCTTATGAGTAGCAAGATATAGTTCAAGCTTATGAGTAGCAAGCTATAGTTCAAGCTTATGAGTAGCAAGCTATAGTTCAAGCTTATGAGTAGCAAGATATAGTTCAAGCTTATGAGTAGCAAGCTATAGTTCAAGCTTATGAGTAGCAAGCTATAGTTCAAGCTTATGAGTAGCAAGCTATAGTTCCTCAACGAGGAATTCAGGTTTAGTGATTTTAACACGATTTCTTTTTATGGAACAAAAAGTAGCCTTTGTCCTTCTCCATCTCTTTAGCTAGCTCAGCTTATAAAATAATTGATTCAACATTTATAGCACATATAAAAACTATTACAATAATAATTAAAACTATAAAATTATATGCACTAATTGGATGCTTCATTGCGATATGAAGAAAGGACACACAAAACCACTTTCGTATTTATAATATTAAATAATGGATTAATTATTGACGAAAAATATACCCACACGTACGCACTACCACACGTACGCACTACCACACGTACGCACTACCACACGTACGCATTACCACACGTACGCACTACCACACGTACGCACTACCACACGTACGCACTACCACAACAGACGGAGCTGCGTAGGTACGTTACCTCTATAATGTTATTGTTTCCTTTTGATTGTACGTGCGTGTCCCCAGTTCCCAGTCCCCATACTATACACAACATAATATAATTTCACACACGTACAAGTGGGAAATACAAAATCTGCCTTTTTTAAAAGTTTGTTATCAAATGTTTAAAGTTAATTTTGGTTTGGTCAAAATTGACTCATTATCAGATCGGCACATTTAGTTTACGTGCCATGCAAAACAAAAACGTTTGTCTGGCTCAGAACAGGGTCAGGGACACGGATACAACGGACACGGATACGAACGACACAGAGTAAGGAATAGTACAACACTCTTGTTTGTTTCACACATAGATATAGGTCTAAACGTAAACACCAACATTAACCTACATTACATCTTTATATAAGTATTATTATTTTATAAGCATAACAATTGTTGAGTTAAGGGTCCCATATACGGTACAATTATCTTTTAATTTCGTCGGCGTCGTGATAGGGGGGAGGCCCTATTCGGAGAGGTCGTTGAGACTAATCTCACTATCCGGATCGGTCGGATAGGTCGTCATCTGAGGCCGTTAGTACGTACCGAGGCCGCCTAGCAATAGTTTTACGACCGTGCCGAGGTCGGTCGGGGGATGATAAGTTGTGAATTGCACAATTATTTGATTTGGGACAATCGTAACGGCCAATTGTTTCGTGTATGAAGTGGCATATTTGAAGCGATCGATTGTTACCTTCTTTCGTCAGATTGATCAAAGTCAAAATTATCGTAAAAGTTATGAAATACTATTTTTTAAAAAAAATTTATAACTACAATGATGTAACAATCTCGTACAAACAAACTGCAAAAATTACAAACTTTTGAGTACTAATTAAAATACATCACTGAAAAATGAAAGCGCCTATTCTGATTTTTCAAAGTTTCAGATAAAAAAATAAACAGATTTGTAACACGTATGATGTTCCAGAACTGTGCCAAGTCCTGTTGTCATGTAATACACAGAAGTGTAGCTCATCTGATGTTGTGGAGTTGTGCCTGATCCGATTATCATGTAATACACAGATGTGTAGCTCATCTGATGTTGTAGAATTGTGCCTGATTCGATTATCGTGTAATACGAGTACACAGATGTGTAGCTCATCTGATGTTGTGGAGTTGTGCCTGATCCGATTATCATGTAATACACAGATGTGTAGCTCGTCTGATATTTTGTAGTTGTGCCTGGTCCTGTTGTCATGCAATACACATTTACGGTGCGCACGCCACGAAAGGTCACGGAACGGACATTTTCTCCCGTATTTTAAAACCTTTTCCTTTATTTTATCGCCCCTGTTGACCTTGGCTTGATGTTACATTGGCTATGTTTCTTCCAGACAAAAACACTATCTAACATAAAATTATTTTTTGAAATTGGACAGGTAGTTTTAAATATTACCCCAGTACCAACAAAAAAAAACAAAGTCTTCCTCATAATAATATTAGTATTGAGGACTTCTTTAAAAAATAATGGTTCTCTACTGATTTATAATTCCTATCTGTTTTAAGCTGGATTCTTCACTATTTATAACTGGAACTTTAAGAGCAACTAGTTTCATGATGTTATTGTTCTGCGTATATTCGCTTTTGCTCTGATTAGCTAAACAGTTTACCTATGTAAATATATGGCTTCAAAATTTGGTTTCCAACATAATTTTTCACTTTTCACTTTTATGATTTTATTACCATGTTAATGGTATTTTACATAATACATACAAACATTTTACATTTTTCTTTAAAATAGCATGTGTTGTGACGATACCATATTTATGCCTTAACATTTTCGTAATACAATGTGTTTTTTTCAAGTTTTAGCGCGAAGATTTTCATTAGTAAACAATTCTCAATGAACGTACTACCTATAGCAAAATGCATCTTTAAATTAGAATAGCGCGTACAAATATTCAAGTTCAGTAATTTTATACATTAGGTGAGAAATTATGATTTATTTTATGAAAGGTTAAAGCTAACAAAATATAAGTACAAATGACTAAAATGTAAAATATTAAGTTATGAACTTACGAATCATAGACATCAACACAGAATTAATTGTTAAATGTAGGTAGTAATCTAACTTCCGATTTATGAATTCGAACTCTAGACAAAATAAAGTTGCGTGAAATTTTGAACCTGCGGCGCGAGAATGAATGGTTTAAAGCTAACTGTGATTGGGTGCTTGTTTGGAACTAAAGTGATAAGAGAATGTTTTAAAACAAGCGTTGATTGGTTTGTTCGAACGTACTGTGATTGCTGGTAGTCTTAAGAGCGCTGATTGGGAGTTTTATAATGCTGAATATAACCGTGAAAGTTTAAGTTACTTAGATTTTTTTTAATATTGAAAACGCCCGCGAGACTTACCTGAGTCAGTCGTTAAACATCCATTAGGGTAGCCTCGTACAATAAAAATGATTAAAGGTAGTTGTCTTGGTTTTCACGTATTCCGTATAATGGTATGACTTGTTAGTTTATTTGAAATTACCCGGGGTTTGTTAGAACTTTACGAACACTTAGAACATAATATTAATATTCTATTAGGATCCTATTAATTTAGGGTAATAAGGCCGTTTATCTAGACCGTTCATATTAATCTAAGACTCTATAATAGTACCCCAACCAACATAACTAGAATTATACTTAAATATATTCTTTTTATTTTGTTAAAATTAATTAAGGCCGGACATCCGTCTGGAATAAAAAATATGATGGAGGGGATTGAAATGTGGGGTGCGAAAGTTATTAGAGAGGGGTTAGTGGTGATAAAAGTGCGTGGTTTAATGTAAAAGTCTATACATATAGAGCATTCAATTGCCGTAGTTTAAATTGTCGAAACGCTGCCCGATCAATAGTCCATAGCCTACGCTTGTGGGTCACTACAACCTAGGAACTACGTGGAGTTAAACTACAGCTAGATCGTGCCACCATTACTGGTTAGTAAATACTTTTATATTAGAAGTCAGTGAAAATATTGTGTTCGTTGTGAAATTCTTTAGGATGTGTTTTAAAAATATCTAAATTAATGTTAAAACATCCAAATGACGGGCTCGCTTTTGCCGGTTAGAAATTTATGGTAGAAAGAAATCTCAATCACCTCAGTAGGAAGGAATATATTAACGGACCTTGTTTCTAGGACATTTTCAACTAGGTAAAGATAAATCTTCTATAGAAGTAGAAGTGGGAACAAAGATTGTACCAGCCATAATAATTATATAGGCCACTAAAGAGCTAGGTCTGCCAAGAGATACAGTAATTACTATGTGTAATCCATGTCGATCCTTAGCAGCGTTAGTAGGGTTTTACTATTTTGGCTGGTTAGCGAGTGTAGGTGACCATTGATGTTCATCGTAAGGAATCGCCCCTTAAACCTACTTTCAGGTCGCAAGTCCTGAACGCTAGCTACCTGTTTCCCACACTACAAATTCGAATGGATTTAGCATTCGTATGGATTTTACTTTCAAATGTGGAAGCAGCTTCAATTAGGGTTACTTTGTGTAGGGATGACGGAAAATTATATAACTCATTGGTACTTGTCCCTTTAGTTCTAATATTCGCGTATTTGCTTTGTTTAGGTGGTTTTGTACTGACTTTAGAAATCGTGGAAATATTTATTTCTTGATTACTTTCTTTCACGCTTATTTGTATACTGTTGTTTGCTATATTACTCTCGCGTACCTCTAAAACAACTGGGTTACTACTTATTTAACACAACGGTTTTTGGGTCCTACCACTTTTGACGATCACGCTTGGCCAAATTAGATAATTATCTACATCACTATTTATTTAGATTTAATTTCTCTCATTCGTTATGTGAGTGGGGTTGAGGCTGCGAAGTTTCCTAAAACATTTTAATAATATATTTATATTTCTATAAAAAAAGGGAGGGGCGTTACAGTGTGGAAATCAAAGAACACGTTCGGTTGGCATTAAGGTACTGCTAGTTAAATGAAAAATCACATTCTCGACGGTAGTTCCACAGAAAATGTGTGATTTTTCAGGAACCAGCTAGTCGCACGTTATATAAAACTCGTCAACATGTCGTTGCAAGAGTTTCAAAATTTTCTAATATACTGCTACTGAGTGACATGTGTACATTTTACTTATTTCACAATTCATTCCATAACGTTAAATATTATAAAAAGACTTAGCTGAGTAGGTAAATAGAGGAAGGTACTACATACATACATAGGTATACTCTCCTTGATGGAGAGAACATTGCAGTCTATAAAACTTTAGCCATAACGAGGAAATGTTGAGTCGTTAACGTTACGAGGCGCGCGCGGGGCGGGGCGGGGCGCGGGCACGTATGCGGGTGTGGGACGTAGCCACGTACGGATTATTACAGATCTGCCAATAAACATGTCGGGTTACAATGCTGTTGTCTTTAGAACCATATTCGGGTATTACTGTGAAACTATGTTCACATAATAGTTTTACCTCTGTAAAGTTCCTATGCACAGAAATCGATATAAGTATATAATGTGGAAGGAAATATAGTGCCTAAATTAAAATGGGAGGAAGTACCAAGAATAATCATTAAAAAAGTAATTAAATGTCATGGTTCTGATTCACCTAAATAAAAAAAATAATTAACTAATTAAAAACCTACTGCTATATCTTTTTACTGTGATTTGATACTTCTGTAGTCATTGTACTATGATAAAATACTTTTCACTCGTTTATGAATGAATTAAGATGACGTGTGACGTCTTACTCAGAGTCGGCTGATTATCCGCTTTGCTTGCTTATAACCATAGACATAGGATTTTTTCACTACGTTCAAAAGACCAATAAAGCGTGTAAGTGAGAAATCCAAAGTAAGTGCATAGTGCCCATGAGAAAATGAGATAGAATAAAATGGCCTGTATATAATGTAAATAATTATATATGTCAATAATTACATCGATGAGCGGCGATATGAGCGGGTCTGTTTTATAGCGATTGGAATTTTCTGTTTTCCTCCTTGAATCCTTGATTTATATTTTTGAATATTTAAATTGTAAATTTGGTATCTATTTTGTGAGCCAATGTGACGTTACAAGACTCAATAATACGAATTAATACACGTTTTACCCGTAATTCATAATTTTTTTACTGCTTACTGCAGCTGAAAAATCAACGAAATAACCATTTGAATCGTAATTTACATGTTTTTCTATAGACTTGATACCATATTTCGTTGCTAAATCAAGATTTGGAGGATATTTTGTGTAAAATATGTAATCATTTAGTTACGATAGAGATTTACGTAGCGCTGACGTCATGCGTATATATAATAAAGCCTGCGGCATAAATAGAAACACGTTTATTAAAATTATAATAAAAAAATATATAAAATTATATGACCACAAGTAAGAGGACACGGCGTTTCTCTTAAGGCGAAAGGATTTTTTTAACTAATCCTGGATTAACATATAAATCAATTAATTTTGTGGTAACTATGGTGTCGTGTGTAAAGTAAATGTGAAGTCACAACAGATAATAATCCAAATAGGTACACATTTCACAGGTAAATTATGATAATTTTTACTGCATTGTCATCATATACATATTTTATCAGTTTTAGTTAAGAATTTTACAAAAAAAACTATTTAAATCATAGCTTGCATTTTTTTGGTCTAGATTTACTGAGTACCATTATTTCGTTGTTAAATAAGGATTTGGGGAGTATTTTGCGTAAAATATGTAGACATTTAGTTACCATAGAGCTTGACAAGTTGGCGACCGATGGCATCAGTATCGATAGTAAATCGTTAGAATATGTAATTATACATGTATAGAATGTTAATAAGATAATTATTCATAGCCATCCAAAGGTAATCGCACATTTGTCCGCATCGTAAGCGCCGTTCCAGCCACATTTTGCGCGCACGGTGGGGGTGAATTGTAAGAGGTTGCATAATGAAAAATAATATAAAATACTTGGTTTTTATGACGCTGTTTTGTTCACCAGAAGTCTACGTTGTCGAGTGATGTTAAATTTAGATACTTTCAATTTAAAAAAATTAGACGTATCAATTAAATTTGGTTTTTATTCTTAACAATTAATCAAACAAAATTCTCTCAACTAGTACTTACTCCAACGAGCATACCAACTACACGTCCGAACTTATATTCCGTCTCAGTGGATGCGCCTCTTGGCTCCTCTGACCACTCTCTCGTCCGGAATCAAGTGCCATGCACACTAACCGTTTCCTCGTCGCCAATTAATTGGCGTTGTGTGTGGCATTATAAGTCGGCAGATTATGAAGGATTGCGGGATTTTAATGCATCGTACCCGTGGAGGCAGCTCTGCTTCAGCTCAGAAGATCCTGACATCTGCGCGGCCGCAGTCACTGAGACTATCCTCGCTGGCATGGAATGTTACATTCCTAACCCTCGACACAGATTATATACTTAGGCAGCTACTCGACAATTAACCGTATACTTTTGACAGCATGACGCGTGAGGGTGGTAGCTTTTGACATTGACGTGGTGAGCTCATTGATTTTTATACCTACTACTAAAGTACTACAAGGCTTAACGGAGTAACTTAACGCGACTTGGTGGCTTAACGGGATCATTTTATTTCAGTTTTACTTATATATTTTTTTTGTATGACTAAAACTATTGCTTTAAAGACAAAAAATACATTTGTTACTTTAATGTATATTCTTGGTACTCTCTCCCATTTCAATTTGAGCATTATATTTCCTTACACATTATATATTAAAACTATTTAGCAAAAATCCGACCGACAAAAGAAAAAAGCGAATAACAAAAACGGAAGGGTTCCGTACTATTATTTATAAAAACAAAAAAAATCACGTTTGTTGAATGGGAGCCCCCCTTAAATATTTGTTTTATTTTAATTTAACTATTTATTTTTAAAGTGAATATATAACTAAATATTCTGTGAATATTCCAAGCGTCTACCTGTTACCGTTATCAATATCGGACGGAAGCACGGATGGACAGCGGAGTCTTAGTAATAGGGTCCCTTTTTTTACCCTTTGGGTACGGAACCCTAAAAATAGTAGGTGGTGGGAAGGAAGGAAGATGGCTTAAAAACTATATTCACAATGGCCTGAAACAGATTTGGTATTAGATGAAACAGTTTCAAAAAGAGATTAAAAACAGTTGTCTTTTCGTACAAAATGTAGATTTGTTTTCGCAACGAAGAAAGAGAGAGTTTTGGAAAATATTCAAAAATTGTGCAAACGAATGTTAAATACGTTAATGCAGAAAAACTAAAACTGCTACAGAATAAAAGTTTTAATGATGAGGAACACGTAATATAAAACTTCAAACTAAAATATCTAAATAAGAGTAGAAACTCGTCTTATATTAACCAGTGAAATCTTTTTAATAAAATTGTAGAAAACTTAGTCATTCAAAAGTATAATGAATTTCGTGCTGGATCTCAGACCTTAATACATATTCTTCGGGAATTTTTAAGAGTTTAGGAATACGCAGACTAGCTAAAGAAGTCGTTCGTTAGTGCCCAATTTGTCGTCGCTATTCATCAAATTAATTTTCCACCAGCGACATTGCCTATATATAATAGAGTTTAAAGTATGGACCAGTATTCGAATTAACAGGAACTGATCAAGCCGGACCTTTATATTTGCAGAATGGCAGCAAGTGTTGGATAATAATATGTATTTACTTACGTACGTATAGAGCGGTTCACTTAGGACTTTGCACTTAATTATCCACAAAAGATTTTTTTATGGCATTGTGAAGGTTTTTAGCCAGAAGGGGTTTACTTAGAATCATTGAGTGATAACCTTCTAAAATCTTTTGACTGGAACTTAAACTTCAGTTCTGAAAATTAGCTCCTTCAACGCCATGGCTGGGGGGGGTCTGGAAGCGGATAGTTAAGTCAGTGAAAGAAATTTTAAGGAGGATTCTCGGATAATCGTCCGTTTAGCTCATGGAGACAACGACTTTACCGTGTGAAATAGAAGCATTATTATATGCAAGACTTCTAACATATATGGCTAAAGACACCGAAAATTTAAGGCCATACTTACATAACATAGCTTATCATATCTCCAACGGCTATTGACTGGTTTCATAGTAAACAATGTACTTTCTGAGAATTAAACGATTTAACGATTTTTCTGAGTGGGCGTCGACAACGCATTAAGGTGGATGATAATGTATCTACCTGGTGCGATATTACATCAGGCGTTCCTCAGGGTGGCGTGTTGTCTCCCCTTCTCTTTGCTATCTTCATAAATTCTGTAATACCCCAAATATCAGTGGCATGCACTACATATAGGCAAAAATGCACTACCTACCCTGTAGAAATTTAATGTAAAATTCATTTGAAAATTATATCATAGTTATAAAGAATTTTTCGATATCGATTTTGCTTAGAATATAACAGCGCCATCTTGCTTATACAATCAATACATGAGCGAGAAGTTTACGTTATAGGTACTATGTGCATACGCGAAAAATAGACACACCAGAGCTATAATAACTTGTGTTGCAAAGACATGAAATCGCGGTGGCTTCTTTTGCGTTTGTGTGCCCCGTGCATACACAAATGTATGTATGTTTGCTATTCTGTATCTACACTGCACACAATGATAAACATCGAGCACACAAGCGTTCAAACTAGGTAGTGCCTCAATACGTGATGAAGGATAATTGGTTACGACTACGATACTTGCCGACAATGGCCGATGGTTACCGAAGTTTTCTATGAAAGGTTTTTATTTCCATTTGGTGTTGTTTACGAGTTACACGAGAATAATTTTACAAATTAAAGTTTTTTTTAAGAAGAAGTTATGTTATTTTAATATGCATTGTTTTAAAATGATTTATGAAACTTATGTTGGCTTCGTATTTCGAAAAATTATACACCGTTAAATTTTAATCGTTTTAACGCCGTGGACAGGTAATCAGGTGCATTAAACACTATCGAATTGTAAAGATAAAAATAAAAAATAAAGAACATTTTTTTTAAATCTCGAATCAATTCTTGCTTGAGTGACAAAATGACGCGGACCATTAGTAGGTAGGTCACTATTTAAAGAGACCGATCCTATTATGACAGATGACTCATTTCACCAACGACGCTTAGCGCAGTCCACGTGGACTTCGATAAACTTACCAATGCTATACTAAAAACCGCCCCTACATCTTATTTGATTGGCAATTCGCAAGTCGTGTGCCCCCGCGCCCCGCAAAAATCAGTTTTCCCTAAGACGTCACCGGTGCGGTGCGTATATCGCTATTTACGTATCCTTGTCGCGCGAAAGTATGGCGTCTCGAAATTACGCGTACTCTAACATGGAGTACCTTGATATCGTGCAATTAGGTCCCGGAATCTAGCAACTACGAAAGCATTTACGACGGTCCTAAGCCCGTATATTAAGAGATATAACCCAGATTAAGTTGTTGATGAATAGTACTTTGTAAAGTGAACCACCCATACACGGCATCAAAACCATTTAAATTTAACGGTGTAGAATGATAGGTTTCATTAACTTTCTTTTTACAACAAAAGCTGAACAAAACAGCAAATACAAACTAAATTTGTTGCAGTGATAGTTGACGAAACTCCAGATTCTAGCCGAACCTACAGTATCCATAACCATACAAGTGTCGGATTTTTACGGGTGAATTCTCGATCGTCTTCTGTTATTGACTATTTTTAATAAGCAAGGTAGATTTGGACTAGCAAATATTCTACCTACCCTGACTAAAATCCCTGCGCACGCTACTGCCAAACATAGAAGATATTTACTACCATCTATATGCAGACCATCTACAAATTTATTCAGAAGCTACTATTAATGATTTACCAAAAGCCATACAAACCTCTTCTTCAAAGATCTTCCTCAAATAATAACCTGGAGTCATTCATTTGTTTTGAAATTTATTCCTTTCAAAACTCAAGTAATTATTATTGTCAGTTCTCGGCTCATGTCGAAATTAGATTTCAATATTTTGCCATAATGTCATATGAATAGAACAGTTTAATACATGAAATGTTTTAAAAAAAGGTCGAAGGCTTTCATGGCAATTTCTTAAATGTATGTTATTTACTACAAGGCAACAGCCGATTACGTGATATGGCGAAAACTGCGGCCCAAAACTCAGACCCAATTCATTTTGATTTTCTTTTAATATTTATTGCTGGCTGGACGTCCGCGAAAAACAAAAACTATAAAAAAAAAAGTTGCACTCTGGGAGTGCCGGCAGAAGTGAAAACCTTTACACACGATTCGCGCTTAACACTCAAATATGTCACAAGACATGTCTTTGACATTGTCAAGAAATAATAATGTATATTTGACATCGCAATCTGTCATAGAATTAAAATTCCATATCCAACCTCCCTGTACTACTCATAATCGCGAATACTAAAAATAAAAATTATAATAGGCATGGCATTACGGTTTCCGTATTTTACAAGACAAAGATGCACTTTGTTCAATTTCCATATTTTAAAAACTTTATATACACGAATTTTACAACAGGAATGATGAGAGAATAAAAAGCATCTACAATATCTTTGCAAGCCCCTACACAACTCCACAATGTTTACAAGTGTGTGTCTACCGTTATAACAGTAATGATGAAAGACATATCTAGTTGTTGATATCGATGTTATTATGTATTCTGCTTTCATTTTTAACTAGGTGAAAAAAGAAATGCTTACCGAATGTTAAGTAATTTTCTACGTCTGATTTTGCTTTCGTTGTCTTGTTTGTTGGTTAAGGGACGACAATAGTACATTTTTCACCAAGGGGTGAAAGTGACTGATAACCGACGAGGGTGTAGTTTGAAGCCTTAAAACACCCGAAGTGGAAATCGCCTTTCATCCCGAGTGATACATAGTGCTTTACACTACAAATGCGAGGATAATAAAATATAATTAATTTAAGTATTAATTTATTTAACAAATAATAATTCACTTTTTATAAACATAACATTATGTTTTCTGTTGTTTGTAAATAGTGAGTTATTTTTTTCAAATTGAATCTGGTTCCTTTTTATAATCATAGATGGCACTGTACCAAATAAAAAGAAGCTATTTAATTGTTTCGTCAGCTTTTACATAGAAAGTGCGTTTTATTTTCACTTTGTCTTTGTTAATAATCTCCAAGCAGGTACTTTCAACTCTATATTTGACTATGCATAGAGGTTCTTTCAGATCATGTGTAGTGTAAAAATCATTTCAGCTTCAGGGTATACATTTTTGAAGTATGTTTTTAGCTGTTGAAAAACAAAAATACTTCATTATGTGCATTTGTGTGTTTGATTCTGTATCATAATGTTCTATTACAGTACAAGTGAACTAAGTTAGTCATTAAACATGAGGCAGGATTTAAGCCTGAACCAAAATGTGAAGGCGTAATAGAGCCGAGTATGTAGAGACCATAGATCACGAGTATCATACGATATTTTTCAACACACTGGTGCGGAATAAATAAATAAAACAAGATATATTACTTCGTAACAACTGGATGACTGCTCTTCGTAGGAAGGTTCCGTACGTTCTGCAATGAACGCGTTAAGTAACTTTTTAAGGTATTATGTTAATGAAACGTTTTTTTTATTTTCACACTTGCCCCTTACAGAATTTAACATTTGACAGAACAATATATATGGTGAATTCAAGATGGTGTCCTTAGTTTGCCGCATGTGCAGATAAATTAATCCGACTATGTAGGTGTATCAATTAAATTGCGTAGCATTTGAAATTGTTGTATTAGATTCAAATTATGTGTTTTTCTAATAACTAATAACTTATTTATTATGCGAGTGTTGGTAGGATTTTATTTAGCGTAGTAAAAATAAGATGTGATAAAATTTCTTTTTCCTAGTAAATAGTAAAAATTACCATTAAAACTCGCAACACTGAATCCCTATCTTCAGTCGTGATTCAACTTTCTCGAAGGACTACAGCATAGGGTTCTTCAAGATTGAAGTTTTTGGATTTTTGAAGGGTCGGCAACGCGCGAATGATACCCCTGGTCTTACAAGCGTCCGTAGGCCACGATGACCGCTTACCATGAGGCGGACCGTGTGCTTAATTGCCACTTTAGTGGTATAAAAAAAACTTAGGTTCTCGCATATTACTGGCCTTTTTAGGGTTCCGTAGCCAAATGGCAAAAAACGGAACCCTTATAGATTCGTTATGTCTGTCTGTCCGTCCGTCCGTGTGTCACAGCACACATTTTTTTCCGAAACTATAAGAATTATACTGTTGAAACTTGGTAAGTAGATGTATTCTGTGAAAGGCATTAATATTTTTACACAAAAATAGAAAAAAAAACAATAAATTTTTAGGGTTTCCCATACTTCGAATTTTTTTTTTAATCAAACGTGTGGGGTATCTATGTATAGGTCTTCAAGTTTGCGTGAGAGACACTTCCAAAGTGGAAAAAGTGATTAAACTAAAAAAAAATATATGATGTATATTACCATGCGAAGTTCCACCGAAAATAGGTTTGAACGAGATCTATAAGTAGTTTTTTTTAATACGTCATAAATCGTAAACCGCAATTTACCTTTCATTCAATCAACTCTAAATATTTTTGTTTGTGTTATTAAATTACAAAAATCGTGGTAGGTACGGAACCCTTGGTGCGCGACTCCGACTCGCACTTGGCCGGTGTTTTTTTAATTGTGGTGCAATCTACTATTACTATGGAGGAAGACTGATACCACAACGCAGACTGCGACAAGCTTATAAGTGAATAAATATTTACCTGTCTATAGTCATGGGGACACTTTAATGCTGCAAAATCGTATATGTATTCGGAAATTTCAGTTTCAAATTTCAAATTTAATGAAACTCGTTTTGTGATTTTTCCTTCCCACTTATCTACAACCAGATTGACAGAACTGCTGTTATTGTTATTGTTTAACCAACTTATCAAATCCTCCTGGCCATCATCATCATCATCTAAAACAAAAGTTTAATCAAAATTCAATCTCTCAATATTGTTGATATCTACAAAATTGTATTAATAGTGATTTCTCTGAATATTGTTGATATCTACAAAATTGTATTAATAGTGATTTCTGTCAATATTGTTAATATCTACAAAATTGTATTAATAGTAATTTCTCTCAATATTGTTAATATCTACAAAATTTCATGTAAAACTTGTACAGTAACATTTTTTTTTTATTAAATGTAAAATTTCAAACTTACAATAAACCTAAAAAGGAAGTACAAAATAAAAAAACTTATTAAAATGTTTGACATACCTAAGCTGTTTTTAGTGAATTGATAATGATGTATGAATTTTTGATTTGCCTTTAATCCCTGCTCTAATTAATTCCCTTCTCAAGTTGTAATATCTTATGAGTAGCATAAGCACCCCTCCCAGACGCTTAGTCCTGCCAAAATTCCCTAAAAATAATTAATGACAAATTAAAAAGCATTATAGGAATAGACTTGGTACCTGATTACTCAAACAAATCAATTTTATTACCGATAGGTACTGTTAATATTATAGGTTTGAACAATACTAATAATATATATATATATATATATATATATATATATATATATATATATTATGGCAATATATTTTATTTTATTATCTATACAAATGACAAGAAAATCACGTTTGTTGTATAGGAGCCCCCCTTAAACATTTTTTTTTAATTTAATTATTTATTTTTAAAGTGAATATATAACTGAATACACTCACTTCTTTCTTGAAATCAAAAACACAAGCTTTTTCTTAAACACAAACTGCAACAGAAATTGATAGAAATCGGGCTCTCGCGACGCAAACGAAACAGCAGCGTGCAGTGCTACCACCATCAATGTTTATTTGGCAGATCGTATACCAGTTAGGGCAGGAAAATCGTATGACAAAAACGTACAGATTTTTATAGTTATATGGAAAACTAGAAAAATTTATTGAAATGAAACCTACATGTGAAATATGAAATTTAATTGCCTGCGATCAATACACTTAAAAATACAAATTCATACTTGAAAACTGCATGATAATAATAAATAATAGACGTGATGTAGAAACGAATTTCTCGCGCCAGCAGACTCATTTAAGATAATAGCTTATTGTCTTATCTCACATTTGTTCAAAAAAAAAGTTAGTCAGGGCAAAGTTGATACCTCGAAAAGTGTACCTACTTTTCATAAAGTAAGGGTAAAAACTACAGATTTGTAAATATACTTTATATAATTTTTTTGAACGATAAGTGAACGATTGTTTCTTGACTTTTAAAACAATATGTTGATTTATGCTCGGTAGTTTTTTTTTGAAAACACCCTTTTAAACTGCACTTGAGTTCCACATTCAACGCATTGAATACACATGCTTGGGAGGTAGAGCAATGAATGCGCTATTTAAATAGTGATTGGCCATTTTGTTTGTTTACATTTGGTGAATAGAACGATTCCGGTGCCTATGCGAATTGTTCAAAAAGACGAAAAGGAAAAAAAAAAAAACGGAACCTTATTGAGATTTAGATGGCATCGAAGTTATACTTTATTTCGTGTGCAGGTATAATAGTTATTTATTCGAAATGAGTGGTTTTTTGTGACTTTTGCAAAAAACATTTGCAAATAAAATTACCTTGGTTACTTTCTATTTATAGTTGCACTCACACAACAAAAGTGTAATCTTTTCGGAACACAGTTTCTGATTTGGCAAAACTGGAATAAAATCCGAAGTACAAGTTTAAAATCATTGCAATAGTAGCTAACGCCGTATTCGTTGTCGCCTCTCTTAGTCATCGGGTGACAGTAAAAGAGTGGGAAAGCGTACCTATCACATTGCATTTTATGACCAAGCACTTTATGGAAGGCACCATCAATCGCTATTACCTCTCTTTTCTCCAAGGTGATGGAGCGTATGAATAATTCACAGCTTCTAAGATACCTATAAAAACTCAACCTGATCAGTGATTGTCAGTATGGCTTTCGCCATAGTGACCTTTTAGTTTATTTGACACACCGATGGGCGCTAGCCATTGAGAGTCAGGGGGAGACATTTCGATATCAACAACTAGATATGTCTTTCATCATTACTGTTATAACGGTAGACACACACTTGTAAACATTGTGGAGTTGTGTAGGGGCTTGCAAAGATATTGTAGATGCTTTTTATTCTCTCATCATTCCTGTTGTAACAATAACTTCAGTCATACATACATATCTATCTTAATTACTATAAGAATTCTTTAGAAGATATACAATTTGTAACAAAATTTTTGAAGTGAAAACTTCTTTAGCGGCGTTGTGCACTTTTTTTGGTATGGGTAAAAAATGGTAAACTCGCGTCAGGTCACGTGTCCTGATCGTGAAAATTCGTAAGACGGATGGAGAGTAGACAGCTGGCGCGGTATCCCCCTCTCTTTCTACGGCGCGGCGAAAATGTATGCCTGCGCCTGCTGTTTCGTTTAGGCGGCTAAAATTTTGCTTACTTCGTACAACTTTAGAGATTCTAAGCCACAGCCTGGACCATCGAAGAAAAGAAGATTAGAGTAGCAAGCTAATAAGTGAACAATTTGCAATAAATTGCAACAAATTATGTCAACGTTTTTTTTTTAAGACGCATAGTTTCCGAGATATCGCGAAAAAAGTGTTTTCACCCCTTTTTCAAAGATGGCGGCCGGATGACAAGGGTGGCGACCCTGAAACTTGAAGTTAAGCTTCTATTGACCCCCCACACATGTCCCAAAAATAAAATTGCGTCCTCTTACAAATGCAAAGCTCATGTAACATTTCAATGGACTAATTGGAAATAATCGAGTGAGATCACTTAGCGTTTTCACCCTGTAAACGTTACATTATTTCGATGAAGTGCTAACATCTTAAGCGTGTTTGTTCTAAATATTTTGCTAAAAAATGTCATTCGAAATCCTAAAAATTTAGTAATCTTTAATTAATTGGAAACTGTTTACACAGTGTTTCTTTTATTTTGTTATAAATTGGTTATTTTCTTTATTACACGACTGGCACTTCATCGACGAATCTTACATAATAACATATTAGTCACAAAAAATCAAAAGATTTTGTCGCCAATCATGTTTCATTGATCAAGTTTAAGGTAAATATTTATGTGAACATTTTTGTACGTTTTTAATCAAGTTCAGATTTAATTGGATAAGTCTGCGAATGATTATGACAAAATTTTTCATTTTTTTTATTTTTTTATAGATGCCGTTACAAATTAATTGTATAACTTGATTTGTCTATCAAAATAATTGCGGAAATTAAATCAATAGTGTGAAAAATGTCAGATGTCAACAACAAACAGTTGTCCAAATTCCTTTTACATTGATTTTTTGTATTATTTATCTCATTGGTTCGCTGAAATTACGGATTTGTGGTTAACATATTATTTTTCGATTCTACAAGTGTGGGAAAAGCTATTGTATCCTTGCAAGTGATCTTTTATTTCAAATTACATTTTGATGTGTGATTTCAATCGTTGCTAAGGCAACGTCACATATAAAAATACGTTTTCACCAAAGATATTCACGTTATATTTTGAAAACCCACCCACAAAAATAAGTTACCTACTTATTCTTATAAATTTTTATTGCCTGAGCTCAAGAAATTTCACTACTTCAACTTCAGCTTTTGTTCGTTCGTTCCTCTGCAACTTTTTTTTTTGTTTGCTGCAACGGACCACATTAAAATTCATTCAAGACTCGAAAGGCTCAAGACTGGGATTGTTGTATATTTATTTCATTTTATAATTTATTTAATTTAGGCTAATTTATTTTCTAGGCTAACTTATTCTGTATTAATTTTTAATTAATGAACCTGTTCCAAGTTATATAATAAACAGCAACGATGGGCGTTTGGACCAGGCGAATATGCTTAAATGTGACCAATGCTCACAGCCATGTTATTTTAAAAGCAACAGAGGTCTGAAAGTATAAAGTAAATAGTATACTATTCCTGATTCCTTTACTTCTTCTTTTTCATCTAATTCTATAATAACCAATGAACCTTTTTGAAAACAAATAAGTCGACTTAAAAATTCTGTACCTGTTATAAAGAGAATTCCCCGTGGCGCGCGTCTGTCTGTTGCTCAAAACTTGTCACAAGAAAAAATTCAGCGGTTACTGAAAACTCAAAACGTGCTTGGGAACATTTATTTACTTTTCAATATAGAGTCTTGCATGTTGAGAAAGAAAAAATCTTCTCTTACTAACAAAATAAAAAAAACTGTCACACATTTCAGCCTATTTTAGGTAACTCTAATTTTTGTTCATTTGGCAAGAGAAATATCACCCGTTCCATTGAATCGAAACTCGCTGAGGGAGATATCAAAGGTCCTTCTCGTTTAATTTTTACATCTGATGACTTTGCTCCTGATACTACTGATACTCTAATTGAGTCTCGCTCTAAGCACCCTCCTGTCTCTGATAATTTGATTTTTTCAGATCCTTTTGACTCATCTAGTCCATCGCTCCGGGTTTCTTCTAAGGAGGTTATAAGCAAAAAAGTTAGAATTTTTTTATAAAAAATTGTCTTTTTTGCTCCATCACTTTTTTTTGTTTTCAAAAAGGTTCATTGGTTATTATAGAATTAGATGAAAAAGAAGAAGTAAAGGAATCAGGAATAGTATACTATTCACTTTCAGACCTCTGTTGCTTTTAAAATAACATGGCTGTGAGCATTGGTCACATTTAAGCATATTCGCCTGGTCCAAACGCCCATCGTTGCTGTTTATTATATAACTTGGAACAGGTTCATTAATTAAAAATTAATACAGAATAAGTTAGCCTAGAAAATAAATTAGCCTAAATTAAATAAATTATAAAATGAAATAAATATACAACAATCCCAGTCTTGAGCCTTTCGAGTCATGAATGAATTTTAATGTGGTCCGTTGCAGCAAACAAAAAAAAAAAGTTGCAGAGGAACGAACGAATAAAAGCTGAAGTTGAAGTAGTGAAATTTCTTGAGCTCAGGCAATAAAAATTTATAAGAATAAGTAGGTAACTTATTTTTGTGGGTGGGTTTTCAAAATATAACGTGAATATCTTTGGTGAAAACGTATTTTTATATGTGACGTTGCCTTAGCAACGATTGAAATCACATATCAAAATGTAATTTGAAATAAAAGATCACTTGCAAGGATACAATAGCTTTTCCCACACTTGTAGAATCGAAAAATAATATGTTAACCACAAATCCGTAATTTCAGCGAAGCAATGAGATAAATAATACAAAAAATCAATGTAAAAGGAATTTGGACAACTGTTTGTTGTTGACATCTGACATTTTTCACACTATTGATTTAATTTCCGCAATTATTTTGATAGACAAATCAAGTTATACAATTAATTTGTAACAGCATCTATAAAAAAATAAAAAAAATGAAAAATTTTGTCATAATCATTCGCAGACTTATCCAATTAAATCTGAACTTGATTAAAAACGTACAAAAATGTTCACATAAATATTTACCTTAAACTTGATCAATGAAACATGATTGGCGACAAAATCTTTTGATTTTTTGTGACTAATAAGTTATTATGTAAGATTCGTCGATGAAGTGCCAGTCGTGTAATAAAGAAAATAACCAATTTATAACAAAATAAAAGAAACACTGTGTAAACAGTTTCCAATTAATTAAAGATTACTAAATTTTTAGGATTTCGAATGACATTTCTTAGCAAAATATTTAGAACAAACACGCTTAAGATGTTAGCACTTCATCGAAATAATGTAACGTTTACAGGGTGAAAACGCTAAGTGATCTCACTCGATTATTTCCAATTAGTCCATTGAAATGTTACATGAGCTTTGCATTTGTAAGAGGACGCAATTTTATTTTTGGGACATGTGTAGGGGGTCAATAGAAGCTTAACTTCAAGTTTCAGGGTCGCCACCCCTGTCATCCGGCCGCCATCTTGGAAAAAGGGGTGAAAACACTTTTTTCGCGATATCTCGGAAACTATGCGTCTTAAAAAAAAAACGTAGACATAATTTGTTGCAAATTGTTTTGCCTACAAAAATGATTAAATAACTTTTTGGCCTAAATTAAAAATTAAAGAGGTTATAAGCAAAAAAGTTAGAATTTTTTTATAAAAAATTGTCTTTTTTGCTCCATCACTTTTTTTTATACATTTTACAAAAAAAATACCTAAGACCAATCCTGTAGATGATCTTTTAAGGAAAGAAATTTTTCTCTGTAATTTATTTAATTTCATTCATTTAAAACGCTGTTACAGCGCTCCAAAGTTGACCGGGTTCGTCAATGCTCATGAGAATCAGGTCAAGACGAAATGTTTAACTTATTATTGTTTTTTTTTTAATTGCCAATATATTCTTAACTTAAGGGGTTGGGTGTTGTGGTTTCGCTGTGAAATATGCTAATTGAATTAAAAAATGTGCAGTTCAATAATTTATATCATGATTTAAGATTCGAGAAATTTTAATTTTAGGTTCGAGAAATTGCAATTAGTGATTTTGTTGTCAAATAAGGTCATTAAATTACATAACGCCCATTTTAATCATTTACAGTCTCGTTATTTACAATTTTATTTCAAGATTTCAGATTCAAGAAATTAAAATTCGAGCTTCGAGAAATTGTGTTTTATACTTAGCTGTGAAATAAGGTTATGAAATTAAATAGTGCACATTTCAATAATTTACAATCTAGTTATTTATAGTTTCATATCACGATTTGAGATTCGAGAAATTTAAATTCGAGATTCGAGAAATTATTATTTGTGGTTTCACTGTGAAATAAGGTTATTAAATTTAAAAGTACACATTGTTATCATTAACAAACTAGTAATTTATATTTTCATGTAACGATTTGAGCTTCGAGAAATTGTAATTCGAGGTTTCGCTGTGAAAAAAGGTTATAAATTTGTAAAGTACAAATTTTTAATCACATTAAATGATCTTAATTTCACATGAAATATGTATTGTAGATAAAAAAAACTTAAATCACATGATTACAAAATTCAAAAACGCGATTTGAGATTCGAGAAATTTAAATTCGAGATTCGAGAAATTATTATTTGTGGTTTCACTGTGAAATAAGGTTATTAAATTAAAAATTGTACACATTGTAATCATTAACAAACTAGTTATTCATATTTTTATATAACGATTTGAGATTCGAGAAATTATTATTTGTGGTTTCACTGTGAAATAAGGTTATTAAATTAAAGAGCACACATTGTAATCATTAACAAACTAGTTATTCATATTTTCATATAACGATTTGAGATTCGAGAAATTATTATTTGTGGTTTCACTGTGAAATAAGGTTATTAAATTAAAGAGCACACATTGTAATCATTAACAAACTAGTTATTCATATTTTCATATAACGATTTGAGATTCGAGAAATTGTAATTCGAGGTTTCGCTCTGAAATAAGGTTATAAATTTATGAAATACAAATTTTTAATCACATTAAATGATCATATGTATACGTATTGTAGATAAAAAAAAACTAAAATCACATGATTACAAAATTCGGAAAGAAAGAAAATTATTTTTAAAGTATATTAGAGCGATACAAGATAAGCTGTACCCCTCGGAATTCTTCCTTTGCTGCGGCAACCAAGCTTGACACAGCCTTCCAAGTCTGAGCGTTGTCGTCTATCGCTCCTTTGTAGGTTACGACGGCGTGTTTCCAACGCTCGGACGCGCTGAGTGTTTCTACCTCCCGGGTCTTGCACACGCGGAGCTCCACATAATACTCGCCATGGCGGGTGGGGTCGCGCTGTAAGGTGTACCCTGAGCCAGTGCGCCGCGACAGCAGCGTGCGCAGGGAAGCGGCTCGGATGGGCTCTCGCTCACGAACCTCTTCTTCGTCCTGTTAACGTTAAACATTAAATAAAATTTGATTATTGGCAAGTATTCGGTTATAGTTAGTGTCGCGAAAACTTTTAAATTTTCGGATAATAAGCCTATGTGCTTTTCCATGTCACATCTATCTCTGTGCCAAATTTCAGCTAAATTGGTTCAGCTGTGAAAGCGTGAAGGAGTAACAAACATACAAACACACTCACATATTTTCGCCTTTATATTATTATATAGTGTGATTGGTGAAAAAAAATACATTCTTAAACAAGTTTAGCTATTATAAAACAAAAAACACTTGAAAAAAAAAACAATCAAAAAAATTACTACAAACCTAACGCGCGCTCATTTTTTCCTTGATGCGGCCGCGGTCTGCGTTACCTCAGACTCTGACTCGGAATCGCTCCCGAAAAGACGTTGAGACAGGCAGGATGACTTTTTTGCCTGCAGCTTCGGCTTCGCCTTAGTCTTTTCACTCGTCGCACCAGGTCGACTGCGCTTGATCTCCCCGTCAGAATCGAAAGGATTGATTGAAGACCATTAAGATGATTGCATTTCAAATAAACTTTGACAAAAAAAAAGACACGTTATGTACGTGCCAATAAAATATATGTAGGTAAGTATGTTGTTAATCCAACTGTCCTGTCTTGACTTCACACAAAATTTGGTAGCTAATAATCCAGAACGATTAGTGTCGCCTTTTTATACACCTGATTTGTAAGGTTTTTTTCACATGTAAGGCACGAGCATTTTAATCATTTATTTGTTGTATTAAAATTTTAAAATTAAACACAAACTACTGTATAAATAAGGTTTAATTTTCCTTGCTCTGATGTATGATAACTTCCTAACATCCCGTTTTGGGAGAGCGGATTCACTGTCGCCTGTCCGTCGCGGTAACTAGAGACACTCTCCCAATACGGAAACCGTATGAAGTAGACAAGACGTACTCAGAGTCAAACACAGAAAAAAGTGTTTTTTTTTATTGGTTAAACTGGCTAATAATACTAACAAACATTTACAAATACAATAAGTTTTCTTGACTATTATTTTTGGTACTATTTATGATAAATTTTAACGTTTTTACGATAATTATATGATGAGTACATTGAGTAGGTACATGTTTTATGTAATTTTTTTTTAATTACATTATTAAACAAAATCAATAAATTTGTTTCAATGACTTAGAATGTTTACAATTTTTAGGGTTCCAACAAAAAAATGGTAAAAAAAGAACCCTTCAATATTACACCCTCAAGACTAAGAACTCTGTAAATTTTCAAGCGAAGCAGAAACATATACTTACATATGTATCACGCTAAATGCTAAGAACGTATTAAGTCGCTCTCAAGCATAGGGTTCCGTAGCTGTTTCTATACTACGTTAGTATGTTTGATTCACAAAAAAAAACATTTATTTGATACTACTTCAAAGTACAACCTTTTTTTTTATTTGTGTAATAATGAACCACATGGGTCCATACATGTGACATGTGACATGTGACTTGTAGGTATGTACAACAACTTTAACATTAAATAAACTTAATAGCAGTATATTTTAGGATTAGTCGAAACAAATACCTACTTATACTTGTACGAAATTACAGCGTCGTTGTAGTTTTAACAGTTTTGGAATAAATATGGATGAGATATACAGACGGACGCTCTAACGAACTAATGTACAGATGTACAGATGTTTATGAACATTTTTTTCCTATTTGGGTATGGAACCCTAAACTAGGCGTTTCAGAAAATGTTTTTTTTTTTACTTGTATACATATAAATTAAGATTAATACACATTTAACTTAATTTATTTAATTATGGTTTAACGATAAATGCCGTAATAGGTCGGAAACACAGACAGACACACAGACGTGGTAGGCTTAATATTAGGGTTCCAGTTGTGTCCTTTTTACGGATCCTTAAAAAAACCCCGGTCAAATGCTTGGGTTTTGTTGCTTTAGTATAGTAAAGGCAAAAAAGCAATAGTGAAGGGTGTTGACAATTTCATCAAAATCCGTTTAATGGTTTTACAGACAGGTAGATTGTGACTAGCTATTGTTACGGTTTAATTTTTTTTTTATCCCGCAGATGGTAAGCAGGGAGGAAATGGGGGGTTCCAATTCCTCACTACTCTGCTTCACTCTGTTGAGTACTCCAAGTTCTTAGACACCAGCTTCACCTTGTCTTGCAAATGATCTCGGAACTAAATGTCTCTGGAGATCTCAACACCAAGGAACCTAATGCTCTTGCAGATGGTGAGGGAAGTGTACTGGAATTGTGGGACCATATTAAATTGAGTTTTCTTAGCAGTGAAAGAGCAGACTTGTGTCTTCGTAGAGTTAATGAGACTTGGACAGAGTGGTCTCAATTTGAGACACGAGTTCTCTGCACTTTTCCTCTAAACGGAACGAGGGATGTTTGCATGGCCCGTGTAATAAGCTACTTCAGTGCTGTCATCAATATATGTTGTTGATGGATAACATGTCATTGATGTGCAGTAGAAACAGCGTAGGAGACAGTATAGAGCCTTGCCTTTGATGTCCATGCTATCAGAGCAACTACCGTAAACTACGGCTTTTATGCATCTGCCGGACAAAAAGCTAGCCACCCATTCGTACAAACCCTCGGGCAGTCCGTAAAATGGCAACGTCAATAGAGGTCACCGATTCCAGTCCCAATCAAACGCCCTCGCTATGTCCAGGCTACATGCCAATCCCTCCACCTAACTCTTAATAACTAGTGCCCATAGCTCTGTGAGATACATTAGAAAGTTACTAGTCAAGCGACCGAGGCAAAAGCCTTTTTGGCGGTCGCTGAACAGGTAGTGTTTTTTTGAGTATCTTAGAAGCTGTGTGTTGATCACTTCTTCACCTTAGAGAGGAGAGAAGTAATATCGATAGGCCTGTATTCGATGGATCAGATTTATCGCCCTTTTTCGGCACCGGGCGCACATTCACAGTAATCTATGAAGACGGCGGAAATTGCCCATTGTGGTAGCAGAGCGCAAAGGGGCGCGTGAGTACAGTACACAACTCAAGAGCACACTGTTTAACTACCACTGCTGGTATACCGTCTGGCCCACTCGACTTATGTTCTTTGCCCCTACAATAAAACTCATATAGTTCCGACATGAACCATTTTATTGTTATATGCGTTAATCGTCTCGAATGTTTCTGTTAACGATTTAGAAATAGAAACAAGGACGGAGTTCGCGCGTTTTCTCTTTTGAGGATTCCGTACCCAAAGGGGTGTCAACAGATCCCAGCTACTAAGTCTATGCTGTCTGTCTATCTGACCATTAAAGGGCCCGGCTGGGACAGATAAATATGTAAATCAGCCAGCACAGACGGAGATGTAAACTAGCCGGAACAGACAGATATGACGAAGCTATAAAAGTTTTCTCATTGATTCTCATGATATACTCTTATGATAAATGTAAAACATAGTTGTATTATTAGTGACACCAACTTGACACGAATAAAGAACGATAATTAAATTTTCCGAAGTTTGAGCCGCGACAGAATTGTTTAATAATATTATACACGGAAAGATAAAATTTGCTTCAGAAACTAAATTTTACTTAAGGTTGCTAAAAAAATTACAAACTAAAGGACAGCAAAGTTTTTAGTTATAACTACGAAGAGATTTTAGCTGTCAGTATTTAGCTATAACTGCATTCGGATTTCGTTATTCTAGCTAAGAGTATCTGATGACTTTTAGCAGTAGCTGGTCTTTTCAGTTGGTACAGTCAAAATGTTGGTTGTGGTTACAGATTTTGTTTATAATTTCAACTAAGATTTAGTAAGTTTTTAGTTTTGACAGATAAGCTAATTTGTAATATTTTATATAATGTTTTGCAGTAGTAGTAAAATATTTTTTTTAACGAATTAAGTTAAGTGCTTTTTATATTTTCCTAACTTATTATCACAGATTATTTTCTCACAACTGGACAATAATTTTACTCACAGTTTGAAAGTAGGGACTAAAGACAAGCTATTTAGTTAGTTTTGAATATATTTTAGCTGCTTTTGGCACTGGCCTTTGGTAATGTCACAAATAATATTAGCAACATTTACTAAAACTTTTATTTACTACGTGCAAGTGTTTTAGGCATACCAGATAATTTAGTACTGAAAATAATGTTTGCAACTTCAACCAAAATTATTGTTTGCAGTGTGCAAGTGTATTAGGCAATATATATAATTAGTTGTGTTAGTATTGAAAATATGTTAGGCAGCAGCAGCTACGTTTCTTTGTTATGTTTACATATAACGTTAGCTAAATTAACCATTTGTCTTGGTTGTGATTATCAATTATATTTGCGCCTTCAATTAAGATTTTTATTTATTGTGTATAATATTTTAGGCGTAGTAGATAATCAATTTCGTGGTGTTGATATATTTAGCAGTAGCAGCTATGTTAATTTGGTATGTTTACATATTATGTTACTTACATTAACTATATCTCTTATTTGTGGTAGTCAATTATGTTAGAATCTTGAACTAAGACTTTTATTTAGTGTGTGTATTATACTTTACGCGTAAAAGATACTCAATTTTTACGTGTTAATTTCAATTTTAGCAATATCAGTTTTGTTCAATTAGCTAAATTTACCGTTTGTTTTCGTTGTAATTATAAATTATATTTGCGCCTTCAACTAAGATTTTTATTTACACTGTGTAAGATTTTAAGCCTGACAATGACAATTATTTTAATACTGCAACGTATTGTATCTTGGCAGCATTTGTCACGTGTTTTGAGTTGTGATAATAAATTACATTTACGACTTCAACTAGCCATTTTTTCTTTGTTGCATTAAAAATATTTTTAGGTGTAGTAGCTAGTTTATTTGATATTGCTATAAATGTTAAACATCTCTTCAATATTACGAAATTGATTAGAAGTCACGCTTTAAATCTGACACAGTTGAAATAAAAATCTTAGTTTAAGGCGCAAATATAATTTATAATTACAACCAAGACAAACGGTAAGTGTAGCTAAATGAAAAAAACTGATTCGGAGATTATGGCAAAATTCATTTTGTATGAAAACAATCTGCGACGTTTACCCTTAAGCAAAATTTATTTTATATTTTAATGTCTTGCAAAGAGCTAATTCTTTTTTTATTTCTACTATAAAAGAACATTAAGAAGCTTACAGAACCTATTATATAAAAATGCACTATTTCAAAATTTAAATGAATTGGCTGTCACACTTACAAAATTAAAATTGCAAATAAATATATTAATTGAAGTAATAAATATTGTAATCTAAAATAAAGTGCCAAGTACTGACAACATAAAAGGTTAAAATATCAAATAAATAAACACAAAGTCCCACGTATAAAAATTATTGCAAAAAATATATTAGTTGAAGTAATAAAAATTGTAATCACAAATATCAAATGCCGTCAGCATTGGAAAAATTAAAATATCAAAAAAAAATTTTGCTAAAGCTTAACTTTTCAATATGACAAAATTCAGTTGTAACTCAAGTGTATATTTCAAAATTAGTCGCAATTGATTCAAAGTAGCATTTTTTAATTCCTCTTCTACCTATTTTTTTTTCACAAATATAATTAATGTGCATAATCATCACTTCTACAGATTTCTTTTGTGTATAGATAGTATTAGTATTAAAGCACATTACTGTAAAGCAAAATACTTTTGGTAACTAAAATGCTTTCGAGAAGGGTAAATTTCAAAAAAAAACTGCTGCATTAAATAATATATTTTTATTATTATCAAAGTGTTACATCATTGTTAAAAAAAACAGTATGTGCATCAATGTGATATTTGTCTACCAATCTAACTGTATAGCATAACATGATATTTACAGTTTTATAATAATATTATAATATAACGAATGAAACCAATGTTCAAATAAATGATTTGTTTATTCTTCGACACTAGGCTGTTCACACTTTAATTTATTCACTTATACACACTTCTTTAATAATCTAACCACAATTTATTTAATCCTAACTTCTCGACTTTGATCAAGTAACTGCTTGTCCGCCTTTTTTTTTTTTTTTCTTTTTCTGTGCTGACTATGCAGTCGGCTGTTGCAGCCATTACTGCTTCACCGGACTTTTGGGGCGAGACTCGGAAGGAGCCTCAGCCCATATAGCGCCCAACGCTCAAGGGCTCCCCGCGGGGGAAGCCTCGGCTTGGGTTGTCGCTCTTGGGGGCGTCCCTTCGACCGGCGTGAGTCTCGAACCCGAAGGTGAGTCACCGCCAGGAGGGGAGTTCCCCGTTACGCGAGTGCGGTTGCGATTGAGTGGGGGCGAGAAGCGCCCCGGCACTCTTTGATACCTAGTGTATCCTTGTGGGCGCCGACGAACCCGGGGACGTCGGCGTCGTGTTTGGAGGGAGGCCCTATTCGGGGAGGTCGTAGAGACTAATCTCGCTATCCGGACAGCGAGATCGTCATCTGGGGACGTTAGTACGTGCCGAGGCCGCCTAACAATAGTTTTACGACCGTGACCGGGTCGATCGGGGGGACGATACGTTGTGGATTGCACAATTAAACGATTCGGGTGATTTTGCGTACGCTCGAAAAAGCGGACTGCCAAGTCTTTAAAGTATTGGGGAATCGTGGGAAGTTCGAAGTCTCTGTGTAGGTCCGCATTGCGAACGTACCAAGAGGCTCCAGTGGCCGCTCTGAGAAAGCGGTTTTGGAGGGTCTGGAGTTTGTGGAGATTGCGCTTGGACAGCGCAAAGACTACGCTAGCATAAGCTAGTATGGGGCGGATACAAGTTGTGTAAAGATTTAGCTTATTTCTAAGCGACATCTTACTATACTTGCCTATCATGGGATAGAGACGGCCGAGGACAAAAGCGGCTCGGTCTCTGACTATTTTGGTGTGAGCTTGGAAGTTCAAACGACTATCCATGGTCACACCGAGATATTTGGTCTTATTTTGCCAGGGAATGGCACGACCGAAAAGAGAAAGGGGAGAAGGCCGCGGAGGGCGGCCTAGGGTAAAAAGGACGGCAGAGCTTTTGTCGGGATTCACCTCGATTCTCCATTTCCGAAACCACTCGCCTAGGGCGGTGATAGCGGGTTGGAGTCTCTCAGTGATTCGACTCACTTGCCTATCTGTGGTATAGATAGCGGTATCGTCCGCAAAGAGGGCTAGTTGGGTACCTATCGTTTTAGGGATATCGTTAGTGTACAGAAGGTACAAGATGGGGGCGAGCACGGACCCTTGCGGGACTCCTGCTTCTATGGGACGGGGGGAAGAGAGAGTGCCTTCGACTTTGTAGCGAAAGCTACGATTCGACAAATAGTCTCGTATGATGAGCACGAGACGATCTGGCAACTGAAAGTTGTACAGTTTAAAAATTAAACCGTTGTGCCAGACTTTGTCGAAAGCTTTCGCTACATCGAAGAAGACAGCGCCCGTGTGACGGGTCTTACCTAACGCTGGCTGAAAGCCTGTAAGAATATGTTCCGTTATGCGGAGGACTTGATGGACGCATGAGTGTTTGGCACGAAAGCCGAACTGCTCATCTATTAAAATGCCTCTGGAAACTATAGCGTTCCGTAGGCGAGCGAGGAGGAGGCGTTCATAGAGTTTACCAAGGGCCTTTAGTAAACTTATGGGGCGATAGGAGGACGGCTCGGTACGAGCTTTACCTGGCTTATGGATGGCTATAACAATTGCATCTTTCCATTGAGATGGAAAGATGCAATGTTCCATAGCAGCGTTAAAGATCGCTACTAGGAGGCAGACAAGGGGCAGAGTGAGGCGCTTTAGGATATCGTTAGAGATACCGTCCGCACCGGGGGACTTACGGGGGCGTAGGTCTTTGATGACCTGTACGACTTCGTCGACAGTGACAGGGGGCAGGGGGTCTTGTGGAGGCAGAGAAGTTCTGCGCTCCACTTCGCCGTCTACCTCGCGCATGTGGTCGGGATCGAAGGGCTGTGTGCTTAAGGCACATTGGGCTTGGAGGCTAGACGCTAGGCAATCCGCTTTTTCGTCGTCGTTGAACGCGGGAACGTTGTTGGGACGAGATAACGGAGGGAGAGAGTTTGCGGTTTCGGATTTTAGAGCTCTGGCTAAGTGCCAATAAGCTTGGTGAGAAGGAGAAATGTTCTCCATAAGATCACCGAAACGTTGGGCGCAAAGCTCCGCTACAGCGGTTCTTACACGGCGGTGTAAGTCGTTGAAGCGAGCTTTATTATCGATAGTGGGAGCGCGATCGCGAGCACGGCGGGCCGCGTTACGCTCAGTCATTAGCGACCTGATGTGCTGAGGCAGGATTAGGTAGTGATAATCACCAACCGGCACCTGTCGTGAGCACTCGCCAACGGTGGCGGTCAGGTGGCTAGTGAGTGAGTCGATAGCTCCGTTAAGATCGGTCGCGGAAGAGATTACGTTGGGAACGCGGTCTAGATGTGGCGAGCTGGGATTTTCGAGCAATTGCCCAAATTTATCCCAGTCCGTCACGGTTCTAGTGTCGGGAGGAGAGTCCGAAGGGAAACCTAAACGGAGGATGACAGGGCGGTGGTCCGAGTCAAGTTCGTCAAGCACCTCTATAGAACGAAAGCTTAGCCTTACATTCTTTAGAAGTGCTATGTCCAGTACGTCGGGGTTGTTCCTAGTATTGTGGGGAAAGAAAGTGGGCGTCATGGGAGCGATAATGTCAAAGTTTAGTCTGTCAACTAAATCGTCAAGGAGTCTGCCTCTCCGTGAAGTTACAGAAGAGTTCCAGCGGCGATGCTTGCAATTTAGGTCGCCGGCAAGAATGACGGCGTCGCCTAAATTTAAGAGCGACTGAAGGTCGCTCTCGAGCAAGTCTTTTAGGGGAGAGAGATAAACCGATGCAATGATGATCGGCTGATGGCCGGTCATCGCTAAGCGGCAGACGGATGCTTCTAAATTCGTAAGCGGTGGAGGATCGATAGGGAAGCAATGCAGGGAGCGCCTGTAATAGATGAGAGTGCCTCCGAGATTGGAGGAAGTTCTATCATTACGGACGGTGCGATAGTTCGCGATCGAAGGGGTACGGACAGCGGGCTTTAGGAACGTTTCCTGGATGAGGAAGACGTCCGGTTTTTGGGACGAGAGGAATTGCGATAATTCCTCTCTTTGGTTGCGGAGACCGTTGGCGTTAAAATAGCCTATGGAGACGGACCGGGGTTTTTCGCGCGCGGTTGTGCAATCCATTTTGGTTTTAAGGTTTTGGAGTTACCCTGCGCAGGGTGGCGAAGAAATCGCGATGCTTAGCCATGAAGCTGAGCATTTGGGTGAAGTCGGTGATCTGTACGTATTCGGCGTACACGATCTCGAAATTGGCCGCGTCGAAGGCCCAAGAAATCTCGGCGAGAATGCCGAGGTGCTGCTGCTGCTCGGCCGTGTGAACGGCGTTGCAGGGCAGCGCGAAAGAGGGGCGCGGGGGGGCAAGGCGCGTATGCGCGAAAGGTGCGGGAGCACTTCTCATAGGCGCTGGACGCGGAATGTCCCGAGACATGAGAGGGGCGGGGTAGGGAATACCCGTAACTGAGACGGGTCCGGGGAGAGTAGACAAAAGTTTGTCTGTCTCCTTTGATTTGGACGCGACGACTAGCGCTGGAGGACGGCTCCAGGCGTTGACAGCGGGGAGAGGTGCAGGCACGAGCGGAGCCTGTTGGCGGGGGGACGCGATTTACCCTGTTTGGGTTTACGCGAGCTCTGTTTGGGAGCTTTGGGGCACCCGCGGTAATTCGCTGGGTGGCCTTCACTCCCACAGAGTACGCAAGCGACCGGGTCGGATGCGTTAGAGCGATCGCGATCACAGTCCGGAGTGGCGTGATCGCGTAAGCATTAGACGCAGCGCGGTCTGCGTCTGCAGTTGCGCTGCGCGTGGCCATATAGCTGGCATCGGTGGCATTGACTCGGGTTCGACCGCTTGTGCGGAGTCTCGACCCTGATGCCTTTGAGGCTGCAAACATCTTTAATGTTAAAGATGGCTTTGCCTTCTTTTGTCAGGTCTAGTACTACGAGCACCATGTCGTAGCACTCGGACTTATTTCGGCCATTGTACATACGATGTACTTCCCGTACGGGGAGGCCTTGGACGATTAAGTCGTCCTGGACAGTCTTGGTGGAGAATTCCCTAGGGACTCCCCTTATGACTGCCCTTAAAACGCGTTCCTCGGCCAATGAGTACGTGTGGTACTCATATTTTTGAGCAGTGAGGAAGGCCGTCAGATTTCGGAAATCTGACGGTGTCGGGACCTGCACTTTGATGCCGCGCTCGGCATCATTGCGGGCGTGCGTATAATTGATACGCTTGGCCTTCATAGCGTTAGCAATGTTCGGCCAGGCCCCTTTGTCTTTGATGACAATGGGCGGCGGAGATTTTTCCTTCCGTCCTGAAGTGGGACAGTCGGACTGCGAAGAGGTGGCGGCGGGGGGGGTTGTGTCCATGGCGGCTAGCTCAGGGCTGGCCGCCGAGGTGGACGGGGACGGGGACGCGGAAGCGCTAGGCGCTTTGAGGCGTTTAGCCTCAGAGTCGGAGGGAGGAGGAGTAGAAGACTCCAGAGCGGATGCCGCCGAAGCCTTTTTAGACTTGGCGGACTTCTTCCGCTTTTTACCCTTTTTGGTTCCCAGGCCAACCACTTTGAAGCCTTCGTCGTCCTCGGACAACGCCGACTCAGCGGACATTACGGCTGCTGGAGACCGGGGTGCGATTCGGAGGTTGCGGGGGGCGCGGTAGCTAGAGACCGAGAAAGGGTCTCATCGGCTACCGGAGTGGGGGGGCGATTGGGCACAGGGGCCCGAAGAGCGCGGCGAGCGACACGCGGGTCGCGATGGCGGGGTTCGCGGGAGAGAGAGCGCGAACGAGTGCGCGAGCGAGAGCGCGAGCGAGAGAGCGAGCGAAACGCGGAACGCGGCGACAACAGGGAGGGTATCGACTTGTCGTACGCAATGTGGGCAGCCACATCCTCTGAAATGCAGGATTGGACCAAATCTGAGTGTTCACGAAGGCATGCCCTTATGAACGCCCCTATTTGGTCCCGGGACATGCCGGTGAGTATTTCGGCCATCGCGCGGGAGTAGCCGAGGTGTCGCTTTTGAGTACCTAGTGACTCCCCACCATTGCTGGCGAGGAGCAAGAATACCTAAATGTGGCCAGGCGCCCCGCAGTGCTACGGATTGCCTGGTGTGTACCTAACTCCTACTCCTACGGCCGGGGTTACGTTGTCACCGTTAGGTTTCCCCCCAGCAATGAGACGTTTATGAACGAGAAACTTTTAGGTAGACCGCAACTCTGAAAAGAGCTATACGATCTCACCCACCAGCCCTTGAGCACTCGGAACTGGATTTCTACAAACTAAAACGCAATCGACACTTAAAACGCGAGAATGCACGGAGCGGCGAACCGCTGAAGCGGAAATACTACGCTAGCGATTTAACACAAAGCCGGACTCAGACCGGGCGAACCGGTAACAGTCAAAGAGGCAAGCGAGTGTCACCGCTATGCGTAGTAGTTCCGCGACTACGAGAACACACACTCACGCACAAAAACACACAGTATCGCTTCGATAAACACTCGGTTATGGGCGCGTTGAAGAACGCACAAACACACTCAGCGCGGGCCGAGAAGCAATTTCCCAGCCAATACACACTGCCGAGCAGCGCTTCAACACTCAGGCCGATTTTCCAGGAATTGCGGGCAATAATCCAAACAACAATTCGAGGTCGTCAGCGCTGAGGCAAAACACCACACAGGAATGCGCACCAGCTGAGTCACCACTGCACGGAGCAAACTAAGAGCACTTGACGCTCGAAAACACGACCGCACAACACGAGAGTCGAATCGGGAATGAATGACGGCCGTTGTCCGCCTGTCGGTTGTTTTCGTTTTATGCCACCTCACCGCCGACATCGTCCTAGAATTGGTGGGGAGCGGGGGAAAACATCCGATGTTTACGCGGCGCGGCAGTGTTTGTCAAGTCAAATCAGTACTTAATAACTAAGAATATAATGATTTATAATTAACATCTGCTATATTTCATATTTAACAACAATAACTAGCAATGTGCTGTTACAACTCGGCCATCCTCGTTTTGGTACGACCTCGGAACAAAATAGTAAATCACACATGTCATGCTAACAAATATTGATTAATACACAGTAGGTAGATACTATCAAAATCATCATCGATAAATTTTAATCAATTTTAACAATATTTAACTTTATTAAGCTTTTTGGATCTTATCTACTATGCATATACTAAATATTGCGACTAATTTTTTCTAATGTATTTTAAGGTTGTTAATGGCTAATTAGTAATACACATCTGATTAAAATAACAAAGGAAAATATTAATAATTTAATCTGTATAGATCATTGTTCCACAGTTTGATGCCCCTCAGATACATTATCATGGTTTGAATCTCAAACAGATTCATCGGAACTGCCAAAGTTTGTGTCGAAATTTAACCAGGGTAATATTTTGTCACTTGCTATAATAGCTTCACAGGTTATTTTTCTTTGTTATTGGTGTGTCTTCTATTATATATCTATCGTTCGGGAGAATTTTTACAATACGATAAGGTCCTTGATATTTAGGCATCATTTTTTTTTTGATTTACCGTCATTGTTACCGACTTCTTTTTCGATACGCACTAAATCACCCACTTTATAAGTTATTTTAGATTCGCAATTTTTACTAAAGCGTTTTTTTGTCTTTTTCCTGTTGTCGTTCAATAGTCTTTCGAGTGTATTGTCGTATGTAATTTCTTTTACTGGGATTTTTTTGCAGTGTCATTAATAACGTCATTTAATATACCTTCTGCTGCGTTCATGGTCTTAAAATCAAAAAGAAGCTCTGATGGACTCCGTTTTGTGGTGCTATGTATTGTCGTGTTAAGACCAATTTGAATATCCTGAATATATTCATCCCCAGTGTTATCATCTTTGCCATGTGTTGTAGTCGAAAGAGCATCTAAAATCGTCCTATTAAACCTTTCGACCTGGCCGTTAGCTCTTGGGGTTGCTACAGCATTCAATATATGTTTAATCCCCGTTAACTCTACAAATTTCTTAAAGCAATGAGAAGTGAAGCAAGATCCTCTGACCGTGATCAATCGTGTGGGATGTTATCTAAAGACACGGACAGTAGTCGAAGCCTTGGTATTACGAACAGCGGTAATGTAAATCCATCTATAATAACTAGAATGTATGAATTCCTTCGCTTACTACGAACGAACTACTACGAACTACGTCTCATTTTTGGATACCAATAGGAATCTGTCATACGGGACAATGTTTTTAGTAGTTGCCATCTTACACCCTTTGGAACTACCCACCGCAGATCATAACCGACCTTACGGTAAACTCTTCCATTCTTTAAGCAGTAATTTTTATGTACGTCAACTATCTTCTCAGTGTCGGGATTTTTTAATGTTTGTTACCTCATCATCTGACATTTGGACCGTACTGATCCAATTTTCTTCATTCACTGCAAGTACATCAAGCACATGAGATTCAACTGATGGTAAACTTACTGGATGCCTACTTAGGGCGTCTACATGTGTCATCCTCGTGCCAGGTCTATACTCTATGCTGCAATCAAATTCCTGTAATTGTATCCACCAACGCGCTATCTTCAGAATCAGAACTCTCTTTGTTAAAGTAGTCCTCGGAGCATTGCAGTCTGTGACGATTTTAAACGGAATACCTACTAAGTATACCCGAAACCTACTGAGTGAAGCTATCACCGCGAGGGTCTCTAATTCGAACAAGTTCATCTTTCGTTCGTCCATTGTAGTCTTGCGACTAAAATAGGATACTGGTTTTTTACCAAACTTAAAATATACAAAATTTAAAGTAATTGTTTATTATCAGTAGGCCTTTAAATTACGGGAAAACAAATACCATGCTGTCTTTATTGCTTCACGAAAATGGATTAAAATTTAAAAATGTTTATCTTTACTCCAAAACTACATTTCAACCCAAATATCGCTTTTTGGAGGAGGTTCTTAAAAGAATTCGTGAAATAAAATTCTTTGTTTTCCAAGATGATAGAGATGTTATCCCTCCTCATGACGCTCTGCACAAATCTGTTATTATATTTGATGATGTGACTTGTGAAAATCAAGTGAATATACGAAATTATGTTTCTATGGGACGCCATAAGAAAATAGATTGTTTTTATTTGTCTCAGACATACTCTAAGATACCAAAACAATTGGTGCGAGATAATGTGATTTTTTCAATAATTTTTAAGCAAGATGATTTAAATTTAAAACATATATATGATGAACATGTTAATTATGACATGAGTTGGCATAATTTTAAATTATTAGCCTCTAAGATATGGACAGATCCATATTCGTGTTTAATAATTAACAAGGATTGTGAATTAAATAATGGAAGGTATAGAAAAGATTTGATGAATTCGTTACAATTGATTAAGTCTTAGCCTACTTAAATAATTTTAAATCTAAATTTATTTCATTTAATCACCAACTTCATCAACTATCAGAAGTATATTGACATTTTTATCAGGCAATCGAAAATGGAATCAGATATCAAAAAACAACTGATTCTGTTGGTTAAGAATATTAAAAACAAAATAAAGCAAATGCGAGAGGTAGAAAAAAAATTTAAAAATTTAAAAAAACCGTCATATAGATGCAAAAAATATTTAAACCAATTACAGATCCATTAGAAGCTATAGTGTCTCTTAATAATTTAACTATCAAAAATAAAATATAGATTCTGATAAATTCAAAGAAAATTATGATTAATCTTTAAGCATCAAAGGTCCGTTCATCGATGATAAACATGATGGTAGTTTAATAAATAATCACAAAGATACTTTACAATCTGAAAAATGTGTGGCAAAAGTAAATTCATCTTCTTTACAAAAAAACAGCCTTGATGTTGATACTAAAAATCTAAATGTTGCACTTGGTATAAGAGCTGATGGTGATAAATTGATGATTGGATATACACCAATAACATTCATTACTGGAGAAAATTCTCTTTTTAAAATCCCAATTCTTACAATAAATGAAAAAGCTTATAAAGTCACTCCAGGTTTAACTGAACTATTATTCAAAAATAAACCTAATATAAATTTGATAGCCGAACAAGGCAAACTAATTTATAAAGATATTTCAATCCATAAAAATGTGCAGAAAAGAGGATACAGCCCTGCAGGTCAGATACAAGGAAATTCTGGAATGAAATACTCTCAAATTATCAAACCTTTATTTTATGATTCAGAATCAGAAATAATAAAACAGGTAGGACATTTACCAACTTTAAAAAAATACAATTCAAACACTGATTTAGTATATTGGGATGACCCTAATAAAGTAATCGAGCGATTAAAAGTTTTAGTTGTGTCAAAAGATGCCGGCAATACTAGTCATGATAACGAGATTTTAGCCAATATAGAAGAATTAAAAGAAGCAGGCATCATCATAGAATAAAAAGAACTGCCAAATGCTTTTATACACTTAGTCGTAAAGCGTTAGATGAACATGAACGTTGATAAGTTTGGTCACCACGTCTTTAAGAGGCAAAGAGTAGATGTTTATTTAGATCCTTCTAATAATATAAATGAGAATCATATAGATGCAAAAAATAAAAACCTGTTGATCCCGAAGACTGTGCTACAAAACAGTGTGTCGATAAAGCTGTAGATAATTTGATTGTAAATTTTAAGCCGATAAATCAAACTTTGCGTCAGTTTGAAGCAGAAATTAATAGTTTGAAACAAAGTTTGGAATCAATATCACAGAAAATTAGGAAGAAATGAGTAAAGAAACTGTTGTAAATGAAATACACAAACAAGCTAGAAAGAATTTTCCTCGAAGACATGTAATGATGAGAGATATAGATGATTTATGGCAAGCTTATCTTATTGATATGCAATCGGTTTCAAAAGAAAATTCTCATTTTAAATACATATTAGTTATAATTGATACTTTTTCAAAGTACGGTTGGGCATATCCATTGAAACAAAAGACCAAGGAACATATAGCACAAGCTTTCCAAGATTTAATTGGAAAAGGACGCATTCCTAAAAACTTACAAACAGATTTAGGAACCGAATTCTATAATGAAACATTTAAGACATTACTTATTGTAAATAAAATAAATCATTATTCGACATACTCTCCAAAAAAGGCTTCTATAGTATTTAAAAAATAAATATTTTATTTACATCTGAATTCAAAGTGGAGTATAGTGGCGTAATCTTCCTTGTGGAAGTGTAGTGGCGTGATGGTCTAGTTCCCCCGTCATGACCGATAATATTATACTTTATTTATGATCAGTTGATACTTAAGTTGATAATGGTATTATTAAAAACTGTTAATATTATTATTTGGCTGTGATCGTCTAATAGCGTAATCGTCGATTTGGACCCCTCGTTGTGACCGATAATTACCTAAGATCCTAAGAGGTATGGATTCGGTCAGTCCCAGGTATGAAAGAATAAAATCAAAACCCTAATCTTACTTTATACCTACATTAAAGACATTGGCCTATGACTAATCCTTAACCGCAGAGCCACTACGTCCTAATTAGTATTGGACCGGAATTTAAATTACTAAAATCGAGTTTCTAATTAAAATATATGCGGTTTGTTATCCTAACGTAGCCCCGTAGTTGGAGCACCTAAGTCTAAGCCGCCCTATTCACCAGTCTAGCTACCTCCTTACAACTCCGATCATGTCTCGTAATAACACAGCTTCCCCCTAAACACGATAAGTCATGAAGTTATAACGCTATGATAGTATATGAAATCTCACTGTAAGGACGAACCTACAAAACCGCGTATCCGATTAACCCACCGGTAATGTCGCTAGTCTGCCTATAAGTACCGTTGTATTCTAGTAAAGACCTATGAGAAATTCCTGAGAAGACGGACCGACGAGCTCAATACCTAGATGGTCCGACTATAAGTTACCCCTCAGGCATAGTTATATACTTATGGTAGTAGGTGAGAAGTCGCCCTAAGGAAGTACTATCAGATACATGAGTAAACTGTTAATAAAGTCACTGCCTCCCCTTAAGTAAAGTAGTAACTTTATAGTAATATATGAAAATCGCTTTAAAGAAGAACTCTTTAGGCATACAAAAGTCCACTAATAAACTCACTGGCTTCCCCTTAAGTAAAAGTATGAACTTATAATAGTATATAGAAAATCATTAAAGGACAAACGAGCCTATAAAGTACATAATTAATTTATTAGCAGACTCGTTATCGTCCCTTAAATGAAGTTATAAAATTGTAATGTGATATGAGAAGTCCCCGTACAAACGAACTAACGGATTAAGTATATAAAAGACCTACTACTATTTCTGCTAACTACCCCTTAAGTGAAATGATGAATGTAAAAAAGGACATAAGAAACCATTGTAGGTACAGACAGACATACTAAGTATAGACGTAAAGACGAACTAACAGATTAGATATATAAGGATAATCCACAAAAATACTTGCTAGGTACCCCTTAAGTATATTTTAAAACTATCATAACGGCACTTGAAATTTCACCTACGGACGGACCGACAGATCTAGTATTTACATAGATAATCGAAAAACTACCCTATCGACAGGTCTCTAGCTTCCCCTTAAGTGAAAGTATGAACTTATAATAGTATACGGAGAAACATCGTAAAGACGGACTAACGAATTAGATATAAATGTAACCCTGAAATGAAACTACAGCCTACCCCTTAAGTAAAGTTATAACATTGTTCTAGCCGTACCTGGGAATCCGCATACATTAATGACTATTATTTTACCACTGTGGTCAACGCCATCTGTGTGGCAATCGTGGAACTACTCAACCAATCGATATCCTAGCTAGCTATCTAATAATCTTAGAGATATCGAGAAGGCCTTCTAGAGGGCGCGGTTGACAAAGTCATTTTAGTATAGAATTCTATCCAAACCTACTAATCATAGGTTCAGGGTCGTCTACGTGTAACCCTAACTGGGTATCGTCCAGGAAAATTGACATATACAACTATACCTTAAGGGTTCGTAAGTTGTTCTATCCAGAATTGTTGGGCCCGCCATCGAATTATCCCTTCGGTTGATTAAAGAATAAATGATCAGATTTTCATACAATTTGCCTGTGTGTCGAAACGCTCAGCTGTCGTCCCGGAGGGCAAAAGCCGTGGTATGCGCAGAATTCGGAAATTCTCCGCGCATGTGGAGTCTAAACGTACTGCTCGACCGTCTTAGACTAAAATACGTTGATCCGGTTTTGTTTTAGTATCTAGCAATCCGGTCGATACGAATTTCGCTATTAAGTCTAGAATTGGGTTTATGATCACAATCTATGGGGATTATCTACATCCGGATGTAAGAGTTTATGGAAATCAATACTATAAAATCGAGACGAAGCTTTAAGTTCGCCTTACTTATACACAAGACTGTTCCTATCTTATCGCTGAAATGAATATTGAAAATTAATTATTTATAATTTGGTTTTGAACAGCCCTAAAGACCTTGGGTACCGTCTGACTAACGCCTTGGACCCTTTAACAAGGAAGGCATATAACAGCCAACTTTGGACAGACTCGTAGATAGGTTTAATCAGACTAGCTTACCTTGTGGCTTCGCCCTTTCCTGTCGTTTAGTAATTGAGTAGGTGGTTGAACATTGACCTTTCGTACATTGTACCCTGAACTGTTCTTTAGGATCCACCAACTCCTACATTTGTAACACTACGGAGGTGGCAAACAAACAGGCGACCGTATATTTAACCTTACTACTGTGACTAACTACGGAACTAAGGGGAACGTTTCTTTATTATTGGAATACGACCTACGGTCGGGGCTATTAGCTTTAAACCACCACTAGTCGTGGGAGGCTATACTCACTCGAAACATACCCCATGTAAGCTAGGTTCACAAAGAAATAATAAAATAGGTGGGCAATTACATATATAGTTATGTGGTAAATTGTTCATTAAAGTAATTACGGCGATAGAACGCCTAATTTGACACATAATAAGTATGTTTTAGGTAGTTTGTAAGGGAGATATATCCACACTCAGGACCTAACACATTAGCCGGGTCAAGTAAGGGTTTTTGAGTGTTTAGAACTTAACGTTTCGGCCATCCATACAACAATTCCGAGCCTCGTCAGTACGTCATACGTTTTTTCCAATGGGGTGATTCATGGAGAAGAATAGAATAAATCCTGACCAACTAACATCACCTCATAGCCTGTTAATAGAGTTTGGTCAAGGTTGCGTTTCTGTCATTTCCATCTTGAATGATTCAGTCAAAGACACAATTTTAACAGTATAAGACAATAAAATAAAGCCTAGATAGTCTAATTATAAATTAGACTCGTTAGATTAATGACGCGGTTATGAAAGACATGGGAGGTTTACGTTTATTTTTACACAGGAAACAAATATTTAAATGTGGACACAATAATAATTAGGTTTCTAAATCTATCCGTCGCAGCAATGGGTGCGGTAAACATACAAATTACGTATATATCTATATATTGCTTGTAGATCCGCGTTAGATTTTCCTACAAGTTCAGCTCCCTCACTTGTCACTGGTGAAGGGTGGAAATGGAGCCAACTTAGATTTAGGTTTAGTCAGCCCCTCCTCACACCCTCTTAGATCCTCGAGGCCTGCAGCCCCGATCTTCACTAATCTTATAACAAGTCAGACCCCGCTTGAAGAACCCCTACTGTGACTGCCCCGTCCTCGCCTACCTCTACCTACCAAGGGTCTGCTTGCTTTTGGAGGTCATCATACTGCAAAGCAGCAGGGATTCGGGATTAAATTATTACGATAGTAGATAGCAAATATAGAGATATCATTAAACACAATAGTCAGTTACATACAACCGAATCGTATCACTTTAATTAGCACCTACCGAATGGTGTAGGCCTTTCTATAATTGGAATACAGGACAAGTTCTACACAAAGGATTATCCTACTAAACATCTCAAAAGGCAATCAACCAGATCAGCACTATCTGTCCAACAAGGGGAGCCTACTCCACTGGGCGTCAACCTATACCTGCGTAGGTCTGGTAACAATTTACTAGTCCCAACCCTAAACATAATTAACCCAATAAAATCAGGGCTCAATTACGAGTTTTTCTCCCACAAAGAACCACAAAATTAACAACATCATGTCAAATGACACCGATCCCCGTAGGAACATTTTACTCCACTAGGTTCTCTACAAAAATCGACAGTCCTTTTCCATTAGAGAGAGTACATAACCAACAGTGTCAGCAAATTATCTCCACATTTTATCTTTTAAGTTACCCCAAAATCACATTTAACATCCCGGAGAAAACCCAACCCAACAGACAATCATTTTAAATCTACCCCTACTGACCCTTTACCCCTTTTAAGACGCGACATCCTAACCCCTTTACACTGTCCTAACATAATTGTATAAGGGAAGTCCCTCACAAAACCCCAACGTACAAAACCATCAATAATAACTGACATTGCTAATCTCAGTCCCCACAAAAAACACTTACTATAAATTTGTCTTTGCGAAGCGGTTCCAAGGTTATACACGGCAATGGTATTAGATTTCTTCAAATTAGGAACCCTAGTATTCACGCCGCGATGTCAGTGAAAAAGAGTGCCGCAACTGTCGCCAATCGCTTATAAACGTTTTCCCCTCCCCCAAGATAGACGCGGCCTAAACACGCTACCCCGTCTAGGAACTGTGGCGCCAGTTAATTTCTTCTTTATTTTACTTCCACGTGTACACACGTGCTTCGCATTTAGTGGCCAGCTACTTTATAATAATCGAAAGTGTAACCCGATTCTACTATATCTTTATCCGTTGATCAAGACTCTCCCCTTTTCCGTGGCTCGATTACACAGATTCGATTAGCTTGCATAATGGAGTCACGTCGTAAGCGGCGCTGAGTCTACTCTACTATCCCTTTCGCACCCTACAGTGTTTATGTCAGGTAACTAAGAATGATCGATTGATACTCTTCATATAGTTTAACCTCCTGGTTATCTACTCCCCAAGCAAAGCCGTATATTATTAATTTCCCTCTAAGCCCTCTCGGCCACAGTTTAAATTCACTAGTTACCACAACAATCATCTAAGGCTTGGATACACTACAAGTAGAAAGATTTATAAGAACTTTAAAAGGCAAAATGTACAAGCAATTTAGTTTACAAGGAAGTTACAAATGGACTAATGGTATACTTTCTGGATTAATCAATATTTATAACAATTCACGTCACAGAAACATTGAAATGGTTCCAAACCAAGTCAATGAACAAAATAAAGGGAAAATATTAAGGAAATATAAAAAAATGAACACTAACATAAAGCTGAATAAAAAGAAATTTGGAGTTAAGGTTGGTGACTTCGTGCATATAAGTAAATACAAAGGAACATTTGAAAAGGGCTACACACCAAACTGGTCTACTGAAATATTTTCAATAGTTAAAATTCAGAAAACAAACCCACTAACATAACTTTTTGAATTTATACACGGCAATGGTATTAGATTTCTTCAAATTAGGAACCCTAGTATTCACGCCGCGATGTCAGTGAAAAAGGGTGCCGCAACTGACGCCAATCGCTTATAAACGTTTTCCCCTCCCCCAAGATAGACGCGGCCTAAACACGCTACCCCGTCTAGGAACTGTGGCGCCAGTTAATTTCTTCTTTATTTAACTTCCACGTGTACACACGTGCTTCGCATTTAGTGGCCAGCTACTTTATAATAATCGAAAGTGTAACCCGATTCTACTAATATCTTTATCCGTTGATCTAGACTCTCCCCTTTTCCGTGGCTCGATTACACAGATTCGATTAGCTTGCATAATGGAGTCACGTCGTAAGCGGCGCTGAGTCTACTCTACTATCCCTTTCGCACCCTACAGTGTTTATGTCAGGTAACTAAGAATGATCGATTGATACTCTTCATATAGTTTAACCTCCTGGTTATCTACTCCCCAAGCAAAGCCGTATATTATTAATTTCCATCTAAGCCCTCTCGGCCACAGTTTAAATTCACTAGTTACCACAACAATCATCTAAGGCTTGGATACACTACAAGTAGAAAGATTTATAAGAACTTTAAAAGGCAAAATGTACAAGCAATTTAGTTTACAAGGAAGTTACAAATGGACTAATGGTATTCTTTCTGGTTAAATCAATATTTATAACAATTCACGTCACAGAAACATTGAAATGGCTCCAAACCAAGTCAATGAACAAAATAAAGGGAAAATATTAAGGAAATATAAAAAAATGAACACTAACATAAAGCTGAATAAAAAGAAATTTGGAGTTAAGGTTGGTGACTTCGTGCATATAAGTAAATACAAAGGAACATTTGAAAAGGGCTACACACCAAACTGGTCTACTGAAATATTTTCAATAGTTAAAATTCAGAAAACAAACCCACTAACATAACTTTTTGAATTTATACACGGCAATGGTATTAGATTTCTTCAAATTAGAAACCCTAGTATTCACGCCGCGATGTCAGTGAAAAAGGGTGCCGCAACTGACGCCAATCGCTTATAAACGTTTTCCCCTCCCCCAAGATAGACGCGGCCTAAACACGCTACCCCGTCTATGAACTGTGGCGCCAGTTAATTTCTTCTTTATTTAACTTCCACGTGTACACACGTGCTTCGCATTTAGTGGCCAGCTACATTATAATAATCGAAAGTGTAACCCGATTCTACTAATATCTTTATCCGTTGATCTAGACTCTCCCCTTTTCCGTGGCTCGATTACACAGATTCGATTAGCTTGCATAATGGAGTCACGTCGTAAGCGGCGCTGAGTCTACTCTACTATCCCTTTCGCACCCTACAGTGTTTATGTCAGGTAACTAAGAATGATCGATTGATACTCTTCATATAGTTTAACCTCCTGGTTATCTACTCCCCAAGCAAAGCCGTATATTATTAATTTCCCTCTAAGCCCTCTCGGCCACAGTTTAAATTCACTAGTTACCACAACAATCATCTAAGGCTTGGATACACTACAAGTAGAAAGATTTATAAGAACTTTAAAAGGCAAAATGTACAAGCAATTTAGTTTACAAGGAAGTTACAAATGGACTAATGGTATACTTTCTGGATTAATCAATATTTATAACAATTCACGTCACAGAAACATTGAAATCTATCTTGAATTCAGAATTTATGCCACCTCTAATATTAGAGGATAAATATGAGTGCGGATTGTTGTTTTTTTTCAACATTTAACTCAATGTGTAACAACAATGTTTTTTCCTACGGTAATAAAAAAGAAATTTTAGTTCCTTGCGGTGCATATGATTTATACGAATATTTAAAAAGTGAAATAAAAGCCTGCGAATTAAAGATCCGCCCAAATAATAACACTTTGACATATTTATTTTTATTACAAAAAAAGGTTTTTTATCAGTTCCAACTTTGACTTTATTATTGTTGCTTTTATATATTTGATTTGAATTACGCGACCTTTTATTGGCCATTATTAGAGAGTATGTAATTTATACTAATTAAGAAATAGGAAAACACTTTTTCCACTGAGTTGCAGAATAAGAATAAAAGATAAAATGAATGTAGCTTGTTTATAATAACGACAATACTGTATACTAATTTTACTAAAAAAAATGAATTTCTTTGTTTAGTAGCATAGTAAAAATAAAATTCTTGATCATAAAACCGTTGTTTTATGTATCCAACTATTTTCTTCTGGGGGTAAACCTAGCCATTTTACTAACAACTTTTTTCCTCTTTTCTTCATAACTTTTTCAACAAGATATATCTTAGGATATTTTGTTTTTTGTAATTCTTGAGAGTAAAATGAACCCCAAAAAGGGGCGGTGTTTCGCATCTTCAAAAAGTTATGTTAGTGGGTTTGTTTTCTGAATTTTAACTATTGAAAATATTTCAGTAGACCAGTTTGGTGTGTAGCCCTTTTCAAATGTTCCTTTGTATTTACTTATATGCACGAAGTCACCAACCTTAACTCCAAATTTCTTTTTATTCAGCTTTATGTTAGTGTTCATTTTTTTATATTTCCTTAATATTTTCCCTTTATTTTGTTCATTGACTTGGTTTGGAGCCATTTCAATGTTTCTGTGACGTGAATTGTTATAAATATTGATTTAACCAGAAAGTATACCATTAGTCCATTTGTAACTTCCTTGTAAACTAAATTGCTTGTACATTTTGCCTTTTAAAGTTCTTATAAATCTTTCTACTTGTAGTGTATCCAAGCCTTAGATGATTGTTGTGGTAACTAGTGAATTTAAACTGTGGCCGAGAGGGCTTAGAGGGAAATTAATAATATACAGCTTTGCTTGGGGAGTAGATAACCAGGAGGTTAAACTATATGAAGAGTATCAATCGATCATTCTTAGTTACCTGACATAAACACTGTAGGGTGCGAAAGGGATAGTAGAGTAGACTCAGCGCCGCTTACGACGTGACTCCATTATGCAAGCTAATCGAATCTGTGTAATCGAGCCACGGAAAAGGGGAGAGTCTAGATCAACGGATAAAGATATAGTAGAATCGGGTTACACTTTCGATTATTATAAAGTAGCTGGCCACTAAATGCGAAGCACGTGTGTACACGTGGAAGTAAAATAAAGAAGAAATTAACTGGCGCCACAGTTCCTAGACGGGGTAGCGTGTTTAGGCTGCGTCTATCTTGGGGGAGGGGAAAACGTTTATAAGCGATTGGCGTCAGTTGCGGCACCCTTTTTCACTGACATCGCGGCGTGAATACTAGGGTTCCTAATTTGAAGAAATCTAATACCGTTGCCGAGTATAACCTTGGAACCGCTTCGCAAAGATAAAACTATAGAAATTTTAAATTAAGAGAGTCGTAGGGAAAATAGTTAGAATTGAAAAATAATGTTACATTATTCAAATCGCAGCAATAAAATAACGAATTATCTTGTAATCTGTTATTTTTTTTATTAGTTTGTAAACACAATATAACATATCGAGGTTTTTCTAGTTGTGAAGTTGTTTTTACAGATCATGAATGTTTAGTTGTGTTTGGCAATAAAGGATATTCATAAAGATCCCAATTACGAAATGCAACTTGTATGGGTTTATCTTTTTCTAAATGCTTTACTAAAGTAAGTTTTTGCTGATCTGATACTTTCACGTGTGGCATGCGCCACAACACTATTCAAATTTGTACTGCTTCTGTTAAGTATCAGCTCATGTTTGCCATTGATGATTATTATCGGCAAAGCTTAATATTTTATTCAGTGGTAACAAAACACAAAAACTGCCATCTTGTTCAACAAACCCATCAATATTCCATCCCCACATTGCGGCAGCTTTGCTTTCTCCAACATTCATTGAAACTAAGGATTTGATTGTTGTAGTGATCCCGACATTTCTTATAAGATCTATTTCAACCCCATTCATTTCATATCTAACATCTTGGAAGAGAAATGATATTGCATTATTTATTAAATTGACCTTTCTTGTTTTATCAACAGTGGACGTGATGTTAATATATCCCTCGATGTATATGGTACTAGCTGAAGACACTACGTACACAACTTGTTGATGGATTGGAATTGGAATTTCATAATTTTCATTAAAATTATTATTGTAGGGATTATATGTATGAATTTCATAACTTTCTATGGAATTATCAAAATGTGGAGAATCATTTATTTGAAGTATGTTCATATTCTAAATGCTAGGGCACGAAGTAATTCCTTGTTATTCTTTGTAATTTTGGCAGGTTTTGTACGTTTGGAGCGCTTGACTCTTTTCCTGTAATGGTCTTGATTTTATTTTGAGTTTGAATTTTATAATTACTGTCATTATTATTGAATACAATCATTTTTGTTTTCGTAGATGAAGACATTCATGAATTATATGGGAAGGTATACCGTTTGTATACGAGCCTTGAATTAAATAACATTCAACCAGTATAAGTGACGTTGATGTAATGTTCGCAGGACGACTTGAGTCATGCCATTTATTTGATTCTAAAATTGAACCTGGGTATCCTAGTAACGGGCCTATAAAATTTCTTATGTTAAAATTAACATTTTCGATTTGAATAATGTAACATTATTTTTCAATTCTAACTATTTTCCCTACGACTCTCTTAATTTAAAATTTGATGAAAACAAATTCAATATATTATATGACATGTACGCTAGATTCCGTCAGTCATTCTACAATCTTCCAATAGACCCGTTGCTTGATCTTAAAAAATTTAAAGAGAGGGCTCCTTTGTTTGTAATTGATTGTTCAAGACAAAGGGAACATTTGAAAACCGGAGCGGTAGATGTTTGCTTGGAAATAGAAGCTTTAAAAGATATTCCAGAAAATACTTGTGCTTACTGCTTAATTATAAACGATCGCCTAGTAGAATACCGACCTCTAACTAATATAGTTCGCAAACTAAAATGAAGGAAATTGCTATTATGGATTTGCAAGGGTTTAAAACAGATGACAACAAATTCATTATTAAAGAAATTTCAATCATTTGTAATAATCAAATGCAAATAATATTTGTTCAGCCGCCTTTTCCATTTCATAATCTTAGCCCAACAGAAAGGGAACAAGTAAACTAGATTCAGAGAAATAAAAAATTATGTTGGAATGAGGGTTTTATACCATACAATAATTTCCTATATTATATTAAAGATTTTTTAATAAATAAAATTATTTATTGTAAGTGTATTGAAAAAGCAACCTGGATTAAAAATATGTTAAATTGTAACGATATATAAATGTAGAAGATATGAACTGTCCTAGTTTGATAAATTTCATGTAATGATATTTATCACTGTATTTACCTTTCAACTATATGTGCACTTAGAAATGTAACTTGCTTGCTTGCTTGCTTGAACTAATAAATTTTTATAATCTAAATATTGTTTTTGTCTTTGCTTGTATGAATTACCTCATGTCTGGCTTTGCCTATTTAGTAGAGAATCAACAACAACTTATAATACTCTACAACTTAATTTCGATTGCATTATTTCTCTATTACCATAGCAAGTTGCACGACTGTTATTGTTGATGTTGATTCATATAATTCATTACAATGTGTGAATATAATCCTCGTTACTACTGTTAACGCCATCTCTAACTTAATATTAACATTACGTACACATGTACAATTGATTAGAAATGGACTGCGATTCTAGTACCCAAATGACCTATCCTTGTAGTGCACCTACATCGCGACAGAGGGCGTGAGCCGTCTTGAAGACCGCAAGCATAGAAATTTGCCATCGTCATCAGTATAATGACAGCAACCATATGATCGATACTCGCCGCGTGTGTTTACCTAATCAAATATCTCAGAACAGCTGATCGCTCGCATATGAAAGTGTATCTACGCCCTGAAGGATTAACTCAAGGTTAGTGCACTCTCCTTTAATTTCCAAATTCCCTTTTATTTTATTTTCTTTTATTTTAATTCGCATACAGTCCACTTTATTATTTGAAGATTTAATTATTAATTAACAACTACATATATAATTCATTCATTATCCGAATGAGTACATTTGAAACTCATTGGTCAGAAGCAAATACTAGACGACGATTTGTTTTGGAATTGGCTGACGCAGGATTTTACTATTTCGGCGATGGAGTTACTGATGTGACTAAATGTTTCTCTTGCGGAGGTGGACTTGAAAATTGGAAAGACTATGGCAATCCTTGGCGGAAACATGCACTTCATTTTCCTAAATGTACTTTTTTAAAAGCAGTTAAAGGAAAAACTTTTATCCAAAACGTTAGACAATAAAAAAATATATAAATTATGACAGTTGATTTTAATAACATAACTTTATTTTTTGTGTAATTTTAATAATTGATTGTAAATAGAGAAAGCGAGAACTGCGTACTCCAGAACCCCCAATTCCTCACTACTAACCAGTACTTCACATCGGGGCAGAGTTTGCAAAAAATGCTGCTTAACAAGTCGCAAGTCCGGCCTCATATGGAGTACTGCTACCAACTCCGCGCGGGTGCACCCGGACATCAGCTGGGCCTTTTTGACTCGGTCCAACGACGTGCTGTGAGAATCGTCAACGATCCCAAACTCAGAAGCAGTATATATACCCTTAGGTCTGAGGAGAGATTTTGCCTCCCTGCGTATGTTCTACCGCTTAATCGGATGTGTTCTGAGGAATTGTTCGAAATGATGCCGACGGCTTTTTTCTAACATGTAACTACGAAATTCTTATTCTTGACAATCAGATGGACTCACAGATATGAAAAAGATTAACTTCATAACATTCGGTTTTAACTACGAAACCCTCATAATTAAGTACGTTACGTAAGTATTTTAATGATTTATGATTAAATTACCAGAAAAAGTGAACATTAAGTAAAGTTAGGTTATGTTTACACGAATTGCAAATAGATTTTGAGTCAGGTTTAGTAAAGGAACAAAATATAAGAGAATATTGGAAGGTTCGTAATGCTTTACTGCCGAGAATAACCGGCAATAAAATACAATATAGCCTTACACTAGGTAATAACATAATATACAATGTTTTAATTTAAAAATTATTTCAAATGCCCCAATACAAATACAAATCAATTAGATTCTAATTTTTCAAGCATTTTCATCATTTATGTATTAATCAATTTTGTAATAGCTTTTTTTCATTAAACTATCTATGACATATATTTATCAGAACACATCCGATTAAGCGGTAGAACATACGCAGGGAGGCAAAATCTCTCCTCAGACCTAAGGGTATATATACTGCTTCTGAGTTTGGGATCGTTGACGATTCTCACAGCACGTCGTTGAACCGAGTCAAAAGGGCCGAGCTGGTGTCCGGGTGCACCCGAGCGGAGTTGGTAGCAGTACTCCATATGAGGCCGGACTTGCAACTTGTTAAGCAGCATTTTTTGCAAACTGAAAAATAAATAAATTTAGACTTAAATAAACTTCAATCGGACTACTGCTTAGCTATCATTATTATGTGTGAAATTCTCAGTGTGTAAATTTTTTTCTGTTATCTTTCAAACTTAAAATAATCAAAATGCCTAGAAAACTTTACATTTTGGCTGCGGAGAGCCAAACCACTTATGTTGTTTATCGAGAAGTCCTATAAGTATCTATTTTTACCCTTTTATGTATTTTTTTTTTACCATCTGCTTCAGTCACAACTTATGACTTAATTCAGCAGAATCACCATTAAGTCGTTTATTCAAAGCAGGCTGAAAATGAGCACTTTTTAAAGGACAATTTTTCAAAAGACAGTCTCCCTCTGTTACTGCACTTCCTGTAGATATGAAATGTAAAGAAGAAACGGGTAAATGAATATTATTTTAAAAGGCATATCATATCATAGATATTTTTGATGCTGTATAGCGTTCACGCAGATAACGTCGCGGGCAGCAGCTAGTTATAAATAATAATGTTTGTTTACTTACTTTTTTGACGTATTAAAATCCCATATCCAACCTCCCTGTACAACTCACAATCGCCATTTACTAAAAATAAAAACCAACCTAATGTTAATAAAGGTCACGTGTCCTGACGCGAGTTTAACAATTTTTACCCATCACAAAAAAAGTGCACAACGCCGCTAAAGAAGTTTTCACTTAAAAAATAATATAGTATGTTTTGTAGAAATCCCTTTAGTAAGTAATTATTTTTCTTTTTATTATTATTTATTTATTCTATCCAATATACACTGGAATCGAGAACCCCTGCTTTTATTTTTTATTGTTTAATAGAAGGCGCCTATAGAATCTACACAGATTCAAAATTACAAAAACAACGTATTGATTATGTACTCAAATTAAAACAAAAAGAAGCCAATTGAAAAATAATTACTGAGTGAATGGATTGCATTTCTTGTCTCTGCTCTGAATATTTATATTCCTAAGTTTCGGCACAACTAGTCACGAGACTCACGACGAGCGACAGGCGTAATGTAGTTCAGAGCGACCGAGCGAGGCGAGTGAGCAGACAACACAATTAACTATGGAGGCGCTCAGTATTAGGACATAATACTTCTTGGATGCGGTATTAAAAAGAAATTTTTACTTTACAAGTAAATTTTTGATGTATGCAGGTACAACTGAGCTTGATAAGTCTATATTGCAAAAGTCTTACTTAATTTTGGAACGTTACCATTCTTAAAATGGGAAGAGAATTAAGGTCATTTTCTTAATTAAATATTTTTTTAACTTCTGTAGTAAATTAAAAAATGCCATTATAGAATTGTATAACATAACCTTAAACGGGCCAAGAGCGAGTCGGACTCGCGAACCGAGGGTTCTTGCAACACAAACAAAAACAAAACGTGTGCCGCTAAGCAGTAAGTGTTCTAGAGCGTCAAGTGCTCTCATTGTGCTCCGTGCAGTGGTGACTCAGCTGGTGCGCATTCCTGTGTGGTGTTTTGCCTCATCGCTGACTACCTCGTTTCGTCGTTTGGTTTATTGCCGGCGATTCTTCGAAAATCGGCCTGAGTGTTGAGCGCTGCTCGGTTGTGTGTATTGGCTGGGAAATCGCTTTTCGGCCCGCTGTGACTTTCGCGCTTTTCAACGCGCCCATAACGCGCCATCCCTTTGCTTGGCTCTTTGACTGACGCTGGTTCGCCCGGCCTGAGCCCGGCTTTTTGTGGATCGCTAGTGTAGTATTTCCGCCTCAGCAGTTCGCCACTCCGCGCATTCTCGCGTTTTATGTATCGATTGCCTTCTAGTTTGTAAGAAATCCAGTTCCGAGTGCTCAAGGGCTGGTGGGTAAGATCGCATAGCTCTTTTCAGAGTTGCGGTCTACCTAAACGTTTCTTATTCATAAACGTCTCGTTGCTCGGGGGGAAACCTACCGGTGACAACGTAACCCCGGCCGTAGGAGTGGGTGTTAGGTACACACCAAGCAATCACTGGGGCGCTTGGCCACATTTAGGTATTCTTGCTCCTCGCCAGCAATGGTGGAGAGTCACTAGGTACACACAATCTACACCTCTGCCACTCCCGCGATGGCCGAAGTACTCAAAGGCATTTCCCGAGACCAGATAGGGGAGATCATCAAAGATTGTCTTCGTGATCACTCAGATCTGGTCCAAGCCTGCTCATCCCAGGCTGTAGCTGCCCTCTCTGTGTTCGCTGCCGCGTTCCCCTTCTCGCTCGCGCACTCGTTCGCGCTCTCGCTTTCCCCGCACGCGCTCTCTCTGCCGCGCCCCCGCTCTCGCGACCCGCGTCCCGCTCACCGCGCTCTTCGGGCCCCTGTGCCAAATCGTCCCCCCACTCCGGTAGCTGATGTGACCCTTTCTCGGTCACTCGCTACGCCGTCCCCCGCAACCTCCGAAACCGCACCCCTGTCCCCGGTAGCCGTAATGTCCGCTGAGTCGGCGTTGTCCTCTAATGAGGACGACAATGGCTTTAAAGTGGTTGGCCTGGGGAACAAAAAGGGCAAAAAGCGGAAGAAGACCGCCAAGTCCAAAAAGGGCTTCGGCGGCATCAGTTCAGGAGTCTTCTCCCCCTCCCTCCGATTCTGACGCAAAACGCTTCAATGCGCCTAGCACCCCTTCGATCGCGAACTATCGCACCGTCCGTAATGATAGAACTGCCTCCAATCTCGGAGGCACTCTCATCTATTACAGGCGCTCCCTGCATTGCTCCCCTGTCGATCCTCCACCACTTACGAACTTAGAAGCATCCGTCTGCCGCTTATCATAGCCGATCATCATTACATCGGTTTATCTCTCTCCCTTAAAAGACTTGCTGGAGAGCGACCTTCAGTCGCTCTTAAATTTAGGCAACGCCGTCGACCTAAATTGCAAGAACCGCCGCTGGAACTCTTCAGTAACTACACGGAGAGGCAGACTCCTCGACGATTTAGTTGACAGACTAAACTTTGACATCATCGCTCCCATGACGCCCACTTACTTTCCCCACAATACTTGGAACAACCCTAACGTACTCGACAAAGCACTTCTAAAAAATGTAAGGCTAAGCTTTCGCTCTATAGAGGTGCTTGACGAACTTGACAAAACCAATTTTTTTTTTTTTCCAATCAAAGACCTACGCCCCCGAAAAGCCCCCGGTGCGGACGGTATCTCTAACGATATCCTAAAGCGCCTCACTCTTCCCCTTCTCTGCCTCCTAGTAGCGATCTTTAACGCTGCTATCGAACATTGCACCTTTCCTTCTCAATGGAAAGATGCAATTGTTATAGGCATCCATAAGCCAGGCAAAGCTCGTACCGAGCCGTCTTCCTTTCGCCCTATAAGTTCACTAAAGGCCCTTGGTAAACTATACGAACGCCTCCTCCTCGCTCGCCTACGGAACGCCAGAGGAATTTTAATAGACGAGCAGTTCGGCTTCCGTGCCAAACACTCATGCGTTCATCAAGTCCTCCGCATCACGGAACATATTCTCACTGGCTTCCAACCAGTATTAGGTAAGCCCCGCCACACGGGCGTTGTCTACTTCGATGTAGCGAAAGCTTTCGACAAAGTCTGGCACAACGGTTTAATTTTTAAACTGTACAACTTTCAGTTGCCAGATAGCCTCGTGCTCATCATACGAGACTATTTGTCGAATCGTAGCTTTCGCTACAAAGTTGAAGGCACTCTCTCTTCCCCCCCTCCCATAGAAGCAGGAGTCCCGCAAGGGTCTGTGCTCGCCCCCATCTTGTACCTTCTGTACACCAACGACATCCCTAAAACGATAGGTACCCAACTAGCTCTCTTTGCGGACGATACCGCTATCTATACCACCGATAGGCAAGTGAGTTGAATCACTAATTCAAATTCAAATTCAATTTAATTTATTCAGTTTAGGCTACAATAATTGAGCACTTATGAATGTCACTACGCCATCGGTTCGTAAGTCTACAGGGCGGGAGACCTTGTACTGAGAAGAACCGGCAAGAAACTGAGCAAGGGCATTTCTTTTCTCCCTTTCTCTTACAGCGTCCACTTAAAATATTGGAAAATGCCCTCCCTATCATAAAAGGACACTTTCCATTACAAACATAAAAAAACATGAAATATAAAGCACAAGCACAACATAAAAAAGTATCTAATATAAACAAAAGACAGTTTATGTATTAATCACTAAGAAATAATCAATGTCTTACAGTATTAATAAACAAAACAAAAAAGTAAGACTAAATACTAAGAATACAAAGAAGTTTGCAAGAGCAGACCAGCCTCCACAGGCGGCACCCGTTCACGAGTATGACACATGAATCAGGCATCGCTTCGCTCAACCATGTTTTATATAGACTATAGACTCCAACCCACTATCACCGCCCTAGGCGAATGGTTTCGGAAATGGAGAATCGAGGTGAATCCCGACAAAAGCTCTGACGTCCTCTTTACCGTAGGCCGCCCTCCACGGCCATCTCCCCTCTCTCTTTTCGGTTATGCCATTCCCTGGCAAAATAAGACCAAATATCTCGGTGTGAACATGGATAGGCGTTTGAACTTCCACGCTCACACCGACCGAGCCGCTTTTGTCCTCGGTCGTCTTTATCCCATGATAGGCAATTACAGTAAGATGTCGCTTAGAAATAAGCTGAATCTTTACACAACTTGCATCCGCCCCATACTAGCTTATGCTAGCGTAATCTTTGCATTATCCAAGCGCAATCTTCACAAACTTCAGACCATCCAAAACCGCTTTCTCAGAACGGCCTCCGGAGCCTCTTGGTACGTCCGCAATGCGGACCTACAGAGAGACTTCGAACTCCCCACGATTCCCCAATATTTCAAAGACCTGGCAGTTCGCTTTTTCGAGCGTACACAAAATCACCCAAATCGATTAATTGTGCAATCCATAACGGATCATCCTCCTGATCGACCTCGGCATGGTCGAAAAACTATAGTTAGGCGGCCTTGGCACGTACTAACGGCCCCAGATGAAAATCTCGCTGTCCGGATAGCGACATTAGTCTCTACGACCTCCCCGAATAGGGCCTCCCTCCAAACACGACGCCGACGTCACCGGTTCGTCGGCGCCCACAAGGATACACGAGGTATCAAAGAGTGCCGGGGCGCTTCTCGCCCCCACTCAATTGCAACCGCACCCGCGTAACGGGGAACTCCACTCCTGGTGGTGACTCACCTTCGGGTTCGAGACTCACGCCGGTCGAAGGGACGCCCCTGAGAGCGAAAACCCAAGCCGAGGCTCTCCCCGCGGGGAGCCCTTGAGCTTTGGGCGACATATGGGCTGAGGCTCCTTCAGAGTCTCGCCCCAAAAGACCGGTGAAGCAGTAATGGCTGCAACAGCCAACTGCATTGTCAGTTCAGAAAAAAAAAAAGAAAGACTAAATTTTTTAAGTTGGTCAGCCATTACTCATTAAGCTGTAAAGCCTACTTACCTATGGTAGTTTTCATTTTAATACTGTTATATATGCTACTTCTATATTTTTTTCCCACAGCCCAAAGCAGTTATTTAGCTGGCAGTGGGGGTGGGGGGAGGGTGGGTGACACAGAGCTCTTACAAAAATTTGGATGTTAAAAATTAATATTTCGCAAACGCATTGCTGAGTTAAAAAAAATTGGCCAAGTGCGAGTCGGACTCGCGCACGAAGTACCATTATCTATAAAAACGGTAAAACACGTTTGTTGTATGGGAGCCCCCCTTAAATATTAATTTTATTTTAATTTAATTATTTATTTTTTAAGTGACTATATATTTAAATGTTCTGTGAATATTTTAAACGTCTGCCTGTTGCCGTTATCAATGTCGAGCAAAATCGAGAAAAAAAATCAAGTTTGTTGTATGGGAGCCCCCCTTAAATATTTATTTTATTCTATTTTTTTACTATTTGTTGTTATAGCGGCAACAGTACATACATTTTCTGTGTAAATTTCAACTGTCTAAGTACCACGGTTCATGAGATACAGCCTGGTGACAGACGGACGGACGGACAGCGGAGCGCTAGCAGACACGCTGCTACACTAGGCTGTTAAGCCAAAGAATATACATATTTAAGTTACGTTTGGCTTAACTCTTGTAAATTAAATGTCAGTATTTTTTAAACGCTTGTAGAATAGAATAGAATAGAATAAAATTTATTTGAGTCACAAAACAATACCTTATTAACAAAATTCGAACACATAATATAAAACTAGTATACCTTAGTGTTGCAGTGTGACGTCAAATCGGTTTCCGCTCAGCATATGCTGTAAGAAATCACAGCGCTGGTTTTCAGGGTAACCGGTTAGTAATGCACCGACGAAGATAAAAACGCAACAGGTGATTCGTAATAGGTATCTTAACACTAAATATTAATGTACTAATGAAATTAATTTAACTTAAATATGGATTACATAGATTGATATAGAGAACATACGCTATAAATATTATTTTATAATAGCTGTACTTACTACCTAGTATATATTATAAATTATATATATACATATATATATATTTATTTTGGATTCCGTATAATACAGTTTACGTTTCCTTTTGTAAATTAAATAAATAGTCTGTAAGTTTCTTTTTAAAGTTGCTTAGACTTTGTATATTGTGAAATGGCGGTGGTAAGTCGTTCGTCGTAGGTAAAGGAAATAAAATGATGCGAGTGTTACAAAATATAATTCTGGATATTATTGTCATCTAAGCCTTTAATTTGCCACCTCCGTCATCTCTGATACGTCACAGCTCCGTGTGGCCTGCTTTCAAACTGTTTTCTTATTTCCTGTCAATAGACCCTCCATTTGTGCTTCGACATCTTCGCGACGCGAGACGATTTTAGCTGCAGTAACTACCCTATTTCCTGCAATTTTCTCGCACAGTTTTACTCATGTCCTCATTTTGTTCAACTTGATGCCAGCTATATTTTTTTGTTGTTTTTCGCATTTTGGTTCTAATTACGAAAAACTTTAGGGTTCCATTCCTCAAAAGGAAAAAAGAGACTGGTTTTGTTTTGTCTTAGATGACAAGTATAAAAAATCAAAAAGGAGAACTTTTGTGAATCGTTAAGATTTGACCGATTGTGAACCAAACCGTTAATCCTATTTATAAAGGAACGCCACTCTACTAAATTACCATAAAATTTTGGCAGGTCAAAATTTTGCAAAAAAGAAGGAATCCCCTGAGTGACCACCACAGTGTAGCCAGCACAGAGTTTTCACAGTCGTCCTTAGGGGCAACGGACTCAGCCTCAGCCCGACGAATCTTTGCAACCCTAATAACTTTCTGGTCACAAAGATCCTCAGCCTGGTCTTAATCTGTGGTAAGCTTAGCCACATCCATTTTTACCATTTAGCTGCTCATACTTATGAAGTAGGCCATCATTTTTGTCCGGCCTTGAAATCAAGCCGCAGCCGATGCTACCCAAGGCATGCCTCCAGTCAAAACAGTTCTAGGTGTGGCCATTTTGTATAAATAAACAAGAAACAAATGAACTATTTAACTAAACTTAACTTTATCACAAATATTTAAAATCAAATTATGAACAGTGAAAACCAAAACGCTATTAAATACAAAAGAAAACTAATCCCTACTCAACCTACTATAACCTTACCTAAAACCTACTCAAGAAATAGTGTTATGTTTTAAACAGTTTCAAAACATTACTAAGTTTGAAATGTGCCAAAAAAGTGTTCAAAGTCAAGTTCAGGTTGGAACAAATTTGATAATGTAGGTAGGTACAAGAAAAGTACCACAGGAACACTAGGTTAGTATATGTACTCGCTCTGGCTTCCAGTTTTTGTTTTGTCTTAGATGACAGGTAAAAACTCAACCCAAAATTAAATAATTAACTTTATTTACAAAAATTAAATCGACTTTAAACTGTATTTTATTTAATTAATTGCCAAAAAGGGAGAAATATTTTTTTTATCTTGTAATAAATCTAAAGCAAATATACTAAATATAATGTTGAGGTCTATTCCAGCCTTCGAGCACTAAACCAACCGCAGAAGCCTTTGAGGGGCTTACCCCTCTGCCAAAGATACATGACCACTGGTCATGGCGGTTATATAAAACTAGTTGCGCGGCGCCACGCGTCAGATAACGAGCAGCTGCGTTTGTCAAAACATCTAAGCAAAAATACCGAATAGTGGTATTTTTTCGTGAAAAAAAAGATCACAAACATCAAGGATACAGAAGGACAATGTCATCATTCATTTGACCGGTGTGAAGTTAGCGGGCAAAAAGTTAGTGGCCGTATTACGCGACCAAATTAGGAAGTCGAAAGCTTGAGTAATTAAAATACCGGCAAAACATTTGTAGAACTTGTTCTTATTTCAGTTAAAGGTTTTTAATGTTGAATTCCATAAATTTTTACAACAATTTAGAACGAAAAAAATATTTCCAAATTCAGATATTAATTATGTGTCGCATTTGGAAGAAGTGATGCTGCCTACTGTGCGCGTAGTGTATCCTGCAACAGAATTCCTACACATTACTTACTATATATATATATAAATTTCTATTTTCACCTACGTATGCAAGCAAGTCATTTTTAGAAATGAGCGTTACTTTAGCTACCATTCTGCTTAGTAACAAAGTACGACCCTTATATGAGATATGAGATACAGTAGAAATCACACCTCTTTTTTTCAATTTGAATAAATATAAAATATTAAACATTTCGATTGCTGTAAACGTTTCGAGCTGCAATTATCTAAATAGTTTTAAGTTAATAACAATTGGTTAAATTTTTCTCCATTATTATTATGCAACCCAGATTTTTTTGACGGCACGTCTTAGGTACAGTATTGTTTTTCTCATAAAAAATGGCACATTCATTAATTAAGGTTCCCTGTCTTAGAGCAATTGATTGTCATATTAGACTAATATGACAATCAAATTATTATGAAATAGACATTTAGAACTTGTGACTTAAATGTGTGCATGCAATTTTTTGTGTGTGGATTTTAACAACAATAGATAATTCATTATTTTGTTTGGTTCTTTTAGTTTCTTTTATCTACGTCGTCTTGAGTATTACTTAAGGCGAGCAACGATTCCGGTAATAATGGATTGTAATAACAATAGATAACATATTGTTTGGTTTCCTTTCTTTGAACTTAAGCTTCAAAATTAAGACGTTGATTAATTTCTTAAATGTCGTGGGAGGTCCCTGTTAACAGGTTGATACATGTTTTAGTACGAAGAGGCGTAATCTTTAGAAATATTTTCAATTACAAATATTAATTTAAGCTCTGTGACAAGCAAATACAGGTACTTACATGTGATAACAATAGATAACTTATTGTTTGGTGTCCTTTATTTTGAACTTAAGCTTTAAAACTCAGACGTTGATTTATTCTTACCCTTGATGTGAGGTCTCTGCCACAGCTTGGTTATTAAGACATGTACAGACATTTATGCTATGATTTGTATAAAAGAAGGTCCAGTAAAATTCATTCTACAGTCATATTTGTGAGTTTCAAAGTAATACCTACAGTATTTTGTGTTTATATCCCGTCAAATGGAGGTGAGTTTAATTACTTAATTTTCTTTATACCATATGTGTGTTATTGTCTTATTATTTGATAACGGTATTACATACTAATTAGTGTCATTATTTATTAATGTTTCTTTCAACTTGTTGGTATAAATTTTAAGGCTCGGAAATAGGTAAATTACTGGATTCAAATATACATGTATTGTCACTTATCTATGTGTCATTGCAATTAATGTTTGTTAGTTTATTATTCAATCTAATCAAATTGTTAAGTTTGTTTATTGTTCTTTAACCCAGCAACATAGATTGTTAGCACTATTAGGAAATTTCATAAATAAAATTTTATTAATTTGATTTTTATTAACTTATTGTTTCACAATTTTTATTTACTTGTTTACGGAAAATTATACCTTAAAAAATTATTATTTTCCTTTGGGTATGAGCCAAGAAGAAACAAAAGACTGTACTATTCAAAAAAATTTGAAAAGCACAACAAAGCAAAATATCAAAAGTATTAACGCATTTTTCGAAAATTTCAAAAAAAGAAAAACCCAAACAAAATCTTCGTGTGTCAGTCAAGGGAATGAAAATGGAATCTCTTATATTTCTACCAATAATGATGACGCAACGTCTGCGAGTCACCTATTAAAAATTGAAATATATAATATGAAAAAGATAAAGGATATACCCTCGGATGATCATTGGAAATACGCAGATTTAAAAGTTAAATATTATACACAATCACATGACGACCAGCATTATCTAAGTACACGGCATTCCATATATAATATCACAAAACAATTAGCGATGAACTGTGATTGTTAAAAAGTTCTTCATTGAAACTAAAGATAAGCGGGGATATTAATTTTATTCTTTTACTACTTCTTAACATTCTTCAACTTACTTTTGTACTTTTACTTAAGAATGCGAAAGCTTAAAAGCAACAATAGATTTCTCACTTCTCCGACCCCACCCTCGTCCACGGGTACCTGGGCTACAAGTAATATTTAAACGATACTCGTATACAAGCTTACATCATCACGGACGCTTCAGACTTACAAAACAGTTACTACGACCAACAACTGTATGAACTCTGTATACAGGAAGAAAGAAAACTCATCGATGAATATGATCAACAACAATCAAGTGCAACAATCAAGGACAGACATGGTAAGTATTTTGGTTTCCTAGCTGTCTTGTCTCGACTTGTTTTTTTTTTTTTACAGTTAGAGAAAAAATATCGTTTAGCATTGGAGGGGTGGGTAATATAAAAGTATGTATTTTAGTTTGAGATTATTGTTACTGTTAGTACAACAAAATGTGGTCGCTTACTAGTTAGGAAGTAATTTTACTCGACAAAGCAATTATTTTAAGTAGATTCCATCGTTATATTAGATTTTGGTTTATAAGTGGCAAGCTTTCTAAATCAATGATTGAGGATCCTGACTTTAAATCTATTATACACCATGTAATACGCATATAATTAATGGGGGAGATCGAATTGATGGATTTTTACCGGTCGTAGCATATTGCACTTCTTGAAAAAATAGTAAATAAACGTGTGATAGTTTTTGAAGTGAGTAATTTATAATGTTTTTAATTTCTAAACATATATTTCTGTTTTATTATTTATAATAACTTGTATTTTTTTTTATTGTTAACAGCCAAGTTGGTGGAAAAATAAAAATTGCTCCAGGTGAAGAAAATGCGTTCGAAAAACGGCCTCGTACATCAGATCCACAAGCGTCTACATCAAGGGGTGCACCAGAAGCAGTACCATCGACATCATCAGCAGCTGCATCGTCTACTTTTTTAGATGTAAGTTCCAATATTGATAAGATGCAAAGTTTTAATCCACACAAAACATTTTACTAGTCATTTAAAAAATAATTCCCACAAAAACAATGTTATAATTTGTCATGAAAAGTTTTCAAATGTTCATTTAATTGAAACAGCATTTGGGGCACGCATATTAACCTATAGAATAACCCTAAAACAAACTGTAGCGCAAGTAGAATTCGAGACGCCTGACTCATTTCTCCAAGCTATTTAAGAAACTTTGTTTCAGTTAATAAGTGATTGAATTAATCAATTATTAATATTAATCAATAAATTTTAATTTAAAACTGATTTTATACAACCAACATAAGACTTAAAAAATACTTTCGATTTTCAAACTTTTAACTATGTGTATTATCGTGGAGATGATTTTGATTTAATATTTTCAATGATTGTTAATGAGATAACAAATAAGATTTGCAATTTTGAAAAAAAGATAGCGGCTGGAGCCTACGTGCAATCAAACATATAGATAAGAATGTCAATAAATTTAATCCCCTACGTGGTTCATCGTATATAGATTTACCATTAGATATTAAACACAAAAAAGCGGTAATTAATGTGAAAAACTATGACCACCAATGTTTTCAATGGGCTGTGCTTTCAGCTTTATATCCAATAAATAATAACGCTGATAGAGTCTGTTCATATTTTAGTCACCAAAATAAATTAAATTTTAATAATATTTCATTTCCCGTTAAATTGAGAAATATAAGTAAATTTGAAAATCTAAATGATGTAAGTATTAATGTCTTTGGTTTAGAATACGATGCAAAAAATAAAAATAATAATATTGTAGGACCGCTTCACTTTACAAAGTGTCGAAAACAAAAATACATTAATCTACTTTTAATAAATAATGGTTCTAGTTATCATTATTGTTACATTAAAAATATTCTAGATTAGTTAGTAAACAAATTAATAAAAAAATGAAGCTGCTCATATTTGTGATGGGTGCTTGCTAGAATTTAGAAATCAAAATGAATTAACTAACCATCAAAAGTTTGATTGTAATCACATTAAAACCGATTTACCTAATTCACAACCAAAAAAAAGATGTGGTTTGGTGAACCAATTTCTAATAATATATTGTCATTTGATAAATTTGATAGAAAATTGAAAATTCCATTTGTCATTTATGCTGATTTTGAAGCACTTTTAACACCAATTTATAGTTGTGATAATAATCCAAACAAATCTTTTAGTAATAATATTCAAGAACATGAAGTATATAGTTTCGGTTATTATATTAAATGTTCGTACGATAATAATCTGTCTACTTATAGGACCTATACTGTGAAGGATTGTGCTAAGGTTTTTATGCAGTCTCTAGTAGATGATTTAAAACAAATTGCTAAAAAAACAGTTTCCATAAAAGCCCTCAGCCGTTATCGGTCGAGACTGAGAGAAATATATCACAAAGTAAAACCTGTTACATTTGTAAAAAGATTTAAATAATGAGTCTGTTATAGATTATGACACACATACAGGTTTATATAGAGGCAGAGCTCATTCGATTTGCTCTTCAAATTATAAAGTCCCGCGATTCGTTCCAATTTTTTTACATAACTTAAGTAATTATGATAGTCATTTTATAGTACATGCGCTGAACAGTAGACGGAGCAATAGAAAAAATACCACAGAATAAAGAAAAATACATATCAGTTTCTAAGTGCATTCAAATAAATAATTGTAGTATGAAATTTAGGTTTGTAGATTCTTTTAAATTCATGTCTTGTGGTCTTTCTCAGTGAGCAAAGAATCTTAATACAAATCAAATTTCATGAACTTCGTTAAAATTTTCCAAATAACGAAGATTTCATCCGTTTAACAGGTAAAGGCATTTATCCTTATGAGTTTATGACATCCTATAAAATATTTTGAAACACGACACTACCAACAAAAGAATTTTTTTTTAGTTCCTTGAATAACGAGCATGTATCTGATGAGGACTATGCACATGCAAAAGATGTTTGGAATCATTTTAACTGTACAAATATGTTAGATTATTCTAATCTTTATTTAAAAACAGATGTATTATTATTAGCTGATGTGTTTGAAAATTTTCGAAATTTATGTCTTGAAACATACGGTCTTGATGCCGCACAGTATTATACTGTTCCCGGATTGAGTTGGGATTCCATGTTAAAACATACTCAACAAAAGTTAGAACTTTTAACAGATTTTGATAAATTTGCTTTTATCCAAAAAGGAATAAGAGGTGGGGTTTCTCAATGTATTAACCGTTATGCAAAAGCTAACAATATCTTTATGGAAAATTATAATAGTGACTTACCATCTTCTTATTTAATTGACCTTAATGCTAATAATCTATATGGTTGGGATATGTCACAATAACTTCCGACGAGTGAGTTTGAATGGGTTGATGTTAGTTGGACTTATGTTTTCCGCACTTAGCCTCATAATAGGGCCATTGTACGTAGGTAACCAATACCTGTCATTGGTTACCCATACCATCCCAGCTCCTTCCAAAAGTTAAGGAGGCATCTGATGTTATTCAGCGCCTCTCTCATGGTTTGTGGATTCTTAAGGAGCTTTGTCCGTTGGTCGCTCACGCTTTTGCATTAAGGACCACGTGAGACGGTGTCTCCTCGGCTTCCATACAGCCCCTGCATAGAGGACTGTCAGTAACGCCGATATTGAAAAAGTGCCTGTTTAGCGGGCAGTGACCTGTTATTATGCCAACTATGTAGCGTAGGTTTTTCCTGCTGAGTTTTAACAGTTTGTGCGACAGATTAGCGTCCAAGGATGTAAGAACATTCTTGGTTTGTTTGCAATCTGTCTGTTCTGCCCACTGTTTGTTGTGTTGTTGTAAGGTTCTGTCACGTAACCATGTTTTGAGTTGGATAAATGGTATCGGTACAATTGGTTCAGGTCCCATTATTTTAGTGCCCGATCCTCTCTTTGCCAATTCATCTGCCGCATCATTGCCTAGAGACCCACTATGACCACGTATCCATTGAAGAGTAACCCGGTTCTTCAATGCAATTTTTTGCAGTTCACAGTGACACTCCAGGATTAGTCCACTGTTGATGCGGTTGTTGTTGAGAGCTTGTAGCACAGCGGCACTGTCGGAGATGATGCGTATCGATGCATTACTTATGCCTTTAGACAAGACCGCTGTTGCAGCTCGGGTAATCCCAACACATTCTGCTTGGAAGATGGTGTTGAGTGCACCCAAGCTCGTTGACATGTTGATGTTCAGGTCATGGGAGAATACTCCTGCGCCCGTTCCTGATTCCGTTTTGGAGCCATCGGTGTAGATCCTGACTTCATGGATGCCGGAGCTATCTTTTTCTTCCTCATGAAGCTGGATACGGTATTTTTTGTCAAAGACAAAGGTTTTTGGGATGATATCACATGTCGCCTCTATCATCGGAAGCTCGTTTCCCACCGCCTCCTTGAGCCGTGCATGAGTGATTCTGCCGTCCCGTTTCCAGAGCCCTACTTTCTCAAGTCGTATGGCTGCAGCGGCAGCTTCTTGTTGTATAACAAGATGAAGGGGTCTGAGGTTGAGGATGACTTCTAATGCTGTTGTGGGAGTCGTTTTCATACTGCCTGTGGTTGCTAGGCAGGCAAGACGCTGCAGGCTTTGTTGTTTGTTTTTTACCGTGCTTAACTGAGTTCGAGGCCACCAAACTACTGCACCATATGTTATCATGGGTCGTATTATGGCTGTATAGAGCCATAGGGTTATGGATGGCTTAAGGCCCCATTTCTTGCCTATTAGTCTTCTGCATTGCCAGAAGGTTGTACATGCCCTGGTTATTTTTGTGCTTAGATGCTTACTCCAATTTAGTTTGTTGTCTAAAATTACCCCAAGGTATTTGACTTCACTTGAAAGGGTAAGCTCAATGTCAAATAGCTTTGGCATGGTAGTTATTTGAATTTTCCTTTTATTTGTGAAAAGGACTAATTCTGTTTTGTTGGGGTTTACCGTCAGTTCATGGTGGTGACACCACTCTTCCAAGATTCTGAGGGCTAGTTGCATGCGGGTACAGATAATATTTTCTGAGTTGCCTTTGATCAGAATGGTAATGTCGTTCGCGTAACCTACTGTGTAGTAGCATCTATCGTTAAGACGTTTCAGCAGATCATCCACCACGATGTTCCACAGTAAAGGAGAGAGTACTCCTCCTTGTGGGCAGCCTTTGGCTACAATGCCTCTCGTGGTGGTGTTAACTGTAAATTGCACTGCTCTTAGCTTCAGGAGTTGATCAATCCACCCACTGATGGTTTGTTCGACTCCAAATCTACTAAGAGAGCGGCTGATGCTATTGAATTTCGTTTTGTCGAACGCTCCTTCGATGTCAATGAAAGCTCCTAGTGTCATCAGCTTATCAGAGAGGGCTGCTTCTATAGTTCCTACGACAGCGTGTAAGGCTGATTCTGTCGATCTACCCTTTCTATAAGCATGTTGTTGGCGGTGCATTGGCATGCGCGTTAGTGCACCCTCCCTTAGATATCTATCTGTTAGCCTCTCCAGAGTCTTTAGCATGAAGGAGGTCAGACTAATTGGCCTGTAAGATTTCGCTTGTGTGTAGTCAGATTTACCTGGTTTTGGTTAAAATATGACCTTGACTTCTCTCCACTGGCGAGGTATATAGTTGTGAGCTATGGAAGCTCTAAATATATCAACTAGATGTGGCACAAGTGTTGTTTGTCCCCATTTCAGGAGTGCTGGAAATATGTTATCCAGGCCAGCAGATTTGAAGGGTTGGAAGCTTTCGATTGCCCACACAACTCGGTCTGCAGTGACTATGGATTTGGCTATATTCCAGTCTGTAGGGGTTGGTTCTCTGTGTTCCACATTTTCCCAGTTTGGGTTGTCAGTGACTACACATCCTGGAAAGTGTGTTTCGATAAGCACCTCGCTTATCTCGCTATCGGAGGTTGCATATGTACCATCTTGTTTTTTTATTGAGCCCAGAGTTCTGTTATTATCTTGTGATAAAAAAAAATTCACTCTAGCTGCTTCATTGGTGGAATTGATGTTGTCGCAGAACCGCCGCCAGGATTCACCTTTGCGATATCTTATGCGTTTCTTGTAGTGATACTGGGCTTGTTTATATCGTTCCCAGTCTATTTCAGTTCTTGTGTTTTTGGCTCGATTAAAGAGTCTTTTCAGATTGAGTTTGAGTCTCTCTAGTTCTGGCCTCCACCAGTGAGACTTTCCCCCTATGATTGGTGTTGTAGGGGTGCAGGCTTGCTGGTAGCTGTGTTGGATACACGTGGTTAGTGTGTTTATATTATGTTCTATGTTGTCAGTGCTGTTGGTCATGTCTTTAAAGGTGATTGTGTCTACCTCATATTGAAGAAGGGTCGTGTACCTTGCTACGTCCGTCTTACGAGGGTTACGTTTTGGTTGCTCGTCCCTCTCATGCACTTGTATGGTATAGCAGATTCTTCTGTGGTCTGCAAAGGATGGTTCAGCGGAGACGTGCCAGTTTGACACAAGATCCGTTGCCCCATCGGATGCGAGAGTTACATCTACTATTGTCTGATATCTGGAATTAACAAAAGTGGGCTCCGAGCCGTTGTTAATTATAGAAAGGTTAGTTGAGAATATATACTCTGTTAGAGACTCACCTCGTTGGTTCGGTGTTAGGCTCCCCCAAAGAGGGTGGTGGGCATTTGAGTCAGCTGATATTATAATGTCCCAGCCATGATCTTCGCAGTGTTGCACTAGTTCAGTCAGCTCCTTAGACGGTATCACCTCATCCCCGGGCATGTAGACTGAGGCTAGCACTAGCGTTTGTTTGTGTGTTTCTGTGTCAAGCCTTACAGCTGTAAGATCTCTGGAACAGAAATTGGTTAGTAGCAAGGCTGGTATTGATCTGGGTATGTATATGCATGTTCTCGGTTGATTAGCCGAGATTTTGAGTAGTAACTTACCCCCGATGTTGTTAAGACCGCATATGTTATTTCCTCTAATCCACGGCTCCTGGATTAGGGCTATGGTCTTCTTGTCAACTTCCAGCAGTCTGCGCAGGGTAGCCGCTGCAATTTGCTTGTGCTGGAGGTTTGTTTGGATCACGCTAATCTGATAGGGACCCGAGAGTTTTACTATCCAACGACTCCCCATCAGACGACGTATGGTCGTAGGCACCTATGTTCGGTGTGGGAGCTGCGTGTGTGTCCATAGGTGCGTGTTCTGTGGAAGCTAAGGCTGAGGTAGTTGGGTTGCTAGGTGGTAGTGTGCCAGTAGCCTTAGCTCCGTTTGTGTTGGGTTCATCTGGGGATTCTGTGTCCGCCGAATCATCTCCACCCCCGACAGTGCTGAATCTAATGTACACACTGCCGGAGATGAAGGCGACTCGTCTATCCCTTCCCAGAATCTTCGCCACCTCGGATTCTGGAATGCCCAGGGTCAGGAAGATACCCTTCTCCTGCATGGTCGCGCCGTACAACTGCCATGATTTTACGTTGTACCATGGGTTCTGCGCGGTCAGCAGGCGATGGGTCCTCGTTAGGTCGACACCAATTGACTTCGGAAGCCACAGCGATGCGCGGACTCGCTTCGCTATATCTGACTGTCGGATGACGGTCAGTTTGCTGTCCGAGATTGGTGACTGTAGGGTGGCTACAGTGTTTTTGAGCCAAGTTAGCGACTCATCATTCTCACATCACATTTTGAGTACGCCTTCTGCTATGATAGGTTTCCCTCTAAATGCGGGTGCGAATGGTGGCTCGTTGTCTGTTGGTGAAGCAAGCGCTGCTTCAATAATCCTCTCTTCGATGGAGAGTTCGAGCTGCTGTGCTTGCTCCACCGTCAGGTCCGTGGCAGGCGTGACAGCAATAGCTATGAGCAGGTGCGTTTTACTCGCATCGGCATAGCTAGTTGCCGTCTTCCTTGGTGTCGGATCCAGCTTAGCGCGTTTCGGCCCGTCCCTTGGCGACAAGGTTTCATCGGGGCGCTCCCTCTTCGCCTTTGCAGGCGGTGCGGGATGTCCCAATTGCTCAGGTCGATTCGCTGCATAGCGTGATCCGCGCTTGTTAGGTCCGCGCTTCCGTTTTTTCCTCGGACTTGTTGTGGTTGCGATTGGTTGGGTTGACCCTGAGGTGTCCCTAGCTCGCTCCAGGAGTCCGCTTTGAGGAGCCTCGGACGTCGCCTCTCCCAGTGCTCCGCACTGTCCAGTCGTGCTTGCGTTAGCCGTCATCATAGGCCCGCCCGCTGACTGTGTGGTTCCCGCACGCCCGTTGTGGCTGCGTTCCTCACTAAGCGCGTCGCAACTGGTCGAGGGCTTCGGCCAAGTCAACCTCGTAGCGGCATCGGTCAGAGCTGGGTCCTCTTGTCGAGTCTCCCCTTCAGTCGCGTTGGTTTGCTGTGCACCCTGGTCAGCGTTGGTCTTAGAAGGCTCGCTGTTTCCCGGTTGCACAGTGTTGTTTTTTGACCGCCGTCCCCGGTGATGGCGGCGCCCGTTACGTTTTCTCCCTCCAGGGGCTGCTGGCTTGGCGGAGTTGACGGAAGCATTTCTGCGTTCATCTGCTCGACGCGGTGCAAGCTGCCAGGAGGCGTTAGAGGTTATTTCTGCGCTGGGCATAGCGTTAGCTAGCTCGCGCAGGTTTATCGAGTGGGTTAGTGAAGTTTTGCTCCCCCCCAGAATACGTGGAGCAGCCTGAGCCCCCGAGCCTGAGCTCAAAGGTTCAGGAAGGGATTCTCCAGCATCGTGGACGCTGGTACCCTCCTGGGGCAGTTTCCTTTTGAAATTCACTTCCATTTTTTAAACTTTTTCTGCCGGTTTTGGTATGATGTGTGTTGTGTATGTGGTGAGTGGTGTTGGTGTGATGTAGTGGGTTGACTAGTGTGTGTCTGCGTGTGTGTGGGTTTGTGAGTTAGGGAAGGTGTGTGTGTGTGTGTGTGTGTGTATGTGTGTATGTATGTGCATGTGTATGTATGTAGGACTGCATTTCCAAGTATGCCCGCTTTGCAGCTCATAGGCTCCTTGATAAATGTAGGCCAGGGCCCTCCCCAGTGATTCAGACTTGGGACCGGCACCGTCCAGCGTATACAGCACAAGTGCGTACACCTCTGCACGGGGTTGGGTTTGCGAAAAAATTTTTCGAAATTTATGTCTTGAAACATACGGTCTTGATGCCGCACAGTATTATACTGTACCCGGATTGAGTTGGGGTTCCATGTTAAAACATACTCAACAAAAGTTAGAACTTTTAACAGATTTTGATAAATTTGCTTTTATCCAAAAAGGAATAAGAGGTGTGGTTTCTCAATGTATTAACCGTTATGCAAAAGCTAACAATATCTTTATGGAAAATTATAATAGTGACTTACCTTCTTCTTATTTAATTGACCCTAATGCTAATAATCTATATGTTTGGGATATGTCACAATAACTTCCGACGAGTGAGTTTGAATGGGTTGATATAAACACTAATTTTCAAGTGCCTGATAACTCGGAATATGGTTATATATTGGAAGTAAATTTAGAATATCCAGATCATTTACATGACTTACATTCAGATTTTCCTTTGTGTTCTGATCAGATATGTATCGGTAACACAAAAGAAAAATCTAAATTAAAAAAACATAAAGTGGTTCTCAGGAAATTAGTTTTTAAAGGTAGAAACAAATTAAGAAAACGAATTATTATACAAAAAGGTGGGGCATTCTTACCGATAATATTGGTTGCAGTTCTTAGTTCTTTGCTTAATTCTATCATTTAAAAATATGGAGAACACAAAAAAGATGTTGCTAGTTGAACCCAGCGTCTTAGAAAGGCTGAAATATAGAGGAAATATTCCTGAAGATTCATTGTCGCGACTAGATAAGGAAATGCAGGCTATTTTGAGTAGAAAATTAGAAGACCGTGAGAAATGGAAGTTATATTTGCAAACCCTACAACGGTATTTATATTTTACTGGTGAAGAAAGACAACCACTAAAATTACCTTTGATATCAGATGACAGTCAATTCGAAAATGCATATAAAGATGAAAATATTAAAATTCAGCCATTACTCGCACATTCATCATCTGAAGAGAAACACGTGAAATACAAAACACTTTATTCTTCTGCTTATTTAATGAGATTAGTTCCAAAGACATTAAAGAAAAAGGGTGAACTATTAATTAAGACGTTGTTAGACAATAATGATAAAGTTAAATGGGATTCACAAGGTACAGTCATCATTTATGATGAAGCAATATTGTAGACTTAATAAGTGACACCCTGCGTTTTTAAAACGTCCAAAACCAAGAGGGTGGGAACAATTTTCTCAGGTATTATCTGATATAGGTGTACCGTTATTTTGTATCGGTAATCCTACAACACTTGAATATATTAGAAAACTAAATGTAGAAAATTTCAAAAAATCATCTTCTTCACCGTCTTCTACGCCGAAACTACAAGCACCTACTAATAAGACACCAAAATCTTCTTCAAAAGAAATTAAAACAAAAAAAATTGACTGGGAAAGAAGGACACCGTATTAAACATTGACAAAATTTATTGTGACGTTACTACTCCAGCTGGTTATAGTAGTATTGATAAGTTAACTCAAGCTATGAAAGGGAAGATGAAAAAAAAAGAAGTAAAACAATGGTTGCAAGCTCAAGAAACATATACTTCACATAAACCTGTCCAGAGAAAGTTTTCTAGAAATAAATATATTTTATCTAACTATAATGAACTTTGGCAAGTTGATCTAAGTGATATGCGAACCTATAGTCAATATAACGATGGTTTTAAATATATTCTCTGTGTTATTGATGTCTTTAGTAAATATGCTTACGCAAGGTGTATAAAAAAAAGAATTCAGAGACGGTACAATGCTTTGAAAGTATATTTACGGAAGCAAACGCAACTCCTATGCACATTCAATCTGATAAGGGTAGTGAATTTATTGCAAAAAATGTTAGAAGATACTTTTAAAAAATGTAAATTACTACACAACTATTAACCCCGATATTAAAGCAAGCATAGTAGAAAGGTTTCAGAGAACTCTTAAAATGAAAATGTGGCGTTATTTTACTCATAAAAATACATTTAGATTCATAGACATTTTGCAAGATTTGTAATATTCTTACAACCATAGTTATCATTCAAGTATAAAAATGTGTCCCTGTGATGTTAATTTTAATAATATTATGACAGTTTGGCGTAATTTGTATGACAGAAAAAAACAGAATGAAATCGAGATACCCAATTCCTTATTGGCGATCATGTTAGGATAACTAAATATAAACATATATTTCAAAAAGGTTATGAAACTAATTGGAGTGATGAAATTTTTATTATTTCATCTATTATTGATAGAAAACCGTATAAGGTTTATACATTAACCGATTTACAAGGAGAACCAATAACAGGAACTTTTTATTCCAAGGAACTTCAAAAAATTTTATACAACCCCACTCTTAACTTCAAAATTGATAAAATCATATGTTCCAGATATAATAGAGGCAGAAAAGAAGTACTGGTTAAGTGGAGAGGTTATCCATCAAAATGTAATAGTTGGATATCAGCGTCCAGCATAGAGAAAATATGAGTCAAGAAAGTTTTTACTTAACCCTTTTAAGTAATAGTTCAATGAGCTATTTTCCAACAAATACAACTGCAAATTTTATAACAAAATTACCTAAAACAGTTAAATTAGAAGGAGAATGGTTGGTCGGATTAGTTGAATTTCACTATCCATTTAGCTTGTTAAAACGTTATATATGTAAAGAAAACAACAATTATAGATTCAACTGAGGCTGTTGTAGAATACAAATCTCATATTCCTGCTACAACCTATGATGATGTGTATCAGCTTTTGAATGCTTTCAATGAAAATAATTTATTGCAAAATAGTGTAAAATTCAGATACGAAACATCAAAACTAGTTACTATTACAAATTCAAAAAAGATTTGACTTCCCTGATGTTAACTCCTCAACTCAGTCTTCAGCTAGGGTTTGGTCCAAGGGCAAACTTGATTCGAAATAATATTGCAAAACGTCCAGTAAATCTATTCTTGGGTTTACCATCACAACTTTTCGTATACACTGATATAGTTCAACCACAAATTGTAGGTGATGTTATGACATCATTGCTACGAATCATCCCTTTGGATCCTACAAAATATATTTACGGTGGTTATAAAATGAATATATTTTCGCCTGCTCATTATATCCCCGTAATGCGTCGTGAATTTGATACTTTAGAAATAGATATAAGATCAAGCATAGGCGCAAGAATTCCATTTCAGTTTGGGACTGCATGCGTTAAGCTACATTTAAAACGTGTAAAATGAATACTAACAGTCATAATCGTAGCATTTGTCCATATGAACATTATTCTACAAATCAAGCTGGTTCAGGTGTTGGAATAATTTACAAAGGGGAGCTCCTTCAACTCAACTCAACTTCAATCAACGTGGTCATGGTATTGGGAGTTTTTTAAGGGGGTTTATTTAGATCTGTATTACCATTATTATCAAGTGGAGCAAAAGCTGTTGGTAAAGAGGCGCTGAATGTTGGGGTAGGTCTCTTATCGGATATGATGAATTCGCAACCTATGGAAGGGTCTGTTAAATCACGCATTAAAGATACTACAAGTAATTTAAAACGAAAAGCAGATAATAAAATTGATACCATCATGACAGGGTCTGGGTATAAAAAGAAAAGACAGAAAAAACGTTCAATCATTGCTTTAAAAGCATCACAGGGAAGAACTACTCGCAAACAGCGTAGACAAATTATTTTGATATTTTTTCTTTATAACCATGTCATTTTTACATTATTCGTCTTGTGAATGTGCTAAGTCAGAATTGGATCTATTTGCATTACCATCAACACAAACCAGCATTGAAAATGATCAATGGATTCACTATAAATCAATATCTTCTTTAAGTGACGAGGGACCTGAATTCCAAGTTCCTGGTACAGGAGATGACTACATTGACTTATCTCATACTATGATTCAATTTAAGGCGAGGGTATTGAACCAAGATTCCACTGTATTAGCTGCAGCAACAAATATCGTTCCAGTAAATAATTGGCTGCATTCACTTTTTAATCAGCTAGATATGTATCTTAATCAAAAACTTGTATCTCCACCAAACAACACATATGTGTATCGCGCTTATATAGAAACATTATTAAATTATGGACCAGCAGCAAAAAAGTCTTACCTAACATGTAGCTTGTGGTATGAAGATACAGCTAAAAAAATGGATAACACTGATGAATCGAATAAAGGTTACAATGTAAGACAACAATTCGTCAAAGATAGTAAGGAGGTTGAACTGATGGGTCATTTGCATGGTGATATATTTAATCAGGATAAATTTTTGCTTAATGGTGTGGAACTGCGTATTTAACTAGTTCGCACAAAAGAAACCTTTAATATTATGTCTTCTCAAGCCGATTTATAATTTAAGGTTCAAATCACTGATGCAACGCTTATAATTTGTAGAGCTAGAATAAACCCCACGGTTTTGTTAGTTCACCAAAAGGTTTTATCTACCTCAACAGCTAAATATCCGATAACTCGCGCGGAAGTTAAAGTTTTAACATTACCGTCTGGAATTCAAGGAAAAACACTTGAAAACAATTTTCCTCGGTCAAATCCCAAAGCGTTGTGTTATTGGGTTTGTAAATTTAATGGTAGTTTTACTACAAATCCATTCAACTTCCAGAATTTTGGTATGAACTTGTTTAGTTTATATGTAGATGGTCAACAAATACCTTCCAAAACTTTACAACCGTCTTTTGATGCTGATGTGTCTACATCTACTTACCACACATTATTCTCAGGAACTGGGATTCACTTCTTGAACGAAGGAAATAATATTCCAAGAGACGATTATGCTAATGGATACTGTTTACTAGTGTTTGATCTCACTCCTGATTTATCAGCCAACTGAAACTCACATTGGAATTTAATTAGACATGGTAGTGTAAGATTAGAAGTAAGATTTGAAAATTCGTTGAAAAGTACGGTTAATTGCATTGTATACGCTGAGTTTGATAAAGTTATAGAAATCAATAAAAATCGTGATGATAATGTAGATTACAATAGTTAAGCTGTAATATAAATATATGTGCATTCTTAAACTAATCTCATTTTGTAATAACTTTTAGTAAAGTGAAGATGCTATGGATACATGTGAAATACGTAAATTTTTGAAACAAATCGATCCATTAGCGGGAAATAATGTATTCACGTAAATTGTCCAATTTTTATTATAAGCAATTTAGATGAAGATTTTAAAGAAGGTTCTCACTGGATTGCTATTTACATAGATGGTAATAGAGTTGGTGAATACTTTGATCCCTTTGGATGTAAACCTACTAATTGCCATAGACTATTTTTACAAAAAAATACGAAAAAATACTATTATAATAATAAAACAATACAAAACTATTCAACTTCTGTTTGTGGTAAATATTGTTTAATATACTTAAGTATGAGATCGAGAGGTGTATCTTTGTTGAATTTTGTTAATATATTCACAAACAACACAATTTATAATGATTTAATGTTAAGTAAGCTATAAGATAAAACTGTGTATAATTTTATTAACGTTCCTTAATAATTAAAACAAAAAAAATATAAGACAAGTTTATTAGAAAATATTGATACAATTCATGTTAATTTGGACTATAAACAGAGGGTGATAAAGACAACGTTAAACTATTTTCATTGCAATTGTTGTCTTCAAATATTCTATCTTCAGATTGTCAGATTAATGTTAAGATGTTAGTAACCCTTTTTGTTTCCTCAGATTGTGAGCTTGGACTATAACCATTATTTGCCCGTAGTTCTTGACCAATGAGTTTTCTTTCTTCCTGTATACAGAGTTCATACAGTTGTTGGTCGTAGTAACTGTTTTGTAAGTCTGAAGCGTCCATGATGATGTAAGCTTGTATACGAGTATCGTTTAAATATTACTTGTAGCCCAGGTACCCGTGGACGAGGGTGGGGTCGGAGAAGTGAGTAATCTATTGTTGCTTTTAAGCTTTCGCATTCTCAGGTAAAAGTACAAAAGTAAGTTGAAGAAGAATTAGTAAAAGAATAAAATTAATATCCCCGCTTATATTTAGTTTCAATGAAGAACTTTTTACAATCACAGTTCATCGCTAATTGTTTTGTGATATTATATATGGAATCCCGTGTACTTAGATAATGCTGGTCGTCATGTGATTGTGTATAATATTTAACTTTTAAATCTGCGTATTTCCAATGCTCATCCGAGGGTTTATCCTTTATCTTTTTCATATTATGTATTTCAATTTTTAATAGGTTTACTCGCAGACGTTGCGTCATCATTATTGGTAGAAATATAAGAGATTCCATTTTCATTCCCTTGACTGACACACGAAGATTTTGTTTGGGTTTTTCTTTTTTTAGAATTTTCGAAAAATGCCTTAATACTTTTGATATTTTGCTTCGTTGTGCTTTTCAAATTTTTTTGAATAGTACAGTCTTTTGTTTCTTCTTGGCTCATACCCAAAGGAAAATAATAATTTTTTAAGGTATAATTTTCCGGGGATAAAGGCTAAAACAAGTAAATAAAAATTGTGAAACAATAAGTTAATAAAAATCAAATTAATAAAATTTTATTTATGAAATTTCCTAATAGTGCTAACAACTCTGTTTCTGGGTTAAAGAACAATAAACAAACTTTACTATTTGATTAGATTGAATAATAAACTAACACACATTAATTGCAATGACACATAGATAAGTGACAATACATGTATATTTGAATCCAGTACTTTACCTATTTCCGAGCGCACACTTTAATAAATAATGACACTAATTAGTATGTAATACCGTTATCAAATAATAAGACACAGACACATATGGTATAAAGAAAATTAAGTAATTAAACTTACCTCCATTTGACGGAATATGAACACAAAATACTGTAGGTATTACTTTGAAACTCACAAATATGACTGTAGAATGAATTTTACTGGACCTTCTTTTATACAAATCATAGCATACATGTATGTACATGTCTTAATAACCAGGATGTGGCAGAGACCTCACATCAAGGGTAAGAATAAATCAACGTCTGAATTTTAAAGCTTAAGTTCAAAATAAAGGACACCAAACAATAAGTTATCTATTGTTATCACATGTAAGTACCTGTATTTACTTGTCACAAAGCTTAAATCAATTTTTGTAATTGAAAATATTTCTAAAGATTACGCCTCTTCGTAGTAAAATAAGTAATAACCTGTTAGCAGGGACCTCCCACAACATTTAAGAAATAAATCAACGTCTTAATTTTGAAGCTTAAGTTCAAAGAAAGGAAACCAAACAATATGTTATCTATTGTTATTACAATCCATTATTACCGGAATCGTTGCTCGCCACAGAGACTTATAAAAAACTAATCCTCAAGATGACGTAGGTAAAAGAAACTAAAAGAACCAAACAAAATAATGAATTATCTATTATTTTTAAAATCCATTGTTGACCATTGACACTGCACGCAGACCATTTCAAAATATTTCATACAACCGTGAATGAACATAATTAGGCAGCGAATTAAAATAATGAGACCGCGAATAAAGTCGATCCACACGCGAATTAAAATAATTAGACCGTGAATAAAGTTGATTCACATATGTTCCCTTTTTCGCGTCCCCCCAATAACCCCCTCAGAGGCCCCTCAAAGTTGAGCCAGTTCCCGTACCTCCCTACTCCTAATAAATGATATTGATTAAATGAGTGTTATAGTGATAGTGCAGACTATATTTTGTAAGTAATAGGAGTGTAAGTGTCGTGGTCTACTACTTTATATTAATAATTGAGCACTTATGAATGTCTCTATGCCATCAGTTAGTAAGAGGAGACCTTGTACTGAGAAGAACCGACAAGAAACTCAGCAAGGGCATTTCTTTTCTCATTCGAAAATGCCCTCCCTATCATAGATGGACACTTTCCATTACAAACATAAAATATAAAGCATAATTGCAAAATATACAAAAAAAAAACAGTTTATGTATTCATCACTTACACATAATCAATGTCTTACAGTATTGGTTAACAAAACTAAAAAGAAAGAATAAATAGTAAGAATACAAAGAAGATTGCAAGAGCAGACCAGCCTCCTCAGGCGGCACCTCACGAGTAGGACACATGAATCAGCCATCGCTCAACCATGTTTTAGGGAACGTAACGACCCGACACACACGCACCTCCGCAGAGACACTTTGACAGAGCATGATACACTCAACAACTCCAATAAAGCAGTTAATCTTTTATGCATAATATTAAAATACAATATAGCCTTACACTAGGTTATAATAACATAACATACAATGTTTTAATTAAAAAAATATTTCAAATGCCCCAATACAATTACAAATCAATTAAGTTCTAATTTTTCCAAGCATTTTTATCATTTATGTATTCATCAACTTTGTTTTTTTTGCTTTTTTTCATTAAACTTTCTTTGACGTATATTTAAAATTTATTTGAGGGTAAATTAACCACATGTTTTGGAATTTTATTGTAGAAAAATATACTTTGATTGCGAAAGAGCTATGTACCTTCCAAAAACGACAGTTTGGAACTACCAATTTATCCCTATTTCTTGTATTAACACTGTGTAGGTTACTAATTTAGCAAATAAGTGACAATTTTTGCGTACATACATTATACAAGAGAAGATATAGATATAAGCAAGGAACAGTTAAAATATCAATTTCCCTAAATAAACCCTAAAAGAAATTCGAGGTCCTAAATTAAACATAACGCTGTATAATCAGCTAAAGGCGAGAATAGCTACTAAGCTCGTCAAAGTCCATATAAAGGCAGTGCGGTAGACTGACTATATGGCCCAAGCCTCCAGAAAAGAGGCCTGTGCCTCTGCAGTAGGGCACTAGCTCGACAAACGTCCGCTAAGACACACACTAAGTCAGTGCGGTAGACTGACTCTATATGGCCCAAGCCTCCAGAAAAGAGGCGTAAGCCTTTTTAAAAAACTTTATTTAATCTTGACGGATAACTATGTCATTTTGGACCGAAACGTTTTTTGTTTAAACTAAAATATAATGTTATTAATTTAAGAGCTGATGTAGTCAAGTTAAGAGCACTATTCTCTTGTGTGAACTAGACATTTCTTCCGTGCAATAACACACGAAGTTCTACGCCCAAGAAAACTAAGTGTTTCAAATAAAGAAGCATATTTTTCTTCAATGAATTAAATATTGTTTCAAACTGATAGAGTTTTATTTACTGGTTCAAAGAAATTTGATCTTGTGTTAACTTCATATTATTTTAAATATTTAAGAGAAACTTAAACTTAGATGAAGTAAATATTCGTTGGTGCATTTATGAAACAATATTCTCTTGGCTCAACTAATTCTTTTTTACCGTGCAAGCTTTGCTTACTTTGGGGCCAGACGGTGCTGTATGTAATGTCCAAATATATTTATATTTATTTATTTTTTATGTCTGTTTGTCTGTCAAGACCCTTTTTCTCAGGAACGCGTGAACGTATCAAGTTGAAATTAATATCCTATACTCAGGTCTACGATCACTTGAAGCTGTAAAATAATCAAGCTTCTAAGTCAACGCAATAAAAAACTACAGCTAGATGCGGAAATTTTTGTCGTATATTGTGACTCAAATAAATCAAAACCTACAGCTTACTTCGCGTTGTCCTAGAATCATGAAATTTCGCAAGTAGCAAGATGTTACATCGCAAATATAGGAATAAATCCAAAAACTGATTATAAACCTATGAGACTTCATAATGGAAGAACTATCTACATATAATAAGTTTGTACGGAACCCTCGGTGCGCGAGCCAGACTCGCACTTGGACGGATTTTTGTTTTTCATATTATGCATAATGCAAACTCATTGCCTTATATATATTGTTATATTTTTGGATCGCAACTAGACAAGCTGTTATCAGTCACTATAGGCATGTCCATATCGGCAGGAATACTACGAAATGATTGCAGATTTAAACAATAACAGTTAAATCATCTTCACGGGCTTCGGCTTGTATTCCACTAGTGTCAAATATCTATCGTAACAGATCTCTTCAGTTGTCACAGGGGATATTACGATTTGTGCCATGAATAGGTTCTCTACTCTTTTACATTAGTATTTGTGGGTCTTCCGATATAAGGCATAGCATTTAACATATACTTCGTTCCACTGCCAACATTGTGTAAAAATTTTTGGTCACTTTATCGACTATTTTTCGAGTTCCGCGGCTACAATCAGAAGATGGTATTTGATATATAAAGATATTGAACATTTAAAGAAAGGTTATGGCTCATCCTTGAAATTGATAGAAACAGATATATAATATACTGTATGGTTATATAGCAACTCTAGACACATAGGAGTCCGCCTTTTTTGTGCAATTGCTTGAAGCGACAGGATCTCGCAATGATAAACAATCAACTTTTTGAATTTATTAATACGTACTGTTCTTTACTCTGTGGCAATACGGCAAATCTATGATATCTACTCTTAAAAGTTCTATTTTATTTTAAAAAGTTAATTTTTAGATGTTTATTGTATAAATTGCTATTTCATTTAAAATTAAGTAAAACCACAAGGATAATTGTTGTTAATATTATATATGACTAAGTTAAAAGTCAAATTCACCCAAAGAGGTCATAAAATCTCGTTGTGTACGACTCGGTGGTGGTAGTGGTGGCTTAACGAGCCTTACTAAGAAGAAACAAAAGAAAAATCGAGTTACCTATTAAAAAATACAAAAAATGTACAACAATGTTGTGTGCTGTTAAACACATCTGGCTCTGCACCATGGGTTAAAAAATTTTTGGCACTTACCTATTCTGATAATTTTTATTGCAACTTTACCACATCATATATGTATCAAAAACTACTACCTCAGTGACTCCTCTGTTAGGGGCCTAGTTTGATATATAAATAAGAAAGCCGCTCATAGACACTATAATCATTCTTAACCATCATTACATTTACTGTGCATTATTTATATTCCGTGTACCGACTGGACTGGAATCCTGAGCGATTAAAATGCCGAGAAAGCTTTCCAAAAAATTTTTGAAACTAAAAGATAATAAGAGAACACATTCCAACTACTCGTAGAAAGTCAAGTCAGTTTCCCAGCTGCGGTTTCCTCCAGCACTAATTTACACATTTAAAAACAAAGAAAGAGCATGGAGAAAATGGAAGATGTATAATAATATCTGTGTTTACGAGATATTTTCTATTTATCGCGCAAGATTCAAGGCTGAGTGTAACAAATGCTATTGTTATCATATTAATTTAGTTGAGGAGAGCATACCAATTAACGTTAAATATTTTTGGAACTTCATAGCTATCTGCAAAAATGTCTCATCTTTACCCAAGACAATGCATTACTAAAATACACTATCTACTGACCCACCACAGAACAGTAATATGTTTTCATCTTTTTTCACCCTGTTTGACAAAGAAATAGACATCAATTCAATTATTAATGAACTAAAGAAATTAGATACATCTAAGGGCCCAGGCCCCAATGAACTACCCGTAATATTTTTCAAATCGACTGCCTACACCATCTCAATCCTGCTCTATATTCTATATAATAAATGTCGAAAAGAAGGTGTGTTTTCAGATGTCTGTAGTATTACTCCAGTACATAAAAGCGGCGACAAATGCAATGTCGAAAATTACCGACCAATATCCATACTCTCTGTATTAGCAAAGTTATTTAAAAGATTAGTGCATGACCTAATTTATCCAAGCTTGCATTATATAATAATACCTGAACAAAATGGCTTTGTTAAGCGTCGATCTACTACCACTTATCTTCTGATTTTCAGTAATTTTTCTTTTGAAAATATGGACCGTCATACGCAGATAGACACCATTCATACAGTTTTAAAAATGTTTTGATAAAGTTGACCACAAGCTGTTATATAAAATCGCCTTCAATGGAATTAGCTAAGGTGGTTTTCGTCTTATATATCCAACAGATCTCGAACAGTTGCAATCAACGGCTTCAAATCGAACACTGCTAATGTGACTTCTGGCATTACACAGGGATCAATACTGTGTCCCTAGTTCTTTGTTTTTTTTATACCACTAAGGTGGCAAACAAGCACAAGGTCCGCCTGATGGTAAGCGGTCACCGTGGGCTGTAGACGCTTGTAAAACAAGCGCGTTGCCGACCCTTCAAATCCAATAACGTCTTTCTTGAAAAACCCCATCCTGTAGTCCTAAGAGAAAACCTTGGCAGGAAGCTCATTTCACAACCCGAGCGTTTGCGGGAGGAAGTTTCTCTGAAACCGCACTGTACGCGACCATTTCGGTTCTAAAGTGTGAGAATAAATTCCTTGCCGATGGCGAGCGGTACGATGGTAGAGAGTATCCGTGGGCATCATTTCGAACAATTCCTCAGAACACATCCCATTGTACAAGCGGTAGTACACACGCAGGGAGGCAAAGTCACCTCGATGTGAAGTACTGCCTCGCTCTGTTTAGTACACCTAGTTTTTTGGACACCAGCTTCACCTTGCAAGACAAGGTGACAAATGATCTCGGAACTGAACATCGCTGGATATGTCAACACCAAGGATCCCAATGCTCTTGGAGATGGAGAGGGGAGTTTTGTAGGACTACAGTGAATGGAGTTCGCAGACTTGTGTCTTTTAGGGTTGAATCGGACCAAGTTTACCCGTCACCAGTTAGAGACCTTGGACAGTGTGGTCTCGATTTCAGACACAAGTTCTCCAAGGTTTTCCTCCACAACGGAACGAGGGATGTTTGCACGACCCGTGTAATAAGCGTCTTCAGTACTGTCATCTGCATTTAATACATATAAATGTTTTTCTGTTAGTTTTACCAAAAATAAAAGTATTATTAATAATAAATATAACTTAGGAAACAGTGATTTGAAGTCTGTTGACATTATGAGGTATCTTGGAGTATTATTAGATTCAAAACTGCGTCGACACCAGCACGTAAGCTCCATTGAAGATAAAGCACATAGAATGTACGGTTTTGTTATGAGGTCCTCCCGAGAGTTCAACCGTCCCTTCACATTATTTTTCCTTTATAAGTCTTTAATAAGATGTTAATTAGAATATGCTATACCAATTTGGAATCCTTTATATCAAAAATATATAGGTGCATTGGAAATTATGCAAAAAAAAATTTTAAGAAACATATCCCATTGTATAAGGCTGCAGTGGAACCCTCACATTTCAGTTCTTGCAGGAAAACTCAGTTCAGCTGCCTATGCAGTTAGGAAAGTTAGGCAGCTTACAGATGTTGACACTGCTCGCTTGGTCTACTTTAGCTATTTCCATTCCGTCATGTCTTATGGCATTTTGCTTTGGGTTAAGGCAGCTGATATTGATACAGTCTTTATTTTGCAAAAGAGAGCAGTACGGTCAATTTATAAATTAGGACCTCGAATTTCTCTTAGGGAACTATTTAGGGAAATTGATATTTTAACTGTTCCTTGCCTGTTTAATGTATGTTCGCCAAAATTGTCACTTATTTGCTAAAAAAACTAAGTGTCTTAATACAGATTTTATATTTGTTAGTTGATTGAAAAAGAATTGTATTATTAATTTTAATGTAACATTTTGTCGGCTCTTCCTGACACCAAAGTGATAGTTTACCGATCATTGTTGCATGATCAACACAATTCAATTCCTTATCTTACATAGGTATCTATACTTATAATATTTGTTATAATGACAACTAGCTAAAACTTGTCTTTGACATATACACACAAAATTTATATCTAATTTTGACCTTCCAAGTAGAAGTAGAAGGTCACTGGGAACCGGTTACAAACTTGTCTACAAACTTGTTTACGTTCTAAGCATAGATAATTAGTACGAGCATATACAGTAGGATTGAAAACAAAGAGTAAAATTATATTTAAAGTATGTAACGATTTTTATTTGTTTCTAAAAAAAGTATTAGTATAATTAGTGCATCCCAGTCTGCGGACTTATCATATTACACTGTGATATGATGTGTAGTCAGCAGAAGGTCTAGTAAGGAGCTCGTATAGTCCTCTATATCTGGTATTCTCGTTGGAGAAAGGTACCAGCTGAGAGAATCCATAGATGAAAGTAAATTCATGAGCAAGGATCCCTGCGTAGATATTAGCTGAGCCACTCACGATGGTGGGCGTTAAAGTCTCCTAAAATAACTAGTTCTGCTGTGGGATATTGGTCTAAAACTTTGTCAGTTGTCAAACTCAGGTGCGTGAAGACTCAAGCTACGTCCGTGTCACCGCTATGAGACCTGTATAGCCACGCACAGATTTGAGTGTGGCCGTCGTGATTTGCGCGCACCTACAATATCGACAAGTACCTGTCTTCAAGGCTATGAAGGCGGCGACAGCAGATATTCTCCCGGACGAAGATACATACCGCGGCATAATGTAGGTATTATGTTACGGCCGGGCAGAATATTTGCGTCTCCGTTAGAAAAGCATCGTCGGCTGCGCAGTTTCGAGATGGTAGTGGACTGCGTTAAGTTTGGAGTGAATATCCCTCATGTTGTAGAAATCCACATTATATGTGAATGGAGTAGCCGCAGTAAAAACTTTTTTTCCACTTGTTTGTTGCTATTTCTGAAGTGAAAATTTCTTTAGCGGCGTTGTGCTCTTTTTTCTGTTTAGTTAGTTTTTTATCACACTTGCTCGTAAACAGTTTCATTACTTCCGCGGGCTTTATCTTTGTGAATCTTTCAAAAACTTAATTTCGAATGACAGCTGTCAAACGAGAAACAACTTTATCTCCGTAACTATTCATCGTAGACTAGTAGTTTCTTTGCAGAAGTGATAGATATCATCAACATCTTTATTTCGGATGAAAGCTGTCAAACTAGAAACGGCTTTATCTCCGTAATTTTTGATCGTAGACTAGTGGCGATACTCTGAAGGAGCCTCAGCCCATATAGCGCCCAACGCTCTAGGAAGCCTCGGCTTGGGTTGTCGCTCTCGGGGGCTTCCCTTCGTTTGGCGTGAGTCTCAAACCCGAAGGTGAGTCAGCGCCAGGAGGGGAGTTCCCCGTTACGCGGTTGCAGTAGGGATTGAGCTGGGGCGAGAAGCGGCCCGGCACTTTTTGATACCTATACACGAGGTAGGGCGCCGACAAACCCGGGGACATCGGCGCCTTGTTAGGTGGGGAGGCCCTATTAGGGGAGGTCGTAGAGACTAATCTCGCTATCTGGACAGCGAGATCTTCATCTGAGGCCGTTATAGTACGTGCCGAGGCCGGCTAACGATAGTTTTACGACCGTGCCTAGGTCGGTCAGGGTGGTTTTTGAAGTAAAAACTTCTTTAGCGGCGTTGTGCACTTTTTTTGTAATGGGTAAAAATTGTTAAACTCGTTACCTGATCATAAATTCGTAAGACGGAACTCGCGTCAGGACACGTGACCTTTATTTACATTAGGTTAGTTTTAATTTTTAGTATATGGCGATTATGAGTAGTACAGGGAGGTTGGATATGGGATTTTAATTCTATGACAGATTTAGATTTCAAATATACTACGTCAAAAAAGTAAATAGCTAGTATGTTTTCACTTCCCGGAGTGCAACCCTTTTTTTTAAGTTACTAAGATTAAATATGAGGATTCACTGCACAGAAAGCTTAGAGGACAAAAGATGCGGTACTAGAACTGTTAAAGCTCAGCACAAATAATGCGGTTGCTGGCACGGCGGGTGGAAAGGCCTGATCCCTCTCTGTTGTAGAAGCCGGGTCCACCCCGGTCTCCTGCTCCGGCACCTCTACTACTCCTGAGACTTTACACAGGTTGGTTCAGATTCCCAGGGCAGAGATAAGGTAATCCCTGGGTCCGGGAACCCGTTCAACCTGGGGGCGGCGGTCAGGCGTTTCATCAGATCTCCCTGACCGCCGTACCAGCATGCCGCGTATACGCCGAGCAATGACAGCAACGAGCGCTGCCGGTCCTCCGTTGTCCACACAGCGAATTCACAGGAGCTCAAGCAACCTTACTTACCGTCAGGAACACAACACTACTCAATTAGGCGAAGGGACTTCCCCTGTTCGGGCTGCTCGTTCGAAAAGTACTCGCTATGCCCCACTTTAATTGTTCGGGTGGCTTCGAGCGAGTACTCGGTAATGTATGGAGTATAAGTTTACAAAACTGGTTATTGTCGAAAATGAAGCCATTAAACCCCTTAGTTTTCGATGCTACTCTTAGTTACTAATGAATTAGAAATAAAGAGATTCAACAATTGTAGAAAGAAATGGAGAAGTTGTAGCGGAAGAGCGTGTGTGTACCTAATAGTAAAAGTGAAATCGTGCTATGTCATATTAACACGGGGAACCAGTTACTATATTGCAAAATTAAGTTTAGTATAGGTATAATTGGAGGCAAGAAAATTAAAATAAATAACGAAATATCTTAATATATTTGAAATTTATATTTAACTTCATTATCTTATTTAATGATAATATAATAATTCATTTCTAAAACTAAACCCTTAAAATTTTACATAACTTTTTCTTGCAGTAAGAAACTAATACAAAAAACAAAAAGTAAATCTTATTAATTGTTTTTCCATGAATAAGGATGTCTCTACTTTTGAAGTAGTAATCGGCATTGTAATCAAACCAATCCACAACTTTGCCATCATGCCATATATATGCACCTTTCAAATTTTGAGGAGCTTCCAGAACCAAATACAGCGGTATCTTTGCAGCTTCATCTATATCATAAAAGCCCAGGCCCCAGGTCATATCTGTTCGAACATGTCCCGGATGTACAGAATTTATAGAAATATTCCTTGAGTTGAGTTCTCTTTGCTGCACTACTGTCAAGGCACTCATCGCTACTTTAGATATCCTGTAAGCGGCTACTGTCCCTCCGTCGGCTAAATATTTGTTATTAAAAGTTTTGTTTCTCTTTCCCTCTAAAAACCATTCAACAAAATCGTTAACGTCACTACCAGAAAATGATCTGTCCGAAAGCAGCTTTGCCCAATATGTATTTTTGACGTTCGAGAGATGACCACAGTCACTAGATATGTTTAGTATTCGACCGTTCGGCCTCATCAAAGGAAAAATAAATTCCTGTATAGTCAAAAGACTTCTGTAATTGATATCAATTACAATTTTAGACTCTTCATAACTGCTGTCCAATGTGTCCGTTACCGCCGCATTATTAACTAATATGTCAATCATGCCATATTTATATTTTATGTGTTCACTAAATTTTTTTACACTTTCTCTATCCGCCACGTCTAACTGATGATATTCCGGATGTAATCCCAGCTTGTTCAATTCTTCGACGGCAGCTTTACCTCTAGTTTTACACCGAGAAGTCAAATACACAACTCCGTCAAAACGTTCACACAGGCCCTTAACAATTCCAATGCCTATTCCTTTATTGGAACCGGTCACAACTGCAACTTTTGTCAACATTGTTCACTTTACATAATTGTCTATTGTCCATTCCACACCCACGGTAGTCACAAGTCAAATGTTATAGACATATCTACGCTAGACAGTAAACTACTGTGCATCACAAATTGTTAAACACAACGATAACTCTTCACTATCAAATAATTTAAATATTATATTATTTTCCCATGTCTTCTTATATAGCATCAAGTTTGTATTTTATTTATTTTTACATATTTGTTCCTCCCGTCCATACTCGCTGTTTTCTTTGATTATAATGACTCTTCAAAGGACGTTTGCAATTTATTCACTGACGTAAACATATTTAAATAGAACGACTTATCACCCGGTTTGATGACATTTGTCGTCACATATTGTGCGTTTACAAAGTCCACATTTCTTTGAACAAAAAGCAAATAAAAAAGATAACACTTTATGCTGGTCATCGTTCGGTAGATTTCGGTAATCATGAAATTATAACAACATGTTAGTATAATGGTTCGTTGTGAAATAACAATGCGAAGGTCTTGTTTTTACTAATCATGATACAAGGTTTCTTAGATTTTGATAGAATACTTGCAAATCGCAAAACGGAAATCGGACAAAGATGAAAAACTTATTATATCCCGCCTTTTTTTATCACACTCACTCGTTTAAAGAGTGTCAATACGTGCACGCAAAGCGGGTGCTAAGACCATAATTACTCCCACGGTAATTACTTCCATTTTACTTGTCTCGAAACACAAACAACTCACGGGCGGTAATGACGCGCCAATTCTATCAAGTATATGTAAAGCTGTCTGTTCAAGATATGTATTACGCGCACATACAATACAATAAGTTTTAACTTCACCCAAAACTTTTAATTCATAAATTCTTTAGATATCTGGCAGTGGCGTTGTTTTTTCTATCTCTTTTTCCGCCAATCAGTTTGTTTTGGTGAGTTTATTTATTTATTCACCTTATGTTTTTATTTATTTACTCGCAAATATGATGAAAAACATTGTGTGTAACACGGGCGGTACAGATATTACAAACTCGAGTAATTAAAGGCTTCTAAATAGCCTCTCGTTACTAATTTTCTCCTTACAACCTTTAAAACTTACGGCTTTGGCAGCGCGATCGGTCGTCACATGCCAGTTATGAAGTTACTTAAAGAAAACGGCCAAGTGCGAGTCTGGCTCGCGCATCGAGGATTCTGTACAAACTTATTATATGTAGAGAGCTCTTCTATCATGAGATCAAATCTCCTAGGTCAACGGGGAGTACCTATTTCAGGTTTTTTAGGTTTTGGTTTATTTGTATCAAAATATGCGATAAAAATGACCGTATTTTGACAATTTTTTTTTCATATTGACTTAGAAGCTTAATTTTTTACAATATTAAGTGCCCATAGATTTTAATATTTAATATTAATTTCAACTTGATACCTTAAAAGTTATTGACAGACAGACAGACAAACTTTTTATAAATGTGGTATAACTACAAATACCAAAATTCTGATTTTTTTTGCTATATTTGTGTTGTTAGGCCTTGTGTCGTGTGTCGTGTTTCGTGTCAAAGTTCATGATTCTAGGACAATGGGAAGTACCCAATAGGTTTTATTTATTTTATGTTTTGATTTATTTGTGACTAACTTAATACCTAAATATGCGTCACAAATGGCCGTATTTTTTTATTGCGTTCACATAGAAGATTGCTCTTTTCACAGCTTTAAGAGACCGTAGATGTAGATGTTAAAAGGTATAAGACGAGTGATCCTTTTTGTATTGCATTCTAGCCTCCCGATATTAATTATTTTCTGCTCTGTTCTAGTAGAATAATGACATAGACATAGACATAGACATTTCTTTATTTAACACACATATACAACACAAGCAAAAACATAAAAAAAAACAAAAAAAAAACATTTACACATAGATTACACAAGCATTTAGATAATACCTATTAGAAAATACCTATAAAAGAAAACAATAACAATAACATTAAGAAAATAAATACACAAAGAAGAAACTAATTCTAAGACTATTTACTAAATTATTATAAAAATTGTAATACATAAATAAAAAATAAATAAATTGATATTAATTAAAATAATAATGTCAATAATATGATCAGCTTGCATTGTATTAGGTGTCAAATTGGACCCACTCAGCATTTGCTTTGGTAGAAAAACTACCAAAGCGCTGATTTTCAGTGGAGCCCAGACGACTTTCAGATGCAGTGACAGCATATATATATATATATATATATATATATATATATATATATATATATATATATAAAAATGAGCGTTTTTACTGATTTAATTAAAAGGCATTAAATTTCACTTCAAAGTACATACCTGGATAAATGTTGAAATGAGAAGAATGTTGTTTAAATTATAGAATCATATTTAGTAAAGGGCTACCGGTAAAAGTTTGTTTTTGTATTTAATATTTTCTATATTGAATTTTGAAAGTTTTTAATGTACAGCAGTTCCGAATAGGGGGGGGTAGACTGTTCCAGCATTTGGTAGCCGCAAATCGGAAGCTTCCTTGAAAGGCCGCAGTTCTATGTTTTTGAGTTTTCATCAAGTAATTGGAAGCTCTGGTATTGTATGAATTATAATCCCCACACCATTTCAGCTTTTCATACATGTAGGAAGGTTGTTGAAATTTAACAACTCCGAACACAAGGGTTGCGAGATGCGCTTGTCTACGGAAAGACATTTTTAATATGTTTGCGGTGTTCAGATAGGGAGTGGTATGGGCGCGCGGGAGAATGTTAAAGCAGTATCGAGCGCAAGCGTTCTGTACTCTTTGTAGTATTCGCTCTGTGCGCGCCAACAACCGAGGCCCGTAAACAACGTCACCATAGTTCAGCCTGGATAGCACCAGAGAGTCGCAGAGCATTATTCGTAGCTCAGTGCTAAGATAATTACGCATTTGGTACAAAACCTTAAGCCTGTAAAATGCATTTCTGACCACTTCCAGCACGTGTTTTTCGAATCGAAGACTATCATCCATAGAAAGACCTAAATTACTAATGCGGTGTGCGGTGTGTAGTGTGCGGTATGTTGTGTGCGAGGTGCGGTGTGTGGTGTGTGATTCGGTTATCGGTGTAAGATTTTAACGACTACTACTCAATTATAGAAAAAAAACCGACTTACAGTTGACCTTTCTAAGTAGCCTTTGTCCGTCCCCGGGACTCAAACTATCTCCATGCCAACTTTTCCCGCGGTAAAACCCGCCCGCCCTAAATTCGGTTATCGGTGTAGAATTTCAACGGCAACTCCTTAATTATCGAAACAAAACCGACTCACAGTTGACGTTTTCAAATACCCTATGTCCTTTCCCGGGTCTCAAATCTATCTCCATGCCAAATTTCATCTAAATCGGTTTAGCGGTTTAAGCGTAAAGATGGCCAGACAGACAGAGTTACTTTCGCATTTATAATATTAGTATGAGTTCGGCACATCTATTAAGTAGCCCACATAGACTTACATAGACTTACATAGACTTACATGTATGAATATTTGCAATTCTAACAATATTCGAAAAATAGGAATTATTCTTTTACTACATATTTTCGTGTTTATCTTTATAACAGGTCATACAAAGGAAATAGTATAGAAATTAGGAACCAACCAACTGAAAGTACCTAAATACATTAAATTACATCCAAAACAGCATCTTACTAGCATAAAAAGACTAATTGCTCTCATTTACTATTAATTATTTATTTAGCTATATAATAATATAATAATAATAATATTTTTATTGATCTAAAAGGTTTTATATCATCTGGACAGTACATTACAATGACTTTACAAAAAATCGGGCATATTTCCTTACCTTATTTTTTCATACCGCTTGCTTACCTCCCCATATCTCCGTGTAACCCCTTAACCGATCCTGCTCATGTTTTTTTTTTAATTCAAAATTTATTTAGTATTCAACTACTTAAACTTATAAAGATGTAAGCAAAAGTAAGTTATCGTTGAACAACCAAACAAGACATCTTACCACCTAGACCTCGTTTGCTTTGCTCGCTCAGTCGGTTATTTATGTCTACGGAAGGATAAAGATGCCTAGTACATAAAGAAACATATAAACTCTGTGACCAAAAAATTAATAAAATGAATAAAAGCAAAATTAAGGTAAGCATATTGATCAGTGTTTTAGCACCGAGAGTCATATCCGTGCGAGCGATTCTTGGACATTGAAAATACTTATGTATGTATGTCATTTATTTCTTTTAAAAAATTACATTGTCTTAAAAATATACATAATAAATTCAAAAAAAAGATCGTCAAATATAAAAATAAAATTATAAGGAATAATAATATTCAAAACAAATATGATAAAAATGTAAAACAAAAAAAATCAATATTCAATACGAAATGTCAAAATAAAAATAAAGAAATGTCAAAATAAAATCGAATAAATAAATGCAATCAAAATTAATTGAAAAAATAGATAAAATAAAAATCACAGCATTTCACTGTATTCTGTCAAACAGAATACAGTGATTGCGTCACTAAAAGTTCTTTCAGTCGGCGACCAAATATCGGATCCGAGGGTTCTTCCTTTAGTTCGACGGGCAGATGCTCGTAGTAAGCGGGACCTACGACTCGCGGGATTTTATCAAGCAGCGCCAACCGTCGTGGCACACGTTGCAGGCGCCCAGTTTGGCGAGTCACTCTGCCAGGGACGCTAATGCGTTTGCAGGTGTTTATGTTGCGTCGAGTGTACATTGTGAGGTCAAACACATATTGAGAATAGTACAGTACACATACAGTACTCTACGTGATTGACGAGGTTTTACACCCGCCCGTGTGCGAAGAGCTCTCTTTTGAATTATAAATACTCGATTGGAGTCTGTCGAGTTTTGTAAAAAGTCTATTTCAAAAATTTTTTGCAGTCATCATATGAGCTGTACAAATGATCACAGTTTGCTATCGTAGCATTGTTCACCAGTATGTCTATACCACCTTGTTTTTCTTTAATGTGATCACTGAAATTCTTAACACTTTGTTTATCATCAACATCTAACTGATGATACTTAGGATAAAGCCGAGGTTTGTTGAGCTCAGCAACGGCAGCTTTTCCCCGGCTTACATCTCGAGATGTCAAGTAAACCACTCCATCAAATCTCTTGCACAACCCTTTGACTATGGCAAATCCGATTTCTTTATTGGACCCGGTAACTACAGCTACTCCTCTAGACATCTCTGCTCACACGAGACGACAGTGTACAAATAAAAGATGTAATAACATCGGAATATTTATATGTTCGGGAAAGATTAAACCATCTGTCGGGTTAATTAGAATCGTTGCGCCTACTTTGGGTGGACCGGCGCCTCAGTCACATATAATCTTTGACAAATCGCGGCTGAGTACGTTGTTTTTTGAGATAATTTAATATTAAGTGGATAAAAGACAGTGACAAAATTTAACACATACACAAACATATACACAAAAGATGGAAAATGTCCAGTCCAGCGCAGTATCCCATCAATGATACGGGTGAGTGCCGCTAAATCGCTATGTTTGGTATCTCGTCGGGGCCGGGTGATTTTTTTTTTTTTTATACCACTAAGGTGGCAAACAAGCCTACGGCCCGCCTGATGGTAAGCGGTCACCGTAGCCTATGGACGCTTGCAACACTAGGGGCATCACTCGCGCGTTGCCGACCCTTCAGAAATCTAATAACTTCTTTTTTGAAGAACCCCATACTGTAGTCCTTAGAGAAAACCTTGACAGGGAGCTCATTCCACAACCCAAGTGGTCGCGGGAGGAAGTTTCTCTGAAACCGCACTGTACGCGACCATTTTGGTTCCAAAGTGTGAGAATGAATTCCCTGTCGATGGCGAGCGGTGCGATGGTAGAAAGTAGCCGTGGGCATCATTTCAAACAATTCCTCAGAACACAATCCATTGTACAAGCGGTAGAACACACACAGGGAGGCAAAGTCTCTCCTCAGACTTAAGGGCTCGATACCGCAAGTGAGTTTGGGATCGTCGACAATTCTCACAGCCCGTCGTTGAACCGAGTCAAAAGGGTCAAGCTGGTATCCGGGTGCACCCGCCCAGAGATGGCAGCAGTACTCCATATGGGGCCGGACTTGCGACTTGTAAAGTAGCAACCTTTGCCCCGACGTGAAGTACTGCTTCGCTCTGTTGAGTACACCAAGTTTTTTGGACGCCAGCTTTACCTTGTCTAGCAAATGATCTCGGAACTGAACATCGCTGGGGATGTCAACGCCATGGATCCCAATGCTCTTGGAGATGGAGAGGGGAGTGTTCTGGAATGGACTACAGTGAATGGGGTTTTCTTAGCGGTGAACGCGCAGACTGGTGTCTTTGAAGGGTTGAATCGGACCAAGTTTTCCCGCCCCCAGTCAGAGACCTTGGACAGACCGATCTCGATTTGAGACACAAGTTCTTCACGCTTTTCCTCCACAACGGAACGTGGGATGCTTGCACGGCCCGTGTAATAAGCGTCTCCAGTACTGTCATCTGCATAGCAATGTATGTTGTTGATGTCCAACATATCATTGATGTGCAGTAGGAACAGTGTAGGAGACAGCACAGAGCCTTGCGGGACACCAGCATTAATGTCCATGCTATCAGAGCAACTACCGTCAACTACGGCTCGTATGCTTCTGCCGGACAAAAAGCTAGCCACCCATTTGCACAAACCCTCGGGCACTCCGTAAGAAGGCAACTTCGATAGAAGACCCCGGTGCCAGACCCGATCGAACTTTGCTATGTCTAGGCTACATGCCAATGCCTCCCCCTGACTCTCAATGGCTAGTGCCCATCGGTGTGTGAGATACACTAGAAGGTCACCAGTCGAGCGACCGTGGCGAAAGCCATATTGACGGTCACTGACCAGATCGTGTACTTCTAGGTATCTTAGAAGCTGTGTGTTGATCACACGCTCCATCACCTTGGAGAGGAGAGAGGTTATAGCGATAGGCCTGTAATTCGATGGATCTGATCTATCGCCCTTTTTGGGCACCGGGTGCACATTTGCAGTCTTCCATGAAGACGGAAATTGCCTAGTGTGGTAGGAAAGCGTGAAGAGGCGCGTGAGTACAGGACATAACTCAGGAGCACACTGCTTAAGCACCACTGCTGGTATGCCGTCTGGCCCACTCGACTTATGAACGTCTAGGGAAAGCAACGCCCGCCGGACCTCGCGCTGTGTTATAGAGATTTCCGGCATGGTCTTACCGCACCACGGTAAAGTAGGTGGTACAGCGCCTTCGTCGTTCACATTCGAGTTAGAGGCAAAGAGACTGCCCAATAGATCAGCTTTCTCTTTTGCACTGTGGGCCAAGTCACCATCGGTCTTTCGCAGTGGTGGTAATGACGACTGGCAGAAGTTCCCCTCGGCAGCTTTAGCAAGCGACCAGAAAGCACGACTCCCAGAAGGATAGCTCGCAAGTCGCCCACCTATTTTGCCGATGAATTGGAATTTTGCTCTGGCAGTTGCTTTCTTACTGAACCTCGAGGCAGCATTTAATTTGCGTTTTAACTCAGAAATATTCGGATCCTTATTATTACGAGCCGTAGTCCAAGCCTCATACGCAGTTTGCTTAAGCATTTTAGCTTCTCTGCAAGGCCTATTAAACCACGGTCGTTTTTTGAATGTTCGTTAGGAATGAAACATTCCATACCAGCGAGGATTGTCTCAGTGACTGTGGCTGCGCAGACGTCAGGATCTTCTGAGCTATAGCAGATCTGCCTCCACGGGTACGATGCATAAAATTCTCGCAATCCATCCCAGTCTGCTGACTTATAATGCCACACACGACGCCAATTAGTTGGCCCAGAAGGATCAGGTTGTGTGCATGACATTTGAGTCCGGATGAAACAGTGGTCCGAGGAGCCAAGAGGCGCATCCACTGAGACGGAGTATCCATCCGGACGTGTAGTCAGCAGAAGGTCCAGTAAGGAGCTTGTATGGTCCTCAATATCTGGTATTCTCGTTGGAGAAAGTACCAGCTGAGAGAATCCATAGGTCAGAGCAAATTCATGAGCAGATATCCCTGCATAGTTATTGGTTCGAGAACTGAGCCACTCACGATGGTTGGATGGGTTAAGCTTTGAGGCCTTTTTCCTAACCTTTTTAGGCGAGATAAAATAATCACCTCTGAGTTGTGGGGCTGGGGCCGCAAGAAACTGCTCTACTCCTAATGTATTCGGTTTGAAATGGTCCTCAAGTGGTCCGCAAGTAGTTCCGCACGTTCCACTGCGTGATAGTGGCGGATGCCAGCGGTATCTATTAGACGGCAGATTGGGGCCGGAGTTTTGGTGATTTGACGGGCCAAGAGATATATTGCCATGTCATACTCACTTGCTTTGAAAATTCCTTGGTCCCATGAATGCTGCCTAAAATCGGCAATTTCGGACCTTAGTTCCGCGCTGATCTTGTTGCGGTCCCTCTTCACTCCTGGGCAGTATGGCACCAGAGTTTTCGGAGGTCCCTCTTAGGTTTGAGTTTAGCGCGGAGGTGCGCCGGTAAAGTTGGTTTGCTGGAGGCTGTGGCTGATATATTGGTGGTGGACTCCTGTAGAGCCTGTGCAATGGCAGTTGTGAAGGAGTCAACTGCCTCTTCGACTTCTAAGGGACTAGAAATACCTCTAGTTGTAGTTTGTAGCTGAGCATGGCACGATGAAACGTGGCCCAGTCGATGCTTTTCCGGGGGTTGGGCAGCGGTTTGCCACTTGCAGATACTCCGAGGACCAATAAAATTGGCAGATTCTGAGTGCCAGTGTCATGGAGGACTTCTAACGACATTGGCCAGCTGATCTTATGTGCTAATGTAATGTCTAGTACGTCCGGAGCCTGATTGTCTGTAGTGGGGTAGTGCATAGGAGAACCTGGACCGGTGACTAAATAGTATTTGTTCTCAGAATCTGCTTTTAGCTCACGACCCGATTTGGATGAAATTTATGAACCCTATTGTTGGTGTTTGGAGTGGGAAATCAGTGTGGGAGTGGCATCGCAAAAAATATTTTCGATGTCACTTGGAACGAAGGGGGTTGTTGGTGGCTTATATGCGGCGAAGACTTTAAGCTCCACATTGCCAGTCTTTAGTTTTATACCTATAGACCGAGTGGATGTAAATTGTAATTGTATTGCTGCCGCACCCCTGAAGGCAATATTAGAGGGAGAAATTTCGTCTCATGCGGAGCTCATTCTCACCTCGGAGTTTCGTTTCGCACACAATAGCACAATAAAGCACAATATGAACATCGTGTTCTTGGACTAAAGTTCTGAGGACCCCAGGGTTCCAGTACACAATTCTCAATATGAGGCCCCAATGAAGCCCCATTAATTCCCGCGTGAGAATTGTGGTGAGTTGTGCCATTAAAAAGGGCTGGCAAAGGATTTTGGCCGGCAGCTATGGCCTCTATGGCCGCGTTTAGTGCCGCTATTGCGGCTCTGGCTACATTTAGGGCACCAGCTTGCATACGAGGTGGGCTCTGAGTATGTTGAATGCCACTAGGACGGCTTGTCGCGGGGGGCTGAGACTGCTGAGCAGCGATACCGCGCGGTTGCGATTTTATGGGTGGTGGAGTCGTTTTGGGGTGTTGCGGGGGGGTCTGTAAACTGGGGGGGTGGCATGTAAATGTTGGGCACAAATGAAAAAGTGTCCGGTGCTACCGGGATAGCAGCCTGAACGGTTGTTGTGGGCTGAGGTGCGGGTTTTTCTGTCGTGGCCGCTTTTTCCTCCCGAGAGCTTAGGATCTATCGGTGGGGGCGTTGGCGGGCGGCATTAAATTTATGCCAGCAGATGAATCGTTTTCCTGCAGCTGTACTGTTTCAAGGAGGTGGGCGATTGCGGGAGCAAATTTGTTGCCCGTTGGGCATTGTTGCGCGGTAGTAGAGGGGCAATAGGCACCCCTTTACGCCTCGCTTCACGCCTGAGAACTGGAAAAGAGCGGCTGTTGGTCGTGTGCGCTTGCCTGCAGTTGGCACATTTTACTGCGACCTTTTGCCGATTGGAGTCCGACGCAGGGTGATCGCCGCCGCAGCGCACACATTTTATCGGCCGGTGACAGTTCGTAGAGGCATGGCCGAGTGCCTGGCATCTATGGCAATGCGCGGGGCCTGGGCGTGAGCGCCAGGCTTCTATCGATATGCCAGGCATGCTGAGCAGCTCATTGAGTACATACAGCTCTTGTAGCTCGGCGTGAGTGTGCCTGTGCTGCAATTGGGCGTAATAAATGCAGTTAGGTCGCCCCCTAACTGCTGGAATTTGCCGCACATGCGACACAGGGAGACTAGCAAAGGCGAGGTCCTCAGCTATCTCGTCAAGCGAGGTGTCCTGAGAGAGCCCCTTAAGAAGGCGGCGAACAATGAATTTCTCATACAAACCAAATACCAAAATAATTTTCAATTTAAGAATATTTAAACGCATATATGCTGTTATTCGGATAAAGACAGTATTTACCTAGGGTCCTGTTCAAATATTTTTTTCAAAATATTTACCTACTTAAAAATATATGAAAGTAGATTTCGTACGTTTTTACGCTGTTAACGACGTATTTTCAGCCTATTTGTTTTGTATTAAAAACTGAATCATTCATAATGCAACTATAATAGAACAACAGCTTATATTGTCAAGTTACAAAATATCAAAAAGAAAATGAAAAAATAATCAAGTTATATTCATTATTTTTGGTATTCACGCACACCTTCGAATTTCTCTTAAATTTTGAACTGCTATATTATAAATTAATATAGCTGTCTCTGCTCGCACGGGGCGGACGTCGACGACCGGCAGCGGTGCGTGAGCGGTAGGGGGGTAAGCGCTCGTAGGTTATTAGGTTATATACTACTATCTTTTGCCCGCAGTTTCACCCGCATTAAATTATCGGAGTAGGATTTCAATTGAGTCGGTTTTTTTCATAATTGAGCACTGCTCAATTATAGAAAACACGCAAACTAGTAATGCGATTTTTTGTAACTATATTGCCTAGTTATTATGTAAGGTACTTACTTAGTGACGCTAAATTTATACCTACTACGTCATATATTTTTCATACCATACCTTGGGTTGATGATCTAGGGTAAATTAGTAGAGATCGTTAGATCGTTCTGTTTTGAACTGTCTGGGAATCGAACCCGAGACGTTTTAATGCCGAGGTAATGTACCAGCGCAACTGCCTTCAGATGTCTGCAATTTCGCTTAAAAAGTCAGTAGGGTGACCATGTCAACTAGACGATTTACGGAAACATCCAGTTCCAGTTATTTACTCCCGGTTCCTAGAAACAGCCCCGGTACAATATTTATCCCTATAAATATATATAGTTACCCTACGGTACCTATTTTAGAATAAAATGAATTAACAATAGAAATAAGCCTTGACACAGAAAATAAGTAAATCATACACGACGTGGTCATTGGTAATTGATCAGACCAGGAGCGACTATGGCTGGTTTTCCTCTGACTCTGAGTTTGTCGGCGCTGCGCTGATGCCTCAGCTTGATTGAGTAGATGTGGTTTTTCTAAATTCTTATTTCGTCGGATAAAAAGTTAGCTAAATAAAATACTTAGTGTGTGATACATCCTATAGTTCGAAGTCCATTATCGAGAACAAATACGCGTTTAGAACTTATCAAAAAAAAAAAGGGAAACCGTAGAGTAACTATTTAGAGAATAAATATTAAACCGGGGCTGTTTCTATGAACCAGGATTATGGTAGATCCGAGATTTCCCGGAATTTTTGGTATTTTTTTTGACCATAATATAAAGTGATGATAAGTATGAAGTGATGATAAAGATAACAGAAGAATGAAACTATTAGTTAAAAACAGTCCTTCATTAAATGAGCATATCATCGGATCTTTCCAAACATGTTTATAATTTACTGACTTCTTCCTGGAATTTTAGTAAATATATGCTTATATTATGTATTTGTCAAGCAAACGTATAGTAAAGTTAAAGATTTTGCTTTGAAAGATCGCAGAACTTTACACCAGCTGAGGCGATATATCACAAAAATATTACTTTTTGCACTAAGGATGATTTGAATAAAATAAAATTAAAACAAAAACAAAATTATTACTACTAAATACGAGGACGACTTCAAACAACCGACCGCAATTACTACATTTTTATCGTATGGTGCCCGAAAGGACTGTCTCTTGAAACAATAAAAAAAGACAATGAATTCTGTCAAAGTCGAAGTAATTTTTTTTTATTCAAATTAGGATTCGTCGAAGTTATGAAATAATATTGGTATGTACATATAAAAGATTTTTATATATGTACTGCGACGCTAAAGTTAAAATATTTGCTTCCCTAAACCTATCTCTCAGAGATATCCTAAATCCTAATTTATATAAAGCACGAATTGCCCGTTTTTGTAACAAAAATATTGTATTTACATCAGCAGCGCTCCCCACAATACGACACCATATGTCATTAAACTATGGAAATAGCTAAAATATAATATTTTTGCAGTTTCGACATCGGTCAATTGTCTTATTTTCTTGATCGCATACACAGCAGAGCTAAGTTTTTTGGCTAGGTTATGAATATGAGGACTTTTTGGAGTCCAGCGTTATGTGGAATTATATTGTACACATTTTTTTTTCCAGGTGGTATCATGCAATCAGTCGAAAGACTATGAGCAGATGGGTTGATAGTAGAAAGACTCTCCAATGCATTACGGACATCACATTGATTCCAGGATGTGGCGTCTTTTTAACCTTCTCGTGGGTTCTGGAGCAATAAGTTGGACTGCTAATTGGTTTGGGTGATTGACTAGTCTTGCTTGGTATTTGGTAAAACTGGAACCAATTTCCTCTTTGACTGTACTAATATTTAGGTTTTCATGTAGCTCCGAGACTCTTATAAACCATGGAGAGTTAGAGATTTGTTTCAGGATATAATTCTGAGTCCTTTGGATTATACATATGCTGGAATCACTAGCTGCTCCCCACAGTTGTAGTCCGTATGTCCATATTGGTTTTAGTACAGTCTTGTAGATAAGAAGCTTGTTATCAAGTGACAGCTTAGAGTTCTTACCAAGCAGCCAGTAGAGGCCTCTATATTTCAAGTTGATTTCATCCCTTTTAGTTTGTAGATGTTTCTTCCAAGTGAGTCATCGATCCAAGTGGATTCCCAGGTATTTGGCAGAGTCACTTTGGGGTAGCTGGTAACCCAGGGTGACAGGCGGGCAATTTTCCTTACGTGGGCTAAATGTTATATGAGTTGATTTTAAAGCACTAGCTCTAATACGCCACCTGGTCAACCTCTTTTCGATTTCATCTAAATTTTGCTGTAACATCATAGAGGCTTTTATAGAGCAGTTGCTACGTGCAAGTATGACCGTGTCATCAGCGAAGGTTGCAACAGTAACGTCATCATTCTGTGGGAGGTCGCATGTTTATATTGTGTATAGTACAGGGCCTAACACTGAGCCTTGTGACACATAGGCCAGAATGTTGTGAAATGTGGAAGTGCATTCATCTTCTTTTAGAAATATTCGTTCTTTAAGATACGACTCTATTATAGGAAATATGGGCAAGGTAAAAGTGATTTTACCTTAAATAATAGGCCCTTGTGCCAAAACCTATCAAATGCCTGCTGGATATCAAGAAATGCAGACGAGCAATATTCTTTTCTTTCGAATGCAACTTTTATGGTTTTGCAGACTCTATGTATCTGTTCAACTGTACCATGCTGTTGTCTAAAGCCAAACTGATTGTCCGGGATGATTAAATTTTGGGCAATTACTTTCAAAAGTCTACGTAGTAACGATTTTTCAAACAATTTTGAAATAACAGGCAGCAGACTTATTGGTCTATATGATGTAATTTCATTCACTGGCTTTCCTGGTTTAGGGATCATTATTACCTGGAATACTTTCCAGAGAGTGGGGTAGTAACCAGTTTTAAGTATGGCGTTAAAAAGGATTGTAAGGAATACGATAGCTTTTTTTGGGAGCCCTGTCAGGACCTTCTTCTCAATCAAATCGAATCCTGGTGCTTTCTTTTCTTCCAGTCTTTTTATTTCTCTGGGAATTTCTTTTGGAATGGCAGGTTTGATTGGCAAATCAAGTTGAAAATCTTGACTCAGTAAATCATCTATGTCAGTGACGTCAGTTTGTGGATCAGCTTCATTGGCTTGATGTTGTCCAAAAGCATCGGCCTTTTCTTGCTTAGACCTTGCCCACTCATTGCCTTGTAATCGGAAGGGAGGCTTAGGATTTGTAGGCCTGATCTCACTTTTACAGGCTCTCCATAAAGAGTAGTTAGTTGCACTTGTGGCAGTTAAAGATCGTAAATGCGCTGCCATCGAGGTGTTATTTGCACTAGTTATGGCGCTTTTTAGATTCTTTATGGTCTTGTTGAGAGCAGTCTTGTCAGCTTGATGTCTGCTGGTATGCCATATTCTCCGAAGTCTTCTTTTTTCGCGTATTAGATTTTTTATTTCTATCGGAACACAAATTAGATTTTTTTTAAGTGCATATTACCTAAATTTATAGATCAGTAATAAAAGTAAAAATATATACCATACCGGTATATGTGTGATACCTACAAATGACAGAATTACGATATATTTTTTTTGCGGCTTTTCTTTCTTCTCTAAGAAGTGTAAGGATACGACTATTACTAAGGAGGCGACAAATCAAATAAATTCTGTAATTTTTTGCATGACTTCCATCAAGGAATTTTGTTACTGTTATGTTTAATTTCCATGACGAATATATGTAAATAAATGGAACTGGATACGTCCGTAAATCGTCTAGTTGACATGGTCACCCTATTGACTTTTTTTTTTGGAGAAATTGCAGACATCTGAAGATAGTTGCGCTCCTAGAGAATATAATCCTAATTTGTCACGGCATACGTCTCGGGTGCGAAACATTCTAAATAGAACAATCGAACTATCTCTACTAATTTACCCTAGATCATCAACCCTCGGTATGGTATGAAAGATTATATGACGTAGTAGGTATGCATTTAGCGTCACTAAGTAAATACCTTACCTAATAACTAGGCAATATAGTTGAAAAAACCGCATTACTAGTTAGCTGCGTCTAGGAATCAGTCACAACAGGTACCTATTCGCATATTTTTTATAGCTCTCAGGTAAAAGGCTCAAAGATTTACTAAACTCATAAAACAATAATAAATATTTGTAGGTAAGGTACGCGGTACTGCGGTTCACATAACTCACGGCGCAAGAATTGCTATCCGCCGGCACCCCCGCACGCGACAACAACAATAGCAATATGTCGAACGAACTTTGGCGCTCGAGTCAATTTGCAATTTGCGGCTTCCTCCGCCAGCTTCTTAATGGCTATTTTCTGCGGGCGGTCGCTGTCCAAGCTGTAACAGAACCATGAAACAGCACTATCCAGCTTAGACAGCTCGACTATATAGGCCACTACCGTACGATATTCCTCTGGCTATTTCGGGAAGAATGGTACCCCTTTGCCAAACGGCCGGGCGTTGGGGGCGTGACTTAAGATAAAATGAAGCTGTTTAAGGTGCATTGACCATTGTGGAAGGGACTCGACTACTATAGGGCGGTGACTATTTTTGTCCTTCTTATTCTCAGTAGCACTGGCCAGTTTTGCCACTTTAGTAATTTTGTTTCTAGATTTGGTGAATTTTGGAGCGATATTCTGATTAAAAAAATCACTAAAATGATATTTGGTGACTTTTAGTGATATTTATTGAATCTAGTAGAATTCTAAAAAAAAAATTACTTGTCGGTGAATACCCCGTCATAGATAGCAAAGACTATATAGAAGATGAAAGCACTATCCTTTTTTCCACCTTAGCAAAACGAATTAAGACGTCTTTGTTTGGTTTCCCGATAATAAATAAGTATTACCGAACGCAACATATACATTTTGTTGTAATAAGTGTCGAATACTCTTCCAGCTGGCTTGTTTGTTTAGAGAGTTTTTTTTTTCTTTTTTTTTCTGAACTGACATTGCAGTTGGCTGCTTCACCGGACTTTTTTGGGCGAGTCTCTAAAGGAGCCTCAGCCCGTATAGCGCCCAACGCTCAAGGGCTCCGCGGGGGGAGCCTTGGCTTGGGTTGTCGCTCTCGGGGGCGTCCCTTCGACCGGCGTGAGTCTCGAACCCGAAGGTGAGTCACCGCCAGGAGGGGAGCTCCCCGTTACGCGGGTGCGGTCGCGATTGAATGGGGGCGAGAAGCGCCCCGGCACTCCCTGATACCTCGTGTGTCCGTTCGGGCGCCGACAAACGTCGGGGTCGTGTTTGGAGGGAGGCCCTATTGGGGGAGGTCGTTGAGACCGGATAGCGAGATCGTCATCTGGGGCCGTTAGTACGTGCCGAGGCCGCCTAACTATAGTTTTACGACCGTGCCGAGGTCGCTCGGGGGGATGGGTCTGTAGACTATTAGTAATCTATTACTATAGAAGTACCACTGAAATAAACACTGCTTATTTACAAAAATATCGGAAAAATAAAAAAAAAGGGAAACCCAAGAAGAGTTTAAAATGTGGTTATGGCCTGTAGTAAACGATCCTACGAAAGCTTTCTGTGGTTTTTGTAATTGTGAATATTTGTGAGAATTGGTGACAAAGAAGCACAGAGAAACAAAAAACATAAAAAAAATGTAACTTAATTTCTAAAAACTGACAAATTAAATTTTTGCCTTTATCTAAAGATAATAAAGGCTCCTCCCTTAAATGCATGATTTTATGCATGATTTTATTTTTAGACCGAGAAAAAATATATTTTGGAGCCATGAATATGCTGATTTAGGGAAAAATAATAAAAAAAATAGTTTTTTTTATTTTCATAGCTATTTTTATTAAAAACCATTTGTTGCAGAACTACAACACTATGCACTCACTAGACAATAACTACATATGAAAATTTTTAAAACAATTTTTGGTTGTGGTAAGACAAAGAGCTACTCCACACTTCTCACACCTGTTTTGCGTGTATCCCTTGCATCCAGGCATTTTGCATCTGCTGCGAACACAATTACCAGGCCAGTGACCAACATTATCAGTCCTTATGTCCTTAGGAGGAATATGTTGAGCTGGTCCTCTCCTTTTTTTTGCTTGTATTTCCATTTCAACACTGTTGCTGGTACTTGGCCTTCCTCTTTTGTTGCAGAGTTCAAATGAGTTATTTACTTTGGCTAATACCTCAGCTAGTTCCAGTCTATAGTTACATAGGTTTAGAACTGATGAATTGGCTTCAGTTGTTTTTAAATTTTTATACACAAGCCAAGAATTTATTACCGTTATGTCCAATAAGTGGTAAAAGATACGAAGATACCACTTTCGGCTTCTCATTGCAATTCGGTACCTCCCAATAAAGCTATCCATTAGGTCCACTCCGCCCATATGGGCATTATATTCCTTTATTATATGTGGGCATGAAATTTTAATTCTAGTCTTATTTGCCTTGTCAAATCTTTCTACTTGGCCCACAGGTTCAGCTCCAACATATGAAGATAGAAAAGTTACAACTTTATTGTCCTTCCAAGTAACTGCTGTCAAATCAATACCGTCAAATTCAGTCATCTGCTCTTCATAAGTTCCACGAGGAACAGATTTCTTCATCATTGTTTTTTTGTCCGGCAGTTTGCAGTTCACTAGCCTGTTAGATTGCACAGTACCTAGGCTATAGATTCCTTGTTTGGCAAGATAGGTAACTAAAGGTACAGAGGTGTAAAAATTATCAAAATAAATTATATGATTTATATGCCTTGGGACACCTCTAGCAAGCCGGACTACAACATTTCCCACTGGCCCAAAATCTGGTTCATCTGGAAGCCGTTCATTCTCTTGGCCAGTATATATTTAAAATTTATGAGCATAACCTTTCACGCTGCACATCACATATAATTTAAACCCCCACTTATGGGGCTTATTAGGTAAATACTGCTTCATGAAGTGTGCCACTTTTGTGGCACACATCTGTTCATCAATTGAGAGTTTTTGTTCCATAGGAACTAAAGCAAATTTCTCATTTAGATGGCTAATTATAGGCCTTATCTTATGGAGCCTATCATGTTGTGGGTGTTCCTTGGGTAAATGTTTCTCGTTATTGTTGAAATGTAGAAATCTACGAATAGTCTCAAATCGGTTGACAGTCATTATGTCCTTGATTGGTTGAAAACCTACAGTATTTGACCAGTATAGCCGTACATTGGGATATTTTATAACAGACATGTATATCAGTATCGCCATAAACTTTCTTAGCTCAGTTTCAAATAAATTTATGGTTTAGTCACATTTTTTTGAACGGAATACAAATTAGACTCTTCCACAATCCTTTGAACTATTTCTGATGTAATAAAATGTGAAAAAATACTATAGGGATTACCAGTAGTAGCCTCATCCTTCAGTTCAGGTGGGTATGTAGTGTCTCCATGAAAAGCTGTCTGGTCAGAATTCAAAACAATTTTTTTTACCTTCCATACGAGTCCTCTCATAGTTACTCGGCGACTAGCTTGACTTGTTGAGGGGAATGGAACCTGTGGCACTTGATCATTTGCGGTAGCTTCATTTATCAATGGCGGGTCTCCTGCCATGAATGGATCATTATCGGGGTCATCATTTTCCTCTTCTAATGGACTCTCAAGATCGTGGAGCAAATCGTCTCCATTTTCATAAAAATTCTCATTACCTTCTGTATCCGAGTCCTCAAGATCATCTTCCGAAATCTCTCCATCATTTATTAGAGCTAAATACTCTTCTTTTTGCTTTTGATTCAAGTATGGCATCTGAAAACCAATAAAAGTGATAGTTAGTAACTAAACAGGGACATTTTCTAGTAAATGCATATTGTTGCAGATTTACAACAACAAAATAAACAAAATTTCCGAACACACCAAAAGTTTTTTTTATAACTTATAAATTGTACTGAAAAGAAGATGAATTATTACGTAAAATAACTAATTTTGTTTGAACGTACCTTCGAAAACCAAATAATTACACTGCAAAGCAAATACACAATTTTCATCCGCTCCAAAATTACGATCGGCTTTGATTTGTCAAAATCAATTTAAATTTGACAGTCGTGAAGAAAAAAAGTGTGTTGCCACTCGATTAAATATATCACCATGATAGTAATAATCCTGCAACAGCATGCATTGAACTCATACTAATAATTTTATGGTCGTTTGAATGGTATGTTGCAGTTTTACTACTTTATGCATTTAAGGGTTAAAGTTAAAGGAACGTTGGCCCTGTCTACTGCAGAACACCATAAAGTAAATTGACCACATGATTGCAGCTTCACAAAAAAAAAATGTGTTACTGATTCTAAAAGTTTTATGGTTACAAAATGTACAGAACGAAAAGCACTGAGGTAATAAAGAATGCGTTAGCTCCCCATTTCAAACATATGCTATTGGATGATGTTGTATCAAAATTATTGGGGATAGTAATGAGAGGTTTTCCGAGACGAATTAAAAAAAAATAGTTCCGAGACGAATTAAAAAAAAATAGTATGTACTTTTTACTTCAAATGCGGAAAAATACCATATGACAAAGCCACATAATTATTTTTAATGTATAGACCCTAGTTTGAATTTGGAACACAGCCAAGTCACAAAGTTTAAAAAAAAATGCTCCTTCTTGGGTCAACGCCATCTATCTTAACTTTTTAAACTATTTTTTTTTTAAATTTCAGCCGTTGGAAAATCCCTCATTAGGTATTTTAGCTGCACACTATTTTTCATAATTACAATATTTTTTTATTACCCACCCTTTTCACTAAGCTTTTTAGTGATTTCAAGAGATTTTTTTAGTAAGTAAATATTCCAAAATCTAGGGATTTTTGAGAGCAAACCTAGTGATTTAATTTTTTGTAAGGTGGCAACACTGGCACTGGCACTGGCACATGCTGGCTGAGCAACTTGTTGCGACGCCTGAGCTTTTGCGGTTTGGGAACCTATTGCTTGCGCATAAGAGCGTCCGCCAGGTGACGCTGACGTCAGGGGTGCAACCGGCTGGGGGAGGTGGAGTGATTTCTGAAATTTCCATACCTTCAAGTGGGGTGGAGTCAAAGGGAGCCTCTACGGCCCTGCAGGGCCGCCCTAAGAGGAACGCCGAACGACAACGATCCGTGGCAACAAATGCCGTGCAAATATAATAAGAATCGCTTTACGAAACCCTCCTCAAGACCGCTGAAAAAGCGGAAACCGTCTACGTTCGAGCGCTGTATTTGTAGGCGCAAACACGCTGGACTCGAAACACACCTAGTTTTGCTCGTCCGCGCACGTCAACCGTCTACAGGAATTGCTGTCTTCAAACACATGTACTTTTTCTCTTGGAATAATTTAAACTGGGATAGTATTATACACAAGGATGATGATATGTTGGCGATGATGATATATGGTGTGGAGCTACCGTCGAGCTGTTCGTGGACATCTTCTTTACCCCTGTCGGGTAAAAGAGGTACGGGTGTCGAGTTAAATTAATATATTTTAACCCATGACCCGGGCGAGTTTCGAGGGTGAGCGCACCCTCGGTGAATGTTTAGAGAGGGCCTACTTTACAGGCCCACTGTCAGCATATTAGTGGCCAATTTATGGAAGTGGCGAAGAGGAAATAAAAACATCAAAAAACAAAAAGCAAAAGACTGAGATAAAACGAAAGAACGAAAAAACGAAAACACGAAAGTGGAGAATGAAGATAACAAAGGTGATTTGGAACGAAAAAACTAACTAACATATGACATATAACATGTAACATGTAAGCCCGGCTAGTTTTTAGGCGGGATTAGCTCCCTAGGGAGAGGTCGGCCTTCGTGTGGGCGGGCGTGTTGCGGCGCAATGCCCCTAAGGTGTGGATGCGCACTGTTGTCCGCCATGTCAAACAGCCGGGCGGCCAGTCTGGCGATAAACTCACCTATCAGCTCTGCCTTTGTGTCCCTAGCAATTGTGTCGTTGCGGACGTAACGCGGAGCGCCCGTTATTATCCTCAGCGATTTGTTTTGCACAACTCGGATCTTTTTCATTTTAGTGGCGGATAGCAGTGCGTACCAAGCCGGCGCGGCGTACGTCAAACGGGACCTAACATAGAGCTTGTATAGCCGGACTTTGGTTTTAAGCAGCAGGTCAGATGAAAATAATGGCCTTAAGGCCGCCCTGGCACCGACTGCTCTGGCTGCCGCATGCTCGACCATTTTGGTCATGCGCAACCTGCGGTCGATAATGCAGCCAAGGTATTTCACACTGCTCTGCCACTCAATTACCTGTCCGCGGAATACAAGCTCCTTAGGCTGTATTAATGAGCTACTTAGTAGTAAACAGTTTGGCTTTATGAAAGGCCGTTCCACAACCGATGCAGGATTGGCACTATTAAAAAATATATATAACGCCTGGGAGGATTCGCATGACGCCCTTGGAGTGTTTTGTGATTTATCTAAGGCATTTGACTGTGTTCAACATGAAAATCTCATCAGGAAGCTACATCACTATGGTATTAGAGGCAAAGCTCTCGACCTTTTAACATCCTATATGAGTAGGAGAGTACAGAAAATAGATGTCAACGGTGAAAGATCTCCGGGATCAGCAGTCAGTATAGGAGTCCCTCAGGGCTCAATTTTAGGTCCTTTTCTATTTCTTATTTACATTAACGATCTCCCATATAATGTAAAATACCATGACATTGTCTTATTTGCTGATGACACCTCTTTGCTTTTTAAAGTTAAGAGACGACAGACATGTTATAATGAATTTAATGATGCCCTTTCTAAAATTGTAAATTGGTTTAACGCTAATAATTTGTTACTTAATGAAAAAAAAAACAAAAGTGTTAATTTACATTACCAAATGTTAGTCAGAGACAGACATGTATTAATATTAATGGCGAGCAATTAGAACTTGTTAATTCAACAGTCTTTCTTGGCATAACGCTGGACTCCAAACTTCAATGGGGTCCTCATATTCATAACCTAGCCAAAAAACTTAGCTCTGCTGTGTATGCGATCAAGAAAATAAGACAATTGACCGATGTTGACACTGCAAAAATAGTATATTTTAGCTATTTCCATAGTTTAATGACATATGGTATACTATTATGGGGTAGCGCTGCTGATGTAAATACAATATTTTTGTTACAAAAAAGGGCAATTCGTGCTATTTATAAATTAGGATCTAGGATATCTCTGAGGGATAGGTTTAGGGAAGTAAAAATTTTAACTTTAGTGTCGCAGTACATATATGAAAATCTTTTATATGTACATAAAAATATCCATAGTTTCAGCAAGAAAAGTGACGTTCACAAAGTAAATACTAGAAGTAAAAATAAGCTGTTGGTGCATGATACACGTCTACACAAAATAAGTAACTCTTTTATGGGGCAATGTATACACTTTTACAACAAAGTTTCCAATAAAATTCAAAATCTATCAATAAGTAAATTTAAATCTTTTATCAAGCAGGTACTTTGTAAAAAGGCATATTACAATATTTCAGACTATGTAAATGATAAAAATCCTTGGGACTGATGATGCTCAATTACAGGATGCATAGGTAAACCAAATTAAAATGGAAATAACATAAAATTGTACGACTAAAAATCTTTTATTTAAAACATTAATTGTATTTTAGTTTATTTAAGTATTTTTAAAAGAGTAACTATCGAGTTTCTTGCCGGATTCTTCTCGGTAGAAATCAACAACATTGTGAACCGGCGGGAAGGTGGGAGGGTTCAAAAAATAATATTTTATAACTTTGACGATTCAAAAGTGATTATAAAATCCTTATTTGAATAAACCATTTTGACTTTGACTTTGAATAGTCTCTGTTGGCCGGTTAAGATGGCTGCCGTTTTTGAGGCGTTTACTGCTATCCTCCACTTGTCAAGCCAGCACGGGAGGATATCCAATAATCGCTGCATTTTAGCAGCAGCTAAATAGGACTTACGGGATGAGCTCATGTACGCGCTGTCGTCAGCATACAATGCTAAGGTGACGTCCTGTGTGCCTGGCGATAGACCGCTATCGCTAAGCGTAGGAATGTCATTGGTGAAAAGTGCATACAACAGAGGGAAAAGGCAACTACCTTGTGGGACCCCCGCTGAAATGGTCTTAGTAGGGGAATTTTTATTGTCAACCGAAACATAGAAACTCCGCCCCTCCAGAAAGGAGGCTATTATACGCCCGAACATGGGGGGTAAATTGGTCTTAGAAAGCTTAAACAATAAGCCGACGTGCCAAACACGATCAAAGGCCTTTTCGATATCGAGAAAGACCCCGACCGTGTACCTGCCCTTGTTCATTTCAAAGGCCATGTGGTGTAATACGCGAGTAAGCTGAAGAGTGGTGCTATGATTACTTCTAAAACCAAACTGTTCTGGCCTTAGATTGATAAAGGGTGATACCCTTTCAATAAAAGACGTTCGAACAGTTTGGCTATGTTAGAAAGTAAAGTGATCGGGCGATAATGCTCTGGTTTCTGGCGGCTCTTGCCAGGCTTCGGTATGACAATAATTTTGCCTGTCCTCCAGGCCGTGGGAAAGAAACCTGTGCGCAGGATCCCGTTAAAAATACGGGTTAAGGCCACAAGACCTTTTCTAGGCAACATTAATAGGGCCGTGTTCGGAATTCCGTCAGGGCCGGGGGATTTCTTTTTATTTAAAAAAGATATAAATTTTTTGACCTCCTTAGGGGAGATAAAATCGTCACCTCTAAGTGGGTCGATTGGAATAGTAAGGATCTGTTATCTGTGTATACGCTCCTCAACCAATGTTGTGTGGGCGTGGTCGACAATGGGATTGGGCCTAAATTGGTCCTCGAAATGGTCCGCCAGTAAACCCGCGCGTTCCTCAGCTGAGTACAGACGGCTACCTAGCGTGTCTACAAGGGGGTGTACGGGTGCAGGGGTGCTGGTCATACAGCGAGCTAAACGGTATAGAGCGGTATCGTTGTCGCTGGCCTTTGAGATTGTGTTATCCCAAGACCATTTCCGATAAGTTGAAATTTGGTTCGATAGCTCAGTACTTAACTTATTTAACTCTTTTTTAATTGTTGGACAACGAGTTCGGCACCACAGTCTACGAAGCTCTCGTTTTTGGCTAAGTTTACTACGGAGATGTGCCGGTAGTAAACTTTTCCCCGAGGTTGACTTGGCAGACGTGGTGCACTGAGCAAGTGCGGAGGAGATAGCAGAAGTAAGTGACTGAGTGGCTGTTTCCACTTCCTGTGGGGTAGACAGGCCACCGGGAGGGAGTTTGAAAGAGTTCAGTAATTCTTGATATTTTGTCCAGTCCGTGAAGTTTTTCATTGGTGGTAAAGGTTTATCCCTAATAGAAACTCCGAGGACCAGTAAAATGGGAAGGTGTTGCGAATCGATATCATGGAGGGTTTCTAAAGAGATGGGCCAATTGATATTACGGGCTAGTGCTATGTCTAGTACGTCTGGTTGAAATGAGTCCTGAGAGGGATAATGAGTGGTGGAGCCGGGACCAATTACAACGTAATTGTGCGCCGCGGCGTCGATTTTCAAATCTCTACCTTCATTGGATGAAATTCTTGAACCCCATTGTCGGTGTTTGGCGTTGAAGTCGCCGAGTATAAGTGTGGGCGTGTCGTCGGACATAATATTTTTTATATCGCCGGAAATGAAAGGCACCTTAGGTGGTTTGTAGGCGGCGAAAACCTTAAGTTCGGTGTTACCGACTTTTAGTTTAATGCCTATCGCACGGGTTGAAACAAAGCTTGGCAGGGGTAAACTTTCGTGGACAAGGTCTCTACGAATCAGCACTGCTGTGCCCCTGTAAGCGATGTTATTTGTGGGATTTATTTCGTCCCGCCTGTAGACGAAATAATTAGGTAGACATAATGGTTGCTCAGGTCGTAAATTGGTTTCGCCCAACAGCACAATATGAATATCGTGCTGCTGGACTAGCAACCTGAGGTCATCGGTCTTACCTCTTACCCCCCCTGGATTCCAGTATACAATCCTTAGATTGAAGAGAATTCTTGGACCAGGAGGTAGGTAAGCTGCTGCAGGCCGTGCAGTAATGCGGGCATCGGGTTTTGTCCGATCGCGATGGCCTCTATGGCTGCGTTGAGCGCAGCGATGGACGCTCTGGCTATGCTGAGTGACAATGGTGAGACACAGTACGCACCCCCGGAGAGAGATGCGCGACCCCTAGGGGGTGGCGCGGCGGAGGCAACTGGTGGCAAATTATAAAAATTAAAATTTACCTTTTGCTGTGGTACAATGGACGGGGCTTGCGATCTTGCGGGGATGGGGGGTTGAGGGGGTTTAAACGACAACAACGGCGTGGGCAATGGGGCTTGCGGTTGGGCGCGGGGCGCGGTAGCGACGGTGGGCGGGGCAGCGACGGTGGGCGTGGCCACAGGCAGCGGTGGCGCCATCTGTTGTTCGACCGCTGGGACCGGAGTAGGCACGTCGATATTGTTTGGGCATGTTTTAGCCTTACCTCTGCGACCTCTTTTTGTCCTCTTTTTAAGGGGTTGAGACCTTTCTGTCGGGGGGTTGGCGGGTGGTATAAGAGTTGGCTCCTGAGTACGGTCATATTCGTGTAACCCTATGACCGGAAAGGGAATTGGAGCCGGAGCCGGTTGCGCATCTTTGCGTGACGGTGGCGGTTCCCATCGAGCTACGTGGGGGTCTCTTCTCTATCACCCTATTGGGTGTTGAGGTGCGGGTGTCGGGGGAGGGGAAATTTACCTCCCACCATGACCCGGGCAGAAGCTCAGGGGTGCTGAACACCCCCGGTGAAATGTTAAAAAGGAGGCCTACTTTTCAGGCCCCCTTGTGGGTAATATTTTTGTCGCCATAGGCGATACAGAAAGCAGTAAATGGTGTTCGAACGTGGGTGCCAGAAATAAAAACAAAAATAAAAGCAAAATAAAACAAAATAAAAGCAAAGCAAAAGAAAAGAAAAAGAGCGAAATGAAAATAAAATAAAAACGAAGCAGAAAAACAAAACAAAAAATGAAAATAAAATAAAATAAAAGCGAAATAAAAACAGAAATAAAAGCAGAGATAAAAATAGAGGCGAGATGGGCAATAAAAATTGGAATGAAATGAAATGAAGGGAGGGGGGTAAGAAGGTAGGAGGGTGAATAAGTAACCTTATTCACCCACAGGAATAAGCTCTCGGGGGAGAGCCCTGCCTTCCGGCGGGCGGGCGTGTAGGGGTGCTATGCCCCTAAGGTACACACTGTTGTCAGCGCGGGTGAATAATCGTTTCGACAAACCAGATATGAACTCTGCGAGTGGCTCGGTTTTGGTGTCTCTAGCGATGGTGGAGTTGCGGACGTAGCGTCCCGCGCCGGTGATAAATCTCAGCGACTTATTTAGGACTGCCTGGAGCTTACATTTGCTGTTAGAAGATAGAAGACCGTACCAAGCAGGGGCTGCATAGGTCAGTCTCGACCGTATGTACAACTTGTACAGGCGAATTTTGGTTCTGAGTGGCAAGTCAGAGGAAAGCACCGGTCTAAGGCACGCCCGTGACGCGACCGCGCCTGCTGACACATGGTCTAGCATTTTGCGCATGCGCAAGGGGCGGTCTATAATACAACCTAGGTACTTTACGCTGGGTTGCCACTCAATAACTTGGCCTCGAAACACAAGTTTCGGTGGGAGAAACTTTTGCAGGCCGGTCAATAATGCTGATGTCTTGCTGGCATTAACGGCTATTCTCCACTTGTCCAGCCAGCCAGGCAAAGTGTCCAATAGTCGCTGCATTTTTTTGGCTGCTAAGCTAGCTTTGCGGGAGGAGGACATATAGGCGCTGTCGTCCGCGTAAAGGGCTAGGATGACGTCTTCAACACCTTCAGCTAGGCCGGAGTCACTGAGAGTGGGGATGTCGTTGGTGTATAACGCGTATAGCAGTGGCGATAGGCAGCTGCCTTGAGGTACCCCTGCTCTAATGGGTTTACATGCTGACTGGTTGTTCTCGACCGAGACATAGAAGCTTCGTTTGTCCAGAAACGAGGCTATTACTCGCCCGAGCATCGGAGGGATGTCCGTCTCTAACAGCTTGTGTATTAAGCCTTCGTGCCAAACTCGATCGAAAGCCTTCTCCATATCGAGAAAGACTCCGAATGTGCGCCTGCCCTTGTTTATGGAGCACTCGTACAAGCTGAAGAGTGGTACTGTGGCTGTCTCTAAAACCAAACTGTTCAGGCCTAAGCTGGATATGCGGGGATATCCTAAGTAATAGTAGGCGTTCGAACAACTTGGCTAAATTGGACAGCAGTGTAATCGGTCGGTAATGTTCTGGGCGATGACGATCTTTCCCTGGTTTCGGGAGAACAATAATGTTGCCGATCTTCCACGAAGATGTGAAATGTCCAGTACGCAGTATCCCATTAAAGATACGGGTGAGTGCCACCAGACCCTTCCTAGGCAGCATAATAATCGCTGTGTTTGGAATCTCGTCGGGACCGGGTGATTTGCGCTTGTTAAGCTTAGAGGCCTCCTTCCTAACCTCTTTAGGCGAGATAAAATAATCACCTCTGAGTGGTGGGGCTGGGGCCGCGAGAAACTGCTCTACGCGTTCTGTAACTCCTAACGTGTGGTCATGGTCGCTAATGGGGTTCGGCTTAAATTGGCCCTCAAAGTGGTCCGCAAAAAGTTCCGCGCGTTCCGCTGCGTGGTAGCGGCGAATACCAGCGGGGTCGATAAGTGGGCAGATAGGGGCAGGTGTTTTTGTAATTTGGCGGGCCAGGCGATAGAGAGCCGTGTCGTTCTCGCTTGCTTTAGATATTGCCTGGTCCCATGAATGTTGCCTAAAATTTGCAATTTCAGCAGATAGTTCCGCGCTAATCTTATTGAGGTCCCTCTTTACCACTGGGCAACGGGTGTCGCACCAGAGTTTACGGAGGTCCCTCTTGGTTTTAAGTTTGGCGCGGAGATGCGCCGGTAGCAGCTGCTTACCGGAAGCTGTGACTGAGATTTTAGTAGACTCCCTTAGAGCCTGTGCAAGGGCAGTTGTGAAGGTGTCAACTGCCTCTTCGACTTCTAAGGGAGTAGAAATGCCACCAGCCGGGAGTTGGTAGCTCAGCATGGCACGGTGAAATAAGGCCCAGTCTGTGGTTCTGCGGGGATTAGGGAGCAGTTTACCAGTTGCGGACACTCCAAGGACCAATAAGATTGGCAGATGCTGAGTGTCAGTGTCGTGGAGGACCTCTAACGACATTGACCAGCCGATCTTATGCGCTAAGGCGATGTCCAGTACGTCCGGTGCGTGATTGTCAGTAGAGGGGTAGTGTGTTGGTGATCCTGGACCGATGACTAAATAGTTTTTACTCTCAGCATCTGCTTTTAGTTCACGACCCGATTTGGATGAAATTCGTGAACCCCAGTGTTGGTGTTTGGCATTAAGGTCACCTAAAATAAGTGTGGGGGTGGCATCGCAAAAAATATTGTCGATGTCACTTGGATCGAAGGGGGTTGCTGGTGGCTTATATGCGGCGAAGACTTTAAGCTCCGCATTGCCGACCTTTAGTTTTACACCTATAGACCGAGTGTATGTAAAAAGCGGAAGGGGTAGTAGTTCGTGAATAAGGTCACGTCTAATTAATACAGCTGTGCCCCTGAAGGCCATATTAGCGGGAGAAATTTCGTCTCGTCTATAGGTGAAGAAATTTGGAATGCGGAGCTCATTCTCACCTCGGAGTTTCGTTTCGCCCAGTAACACAATGTGAACATCGTGTTCCTGGACTAACGATCTGCATCGGTGGTTCAGTGGTAGAATGCTCGCCTGCCATCGAGCTAACGTGGGTCTCTTCTCTATCACCCTACTGGGTGTTGAGGTGCGGGTGTCGGGGGAGGGGAATTTACCTCCCACCATGACCCGGGCAGAAGCTCAGGGGTGCTGAACACCCCCGGTGAAATTTGAAAAGGCGGCCTACTTATCAGGCCCCTTTGTGGCTAATATATTATCGCCGTAAGCGATAAGAAAAACAGTAGGTGTTATGTAGGCGCCAAAATAAAAACAGAAAAATAAAACAAATAAAAACAAAATAAAAACAAAGCAAAAGAAAAGAAAAAGAGCGAAATTAAAATAAAATAAAAACGAAGCAAAAAAAAACAAAACAAAAAATGAAAATAAAATAAAATAAAAGCGAAATAAAAACAGAAATAAAAGCAGAAATAAAATAGAGGCGAGATGGGCAATAAAAATGGAATGAAATGAAATGAAGTGAAGGGAGGAGGGTAAGGAGGTAGGAGGGTGAATAAGTAAACTTATTCACCCGCAGGAATAAGCTCTCGGGGGAGAGCCCTGCCTTCCGGCGGGCGGGCGTGTAGGGGTGCTATGCCCCTGAGATGTGTATGATGACTGTTGTCAGCGCGGGTGAATAATCGTTTCGACAAACCAGATATGAACTCTGCGAGTGGCTCGGTTTTGGTGTCTCTAGCAATGGTGGAGTTGCGGACGTAGCGTCCCGCGCCGGTGATAAATCTCAGCGACTTATTTTGGACTGCCTGGAGCTTAAGTTTGTTGGTAGAAGATGGAAGACCGTACCAAGCAGGGGCTGCATAGGTCAGTCTCGACCGTATGTACAATTTGTACAGGCGAATTTTGGTCCTGAGTGGCAAGTCAGAGGAAAGTACCGGTCTAAGGCACGCCCGTGACGCGACCGCGCCTGCTGACACATGGTCTAGCATTTTGCGCATGCGCAAGGGGCGGTCTATAATACAACCTAGGTACTTTACGCTGGGTTGCCACTCAATGACTTGACCTCGAAACACAAGTTTCGGTGGGAGAAACTTTTGCTGGCCGGTCAGTATTGCTGCTGTCTTGCTGGCATTAACGGCTATTCTCCACTTGTCCAGCCAGCCAGGCAAAGTGTCCAATAGTCGCTGCATTTTTTTGGCTGCTAAGCTAGCTTTGCAGGAGGAGGACATATAGGCGCTGTCGTCCGCGTATAGGGCTAGGATGACGTCTTCAACACCTTCAGCTAGACCGGAGTCACTGAGAGTGGGGATGTCGTTGGTGAATAACGCATAGAGCAGTGGCGATAGGCAGCTGCCTTGAGGTACCCCTGCTCTAATGGGTTTACATGCTGACTGTTTGTTCTCGACCGAGACATAGAAGCTTCGTTTGTCCAGAAACGAGGCTATTACTCGCCCGAGCATCGGTGGGATGTCCGTCTCTAACAGCTTGTGTAATAAGCCCTCGTGCCAAACTCGATCGAAAGCCTTCTCCATATCGAGAAAGACTCCGACTGTGCGCCTGCCCTTGTTTAGCTCGAAGGCCATGTGATGGAGCACTCGTACAAGCTGAAGAGTGGTACTGTGGCTGTCTCTGAAACCAAATTGTTCAGGCCTAAGCTGGATATGCGGGGATATCCTAAGTAATAGTAGGCGTTCGAACAACTTGGCTAAATTGGACAGCAGTGTAATCGGTCGGTAATGTTCTGGGCGATGACGACCTTTCCCTGGTTTCGGGAGAACAATGATTTTGCCAATCTTCCATGAAGATGGGAAATGTCCAGTGCGCAGTATCCCATTAAAGATACGGGTGAGTGCCACCAGACCCTTCCTAGGCAGCATGATGATCGCTGTGTTTGGAATCTCGTCAGGACCGGGTGATTTGCGCTTATTAAGCTTAGAGGCCTCCTTCCTAACCTCTTTAGGCGATATAAAATAATCACCTCTTAGTGGTGGGGCTGGGGCCGCGAGAAACTGCTCTACGCGTTCTATAACTCCTAGCGTGTGGGCAGGGTCGATAATGGGGTTCGGCTTAAATTGGCCCTCGAAGTGGTCCGCAAAGAGTTCCGCGCGTTCCGCTGCGTGGTAGTGGCGGATGCCAGCGGTATCAATAAGAGGGCAACTAGGGGCGGGGGTTCTAGTTATTTGTCGGGCCAAGCGATACAGTGCAGTGTCATCCTTACTGGCTTTAAAAATCACTTGGTCCCACGAATGCTGCCTGTAAATTGCGATTTCTGACCGCAGTTCGGCGCTGATCCTGTTTAGGTCCCTCTTAGCAACTGGGCAGCGAGTTTGACACCAGTGCTTACGAAGGGCCCTTTTTTCCCTAATTTTTGCGCGGAGGTGCGCCGGTATAAGTTTTTTACCAGAAACTGTGGCTGAGATACTGGTGGACTCCCTTAGGGCCTGTGCAATGGCAGTTGTAAAAGTACTAACTGCCTCTTCGACCTCTAAGGGAGTAGAAATGCCCCCAGCCGGGAGTTGAAAGTTTAACATGGCGCGGTGAAATATGGCCCAATCTGTGATTCTACGTGGGTTGGGGAGCGGTTTACCAGCTGCGGACCCTCCGAGGACCAATAAGATTGGCAGATGCTGAGTGTCAGTGTCGTGGAGGACCTCTAACGACATTGACCAGCTAATCTTGTGGGCTAAGGCGATGTCTAGTACGTCCGGTGCGTGACTGTCCGTAGAGGGATAGTGTGTTGGTGATCCTGGACCGATGACTAAATAATTTTTGCTCTCAGCATCTGCTTTTAGTTCACGACCCGATTTGGATGAAATACGTGAACCCCATTGTTGGTGTTTGGAATTAAGGTCACCTAAAATAAGTGTGGGGGTGGCATCGCAAAAGATATTGTCGATGTCACTTGGATCGAAGGGGGTTGCTGGTGGCTTATATGCGGCGAAGACTTTAAGCTCCGCATTGCCGACCTTTAGTTTTACACCTATAGACCGAGTGTAAGTAAAATGGGGAAGGGGTAGTAATTCGTGAATAAGGTCACGTCTAATTAATACAGCCGTACCCCTGAAGGCCATATTAGCGGGAGAAATTTCGTCTCGCCTATAGGTGAAGAAATTTGGAATACGGAGCTCATTCTCACCTCGGAGTTTCGTTTCGCCCAGTAACACAATGTGAACATCGTGTTCCTGGACTAACGTTCTGAGGGCGGCTGTCTTGCCAATTATGCCCCCAGGGTTCCAATACACAATTCTTAATTTAAGGCCCCGATGAGGCCCCATTAAATTCCCACGTAAGAATTGTGGTGAGTTGTGCCAAGCCGTTAAAAAGGGCTGGCAGGGGATTTTGGCCGGCAGCTATGGCCTCTATGGCCGCGTTTAGCGCCGCTATTGCGGCTCTGGCAACATTTAGTGCACCAGCTTGCATGCGGGGTGGGCCCTGTGTGTGTAGCATGCCACTAGGGCGGTTTGACGTAGTAGGTTGCGTCTGTTGTTTAGCGGCCGCTTGCGGCTGCATTTTTGTAAATGTTTGCGCTAACAATGGCTTAGGGGGTTGTGGGGGGTCCGCAAATTGGGGGGGGGGCATAAAAATGTATGGGGCGAACTGTGTGTCCGGTACTGTCGGAACGTTAGCCTGAACTGTTGTTGTGGGCTGGGGTGCGGATTTTTTGCGTCGAGGCCTCTTTTTTTTTCCCTCCGAGAGCTTGGGATCTGTCGGTGGGGGGATTGGCGGGGGGCATTAAATTTGCGCCCGAGGACAAGTCGTACTCCTGCGGCTGCAATTGTTGCAGGGGAGTAGGTGAAGGCGGGGGCAAATTTGTAGCCCGTTGGGCTTTATTGCGGGGCAACGGAGGGTTAATGGTCACCCCCCTACGTCTCGCCTCGCGCCGGAAAACGGGACACGAGCGGCTGTTGGCTGTGTGCGCTTGCCTGCAGTTGACGCATTTGACTGCAACCGATTGTCGATCGCAGTCGGACGCCGGGTGCTCGCCGCCGCAGCGCACACATTTGATTGGCCGGTGGCAGTTAGAGGAGGCGTGGCCAAATGCCTGGCACCTATGACATTGTGCCGGACCGGGGCGAGTACGCCAGGCCTCAATTGTTATGCCAGGCATGCTGAGCAGCTCATTTACTGCGTACAGCTGTTGCAGCTCGGCAGAAGTATGCTTGTGTTGCAGCTGGGCATAATAAATGCAGTTAGGTCGACCCCTAACTGCAGGAATTTGCCGCACGTGCGACACAGGAAAGTTGGCCAATGCGAGGTCCTCAGCAAGCTCGTCAAGCGAGGTATCCTGCGGGAGCCCCTTGATGGCAATTTTGTGTGGTCGATCGCTGTCTAAGCTGTAGCAGTACCAAGATACTGCGTGATCCAGCTTAGACAGCTCGTCTATATAGGCCACTACCGTACGATACTCTAGAGGCGATTTAGGGAAAAATCGTACCCCTTTGCCAAACGGCCGGGCGTTGGGTGCGTGGCCTAATATAGCGTGCATCTTTTTTAGATGCGTCGACCACTGGGGGAGGGACTCTACGACTATGGGGGGGTGGCTATTTTTGACTTTTTTGTCGTTGGCACTGACATCAACGCTAGCCGGCTGAGCGACAGATTGCGATGGTGGGGCTATAGCGGTTTGGGCGCTTATTGCCTGGGCATGGGAGCGACCGCTGGGCGGCGCTGGCGCGGGGGGTGCGGCAGGCTGGGGGGGGGTGACTTCGGCAATTTCCATCCCTTCAACAGGGATGGGGTCATGGGGCACCTCTACAGCGGCTTTTGAAGTCGATGGCTGAGTGGCGAGAGCCTTTTGCCGATCGGCAATGGCTTCTCTTGCCTCAAGTCGGGCACGCTCGGCGGGGTCCTTGGATGGGCTGAGAGAAAAAGGTCTCGGCCTTGTATCTCTGCTGCGTACCCTAGGGTCTCTCTGCGGCAGTGGGATTGAGGGCGGGTTGAAGTTCCGCGGGGTTGACAAACGGGGGTGTCTGATGCCGAGTATATCGACGACTGTGATATGGCCGAGGCCATAGAAGTCCTAGACGGGGGCCGAGAGGGTGGGAACGCGACCGAAAAGGGCCGGTCCGCGGCAGAAATTTCGCCGGTAAACAAATTACGCGCCACGACGGCGGCTGAGGGCTGGGAGCGTAACCATACGCCCCGTTTACGTACGCCTCCTCTACGTACCGGTGGTGGGGGTCCTGGGGGTGGCGGCATTCCGCTAGATGGCTGCTACCAGCATCCCTTGATGCGAGTCCGGCTGCAGCTGGGTCTGAAGGGGAGGCCCAAAAAAGGGCCGCCCTTAGAAGAGCGACAAACGACGGCGATCCGTGGCAATAATGCCGAGAAAATAAAATAAAAATCGCTTACCGCTAAATCCTCCTCAAGACCGCTGAAAAAGCGGAAACCGTCTACCTTCAAGCGCTGTTTTTGTAGGCGCAAACACGCAGAACACAACAAACACCTAGTCTCGTCTGTGCACGCACGTCCGCCGTCTACAGGAATTGCTGTCTTGAAGCACATACACTTTTCACTTGAGATAATTTGAACTTGGAGAGTATTATACACAAGGATGATAGATGATGATGATGTATAAGATGCCATCGAGCTACCGACGAAACGTGACTTTTCGATTATTCAGCAAAACTGTAAAGAGAACCAAATGTGTTTTTTGGTTCTCACTCATACATTTTTAGATATAAATGTATTACGACGTAGTAGTAACATAAAAAAAAAAAAAAAAAAAAAAAAAAAAAAAAAAAAAAAAAAAAAAAAAATGTTAAAAGTCAAACTTTGTACTTAAATTTCGTAAACAGATTTTGAAGCCTTTTTATATGAAAATGAGCAGCCAATCAGAGCAAAGACGAAAATATGAAAATGGCTCGGAACGAAAAACAACATTAAAAAATATTAAGATATACTGGCTCGGCCCAGCATATAAATAGAAAGTTCTTAGTTAATATCTGGAAAATACCGGTTTGAACTGGTTATTGGGTTTACATAATAAAAACAACGTTCTCTGATTGGTCTAAAATAAATGATGTGGACATTTCCTCCTAGACAAAAAAGTATAAAAGGAGACGCAATTTTCATACATTATGCAGTAAAAGTTCAACAGTTCCAGATAAATAAGCAGTAAAGAAACCAACTGAACAAAGATCAAGTTGAAAAAATGAAACAAAATTGGATTCGGCTTGCAACAGCTTATAATTGCCTTAAACGCAATTTAAACGTATTTCGACAACGCATTTAAGATTTCTCAAAATTATAATTTACAAACACTCATCTATAATTACAAACATTTTATTTAAAATCCTGATTTTAATTTACTCTTCACTGATTTTACTTCATGTCTATGATTACACAAATATTCCTGATTTATAGAAATGTTACTTCATTCTTGAAGTAATCTTGTGTTATAAAAATGTTAAAATGTTGGTTCTTTCTTGACATATATATATATATATATATACCTCTGCCGGGGTTAAAGGTCTTTGCTGTTGAGCAGACAGTGGACACCTTACCGAACTTCTTACTTAATCGGTTTAGCTCTGTCAACAAGCTCGTTGGTGTCACCAGTTGGATTAAGAGGTTTGTCCACAACTTACGGAACAGGTCACAGCCAAGGACTTCTTCAGTCTTGTCTCCTGAAGAACGTCAGGTTGCCCTCCTCACCTGTGTTCGACTGGTAAAGGCCCAAATATTCGTCTTCTCCGTTCAGAGAACGGAAAATTGCGGGGAAGCCTTACTCGTCTCAATTTATTTCTGGACGAGTCTAAGTTTTTCGGGGCTCGGCGTCCTCTCTTGTTGCCCAAGAGGGGTCATTTTATTGAGTTGCTGGTCAGGGACCGCAATGTTAGGAACTGTCATGTCGGTCTCAACGGATTGCTGGCGTGTCCGCAGCGAGACTATTGGATTTTGTCCGCCAGACGAGCAGCTCGGAGCGTCATTTTTAAATGTATCCCTTGTTACAGGTTAAAGGGAACCTCGACCCAGCCACAAATGGGTGACTTGCTGTCCGATCGTGCCCGGCCTGCTTGACCTTTCGCTAAGGTTAGGTTGGATTTCGCGGATCCGTTTTTGGCAAAGACGTCAAGTGTTCGCAATGCCCGACATGTTAAGGCCTATTTATGCGTCTTCGTCTGTTTGTTTTCCAAGGTTGTGAAGCTGGAGCTCGTTTCAGCCTTGTCTACGGAGGCCTTTGTCACATGTCTGTCGCGGTTTGTCATTCGGCGTGGTCTCCCTCATTTAATTCGTTCGGACTCTGACACAAACTTTAAAGGTGCAGATCGCTATCTGAAGAAAGTCCTTCAGTTTTTGTCGGACACTCACACGTATATTGATTCGGAGTTTTCCAAACGGGGCGTGACTTGGAGTTTTGATCCTCCCGGCTACTTTTCGTGGGGCGGTATTTTCGAAGCAGCTGTGAAGGTGCCCAAAACTCACCTCCATCGTGTGATTGGTGAAACGGTCTTCACGTTAGAGGAATTACAAACGCTATTTTGCAATGTCGAAGCGATATTGAACTCACTACCGCTTTGTCCGATCTCGTCGGATCCTAATGACCTGGAAGCACTAACACCAGGTCATTTCTTGATCGGTAGTCCCTTAACCTCCTTGTCTGAATACCCCTTCATCGATGTGTCAGTTAATCGGTTATCGCGTTTTCAGTTGCTTCAACAAATTACGCAATTGTTCCACTGTCGGTGGTCTTTGGAATATTTACATTTGTTACAGCAGCGGGTTCGGTGGACGGATAAAACCAACCCTACACGCGTCGGAGACCTTGTCCTCTTAAAGGACTTAAATTTACCGCCCTTGCAATGGCGTTTAGGTCGCATCGTACAATTATTCCCCGGTTCGCACGGGATCCCGCGGGTCACAGAGGTCATGGTAGGGAATTCAGTGCTGAAGCGTGCCGTCGCGACGCTTTCTCGATTAACAGTAGATTAATGGCTCTGGCTCGGTTAATCCTCATCCAGACACGGTCTGGCTGGGGCGCGGGTTTGTTTGGGAAAGATTTAACTCATCAGTCGGACCGGCGTGTCGGGTTAAATAGAATCGTCGCGCCTACTCTGGGTGGACCGGCGCCTCAGTCACATATAATCTTTGACAAGTCGTTTCGTTATGAAAACTGTTTTAACAGATGAATGAGCACCAAAAGCTAGTGCAAGAAGTATTATTTGAAATATACCGCCATATTTAGATAAAATACCGCGATTTGGCTGTAGTCACAGACAGATTTTATGAGTGCAATTTTGTATTTTATTTTACCTTATCAATCATAAAATATTTCAATGTAAAAACGTTTTAAGCTAACTAATATAGACTTGTATGCACCTACTTTAATCTTCATGATTCATCCTCATATTGCATCTCTCACACTTGAAATTCGTTCGACACTGTTCAAATTTGCAATATATCTTTCGCTGATATATCGCACTTTATTTGTGTTAAAGATAGTTTTGTCCATTTATAGTCCTGCATATTAGCAAATGCAGAATTAATACAGGTGGCCACAAATACATTTTTTTTAATTTAAAAGACGGATAAAACAGTACTAGTCAAATTGCAGGGATAAATCTTTGAATAACGAACGTTTGTTTTGTAATTAGCAAATATATTCTAAATGTATAATGGCTAATTCTTAATAGTAAATAAGTCCAAGTCGTAGATGTAACTAGTCCGGAGGTGGAACTAAATCCTATTGTTGCTACTGGTAAAATCCTGTTACTGGTTATTACCAGTCTTATAGCCGATGTCTTATTAGATGTATCGTTATAAAGATGCGTTCGGCTTAGTGGCAGATCTCTTGTCATTACCGACTGTACATTTTTTTATATAATAAGGGAAAACGAACAAAATCAATGTTTTAAACACGTCATAAAACTTGCAGCTGTTTGTTTAACGGTTAACACACGGAGAAAATGTGTACCCCATTTTAATAGGCACTCTTAACTATTTGTCAGATTTGCCTCATGAATGGCGGCTGTGCTTCAAAATATTTATATCTCTCTGTGATATGATCTCATGTAGAAATCATGTGGGCTGGATGATGATAATTTGTTACTATGGTTACAGATACCGCCGATGGTATGACGTGTGATGGTGTGGTCAATGAGAAACTATCGGTAAATAGTCTTCTTGTGATAGAGGCGGACTCATACAGTAGCAAGTGGTCATAATGTTAATGTAAACATATGCTGTTCTGTTGTAAGGAGGTCCTGAATGATCTTAGATAATGAGTATGTAATGGCATTTTTTTTATGTTAATTTTCTTCCGCGGTATATAGATGATGAGGATCCCAACTAGAAAAATGCGATATAAGAAAATCTTATAACTCAAAAGAGTGATATCAAAGTCATATAGAAGTAACACTTGTGACTGCTGGTCATATATATGTATTTCTTAAAGCGTTTATATTCATAAGGTTTTACAGCAAAATTGTGACCGTAACCTATCATATAAACGTTTACTCTGCCACTTCGTATAACATATATAGCACTGTTGTAAATAGGCACCCACAACAGTTGTTATCGAGCTACTACGTTGTATATAAGGCTTTCATGGAACCGTTATGAAGCGGAACCATACTATTATGGCTTCTAAATAACTAATATAACACTGGTGTTTAAATAGTCACTATCACTGCTAAACCGTGATACAGAAGCTCCCGTTATAATAAATTTACCACAAATTTGCGTCAAAGCCGCTCCCGTTAACAACTGCTCTTAAATCGTCCTTATTGGACCTTAATTAACACTCAACAGTTTTAAAAACGTATTTAGAAGGCTTAGATATCACTAGTTACATAACAACTTTGTTATTTCCTATTTATCGCTGAAAAGTCACATATCGCTTCACTGTGATATCTTTACATGACCTAAAATTTATTATGGCTGCGAGATGTTGTAAATCGGTTGTATATGAGGAACCGCAACTCTATTCAGTTATATATCAAAGTCTTAAAAATATTTGCTAATTATTTTATATTTATTTGCCTAAATATTAATGAATCAACGAGGGGCATACAAAAAACACCAATAATATACTACTAGAATATCAATAAAAATGCAAGCGCAAGTGATATTGAACTATTTATTACAATTCTATAGCTCGTTACAGATTACAGAAGCATTAACATTAAACAAATAATAACTTAACAATTATTTTTGTCTCCAAACTTCGAAATTTATTGATGGTGAACAGTAATTGAATTTGTAATAGGAAGGAATAGCAATCACTACATTAACACTCAATGGTTGTATATCAGTGTTCGCGGGGCCGTTTTTCACTTCATAGTGATACCAGTGTTTAAAATTCCCTAATATATTACCGAAAAGTCACAAAGAACAACGCATATATGACAAATTTGTATCTAATTAGCTCCAAGCGAAGCTGCAATACAATAACTATTTCACTTAAACGTTCTAAATCAGGGGCCCTTTCCGCGTTGTAGAAACGTTTCTAATATTCTAATACGACCAATCATGAACACCATTTTGCACCCAGGAAACGTTCCTATAACCGATATACAACTAAGATTTGCTAGTTGGGATGGCCTCATGCGCTATCGGTTCCTGCTGCGCAAGCGACAACTTTTGCACCCACCGGCCGGTGCTGTGAAGGCGGTCTCGCAGTTGGCAGAAAATTTCTAGTGCGCGAGCAACAGCTGCGCCAGTCATCGTGTTCTAGAGCGTGGACGGTGACTTCACTACGGGCTCCTTGTGTGGGCAAGCGGTGAACAGTATTTTATTCAAAGTTATTTGTTAACAAGGAGGCGAATTAGATTACGAATTACGAACGATACAGTTTTAGACAACTTTCAATGATTTAAAATTAATTTCATTGCTAATAATTGAACAAGAACATGCTAATGACCTTAACCATTTTTAAATTTCCATTTTTTAAGCGTCTTCAGTCACATGTTGGAAACTAACTTGTAAAATCTTAAATAAGATACAGGTCGCATACAATGTAGTAATTAACAGTGAAACTCCAATTACAAAAAAAAAATATGACTTAGTATCTATCAGTAATAACTTACTGTTAATACAAACTATTTGGTCACCTCATTATATTCTCTTTGGTCACCTCTAGTGCATTGCATTTTTTATTAAATATTGTATATCGAGTCTGTAGGTATTTAAGTGAGCATTTAATGCATATCTACTGCAGATAACTATAGCTCTAAAGGGGCCCCAAATATTTAGTGCAGCCTGCAGTTCTAGAAGTGCTGGGCAATAGCGTTTGTAATAGCCTTTTGACGATCTTTTGCTGCATACTGTTGTTTAATAGCGCTTGTAAAAATCAAATAGTTCACTGCAGCTGCTAAATAGCGCTTTTTACAAACTGTTCCAGTACGGCTGCTTTATAGAGCTTGTTAGTTTATAGTTCCACTTAAAGTTAGTTTTCTTTGGCAAATGTTTCTCCGAATCCACTGAGCAGATCTAACTGGGATTTGGTAACTGGTAAATGTCTTCTTCGGGATATGGTTCAGACCCGGAAAAGCGTGAAAACACGATTGATAATCTTTTGTTCGATGGAGAAGAATCGTAAACTGACCCCTTTTCAATGTTTTTTTTTTTTAAGTTTTGTCAAACAAATCTTCAGAGTTCCAAGTGCTGTTAGTTTCCAGCTTTGCTAAAGTAGTAATGCTGGTAGTGCTTTGGACCCTGAGAAGGCGCATTTTTTAATAAATAATGAATATGATAAATAAATCTTGTGTAATAGACTGTTGATTTATTTCATTTATTTCAAGGAGAAACTCACCAGAGTTTATGGTTTGTAGAGAAGCTGTACAAGATTGTACTATTTGCCGATGACACTTCTCTTTTATTTAAAGTTGAAAGAAATAAAACTAATTTTGACGACGTAAGTAGTGCACTTTCTCAGGTTTTTCAGTGATTTACGACAAATAACTTACTTCTTAATGCGAAAAAGACTAAGTGTTTAAAATTTTGATGCCAAATGCCTTAAACGGAGAAGAAATAGAACTATTAGACTCAACAGTGTTTTTAGGTATTATATTAGACAATAGGCTGCAGTGGAACCCTCACATCTCTTGCAGGGAAGTTCGGCTGCCTTATGCAGTTAGGAAAGTTAGACAGCTTACAGATGTTGACACTGTTCGCTTGGTCTACTTTAGCTATTTCCATTCCGTCATGTCTTATGGCATTTTGCTTTGGGTTAAGGCAGCTGATATTGATACAGTCTTTATTTTGCAAAAGAAAGCACTCAATCTATAAATTAGGACCTCGAAATTCTCTTAGGGAACTAATTAGAGAAATTGATATTTTGAGAATTGATATTTGAGGGGGAGAATACTCCTGAGCGGATGCCGCCGAAGCCTTTTTTGACTTGGCGGTCTTCTTCCGCTTTTTCCCCTTTTTGTCTCCAGGCCAACCACTTCGAAGCCTTCGTCGTCCTCGTTTGAGGACAACGCCGACTCAGCGGACATTACGGCTACCGGAGACAGGGGTGCGGTTTCGGAGGTTGCGGGGGACGGGGTAGCGAGTGACCGAGAAAGGGTCACATCAGCTACCGGAGTGGGGGGACGATTTGGCACAGGGGCCAGAAGAGCGCGGCGAGCGACACGCGGGTCGCGAGGGCGGGGGTCGCAGCAGAGAGAGCGCGTGCGAGGAGAGCGAGAGCGCGAACGAGACGGGGAACGCGGCGACGAACACAGGGAGGGCACGGATTTGTCGTACGCTGTGAGGGCAGCCACAGCCTGGGAAGAGCAGGCTTGGACCAGATCTGAGTGATCACGAAGACAAGCTTTGATGATCTCCCCTATCTGGTCCCGGGACATACCTTTGAGTGTGTGGCCAAGCGCCCCGCAGTGCTACGGATTGCTTGGTCTGTACCTAACTCCTACTCCTACGGCCGGGGTTACGTTGTCACCGTTAGGTTTCCCCCCGAGCAACGAGACGTTTATGAAGAAGAAACGTTAGGTAGACCGCAACTCTGAAAAGAGCTATACGATCTCACCCTTGAGCACTCGGAACTGGATTTCTAGAAACTAGACGCAATCAATATATACGCAAAAATTGTCACTTATTTGCTAAAAATAGTGACCTACAAAGTGTTAATACAAAGAATAAGGATAAAATAAATAAATATTTTTGGACATTACACACAGCAGATGAATTGGCAGTTCCAAAATGTCGTATTCAGAAGTTAAATAGCTGTTTTGCAAAAGTATATTTTTCTACAATAAAATTCCAGAACATGTAGTTAATTTACCCTCAAATAATTTTAAAATATATGTCAAAGATAGTTTAATGAAAAAAAGCTATTACAAAGTTGATGAATACATAAATGATAAAAATGCTTAGAAAAATTAGAACTTTATTGATTTGTTTTTGTATTGGGGCATTTGAAATATTTTTAAATTAAAATATTGTATGTTATTGCCTAGTGTAAGTCTATATTGTAATTGAATATAAAGTATATAAGATTAACTGCTGAGTTTCTTGCCGGTTCTTCTCGGTAGTAAAGCATTCCGAACCTTCCAATCTTTTACTCTTATCTAAATATTTTCAAAAGCAACTATAAATCAGTTTTAAGTTCAAAGTACGTGTGTTCGCCGTGTGATGTTAAATGTAAACTTGTGTGTGTATCTCAATATGAATCGGATTTATAGTTTGTACAATTGCAGTTTTATTGAAGTTGCTTGAGTGTGTCATGCTCTCTCAAAGTGTCTCTGCGGTAGTGGCATATGCGTCGGGTCGTTACGTTCCCAATAACATGGTTGAGCGAAGCGATGGCTGATTCATGTGTCATCCTTACGTGTACGTAAGGATTGAGGAACCACCTCGAGAATTTGGGTAACCAGCTAACAAATATTTTGTAGTCCTAATAAAATAATTGTAGGCCTGATCCTGGACTTTGTAGTTAAAAGAAGAGAATTAAGGATCAAAGGTGGTTCCTCAATCCTTACGGTTGGTGTTCCTAAATCTCTGATACCAGAAGACTTACGTTTTTCATTTCTTCACCAAGATTTAATAGTTCTAATAATAAAATTTGAAGTAAGAAAACCAAAATGCCAAGTGTGAGAGTTAAGAAGTTTATTGTGGCTCCTCAATCCAAATCCCAGTGTTTGTAAGACTTGAGGAAACTATCTTAAGGATTTAGAAAACCAGGTTACAAATATTTTGTAGTCATCATAAAATAATTGTAGGCCTAATTCCAGAATTTGTAGTTAAAAGAATAGAATGTTAGATTAAATAATGTTAGATAGTTAGTTTTCTTAGATCTTTGAAACTAGATGACGTGCGTATTGTGATTACAATTGAGAAAACCACTTTGGAGATATGAAAAACCAGTTTACAAGTATTTAGTAGTCTTTTTTATAGGCTCAATTCCCGAGTTTGTAGTTTGAAGATAAGAGTTATATAGGTATAAAGTTAAAAATAAATTAAATTTTATAAGTGTGTGGTGACCATAAATCTACACATACAGATTTGTGCTGATTGACAGATTGATTAATTAATAACAACCAATCAAATATTATATTATAAATACGTAACACATGTATATATAAATATACATAACAATTACACGGATAGAAATTATAAATGACGCGTTTCAGCAATTTCGGAATATCGTCCCTTAAAGGGGTAAATACGAGAAAATTGTTTATAGGGGTAAGTGTTTTAATGTTTGAGACTTAAAAAAGTAAAATTTGCATATTATTTGATGTGACATGGTAGGTAAAATTTTGATTTATATTAATTTTAGTTGCGTTCTTTTCACTGCTTTAATGCGTTTAATGTCATAATCCAGTCAAGTTAAAAAGACATAAATTCTGTACGACGCACTGAACTTTTGGCTCATTCTCTTTGGTTGGACTATTGATATTAAGCGCATAATGTACATTATGTCGGTCAACAAAACGCCACTATTATAAAAAGTTAAATTTTTTTTAAAATTTTTTGTTTGTTCATATGTCCCCAAACAAACATGCAAACAAACAAACAAATTTTAATATAATGTCTGCAAATACTAAAAATAATTTCAAACATTTTACACCACTAGTGCACAGATAAAAAGGATTTCTCTTTACAAGACGGAGTACTTTCTCAAAATATTTAGTTATTCAAAAAATATATTTTCTCAGATTAAAAATATATTTTTGTTATAAAATTACCACCTGTCTGTTTCTGATATTATTTTAGTCTTAGATTTTTTGTAATTTTAAGATAAATATGCTTATTTTGAGATTTAGTTTTATTTCAGTAAAAAAGATGGACATCTTTCAAATCAAGAATTTAATCCTTTCTATGATAAATCTAAATAATATCAACAGATGGTGTTGTACAGTTATTGCCACTAAGCTAGAACGCGCTATTTAGAATTATTATGATTTAATGATTACTTTCATAATTAAATAATTGCGGAATCAATTCGAACAAAATACAACAATCACAGATACTTATTGGGATCGCAGTTAGATCTCTAAGTATGGTGTTTTTAAATCGTCAGTACTTTGTATAAGTACCTCTATTTGTCATTGCATATTCTCAAACAGAAATATTTATTACCTACTCTGAAGAATCAATTAATCAAATCTAATTGCTAGAAAAAAGAATAATATTTCTTATTGTATCAAAAAAAATCCTTAATGGAAATCTAAACATCTTTCACTCAAAGAATAACTTATCTTTGACTCGATTCACTTGTTTAATGCATTGAATATTATTTGTCTTGGTACAAATAAATAATTTTAAGATTTTTTTTACTTTTACTAAGTAAATATTCTCTTACGTCTATAGGGAGAGGATCATTTTCTTGGAGTGAATGAATTTGTTTTGATACAAAGCAATTTGCCTTTTTTCAAGTAATCTGTTTTTACTGTGTAGCAACCTTTATACCCAATAATACCTACCACTACGTTGTGCTCCGGTGGTGAAAGCTACACTATTCCTGAGAACCCCGATGGAGCATTAGAACATGGGTGTCCTAGTACTCCTACCAGTAAGAGTAATCAGTAGTAGCACGAGGCCGAACTAGTAACATCGGCCTATATTATGTACATTAAAAAGTTCACCAATGGGTAGGAAACTAGAAATTACATAGCGATGACCGAATAACGAATACGCGAAGACGCGGTAAAAGGTATTACAAGTTGTTTATGCTAAATCAAAGTCACCGATATAGCTCGCTTAGCCAGCAAGTGAAGTGGCTAATGAGTGAAGTGAGAAAACCACGTATCGAAAATCTTATGCCCCTTTATTATTTAATGCATCTACTAAGTTTCATTTAGTATGAACTAGTGTGACAGATATTCATCGATGGAGTAAGTGACAACACTATGGTGGTGAAATAAGTATTAAAAAATACCCCTGACACCACCATTGGTGCGAGCCGGTGGTATCAAGGGCCCAAAAGGAGACAAACTAGTATAACCACGAGGAAACGGGGCACTTTTTAAGTTCAGATGGCCTCTGAGAAACAAAGTCTTGAAGGAAAACAGATAACAAAATGTACAATTTTGAGGTGAGCTAAAATGGCTCATAAATGAAAGTAAAATATGTCTACACACTTTCTGTTTTCTTTAGAAAATTTCATTAGTATTCTAACATATATTAAAAAATAAGGTATATTACGGTTTTATTTAACGTTAATAATACAAATGTCTAATCTATCTTATTTAAAAAATTGTTTAAAACATTTCATTTCTACACATCGGCAACACCGAAATATTTGTTGCTACAGTTTTTCTTAATGATTTGTCAAAATAAGTATCTATATATGTACTAAATCGTATGAAGTAAATAAATATATATATTATATAAGGTCAGAGTAAAATATCCAGCTACAGCTATACACGAATGAAAACAATAGTAATCTAACAGTACCTTGAAATAGTTAAATAGGGTTAAAAGAATGGACAGGTCAACACTGAAAAATAGAATTTATTTAAGAAAAACGTAGGTACTTATTACTAACTCAAAAAATTAAAAAAATAGTCTCTGCAAGTATTTTAGTAAGTAAGTATCAAGTCTTTGTTCTCGTAAATAATTATTAAATAATATTTATTTGAACGGTGCGCGGTAACGGAACGGTGCGCGGTAACGGAACGGTGCGCGGTAACGGAACGGTGCGCGGTAACGGAACGGTGCGCGGTAACGGAACGGTGCGCGGTAACGGAACGGTGGTCTAAAAACACAAGTAAAATAATAAGGACCTTTTTTCTACATTCCATTTTAAACAATTAATAAATTACCTACTAATTTTTAACAAAATTGCCATTAACATAACTTACTTAAAACACAAAATACTAAATTCTTATAAATTCTTAAATTCTTAAATGCTTAAGAGCATAATTTTATTAAAATATGAGTATTATTGTACATTGTAACCTTCAAAAATACTGTCAAAATATATCTGTCCACGTCGTTCTGTAAGGGGTGTTGGTAGGTAAGTGACTTTGTCTTCTAAATGTCGAAGTTCAGATATATCTTCCACAATAGGAAATTTAAAAACTGTTTCTCTATTACGTCTTGTCGATTTTCGAAGATATTTAACCACAGGAATGTTGCCTTTAATATCTATCACCACACCTACTTAGTGTTTTATAGTTTTTTTAGTAGAAAATTTAACTAGCAACCAATCTTCAACTTTCGTAGTCTTGCTGTTGATTTCGTCAAACAAGTTGCCCAAAAAAAATGTTTACTTAATAACTCTTCGTTTATATTTTGATTTAACTTGTGTTGACTTTGGTCATACAACATACAAACAGGCATGGTTCTTACTGATTTCGATTTTGAATTTTGTTTTTTAATTTCATTTTGAGGTTTGTGTCATCCTGCAAAATAGCTTCATCGTTGGTCTCATCGTCTACAGACAAAACATCCATTTGAAACTGCTCTATGTTTTCATTATCACTTTTATTATCTAATATAGGAATAGACACATCACTTTCATCAGTCGATTCTTGTCTCTTTTTCGTTTTAGCTTTCAATTTTCTGGTCTTTTTTGTCCTTTGCTAAGAAAAATTTTCTTTACTGCTATCTGGTTTTTCTGCCCAATGTTTTCTGTCTTAATATTTTTTACTTTTTCTTCAATTTTTCTAGCAAGAAAATTATCATGTGTTATCACCTCTGCCCCTGGTGCAACTTTTCGCCGCTTTTCTTTCGTGCCGCCTCCTCTTTAAACTTTCATTAAAAGAAGTTCCTCGAAGGTGACTATTCTGTTTTCTATTATTTTTACTTTGTTTTGACTACTTTGACCTATGAACAATGGTGCAGTTAAAGACGAGTTAGAAGGTTCAATATTAAATGAGGTCGAAGTATCTGGATAAATCAAGTTTTTGGCCTGTAATACATCTTTTCCTGTAATTATCACAGTGAAATTCCCTTTGCTGTTAAATGACGCAGAATTATGAAAACCTCCAGTTTTATTAACCGTAGCAATTACAATCTTTGCTGTGGTGTCGGTTTTCCTTTTATTGTCAAAAATAAGTTCAGTTTCAGTATCCATGAAGTAGTTTGTAATTGATTTAAATGCCAATGACCGTGAGCGTTCAGGTTTTTTTTCGGGGTATTTTAGTTAAAAATGCCCTACTTTCTTTTGTGTGCTATTGAAGTCTCTCCACTGCTGAAGCTTTAGAGAATCAAATTCATTCTCATTGCTAAATAGATATATCCCTGCTTTTCTGAATCCATTACGCAAAACTTGGCTATCTATTTGTGCCTATCAGCCGCGAAAATCCTTCTTGGACAAAGCCACTCCGACATTGAGTGTTAGCCATTTACAAGTAATGGGTCCGAATAATTTTTAAAATACTTTATCAGCGATATGTCCAGTGGCTGCAAAATTAAGCTAGTGTTTGGGGGCAGTTTTATAATAGTGACATTTTCTTTGCGTGCCTCTTCAATTATATTAAGACCAACGTGCGTAGAATGGCCATTGAATATTAACAAAACCGGTCTTTTATCACCAATTGCAGGCAGAAAAGTTTTTTTGAAGAACGCTTCAAAAACGTTAGCCTCAATCCATCCGTTTTTAGTCGCAGTATAGGAAGTTCCTGGGTATGCGTTAGGAGAAGTCCATTCGTCCCAAATGATGTTTTTTCCACAACGCATTGCAACCAAGCAAAACGGTTGTATTTTCTTTGCCTGGTGTAGAAAGCACCTGTTTTGATGCATGTACTTTAATGCTTACTACTTTTGGCTTTTCTGGTTCTTTTGAAAAACTAGTTTCGTCGACATTCCATAGTGCAGACGGGTTTTCTTTTAGATTCAACTCATCAAGGGTCCTTTCAAGCAGTTCAAAATAGGGGTAAACGATAAAGGGATCGACGGCTTTTTCGAGCGTATTCGACTTCCTGCGGTTTTTCAACTGACAATTTATTCCTTTTTTTGAATGCTAAAAACCAAGCTTCTCCAGGAATACCATCTTTAAACGGAGTTGTCAAACCATTACGCATCGTAAATTGGCCAACCAATTCTAATATTCCTTGTCTGCTTAGTCCAAATCCATGTTTATCCATTGTGTGTAAGGATGCTACTAGCTTTTGTTCAATTTCTTAGGTCAGTGCTGTACTTCTCCCCAATGTGTTCGATTTATATCTTTTATTATTGACATGGTCATGCGTGGAATATTGTAAGCCTTAGCAGCTGCATAGCCACTCAGTCTGCCCGGCTGAACTGCTTGCACACTCAGTCTGCCCGGCTGAACTGCTTGCACACTCAGTCTGCCCGGCTGAACTGCTTGCACACTCAGTCTGCCCGGCTGAACTGCTTGCACACTCAGTCTGCCCGGCTGAACTGCTTGCACACTCAGTCTGCCCGGCTGAACTGCTTGCACACTCAGTCTGCCCGGCTGAACTGCTTGCACACTCAGTCTGCCCGGCTGAACTGCTTGCACACTCAGTCTGCCCGGCTGAACTGCTTGCACACTCAGTCTGCCCTGCACTGAACTGCTTGCACACTCAGTCTGCCCGGCTGAACTGCTTGCACACTCAGTCTGCCCTGCACTGAACTGCTTGCACAGCTTCCTGCAATTTTTCTTTAGGATAAGCACCTTTATCCGTTTTTCTTTGCTAATTTCTCACCATTTCAGCAGAGCGTTAGCTTAAAATAAAATCTCTTAAAGGATGCAACGCTATATGTTTAGTTTCTCTGTAAAAAAATACTTTAAAAAACAAGGTTGTTGTAACCCTTCATGAATAGCTTTTGTTAGTTTTTTTGGGTGTAAATTTCTAATACCGAAAGACTAGAAGCCAATGCCAGAATTTGTATGGAAGGTGGTGCCTTTTCTTTTGCGCGGCCTTTAACCAAACCTTATTATTTTTGCTCAGAATAATGCAGTCAACGAAACTTAGTATCACATGTATACCTCTAAACTCAGTCGTAACTAAGTTATAAAGGTTGGAAGTCGACAAAGACCTCAGGTAATTCCTTAAGATTTCGTTTTTTTTGGGTAGCCATCAACCAAATCTTTAAATTTTTGCTAGGAATACCGTAACGAACAAAACATATGATACCTATATACCTAAACTCAGTTTAAACAGCTTTAAAAAAACCGGAACCTTTAGGAATAACCACAGTCGCTTGTCGACCTCCAACCTTTATGATTCCGTTCCGACTGAGTTTAGAGGTATATATGTCATAATAATAAGATTTGTTAACTGCATCATTCTGAGAAAAAATAAAAAGGTTTGGTTGATGGCCGTGTGAAAAAGGCACCACTTTCAGGCAAGGGCATTTGTTAAATTAATAAATTTTACTTACAATTAAAGAATTTTCGAACATTACATTTAGAAACAGCTCTAGTTGAGCAATGTTTATGCAGAATTTTGACGTGACAACGTCTTATAAATTGGTTTGCCGGGTGACACTTCAAGAAACTGCGTTACGCTCCGCTCACGTTATGCGCTCACAATGAGAGCGAGTGAGAGGCACGCGCCCGCCTAAGAGCGAGAGAGACAGACATAAAATCATTGTCACGTAAAACTTTCGCCCGTATACCGACTTTACAGGCAACCAGTTTTTTATTTACGTAGGTACCAAAAATACGAAAATATCAAAAGCAATATTGGTTTACATCTTCTGTTCTGAGGCAAGACCGGCATATGACGAGAAGAACTTTTAATATATGAGGTTTTTCGAAAGTCTTATAAGTATTAAAACTGAACAAAAAAATTTACTATACACTTACCATTATTTTAGTTCTGTTGTCTTAAAACTTTAGAGTTTTTTTTTTATTTTCCCGGAGCACACTGAACTTGGTGTTGAAGTTAACAACGCGGTTAAATTGCAAATGACATTTACCCAATCCACCCATATCATAGCGATATCTATCCAAAAGATAAGATTTAGAATCATAATTCACAACTGCTTTACCGACTTATCTGTAGTGTGGCTATAGATTAAGATGTTTTTTTGTTGACTATTTGGACTTACCCCGTAGACGGTCTTCCCCGCTCTGACCTTACCTATGTAAGATGAGATAAGTATTTTGTAAATATACAAATTGTGTAGTAAAATATTTTTATTTATGGTTACCCTACAACATCGACATATTTTAAAGATTTTTCTCCAAACTGGGCATAGATCTTGACGTACCTAGGTCAGAAATTGTTGCGCATGTGTACTACAGCCACGCACATTATTTGTTACGCCAGCAACATCGTGGTTAGCAAGCTTACGGCTGTCGTAGCTTGAACAAACATCGACTCTTAAATATTATACCACCAAGGTAGCAAACAAGCTTACGACCCGCCTGATGTTCAGCGGTCACTGTACAGCGTATACGCTTTTTATTACCACTCAGGTGGCAAACAAGTATGTGCCTGAAGTAATGTGGTCAGCTAAGTCTAGATTGACGTTGGAAAATTAAAGGCATTAATATTTTTTATTAAGCCTTATTATTAATAATTTCTATTCTTTTAACTACAAATTCTGGAATTAGGCCTACAATTATTTAAGTAGGACCACAAATATTTGTTACCTGGTTTTCTAAATCCTTAAAGTAGTTTCCTTAATTTGTACAAACACTGAGATTTGGATTGAGGAGCCACAATAAATGTGACTTTTCTTCTTAGCTCTCACACTTGGCATTTCGGTTTTCTTACTACAAATTTTAATATTAGGACTACTAAATCTTGGCAAAGACATGAAAAACGTAGGTCTTCTGGTTCCAGGTTTTGATCCTTATTAACTTTCTATTCTTTCAATTACAAATTTTGGAATTGGGCCTACAATTATTTTATTAGGACAACAAAATATTTGTTACCTGGTTTTCTAAATGCTTGCCTCAAGTCTTACAAACACTGAGATTTGGACTGAGAAGTAACAATAAATGTGACTTTACTTCTTAACTCTCACACTTGGCATTTTGGTGTTCTTACTACAAATTTTATTTACAGGACTAAGGGAGAAAAGAAATGCCATTGCTGAGTTTCTTGCCTCTTCTTCTTAGTACAAGGTCTCCCGCCCTATAGACTTACGAACCGATAGCGTAGTGACATTCATAAGTGCTCAATTATTGTAGCCTAAATTGAATAAATGATATTGATTGATTGATTGAGTTAAGGTGTGGCTGCACTGCTCACGCACGGTTGAGTTGAGGTGTGGCTGCACTGCTCACGCACGGTTGAGTTGAGGTGTGGCTGCACTGCTCACGCACGGTTGAGGTGTGGCTGCACTGCTCACGCACGGTTGAGGTGTGGCTGCACTGCTCACGCACGGTTGAGGTGTGGCTGCACTGCTCACGCACGGTTGAGGTGTGGCTGCACTGCTCACGCACGGTTGAGGTGTGGCTGCACTGCTCACGCACGTCGCGTCATTATTGTTTTTGCTTAAGTTTTCTGTCACGTAGAACTGCTTCTTAACCGCTTGTAAGAAGATTATTTAATAACTTATATTATATTTAAAGTGAAATAGCAAATGGTGGAAAAAAGATACTAATAAATTAATGGCTTTCTTAGGTGAAAAATATCTGCAAATTTATCTACTGTAATATGGTTATATTAAAATAAAACAAAATATTAAATAACGATGTGCATAGTGTTAAAGAAGCCAAAATATGCAAACAAATACAAAATTCATGTATTCGCTAAAGAGCGGACTCAGCCTTTGGGGAGAGGAGACCTTACATTTTTAGAGGATTATGTGCCAACTGAATAATATTTGTTACGATTTGAAAACTTATAAAAAACGTATAGAATACAACAATAAAATATTATATTGTGATGTGATTATAAAGAGATAGCTAAATTTATACACATATAAATGAATATTAACTACAAAGATGACTTGCTTCTGTTCCTCTCCCCACTGCTCTTCTTTAGCCGCCTCAACGCAGAGCATCCTGCCCTCCAATTTCAAGGGTTATTGGTACAGCGCGTAGACAAACACCACGACAGCCAAGCTGTAATCAGTCCACAAGCGTAAGCGACTGATTTATAAGCATCGCTGTATGGTGTGTTTGGAGTTGGGACATATGTTGCCTGATTGTGGTGCACCTGGATGCGCCGATTGTGAGGATCGTCACTACCGGTTACTGTGCAGATTAACCTAGGGTGGTTCGCACCCACTGAGCTCATCCACGGAAACAATGGCTCAAAGGGGTAATTTTAGAACGGGGTCCTTTCTTCTCCACCTCGTTCTCCCCCCTCTTCTCCTCGCTCTCCCCTTCGTGCATGGCCTGCCTCGGGTGGGAGTCACCCTCGAATACGAGCACTTTTGACCCCTCCTAAGTTGCCTACGCGTAGGGGCCCTTCACCCCCTTCCCCTCTTATAGTATGCGAAAAGTAAGTTTTGCGCCTCGCCCTGACTCTTAAGAGTCCTAGTAAAGGAAGCGCACACCAGATACAGGAGGTATTCACTACGTATAGCAGAATACCCGAGGTTGGGCTATTATCCGCCTCATTTGTAATAAGTCGAGACCCCTTAGGGTTCCTTATCGGGCCCCTACTTCGGCGCTTATGAAGCGTCCGCTATATGTTACCCGTTGGCAGCCGGTACCACAGTGGGATCTTCCGCCGCCACAGCGATGACTAGCTGTAGCGAGTGCAATTTCCTCCTTAGATACCAAATTAGCACCATTGACAGTTGGGCTCCCCACTGCACAGGTTCGAGCCTTCTCGTCTTGTTTATACTTTTTGGTAATACGAGCATTACTCGATTCGGGTTCTCAGAGTTCCTTGGTATCGACCTCTTTGGTAAGGAAGCTGAAGTTACAGTTGCCTCCGGCTGCGGATTTTATTCGAGGCACTGGTGGCCTAAAGGTCTCGAGGCTTAGAGGTCAGATTTCTATTGTTATTTCTCTCCTCCATAATTCTCTTATTTATTGGACTACTTCAGCCATGGCGATGGGTGACATCTTGGGTAATCATCCCCAAGATTTGCTGACGCCGAAAATTACTAAGTTGACAACAGGCCTGATTTTGGCTGATCCCGACTATCATATTCCCAGTTCGATGGATTTACTCTTCGGTGCCGACTTTCTGTTCAATGCACTTTAGAACCAGCTAAGCTTCTTCAGGCCAGTGGGTTGGTGGCACTTCCTACAGACTTTGGTTATGCCATAATAGGCCCAGCATTTTTAATTTGTATCCCTCTCCAGACTGACCCTGTCTGGCTCCTCGGTATGTCCCTTGCTGATGCAAGTTTCTCTGAAACCGCACTGTACGCGACCATTTTGGTTCTAAAGTGTGAGAATGAATTCCCTGCCGATGACTCGCGTGCGATAGTAGAAAGTAGCCGTGGGCATCATTTCGAACAATTCCTCAGAACACAGCCCATTTCACAAGCGCTAGAACACACACAGGGACGCAAGTCTCTCCTCAGACTAGATACGGCAAGTGAGTTTGGGATTGTGGACGTCAGTTGTGTAGTTAAATAAATTTGCCGAACTCGGTCATGGACGACACATTATACTGTTTCTTGAAAGCAAGTAACTTTTCATTTTACAGGAAAGTTGATTTTATGTAATTTTTTTTTGCAAGTATATGGTTTGATCAATAATAATAAGTGGTGGTTTTAAAATTTTACAAACTGTGCTTTTAAGAAAAAAAATCTAAACCCGTACTAAAAGGGTTGATGCCCCAATTTTTTTGAGTATGGATTATTACACTATGTTGTACGGTCACTATTATAACATATTTGTTTCCATAAAATTTACAAATATAAGAAATTTTAATAGTAATTTAGTACCTATGTTATTGTCGTAGTTTACTTTGAAATAAATTAATAAAAACCCAAAGTGTAATGTGCCATTTTTGACTAAAAAAATCTTTAAATTTTCAATTATAGTATTACATAGTAATTTACTTATAAGATATAGTGATCAAAACCAGTGTTACGATTTTTCGTTGTAGTAGGATGATTGGCAAAATAAATAAAATAGTTTTTTTATAATAATGTATTTTATTGCAATCAATAAAATAAGCATGCATTATCAACTTCCGTATTATAAGCGAGTTCTTGTTAGAAAGTGAATTGATTACCATTTTTTTAGGCTTACACAATTTCACTTGTTAAGTTAACAAACTAAAACGAAGAGTGCACAAAAATGTTCGAATTTACTACTAGTGCCAAACTAAACATGTCAAAACACGCAGCGCGGCGTGGGACATAGGTCACGTGCTGGCCGAATACTTTTACAAAATATTCGGCTATTCGGCCAGGAAATCGCAGGACTATACATTGCAAGTCTAGTAAATAATTACTTATAAACGCTTTCTTATTAATCCCTAAGGGCAACTATACTCATAGTTATAAATCATTAAGTCATCTAACCCATATATGGTGGGCATTTATCCCTAAATCATCCAAAAACCAAAAACTTTAATTATCTATATCTCAGTCAGTTTTAAATATTTTTTGGTAATTAAAAAATAAGTCAACGCAAATCGGTTATTAGCGGAAGAAATAAGGAAAATGTGGAGTCAAAATTATGTTAAATATATACCTTTTATTATATCTTCTATATAAAACCCAAAAAACCGTTTTGACAACTTAAAACAACTTGAACTGAAAATAAGTATGTATATATATACCTTTACAGAAATCAGTTATTATAGATACATGCAATATAACAAGACAATATTTAACATCAACAACATAATGTCAAAATACCCATAAAAATATTTAAACACAACCATAATAATAATAATATATGGTAAGATAGGTGTGATTTGAAAACTTCATATGGTTTCTGGTTTAAAGAGGCTCAATTTGATATGCGTCACTAAGTGTTACCGCATTTTTATGATGACCTTTTAGGCCGATAAGTATCACCTTGTGAAATTTTCTTTAACTTTTTTGATTATTTAAATTATATATATTTGTTTAATTTTTGAGCGGTTTTCTCATTAAACCAAAACGGTCTATTTATTGTTATATCCGTTAAATTCAGTAAATTATTTCATTAAAATCCTTTACTTTTTAAAGGCCGCTAACTTAGGCCGCTAACTTCACACCGGTGCGCTGCCGATGATGCACGAAGTCTTATCACTAAGCCGCCACCTGTGCGTTGCATGTTAGGGCTTGTCTTCACTATAGTTATTAGGACGAGTTCCCATATCAGGAGGCCAACAACTGATATCAGTTTCTGTAATTTTTTACTTCTCGTAAACCCGTCATTTTTGCATAAAAAATTTTAATCGATGGAGAAGCATCTCTTTGTACACAAATGAAATTCCAAATTCGGCGGAAAAGGCTAATTTCAGCTTAAAAAAATATTAAACAAAATTGTGTACACCATACAAAAACACCATAACGCAACATAAACATTAACAAAAACAGGAATTTTTTTTTTTTTTATAGCAATGTTGCCAGCTTTCAAAAAAGTACTCCCAAAAACTGTCACAAAAGTTGAGTTGTTCTATTCTAACTACACTAAATAAATAAATGCAAGTTGATTGCCCTATATACACTAAACTAAAAAAACAAGTTGGTGCCCTGACTACACTGAATTAGAAATTTATTATTATCGCTGTTTGACATCATAGCCCCTAAAAAACTTGTCTGCATTAGAGAGCACAGCTATCCCTGGTTCACTTATACTATTAGGGAAATGATTAAGCTGCGCAATTAGGTATTTCTTTCTGTAGGTATCGGAAAACAGGTTTGCAGGCACATAAAAACTACTACAAGGACTTAAAAAGTCGTATAAACTCGGCTTTGTATTTTGAAAAACGAGCTTATTTCACTCAACACATTAACAAATACTCTAGTAGTTCCAAAACACTCTGGAAAAATTAAAAATAATGTAATAATATCTCAAGCAGCAACCGCGACTCTGATATTCCGGGCCATTTACGTCATCCTGACCTTATCAATTCGCATTTTCCTAATGTTCCAGGAAATACGGAAGTAGAATGACACGGCTTACTTACTACGAATTTCAGCGGTACACTAAATATAAGTTTCAGCTAAAAACAGTTGATGAAGGCACAATACTCAAATTAGTACAATCCCTCAAGTCAAATGCTACTGGCACGGATGGCATACCCCTTGATATGTTACTCCTAACCCTCCCTCAAACTTTAAGTATCATTATATCAATAGTAAATAAATCGATTACGTCAGGCATTTTCCCCGAGGCTTGGAAAACAGATATAGTCACACCGTAACCAAAAACTGGTAACGTAACTGAGTACAAAGATTTACGGCCAATTAATATTCTTCCCTGCATCTCAAAAATACTTGAACGTATAGTTTG